>OX422210.1:138233218-140633218 GCA_949130495.1 Sambucus nigra | reverse complement strand
ATTGTTTTTGCCATTCCGGGGCAAGAGATGTTTGTTGTGGTGATGCCTCGCCCAGAGGGAGGATCGATCGCTCATCTGTATTACATTGAGGAGGATACCTCTAAGGAGGTTGTGATTCCCTTGGATTCGATCCCGGTTGTCAGGGAGTATTCAGATGTGTTTCAGGAGATACCAGGCTTACCACCCAGTCGGGAGATAGACTTCGTTATAGATTTGCTACCGGGTACGAGACCTATAGCACGTGCACCGTACCGTATGGCTCCGGTTGAAATGCGAGAGCTACGGGATCAGATAGAGCAACTGTTAGGGCAGGGCTTTATTCGCAGGAGTACCTCACCTTGGGGCGCTCCAGTTTTGTTTGTGAAGAAGAGGGACGGTTCACTGAGATTGTGTGTGGACTACCGAGAGTTGAATAAGGTCACGATACGGAATAAGTATCCGTTTCCTCGAATCGATAACTTATTCGACCAGTTGAGAGGAGCTTCTTTCTTCTCGAAGATTGACTTGAGGTCAGGATACCATCAGTTGCGTATCAGGGAGGAGGATGTCTCGAAGACTGCGTTCTTGTCGAGATATGGTTCTTACGAGTTTCGGGTTATGCCTTTTGGCTTGACCAACGCTCCAGCTGTGTTTATGGACTTGATGAACAGAGTGTTTAGGGATTTCCTAGATCAGTTTGTCATTGTCTTCATTGATGACATTCTGGTTTACTCTCAGACAGAGGAGGAGCACGCCGAGCATTTGAGGCAGGTTTTGCAGACACTTCGTCAGAACGAGTTGTATGCAAAGTTTGAGAAGTGCGGGTTTTGGCTGAAGGAAGTCCAGTTCTTAGGTCACATTATTTCCGATCAGGGAATATCTGTTGATCTGAGGAAGGTATCAGCGGTAAGGGAGTGGGGACAGCCCACGACACCGACGGAGATTCGTAGTTTCTTGGGTCTAGCAGGATACTACAGGAGATTTATTCGGGGTTTCTCGGAGATAGCAGGTCCTTTGACACATCTTACTCGTAAGGGTGTGCCATATATCTGGAGTGATGCCTGTCAGTTGGCGTTCGATGAGTTGAAGGACAAATTGACCTCAACACCTGTGTTAGCATTGCCGAGAATGGGAGTTGAGTATTTGGTTTACACCGATGCGTCTTTGCAAGGACTGGGAGGTGTATTGCAGCAGGAGAGACAGGCCATAGCTTATGATTCCCGTAAGCTTAAGCCTCATGAGAAGAATTACCCCACGCATGATTTGGAGTTGGCAGCAGTGGTATTTGCCTTACGGATTTGGAGGCACTATCTTTTGGGGGAGAAGTTTCAACTGTTCACGGACCACAAGTCACTAAAGTATTTGTTCACGCAGAAGGAATTGAATATGCGGCAGCGTAGGTGGCTTGAGTTTGTGAAAGACTACCAGTTCGACATCCAGTACCACCCGGGTAAGGCTAACGTGGTAGCAGACGCGTTGAGCCGTAGGCCAGCAGATGAGGTGGCAGAGGTGTGGAAGGCTAAGTGGAAGGAATTGGGACACCAGGATGCAGTGGACCGATCTTTCATGTCTGTGATGACCGTTACCCCACAGATTGTCACGAGAGTAGTACGGGCATAGGCTAATGACTCGTTCTGTCAGGAGCAGATAGTTTGATTACTTGCAGAGGGAGCCGAGTCCTATACCGTTAGCTCAGACGGGGGATTACGCTTCAATGGGAGATTGGTAGTTCCGGAAGGAGAAGAATTGCGGCACGATGTGATGGCAGAGTCGCACGGCTCACGGTTCGCGGTACATCCCGGAGGGGACAAAATGTATCAGGACATGAGACGGCAGTATTGGTGGAGCGGTATGAAGAGAGACATCGCTGAGTTTGTTTCGAAATGCGCCACTTGTCAGCTTGTAAAAGTGGACCATCAGAGACCAGCAGGATTGCTACAGCCGTTGGAGGTTCCGATGTGGATGTGGGAGAGCATATCCATGGACTTTATCACGGGGTTGCCTACATCGCAGAGGGGTCACGACTCCATTTGGGTAATTGTGGACAGGTTGTCCAAGGTCGCTCACTTTTTACCCGTAAGAACTGATTACACTACGGGACAGTATGCCCAGCTCTTCATTTCAGAGATTGTGAGACTCCACGGTGTGCCCCTAAATATCGTGTCTGACAGAGACAAGATATTTGTTTCGCAGTTTTGGGAGAGTTTCCAGGAAGCCATGGGCACGGAATTGCGGTTGAGTACGTCTTATCATCCGCAGACCGATGGGCAGACAGAGCGCACCAATCAGATGTTGTAGGACATGCTACGCATGTGCATTATTGACTTCGGGGGTGGATGGGAGCAGTACCTTCCACTGGTGGAGTTTGCTTACAACAATTCCTATCAGTTCACTATTGGCATGGCTTCGTTTGAGGCATTGTACGGTAGGCCTTGTCGTTCCCCAGCATGTTGGTTGGAGGTGGGGGACAACAAACTACTTGGGCCGGAGGTGATTCAGGATACTTCGGTAAGGATTGAGTTGATTCGGAGTCGCATTCGGGTAGCTCAAGACCGACAGAAGAGTTATGCTGATGCGAAGAGGTTTTTCAGAGAGTTCCAAGTGGGGGACCAGGTTTTGCTCAGAGTATCTCCTATGAAGGGGATTATGCGTTTTGGGAAGAAGGGGAAGTTGGCACCGAGGTATGTGGGGCCGTTTCCTATTATTGAGCGGAACGGACCAGTTGCGTATAGACTTGGGTTACCGGAGCATTTGCATCGGATTCACGATGTGTTTCACATTTCCTCGCTGAGGAAATATCTCAGAGATGATCTAGCTCATTCTCACATTGCTGTGGAGGACATCGATCTCCAGCCGGATAGCTCCTATGAGGAGGGGCCAATTGCTATCTTGGACCGAAGCGAGAGGAAACTACGGTCGAAGATTGTACCGTTAGTGCGTGTTCAGTGGCGACATCACAATGTCGAGGAGTCCACATGGGAGCGCGAGGATGAGATGCACGAAAGTTATCCAGAGCTATTTTTAGCAGTTACTTTCTAGCTTCGAATTTCGGGACGAAATTCAGTTTTTAGGGGGGGAGTATGTAATACCCCGTACTTTTGGCTATATTTATTTTTGGGATTAATTAATTAATTGTGTATTAATTGGAAATTAATCCGGGTTATAATACTAATGTGATGCGAGTTGGTATTTGATTTTGTGCATATATGATTATATATGAATTTGAAATTTTGGAATTTGTCGTGAGATTTATATACGGCATTTTAGAAATTTTGTTGAGACGCGTGGGACCGCCGCGTCACGGTATAATATTTTGATAATAAAAATGAATTTAAAATCTATAATTCGTATGGTCGTTTTGAGTGCGCCAACGCGTCCGGAAGGGTCGAGATAGTCAGAAAACACTATCCAGGGGTATAGTTTGGGTCCCGGGGTATTTTTAGGCCATACCGGCACCATAAAGGGTATTTTGGTAATTTCACGTTTTGAGGAATTAAAAGTGACGAAAATTTGGTTATTTAAATCTGATGTGGATAAGACCCACTAAGCCCATAACCAACCCTTATTAACCTCGAAAGCTACGTAGGTTATCATTTAGTCTTCCAACTCTCCCAAAGGAAACCCTAGCCACCATAGCCACCTTTGGAAGAAGAAAGCTTAGAGAGGAAGGGAAAGAGGAGGAATTCTGCAGAAAATCTGCAGAAAGAGCTTACAAATCCAACACCAAATTTAGATACAATCAAGGCAAGTGATTTATTCCATTTAAATTTCGGAGAATGCTTCTTCCATGTTAGATTATTCAAAAACTTTGTGTGTTCTTGGAAGATAATGAAAAACCCATAAGATTGGAGTTATTAGTTTAAATTCTGGGATATAGGTTGTATGTAGAATGTTACTGGAAGATCATATTAAGAGAATTACTGACTTTTGTTATACCAAAAATGGATTTAAGATGAAGTTTATGAATGTTCTTGAGATGAATTAGAAAACTAGGCTTTTGATGAAGATTGATCCATATGTAGCCTTTAGTTGTTGAAATATTGATTTGTGGACGTTAGTAATATCGTAGGATAGTTATATGACATTACTATAACGTTATATTAGAGAATCATGCTATAGAAATAAGTTTTGGGATGGTTTCAAATCTGCAAAACGAAGCAGTCCGTAGCCATACCTGTGCGATCGATCGATCGACATTCATCAGTCGATCGATCGACCACAATCGATCGATCGAAGGTCAAGGTCGATCGATCGACCTTCCCAGAATGAGTGAAATTTTCCTTAATTTGATTTTTATGATGGTAATCCTCGGAGAATATGTTTGGAGAACTTATGAATACCCTCACCCTTAAGGAAGACCAGTAGGAGTGATTATTATAGTGGACTTTAATTAGATTGCAATTCGAGAAATTATTCTAGATTATTGAAATTCGTTAGTGAGGTAACGTTTGGGTTAATAGTGTAAAATTGTTTAATTTGATGAAATAAGGTTTGGAGCAGAAGTAAAGACCTTAGGATTAAAGATGTTCTATTTGGGAAAAATAGGAACCTAATAATCTATCATAGATAGGTTTTAAGGATAAGGAACTACGACGTGAGACGTGTCGGCAATTTAACTTTATATTAACGAGGGACTTGAAATATATAAGTTTGGAATAATGGTATAATGATGTAGAGTATACCTTATTAATATGGTGATATCTAAGATGTGTGAATGCATAGCATATAATTTAATGTGTATGACATACCTACCATACTTGCTATCACGAGAGGTTTACGTGCGCTTAGGGCCTTCTTATCCTTGTGTGCCCGGATATAGATTGGTTACCTCGATGAACATAGGTCATTGAAAGACTTATTGTGATATTAATAAGTCCGCTGATCGTGGGAGCTTAGGTATGTGCGTGACCCATGTGATGGTGACTGTGTTCGCCTCTATTATTTGTGATGTTGTTATCTGAGAACTATTCCTGAGAGATTCGGAATATGTGATCCTTATGTACGTGATGTACCGGGATGGATAGCAGAGTATGTGTGCACCGTAGCTTAGTTCTCGGGGTGCTTATATTGTATATTTATGATGCGAATAATATACACTTAATTTAATGGGAACTTTCATGTTAATGTAGTGAATATATACCACGGTATTGTTTCGAGAAACATAATGGGTTCGCTAGTAGTATTATATATGGCATATTGTACACTTGAGTTTACCTTAAACCCCTACTTACTTACGAGCGTTATATGTTAATAAAACCAAGTAGTAACGGTAGGTCCTATGATAGTCTAGCTAGTTATTATGTCACTGAGCTAGTGGGTTATGTCGTTATAGATGGGTACTTACGTTAGGAGTGCACAGTTAGACGAGAGGGGAGAATATCATGTGAGTGCACGTCCTAACATGTACTTTGCATTTAATGTTTTTAAATGTTTTTAAAGCACTTGCAGGTTTTTAAAATAACTCCACATTCGGGCTCTGACCCGTTTGCTTTTCAAATCTATTTTTTCTTGTAAAACCATTTTTAGGTGCCCAGCCACAAGGACACCAAGCATAGGATTCTCATTCAGGTGACGAGCTGTAGCTGTTTGTGGAAGCTACAGGGATTTGCATGTAGACGCTTCTATCTTTTGGATTCCAGAGTCACTATCTATCAGTTGTAGGTCATGTTGCCCAATTCTATTAGACATCTTTTACGTTTCAGTTTTCAGACTCTAGCATGTATTGCTGAGTATTCAGTTTTAATTATTTACTTCAGTTTACTTATCAGTTGTGGGATTTGTATTGAGGAGTTTTTCCTCCAGTGGTTATTTACATTTTGTGATGGTTATTCGTTTCATTTCAGTATGGTGAATGGTGTTATTTAGTTATTCATTACTCTTGTTGCATGTTAATCAGATTTAATAAAAATTTGGCACTTACTTTTTAAATACTAGGTGGTTAGTAATCTATAAAATGTTTTTCGACAGTGATGCTATTAACTGAGCCAACTTGGCATTTTGAATTAATTTAATAAAGGAGTAGCTACCCGGTATTTAATTAGTCGGGGTGTCACATCTTAATCTCTTAGAAATCTAATTAAGGCTCCGATAAATACTCGAGCACAAATCATTTGCTTTATTTACTCGGTACTGTACAACTTAGCTCCGATAGACTAGACACTATTGATCATCTGGCTCTATGATTCTTAACCTGAAGGACGATCAGGCACTTTCAAGGTTCATCTCGGTAAATGATCAGTAAAATATTTTTATTTAGTCCTGAAGATATTTGCCACAGATGTCGCATTTTATCCCCAATCAATGGATCGTTCGTAATATCTGCTCGATCCGTTTTTCTTCTATGGATGCTCGAGCATGGATCACTCATAATATCTACCAGATCCTTTATAATTTTTGCCTCGACCGGCATTCAGGCATAAGTTATTTAATTTGGAAATATACTTTTCACTAACATTTAAGGATCGTTAGTAATATATGCTCGGTCCTTGATAATCTTGCCTCGACGGCTTCTCAGGCATCATTTATCTTATCAATGCTCCGATAGATTCTCGAGCATGGATCGTTCGTAACATTTACTAGACCCTTCGTAATTTTTCCTCAACGGACCCTCTCTTTCGATGGATAGTCGACATTATGTGATCATGTCTCAAGCTCCAATGGATAGTTGGGCAATACAATTCTTATTTAATTCAAACTCGAAGAATAGGAAGTTGGGCAACCTATATAACAAAGGTCCAATAACAGATAAAGCAGTATAGAGTGCAATGATTAACTATATGTATCAACAAGAACGAATTCAACATGTAGTAAGTCACATATCGATCAAGGTCACAATCAACCGTGGTTCCTAAGGATTAAAACTGAGCATCGACGGAATTCTCTTTGTCCACTCCAACTAGCGATCTCATGGTTTATGGACGACTCATGTCTCATCTCCACTAACCCGCTTCGACGTCTATTGACTTAAGAATTTTTGGCCCACCGACCTACGAACTAGGGTTGTCACAACCAAGAGCCTAAACATTCTTTCTAATTTTATATTCGATCATCATCGACCTACGTCTGGGTCTACCCCTACTGGTCGACGTTCTTTCATGTGCGACAAACAAAATGTGTTGGCAGCAATACTAGACCACCTTGAATGTATCAGCAACATCGTCGGACAACCCACGGTGATCGGCGATCACTGGGCAACAAAATTTCTCTTGTCAACATCGAAAGGGATTCATCAGCACTAAGATATCCACTCCAGAGGAACATCATTTCTTGAATGCCATATCAAATTGACGCATTTCTTCACGAAGATGATTTGAACTCATATCATTTCTTCTGATACACGAGCTATATGGAGTTTTCCACATCATCTAGGAACCACCATGCATGGTCGATAAATAAGTGCGCCCCGAGGAATGATACATTACATGGAGCTATAGGCAAGATAATATTTAATTATATCCATCTCGACAAACAATTGACGCGTTCACTACAAGAATTTGCACCATTGGCAACATACAAATTATGTTGCTAAAGTTAGAAATATGTTGCTAAAAGCTTTTGGCAACATATTTTGCGTTGTTGCCAGCTTGTTGCCCATTGCCTGTCTAGGAAACCCTTTGGCAACACAGTAGATATGTGTTGCTGAATGTATACTTTTGGCAACACGCAATTGTGTTTCCAAAAGTATTTTATAATTTGTCAAATTTATATTAAAAAATATTATTTGTGTTGGCAAAAGTCACTCAACAGCAACAAAAATAATTGCGTTGCCAAAAGCTATACATTTTGGCAACATGAGAGTTGTGTTGCCAAAAGGCTATACATTTGACAACACAAGTCTTGTATTGCCAAAAGTCACTCAACAGCAACAAAAATAATTGTGTTGCCAAAGGTATAGCTTTTGGCAACATAAGAGTTGTGTTGCCAAAAGGGTATACCTTTGGCAACACAGGTCTTGTGTTGCCAAAAGCTATACCTTTGGCAACACAAGAGCTAGGTTGCTAAAAGAATAGCCTTTTGGCAACCCAGGTCTTGTGTTGCCAAAAGCTATACCTTTGGCAACACAAGAGTTGGGTTGCCAAAAGTTATGTTTTCGCAACCAAATATTTGCTTCCATATCCAAAGTGATATTGTAGATAAAAACTTTCGGCGACAAAAAATTGTGTTGCCAAAACTACTAGATTTTTATTTATCACCTATTATTTTTTTCGCAATTGAAAACATTTTTAAAATTGTACTTTTTTCATCAAACATACAACCTTATAATCCAAAATAACATTGCAAATTTGTCATACAATCATAAGTAATACAAAATTTCACAATTTTCAACCAAATCTCACAAATATGAATTACAAAATAATATTTCATCACAATCCAAGTATCAAAATACAAAATATATGCGTCCCAAATACGAACATAACAAATCCCAACACATCAAAAGATGTTAAAAAAGTCCACGCAAACTAAAACGACGGCGACAATATGGCTCCCCTACACATAAGAAACCCCAGCTCCAAGCCACCACGAACATATTAACTCCAAGAAAAATCCATCATCAACCTGTACAAAATACAAAAATAAATGACTACATGAGTTTTTATAACTTCAAATGCATGTATGTTTGACTTAATCAATTTAAAACACTCTTTAATTTCAGAAAATTTCGGCAGAGTTTCCTTTGTCTATTCATGAAATCCAACCTGTTTTTAACATTAAAATAAATCCAACAGCAAAAAACACCGCTAAACCACCATTAAATCCCTTTCACCGATTTAATATCTAAAAATAGTATCCGAGTAGCTACATAAACTTAAATAAGTATCCGAGTAGCTACATAAACTTAAATAAGTATCCGAGTAGCTACGTACCTCGATCCTCCGTTTCCATTGACTTTTCCATGTGTCGCAAATCCATTTTTATTCTACACAAAATACAAAATAAATTATAATCTATTCGACTTCAAAAGATAATAATAATTTATAACTATTATAGTTATACATAAATAGTTAGATATAACTGTTATAGAAACAGTTATAATAGTTTTTATATATATAAACTGTTTATATATTTATCTATATAAACAGCTGTTCATATTTTTTTTCATATATATATATATATATATATATATATATATATATATATATACTGTAACAGATACATGCATATATATATATATACATACTAATATCTGTAACATGCATATATATATATATATACATACTAATATCTATATATATATATATACTGTAACAGATACATGCATATATATATATACATACTAATATCTGTAACATGCATATATATATATACATACTAATATCTGTATATATATATATATATATATATATATATATATATATACTTCAGAAGAGTGATGGAATAATAACTCATTTATGTACAATAGGAGTTAAGTGATGGAATATGATCAGTCCTAAAATACTCATCAAAACCGCGAGAAAGTGGCAAAAGATGGTTGCTGTAAACCGGAGAAGAATAATATTTGGAAGAAGCAAAGACAGTTGCAACACATGGCCCAGTAAGGGTCACTTTGTCGTGTACACTGTTGATTCGAGGCGATTTGTAATTCCATTAATTTATCATAAGAGCGATAATTTTAGAGAGTTTTAAGAATTAGCTGAAGAAGAGTATGGGCTGACAGTTTATGGGCCTATCACGGTGCCATGTGATGCCGCTTTCATGGAATATGCAGTCTCTGTCATCCAAAGACTCGCAGCTAAAGATTTGGAGAAAGCACTGATCATGTCCTTAAATGCTAATTTCTGTTTATCATCTTCACACACTCAGCATAATCAACAATTTCTAATTAGTTGCTTCTGAAGCGAGTTGTACTCAGCAGACGACTAACCACAGTTGTAGACTCAAACTGGGAGCCCCGTGACTACGCGGTCGGTTCCTACGAGTCACATTGGACCCAATAGAGGTGTTCGTGACTCTTACGCGACCGTTTTGTTGCTATTTTACGTTTTCACCCTTCGATGGCATGTTATTATGATTAAGTCTAATTTTTTACAAATTTACGTCGTACACTCAAACCGGGAGCCCGATGACTACGCGGTCGGTTCCTACGAGTCACATTGGTCCCGTACGAGGTGTTCGTGACTCTCACGGGACCATTTTGTTGCTATATTACGTTTTCACGCTTCGATGGCATGTTTTTATGATTAAGTCTAATTTTTCGAAAATTTAGGTCATACACTCAAACCGGGAGCCCCGTGACTACGCGGTCGGTTCCTACGAGTCACATTGGTCCCGTGCGAGGTGTTCTTGACACTCACGGGACCGTTTTGTTGTTGTTTTAAGTTTTCACATATCGATGGCAAGTTTTTCTGCTTAAGTATAATTTCTTACAAATTTACGTCTTACACTCAAACCGGGATCCCCGTGACTACGCGATCCGTACCGACGAGTCACATTGGTCCCGTGCGAGGTGTTCGTGACTCTTATGGGACCGTTCTGTGTTTGTTTTACATTTTCACCCTTCGATGGCATGTTTTTATGTTTAAGTCTAATTTTTTGCAAATTTACGTCGTACACTCAAACCGGGATCCCTGTGACTACGCGGTCGGTTCCAACGAATGACATTGGTCCCGTGCGAGGTCTTCGTGACTCTTACGGGACCGTTCTGTGTTTGTTATACGTTTTCACCTATCGATGGCATGTTTTTATGCTTAAGTCTAATTTTTTACAAATTTACGTCTTACACTCAAACCGGGAGCCCAATGACTACGCGGTCGGTTCCTACGAGTCACATTGTTACCGTACGAGTTGTTCGTGACTCTTACGAGACCGTTATGTATTTATTTTACAATTTCACCCTTCGATGGATTGTTTTTATGCTTAAGTCTAATTTTTTGCAAATTTAGGTCGTACACTCAAACCGGGAGCCCCGTGACTACGTGGTCGGTTCCTACGAGTCACATTGGTCCCGTGCGAGGTGTTCGAGAGTCTTACGTGACCGTTTTGTTGCTGTTTTACGTTTTCACCATTCGATTGCATGTTTTTATGGTTAAGTCTAATTTTTTGCAAATTTAGGTCGTACACTAAAACCGGGATCCCCGTGACTACGCGGTCGGTTCCTACGAGTCACATTGGTCCCGTGCGAGGTGTTCGTGACTCTCACGGGATCGTTCTGTGTTTGTTTTACATTTTCACCCTTCGATGGCATGTTTTTATTTTTAAGTCTAATTTTTTGCAAATTTACGTCGTACACTCAAACCGGGATCCCTGTTACTACGCGATCGGTTCCAACGAATGACATTGGTCCCGAGCGAGGTGATCGTTACTCTTACGGGACCGTTCCGTGTTTGTTATACGTTTTCATCTTTCGATGGCATGTTTTTATGCTTAAGTCTAATTTTGTACAAATTTACGTCTTACACTCAAACCGGGAGCCCGATGACTACGCGGTCGGTTCCTACGAGTCACATTGTTACCGTGCGAGTTGTTCGTGACTCTTACGAGACCGTTATGTATTTGTTTTACAATTTCACCCTTCGATGGATTGTTTTTATGCTTAAGTCTAATTTTTTGCAAATTTAGGTCGTACACTCAAATCGGGAGCCCCATGACTACGCGGTCGGTTCCTACGAGTCACATTGGTCCCGTGCGAGGTGTTCGCGACTCTTACGCGACCGTTTTGTTGTTGTTTTATGTTTTCACCGTTCGATGGCATGTTTTTATGGTTAAGTCTAATTTTTTGCAAATTTAGGTCCTACACTCAAACCGGGAGCCCCGTGACTACGCGGTCGGTTCCTACGAGTCACATTGGTCTCGTGCGAGGTGTTCGTGACTCTCACGGGACCGTTTTGTTGTTGTTTTATGTTTTCACATATCGATGGCAAGTTTTTATGCTTAAGTCTAATTTCTTACAAATTTACGTCTTACACTCAAACCGGGATCCCCGTGACTACGCGATCCTTACCTACGAGTCACATTGGTCCTGTGCGAGGTGTTCGTGACTCTTACGGGACCGTTTTGTGTTTGTTTTACATTTTCACCCGTCGATGGCATGTTTTTATGTTTAAGTCTATTTTTTTGCAAATTTACGTCGTACACTCAAACCGGGATCCCTGTGACTACGCAGTCGGTTCCAACAAATGACATTGGTCCCGTGCGAGGTGTTCGTGAATCTTACGGGACCGTTCTGTGTTTGTTATACGTTTTCATCTTTCGATGGCATGATTTTATGCTTAAGTCTAATTTTTTACAAATTTATGTTTACACTCAAACTGGGAGCCCGATGACTACGCGGTCGGTTCCTACGAGTCACATTGTTACCGTACGAGTTGTTCGTGACTCTTACGAGACCGTTATGTATTTGTTTTACAATTTCAACCTTCGATGGATTGCTTTTATGCATAAGTCTAATTTTTTGTAGATTTAGGTCGTACACTCAAACCGGGAGCCCCGTGACTACGCGGTCGGTTCCTACGAGTCACATTGGTCACGTGCGAGGTGTTCTTGACTCTTACGCGACCGTTTTGTTGCTGTTTTACGTTTTCACCCTTCGATGGCATATTTTTATGTTTAAGTGTAATTTTTTGCAAATTTAGGTCGTACACTCAAACCGGGAGCCCCGTGACTACGCGGTCGGTTCCTACGAGTCACATTGGTCCCGTGCGAGGTGTTCGTGACTCTCACGGGACCGTTCTGTGTTTGTTTTACATTTTCACCCTTCGACTGCACGTTTTCATGTTTAAGTCTAATTTTTTGTAAATTTACGTCATACACTCAAACCGGGATCCCTGTGACTACGCGGTCGGTTCCAACGAATGACATTGGTCCCGTGCGAGGTGTTCGTGACTCTTACAAGACCGTTCTGTGTTTGTTATACGTTTTTACCTTTCGATGGCATGTTTTTATGCTTTAGTCTAATTTTTTACAAATTTACCTCTTACACTCAAACCGAGAACCCGATGACTACGCGGTCGGTTCCTACGAGTCACATTGTTACCATGCGAGTTGTTCGTGACTCTTACGAGACCGTTATGTATTTGTTTTACAATTTCACCCTTCGATGGATTGTTTTTATGCTTAAGTCTAATTTTATGCAAATTTAGGTCGTACACTCAAACCGGGAGCCCCGTGACTACGCGGTCGGTTCCTACGAGTCACATTGGTCCCGTGCGAGGTGTTCGTGACTCTTACGGGACCGTTCTGTGTTTGTTTTACATTTTCACCCTTCGATGGCATGTTTTTATGTTTAAGTCTAATTTTTTGCAAATTTACGTCGTACACTCAAACCGAGATCCCTGTGACTACGCGGTCGGTTCCAACGAATGATATTGGTCCCGTGCGAGGTGTTCGTGACTCTTTCGGGACCGTTCTATGTTTGTTATACATTTTCACCGTTCGATGGCATGTTTTTATGCTTAAGTCTAATTTTTTACAAATTTACGTCTTACACTCAAGCCGGGAGCCCGATGACTACGAGGTCGGTTCCTACGAGTCACATTCTTACCGTGCGAGTTGTTCGTGACTCTTACGAGGCCGTTATGTATTTGTTTTACAATTTCACCCTTCGATGGATTGTTTTTATGCTTAAGTCAATTTTTTTGCAAATTTAGGTCGTACACTCAAACCGGGAGCCCCGTGACTACGCGGTCGGTTCCTACGAGTCACACTGGTCCCGTGCGAGGTGTTCATGACTCTTACGCGACCGTTTTGTTGCTATTTTACGTTTTCACCCTTCGATGGCATGTTTTTTGGTTAAGTCTAATTTTTTGAAAATTTAGGTCGTACACTCAAACCGGGAGCCCCGTGACTACGCGGTCGGTTCCTACGAGTCACATTGGTCTCGTGCGCGGTGTTCGTGACTCTCACGGGACCGTTTTGTTGTTGTTTTAAGTTTTCACATATCGATGGCAAGTTTTTATGCTTAAGTCTAATTTCTTACAAATTTACGTCTTACACACAAACCGGGATCCCCGTGACTACGCGGTCCGTACCGACGAGTCACATTGGTCCCGTGCGAGGTGTTCGTGACTCTTACGGGACCGTTCTGTGTTTGTTTTACATTTTCACCCTTCGATGGCATGTTTTTATGTTTAAGTCTATTTTTTTGCAAATTTACGTCGTACACTCAAACCGGGATCCCGGTGACTACGCGGTCGGTTCCAACGAATGACATTGGTCCCGTGCGAGGTGTTCGTGACTCTTAGGGGACCGTTCTGTGTTTGTTATATGTTTTCACCTTTCAATGGCAGGTTTTTATGCTTAAGTCTAATTTTTTACAAATTTACGTCTTACACTCAAACCGGGAGCCCGATGACTACGCGGTCGGTTTCTACGAGTCACTTTGTTACCGTACGAGTTGTTCGTGACTCTTACGAGACCGTTAACTATTTGTTTTACAATTTCACCCTTCGATGGATTGTTTTTATGCTTAAGTCTAATTTTTTGCAAATTTAGGTCGTACACTCAAACCGGGAACCCCGTGACTACGCGGTCGGTTCCTACGAGTCACATTGGTCCTGTGCGAGGTGTTCGTGACTCTTACGCGACCATTTTGTGGCTGTTTAACGTTTTCACCCTTCGACGGCATGTTTTTATGGTTAAGTCTATTTTTTTGCAAATTTAGGTCGTACACTCAAACCGGGAGCCCCGTGACTACGCGGTCGGTTCCTACGAGTCACATTGGTCCCGTGCGAGGTGTTCGTGACTCTTACGGGATCGTTCTGTGTTTGTTTTACATTTTCACCCTTCGATGGCATGTTTTTATGTTTAAGTCTATTTTTTTGAAAATTTACGTCGTACACTCAAACCGGGATCCCTGTGACTACGCGGTCGATTCCAACGAATGACATTGGTCCCGTGCGAGGTGTTCGTGACTCTCACGGGATCGTTCTGTGTTTGTTTTACATTTTCACCCTTCGATGGCATGTTTTTATGTTTAAGTCTAATTTTTTGCAAATTTACGTAATACACTCAAACCGGGATCCCTGTGACTACGCGGTCGGTTCCAACGAATGACATTGGTCCCGAGCGAGGTGTTCGTGACTCTTACGGGACCGTTCTGTGTTTGTTATACGTTTTCACCTTTCGATGGCATATTTTTATGCTTAAGTCTAATTTTTTACAAATTTACGTCTTACACTCAAACCGGGAGCCCGATGACTACGCGGTCGGTTCCTACGAGTCACATTGTTACCGTGCGAGTTTTTCGTGACTCTTACGAGACCGTTATGTATTTGTTTTACAATTTCACCCTTCGATGGATTATTTTTATGCTTAAGTCAAATTTTTCGCAAATTTAGGTCGTGCACTCAAACCGGGAGCCCCGTGACTACGCGGTCGGTTCCTACGAGTCACACTGGTCCCGTGCGAGGTGTTCATGACTCTTACGCGACCGTTTTGTTGCTGTTTTACGTTTTCACCCTTCGATGGCATGTTTTTATGGTTAAGTCTAATTTTTTGCAAATTTAGGTCGTACACTCAAACCGGGAGCCCCGTGACTACGCGGTCGGTTCCTACGAGTCACATTGGTCTCGTGCGAGGTGTTCGTGACTCTCACGGGACCATTTTGTTATTGTTTTAAGTTTTCACATATCGATGGCAAGTTTTTATGCTTAAGTCTGATTTCTTACAAATTTACGTCTTACACTCAAACCGGGATCCCCGTGACTACGCGATCCTTACCTACGAGTCACATTGGTCCCGTGCGAGGTGTTCGTGACACTTACGGGATCGTTCTGTGTTTGTTTTAAATTTTCACCCTTCGATGGCATGTTTTTATGTTTAAGTCCATTTTTTTGAAAATTTACGTCGTACACTCAAACCGGGGTCCCTGTGACTACGCGGTCGGTTCCAACGAATGACATTGTCTCGTGCGAGGTGTTCGTGAATCTTACGGGACCGTTCTGTGTTTGTTATACATTTTCATCTTTTGATGCCATGTTTTAATGCTTAAGTCTAATTTTTTACAAATTTATGTCTTACACTCAAACTGGGAGCCCGATGACTACGCGGTCGGTTCCTACGAGTCATATTGTTACCGTGCGAGTTGTTCGTGATTCTTACGAGACCGTTATGTATTTGTTTTACAATTTCAACCTTCGATGGATTGTTTTTATGCATAAGTCTAATTTTTTGAAGATTTAGGTCGTACACTCAAACTGGGAGCCCCGTGACTACGCGGTCGGTTCCTACGAGTCACATTGGTCTCGTGCGAGGTGTTCGTGACTCTTACACGACCGTTTTGTTGCTGTTTTACGTTTTCACCCTTCGATGGCATATTTTTATGGTTAAGTCTAATTTTTTGCAAATTTAGGTCGTACACTCAAACCGGGAGCCCCGTGACTACGCAGTCGGTTCCTACGAGTCACATTGGTCCCGTGCGAGGTGTTCGTGACTCTCACGGGACCGTTCTGTGTTTGTTTTACATTTTCACCCTTCGATTGCACGTTTTCATGTTTAAGTCTAATTTTTTGCAAATTTACGTCGTACACTCAATCCGGGATCCCTGTGACTACGCGATCGGTTCCAACGAATGACATTGGTCCAGTGCGAGGTGTTCGTGACTCTTACGAGACCGTTCTGTGTTTGTTATACGTTTTTCCCTTTCGATGGCATGTTTTTATGCTTTAGTCTAATTTTTTACAAATTTACATCTTACACTCAAACCGAGAGCCCGATGACTACGCGGTCGGTTCCTACGAGTCACATTGTTACCGTGCGAGTTGTTCGTGACTCTTACGAGACCGTTATGTATTTGTTTTACAATTTCACCCTTCGATGGATTGTTTTTATGCTTAAGTCTAATTTTTTGCAAATTTAGGTCGTACACTCAAACCTGGAGCCCCGTGACTACGCGGTCGGTTCCTATGAGTCACATTGGTCCCGTGCGAGGTGTTCGTTTTACATTTTCACCCTTCGATGGCATTTTTTTATGTTTAAGTCTAATTTCTTGCAAATTTACGTCGTACACTCAAACCGGGATCCCTGTGACTACGCGGTCGGTTCCAACGAATCACATTGGTCCCGTGCGAGGTGTTCGTGACTCTTACGGGACCGTTCTGTGTTTGTTATACGTTTTCACCTTTCGATGGCATGTTTTTATGCTTAAGTCTAATTTTTTACAAATTTACGTCTTACACTCGAACCGGGAGCCCGATGACTACGCGGTCGGTTCCTACGAGTCACATTGTTACCGTGCGAGTTGTTCGTGACTCTTACGAGACCGTTATGTATTTTTTTTACAATTTCACCCTTCGATGGATTATTTTTATGCTTAAGTCAAATGTTTCGCAAATTTAGGTCGTGCACTCAAACCGGGAGCCCCGTGACTACGCGGTCGGTTCCTACGAGTCACACTGGTCCCGTGCGAGGTGTTCATGACTCTTACGCGACCGTTTTGTTGCTGTTTTACACTTTTCCCCGTTCGATGGCATGTTTTTTGGTTAAGTCTAATTTTTTGAAAATTTAGTTCGTACACTCAAACCGGGAGCCCCGTGACAACGCGGTCGGTTCCTACGAGTCACATTTGTTTCGTGCGAGGTGTTCGTGACTCTCACGGGACCGTTTTGTTGTTGTTTTAAGTTTTCACATATCGATGGCAAGTTTTTATGCTTAAGTCTAATTTCTTACAAATTTACGTCTTACACTCAAATCGGGATCCCCGTGACTACGCGGTCCGTACCAACGATTCACATTGGTCCCGTGCGAGGTGTTCGTGACTCTTACGGGACCGTTCTGTGTTTGTTTTATATTTTCACCCATCGATGGCATGTTTTAAGTTTAAGTCTAATTTTTTGCAAATTTACGTCGTACACTCAAACCGGGATCCCCGTGACTACGCGGTCGGTTCCAACGAATGACATTGGTCCCGTGCGAGGTGTTCGTGACTCTTACGGGACCGTTCTGTGTTTGTTATACGTTTTCACCTTTAGATGGCATGTTTTGATGCTTAAGTCTAATTTTTTACAAATTTACGTCTTACACTCAAACCGGAAGCCCGATGACTACGCGGTCGGTTCCTACGAGTCACATTGTTACCGTACGAGTTGTTCGTGACTCTTACGAGACCGTTATGTATTTCTTTTACAATTTCACCCTTCGATGGATTGTTTTTATGCTTAAGTCAAATTTTTCGCAAATTTAGGTCGTACACTCAAACCGGGAGCCCCGTGACTACGCGATCGGTTCCTACGAGTCACACTGGTCCCGTGCGAGGTGTTCATGACTCTTACGCGACCGTTTTGTTGCTGTTTTACATTTTCACCCTTCGATGGCATGTTTTTTGGTTAAGTCTAATTTTTTGAAAATTTAGGTCGTACACTCAAACCGGGAGCCCCGTGACTACGCGGTCGGTTCCTACGAGTCACATTGGTCCCGTGCGAGGTGTTCGTGACTCTTACGGGACCGTTCTGTGTTTTTTTTACATTTTCACCCTTCGATGGCATGTTTTTATGTTTAAGTCTATTTTTTTGCAAATTTACGTCGTACACTCAAACCGGGATCCCTGTGACTACGCGGTCGGTTCCAACGAATGACATTGGTCCCGTGCGAGGTGTTCGTGACTTTTACGGGACTGTTCTGTGTTTGTTATACGTTTTCACCTTTCGATTGCATGTTTTGATGCTTAAGTCTAATTTTTTACAAATTTACGTCTTACACTCAAATCGGGAGCCCGATGACTACGCGGTCGGTTCCTACGAGTCACACTGTTACCGTGCGAGTTGTTCGTGACTCTTACGAGACCGTTATGTATTTGTTTTACAATTTGAACCTTCGATGGATTTTTTTTATGCATAAGTCTAATTTTTTGCAGATTTAGGTCGTACCCTCAAACCGGGAACCCCGTGATTACGCGGTCGGTTCCTACAAGTCACATTGGTCCGTACGAGGTGTTCGTGACTCTTACGCGACCGTTTTGTTGCTGTTTTACGTTTTCACCCTTCGATGGCATATTTTTATGGTTAAGTATAATTTTTTGCAAATTTAGGTCGTACACTCAAACCGGGAGCCCCGTGACTACGCGGTCGGTTCCTACGAGTCACATTGGTCCCGTGCGAGGTCTTCGTGACTCTCTCGGGACCGTTCTGTGTTTGTTTTACATTTTCACCCTTCGATGGCATGTTTTCATGTTTAAGTCTAATTTTTTTCAAATTTACGTCGTACACTCAAACCGGGATCCCTGTGACTACGCGGTCGGTTCCAACGAATGACATTGGCCCCGTGAGAGGTGTTCGTGACTCTTACGAGACCGTTCTGTGTTTGTTATACGTTTTTACCTTTCGATGGCATGTTTTTATGCTTAAGTCTAATTTTTTACAAATTTACGTCTTACACTCAAACCGAGAGCCCGATGACTACGCGGTCGGTTCCTACAAGTCACATTGTTACCGTGCGAGTTGTTCGTGACTCTTACGAGATCGTTATGTATTTGTTTTACAATTTCACCCTTCGATGGATTGTTTTTATGCTTAAGTCTAATTTTTTGCAAATTTAGGTCGTACACTCAAATTGGGAGCCCCGTGACTACGCGGTCTGTTCCTACGAGTCACATTGGTCCCGTGCGAGGTGTTCGTGACTCTTACGGGACCGTTCTGTGTTTGTTTTACATTTTCACCCTTTGATGGCATGTTTTTATGTTTAAGTCTAATTTTTTGCAAATTTACGTCGTACACTCAAACCGGGATCCCTGTGACTACGCGGTCGGTTCCAACGAATGACATTGGTCCCGTGCGAGGTGTTCGTGGCTCTTACGGGACCGTTCTGTGTTTGTTATACGTTTTCACCTTTCGATGGCATGTTTTTATTCTTAAGTCTAATTTTTTACAAATTTATGTCTTACACTCAAACCGGGAGCCCGATGACTATGCGGTCGGTTCCTACGAGTCACATTGTTACCGTGCGAGTTGTTCGTGACTCTTACGAGACCGTTATGTATTTGTTTTACAATTTCACCCTTCGATGGATTTTTTTTATGCTTAAGTCAAATTTTTTGCAAATTTAGGTCGTACACTCAAACCGGGAGCCCCGTGACTACGCGGTCGGTTCCTACGAGTCACATTGGTCCCGTGCGAGGTGTTCATGACTCTTATGCGACCGTTTTGTTGCTGTTTTACGTTTTCACCCTTCGATGGCATGTTTTTTGGTTAAGTCTAATTTTTTCTAAAATTTAGGTCCTACACTCAAACCGGGAGCCCCGTGACTACGCGGTCGGTTCCTACGAGTCACATTGGGCTCGTCCGAGGTGTTCATGACTCTCACGGGACCGTTCTGTGTTTGTTTTACATTTTCACCCTTCGATGGCATGTTTTTATGTTTAAGTCTAATTTTTTGCAAATTTACGTCGTATACTCAAACCGGGATCCTTGTGACTACGCGGTCGGTTCCAACGAATGACATTGGTCCCGAGCGAGGTGTTTGTGACTCTTACAGGACCGTTCTGTGTTTGTTATACGTTTTCATCGTTCGATGGCATGTTTTTATGCTTAAGTCTAATTTTTTACAAATTTACGTCATACACTCAAACCGGGAGCCCGATGACTACGCAGTCGGTTCCTACGAGTCACATTGTTACCGTGCGAGCTGTTCGTGACTCTTATGGGACCGTTATGTGTTTGTTATACGTTTTTACCTTTCGATGGCATGTTTTTATGCTTTAGTTTAATTTTTTACAAATTTACATCTTACACTCAAACCGAGAGCCCGATGACTACGCGATCGGTTCCTACGAGTCACATTGTTACCGTGCGAGTTGTTCGTGACTCTTACGAGACCGTTATGTATTTGTTTTACAATTTCACCCTTCGATGGATTGTTTTTATGCTTAAGTCTAATTTTTTGCAAATTTAGGTCGTACACTCAAATCGGGAGCCCCGTGACTACGCGGTCGGTTCCAACGAGTCACATTGGGCTCGTGCGAGGTGTTCGTGACTCTCACGGGACCGTTCTGTGTTTGTTTTATATTTTCACCCTTCGATGGCATGTTTTTATGTTTAAGTCTAATTTTTTGCAAATTTACGTCGTAAACTCAAACCGGGATCCCTGTGACTACGCGGTCGGTTCCAACGAATGACACTGGTCCCGTGCGATGTGTACGTGACTCTTACGGGACCGTTCTGTGTTTGTTATACGTTTTCACCTTTCGATTGCATGTTTTTATGCTTAAGTCTAATTTTTTACAAATTTACGTCTTACACTCAAATCGGGAGCCCGATGACTACGCGGTCGGTTCCTACGAGTCACATTGTTACCGTGCGAGTTGTTCGTGACTCTTACGAGACCGTTATGTATTTGTTTTACAATTTCACCCTTCGATGGATTGTTTTTATGCTTAAGTCTAATTTTTTGCAAATTTAGGTCGTACACTCAAATCGGGAGCCCCGTGACTACGCGGTCGGTTCCAACGAGTCACATTGGGCTCGTGCGAGGTGTTCGTGACTCTCACGGGACCGTTCTGTGTTTGTTTTACATTTTCACCCTTCGATGGCATGTTTTCATGTTTAAGTCTAATTTTTTGCAAATTTACTTCGTACACTCAAACCGGGATCCCTGTGACTACGCGGTCGGTTCCAACGAATGACATTTGTCCCGTACGAGGTGTTCGTGACTCTTACGAGACCGTTCTGTGTTTGTTATATGTTTTTACCTTTCGATGGCATGTTTTTATGGTTAAGTCTAATTTTTTACAAATTTACGTCTTACACTCAAACCGAGAGCCCGATGACTACGCGGTCGGTTCCTACGAGTCACATTGTTACCGTGCGAGTTGTTCGTGACTCTTACGAGATCGTTATGTATTTGTTTTACAATTTCACCCTTCGATGGATTGTTTTTATGCTTAAGTCTAATTTTTTGCAAATTTAGGTCGTACACTCAAATTGGGAGCCCCGTGACTACGCGGTCGGTTCCTACGAGTCACATTGTTACCGTGCGAGTTGTTCGTGACTCTTACGAGATCGTTACGTATTTGTTTTACAATTTCACCCTTCGATGGATTGTTTTTATGCTTAAGTCTAATTTTTTGCAAATTTAGGTCGTACATTCAAATTGGGAGCCCCGTGACTACGCGGTCGGTTCCTACGAGTCACATTGGTCCCGTGCGAGGTGTTCGCTCTTACGGGACCGTTTTGTGTTTGTTTTAAATTTTCACCCTTCGATGGCATGTTTTCATGTTTAAGTCTAATTTTTTGCAAATTTACGTCGTACACTCAAACCGGGATCCCTGTGACTACGCGGTCGGTTCCAACGAATGACATTTGTCCCGTGCGAGGTGTTCGTGACTCTTACGAGACCGTTCAGTGTTTGCTATATGTTTTTACCTTTCGATGGCATGTTTTTATGCTTAAGTCTATTTTTTTACAAATTTACGTCTTACACTCAAACCGAGAGCCCGATGACTACGCGGTCGGTTCCTACGAGTCACATCGTTATCGTGCGAGTTGTTCGTGACTCTTACGAGATCGTTATGTATTTGTTTTACAATTTCACCCTTCGATGGATTGTTTTTATGCTTAAGTCTAATTTTTTGCAAATTTAGGTCGTACACTCAAATTGGGAGCCCCGTGACTACGCGGTAGGTTCCTACGAGTCACATTGGTCCCGTGCGAGGTGTTCGTGACTCTTACGGGACCGTTCTGTGTTTGTTTTACATTTTCACCCTTTGATGGCATGTTTTTATGTTTAAGTCTAATTTTTTGCAAATTTACGTCGTACACTCAAACCGGGATCCCTGTGACTACGCGGTCGGTTCCAACGAATGACATTGGTCCCGTGCGAGGTGTTCGTGACTCTGACGGGACCGTTCTGTGTTTGTTAAACGTTTTCACCTTTCGATGGCATGTTTTTATGCTTAAGTCTAATTTTTTACAAATTTATGTCTTACACTCAAACCGGGAGCCCGATGACTACGCGGTCGGTTCCTACGAGTCACATTGTTACCGTGCGAGTTGTTCGTGACTCTTACGAGACCGTTATGTATTTGTTTTACAATTTCGCCCTGCGATGGATTGTTTTTATGGTTAAGTCAAATTTTTTGCAAATTTAGGTCGTACACTCAAACCGGGAGCCCCGTGACTACGCGGTCGGTTCCTACGAGTCACATTGGTCCCGTGCGAGGTGTTCATGACTCTTACGCGACCGTTTTGTTGCTGTTTTACGTTTTCACCCTTCGATGGATTGTTTTTATGCTTAAGTCTAATTTTTTGCAAATTTAGGTCGTACACTCAAATTGGGAGCGCCGTGACTACGCGGTCGGTTCCTACGAGTCACATTGGTCCCGTGCGAGGTGTTCGTGACTCTTACGGGACCGTTCTGTGTTTGTTATACGTTTTCACATTTCGATCGGATGTATTTATGCTTAAGTCTAATTTTTTACAAATTTACGTCTTACACTCAAACCGAGAGCCCGATGACTACGCGATCGGTTCCTACGAGTCACATTGTTACCGTGCGAGTTGTTCGTGACTCGTACGAGACCGTTATGTATTTGTTTTTTGCAAATTTAGGTCGTACACTCAAACCGGGAGCCCCGTGACTACGCGGTCGGTTCCTACGAGTCACATTGGTCCCGTGCGAGGTGTTCGTGACTCTCACGGGACCGTTCTGTGTTTGTTTTACATTTTCACCCTTTGATGGCATGTTTTTATGTTTAAGTCTAATTTTTTGCAAATTTACGTCGTACACTCAAACCGGGATCCCTGTGACTACGCGGTCGGTTCCAACGAATGACATTGGTCCCGAGCGAGGTGTTCGTGACTCTTACAGGACCGTTCTGTGTTTGTTATACGTTTTCATCGTTCGATGGCATGTTTTTATGCTTAAGTCTAATTTTTTACAAATTTACGTCTTACACTCAAACCGGGAGCCCGATGACTACGCAGTCGGTTCCTACGAGTCACATTGTTACCGTGCGAGGTGTTCGTGACTCTTACGGGACCGTTCTGTGTTTGTTATACGTTTTCACCTTTCGATGGCATGTTTTTATGCTTAAGTCTAATTTTTTACAAATTTACGTCTTACAATCAAACCGGGAGCCCAATGACTACGCGATCGGTTCCTACGAGTCACATTGTTACCGTGCGAGTTGTTCGTGACTCTTACGGGACCATTATGTATTTGTTCTACAATTTCACCCTTCGATGGATTGTTTTTATGCTTAAGTCTAATTTTTTGCAAATTTAGGTCGTACACTCAAATCGGGAGCCCCGTGACTACGCGGTCGGTTCCTACGAGTCACATTGGTCCCGTACGAGGTGTTCGTGACTCTTACGCGACCGTTTTGTTGTTGTTTTTTGTTTTCACCCTTCGATGGCATGTTTTTATGGTTAAGTCTAATTTTTTACAAATTTAGGTCGTACACTCAAACCGGGAGCCCCGTGACTACGCGGTCGGTTCCTACGAGTCACATTGGTCTCGTGCGAGGTGTTCGTAACTCTCACCGAACCGTTTTGTTGTTGTTTTAAGTTTTCACATATCGATGGCAAGTTTTTATGCTTAAGTTTAATTTCTTACAAATTTACGTATTACACTCAAACCGGGATCCCCGTGACTACGCGATCCTTACCTACGAGTCACATTGGTCCCGTGCGAGGTGTTCGTGACTCTTACGGGACCATTCTGTGTTTGTTTTACATTTTCACTCATCGATGGCATGTTTTTTTGTTTAAGTCTATTATTTTGCAAATTTACGTCGTACACTCAAACCGGGATCCCTGTGACTACGCGGTCGGTTCCAACGAATGACATTGGTCCCGTGCGAGGTGTTCGTGACTCTTACGGGACCGTTCTATGTTTGTTATACGTTTTCATCTTTCGATGGCATGTTTTTATGCTTAAGTCTAATTTTTTTACAAATTTACGTCTTACACTCAAATTGGGAGCCCGATGACTACGCGGTCGGTTCCTACGAGTCACATTGTTACCGTGCGAGTTGTTCTCGACTCTTACGAGACCGTTATGTATTTTTTTTTACCATTTCAACCTTCGATGGATTGTTTTTATGCTTAAGTCTAATTTTTTACAGATTTAGGTCGTACACTCAAACCGGGAGCACCGTGACTACGCGGTCGGTTCCTACGAGTCACATTGGTCCCGTGCGAGGTGTTCATGACTCTTACGCGACCGTTTTGTTGCTGTTTTACATTTTCACCCTTCGATGGTATGTTTTTATGGTTAAGTCTAATTTTTTGCAAATTTAGGTCGTATACTCAAACCGGGAGCCCCGTGACAACGCGGTCGGTTCCTACGATTCACATTGGTCCCGTGCGAGGTGTTCGTGACTCTCACGGTACCGTTCTGTGTTTGTTTTACATTTTCACCCTTCGATGGCATGTTTTTATGTTTAAGTCTAATTTTTTGCGAATTTACGTCGTACACTCAAACCGGGATCCCTGTGACTACGTGGTCGGTTCCAACGAATGACATTAGTCCCGTGCGAGGTGTTCGTGACTCTTACGGGACCGTTCTGTGTTTGTAATACGTTTTCACCTTTCGATGGCATGTTTTTATGCTTAAGTTTAATTTTTTACAAATTTACGTCTTACACTCAAACTGGGAGCCCGATGACTACGCGGTCGGTTCCTACGAGTCACATTGTTACCGTGCGAGTTGTTCGTGACTCTTACGAGACCGTTATGTATTTGTTTTACAATTTCACCCTTTGATGGATTGTTTTTATGCTTAAGTCTAATTTTTTGCAAATTTAGGTCGTACACTCCAACCGGGAGCCCCGTGACTACGCGGTCGGTTCCTACGAGTCACATTGGTCCCGTGCGAGGTGTTCGTGACTCTCACGGGACCGTTTTGTTGTTGTTTTAAGTGTTCACATATCGATGGCAAGTTTTTATGCTTAAGTCTAATTTCTTACAAATTTACGTCTTACACTCAAACCGGGATCCCCGTGACTACGCGATCCATACCTACGAGTCACATTGGTCCCGTGCGAGGTGTTCGTGACTCTTACGGGACCGTTCTGTGTTTGTTTTACATTTTCACCCTTCGATGGCATGTTTTTATGTTTAAGTCTAATTTTTGGCAAATTTACGTCGTACACTCATACCGGGATCACTGTGACTACGCGTTCAGTTCCAACGAATGACATTGGTCCCGTGCGAGGTGTTCGTGACTCTTACGGGACCGTTCTGTGTTTGCTATACGTTTTCACCTTTCGATGGCATGTTTTTATGCTTAAGTCTAATTTTTTACAAATTTACGTCTTACACTCAAACTGGGGGCCCAATGACTACGCGGTCGGTTCCTACGAGTCACATTGTTACCGTGTGAGTTGTTCGTGACTCTTACGAGACCGTTATGTATTTGTTTTACAAGTTCACCCTTCGATGTATTGTTTTTATGCAAAAGTCTATTTTTTTGCAAATTTAGGTCGTACACTCAAACCGGGAGCCCCGTGACTACGCGGTCGGTTCCTACGAGTCACATTGGTCCCGTGCGAGGTGTTCGTGACTCTTACGCGACCGTTTTGTTGCTGTTTTACTTTTTCACCCTTTGATGGCATGTTTTTATGGTTAAGTCTAATTTTTTGCAAATTTAGGTTGTACACTCAAACCGGGAGCCCCGTGACTACGCGGTCGGTTCCTACCAGTCACATTGGTCCCGTGCGAGGTGTTCGTGACTCTCACGGGACCGTTCTGTGTTTGTTTTACATTTTCACCCTTCGATGGCATGTTTTTATGTTTAAGTATAATTTTTTGCGAATTTACGTTGTACACTCAAACCGGGATCCCTGTGACTGCGCGGTCGGTTCCAACGAATGACATTGGTCCCATGCGAGGTGTTCGTGACTCTTACGGGACCGTTCTATGTTTGTTATACATTTTCACATTTCGATCGCATGTTTTTATGCTTGAGTCTAATTTTTTAAAAATTTACGTCTTACACTCAAACCGAGAGCCCGATGACTACGCGGTCGGTTCCTACGAGTCACATTGTTACCGTTCGAGTTGTTCGTGACTCTTACGAGACCGTTATGTATTTGTTTAACAATTTCACCCTTCAATGGATTTTTTTTATGCTTAAGTCTAATTTTTTGCAAATTTAGGGCATACACTCAAACCGGGAGCCCCGTGACTACGCGGTCGGTTCCTACGAGTCACATTGGTCCCGTGCGAGGTGTTCGTGACTCTTACGCAACCGTTTTGTTGTTATTTTACGTTTTCACCCTTCGATGGTATGTTTTTATGCTTAAGTCTAATTTTTTGCAAATTTAGGTCGTACACTCAAACCGGGAGCCCCGTGACTACGCGGTCGGTTCCTACGAGTCACATTGGTCCCGTGCGAGGTGTTCGTGACTCTCACGGGACCGTTCTGTGTTTGTTTTAGATTTTAACCCTTCGATGGCATGTTTTTATGTTTAAGTCTAATTTTTTGCAAATTTACGTAGTACACTCAAACCGGGATCCCTGTGACTACGCGGTCGGTTCCAATGAATGACATTGGTCCCGTGCGAGGTGTTCGTGACTCTTACGGGACCGTTCTGTATTTGTTATATGTTTTCACATTTCGATCGCATGTTTTTATGCTTAAGTCTAATTTTTTGCAAATTTACGTCTTACACTCAAACCGGGAGCCCGATGACTACGCGGCCGTTCCTACGAGTCACATTGTTACCGTGCGAGTTGTTCGTGACTCTTACGAGACCGTTGTGTATTTGTTTTATAATTTCACCCTTCGATGGATTGTTTTTATGCTTAAGTCTATTTTTTTGCAAATTTAGGTCGTACACTCAAACCGGGATCCCCGTGACTACGCGATCGGTTCCTACGAGTCACATTGGTCCCGTACGAGGTGTTCGTGACTCTTACGGGACCGTTCTGTGTTTGTTTTACATTTTCACCCTTCACTGGCATGTTTTTATGTTTAAGCCTAATTTTTTGCGAATTTACGTCGTACACTCAAACCGGGATCCCTGTGACTACGCGGTCGGTTCCAACGAATGACATTGGTCCCGTTCGAGGTGTTCGTGACTCTTACGGGACCGTTCTGTGTTTGTTATACGTTTTCACCTTTCGATGGCATGTTTTTACGCTTAAGTCTAATTTTTTTACAAATTTACGTCTTACACTCAAACCGGGAGCCCGATGACTACGCGGTCGGTTCCTACGAGTCACATTGTTACCGTGCGAGTTGTTCGTGACTCTTACGAGACCGTTATGTATTTGTTTTACAATTTCACCCTTCGATGGATTTTTTTTATGCTTAAGTTTAACTTTTTGCAAATTTAGGGCGTACACTCAAACCGGGAGCCCCGTGACTACGCGGTCGGTTCCTACGAGTCACATTGGTCCCGTGCGAGGTGTTAGTGACTCTTACGGGACCGTTCTGTGTTAGTTTTACATTTTCACCCTTCGATGGCATTTTTTTATGTTTAAGTCTAATTTTTTGCAAATTTACGTCGTACACTCAAACCGGGATCCCTGTGACTACGCGGTCGGTTCCAACGAATGACATTGGTCCCGTGCGAGGTGTTCGTGACTCTTACAGGACCGTTCTGTATTTGTTATACGTTTTCACCTTTCGATGGCATGTTTTTATGCTTAAGTCTAATTTTTTACAAATTTACGCCTTACACTCAAACCGGGAGCCCGATGACTACGCGGTCGGTTCCTACGAGTCACATTGTTACCGTGCGAGTTGTTCGTGACTCTTACGAGACCGTTATGTATTTGTTTTACAATTTCACCCTTCGATGGATTGTTTTTATGCTTAAGTCTAATTTTGTACGAATTTAGGTTGTACACTCAAACCGGGATCCCCGTGACTACGCGATCGGTTCCTACGAGTCACATTGGTCCCGTGCGAGGTGCTCGTGACTCTTACGGGACCGTTCTGTGTTTGTTTTACATTTTCACCCTTCGATGGCATGTTTTTATGTTTAAGTCTAATTTTTTTCAAATTTACGTCGTACACTCAAACCCGGATCCCTGTGACTACGCGGTCGGTTCCAACGAATGACATTGGTCCCGTGCGAGGTGTCCGTGACTCTTACGGGACCGTTCTGTGTTTGTTATACGTTTTCACCTTTCGATGGCATGTTTTTACGCTTAAGTCTAATTTTTTTACAAATTTACGTCTTACACTCAAACCGGGAGCCCGATGACTACGCGGTCGGTTCCTACGAGTCACATTGTTACCGTGCGAGTTATTCGTGACTCTTACGAGATCGTTATGTATTTGTTTTACCATTTCACCCTTCGATGGACTATTTTTATGCTTAAGTCTAATTTTTTGCAAATTTAGTTCGTACACTTAAACCTGGAGCCCCGTGACTACGGGGGTCAGTTCCTACGAGTCACATTTGTCCCGTGCGAGGTGTTCGTGACTCTTATGCGACCGTTTTGTTGCTGTTTTTCGTTTTCACCCTTCGATGGCATGTTTTTATGGTTAAGTCTAATTTTTTGCTAATTTGTTTAAAATTTAGGTCGTACACTCAAACCGGGAGCCCCCGTGACTACCCGGTCGGTTCCTACTAGTCACATTGGACCCGTGCGAGGTGTTCGTGACTCTCACGGGACCGTTCTGTGTTTGTTTTATATTTTCACCCTTCGATGGAATGTTTTTATGTTTAAGTCTAATTTTTTACAAATTTACGTCGTACACTCAAACCGGGATCCCTGTGACTACGCAGTCGGTTCCAACAAATGACATTGGTCCCGTGCGAGGTGTTCGTGACTCTTACGGGACCGTTCTGTGTTTGTGATACATTTTCACCTTTTGATGGCATGTTTTTATGCTTAAATCCAATTTTTTATAAATTTACGTCTTACACTCAAATCGGGAGCCCGATGACTACGCGATCGGTTCCTACGAGTCACATTGTTACCGTGTGAGTTGTTCATGACTCTTACGAGACCGTTATGTATTTGTTTTACAATTCACCCTTCGATGGATTGTTTTTATGCTTAAGTCTAATTTTTTGCAAATTTAGGTCGTACACTCAAACCGGGAGCCCCGTGACTACGCGGTCGGTTCCTACGAGTCACATTGGTCCCGTGCGAGGTGTTCGTGACTCTTACGGGACCGTTTTGTGTTTGTTTTACATTTTCACCCTTCGATGGCATGTTTTTATGTTTAAGTCCTATTTTTTGAAAATTTACGTCGTACACTCAAACCGGGATCCCTGTGACTACGCGGTCGGTTCCAACGAATGACATTGGTCCCGTGCGAGGTGTTCGTGACTCTTACGGGACCGTTCTGTGTTTGTTATACGTTTTCACCTTTCGATGGCATGTTTTTATTCATAAGTCTAATTTTTTGCAAACTTAGGTCGTACACTCAAACCGGGAGCCCCGTGACTACGCGGTCGGTTCCTACGAGTCACATTGGTCCCGTGCGAGGTGTTCGTGACTCTTACGGGACCGTTCTGTGTTTGTTATACGTTTTCACATTTCGATCGGATGTATTTATGCTTAAGTCTAATTTTTTACAAATTTACGTCTTACACTCAAACCGAGAGCCCGATGACTACGCGATCGGTTCCTACGAGTCACATTGTTACCGTGCGAGTTGTTCGTGACTCGTACGAGACCGTTATGTATTTGTTTTACAATTTCACCCTTCGATGGATTTTTTTTATGCTTAAGTCTAATTTTCTGCAAATTTAGGGCGTACACTCAAACCGGGAGCCCCGTGACTACGCGGTCGGTTCCTACGAGTCACATTGGTCCCGTGCGAGGTGTTGGTGACTCTTACGGGACCGTTCTGTGTTTGTTTTACATTTTCACCCTTCGATGACATATTTTTATGTTTAAGTCTAATTTTTTTCAATTTTACGTCGTACACTCAAACCGGGATCCCTGTGACTACGCGGTCGGTTCCAACGAATGACATTGGTCCCGTGCGAGGTGTTCGTGACTCTGACGGGACCGTTCTGTGTTTGTTAAACGTTTTCACCTTTCGATGGCATGTTTTTATGCTTAAGTCTAATTTTTTACAAATTTATGTCTTACACTCAAACCGGGAGCCCGATGACTACGCGGTCGGTTCCTACGAGTCACATTGTTACCGTGCGAGTTGTTCGTGACTCTTACGAGACCGTTATGTATTTGTTTTACAATTTCGCCCTGCGATGGATTGTTTTTATGGTTAAGTCAAATTTTTTGCAAATTTAGGTCGTACACTCAAACCGGGAGCCCCGTGACTACGCGGTCGGTTCCTACGAGTCACATTGGTCCCGTGCGAGGTGTTCATGACTCTTACGCGACCGTTTTGTTGCTGTTTTACGTTTTCACCCTTCGATGGATTGTTTTTATGCTTAAGTCTAATTTTTTGCAAATTTAGGTCGTACACTCAAATTGGGAGCGCCGTGACTACGCGGTCGGTTCCTACGAGTCACATTGGTCCCGTGCGAGGTGTTCGTGACTCTTACGGGACCGTTCTGTGTTTGTTATACGTTTTCACATTTCGATCGGATGTATTTATGCTTAAGTCTAATTTTTTACAAATTTACGTCTTACACTCAAACCGGGAGCCCGATGACTTCGCGGTCGGTTCCTACGAGTCACATTGTTACCGTACGAGTTGTTCGTGACTCTTACGAGACCGTTATGTATTTGTTTTACAATTTCACCCTTCGATGGATTGTTTTTATGCTTAAGTCTAATTTTTTGCAAATTTACGTCGTACACTCAAACCGGGATCCCAGTGACTACGCGATCGGTTCCAACGAATGACATTGGTCCCGTGCGAGGTGTTCTTGACTCTTACGGGACCGTTCTGTGTTTGTTGTACGTTTTCACCTTTCGATGGCATGTTTTTACGCTTAAGTCTAATTTTTTTACAAATTTACGTCTTACACTCAAACCGGGAGCCCGATGACTACGCGCTCGGTTCCTACGAGTCACATTGTTACCGTGCGAGTTATTCGTGACTCTTACGAGACCGTTATGTATTTGTTTTACCATTTCACCCTTCGATGGACTGTTTTTATGCTTAAGTCTAATTTTTTGCAAATTTAGTTCGTACACTCAAACCGGGAGCCCCGTGACTACACGGTCAGTTCCTACGAGTCACATTTGTCCCGTGCGAGGTGTTCGTGACTCTTACGTGACCGTTTTGTTGCTGTTTTTCATTTTCACCCTTCGATGGCATGTTTTTATGGTTAAGTCTAATTTTTTACTAATTTGTTTAAAATTTAGGTCGTACACTCAAACCGGGAGCCCCGTGACTACGCGGTCGGTTCCTACGAGTCACATTGGTCCCGTGCGAGGTGTTCGTGACTCTCACGGGATCGTTCTGTGTTTATTTTATATTTTTACCCTTCGATGGAATGTTTTTATGTTTAAGTCTAATTTTTTACAAATTTACGTCGTACACTCAAACCGGGATCCCTGTGACTACGCGGTCGGTTCCAACGAATGACATTGGTCCCGTGCGTGGTGTTCGTGACTCTTACGGGACCGTTCTGTGTTTGTTATACATTTTCACCTTTCGATGGCATGTTTTTATGCTTAAATCCAATTTTTTATAAATTTACGTCTTACACTCAAATCGGGAGCCCGATGACTACGCGGTCGGTTCCTACGAGTCACATTGTTACCGTGCGAGTTGTTCGTGACTCTTACGAGACCGTTATGTATTTGTTTTACAATTTCACCCTTGGATGGATTGTTTTCATGCTTAAGTCTAATTTTTTGCAAATTTAGGTCGTTCACTCAAACCGGGAGCCCCGTGACTACGCGGTCGGTTCCTACGAGTCACATTGGTCCCGTGCGAGGTGTTCGTGACTCTTACGGGACCGTTCTGTGTTTGTTTTACATTTTCACCCTTCGATGGCATGTTTTTATGTTTAAGTCTAATTTTTTACAAATTTACGTTGTACACTCAAACCGGGATCCCTGTGACTATGCGGTCGGTTCCAACGAATGACATTGGTCCCGTGCAAGGTGTTCGTGACTCTTACGGGACCGTTCTGTGTTTGTTATACGTTTTCACCTTTCGATAAATGTTTTTATGCATAAGTCTAATTTTTTGCAAACTTAGGTCGTACACTCAAACCGGGAGCCCCGTGACTACGCGGTCGGTTCCTACAAGTCACATTGGTCCCGTGCGAGATGTTCGTGACTCTTACGCGACCGTTTTGTTGCTATTTTACGTTTTCACCATTCGATGGCATGTTATTATGGTTAAGTCTAATTTTTTGAAAATTTAGGTCGTACACTCAAAACGGGAGCCCCGTGACTACCCGGTCGGTTCCTACGAGTCACATTGGTCCCGTGCGAGGTGTTCGTGACTCTCACGGGACCGTTTTGTTGTTGTTTTAAGTTTTCACATATCGATGGCAAGTTTTTATGCTTAAGTCAAATTTCTTACAAATTTACGTCTTACACACAAACCGGGAGCCCCATGAGTACGCCGTCGGTTCCTACGAGTCACATTGGTCCCGTGCGAGGTGTTCGTGACTCTCACGGGACCGTTCTTTGTTTGTTTTACATTTTCACCCTTCGATGGCATATTTTTATGTTTAAGTCTAATTTTTTGCAAATTTACGTCGTACACTCAAACCGGGATCCCTGTGACTACGCGGTCGGTTCCAACGAATGACATTGGTCCCGTGCGAGGTGTTCGTGACTCTTACGGGACCGTTCTGTGTTTGTTATACATTTTCACCTTTCGATGGCATGTTTTTATGCTTAAGTCTAATTTTTTACAAATTTACGTCTTACACTCAAACTGGGAGCCCGATGACTTCGCGATCGGTTCCTACGAGTCACATTGTTACCGTACGAGTTGTTCGTGACTCTTACGAGACCGTTATGTATTTGTTTTACAATTTCACCCTTCGATGGATTGTTTTTATGCTTAAGTCTAATTTTTTGCAAATTTAGGTCGTACACTCAAACCGGGATCCCCGTGACTACGCGATCGGTTCCTACCAGTCACATTGGTCCCGTGCGAGGTGTTCGTGACTCTTACGGGACCGTTCTGTGTTTGTTTTACATTTTCACCCTTCGATGGCATGTTTTTATGTTTAAGCCTAATTTTTTGCAAATTTACGTCGTACACTCAAACCGGGATCCCTGTGACTACACGGTCGGTTCCAACGAATGACATTGGTCCCTTGCGAGGTGTTCGTGACTCTTACGGGACCGTTCTGTGTTTGTTATACGTTTTCACCTTTCGATGGCATGTTTTTACGCTTAAGTCTATTTTTTTTACAAATTTACGTCTCACACTCAAACCGGGAGCCCGATGACTACGCGGTCGGTTCCTACGAGTCACATTATTAACGTGCGAGTTGTTCGTGACTCTTACGAGACCGTTATGTATTTGTTTTACCATTTCACCCTTCGATGGAGTGTTTTTATGTTTAAGTCTAATTTTTTGCAAATTTAGGTCGTACACTCAAACCGGGAGCCCCGTGACTACGCGGTCAGTTCCTACGAGTCACATTTGTCCCGTGCGAGGTGTTCGTGACTCTTACGCGACCGTTTTGTTGCTGTTTTTCGTTTTCACCCTTCGATGGCATGTTTTTATGGTTAAGTCTAATTTTTTTCTAATTTGTTTAAAATATAGGTCGTACACTCAAACCAGGAGCCCCGTGACTACGCGGTCGGTTCCTACGAGTCACATTGGTCCCGTGCGAGGTGTTCGTGACTCCCACGGGACCGTTCTGTGTTTGTTTTATATTTTCACCCTTCGATGGCATGTTTTTATGTTTAAGTCTAATTTTTTATAAGTTTACGTCGTACACTCAAACCGGGATCCCTGTGATTACGCGGTCGGTTCCAACGAATGACATTGGTCCCATGCGAGGTGTTCGTGACTCTTACGGGACCGTTCTGTGTTTGTTATACGTTTTCACATTTCGATCGCATGTTTTTATGCTTAAGTCTAATTTTTTACCAATTTACGTCTTACACTCAAACCGAGAGCCCGATGACTACGCGGTCGGTTCCTACGAGTCACATTGTTACCGTGCGAGTTGTTCGTGACTCTTACGAGACCGTTATGTATTTGTTTTACAATTTCACCCTTCGATGGATTTTTTTTATGCTTAAGTCTAATTTTTTGCAAATTTAGGTCGTACACTCAAACCGGGATCCCCGTGACTGAGAGGTCGGTTCCTACGAGTCACATTGGTCCCGTGCGAGGTGTTCGTGACTCTCATGGGACCGTTCTGTGTTTGTTTTATATTTTGACCCTTCGATGGCATGTTTTTATGTTTAAGTCTAATTTTTTACAAATTTACGTCGTACACTCAAACCGGGATTCCTGTGACTACGCGGTCGGTTCCAACGAATGACATTGGTCCCATGCGAGGTGTTCGTGACTCTTACGGGACCGTTCTGTGTTTGATATACGTTTTCACATTTCGATCGCATGTTTTTATGCTTAAGTCTAATTTTTTACAAATTTACGTCTTACACTCAGACCGAGAGCCCGATGACTACGCGGTCGGTTCCTACGAGTCACATTGTTACCGTGCGAGTTGTTCGTGACTCTTACGAGACCGTTATGTATTTGTTTTACAATTTCACCCTTCGATGGATTTTTTTTATCCTTAAGTCTAATTTTTTGCAAATTTAGGGCGTACACTCAAACCGGGAGCCCCGTGACTGCGCGATCGGTTCCTACGAGTCACATTGGTCCCGTGCTAGGTGTTCGTGACTCTTACGGGACCGTTCTGTGTTTGTTTTACATTTTCACCCTTCGATGGCATGCTTTTATGTTTAAGTCTAATTTTTTGCAAATTTACGTCGTACACTCAAACCGGGATCCCTGTGACTACGCGGTCGGTTCCAACGAATGACATTGGTCCCGTGCGAGGTGTTCGTGACTCTTACAGGACCGTTCTGTGTTTGTTATATGTTTTCACCTTTCGATGGCATGTTTTTATGCTTAAGTCTAATTTTTTACAAACTTACGTCTTACACTCAAACCGGGAGCCCGATGACTACGCGGTCGGTTCCTACGAGTCACATTGTTACCGTGCGAGTTGTTCATGACTCTTACGAGACCGTTATGTATTTGTTTTACAATTTCACCCTTCGATGGATTGTTTTTATGCTTAAGTCTAATTTTTTACAAATTTAGGTCGTACACTCAAACCGGGATCCCCGTGACTACGCGATCGGTTCCTACGAGTCACATTGGTCCCGTGCGAGGTGTTCGTGACTCTTACCGGACCGTTCTGTGTTTGTTTTACATTTTCACCCTTCGATGGCATGCTTTTATGTTTAAGTCTAATTTTTTACAAATTTACGTCGTACACTCAAACCGGGATCCCTGTGACTACGCGGTCGGTTCCAACGAATGACATTGGTCCCGTGCGAGGTGTTCGTGACTCTTACGGGACCGTTCTGTGTTTGTTATACGTTTTCACCTTTCGATGGCATGTTTTTACGCTTAAGTCTAATTTTTTTACAAATTTACGTCTTACACTCAGACCGGGAGCCCGATGACTACGCGGTCGGTTCCAACGAGTCACATTGTTACCGTGCGAGTTGTTCGTGACTCTTACGAGACCGTTATGTATTTGTTTTACTATTTCACCCTTCGATGGATTGTTTTTATGCTTAAGTCTAATTTTTTGCAAATTTAGGTCGTACACTCATACCGGGAGCCCTGTGACTACGCGGTCGGTTCCTACGAGTCACATTGGTCCGTGCGAGGTGTTCGTGACTCTTACGGGACCGTTCTGTGTTTGTTTTACATTTTCACCCTTCGATGGCATGTTTTTATGTTTAAGTCTAATTTTTTGCAAATTTACGTTGTACACTCAAACCGGGATCCCTGTGACTACGCGGTCGGTTCCAACGAATGACATTGGTCCCGTGCGAGGTGTTCGTGACTCTTACAGGACCGTTCTGTGTTTGTTATAAGTTTTCACCCTTCGATGGCATGTTTTTATGCATAAGTCTAATTTTTTACAAATTTACGTCTTACACTCAAACCGGGAGCCCGATGACTACGCGGTCGGTTCCTACGAGTCACATTGTTACCGTATGAGTTGTTCGTGACTCTTACGAGACCGTTATGTATATGTTTTACAATTCCACCCTTCGATGGATTATTTTTATGCTTAAGTCTATTTTTTTACAAATTTAGGTCGTACACTCAAACCGGGAGCCCCGTGACTACGCGGTCGGTTCCTACGAGTCACATTGGTCCCGTGCGAGGTGTTCGTGACTCTTACGCGACCGTTTTGTTGCTGTTTTAAGTTTTCACCCTTCGATGGCTAGTTTTTATGGTTAAGTCTAATTTTTTGCTATTTTTTTTAAAATTTAGGTCGTACACTCAAACCGGGAGCCCCGTGACTACGCGGTCGGTTCCTACGAGTCACATTGGTCCCGTGCGAGGTGTTCGTGACTCTCACGGGACCATTTTGTTGCTATTTTACATTTTCACCCTTCGATGGCATGTTTTTATGATTAAGTCTATTTTTTTTTAAATTTAGGTCGTACACTCAAATCGGGAGCCCCGTGACTACGCGATCGGTTCCTACGAGTCACATTGGTCCTGTGCGAGGTGTTCGTGACTTTCACGGGACCATTTTGTTGCTATTTTTCATTTTCACCCTTCGATGGCATTTTTTTATGATTAAGGTTAATTTTTTGCAAATTTAGGTCGTACACTCAAACCGGGAGCCCCGTGACTACGCGGTCGGTTACTACGAGTCACATTGGTCCCGTGCGAAGTGTTCGTGACTCTTACCCGACCGTTTTATTGCTGTTTTACGTTTACACCCTCGATGGCATGTTTTTATGCTTAATGAGAAAACAGAAAATAGATCCTTACATAATTTATATAAGATAAAGTATGGCTTATAAATCACATATCAACAAAAATGTTATATGTTATGGCAGCATATGTTATATATATAGTATATAGTTGTTATAACATAAATGCATATATAACAACATATATGCTGTTATAACAGCATATATGTTGTTATATGTATAACAGCATATATGTTATGCATATATAACAACATATATGTTGTTATAACAGCATATATGTTTTTATATATATAGCAGCATATATGTTATAATATGTTGTTATAACATATATGCTGCATATATGTTATAACAACATATTATAACATATATGTTGCTATATATATAACAACATAATATGCTGCATATATGTTATAACAACATATTATAGCAGATATGTTGCTATATATATAACAACATATATGTTGTTATATATGCATAATGGTGTTGTTATATATGCATAACAACATATTATAACAGATGAGCTGTTATATATATAACAACATATATGGTAACGGTGTTGTTATATATGCATAACATCATATTATAACAGATAAGCTGTTATATATATAACAACATATATGGTGTTATAACATCATATATGCATATATGTTATAATATATGTTATAACAGTTATATATATAACATATAAATATATATACTTACCAAATTGATTCGAATTTGGAGATCCTCCGGATACGCTCCCTCGTTCTTGATCCTTACGTATTTTTGCAAACATTTGCATCGTGTATTCCTGGAAATCCTCAAATTTTTTATCTTGGGCCTCTATCTTCTGTTGTTGAGCATCTATCTTCTGTTGTTGGATAGCATTTCTCTCCTCGACTAAAGCCAAATTCTCTCTTAGTAGCCTCACCTCTTCATCACGCGCCCTAAATTGTCCTATTGTACTTGAAGCTTTAGAGGGCTTCGGGCCTACCCCCCATCCAACAATATGGCCCGATCTTTTTCCAAAAACTTCTATCGACATCTCCTCTTGTGACATGAAGGGTGCGTTTGGTTGCGAGGATCTCTCTTTAAGCTCCACAAACTTCTCCTGCCATATTTAAAATAGTATAAGCTCATGTTATAATTAGTCAACAAATTGTAAAATAACAATATAAAGAAGTTAGCAATATGGGATCTTTCGCAATATGATTAATTAATCAAAGATGTACATACATATTTTTCCTTGCACTTTGGATCCACCCAGTCATTATTTTTCTCACTCCAATGAGATGATTTAAAGAAGTCAGTATTATGTGGTCTCTCACCACCCTTTTCTTCAGCCTATTCATAAATGGAACCAATGAGAATATGATTTTACATTGATAAGTAATTAAATTCATAAATTACATAACGCATCACCTCGATTGACATGGCAGCTACAAATGATCGTGACCCACAAGTATGATTCCAAGGCAAACTAGCACGTGCTAATTGACCTTTTACAGACCTTGCCTAATTAAAAACATAACAAAATACTAAATGGATCTCCAATAATGCAATTTTCAAGGAATAGCTAAATTACAAACATAATGAAATACGAATTACTTACCTTGAACTTCTCACCACTCCAAACATCATCTATCACGTACTTCCAATCGCTTGGTGTAACCCCTCCATTTGAATTCTTTTTAGGGTCGACTCCATCCTTCAATAATTTCGTGTAATGTATGTACATTTTACTCCTCCAGCCACTGTACCTCCGTGCACACTTCCTATGAATAGCATGTCTGACAAACTCATCCTCATCATAGTTAACAATATCGAATTTATCCTGCAAATTTACTTTAATTAGAAATACACACAATAACATTGAAAGAATATCTAACTGAAAGAATCAAATATAACTACTCGAATCCTGGCGATTACTACATCTCGTGTCCCATAATCAATTTCCACCCAACGAGTCACCCCTTGAAGTGGTGCTGCATTTCGAACCTCAATTCCGATTTGTTGTCCTAGAGAAGGAGCATTTACACCCATAGGTGCCCCATCACCTTCCAACACACACACTTCAAGTTTTCCATGTCTTTTTACCGTTTTCTCATCCTTCATTCCACGTGTTAATCCTCGAACTCGCTTTTTGGTTCTACTAGCTGTAGAAAAATAAAGTAATATAAATGTCATTGATTGATGTTAAGTATTACATAAAGTAATATAATAAATGTCAAGTATTACATAATAAACTACTAATAAAATAATCAAAATAACTTACATATCAAGGAAACATCCGGAATATTGGCCTGTATATCTTCAACAACATCATTGATTGATGTTCTTTGTTGGAGACGCATCGAGGAGTGACTCGAGCTTCCTGTTTTAATAAAAAATAAAGACGATTATATATACAATAAGTAAATTAAAACAATCTAAACAAAAATGACTTACGCATCATGGAAACGTCAGGAACAGTAACTTGTATATCTTCTACGGCATTATCATTTGATGTTCTTTGTTGAAAGTGCACCGAGGAGTGACTCGAACCTCCTATTTTAATGCGAAAGTAAGATAATTATATATACAAGAAGTAGATTTAAACAATCTAAACAAGATTTCGAAGAAAAATAAATAAGTTAAAATATAAACTGTAATATATATAACAGTTTATATATAACTGTTTATATATAAACTGCTATATATAAGCTGTTATATATAAGCAGTTTATATATAAATTGGTTATATATATAAACTGCTTATATATAACAGCTTATATATAGACAGTTATATATAAACTGTTATATATATATAAACTGTTATATATAACAGCTTATATATAGCTGTTTATATATAAACTGTTATATATAAGCTGTAATATATAACAGTTTATATATAAACTGCTATATATAAGCTGTTATATATAACAGTTTATATATAAACTGTTTATATAGCAGTTTATATATATATATATATATATATATATATATATTACGTTACCTGCATTGTTGGTCACTGGTGGTACTCGTGACATATTGATTTGGGGGTTGAGTGTCTCCTCAAATGAGGCTTCTCTAGTCGGGGGGGAGGGAGAATGATGAAATAATCGTCGTACGGGCGCCATGTTCGAGACCTGCCAATACAAAATACAGTTTAATTAGTGATGCAAAAAATGTATAGAATCTATATATGTACTTTAAAGTATATTGAGGTAATGAACATGAACTTAATTTCAATTACACTACCATGCATGCATTACCTTCTCCATTTGAGGATTAGAATACTCATTATTATCATCACTGACATCATCACCACTGGACGAACTAAGATCCTCCTCACCATCGGGCAATCTGTAGTCGTCATCATCTCGTACATTTACATTAAAATTTTGATTCTTACTGAATCTGATCTCGTTAGGCCCAATGCATTCAGTCTCAATTGATTCTTCTTAATATTATTGAGCCTTTCTTTCTCATATGCTAACATCATACGACCCGTATGTCTAGGTTGAAGCCATATTTTTTCCTTTGGAGGCATATTTTTCGACTAAACACAAAAATTAAATAAAATAAAATGAACATCACACCACATAACGAATTACGCTAGATGGAATCATATAATTTGATTAATAATATTTGATAAAACTAATTTGACACAACACGTAACGAAATAGGAACAAACATTTAACATTACATATCAGTATCAATATCATAATCATAATCCATTTTCTTCGTTATCTCCATTCTGTAATTTGATAAAACTAATTTGGCACAACACGTAACGAATTACACTAGATAGAAACATAAAAAGTTTGTCCACATACAAAACAAAATAGGAACAAAACATTTAAAATTACATATCGGTATCAATATCATAATCATAATCCATTTTCTCCCCATCTTCTTCGTTATCTCCATTCTCTAGCATTGTTTCATCATCAATGACATCATCATCATCATCATCATCATCAATGTTTTCCCCCATTGGATGCAGAACCCTATCACTAGGGATAACCGCAGGAATTGCATCATTCCTATGAAATTGAGTAGCAGTATCTTCAACGACGATTGGGATAACATTTGTTGTTACGACTTGTTGGAACACGTCACCCGATCCATGCAATTCTGCTGCCCCGGTATCATCGTCATCCAACTCTGGTACATCCCAGGTTCCCCGATGTTGGACTTTTTGTACGATTTGCCATTGTGCACCTAACTTTGTATCATTGACATAGAAAACTTGTTGAACCTGACTAGGCAAAACAAATGGATCATCTTTATACCACCGACTCTTGACATCAATACTAATAAAATGTGAATCAGTGCGCATTGTCTTCCTACTACCGGTGTTGAACCATTCGCATTGGAACAAAATGACTTTATTCCCGTAAATATATGTCATCTCATAAATTTTGCTCAAGTAACCGTAAAAGTCTAGCTCACGACCCTCGTGTTCCCCTTTGGAGACCAACCCACTATTCTGACTCCTACGATGCATGTCTCGGTCCCTAGTATGGAATCGAACTCCATTGCAAATGCAACCCGAATACATATTCACTATCACGTTAGGTCCATTTGCTAATTACCAGAGCTCATCATTTGCTTTGGGGGACCCTTGCGCTCGTAAAAGATTCATCTACATAAACAACATATGAAAGTCGTATTAAATTATTGTTAAAGTGATGCAAAGTAACTTTCTTTATATATCTTACCCGTTCTTTAAACCACTTCGGAAATTTTTGGCGTTGAATTTGAAGTATGTCACGTCCATTTGGAATTTGAAGTAGACTTTTGTGTTCCCTAATTAGAGAAATTTAATTTATTAATAAAATGGATAATCAAACAAAAAGATCATAAATATTATAAATTTGAAACACGTACTCTAGATACGGCTCAACCTCAGCAGTGTTATACAACACAAACCACTTAGCCATATTGAGCTCCTTTTCAGACACATCAGGAGCCCTTGAGATACATTCGAAAGGACGGACATTTTGGTTAAAGACAACTAGCCCCAAGCCACGTTCGCCACCATCACAATTGCGTTCTTCTCTGTTAAATACGGTTTCAACATGGCTCAAGTACATTGAGCAAAAAGTCAAACACTCTTTCACGATGTACGTCTCCGCAATGGAACCTTCAAGCCTGGCTCGGTTAGATACAAATTCTTTCAAAGTTCCAAGAAACCTTGAAATTAATAATAGTTAGATGAATATTACACAATTTACACATTTTTCAAGATATTAAACTAAATTAACGTTATAATAGTTGCATTTACCTTTCAATTAGAAACATCCATCGATATTGTACTGGTCCAGTAAGTTTGGCCTCACGTGCCAAATGAACCGCCAAATGGACCATTACATCAAATAATGTCGGGGGGAAAATCTTCTCCATTTTGCAAAGTATCAGAATTATGCGTTCCTCTAATTTCTCCAAATTTGTTCGCATTAATGTTTTGGAGCACAACTCCTGAAACCATTCACCCAACTCAGCCAGTGTAATACAAATATCTTTAGGAAGGTATCCACGCATCCCAATGGCAAGAATTCGTTATAACAAGACATGACAATCATGGCTTTTAAGGCCCAATAATTTTCCAGCCTTTGTAGTCACACATCTTGAAATGTTTGCAGCATAGCCATCTGGATACTTAACTGATTTCAAAAAATCATAAAAATACTCCTTCTTCTTTGGGGTTAATGTATATATTGCGGGAGGCTTGACATAAGACCCATCAGGACGCTTTTGTAAGTGCAATTCCGCCCTTATGCCCATATCTTCTAGATCAAGGCGTGCTTTTTCTGTGTCCTTGTTCTTCCCATCCATGTTCAATATTGTTCCAAGTAAATTGTCACATATATTTTTCTCAATGTGCATCACATCAAGGTTATGACGAAGCTTTAGTGTTTTCCAATACGGGAGCTCGTATAAAATGCTTTTCTTTGTCCAGTTCAATTCTGTTGGGTCACACGGCCTTTTCTTGTTGCTCGGATGCTTTACAAACTTGGCATTTGACAATCAATTCAATTGATTTAGTACTTTTTCCACTGGTAACTCCAAGGATCGAGTTTGATTCTTAGACATACCATTAAACGCCTTACTCCTTCGCAAAGTATGGTCCTCGGGAAGGTAACGTCGATGGCCCAAGTAGCCAATCTTACTTCGCAGGCGTTGAGATAATGCATCATCATTACATGGGGGACAAGCAAGATAACCTTTCGTACTCCACCCAGATAAGTTACCATAGGCAGGAAAGTCGTTTATCATCCACATTACAGCTGCATGCATCCGAAACGTTTGTTGAGTAGAGGCATCATAAGTGAGTACGCCATTTTCCCACAACTCGTTCAACTCATCAATCAATGGTCGCATGTAAACATCAATTTCTTTACCGGGGGCATTAGGCCCAGGAATAAGTAAAGTCATCATGAAAAATGGATCCTTCATGTAGTTCCAGGGTTCCATGTTATATAGCATCATTACCATAGGCCACATGCTATAAGAGGTGCTCATGTTCCCAAAAGGGTTGAACCCATCGGTGGCGAGGCCTAGCCTCACATTACGGGGATCCTTAGCAAAATCAGGATAACATCGATCAAAGTCCTTCCACTCCTCACTATCAGCTGGATGCCTCAATATCCCATCATCCACGCGCTTATCACTGTGCCATCTCATGCCTGTAGCCGTCTTCCTTGACATAAACAATCTTTGCAACCTAGGTGTCAATGGAAAGTAGCGTAGTACCTTTTGAGGGATCTTCTTACCATTGCCAAAATTAGGCTTGTATCTAGACTCCCCACATATCGGACAATTATCAAGAGATGCATTCTCCTTCCAAAAGAGAGCGCAATCATGTTGGCATGCATGGATTGTCTCATATCCCAAGCCCAATTCTCGTAGCAGCTTTTTGGCTTCATAAATCGATTTCGAAATCAAATTCCCTGCAGGCAGCAGATCCACTAATACCTCCATCAACATGTCAAATGACTTATTACTCCATTTACCCACAACCTTCAAATGAAACATTGTAATCATAAATTTCAATAGCGTATATGTTTTGCAGCCCGGGTACACCTCACGTTGGGCAGCCTTTAGTATTTTTTTGATATTTTGCACATCATTCATTTTGCTGTTATCATACGCTTCTTTTGTCCCAAAATCCCCTGAATCACGCCCCGTATAAGTCCCCCTACAATAGTCTTCTAATAATTCGGGGAAATCGTCATCCTTGTCTTCATTATCACCAATTTTAACATCCGTGCCATCTTCAGATTCATCGATTTGGTGTTGAAAAATAGATTCCCCATGATGAACCCAGATCTTATAACTTTCCATTATGCCATGTCGTACTAAATGATACATCACAACATGGCCAATGTGCCAATAAAGATTACAACAATTATTACACGGGCATTGAATTGTACCATTTTGGCTCACTTTGGCCATTGCTCTGTCAACAAAAGACTTAGCGCCCTCACGATACCGCTCGCCTACTCTATGCTTAAGTGTCATCCAACTCTTGTCCACTTCTTCCATATGTGTTTATTGAGAGATTACATAAACAACAATAGATGAATTAAATTTTACTTAAAAGTTACCTTTTTTCTTCGTATATTTCATACAAAGCAATATAATTTAAACTCTTATTGACCCCCTACATATTCGCTAATTGAGAGAGTACATAAACAGCAAATGATGAATTAACTTTTACTTAGAAGTTACAATTTATTTCCTTGTGCATCTCGTATAAAACAAAATAATTGTATCTCCTCTAAAAGGTGAGTGGTCCTATCCCATTCAAGACCGCATATTTCTGTAACACACTTAGCAGCTCATCCACAATGTTTCAATCTGAGGAAGTTTCGGCAGCATATCCCCATAGTTCTCCAAGTACACGACATAGATTCGCAAGTGTTGGCGTTATTTCAATTGATGTCGATTTATCAATTGAATTAACACTCAACACCACATCAATCTAGTATGTACCCAGAGAACATTAAGAGACGGCAACAGAAGTTCCCCCAAAAGTAACAAGTGCACACCACTAAGTACATTATTATACAGAATCTATGCAGTCCGAAACTGTCCAAACGGGACAATTCAAGAGATCTCATTACATGGGTAATGACTCTCGAAGGGGTCTAAGGGCTATTGAATGCGTACGCATAAGAACTAGATGGCTAGTATCTATGCGCACTATGTGTAACTTGAGAGGTTTATTACTATGTATAATTTACCCTACTTTTAATTGATTCTTTAAAAGTTATGTTGCTCACCACATTAAAACCACCAATCAGATAATAGTATTTATACTTGAGCCATAAACTAATACCCTTATTACCATAAACCATAAACTAATACCCTTATTACCCAATAAAGATATACATAAATTACATAAATTACCAAATAACGCAAATAAAAGAATGGGTTATCAAAGTGAATAACTTCTCCATCTTTTAATATATTTTTTCCTTTTCACAATCTTATATTTAAACAAAAAATTAAAAAAACATAATAATAAATATATTCATAAATATCACTCTCATAACTTTTTCATAATTATGTATATATCAACAGATTAAATGAGCAATGCACAATGATTATACGAATAATTATAATTTTGCAATAGAATTTCAATTCCAATGCGTGTATATATTTATACATATGATTATAATGAGAATATAAATACCGGATTAGAAGACAGCTGGACCGAGAATTTGTACCTCTACAAGAACTGGTCAAGAAATAGAGAAACACAAAAACAATATATGTTTAGAACAATATCATCCATAAACTAAAAAATGAAGGAAAAATAATAGGAAAGAGAGACCTGCGATCACCTTCGCTTTCTGATCTATATGAGATAGAGTGTCTTTGCGATCAGATCAACACAAAAACAATATATTTTTATAGATGGTGTTTGAACAATCGATTTCTGAACAATCGTTTGAACTCACCGAAATCGATTTCTGAACAATCATTGAACGAGGTGGTGGACGAGGATTGAACGAGGGGAAGAGCAGGATAACGAGGAGAAGAGTAGGATGGACGGAGGAGAGGGAGAGCAGGAGAGGGAGAGCACGACGGAGGAAAGCTTAGGGTTCGGTTTCGGTGAGCAGAGAGGGAGAGTATTTTTTTTGTTTTTTTTGGTCTTTTGTCTAACTTAACGGCCAACAAAAATTAGTAACAAACAAATAAAATATTTTTGGCATCATAATTTTCTTTGTTGCCAAAAGTATGCGATTTTTCTCAACCCACTCCTATGTTGCCAAAAGTTAATTCATGTTTGGCAACAAAAAAATATGATGCTAAAAACTAAAAAATTTCCCTCTTTTATTTTGCTAGCTTCCCGCTTGAAATTTTAACTTTTGGCAACAAGTTTTATTTTATGTTTCCAAAAGTACAATGTAAAATAGTCTTTTGGCAACATAATTCAAATTTTGTTGCCAAAAGGGTATCTTTGGCAACAAAAATATCTTGTGTTGCTAAATATTGTTGCTAATGGTGCAAATTCTTGTAGTGGTTATTCTTCAGCACAATAAAGCCCCAAGGAACGGTCGGGCACACATATCATCTCGATTATTATAGCAACATTAAACCAAATGAAAGATCCGATGGGTGGTCGAGCGTTATCTTTAGTCAGTCTTCTCTTCGCAGCCCGATTGGGGTCTCTAGGGCAACGATGACATGTAAATTGATTCACCACAACATTTAAAGAAAAATAAAAGAGCTAACTTAGGATGGATGCCAACATGGTTAACACTGTCATTAGTCTTTCAATTGATGATCAGGACTAAGCTTGATTTAATTATAATAACTATCTTGCTTGTTTCAATTAAATTAAGAAAGTCCTTGGGTCTTTGTCATCTCCAAACACATATGACCTCATGAGTTTCCCCGACAACAATCAAAGCCCTATGGGGGATCCCTAGGTAAAAACCTAACTCAGATTGGTCGCCAACTATGTTGGTCAGTTAAAATCTTGAACGGGTGGATGACCCTTAAACCAGGTGAATTTTTGGCTTCATCTTTTAGGCCTAAGGAAGTGTGACAACACAACCTAAAAGGTAAAATAAACGGATATTTACATGTGTGGCATTAGAAAATGGAAAAATGCGAACAAAATTTGTATTACATTGACTTGTGGGAAAGGCCTAAGTACAATAAGTGTACTGATTACATATCAAATATTATAAACCTAATGTAGGGTCTTACCCCGACTAGGTATGTGCTCGAGCAAGGCTCGGCATATAGTCTTATGTTCGACCTCTCTAATTGGACCATATGAAAAACCTAATGCAGGTTCTTACCCCGACTAGGTATATGCTCGAGCAAGGCTCGGCACATAGGCCTGTGGTCGGCCTCTCCAATTGGACCATATAAAAAACCTAATGCAGGGTCTTACCCCGACTAGGTATATGCTCGAGAAAGTCTCGACACATAGTCTTGTGGTCGGCCTCTCCAATTAGACCATATGAAAAACCTAATACAGGGTCGTACCCCGACTAGGTACATGCCAGAGCAAGCCTCAACACATTGTCCTATAGCCGGCCTCCCCAATTGGACCATAAGAAAAACCTAATGCAGCGTCTTACCCCGACTAGGTACATGCCTGAGAAAGCCTCGGCACATAAGCCTGTGGTCAGCCTCCCCAATTGGACCATATGAAAAACCTAATGTAGGGTCTTACCTCGACTAGGTACATGCTCGAGCAAGGCTCGACACATAGGTATGTGGTCGGCCTCACCAAATGAACCATATAAGATCAAAATACAGGGATATGCCCTAAAATTGATACACATTCGAGAAAGCCTCAGCAAACTAATTCTGAATAGGCTTGTGGTCGGCCTCACGAATTATCCCATGCAATAAAATAGAACAATGAACTACGTTCGACCTGATGCCAGGAGGGTACGTGGTCAGCTCGACACTCTCGAGTCCGAATCCCATATCAACTGAACGTCTCTCAATTCAAGACAAGCATTCATCTAAAACACTTATAAAGGCAAGAAGAACAACCAAAGAAGGCTAAAAGTTGAACGACAACTCAAAGAAATCCAGTCCAGTTCACATCAGTAACTACGCATGTTTAAAGAGATTATGGACTAGCTCCCACCTAATCTCGGAATCAACTCAGCTGAACTGCGACCTGTGGGGATGTTGTGGGGGAAAAAATATGCCTACATAGTAGAGTGACACATGGCAAGAACCCCGGTCATGATGGCGAGCAACAGACGCTCCAACAAGATAGGGACGACTAGAGTCCTTGATAAGCTAGAAGACCGAGGAGTAGTATCTGATTCAAATCAAACTCCACGAAGATAGGACTCATCCATTTTTATAACCTTATTGTAACCCCTAACTCTATATAAAGGGGAATCCGCCCATTGTGAAAGGGGGCTTAGAAGGCTAGAGAAACACTCTCATGTAAACTCTCTCATTATCTTAATGAAACACAGTAGCAACCCCGTGGACGTTGGCCATTCATGGTCGAACCACGTAAATCTTTGCCTCTTTGTTTTTTATTATTGTATATGCATCGTGGACAATTGCCCCCCCCCCCCCCCCCCCCCCGCGGGTGAGTTTTTTGGACACCACAAGTAAATATTTCTTAATTACACAAATAGTAAATTTAAATTATGTTAACAAATATGCTCACACATATGTATTATAGTAAAAAAAAACATGAAAAATTAGAGATGAATAATAATTAAATTATAAAGTAAATATTTACCATTTGAAGAAAACACAAACAACATCTACATTTGTGGTAAAAATTTACTATTGAAAATGTAAAATAATAAGAAGAAGAGTAACATTGATTTACTGTCACATACTATGAGAGCAAAAAAATAAGTGAAATATTCACTCCCGTGAAAAATATTAACTTTACAATACAAAATCAAAAAGAAGATGAAAAGAATACTAATTGATCTTTGATAGTAAATAATTAATGCCATGATAAATATTTACGCTATTTGTAATATTTAATTGTCAAAATATATAATTCCTCTACTATTAATAAATAGAGAAGAAAAAAAGACGAAAACTATCAAATTAAAAATGAATATTTATTATAAGACTCCTTAAACTACCAAGAACCCATTTACTGTGACAATTTTTTAATGTGTATAATAATTTCTATCACAAAGAAAAAATATATAGACAATAAATATTTATTGTCCATGTAATAATTTCTATCACTTGAAAAATGAACAAACGGTAAATATTTACTATCTGAGAAACTTAATTGAATTCCAAGACACTATTCTGACCTCTACACCATCAACCCACCAAAAGATCGTAAACCCTTGCACCAAAACCCTAACCCATACCTTAGTCATCATCATCTCACCGTTGATTGACAACCATCGATCAACCCACCCATCACCTTGTAATGAAATTAGATCGCAGAAATTAACACCAAGAAAAAACATAATTGATGGAGATGAAGATATGGAGAAAGAGAGTGTGAAAAATATCATACCGCCACGCCATAACTGTAACATGTGTATCATTGTGTTCGAGAAAGAGTCGAAGATAATGTTTTGGCGATGTGGTAGGAATAACAATAGTTTGACGATTCAACTAATGATTTCTATCCAATTTTAGTGTCAAAGTCTAAAAGAAAATGAAATAGTGGACAAAGTCTACTATTGAAAACTAAATGATTGGTAAAGTCAAAATACCCTTTTATTATATTACCCGAAATATATGGTTAAGTTTTCCTCTTTAGATGTTTTGTTTTGTAAATCGGATAAAAATTTATATGAATGTACACGTAAACACACCAAGCCCGTAAGTGACTTATTAAATAATCAAAGGCATATAACAAAATTTATATATTAAAAATAAATATTAATGTAAATTTCTTCACCTTTTCACAAAATTAAGATTTAACACAAAAATTCTCATAGAACATTTTATTTTAAGTTAATCCACTTGATGTAAGTTTAGTTACTTTTTTAAAAAATCATCTTTACATGTCGGTTTAGTGTTTTTAAAAAGATTAAAATATATATGAATGTCCACATAATAAAATATATAAAAAGTTATTCGTGAATAATATTGTAAATATACAAGTGTAAACGTCTCATATTTCATAAAAAAGTAAATTTGAAGGTAAACTTTTCACTTCCCACCAAAAAAGACTTTTATTTTCATTAAAAAAAAATTAATTTTAAGTAAACACCTATTTTTGTAACTATTAATTAGTTAAAATGTTTGTAGGGCGACTCCTTGTATGCTATTCTATTTAAGTTAACACACATTAATGTATTAAACTATTTACTTATAATTATTATTTACTTAAAACATTGGTTGCATGACACATGGTATTTTATCTCGTTTAAATGAATACACATTAGTGTATAACACATGTCTCATATCGGTAGAGATATTATATAATAATTATTATATATAATTAGTTGTTCAACCCGTATGATAAACGAAAGCTTTATAATTTTATATTATACTATTACAGATATACATAATGATCATCTTGACTACTATTGTACATTCTCAAGCGAACGTTAAGGAGGGTAAATAAATTATCACCTTCATTGACGTGCAATCGTTTTATGATATGTGTATTATTAATAGATAAAAAAATATAAAAAAGAACATTATTTTATATTGTCATTCTAAAATCATTTTTGCGATACTATGAATTGATTTTGTGGCACTTGTGTCACCATTTGAAACACTTATGGAGTGAAATGGTATCAAAGATAGTGCTATATGTCGTACCCTATATGTTGATGTAAAAAACTAGATCGCTCTAATTTTTCAATCACAGATAAATAAATAAGACAAAGATTTTTAAAGTGGTTCGGCTAGGAATAAAGCCTATGTCCACTGTTATGTTATTGCTGAATGTTTGTGGAATTCTTGATTACAAGTTCTCTCAAGAAATTCCGGTCCCCTTGAATGAGGATGATACAAGGTATTTATAGCCTTGAGGCTGTACATGAAAGGTTCGATACATTAAATGACATACATATGAAAGGGTAATACATTTAATGCAGAATGCGTGCCAAGAATATAAGCATTCAATGAATATCTGAACTGTTGATTATCTGGCAATTAATGATACGACCGAGATGCAGCTCGGACCGCCATAGCTGTTCGCTGATCAGGAGTTCCTTGGAACATTAGAGTACGTCGGTGCTATAGAGTTCCTCGGTGTGTTAGAGTTCCTCGGTGTGATAGAGTTCCTCGGCGTATTCTCGTTGCTCGGAAAGAAGCATGGTTGGTCGGGAAATGATCTTCCTCGATGCTATTGTGCCACGTAGATTGACACGTGTCTTCGTCTTATTCGTCCACATCAGCATATTAATTTTGGTATCAACAGAAGCCCCCAATGTTTCATATTTTGAACTTTGAAGAGTATGGAACATTCTTTCTCGGTATATGGCAATATTAAATGTCCTTCCCGGGTTTCAGGAACATTGTATTCAAATTTCCTTCTTATTTCGCAGTTTTCGCCTTTTTTATAAGCGCTTTGATATTCGTGCAAATTTTGTCCTCTTAGCCGCCGGAAGTTTAGTAGTTTCTTTTTGGTAATCATTTCTTTCGCCGCTTCCCAATGCAAAGTATTTAAACTTCTTTGGTAACCATACCGTCGTCTACGTTTTTCATTCTCTGCATTCAAGTTTTCTATTCTCTTCTTCTCTTGTGCGTTCATCCTTGTTTCCGTTCGTTGTCAACACATCTCCTTTCTTTCTGTAAGATCTTCTTTCTTTCTTCTGTATCTCTTTTATTCAATATGGTTTATATTGTGGAGTCTATTGAGAAATTCCGTTCTGATTTTTCCATTCCTTCGTGGGTAACTCTAGAGGTTCTTTCTGAGCCTTTAGATTACTTTCGATTGGCTGAGGGACATTGGTTCCCCAGTCTTTTTGTTGCTGAATGCGGTTTTTCCTTTCCACCAAACCCATTATGTCTTGAGTTTTGTCAATATTTTGATCTTGTTCCTGCAAAAATAGCCCCCAATTCATGGAGAATAATTAACGGGGTGCACAAATTAAATCTAACTCATGGGACTCGTATTGGGATTCCTGAAATTATGTTTTGTTATAAATGGGCTGTTCTAGATAATATTTATTATTTAAAAACTAGGTATTTGAATAGGGCTCTTGTAGTTAATCTCCCTGACTCAAATAGGGATTATTTTGAGCATGGGTTGGTCATAAAAAATTGGCAACATGCGCCTTTATCTGGGAATGAAGTATACAACGGTCCCAGATGCCCCCCATACGGCAATGGGATAGGTTTATTTTTCATTTTATTTTACTTATGAAATTATGCTTTCATCATGTTTGACAAAATGTATGACTGATATTCCATTATGTATTTATTTGCAGTTGATAGAAAAAGAAAAACTCCAAAAGAGTCAGAAGTGAATATCAAGCATTTGAAACTTATCTGGAATTTGCATAAGACCATTGCTGATGAGCATATTAGATCTGCTTCATATTTACTACAGTATAAGAGTTACACAACCTCTTATACTGCTCGCCCTGTTGAACCAGCTTCAACACCAGAAAGTTCATCTTCAGATTCTCATATCCCCCTATCTCAGAGAATGGGCAAGAAAAGAGCTCCTCCTGCTCTATTTGGTGAAATTTCTTCTGCTGTTGGAGCCCAGAAAGGCAAAATTGATGTCCCAGAAGGGACTAAAAAAGTAGATGCTGGGTCCTCCAAAGCTGCCGAGAAGCCCCCAGTGGCCCCGAGCAAGAAAAATGCTCCTGCCGATGTAATTACAATCTCTCCGACCAAGACTTCTTCCTTGGTTGATGCTGCCGACCGTCCTTTGAAGAGATTGAGGAAATCATCCTCAGTTAATCTTGCTGGAACTGCATCTTCTCTACCCGCTGGTGGTAGTAGTGTTTCAAACATCATTCTTCCGAGTTCTTCAATGAGCTCAGTTATACCCGAGGTTCTCGAGGTTGATGAAAAGATTCCTAGGGATACACTGACATCCCTAGCTGCTCGTCATCTTTCTTCAGTAAATTTCTCACTCCTTTGGTCTTTCTTTCTTTTTCTTGAGTTCTTGTATTTGTGTTGACTTTATTGTTTTTCTTATCTTTCAGCTGGTGAACTGCTTCAACACCATCGTGAAGAAAGATCAAGTTCTTAAAGCTTCCAGTTCCTCGTCCGATGTTGACGAGGCTTTGTTGGGTTTAGCTCAATCTGTGAAGGAATCTCGCCAACAGTACATCGAGGAGAAAACTTTTTGGGAGAAAAAGTTGGCTGTGGCTGAGGCTGACAAGATGAAGATGGCTGAGACCTCCAAGAATTTGGAGGAGAAAATTAAGGGTTTGGAGGTTAAACATCAGGAATCTGATGATAAGTTGAAGAAGGCAGAAGAAGAATTATCTACTCTGCGAGATATCAAGGTTAAGAAAGAGGAATTGGAGGTGAAGCTCTCCTCGGAGAAGTCGAGGAGAAAAGTTGCAATCAAGAAACATTTCAGTGTTGGTTGGGAGAAAGGATGGGAGAGAGGGATAGCTGCAATGACATCCCAAGTCCAATATGGGGAGTTGAAATACTTCCATGATGGCTGGGTAGCTGCTCTGCAAGAGCTAAAAGTCCAAGACGATTCTGAGCTATTCCAACGGCATCTCCCTGGTCCTCCTCCACCAATTGTGGAAGAAGAAGAAGATGAGTCTGCCTCAGATGAGTCTTCTATGGCTATGGGCGATCAAGTTTCTGCCTCTCAACCCTCTGCCACCGAGGACGTTTCTTCCATGCCTCCTCCTCCCGAGAAGATTCCTTCCGATCAAGCTGTTGTTACCACCGAGCAACCGAGCTCCTCGTCCCAGCCTCCCGAGAAAGTCTTGGGGGACAAGGAAAGGGTGTGAAGTTGTTCGGTATCATTTCTGTATTTCCTTGTAATCGAATAATGTAACTTTTTGATGATCTAATAAAATATATCTTTGCTTATCTCTATTGTTGATAACTTGTTTTTGTTGATTGTTGTCTTTTTCTCGTCCTTAGTTTGTTGCTAGAATGGAATTAATCTCTTCACATGATACCGAGCTGATGCAGCAATGTCATCAATACTATAAGGCTGGTCATACAGACCTTAGTACATCGGAAATTGCTGATATCCTTGGTCATGGTGCTTCAGAGCAGGCCATTGAGGCTTATCGATACTTGAAAGATTTACTCGACCGAGCTGTGGCCAACAATGTCGCTTATTATGACCTGATTGAAGAGCTGCATTGTTCCTTAGAGGATCTCCAAGGTCAGCACAATGAATCAATGGCTTTGTTACACAAAGATTATGAAAATAGATACCAACAACTTTCTTCTGAAACAGGCCATAAGAAGATCATTGCTGCATATGATATTAGGGAAAGGACCCTAAAAGGTGAAGTTGAAGCCTGCAGACAAATTGCCGAGATCCTGGAACAAGAAAATAATAATTTGCAGAAAAAATTGGCTCAATATGAATCTGCTGCTTCATCTTCTACTGTATTAATACCAGTTACTGATGAAGGCTTCTCGTTCTTAGAGGTCGAAAATGCCAAACTAAGGCAAGAGCTGGAGGACTTAAGAAGATCTGCCATTTCTGGAACTGCTCGGGGACGAGGAAGAGGTTCTCGGGGGCGAGGAAGAGTCCTCAGACAAAATGTTGAAGAGGCTCGCACTCAGTCTACTCTGGAAACTCAAGAATTCCAGTTGAAAGTAAAAGATCGTGCTCTGACTGAAATGTCCAATAAAAATCTGTCTCTGGAAGATCAGCTTACATCGACGAAATCTGCCTTGCATAATAAGGATCTTTTTGCCAAAAGCCTTCATGAACAATTGGAGAGATTAACCTTCCAATTCCATAAACAGCCAAGGGAATTCTGGATGGCAGGATATAATGAAGCCCTTGTTCACCTGGATGCTCGTATTGAACATGCCAACAATGAAGGTTACAAGCAAGGATGGTTAAATGCATTGGGTGTATTAAAGTTGGAGCAAGGGCATTTTTTATGGGACTATCATGCTCCATCATTATTAGACTTGCCTGTACCACCTTTCAAATTGGATATGGCATGGATCCCAGCTCGTTCCATTCCTCGCAGTCTAATTTCAAAATATCTTGGTGATTATAGCCTTCACTCCCAAGTTGAATTATCTCGTCCTGAGCATCTTTTGGATACACCTTCTGTTATGAACGTCAGAATGCTCAGAGATGTTAATTTCATCAATTCTCCCCTTTGCCTAGAAGACCCTCCTGCCAGCGAGGAACCTGTTTCTAAAGCACAGGGCAAAAAACCAATAGAATAGTAATATCCATGTAACAATTTAGTACATTCTTGTAACTTGTAATTTATTCTAGATTAATGAAAAGATTTTCATTTTCTGTTTGCCAATTTTGTTAGTCTTGTGTTTATCAAACACCTTTATATTTGTACATATGTATCTATGTATCTGTTAAAAAGATAACAATATTATTGTTCAATAAGAAACTTAATAAAAAGTTACAAGTATTAGTATTGTTTCTCGATCACTTAATAAAGTAATGAGTAAAAATGTTCAAATTGTTTCCAACCAACCAAGGTGGGTGAATAATGTTTGTCGACCAATTACAGTTGATAGGTTTTTATCCCCGATCACCTATACTTGGTTCAATTATAAAAATGCGTCCGACCAACTAAGATCGATAATTTATCGTCGCCGACCAACTACAGTTATTGGGTTTTTATCCCCGACTAACTATACTTGGTGTATTTTTTGAACATTTTGTTCTTCAAAGAACTCATTGTAATAATATTGCCTCCCGACCAACATAAGTTGTAATATGAGAGTATATTTTTATCTTACCAACCGTAGTTGATCATGCTGGTGTACACTTTTTGGCTCCTTGAAGCTTTTGGCTCCTTAGAGCAGTTTTTGGCTCCTTAGAGCATGTCCTCCTAACCAAAGGAGGTTGGATACTTATAGCACTTTTGCTCCGTAGAGCTGTCCTCCTAACCAAAGGAGGTTGGCTACTTATAGCACTTTTGCTTCGTAGAGCTGTCCTCCTAACCAAAGGAGGTTGGCTACTTATAGCACTTTTGCTCCGTAGAGCTGTCCTCCTAACCAAAGGAGGTTGGCTACTTATAGCACTTTTGCTCCGTAGAGCTGTCCTCCTAACCAAAGGAGGTTGGCTCCTTAGAGCACTTTTGTTGTGTAGTGTATTACACTAGTATTCCCCGAAAAACTTTCAACCAGAAAGAAAATGGCGAAACATCCTCGTTTTATTCATAATGAAAGAAATGCTTTACATTTGACATCACTGATAATACTTGCGCAGGTGTTCAGCATTCCATGCGTTCTTAAATTCCTCTCCTTCTAGAGTTGCTATTCTGTAAGTTCCTGGTCGAACAACCTCTGTAACTCGGTAAGGTCCATGCCAGTTTGCTTCCAATTTATTCTGCTTCTGAATGACCTTCTTTAGCACATAATCCCCCTCTTTTATATCACATTTCTTTACCCTTTTGTTGTAAAACAGAGCTGTTCGTTGTTGATAAGCAGCATTCCTAATGGCTGCCTCTTCTCTGACTTCCTCGAGCATATCCAAATCCATCCTTCTCATCAGATCACTGATCGGAGAATTGAAATTTAACACCCTGTGTGTTGGTAGGCCCAACTCGTCAGGTATCACAGCCTCACTTCCAAATGCTAGCATATATGGTGATTCTCCTGTTGCTGCTCGGGGAGTTGTTCGGTAAGCCCACAAAACTGACTGTAGCTCATTAATCCAATTTGCTTTAGCCTCACTTAACCTCTTCTTCAACCCATTTAGTAATGTTCTGTTCGTCACTTCAGTCTGTCCATTGCTTTGGGGATGGCCTGGTGCTGAATGAAACTTCAAGACGTTTGACTGATGACAATAGGCAGCAAATTCTTCATTATCAAATTGCGTTCCATGGTCTGTGATGAAAGCGTGGGGGAGACCATATCGACAAATGATATTCTTCCATATGAACTGATACACCTTCTCGTACGTCATATCAATTAGTGGTTCAGCTTCCACCCACTTAGTAAAATAGTCTACTGCCACGACGAGATACTTGAACCTTCCTCGGGTCGTCGGTAGTGGTCCAACCAGATCAATTCCCCACATGGAAAATGGCCAAGGTGATGTTATGGGTGTCAACAATGCCTGTGGAGTTCTTCGGATGGAGGAAAAACGTTAGCATTTGTCACACTTCTTAGCATAGGCTATACAATCAGCCCTCATCGTCGGCCAATAGTATCCCTGTGTCATTACCCTTTGCAAAAGTGTCCGACCTGCTACATGAGCTCCACAAGATCCTTCATGAATTTCTTCAATCAATTCTTTGACTTCTGATGGATGCACACATCTCTACAAACCTGCCATAATTCCTCGTCTGTACAAAACACCATTAGTTAACACATACCGAGCAACTTTATATTTCAATTTCTTGGCAGCTAGTTTGTCCTCCGACAATTCTCCTTCTTCAATGTATGCTCTGATAGGATCCATCCAAGATGGTCCTAAATCAAGGGTAATAATCTTCACCGTCAGATCTTCTTCTATGCTCCGACTTTCTAATACTTCAATTGGTATTGTTCTTCGCAGCTCGGTGCGCGTAGCTGACGCTAGTCGGGCCAATGCGTCTGCTCTAGCATTCTCCATTCTCGGTATCCTTACCAATTGAATAGCATCAAATTCTGTTAATAACTCCATCACTTTTGCATGGTACTTCACCATTAACTCTCCCTTCACTGCATATATTCCCATCATCTGATTCACAATTAATTGAGAATCACTGAAAACAATTACTTGTCGTGCCTCCATAACTTTCGCCAAATGAAAACCTGCTATCATAGCCTCATATTCAGCCTCATTATTGGAAGCTTTGAATTGGAATCTCAAGGCATACTCCATGTCAATATCGTCTGGAGAGTTTAAAACAATCCCTGCTCCACAACCAGCCGTGCAAGATGATCCATCTACATATAATCTCCATGTATGTAACTCGTCTTCAAATTTCTTATCTGTTAGAGTTCCTCGATGAAATATCATCTGTTTTCTTTCATCATCCCCGGGTATCCTTCGTTCCTCGTTGGTCATTTGTTCGCGCCCTTCTTCCAATCGGAGTTGGTCGGGGTTTGAATATGATGATTTTTCTACATCCACAAGTCCTTTTACCAACCTTGGTTGGTCTGGATCTGTGTCTGTTGATCCTGTATCGTCCACAGGTAGGTCAGCAAGCACCTTTTGCTCCTCGGGGGTATCAGGGTATGTGAACTCTGCTATAAAATCTGCCACGGCTTGCCACTTCAACGATGATCTGGGTTCATACACAATATCATATTCACCGAGCTCTATTGCCCAGTACATCAATCTTCCTGATTTTTCTGGCTTGTGAAGGGCTTGTCTTAACGGCATGTCGGTATACACAATAATGGTATGGGCCTGGAAGTATGGCCTCATTCTTCTACTTGCTTCAATTAATGCCAGTGCTAATTTTTCCAGCTTTGGGTATCTGATTTCCGCACCTCGGAAGGCCTTGCTTGTGTAATAAATTGGCTTCTGGACTCCATTCTCCAATCTGATCAATGCCGAGCTAACTGCATTTTCTGATACTGCCAAATACAAGTACAGTGTCTCTCCAGTTATTGGCCTAGACAACAATGGTGGGGCTCCCAAATACTTCTTCAAATCTTGAAAGGCTTTCTCACATTCATCAGTCCACTCAAAACTTTTTCGCAGTGTTTTGAAGAATGGGAGGCATTTATCAGTTGCTCGGGATACAAATCTGTTGAGTGCTTCAACTCGTCCGGTAAGACTCTGCACTTCTTTCTTCGTCGTCGGAGATCGCAGCCCTAAAAGAGCCTTGATCTTTTCTGGATTTGCCTCAATACCTCGCTGGTTGACGATGTATCCGAGGAACATTCCTTCTCGTACTCCAAATGTACACTTCGTCGGGTTGAGCTTCATCTGGTATTTATCCAGTTGATCAAAAGTTTGACTCAAGTCAACCAAATGATCTGCAGCTCTCTTGCTTTTGGTGAGCATGTCGTCGACATAGACCTCCATATTGCGGCTGATTTGTTCGGTAAAAACCTTGTTCATCAACCGCTGATATGTTGCACCTGCATTTTTTAAACCAAAAGGCATAACATTATAACAATAAGTTCCCCTTGAGGTAATAAAAGAAGTACTTTCCCTGTCTTCAGGTTTCATTTTGATCTGGTTGTAGCCAGAATAAGCATCCATGAAGCTGAGTAGCTCGTGTCCCGAGGTAGCATCCACTAGTTGATCAATTCTGGGCAATGGAAAATGATCTTTTGGACATGCCTTGTTGAGATCAGTAAAATCAACACACATTCTCCATTTGTTGTTCTTCTTCTTTACCATCACCACATTTGCCAACCAATCTGGGTATTTCACATCTTCAATGAATTGGGCTTTCTGGAGTTTCTCGACCTCCTCTTGTATGGCCTGGTTCTTCTCGGGACTAAACACTCTTCTTCTTTGCTTCACAGGCTTGATCTCCTTATTCACGTTGAGCTCATGACATAAAAAGTTTGGATCTATACCTGGCATGTCTTCATGACTCCAAGCAAAAGTATTCTTCCTATTTCTCAAGAAAGTTATCAAATCTTGTTTTATTGAAACATCCAACGACGATCCTATCTGAGTTACTCGTTCAGGATGCTCGTCGTCCAGGATAACAATTTCTGTAGATTCCACAACCTGCCCTTTTACTAGTTGAGATTCATCCCTAGGGTCAAGAGTTTCAATTTCTGTGCTCTCCTCCACTTGATAAGTAGTAGTCTTTTTCCTTGATTCTTCAAGTTCTTCTTGCTCGGCAGATGAATAATAGCATTCCCGAGCTACTTTTTGATCACCTTTCATAATTCCTACTCCAAAATTCGTTGGGAATTTCAAACATTGATGTACTGTAGATGGAACTGCTTCGAACTTCTTCAATCCAACTCTTCCCATGATGATGTTGTAGGCGGACTGCACATTCTTATCCATCACAAAGAAGCGTATTCTTTCTGTTCGACAAGCAGGCCAAGTTCCAATGAGTATATCCAACTTGATCGTCCCAAGTGGAAAAACTTTCTCGCCAGCAAAACCCAGAAGGGGTCTGTGATAAGGTTCCAATTGAGATAATTTTAAATTCAAGCTATCAAAGCATGAATAGTACATGATGTCTGCCGAACTACCATTATCTACTAACACCCTTGAAATGATCACATCCTTCATCCTCATTTTGATCACCAAAGGATCATCATGAGGGTAAAGAACACCTTCCAGGTCGTTTTTTGAAAAACCAATCACTAGCTTCTCTTTGTTTACCTTCCTCGGACGATCATCCTCGGCCAGCTTTATTCGCTGAATGTATGAACAAGCTTGAGCCTCTCCTAGGTAAGCTTTTCTTTCTGCAGTAAGGTCTCCTCCTCCTGCATCTCCTCCTGTAATAACATTACAATCAAGTGATCCAAAACGTATGGAAAATGTCTCTCGTTCAGGTTTCCTTGGTTTCTTGGGAAGATCGGGGTCATCATCTGGATCCTCTTCATGGTCCCTCTTCTTTTTATCCTCTGCACGATGAGGAGATCTAGATCTCTCTCTAGTTCTATCATCATTCTTCCTTTCACCTCTGCGATCTACATACTTTGATAATTTTCCTCTTCGGATGAGTGTTTCAATCTCGTTCTGAAGGGCTATACAATTTTTGGTCATATGGCCATGATCTTTGTGAAACTCGCAATATTTGTCTTTATTCCTCAGGTCGGGATTTGTCTTCAGTTTCTCTGGCCACTTGATTTCCTCGTTATTCCTGATTTCTTCCAAAACATGATTAATACCCATTTTCAATGGAGTATAATTATCATACTTCTTTAGGACTTCCAACTTCATCCTGTTATTCCTGGAATGTTTATCACCACCATTACCTTTCTGATCCTTCTTCTTAGAATTGTCGACCTCAACTTTAACTTCTTTGTCCATATTCTTCTTCGCAGCCATAGCCTCCTCGGCATTCATGATTTTGGCCGCCTTTGCCATCAACTCCGACATATTTTTAGGTGGATCTTTGGCCAAAGTGTAGTACAGCTTGTTAGGCAGCAAACCACTCATCAGAGCAGTGATTGCTGTATTTTCTTCATAATCTATGACTTCCAACTTCTCGTTATTGAAACGAGTTATGTAATCTCTAGTACTTTCATCTGATTTTTGTCTAACACTTAGCAAGTGTGCTACTCGCTTTACCGGCTTTGCTCCAAAACAAAAATTGCCAATAAACAATTCGGCTAACTGAACAAAGGTTGAAATCTTACCCCGAGGAAGATTATTGTACCATATCTGTGCAGATCCGGTAAGAGTTCCTGAGAATGCTCTACACCTCATCTCGTCAGGGACAGCGTAGATATCTGCAGCAGCTTGGTATTGTTCTATATGAAGTACGGGATTTGTCTTTCCATCGTACTTGGGGGTCACTACGGGTGCTTTGAATTTTGACGGTGTAGGGAAATCCACAATGGCTTGCACAAAAGGTGTTCCTTGAACAAAAGTTCTCTGTAAGGGGTTCCTTGCCTTAGCCATTTCTCCCAATCTATCTTCCAACCGTTGAATGGAACCTTTCCATGCTTCATTCCCTTCCTCGGGCCGCTTAGTCCGAGCAACTGATTGCTCTGACGTAGCTTCCTGAGATTTATCTCGACGAGTAGTTGGTCGCGATTGTGCAGATCCTTCTCTCAAACCTGGTGGTGGTCGAAAACTTCTTGATGGAGCCCTAGGTGGACTCATGTTCCTCCTTGGTCCTAACCGACTGAAAGGAGACACCCTGCTTAATCTTTCCAAAGCGCTAGTTCTCTTCGGACAAAGAGTGATACGTTGATCTGTATCCGTAGCCCGTATCGATGAAGTTCGCCCAGGTTGATAAGAAGAATCATTAGACTCCTCATTGCGATATGACCCGGTACGTCTAGATTGCGATTGCCTATGATCACTCCTTTGCCCTGAATAGGTAGGTGCACCGCCCTGAAGAGTTTGAATGAGTTGCCTCATAGATTCTTGCATGGCGGTTTGTCCTTGAGCCAGATTCGTCATAATTCCAGCCAGATCTGGGGATGCAGATGGATTTGGAAGATTTCCAGTATTTCCAACATTTTGATTACTGGATTCTGGATTATCTGCCATTGGTGATAAATGATTTTTATGAAAAACGATAATAACAGTCGTTTCCCCCAGACGGCGCCAATCTGTTGATGTAAAAAACTAGATCGCTCTAATTTTTCAATCACAGATAAATAAATAAGACAAAGATTTTTAAAGTGGTTCGGCTAGGAATAAAGCCTACGTCCACTGTTATGTTATTGCTGAATGTTTGTGGAATTCTTGATTACAAGTTCTCTCAAGAAATTCCGGTCCCCTTGAATGAGGATGATACAAGGTATTTATAGCCTTGAGGCTGTACATGAAAGGTTCGATACATTAAATGACATACATATGAAAGGGTAATACATTTAATGCAGAATGCGTGCCAAGAATATAAGCATTCAATGAATATCTGAACTGTTGATTATCTGGCAATTAATGATACGACCGAGATGCAGCTCGGACCGCCATAGCTGTTCGCTGATCAGGAGTTCCTTGGAACATTAGAGTACCTCGGTGCTATAGAGTTCCTCGGTGTGTTAGAGTTCCTCGGTGTGATAGAGTTCCTCGGCGTATTCTCGTTGCTCGGAAAGAAGCATGGTTGGTCGGGAAATGATCTTCCTCGATGCTATTGTGCCACGTAGATTGACACGTGTCTTCGTCTTATTCGTCCACATCAGCATATTAATTTTGGTATCAACACTATAACACCAAAATAGTTGTAAAAAAATTATATGATTATATTGAATTAATGTTAGTTTATTTTGATTCTCATCAATAAAGTTGTAGTTTGTTAATTTCGACAAATTATTATGAATTAGAGTAAGTTATGTTGAAAAACTATTTTTTAGTTAAAATATTAGTGGGGTGACTCTTTTTATTATACCACGTTTAATGAGTTTAGTAATAATTTATAAAAATAATGTATGAGCAAAGAGTCTTTTTTTATAGCTTATAATAATATGAATAATGTATATAATATGCATTAAAAAGGGACACTTATCACTCTCTACTTCAAATAGTGAGTTTTATAGTTATTACATATAATATATATATACAGAACGATCAATAAAGTCATCATCTCTCAAATTCATAAAAATTTAACCAATTATAAAAAAATATCAAATAGGACAAATTTCATGTTTTTTCATTTCAAACAATAGAGAGAAAAAAGTCTTAATAATGAGAGAGAGAGAGAGAGAGAGAGAGAGAGAGAGAGAGAGAGAGAATTTTATGTGGAAGGATAAATAAGGTGAGGGGTGAAGGATATGGCCAAAGGTATCTCTTCACCAACATGCTTCAAACACTTCTAATGTTTCATATTGAGTAATGTGGCAACCTCATGTTAAAATAATTGAGATTTTATACAAATAATACATGGTAAAATCAATATTTAATAGTACAATAATTCAACCCATTCAATGCAAGAGCCTTATTTTACAGCTCGCACGCTTTAGCCCATCGGTAATTAATTTTGGACTGTCCACTACTTAATAAGAAATTCTTAGGACCCTCGAAAATGAAAACACGCTCAACACTTCTCCACCCTCTAAATTATTTGAGTTCGCAACATCTGATTAATCATTTTCATGTTCCACATTTATCTTCTTATTCCAAATATAGAAATCCACCCCAAACCCTTAAATACTTTATGCTCACAAAATGCCTAAGTTACTAAGTACATGTGTATATATACAATAATAAATTCATATTTAAAAAAGTACAAGCATGGAAAAATAATACTACGCTTGATCAAAAATCTATAAGTAATAATAAACCACAACATGAGTATACTTGCATATATATAACAATACACGCATGAAACACTATGTATGTGCTTACATATACGACACTATACAGAAAAATTACATGTAAATTGCTTAGTAAACATCCATATCATAACAAAATCTGAATAATCATTAGATATATTGTATCATAAACACAACATTCCAGAAAACATTTTAACATTAAAATCATATTCAGAAAATTTTGATATATTTGATCAATCATACACCGTTAGTTCTAAAAAAAATGGAAAAAAATAAAAATAGAATGCCGTGATCTTAAAAAATTTACAACAAAATAACCAATCATTTATTAACAAAAGGCAATCCTCATCCGGATACTGAATGAAAATATCTCAAACATTATTTGTAACACCCCTCATATTTTAATATTAAAGTTGATTAATACCTAATATAAAAATATGCAAAGTGCAATAACTTAAATATCATTTTATCACGTCACAGAAATATGAGATGTTTAAAAAAAATTCCAACATTATAAGATGTGAGAGATAACAATAAGAATGATCCCCAAGAATAAAATCCAACTATCTCCAATATCCAACCTACTATCCAAGATCCAATCCGCTCCTAAATGATAAAACCTAACTTAAAAGGTTAGTAAATGCAGCGGGTCAAGGCCCATTGCAAGACGACGCTTCCCAAAACGAGTAATATAACCCAATAAAAGTACTCAATTAGACAAATATCACAATAGAGTTTTTTAATAACAATAACCATTAATCTCAATATCTTTATCAATGTTCGACAAATAATATATCATGTTCACCTATACTAAATTTATTAGTGTTTCATTATATCATGAGTATAAAGAACTAACGAGTCATAAAATGAAATATAATGACTAACCATAAATTATCGATTCAATCACACCCATCTACTCATTAATCAATCTTAATAACAACTCTTTATACAGGAAAGTATCAATTGAGTATCGGTCTATCAATCGATATAAAAATTCAACAGTGTTCAACTCATCAATATCGTTACGTCTCTTTTATCCACTTTTCGATTTCGTATTCTATTAATTTCAGCATTTCTCTTTCAATGGATCGCATGATTTCATACTTCATTTTTACTCTATCCAAGAGACATTTATAATATCACGTTTAAAGAATCATTAATCACTTATCTCTTTCTTATCTCGTTTATGTCATCTTTATCTCAATAACTTCATTATGGTTTTTCGGACTCCCTCATGGCCCCAATTAACATAATTCATTTAATTAACTCATTAACATCATCAATTAATTAAACCACTTAATTAATTAAACTATGATAAAAAGCCTTTATCATGATTTTAAAATTTAGTTAAACTGTGATAAATAAGGATAGCATAAATATTCGTAAAAGAGTGATAAAAGAAAAGTCATTTTTTTCAAGGTTTTATGTAAACATTGATAAAATATATTGTAGTCATATTATATTTATATGATTTTAACAAGGTGAACTGTGATAAAAGGTCATATTTTTTATTATAGTTTTTTAATAAGAGTCTTGATTATGATTTTTTTTTTTAAAATCGACATAAAAGGTCATATATATATATATATATATATACACACAAATTATTTTGTCATTAAACCAACCTGCAATTGTACAATATTATAGATGAGTTTTTCATCTATTAATCAACTACAACCATAAGAAAAATAAATACGTCAATTTAATGCCGATGTTACTATATTATTCAAAATTAACTTAAAATCCCACAACCAAAATATATACTAATTCGAAAGTGCCAAGGAGTAATATTCATACCACGACTACCATTGACAATAATATCCACAATTAATGATTACTACTTCTTAATGTCTAACAAAAATGTGAACCATTTAACATAATTTGCACAAAAATAAGTGTACTATACACAAAACACTGTATTCAACAAATTCACTTCGTGATGGCCACCCACATTAATGATCTAAACTAACTGCATTCATCAAATTCAACAATTAATCAATTGATAATAGGTAAAATTATTCATCTTAACTCAAGAATGATAATATGTGAACTACCTCATCATCATCATCATAACATATACATACAACAAAGCAAACATGGAATGAAGTTGATAAAAAAATATCATCTCGCACGGGTCAACAAAGTAAATATCCTAACTCTTTACGCTTTAGAACATTTTGGCAAAATCTCCTTTGTTTTGTACACGGAACCAATATGTTTAGTTTATCAAGAATATACGCATTCCAAAGAAATCAAAAATTTGAAGTCCAGTCACCGGATGCATGTCCAAGTGTAAAATTTTAATACCCTATAATTTCAAATCATCGGTCCGCATGATCAAGCATAGTCTATATATATAAAAGTTAATGAATTTGATAAAAATAATATAAATAAATAAATAAATAATCAGTCCGCCGTCCCAACATAGTAAATATCCTAACTCTTTACGTTTTAATTTTTTTGGCAGAGTGTCCTCTATTTTTACATGAAACCAACCTATTATGTTTATCAAGAATATACACAACAACTTCAAAAACAAAGTGAACAATTCAAATTCAATAATCGCACTCATGCCCAAGTATAGAATACTATAATACTGTAGTTTCAAATCACTGGTATGCACGACCAAGCAAAATCTAAATAAAAAATTATCCGCATTCCCCCCCAAAATTAAATTTAATATTAAGATTAAGAAACTACCTAATATAGTCATAAATGAACTCAATGTACTCTATTATAACTTCAATTATCTCATAAATTGTGTACGTCACTTTGTTGATCAACATCCTCATTTGATAAATTTAAATAACCAAAAAATAAGACAGTGAAGATTTCAAAGATCAATATTATCAAATAATATAAGATATAATTACTTTTGTTTCAATAGATGTGGAAGGATCCTCTATCGATTCTTTCATGAATGTCATCACAAAATATCTTCACGCATTACTCTTTTTTTTTATTGCATTGGACACTAGATATTGACAAGTCTTGTAAAATGCTTATTAGTTGTTTTACAAAATAATTAAAAATAACAAATCAATTTTAGACTATTTATTTATATTAACTCACTTTTTAAGTTGGTGTGTAACTCTTCCCATTGATGGCTAATGTGCCCAACCCACTTCAAAAAAATTATATTATGATTAAATACGAAAACACATTTATAATGACAATAAATGTAAAGAAAGTAACGATCATAAGGTACCCACATAATGATATATAGATTTTTCTGTTCAGTGGGTTTAGTATTTTTTAGTCTAACAAATAAAGAATCGTGGTAGAGAGATTGACAACAACCAAAACCTAAGGAAACATGTACAAAGAAGTTTTAATATGAACAAATTAATAACTAAAAAAACAACTAAATATGTATATTCATCAAGAATAATATATGTACCTGATTAATACACTTATTCATTTTGAAGAATCAAAGGAATAAAACATATATGATTTCTTTTCGCTTGATGCGATCTTTTTACAATAAATCTTGGAGATCCTGACTTTATGTTCTCCCAACGAAACATTATTAATCTTCTCCTCTTGTCCATTCAGCTCAAAGACTTTTCTCTTCGCCACAATGTTGGTCTTCGAGCTAATGTCTGTAACGCCCCGACCCGAATTTAAGGGTTGATAAAGGGTTAACCCGATTCGAACCACGCGTTAGTCGTGAAGTGTAATGAGACACCCTAAATAATATTTTTAATCTAGTTTTATTATTATTTAATGTTACTCTTATTAGCATGCGATTTCCATTTCATCAACTACGTGATTAGACCTAAGGGAAGTGCCCCCAAGGTCAAGAAAACAGAGCTAATAATCGTCAAAGAAAGTAACTACTTTGCTGTATAACACACTCGAAGAACGGAACATAATGCAACCTTCTGTAACAAAAGAGGGATGTGAGCCAAATGCTTAGTGGGATTATATAAATTCAGTATAGAAACAAACGGCAAAAAATAATACTCACATGCTACACTACACGCATGTGAAAATACGTATATATCTACATATATACTGCGGGAAAATACATTTCCCAGTGGTCCATCCGATCGATACCTCCTACGAGACTACACATTAAGCTAGAGTCATCCTAGGTATGACAAACCAAATACACATGAGAGGCTACATTCTTAATCTTCAAATTTCACGCGGAGTGAAACACTAGCACTTAATGTTCCATCGAGTTCTAAGATTCATACCTTATTCGTGACCTAAAATCCATGATATACATCGTAACCAGCTATACCGATTAACTAGTGGGTGTGTTAACCTAAATCTATCAAGTACACATGCAACAAACTGTGAGAACATGCATACTAAGGTTCTTCCGAAGAGGAGAGCACTTGTGTGCCATGATGCATCAGCCTCAACCCAGCCTATCCCGCGTCACTACTGAGATTATGCAATGCTACCCATAACTAGAATAACAACTTCCCATTACCGGGATCAAAGAAGACACAAGAAGATGCAATAAATCAGGCGACTGTCACCCCAGAATGAAACAATCAAATTCGGGAAGCTAACCATGACACGTGAAGTATGAACCACATCGTACACTTGAAGTATATGATTTTCACTAACTTATGCGTACGCTAAAGTATTAGGCTAGCTACATGCCCTGTCTTGAATCACTAATCACGACTACCCATGTTCAACGGCTTGGGAACCGATTCACTTGGGTAGTTAAAACGCTAGGCTGCCCTCCTTAAGTCTGAGGTTACTTTTTTTTCATAACAAAGAGAGGTTACATTACTCATTTTTTAATGTTAATAATTGACCTAACATACTCAAGTATCCACAATCTCAACACGCGATTGCTATCTTTCAAACCTAGATACCCTTCTCATCTAGTGAAACACAACACTCATTCAAGCCTAACATCCCATTCTGATTGCTATCTCTAAAACCATGATGAACATCATCGTGTTCTAAGTCTCCCAAGTGTAAAACCTAACACTTATCAACCTATTATCAATATTATCCACAAAGGCCATATCTTAACACAAGCTTATCAACAAGTCATGGTGCTAACTCCTAAATAGTTTTACAAAACGATACGACTAAATCGCACTATAAACATCAACCATCCATGTATTCATATAATAAATTTCCCAATAATCCATGTAAAGGAAACAAATTCAATCATCTCTAACGATCATGCACATCCTTGAGGATGAGTGATCACGACAAAATCCCACCAAATATAACAACCGATCATGGTTATTAATTTTAATTTTTTTTCGAGGGATAAACACTAACCCAATTATTACTTGTTACATCAATTGTAACTCTATGTCATTGACATCATAAGAAATCCCCAAAGTTCCAAGAGAGACATCTTTGTCATCGTAATACATGAAGCTCAATCTAAACTTCACCATCACTAGGGAGTGTCTATCACTTGTACTGATAACTCATTAGATAATCCTTAGCACATATCTGCAAGGAATTATCAGTACAGTTTCACATGCATGTCCACAACTACAACCCAAGATTAAACTCATCATGGCATATAGCCTAACCTTATTTAACACTCATACATGACAACTATCTTGTCTTACTACATAGCCATCACACTCATTTGCTAGATCACAAGCTATCACCACTATAAAATATTTAGTAGAATATGGGGCATCGGGTACTACGTATAAAAATTTAGGTCAATACCCTTGATGACACAAGAAATCCTATCCCTCAGTACCATTTTTCTAAAACCATAATTCAACACTATCATTTCTAACACCAAGTCCCAAGGACTATATGATTCGTTTTTAAATTACCCTAAATCAATATGATTATCTAAATCCAAATCATAATCAAGTTACATAGGCATTTTAATTTCCATAGAATTATTCATTCACAAGTCACGTTACTTAGTCACCTAGTCCCATAGATGAAACCACAAGCATACCAGCTAAGATGCAACTGAAATCATTAGGACTTTCTAATCATCAAACTTCCACATGACATCACACAAAAGCCCAAGGTGCCTCCACCTAACGATCTACATCAAAACTCGATACTTGCTAGCTAACACTACTAGAAAAAATGCAGCGAAATAAGAATAGACACTAATTTAGATGATCACCAACTAAAAGAGAATGGCACAAAGTGCTCAAGACCTCTATTTTACCAACAAGGTACAAATCGAAAATGTCACCAGGCAAGCGCGATCAACACCAATCAACAACAATGCCGAAAGATTCACTACCGACCTTACCACGTCACACCCGAAAGGAACATGAACCTAAAGCTCTGACCCAAGTTGTAATCCCCTGACTCGGATTTAAGGGTTGATAAAGGTTCAACCCGATCTTAACCACGTGTTAGTCGTGAAGTTCAATGAGACACCCTAAATAATGTTTGTAATCCAATTTTATTATTATTTAACGTTACTCTTATTAGGATGCGATTCCCATTTCATAAACTACATGATTGGATAAGGCAAGCGCCCCTAAAGTCAAGTAAACAGAGCTACTAATCGTAAAATCAAGTAACTACTTACCTGTATGACGCACTTGAAGTATGGAACATCATGAAACGTGTTGTAACAAAAGAGGGATGTGAGCCGAATGCTCAGTGGTATTATACAAATGCAGTATAAAAAAATGAATGACAGAAAACAATACTCACACGCTACACTACATGCATGTGAAAATACATAAATATCTACATATATACCACAGGAAAATACATATCCCAATGTATTAAATAATTTTATTTCAAAAACGTTATTTGATACCTTTTATCCTCTTCGTCTTTAAAAGAATTGTTTTGTATCATCATACTTAAAAGCTAGCATTCTCTCCCATTAATGCACACGGTAAAATAATTAACAATTTTTAGGAAAAATATTTCATTTACTTTCAAATGTTTGTTACCCAATGTTCATTAACTCACGTTGAGTTATTAATCATTACTCAAGAATTGTTTTCAACATTCACGTACACCGTGTTTAGAAAAATACTCATTTTCCTTATAAAACCTTACATAACACACGCTTGTGTTCATTATGGTTCAAACCTTATTATGTACCTTAAGAATTATTACACCATCTTATTAAACTATCCCATGTTGCCACATGAATATTAAATATTTAATGCGTTATTCTTGCATTAGTAAATCAATGAACAAGTTCCATTCATTTATGCCTCTTTCATGAATACTCAATTCATTACTTAGCATTATCTTTAGGGATTCCACCAACACATGCACTCATCACAACACATGCACACCCACGATTTCACGGAATTTCACCGTCCGGCACTGAGCGCCAATAAACTGCAGTTGGTTTGGGGTCTTTCACCACTAGGGACAGTATAGCCCTACTTAATTATTTAACTCGGCATCATCCAATATCATTATCTTGCCAATGTGTTCAACATTTTCATAAACTTTACATTGATTTAACTTTTTGGGTCCGAAGCCAAAGCCTTGGACTTCACCGTCCATTTTTCCCGTTATACATGGAAAAAATTTACTTTCTCCTCAAGTCCTTTATTTACACACACGTTGATTTTTACACCAAAAATTATTCATGTTTTAGGACTCTAATTCAGTTTCCCATACTAGTATAAAACACTCACTAACATTTTTAATTCATAAAAATGTTCCACTTTAGGTAAATTACCAATTTACCCTTTATTTACCAAAACTTGCAGTTTAATCCCCTAACAGGTGTCATTTCTCAAACATAACCATTAAATTTCCAACTTAGCATTTTGATGCTTTAGCCGTTTTAACACTTGTTTAACACCACGCTTTTGTCCAACTTTTATACTTCTCAATTTAATAATTTTATTACATGAAATAACATTCTATACACTACACTTACACTTTCCCTCTGTCTGACTTTATGTTTAAACCCAATAAGTCCTCTTCTAAACTCGTTCACATATTTATTGATAAAATACTACTAGTTTATATGCCTATAAAATGTACTATAATACTAAAATCGTATCAACGGATTAAATAAGCATTCCTTTTTACAATTTTATACTCTTCACAACAAACGTATTTTTCAAGTAAATAAGACATTCTTAACTTCCTTAAACTCGAAAATGACCACTTATTTATAAAGTACACCATTTCCCATACAAACTTAGAAATATTTATTTCATAAATATATGAAAACATTAATGATTTTCCAAAATTTTATTTTATAAAAATGTCCATTGTTTCCTCTTACTTGAAATACTCAAAATATAATTTGTCCACATTTTTATTCCATAAAAATGTTTATCATATCTTTTCACTAGGAACATATTCAAATACTAGTTTCTTCCATTTTTATCGTGTAAAAATATCCACTATTCATTTTACTAGAAATACATCAAATGACACTTTATAACATTTCTACTTGGTACAAATGTCCATGAATAGTATTCTAAAATTCGTAACACTTTAAAAACTCATTTAAACCTTCTTTTAAATGCCCATTTTTCTTTAGAACATCAAGTGTGTACTTAATAAACACAATAATACATTATAATCATTTTTCTACACACTTTTACACTCAAATGGTGGAGAATAGAAATCCAAAATTTTTGTTTAATTTAAAACCACATTAAACATTTATTTGAGACTCATTTGTTCAGGATATCTACCGATAAATTTCATGGATGCAACTAGCACAGATCCTACATATTTTAAGCCTAAAATATATAAGATAATGATTCTGAAATTTTACCCATCAATAAACTTGAACTAGGATTAGTAAATCCCACCTTAAATGAGATATACCAATAGTGGAAATGGGGAAGAAGATGGAGGAGCCCCCATCTCCAAAGGTGGCCTCAAGGGGTCTCTAAAATCCCTCTATGATAGAATCCACGTATGCTCCATGAATTTTCTTTGTCATCCCCAAGAACACCCCCCTTCCAATACCCATCAACATATACTAAGAACACTATCTTCATCTTTAACCCATTAACTTGTCTAGGGTTTACTAGGGTGACATAAGGTGGTTTAGAGGTTTACCTCAGGTGGTTTACATGGCGTGTATAGGGTTTAAATGTGGTGGTTGCATCCCAAAAAAGCTCTGGCCATAAGTGTTTCCATGGGAGTTAAACTTTAGAGAGAGAGAGTGTGGCCACGAAATGGGGAGGAGAACACACTAACCCTAACACTCCCTTCTCTAAGTTTATATACTACAGGAGACGTCCCAATTGATTTTGATCTTTCCTGAAATCAACCATAAGTCTATAGGTGCCCAATCCAAAGGACCACACTGAGACAGCGCAAAAAAAACTTCCAGGCATGCTCATATACTGCCAGACGCGGTCGATCGCGCTAGGGGTCGGTCGATCGATCCCAGTGCAAAACCCGAGTCTTTTTTCCAGTTCTTCCCAAATGGTATTTTATATATATTTTTAGTATTCTAAATATTTGGTCAAATAATTTTTATCGCTTACGAGGGACCCGACAAAACTCCCGCAAAGTTATAATTTTTTGTATCGCATGTCAGATAAATTATCATTTTACTTTAACAATGTCCGTGTCACCCTCGTTCCTCAGCTAATACGCATCGTACCTTATCAATATACTCACTATAACTATTCGAATATAAAAATTCATCCATGCGGACCATGAAACGTGGAACTTCCTTTTTATATACTTTGCACGACACATTATTTTAAATGCAATTTCAATTTGAATCCTTATGTGATTATTTTTCCAATAATTTCTCCGAATAAAATATCAAAATATTATTCAATATCTATTTTCTAGGGCGGGGTATTACAATGTCTAACCTACAATCCTCTACCTAGAACAAAAAATAGTGAATGTTTAAATACCTTTTTACAATATAAAAATGTTATACTTTGTACTCAGTATTAGACTTTGAACGAGGCTCCAATTTTTTAGCATGTACTTTCCCATCATATTTCAACTTCAAATAAAGGCAAAACAAAAACAAATTAGTATATATAATACAAATATACATAATGATAAAACAATTCCAATTAATGTATTCCTATATATTATTAGATTTTACCAAAAGGGTTGACTTCTCACCATGTGCATTCCCATCATTTTTCAACTACATTGAAGAAACAAAAAAACAAATTATACTAAATACTAGACTTAAATCTACATTAAAAAGGGAAGACTATGACATATACATAAGATTTATAATAATATATGTATCTTCCTTCATACATCTGATATGGATGTGTTTGCTTCTTCCTATTACCACAAGAATTTTCATATTTTCTATTGTCACTTTTGCATAGTTTCAACTTGTAAATCCAATCGTGCTTCCAACTCTTAAAATTTTTCTTAGTCTATCTTAACTCGGACTCCAACTCATTGATATATCTCTTTGACCCACATTTGGGAAGATTGAAATACCTAGCAAAGACAACTCCAAATCCCATTTCTGTAACATGACGAGGGTGTTCCGGAGTACCCAATGCCATTGTGAAAATGTCACAATTTCCTTCGGTGACTATACTCCCATCCTTAGCTTGCTTCTTGAATTCACACTACAAGGTATCCAAACATAAATATATAAGTTTAAAGTACATAGACTTGTCATGTTTGATTAATAAAGATGAAATTTATGAAAACTAACCATTCCCATATTCACCACTTTTTTGAATGACCTTTTACCCACAAGAAGATCCTATAATCTTTGTATAATGGACCCAAATATTCTTTCTAATTAATAAAAAAAAACTTAATAGTCTAATACTTGTAGTATCCTTCCCCAAAAAAGTGATATTTAAAACACTCGACTTATGTATGTAGTTATGATTATAAGCTAAGGACTGTAAGCCAAACTTAAACAAAAGACTGTAAATCCGACTTATGTATGTAATTATGATTGTAAAACTGAGGAAATTACCGCCTATATATGGCAACAACAATCTAAATCAAGGAATATAAATCCAATTTATGTATCGATTTATGATTGCAAACCAAGGACTGTAAATCAGACAAAAACTAAGGACTGTACATAGATTCATATAAATTCAAAATAACTTATATACTATTTTTAACTTCAAACTATTATTATTAAAATTCATAGTAAAAGTTATGCTCTTTATTATACATAGTTTATAACTATCTAATCATAAGTTACAAACATCGTCACTAAGTTTATCTAGTTTATCTCTTATCTAATAAAATATATCTAATGTACAGAATCGCACTGGACTATTGTGTGCTTGGCTCTGATATCCCCCTACTTATGCCTCTAAATATAGTTAAAAAAAATTATTAGAAGAAAAATAATACTACTAAAACTAACTTAAATATCCATGTTGGATTTATATATTATATATACTTATGAGTGATGCTAACTTAAAAAGGGGTCAACTAAAGGGGGCAAAGTGCTATTTTTTTCCATATAGCCTTACTAAAAATGTTTCTATAAGAACAATTATAAACTAATGAACAACATCCAAAACAAAAATTCCAAAATGAATTACATTTCTCCGCAGTTAATCTATTAATTGTACAAAATGTTTGGGCTTTCTATAGAGGATGAACTGGAAGGTGTCTATATAAAGATAACAACAATGTAAAAGTGATCAATAATGTTAAACCAACAATGAAATGGGTTAAATTTTGTAAACGAGAATACTTAAACATTATTGTAAAGCTAAAAACATATACTAAATGTTCCCCCCAAAAAAACTAAATGATTGAAAGACAAATTAAATAAAAACTAAATAAGATAATTATATAATGGAAAATATGAAAATAAAGGAAGCCAATAATCTTATTTCTAAAATAAATATACTTATATATCTATTTAGTGTACAATCACTAATATAAATATATGGATGATTATAAAGTTTGTATTTTATGCATAATCGTAAACCTAGAATGACAAACCTTTTATATATTCATTATCAACATTACATAGCCACCAAGAGGATAAAGAGGGAGAAAAAGATAAAACTAAGAACTCAATAGTCATCAAAATCCAATTATATAATCGACAATGTGAAAACAAACCAACCTATTGATCATATTAATTAGGGAATGTTCTAATCAGAATGTATTTGAACAGTATACTCAATATTAATCTCAAACCCAATTAATGTTCTCTTAACAAAAACAAATAAAACATACAAAAAAGGTTATCTTTGGCAAAAATTATAAGAACCTTATAGAGACCCAAAAATATGTCAAGAAAGATAAATACATATATGTGTTCTTAAAAAAACCTACGTTATTAGAGTCATCTTTACATAGAGTGAGAAATAAAGAAGATACCATTTGAGTGTCACAATTCATTAAAAAAAAATCATAACAAAATTAACGAATAAAAGTAACACTTGATATCTAAATGAATTATTTAGACCTGGAAAGAGGGACAATTGAGATTATAAACAATGCAGCTTTCTCATCAAAGTTCTCAAAGTATAGGCTCAGAAACTAACCACTGTCCAAAAAACTCCTTTATAACCTTTTTGAGTGAATTGAAAGGAAAACACTCATGATTTTCAACTACTATTAATTAAGTTCATTATTCATAATTTACACTTATGTATCATATATCCTCACTCATTCACCTTCAAACACACTTTAAAAAACACAAAAAGAATAAGTAAACCACAATTGAAGAGTTCGTAATGAGTTATTTGTAATAACCCGTATTTTTATGCTATATTAATTTGGGGATTTATTAAATTTAATGTGAATTAATTATTTAATATAAATCCGGAAATTAATTATGTTATAATTATTAACGTGATGAGAGTTAGTAATTATGGTAAATTTGTTGAATATTACTAATGAGAAAAGTAATATATAATATTGGTTATATTGAATGTCACGAGTGAATAAAATGACAATTTTGAAAATTTGAGTCGGGACGCGCCCTTGTCGCGTCAGGACTAAATATTGATGAATAAAAGTGAATATATTATAAGTCGCTCATATGGTCATTTTGAGTGAGCCAAAGTGTCCGGAAGGGTCGAGGGGGTTTAGTTTGGGTCTCAGGGCGTTTTTAGGCTTAATTAGTACCTCAGGAGGGCATTTTGGTCATTTTACATTTTTGGGTAATTAAACCCATGAAATTTCATGGGATATATCAGATGTCCAAGGTTACCTTCTAGGGTTAGAACAACCAAAGACAAGTGACGGGCATAGGAGAGGGAAGGAGAGGCTTTTCCAAGCAATCCAAGGCCAACGATTCACCCGGTTGCACCGCCACCACCACCAACGCGTAGATCGCGCGACGGGGAACGCAACCACACCAAATTCATCATCAAACCAGAACGTCAAAAATCCCAGGTAAGTGTTTATCTTGCTTATTTCGTTAATGCATCACTCATGTTAGTCTATGGATGATTAGGATGAGTTTTATGGAAGAAAACCCAAATTTGAGATAGGAAATCGCATGTAGTAATGGTTTAAATGTTATTCTGGAAACCCCTTCACATGTAGAGGATTAAACCACGAAATTTTGATATTTTAGAAGAAGAAATTCTGGAAAAAGACTGATTAGAACCATGTTAAAAAGAATTCTAGGGTTCCTAAGATTTACATGAATTTTGGCCTGTTAATCCATGATTATTAATGGAAATTTGCTTGCTTTACGTAAAAGATGTATGGAATGGATTTATACTATTAATAGTACCAATTTCTGGACGACTGGGAATGAAAAGTTTGGATTTGGATGGAGTTATGTGAGAAAACCCGTAACTGGTAACTGCAGAATTCGCCATACCTGCTTGATCGATCGATCGATCCAAGAGCTTCGATCAATCAAAGGTTCGATCGATCGAGCCCCAGACCTCGATTGTTCGACCCCTCCTGGCAGACTCATAATTCCCCTTTTTAAATTAGTTGAATTCAATTTAATGAGAAATCATTCTTGGACACCCTTATAAATATGTTTTGGGAGATAAAGAAGACCAATAGGATATATGAATAATTTTGGGACCTTTAATGTAAGACGAGAGTTGTATTTTTGGGATACTACATATAAGGAACGGTGAAACTACGTATTAAAGGGAGAGACGCGTAAGATAGTTACGTTGGAGAATAGATGAATACCTACTGAATTTTTACACTTGGGAGGATAGAGTCCATGAGTTTTGCATAGTAAGTTGGAATAATCCCTCGAATTAAAGTTAGAGACGAACAGTTATACGTGATAACAAATAATGAGAAAATAAGGATCAATGTCGTGATTATGGGATTGGAGATGTACCTAAATTGATATGATAAAAGTAGTATATTTATATGACTGTGTGTATGCATATATTATATACATGTGAAAATCATGCCCATGATACTTACTATCCTTGAGGTTACCGCGCTGGGACAGTCTTATCTCGATGGGACCTTTATGGGGGATATTGACTCGTACCCTAGAATATAGAAATCCTTGGTACAGGCTATCGAATTGATAGTTCAGACGGTCCTAAGAGACGCGGGCATGTGCCATCCTCTTAGAGACTTGGAATCTATGATTCGCCTTAATATTGTTTGTGTATGTGTTAATACAGTTCGAGAGTGATTCCGAATTTGTATTTCCCTTAGTACGAGTGATACGGGGATTGGATAGTAGAGTATGCCCGCACCATAGTTTTTATGCGGGGTGCTATTAGAATATATATATTATACGAGTATTTAATATATATATATATATATATTAAATGCTGAAATTTGGAACTGCCTGCTGTGATATGGTAAGTAAGACATGTATGATGATTCAAATTGGAAATACTTGTTTTGAAAAAGTATAATATGACACTGGGAAACTTTATTAATAAATAAAGTTAAAATGAGAGCTTTGTTACTAAATGAAATCTTCCTTTTTAAACAACTATATTGTTCAATTTTAAATCTTACGAGTAACCTAAGATAAGTTAAAGTATTGGGAAGTTTAGTGCGATATACGATAAGAAAATCCGTTGGGAAGGTTAGTGCGATAGGCGTGCACATTAGAAGAGAGGTGAGAATTCCTCAAGAGTGTGTCGTACTAATATGTTGTTGCATTGGCCTGTAAACAATTTAAATACTTGCTAAACGAATTTTAAATCATATACACTATCGGGCTCTGACTCGTTTCTATTTTTCTTTCTCTCTTGTATATATATATATATATATATATATATATATATATATGTATATATTACAGGTGCCCAGCCACAGGGGCGTTTTGCATAGGATCCCTTGGAAGGAACGTGCTGCAGCTTAGGTGGGAGTTGCAGGCCTCTTGCTTAGACGACTTCATTTATTTGATTCCACCCCTAGTATATTCATTTAGTGGGGCATGTGTCGCCCTTTCCATTATTCAGTTGTTTTATTTGGACATTGTGATTCAGTTATTTTTAGTATTGTCACTTTGGGATTTATTATTGTCTCGATGTTTTACTTTAAGATTTAAAGTTGGGATTTAGTTGTTGAATATTTAAATTATTTGGATTATATGTTCCAGGATTATTGTGGTGTGATTCTTTAATATTGTATTGTTGTAATTAATTAAATCTTTATTTTTAAAATAAAATTTGGAAAGTAATGTTTAAAAATGGTTTTGACACTTAGCTTAATTATTTAGGGTGTTTAAATTGGAAAAATTATTTTTCGACAGTGATGCTGAGAATGAACCAACTGTTCACCTTGATTTAATTTAATAAAGGAGTGATCGCCCGGTATTTAATTAGGCGGGGTGTCACATTATTTTTATATATGTTTTTGGACACCGTTGGTCCCAAGCCCGGATAAAGGAGAAGGGTTGCGTTAAGTAGCTGATAGACAACGTAAAACTGTAAGAAAAATTTTTATAATTGCTTAATTTAGTTTTTATTGAGCTTATCCCGTTACACCCATTGCAAATTCATGAGTACTTCTAAGTATTCGAAGACAAGAAGTTGATGAAATTTTGGAAGATTGAAGATCGTTCTTCTCAACATCATTTGGAAGTGGTTAGGTAATATCTTCGTTTATCCAGGGGATTCTTAAATAGAGTTTGCTTTTAAAAGGTTTTTCAAAATATTTTAAAATGATTTTTAAAACTCTTTCGAAAATTCGACGGCTCGTTAGAACGAGTTTACTGGTCGTTCAAACGAGTTTACACAATGTCGTTAAAACGAGGTTCCTATGTTCAAACGAAATATAGAACGTCGTATTTTGGTCAGTTCTAAAATGTCGTTCGAAGTTTCATTAGAATTCGTTCAAATGACATTGGGTACATCTTTAGAATGAGTTCCTTATGTTCGAATGAGATCTGAAGTGATGCCTTTTGGTCAAGCACTGTAATGTCATTTGAAGTTATGTTGGAAACCAGTTCGAACGAAATAGGGCACGCCGTTCAAATGAGGTACTAGGTCGTTTGAACGAGTGTACGAGTTTTTTTAATTAAATCTGACCCAAATATCTAATGGCTATCTTTTTGCAATAAACTTACTTATAAATTGAGATGCGGGATTAATGTTTTGTAGAACTCATTTAGCCCTTTTCCAAGCCATTTTAGAGTTCCTTTTATGATCAAACTCTACCGTTTTTCATCCAAACTGCTTAGAAACTTACAAATCACTTTACCAAATCAAGAAGAACACATAATTGTTCAAAACCACTTATAGAGTTCATCTCTACTGCTAATTTATGGAGTTTAGTCTCTACTGTTGAAGAAGAAGGTTGATCGATGGATACCAAGGGAAGGCTGTTTCCTATGGACGGTGCTGGACTATACCATATCTGTAGAAGACCTTAAGAACTATGCATTATATTAAGTGAGCTAAGTAGTTTATAAGTCACATAGTATTTGTCAATTCTGATACAGTGATAAAATAGAGGTTTTGCCCGAAAGGGATTTTTCTTTACTTCTTCACATGTTTGGTTTTCTTGTTTTGTTTGGCTTATTTAATTTGAATGTCATCCTAACTTGCACACTAAATTAAATCAAGATAAAATTTGCTAAAATTTAAATTTGTTTGTATTTGGCCTACGATACAAATAAATTCATAAAATCTGAATTCTTAAATTAGTATTAAAGCTGGTTACACCAATTTTTTGTGTGATGCTTTAAAAGTTAGATTTTATGGATAATTTGTAGAGAAGACTGCCTATTTTTTATGGTCTAATTATTCTTATTGGAAAGCTATGATGAGGTTTGCTTTAAAAACTATTGATGAAAAATTTGTCTTGCTTGTGAAAGAGGGTGTACAACACCCATTGTGACCAATGGCGATGTAATAGGTCCAAAACCTGTCACTGATTGGATAAAAGATGAATTAAATTGAGTAATTTTAACTCATGCAGCTTAAGTTCCATCTCTGAAGCCTTCACCCCTAACGAGTTCCACCATATCATGACATGCACCACACCTAGAGAAACTTGGGACACCCTCCAGTTAACTCACGAGGGTACCAATGTTGTGAAAGATTTTAATCTAAAAAATCTCACCACATAGTTTGAGAATATTACCATGCTAGATTTTGAGTCTTTAGATGAATTTTATGCACGATTGTCTGATATTGTTAACTCTAGTTTTAATTTAGGTGAGAAAATTCCTGAGACGGGTGTAGTTAAAAAGATTTTGAGATCACTTCCGACCCATTTGATTCCTAAGATTACTGTGCTTAATTCATCAAGGATATTAGATATTCTAAGGCTAAAAGAACTCGTAGGAGACCTTCAAACGTATGAGATTGACATGTTTCCCAAAAGTGTTAAATAAAAGGAAAGGGGAATTGCATTAAAAGTTCAATCTAAAATGAAAGAGGAAGTGTCGTTTGACTCCGAGTATGATTTTAATCCTACCTTTTTGGCAAAAAAATTCAAGACATTTCTCAAACTTAGAAAACAAAATACTTCCAAATAAAATAAGAGTTTTGAGAAAGACAAATTATAAATCGAGTAAGAAAAAATTTGAAAAAGAAGGAAAATATTACCCTATGAAAGATGAAAAGAGATGTTATGAGTATAAAGGTAAGGGTCACAAAGATGATGAGTGTGCTACAAGATTAAATAGACAAGTCAAATGCAGAGCTACCTTCAATGCCACACTTAGTGATAACAGTGTTGAGTCGGTGGATTCCGAGGATGAACCTTTGCATGAACATAACTTCACCGCATTAATATCTAGTCGGGTTAGTATATCTAGTGCACCTCATGCCAATGAGGAAGCTTCTAAACATGAACACTTGGACAATGAGATCAGTCATTTCGGAGAAAGTGAGGGAGAAGACTCTATGAGGGAGAGAAAGTGACGTTCAACGTGCTTACGCTTATCTTTACGTTGAGTTATTTAAAACAAAGAAACAAAATAAAGATTTAGCACTTAGAATTTTATCTTTAGATATGGAGTTGAAATAGGTGAGAGATAGCGAATCCTTGGTGAGAGTTTCTTTAGAAGAGAGATTTATTTCGTAGAGAGGGAAAATGGTGACTTGACCAATAAAGTGGGTAATCTTATGAGAGATCTTCAATCATTCATGGAGACTCGTGAGAAACTTGAAGCCCTTGTATCCCATCTTAAGAAAGATCTCAATCGTGCCCAAGAGGTCAAGGTTACTATAGAGGATACATCGAAGAATGCTGGAAAGATGATTCTCAGTACCGCTTTAGGTTTTAAGGAGAGGCAATAGGTTATGACGGTGCAACCACATCCCATTCCGCACCGCAACCGGTTCCTAAATTTTTAGTGGATAGTTATGGGAAAACAAAAGGATACCTCTACTTGGGTACCTAAGCAAGACGATAAATCCATTGTTGTTCACGTTTTTCTCAAAATTCAAATATCCACAAGGTTACCTCCATTTAGGTACATCCACTGATAAGACTAATTTCATCTTCAAATATCAACGTATCTCTATTTTGACCCTTAAGTCTCAAAATCATTTCCCATTACAGTTTAGATAAAGAATAACTAAAGAAAAATGATTTCTTCTTTCCACAACTTCAACAAACAAAACATGACCATCATTATTATTAACACACCATTTTTTGAGTTTGTATCTGGTCTAGAGTTTATCAAGTCATACCACCCATAAAAAGAAAGAAAATTCAGGAACTCTTCTTGAAAACCACACAACCTTACATAATGGAACAATTTTCCTTTTCTCTCTTAAAGCCTCATTAGTCTCACTAAAATGAAACTTTCCATTTCTGAAAGCCATCCAACAATCCTAATCATCAGCCTCCACACTAGGCATTATGTTAGTACCAGCCAAATCAATTAGGTCATTAGACACAGGTGTAGGAAATACCCAACCATTAGAATTTAAAAACTCCATAACTTTAGCATTGTCATGACTTGTAGCATCATAGACAATTCTTCTCCCATATAAATAACTTAGGGGCCTATTCTCATGAAAATTATGAATCCAAAAATAAGTATTATCCCCTCCACCTATTTGGCATTTAATAAAATTTCTATCTTGATCCATAAGCTTCCAAAGTTTTCTCCATGTCTAAGAAGCTTCATCAGTTAATTTAGATGTCCATATGGTATCATGTTTAATCATGACATAGTGAATCCATTTAACCCACAAAGATTCTTTCTTTCTAGGAAAATTCCAAATCTGTTTAAGCATACAAACATTATTCCACACAGTCAAAATTTTAATTTCTAAGCCCCCTTCCTCTATATGGTAACAAATATCTTCCCAAGCAACCTTAATACCATAATTATTGAGATAAACTGTAGTCCAAATAAATCTACTAATAACTTGATCAATATATTTGATAACACTCTTAAGAAGGACAAAAATACTAATCCAATATATTTGAATGCTCCTAAGAATAGAGATTGCCATTCGGATTCTCCCAGCATAATAAAGCCATTTATTAGTCCAATTTTTGATTTTATACATCAATTTCTCCACTAAAACCTTGCAATTGAATACCTTAGAGATAGATTATTATCTTACCACAATTGAATACTTTAAGCTCAAATCTGAACACTTTCCCCAGAAGGGATAACACAATGAAACAGCATTAGTTACGGTTATAAATAAGCTACCTCCTCTGAGTTAATCATCAAGGACTATATACTTCCCTCATTTCTCTTATACGGGTTAACTAAATATGTGAGTGCAATTAACACTAAAGGGCTCTATATGGATAGGGTAAAAATAGGAAAACCATTATTTCTAAAATTTTAAAATTTATTTAAACTTAAATAAATTAATCCAATTGTAAGGACATATTTTCATAGGTCCGTTATCAATTTATTATGTCATATAGCGCTACACCGTCGAAGAGAATTCAAGAGGCATCTATATCAAAGACGGATCCGAATTACTCAAGTTCTTCATCATTCAAGACTACGCGAAGTTTACTTTGGTAAGGTTATGTTTTAAATACCTTAACTTTTCACTTAAAGCTTTTGGGATATTTTTACAAAATATCTTTCTAAAGATTTTGTTTTCGGACACCTTTCCGTAGAAAAATCATAACTAAGTCATAAAAAATCAGAATGATATGAAACTGGAGGCCACGCGTTCGTATTGAAATTTTCTACAAGCTCTCTTGGAATCTCTTTTAATAGGGCGTTCAAATGACCTGCAATTGTCGTTTAAATGACATAGCATGTCGTTAGATCTTGTTCGAACGACTTTTGTCCTTCGTTCGAGCGACTTGCTGATCTCGTTCGAACAAGCTCTGTTTTCGAGGCGGCGTGATTTTCTATAAAATCTCATTATTTGGTTCCGTTTTCATACACAAGTCACAGCGTTTTGACGAACAGAAAAACTGCGAAAGCAGAATTCTTTTAGGCTTCTTCCTTTAGGGTTTTAATCCCTTTTATTTTCAATTCACAAAACTCCCATATGCTTTAGTGAATTATTTTGGTTTTCAAGAACATACTTTGCTCTTGTTTATATTTTGTGGGGAGAACTCTACAAGCGACTGTTGCATGATATTGTGGAGGGAGTCCTTATAAAGTTTACTATTGTGGAGAAGCCGTTTTTCTTCTTCATTGCTGCTCTCCTGAAAAGGGAAAATTCCAGCCGTAACTTGTGGAGGAGCCGTCTTCTTCTTCACTGCTGCCCTCCTGGAAAGGGAAAGTTCCAGCCGAGATATCGAAACCGACACCTGCGGGTATTTCGTATGTCACCCTATTTCATTGTAATCTGTGTAAGTCGTTTTCTTACAAATTATAGTGAAAAAAAGGTTTTGCCCCTTTGGGGGATTTTTTCTGAAATTGTTTGTTTTATGTTGCATGCTTTATTTTATTGGATAAATCATATAGATGCATGTTTTAGGGTTTAACTAAAATTTAGGATTAATTAAAATTGGATTTTATTTGAGAAGTCTCAATATTTCCGCTGTAACGATTCTACAAATTGGTATCAGAGCTTATTTAAGCGATCACCACTTTACAAATTGGTATCAGAGCGGGTTACGCTAATTTATCGCATGATCCTGATTTTTCAAGGATTTAGTTTCTGATACAATTTGTCTACTCATGTTTACAAATTGGTATCAGAGCCTGTTGCACTAAGTTATTGTGTTTTGATCCTGATTTTGCACAAAAATGGCTTTTTATGGTTTTGATGATCTTCGATGTCAAATTTTTGAAAAAGTTAATTAGAAAATTCACATGAACTCTTGTTTTAAATATTCTGTTGAAAACGATTCTGAGTGGTGTCCTTGTTGTGAGGATGTTTGTCACACGTTAGATGAGTGTACCCCAAATTTAAAGAAGAAATTGAATCAACCGGCATCTCGTGTTTCTACGCTTAGTGATAGTGATTCGAAAGAAGAAGTATTTTATGCTTCTAGGCGAGAGATTCCCATCCGTGTGATTAGTGATGAGAGTGAGGGTGAAAAGAGTGAGGAGGAAGAAGAAGAATTGAGTGAGTTGCAAGTTGCCTACAATAATTTGTATTTTGAATCTTTAAAGACAAAAAAGGAAAACTTGAAACTTAAAGCTGAATTGAAGAAACATGATTTAGATAATGATAATACTGATGCGTTGATTAAGGATCTTAGGGCACGTGAGGAGATTCTTAAAGAGAAATTAGGATACGTCGAGGGTGAGAGAGATAGTCTTAGAGGATTGATGGAGACTATGAAAAAGAAGCTTTTAGAGTTTGAGGATTCTAGACGTGTACTTGAATCTGGGATAGGTGAACTTAAGGTGAAATTGAAAGATTCAAGTAAAGTAAAATTTGATTTGGAGTCTAGGTCTGAAAAACTTGATAAGATGTTAGGCACCGTCGAGATAAAAAAGGATAGGGTTGGGATTGGTCTTGAAAAATATGTTGCACCTATTCCCACACGAGTAAGAGAACCTCCTATGATCATTAGGAGAGACCCACCTAGGCAAATTCGGAGAGAGCAACCAAAAAATTTGAGGAGTGGGCCACCTTTAGGTAACACACACCGTTTGATTTACACTTGCACACATTGCGGTAGGCAAGGTCATCTTAGGCGCTTTTGTTACAAGCTTTTGAAAGGACCTAGGCAAGTTAATAGAAGAATAAATTCAATTCCCCACACCCCCACACCTCGTTACACATCAATTTGGGCCAGGAAATCGGATTTAGAGGCTTATGGTTTACTTGTCCACGATTCCCGTTTGCTTGCACGTGATTCACCCCATGTGAGATCTTTTGGTTGATTGTGTTGGATGTTTGTCATACACTAGCGACGCATCATGTTATATTCTTTCTATTGTTTTGACTCACTTTGATGTAGCGCACATTGGTATATTTGTTACATTTGTGTGTTTCGCTACTGTTTTAGCACTTTTTTGGATCTGTTTGCCCCTTACAGGTATTGTTTTCACGAAATTTTTGCACTGGGCAAAACTGTATGATTTTTTGGGAATACTGGGAATTTTTTATTTTCTCGTTTGAGCGAGATGTATTGTCGTTTGAGCGACATCTCTATCTCGCGCGAAGTCGCATATCGCAACATGCCCTTGTCGTTTGAGCGACCTATCTGAAAATTCTGTTTTTGCTTCCCTTCTGATTCCAGTACCCGGTGTTCATATGCTTAGATTTTTTGTACTGATGGGTTTGCTTCTGGTCAGTTTATATGCAGCTAGTCTTGGTATCCATGCTTAATTGATAATACTGCATTGCTCATTTATCACATATACTTTCATTGTGGATTATCTTGTGTGATTACTATTTGCTAGTATAGGATGTTGTGCATATCGATATTATATGCCTATTGCTGGTTGTATCATTTTGTAGTTATATTTTTTTCTATTTGAAAATTTTGAAAAAAAATACAAAAAGATTTTATTTTGATAAAAAAATTTAAAATCCAAAAAGATTTTTGTATTTTGTTTACACCGTTTATGGATAGACACTTAGGATGATCGAGCCACAATTTCATTCCATTTATCCATGTGACTATTTGATAGTGTTTTGAGACAATAGGTCAATTCATCCATGTGCTTTATAATTTTTGGAGTCATTAAGATGTAATCAAGTGTTACTTCCTACATGTTTGACTCATAATTTCCTTTGTTGCACACATGCACAGATTTGTTTGATTACTGTTCTTGACTTATCACATGTTGGTTGGGTGTTTCATCTCAATCTTGTCCTTAAAATAAACCAAGTGAAATAATACAAGAGCAATAAAAGTAGTGCATGTAAAAACCATTGCCCGTGGGGAATTTGTTTAGTTTGAAAAAATGATGAGTGAACACAGGAAAGGGCTGCGAGTGATAATAATCACGTCGTGAAAGCCACAGTTTGAAAAGAGCCTTCACAAAAAATTAAGGCAATAAAAAGATGAAATATGCCAAAAATTTGGGCCAATAGGTTTTCTCTGAGTTGATAATTTAGTACCTCTTTAGATATAAACAATTGCATTATTATATATGAGGGAGTTTTGGATGGATATATCAATGGGTTTGCACGTCCTTTGAAAAGTTCTCGAAACGGCACTAAATAGTTTTGGACGTTATTGATGTGGAAATCATTTGACTTTGATTTGTTAATTTGTATAAGACGATGTCATTTAAATTCAATAAATTTTTACACCTAAGGATACTTTTGATGCTCATTCGTGAGGAGTACACGTATGCATCGTGCACATATGATTGATTGAGTTTATTTATCTATCGAATGTGTTCACACCCATTCATTACGTTTCCATGACTTGGTTGTTTGAGTTTAAATCCATGGTGTGATTTTTGTATCTTATTTTTGTATAAAAAATTGAAAAATCAAAAATAGTTCGTGGATGTTTTTGGGACATACCTTTGCATGCGCGTTGATTGATCCATATTTGCTATGCAATTTTGTCATGACACTCCATGTTTTGATTATTTCTTCTTATATGTCTATTTGGGGACATCATAAAAAGGGTGAGAAAGAATTATCATGTTATGAGGGAGTTTTTGCATTATGGGGGATATTTGATTTATTAATGCTTTTTTCTTATATCATTTCAAACTCGATGCGTCATGAAGGTATTTTGCTTTATCTCATGTGTGTACATACAAAGACTGAAGATTATAATGTTGCACACCCTGATGAGAAAAGGTTTGAGATTTGATGAAGATTTTTGAAGAACAGTTTGAGATCTTGCAAATTTATTCATGGGGTGGTAGATATGTATAGGCATTTTGGTTTTTGATAATTCAGATGTTTTATGTATGTACCGGCATAGACATAGGGGGATATTTGTAAGGACATATTTTCATAGGTCTGTTATCAATTTATTATGTCATATACCGCTACACCGTCGAAGAGCATTCAAGAGACATATACATCAAAGACGGATCTGAATTACTGAAGTTCTTCATCATTCAAGACTTCGCGAAGTTTACTTTGGTAAGGTTATGTTTTAAATACCTTAACTTTTCACTTAGAGCTTTTGGGATATTTTTACAAAATATTTTTCTAAAGATTTTGTTTTAGGACACCTTTCCGTAGAAAAATCATAACTAATTCATAAAAAATCAGAATGATACGAAACTGGCGGCCACGCGTTCGTATTGAAATTTTCTACAGGCTTGCTTGGAATATCTTTTGATAGGTCGTTCGAATGACCTGAAATTGTCGTTCAAACGACATAGCATGTCGTTAGATCTCGTTCGAACGACTTTTGTCCTTCGTTCGAGTGACTTGCTGATCTCGTTCGAACGAGCTATGTTTTCGAGGCGGTGTGATTTTCTATAAAATATCATTATTTGGTTCCGTTTTCATACAGAAGTCACAGCGTTTTGACGAATAGAAAAACTGCGAAAGCAGAATTCTTTTAGGCTTCTTCCTTTAGGGTTTTAATCCCTTTTTATTTTCAATTCACAAAACTCCCATATGCTTTAGTGAATTGTTTTGGTTTTCAAGTACATACTTTGCTCTTGTTTATACTTTATGGGGAGAACTCTACAACTGACAGTTGCATGCTATTGTGGAGGGAGTCCTTATAAAGTTTACTCTTGTGGAGAATCCATTTTTCTTCTTCATTGCTGCTCTCCTGAAAAGGGAAAATTCCAGTCGTAACTTGTGGAGGAGCCGTCTTCTTGTTTACTGCTGCCCTCCTAGAAAGGGAAAGTTCCAGCCGAGACATCAGAACCGACACCTGCGGGTATTTCGTATGTCACCCTATTTCATTGTAATCCGTGTAAGCCGTTTTCTTACAAATTATAGTGAAAAAAAGGTTTTGCCCCTTTGGGGGATTTTTCCTGAAATTGTTTATTTTATCTTGCATGCTTTATTTTATTGGATAAATCATCTAGATGCATGTTTTAGGGTTTAACAAAAATTTGGGGTTAATTAAAATTGGATTTTATTTGAGAAGTCGCAATATTTCCGCTGTAACGATTCTACAAATTAGTATCGGAGCTTATTTAAGCGATCACCACTTTACAAATTGGTATCAGAGTGGGTTACGCTAATTTATCGTGTAATCCTGATTTTTCAAGGATTTTCTTTCTAATACAATTTGTCTACTCACATTTACATAAATTAAACTTAACACCAATTAAACGATTATTGTCTTAAAGAGATTAACCAATTTTATCGTAACCTAAAACATGCATCTAGGTGAGTATAGCAAGATAAAATAAATCAATCACATACAACACCCGATGTACAAAGAAAACCCACAACGGGAAAAACCTCGGATGACCCAGCCATGCCAATTTCACTATGTAAGGAATTACACAAAGACACGATAGTAGACTTACACATATGACTCGACGCCGTCGCAAGCCTTGACACTCTTCTTTCCTTCAAGATTATGACAGTGACATGCAGGAGTCCACTCATGAAGCTTCTACAAAGTGTGAGTCCACACATACATCGTTATCCACTGACAACCTCAACAATTGTCCCATAACATAGAGTTAGGTGTATGTAAACGAAGCAGGCACATATGCCACTGCATCAAACAAGTTCTCACCAAAATTGGGAGTAACTAAATTTTAGTGCAGAAAACAAGTTCTCAAGGAATATGTGAAGATGAAACTTGGATCTTAAACTAGTTAGGTGAAATTAGGGGTTTCAAGGCTCTTGGATATGAATAGGAAAGCAATTTCGTCAAAATTCTCAATAAAACTTATGCAAACACTAAACACAAATTTTAAGGCAGTACAAGTTTTTAAGGTGTAAGTGAATTAAGAAGTGCGGGAACCAACCTTTTCAAGGAAACTTTTTCATCTTCTATAATCTCCAAGAAAGAGTTTTTAGAGCTTAATTCTTCCATGAAAAGCTTCAAGTTTTGAGTATTTACTTTTTAAGAAAATGATTCTTAAACACTTTTGTTTACACCCATATTAGTTTATTCTAAGTACCATATATATATATATATATTAGCGGATACCCGTGCCTGAAGGCACTGGGAAAATTTACAAAGTATGTAATTGTAAAACGATTTCAAAATTACGTAATCGCAAAATAGCAAAAATATCGCTCCCCATCAAAAATATCGTTCCCCACCAAAATAACCGTTAAATGTAACTTAACTCTTTTACACCATACATTTAATTGGGTAGTACTGAATATAACTGTTAACATATATTATTAACTGTTACATGATTACATCGCATGACAGACATTATTTTAATACAATTGTTATTATATACATAGGAAAAACTAAATAATGATTGACATTGGTTGGGTACGTCCAATGTCTAAAATGGTCAGTAAAATTTCTTATGACACATATAAACCCTAATAAAATTTCAAAATAAAGTGTAATTGTGTAAAAAAATGTATAATAACTAAATTTTTTATATTTGTAAATAGCCCAACATCGTAGCACTTATTTTTGGAACATCAAAATTAGTTACTCCGCATTTGAATGTATTGTACGTGTAAACAAAAAATAGGGATGCGGTGATATTAGGGTCCATTTGATTCAAAAGATTTATGTTAGAGTAAAATAATCAAGAATTAAAAATATTTCTTTGCCCAAGAATTTCCAAAACATTTATCATGAAAATCTCATTTAAAGAATTAAAGAAGGTACGGTGAAAATTTTCCAAACTAATTTAAGTTAATTGTTTTTACGGCAAGCATCTCTCCGAATCATCCTTTTTAAAGTTGTCTTTGTTGAACTTCTTACGATCCTGATTATTGAATTTTCTATTTCCTTTGTTTTCTTTGTTCTCAAATTTTAGTTTTTCAAATTTTGAGTTTTGCTTTTTGAACGTGAGAAATTTTTTAAATTTTTTAGCAAATAGAGCTATATCATCAGGATCTGTATCAGGCTCATCAGATTCAGACACTTCCACTTTCTTTACTTTCAAGGCAACACCTTTATCTTTGCTTTTGTTATCTTTAGGAAACATCTCTAATTCATATGTTCGAAGATCACCAACAAGATCTTCATGTTTCAAAGCATTTAGATTTCCTAAAGAAATAAGAACAATGACTTTTGGAATGAATCGCTTAGGAAGACATCTAAGGATTTTCTTAACAACATGTATTTCAGGTATTTTATCACCCAAGTTAAAGAAATAAATCACAATATCAAATGTACGAGCATAAAACTCATCAAACATTTCAGTTTCTTTCATGGTGATGGTTTCAAATTGAGTTGTTATGTTTTAAAGTTTTAAAGCTTTAACTACACTAGTTCCCTCATGAGTAACTTGGATAATATTCCAAGCTTCCTTTGACGTCTCACACGTCATTATACGACAAAATTCATCAGGAGTCACTGCACTAAACAAGGCAGTTAATCCTTCATAATTAAAGTTACACCATTTCAATTCTTCCTCATACCAATGTTCAACAGGTGTTAAAATAATTTCATCATCAACCAACATAGTAGGAGGAGACCATCCTCTTTCAACAGTAACCCAAACACGTTCATCAATTGATTTATGGGCAGATTTCATACGTGCTTTCCAATAGGTGTAATTAGTTCCATCAAACATAGGTGGTATATTCGACGAAAAACTTTCCATATAACCTCCAGGATTCATCTAAATAACTTTTAGAGACTAGCTTTGATACCAATTTGAAGTTGTAAGGTTATATGTACTTAGTTTATTTCGTAGAACACACACACACAATGCTATTAAAAATTTACCAAGTAGATATATATTTCAATTTTAATTGGTTTTGAAAATTTAAAGATTAGCATGAACAATTGATAGTTAAAGTGATGGTATTGATATCTTGATTAAGATAAATAAAATGATCCAATTTTATCCTTTTTGTCCTACACATACATATAGGCGATATAGTAAAGTAAAGTGCGAAAATCCCAACCATAACGCGTCAATGTACAAAAAAAACCCAAATGGGAAAAACCTCGAACGGTTGGGCCTAGACAAATCCACTACAAATAGGTTTTACAAAAGGACTCAAAAGACTTACAGACTTTGACTCAATCAAGACATGCTGATGCCATCCTCTACCTCCGAATTTGTAGTACGTGAAGCTCCAACGCATTGCTCGACACTACTCGTGTCGCGGTATGCATCGAAGCCCAACCTACCGTCTCCAATAAGCTTGAATGCAGAGATCCATCGCAAATGTTCTTGTTGAATTTCAAATTGATGGCATGGGGTTTTGGTTCAAACGCTAAATTGTGTTGGAGAATGATTTTTACCAAAAAGGGAAGATGTGACATTTTAGCTCTTGAGAATATATAAAACTTCCTTATGAAAAAGAACTGATTTTCGTCCATATATTAAAACTAGAAAAGTAGTGGACCATAGTAGTTATATAAAATAACTTCAGGAAAAATAGTTAAAAAATTTCAAAACTGACAAATCTCGTTCGAACGAGTTATCTAACGAAAGTCTAGTGTAAAGTTAGATAAGTCGTTAGAAATCTCATTCGAATGAGTTTATTTGAATGACATTTCTAACGAGTTACCAGTGAGGACTGGGCAATGTCGTTAGATCCAGGTCGTTCGAACGACCTGGAGGAACTTTGAACGAGATTTCCAATTTCATTAAAAAAGGAGTTAAAATTAATTTCAAAAATGGTTTATGAAAATTACTCTTTATGAAAATTATTCTTTATTAAAATGACTCCAACACATAAAAAGATTTTGGTCATATACTTTTTTAGGAGAATGGACTTGAAGTGCATATTGATGTCGCGAACTTTGGATGCTCGATTTACTTAAGGATGTATGACTCTTGATAAGGAATGACCCAAAAGCATTTTGTCCAACGGAATGTAGCCAATACTACAAATGGCTAGATTGGAAATTTTTCCTTACAAAGACATTAAACTTAGTTCTACTGGGAGGCATCCCGTTATTCATTATTTTCTGAGTATGAGTCTTATCCTGTTTGGGGTTGGTGTTTCACATCACCCAATGATTTTCGCATGCTTTCTAGACATGGACATATTTTTGTGTCGCATCTGCTCTTTAGGTTTCATCTATGCTCCGTCATGCGGTACAATTTCATTAGCGTTACATTATGATATTACCTTTCCTCCCTTGTGCTTTTTATTTTTATATATAGTTTTCAAACATCGAGGACGATGTTCTCTTTTGTTTGGGGATGGGAAATTTATCAAAATCGTACCTCTTTTGAAAATTTTCAGAAACAAGTGGCTTCAAACTTTTTGTGCAGTAAAAAATTAAATTTTTATTACATGAAATTTATATCATCCCTATTTTAGAAATCTCAAAATACCTGTGTTTGACCCAAAAATTATGCTTTTAACCTTAAATTAATTAATACCTCTAAAAGCATACTTGCACTATGAACTCCTAAACTCGGTAATTTTACACTATCACATTGACAATCAAAAGTTGAAGAGTAACTATATTCTCAAGAGAGCCTTAAAAGATCACTAGTGGCGACTTAAACCCGTGAGATTTGAGCTTTTCACCTTTTTGAGGGTTTTTACGTATCTCCGAGTCACGAGTTAACTCAAATTTCTTTGGGTACTGCATTTAGTCATTGCATGATCTCATTATTTTTCAAATTTGGCGTAATCGTTAAGAATGACATCATTTTCGAGTTGTAAGAAACATGTGTCTTGTAGTTTGTCCCGAGCACTGAACCATCTTTACCATAAATTTACCATTTATTTCACCCATTATCATTCCATGTTTTCCTTATCCATATATATCCCAAATACCATCCACATATCATTTTACCATCACTACCATCATTTTTTAGAAAATGAGTGTTAGAAATTTTCCATGTTAATTGTCTTCATTTTCATTATGAAAAGAAAAAATGCATCGAAAAAAAAAGAAAAAGAAAAAGAAACAAAAACAAAAACAGAAAAAGAAAAAGAAAAAGAAAAAGAAAAAGAAAAAGAAAAAGAAAAAGAAAAAGAAAAAGAAAAAGAAAAAGGAAAAGGAAAAGGAAAAAAAATTGAAAAAGAATTAAAGAAAGCATGCGATCATAATTTTATAAAATGAAGACATTAGTTATTCAAAGTGTGTCACACTCTTGTCAAAAATCCTTTCATTCATCTTATTCATTTCATTATCCCTTTATAAATTTCATAAACAACATTTTCACCCTTGGTAAGGTGTTCGGACAAACGAGAAGTCTATATGGTGAATAACTCAACATTTTCGACATAGTAGTTAAGCATTCGTTCATGAGATCAATTTTCGTGCATGTATTCTTCATTTTCTATAGAGTGTGTGAGACGTTTGAACTTGTTTACATTTACTCACCTCTTCACACACTAGAGAGATACACTTACCCAATTCTCAGAGAGTTCGATTCGGAGAGATATATCTAGTGAGAATTGAAGTCAAAGCTTTGATTCTATAAAGGAAATCTAGGAATTACTATAATGACACTTAAGATTTTTTCACATTAACACGTGTTGAGTTTTAGGAAGGATTGCACTTTTTGGTATTAAGAAATTTTATATATCATTTTGATAGTTGAATATGGTGTTCCTTGACGTCCTTTTTAGTGGGTTGTATAACGTTTCATCGTCAAAATAATAGACTGGCATTTTAATAATTTTGAATTTTGTGGGTATATTCACTGCAAACCCTCATGAGACACCACTCGTCTTGTAGGGTAACCTATAGGTTTAACGTCTTGTTGCACATGCTAAGTGCAATCGCCAATGCTTGCGAAAGTGGCACACTTTTGGTCACTTATGTTTGTTTTCTCTCTATCTTTGCTTGAGGACTAGGAATATTCTGTTTGGGGTGGTGTGATAAGAACCTAAAACTGTCTATTTTATATCCCGAATATAAGCATTTTAGTCGCTCGTTTTAATTAAAAATGACCTTATGTTAATATTTATTTATTTCTCAAGTCAATACACAATTGCGGTACAAATAATGCTAAATCGGTATAATTGCGACACGATGGTGGTCAAAAGCATGCATATAAGAAATAAAAAAGATCACGAAGTTATAAGTCCCATTGAGCTTGCCCCGATGAGTTTCGATGTCCTAAACACAATCCCCGGACCAAACCTAAGCCTACACCGAGCCCATACCATCACCTGAGCCTGTGTGTGTTGAGTTTGTACCTTTATTATTTATTCTAGATTCTTATTTTGAGTCATTTTATTTTAAGGATTTATTTAGAATTTTCTAGAATTTATTTTCTATTCTTATATTTCTTTATTATGATTATGATTTTGATTTTTATTAGTTTTTAATCTTTATTTTATTTTATTATTTTTCTTAGGATTAGTTTTTATGAATTTATTTATATTTTTTTAGTTTTTAGTTTTAATTTATGTAGTTAGGATTTTTAGTTTTTATATAGTTTTTATTTATTTATTTCTTTTTATTTTTGAGTCTCTTAGTAATAGATGAAAATTTTAATTTTAGATTTTAATTTTTTATTTTAGTCTAGTTTTATTTTTTTAGGTAGTGTTATTTTATTTAAGGGTCCAAAGTAAACACACACAACATTCACTTACACCCAATTCCCATACACCTAACAAGCACACAAACACTCACCCTCACCCTCACCAAACTAACCTACAAACTCACACACCCTATCTACCCCCTCATTCATCATCTTCTTCACCACACCTTCTCTCTCCTCTCCCTCCATTAACAACCTTCCACCCTTATACCTCCACACCAAATCAAACACCACACTACCACCCAATAACCTTCCAAACCCATCACCGACCTGAACCACTTGCCGGATCCGACCCAAGCCAGCTAACCTGATCCTACTGACACGACTCAGAATGTGTCTCTAAAGTGTGTACTCTCTAGGCTCAAGTGCAAGCCTGTCGCTTAAGTAATAATCTGACAAGTCGGGTATCGATCCTCAGGGAAAAAGGACAACAAAGTTGTGACGACGGGATAAGACAGAGGAATCCCAACGTTGACTCTAAGAAGAAAGGAAAATATTGATTTGGTTTTGGGGAATGATTAAACTAAATGCAATAATGAAATTGTGATAAAATATGCAACTAACTAAATTATCTGAATTATGAATGAAATATTGAATTGGAAATTTTTAAACTAAATGATGAGAAAATAGGATGGGAATACAATCCCCCAATCATAGTGTAATGCAGTAACAACGTCAATCTAAAATTTATCCGATTAATCAGACCCGGAATTTAGGACTCCCAATCATTATGTATACGAGGTTCAAGCCCGCGTCATACCTAATCTGAGGATGAGTAAATCGGTATCACGGTAATTGCATTCAAATTGTACTCTAAATCATCACGAGTACCCAAAGGTAAATGAGATATAAAGATCCACAATTATTATGTAATTACGCAATACGATCAAAATTAATCGTTAAATTCATCGGATTAACGTTATACACATACACTAACACATCAGGTTGGGTTCATGTATCCCAACCTTTAAAAACCTAGCCTAACATGGTGAATAACAATAAAAGTGCTAGAAATAAAAGTTACCACGACTGAAGAACAAGAACATGCAAGAAGAAATCAAAGATTGAAGAAAAACCGGAAAAACTCTTGAATTAATGGTGCAAAGTATGTAAATTCTTCTCCTAGATGTTCCTACTTGTTATGGAGCTTTTACATGAATGAAATCTTCCTAAAAAGATTCCTAAGGACTAAATATATAGGCTAGAAGTCGTTTAGAAGAGTCTCCAAAATATATAGACTAATTTTGTAACAGATTCTGAGCGTGACTAATGGGTGAACCGGTTCGGGTTCTCGGTGTACCGGTTCGGGTGACTTCGCTGGTTTTGGGCCTCTTTCAACACTTAGAATATTTTCCAACTTTCTCATTTTCTTCCTTGGATTTTTTCTCAGCTTCAAATGATCATTACTGCTTCACCGTAGCTCGGATTTGGGTACCGTTTTTTCCAATGTTCTCTTTGTTTCGATCTCTTCAACTTTCCATTTGACTCCTCCTTCGGGATCTGGCTGTAGAATTACCAAAATGCCCTGAACTTGCCTTCTTAGCTTTTCTTTCATTGTCTCGCTTTCTCTTTTGCGCTGCTTGCATAATTAATCTGTAAAACACATAAGAGATACACAAAATACGAAATTCTTGCCAAAAAGGGTTAGTATCATAGATATGAGATAAATGCAAGCTATTTACACCGCACGGGATCATAAAAATACTGAAATTAAGGGGATAAATGTGAAGAATTTATGCCTAATCAAACCCCCCTAACTTAGAACTTTGCGCGTCCCGAGCAATGTAAAAGAATGAGAGTATGAGTTAAGGAACCGTCAAAAACTTTATTGGGATAGAATACCTCTTTCACGGGCAAGCGATTGCATTTAGCGCATACAACAAGCCTTTAAACCTCTAGGTTACCCTAGTAGGACGAGTGGTGTCTCGTGAGGGTTTGCAGAGAATATACCCACAAAATTCGACTCAAAGAAATTTCAAAATATGAAAAAATTGTGTAATTCAAACTTTCCAGAAAATAGTCATCATCAAGTCATATTTACGAGTCTCAAACCTTAGTGCGTGTGTGCGAAGCCGAAAATATAACCGCCAATTTCCACCGATTGATCATTACGTTACTTATTCAAAAATTCGTTTTGATTTCAATTTCTCACGGAACGCTCTCACAAACGAATCTCTCGGATTATGGCTATTCTCTCGGCATGCGTGATATAAAGAGTAAATGTAATGGAAGCAAATTAACGCTTGCAATTAGAAAGATGGAAACTTTATGGTGAAAGGATCTCATCAACGGATTACGATTTTAAAAACGGGAACATTGCCTCTATTTTGCGCACTTAACCTCTTATATTATCTTTTGGTGTCTTAACTCTCCACGCGGTAATCAATTTTCGCAATTTGGACTCGGTTAGGACTTTTTCGGGTTGAAGGTTGCATTGGGTAAAATGAAGGAGGTATGGAAGGTTGAAATTGGAAAATTCATTAATGATGTCCAATTGTGCTTTTTCCGGGTTATTGCTCATTTTTTCTTCTTTTTCTATTTTTTTTCATTTCTTTTCTTGTTGTTTTTGTTGAGCATACTATTTTGTTTCTTGCCCCTTTATATGCACTTTTTGGACTTAAAATCTGAATTTTCTCATTTTTCACAATTCCGGATATTTTGGGTTTTTCGAGTTGTCAAACGAAAGGGAAAATTATTCGACTCAATTTGGGTTGCAAAGGGTGATTTTTCTCTATTTTTTTCTAGCCAAAATTTTGGATAACAAACGAGGGCCTACTTCATTGTCCAAAATGCCAATTGCGTTACCATATGCGTTTCGAGGTGAATTTAAGTTTAGAGGCTAATTTGGCACGTTTTTCAAGGCAATATTGTACACATTTTTTAAAACCGATCAAAATGAAAGGATTGAGATCCTTGACAACTTATTAAGCGCTAAAAAGAACTTTGAGTTAACAATTAACTCGGATTGATTTAAAAACTCGCAAAACGTGATAGGCTCGAATCTCACCGGGTTTGTTAATCTCCACACTCGTTCATTAAGTCGTCAATTTTCGCTCAATTTCCATCTTTGGTCAATTTCGGCTTTGTGTATGTTGGATGTTTACAATTTGAGACTCCAATTCGACTTTTAATGATATTTTTGAAAAATTTGAATTCCAATTTTTATTTATTTTGAACAAAAATATTTTTGAATTTTTCAAAATTCTATGATGTTTTTGGAAATTTCTGGGCATTTTGGAAAATTTGTGAAGTTTTAAAAATACGCACTTGTGACCCCCCCTAACTTAGACTTTTGCATTGTCCTCAAGCAAAAAGGACGAAAATCTAACTCAAGGCGAATGAAAAGTGCGGAAAAATAAAACAAACAAATATTAAAATGCAACAAGACACTATATGACACTCATGCATGACTCAAAAATACAACAATAATCACCCCATACGCGTCGGGGGTGCGACGACCTCTCATCTCTCCACAAACTCACCCGACCCCTTGCACGGGGAATGATGATCTCCTTGTCACCCCCGTCTTCCTATCACATATTAACAACCGGAATAAGTTGGGACCTCGCCCATAGATAAAGGATAGACCGGGAGACTCATCGTGACTAATTGGAAAGGGATCCTCATGATGCTGACTCAAAGCGTGGTCTACGTGCGCTGACTTGGAGGGAACACCTAAGTTTCTTTCAATTTTTAAGACACATGGGTCGGGCTCTAAGTCGGATGGACCACAACTTTTCTCCTCACTCGCCTTCGGGACCTCTAGTGGTATGGGTGGATGGTCACAAAGAAGGAATTTATCAATTTTACCTTTCCATTCGCTTTCTTCTAGGTGACGAAATGAATCCAATAGAGTTTGGGCTTCGTCGTTAAGGCTCTCATCCAGGCTCTCATCCACCGGACCGAATTCTTTTTCAAAGTATTCAAGACTTATATCTCCTAATTCTCTCTCTCGAGTGTGTTTTGAAAAATTTCGTTCACTCTCTTCTGAAGACTTCTGTGATGTGGATGGTCGGTCATTACGAAGGAATTCATCTATTGTATCTTGCCATTCGCTCTCATCCAGCATCTCCCTCGTAATACTCATCAAATTTTTTTATTTTTATTTTTTTTGGGTCAAAGTTTTAGATTAACTCGATCTATACCTAAGTCTACCTAATTCCCCGGCAACGGCACCATTTTGGTCGTGTGGAAAACCGAGCGTCCGTGTAATACGCTAGTCGTTGTTACCGTCTTCCAACCACAATACAAAAACCTAAACTATAACTACACTCTTGTGGAGTATAGTGGCTAGTCTGGGTATCGAATCCTCAAGGAACTAGGACGAGTGAACGTAACGACGTTGGATAGACAGAGAAATCCTAACTTTGACTCTAAAGAAAAAGGAAAATTGATTTGGTTTTGAGATTGATTAAGCTAAATGCGATAATGAAAATGAGCAAAGATGAAACTAAATTACTCTACTGAATGGAGGATGACGGATGTTTTCAACAACTTTTTATTTTAAATGATGAGAGAAACAGGTCGAGAATACAATCCCCCAACCCTAGTGTAGTGCGGTGATAATATTAATCATAAATTTATCTGATTGATCTGACCTGGAATTTAGTACTCCCAAGCATTATGTATACGAGGTTCAAGCCCGCGTCATACCAAATCTGAGGATGAGTAAATCGATATCGCGATAGTGACACTCAAATTGTACTCTAAATCATCACGAGTACCCAGAGGCAAACGAGATATAAAGATCTACAATTGTTGTGTAACTACGCAATATGGTCATAATCAATCACTAAATTCAGAGGATTAATTTTATACACATGCAACTACCACATCAGGTTGGGTTCATGTATCCCAACCTTTAAAAACCTAGCCTAACATGGTGAATAATAATAAAAGTGCTAGAAATAAAAGTTACCACGACTGAAGAACAAGAACATGCAAGAAGAAATCAAAGATTGAAGAAAAACCGGAAAAACTCTTGAATTAATGGTGCAAAGTATGTAAATTCTTCTCCTAGATGTTCCTACTTGTTATGGAGCTTTTACATGAATGAAATCTTCCTAAAAAGATTCCTAAGGACTAAATATATAGGCTAGAAGTCGTTTAGAAGAGTCTCCAAAACATAAAACTCTTTTGGCTAAAAGATAAGCACAAAATAAAAATCCCGTATCTGCCAATTTGTCACACTTAGAAAGAGTGACTAATTTTGTAACGGATTCTGAGCGTGACTAATGGGCGAACCGGTTCAGGTTCTGGGTGTACCGGTTCGGGTGACTTCGCTGGTTTTGTGCCTCTTTCAACACTTAGAATATTTTCCAACTTTCTCATTTTCTTCCTTGGATTTTTTCTCAGCTTCAAATGATCATTACTCCTTCACCGTAGCTCGTATTTGGGTGCCGTTTTTTCCAATGCTCTCGTTGTTTCGATCTCTTCAACTTTCCAGTTGACTCCTCCTTCGAGATCTGGCTACAGAATTACCAAAATTCCCTTGAACTTGCCTTCTTAGCTTTTCTTTCATTGTCTCGCTTTCTCTTTTGCACTGCTTGCATAATTAATCTGTAAAACACATAAGAGATACACAAAATACGAAATTCTTGCCAAAAAGGGTTAGTATCATAGATATGAGATAAATCCAAGCTATTTACACCGCACGGGATCATAAAAATACTGAAATTAAGGGGATAAATGTGAAGAATTTATGCCTAATCACCTACCCCCTCCGATTTCCAGTCGAACCTCAACTAACCGAACCCGCTACCAGTGACCCAAAGACTCGATCGTATGCCCAGACCCAGAACCACCAGCCCGCGACCCTTTTTATTCCGGGTTCAACTCGATCTTACCCGGGTCCAACTCGAATTTCCATATTCCAAAGAAATCGGAACAAATAAAATCTACTTTCCAAATAAAAGATAGATACACATGCCTTGACTTGGTTATCTTTAAAAATCCCAAATATCTCTCAACAAAATGAAGAATCGTGGGTTATAAACAAATGGTGGCAGTGCATATAAAAGTGGACTCTCACAGACACAGACGAGGGACATAGAAAATAGAGAGACACTGCGTATATTATGTACATAAAAAAATTACAAAAAATTAGTTTAGCATTAGAATAATTTTTAGGCTTAGTTTTTATTTTTTTTATGTAATCAAGCGTTGGGTTTGTGAAAACATTAGGACACGCGTGCATGAACGCGATTCAAGAAATCGATTCAAATGGATACTTTTGTGTATTGTATTTCTTGCTCTACTCTTTAATTTGTGTTCCATGTTTGTGACTATGATTAATTATTTCATTATGCTTGGCTAGTCACCCTGTTTTCAAGGGGTGGGATGCACTGTATAGGAGATTATATTAATTAATTAAATTAATTAATTGTTATAATTCTAGGAAAATTAATTTTTAACTTTCACCAATTAATTTATGTAACGAGAATTAGTAAATTAATTGTACAAATTAATGTTTGATTTTAGGAATCGAACTAGAGATAGGTTTTTCCTAAATCCAAATATTCATTTGGTGTTGAAATTTTAGGATTGATACTATTTTTATTAAATTGATCCTAGTGGTTAATTTTCTAAAAAATAGTATAGATCTTAATTTTTCATCGCGTAACATTTTTAAATTAGTTTCTGAAAAAGATATTATTAAATTTATAATTGTAACGAGAGTTAGATTATCGATTTAATATTATCTCCAAATATTTCAAATTAATAAATTGAGAAATTAAAATAATTGATAATGTAGTGTAATCCCATCTCTTGACATTCTCACATTTTTCACACTCGATTGCACATTATTTTTCCTTATTTAGTAATTTCATAATTTTTAGCATTTATTAGTTAATTCTCCGTTGAAATTGTTTTAAAAAATAAGATTTTAATAGAAACATTGAAATTGCAATCATTAACATTAATTATTTCACCTTGAAAGTTAGATTGATACTTGTACTTATCGCAATACGAGTTGTTTTAAACAAGTTTTGTAGGTACTCAAGGGAATTTTGAGATTGGATTTTGAAGGCAACGACCATACACAAAAAGCTTCTTATCAGGCGGCAACGATTCAGTTCAAAGATCAAAGACTGCAGCCAGGGGGAATTATAACTGCAAGTGATGATATAGAGCCACAGAAAAATAGAGAAATCACATTGTCGGCCGTGGACACTTACGAAAACATGTATATATTTTAATCTCACAGGCTCAGGGATTGGAAACCTAAGTTTTTAGGGTTTTGGCCAAGAACATCAAGAACATGTTCTTGATGTTCTTTGCCAAAAATCATGTTCGAAATGGGGACAAGGAGAGGATTAATTCCAAAAATTTTACCTACCTAGAAATTAAATATATATCCAAAAAGCAGTCATACAATAGCAAACAACCATACTACAAATCGATTGAGGTGTGATTACAAGCTATAAAGATTGAGGAGCAAAAGTATGAAAACTTGAGTTTTTATCGGAAATCAAAAACCAAATTAGATAAAAGGGATTTAGTTGGCTTGTCCAAAATCAGTTTTGAAGCAACAACATGTGCACTAGAAACAGCGTTATTCCAGAAATTAGGGTAAGAAACAATGAAATTAGTTGGAAGATTTCCTTGTAATCGATGAAAGTTGGGAAATAGCTTCAATGCTGCCTCAAACCACCGTGCACTACCAGCAAAACACCTCAAACCACCACAAACAACTCGCTGGAAAACTCAAAGGAAAAAAATTAAAGAGTATGGATTTCGATTTTCTCTCAAAGTTTGGAAAATGCAATGAGGGCCACCGCCAAAACCCATTTACATAAGAGGGCACGAGAAGTTGAAGCTTCGCATTGCAAGGTCCCACTGCCATCATTGGACATTGACTTCAGTCGTAACCCCAACTCACTAATTCTTAACATTATGGCTTGGGGTCTTAGTACCGACTAAATTGTCCCTACTATAGCAAAAAAGACAATAGGAGCCGCTGCCTGGGCCCAGATAGGCCACAGAACCTTATAATTAGCCTTTGCTTGCATTAGCTGTTGCCTGGCCTTAGACAGGCCACAATACCATCCTTTACATGGCCACTGCCTGGGATCAAACAGGCCGCAAACCTTACTCATAATGGCATACCCAGCCTTGTTCAGAATTAGTTGTTGTGTGGACTCAGACAGGCTGCGAAACCTCCTTCAAGATAGCTGCTGCCTAGGTCCAAACAGGCCTCAACCCCTATTTGTACACAACTAGATTATGTCTAGAGGGATTCATTATCTAGACTTATCCATATGCCAATGTCCTAGGCAGGTGATACCACCATTATTCATCCTATAATTAGAGGAGCTCACCTCATAATGAAGGTGGATTGAGAAGGGAATCACCCGACGAAGCCCTGTCAAACTCCTAGCTCTCTTTCTCTCTCTAGAGACTACCACAATTGGAGGCTTCCATTCTTCGTAGTCACAATAGGATCGACCCTTAGCAGGCCTCATCCTTAGTTGTTTATCTGGGTATTTACATGTATTATTTTATATTTTCTCTGTTGTACGCCTCTTATGGATTTGTAAACTTGTACACACTATATACATAATGAGAGTGAGGCACTAAAGTGGATATTGGATCATTTTTATAGCCGAACCACTCTATATTCTGTGTTCTTTTCCTTATTGTTTGGTTTACATTTATTCTATACTTGCCATGATGTAAGACAACAACTTATGTCCGATTCCTCATATCATCAATGCACACTCTCATATGTGTGTTCATAGAAAGTCGCGTTAGAATTACAAGTACATCTCATGTCGGTGAAGACATTTCTAAACATAATATCCTTGACAATGAGTCGAATCATTCAAAAGTGTGTGACAGTGATGATTTGAGTGAGGGAGAATGTGGTAACCAATCTGCATACTTTGAACTTTACAAAAAATAAAAATTTGACTCTTAGAGTGTTCTCTTTAAAGAAGAAGTTGAAATTTTTGAGAAAGCATGAAGCCTCGATGAGTCAACTCAAGAAATTGAGCATATATTTGAGTAAGAAACTTGTTTTTATGGGTAAGGAAAAGACCTCTTTGATCAACAAAGTGGCTAGTCTTACGAGTGATATTCAAGCAACATTGGAGACTAAAGATAAACTTGAAACCCATATTTTCCAACTCAAGAAAGAACTTGAACGGGCCCAGGAGGTCAAGGTCACTTTAGAGGACACATCTATGAAGGTTGGAAAGATATTCCCATGACCCATTTTGGTTTTAATAATAGGTGTGGAATAGGTTACGAGGGTTCATCCACTTTCCATACCGCACCCAAACCGGTTGCCAAGTTTTTGTTAGATCCCTATGATCCCCATCCTAACCCACTAAAGAGAAATGCTCCTGGGCATTTTAACAGAGGTCGATCGAAAACAATCTATTTTTGTACCCACTGCAAACAAATAAGTCACTTTAAGGAGTTTTATTGTAATCTAGGAAAGAGTCTCTCACACACATGCTCCCACATACTACCACATATATTTTGCTAGTCTCTGAGAGAAATTTGAGTTTATGAAAATGCAAGGTTATATGGATTTACTTGTATCTTAAGTTACACACACAAAGATCCAATTTTTAACCAAAATTTATCTTGATTAGAATTAGGTGTGCATGCAAGATAATGTCCAAACTAAAATGTTCCAAATAAAAATACAAACCAAGTAGAAGAAGAATTGAGAAAAAATCCCTTTTGGGCAAAACCTATACTCAACACTATTAATGGGTTTGACAGACTCGATGACTCGAAGACTACTTATATATCCACTAAGTATAATACACGGGATCTTCAAATCTTCAACCAAAAAGTAATGCAGTTCAGTACCACCCATAGAAAGTATCTCTTCCCTCGGTATCCACCGAACAACCTCAGGATTGCGAAATCCTTTCTTCTCCAGCAGAGGAGTCATAACTCCATAAATCAGTCATAGAGAAAACTCTACAAGGGCTTGATGTAGTGTATGGAAATTGGGTTTGATAAAACTCAACAAATTATATTTAGGGATGTATGATTTGGAAAAGAAAAGTGTTTCTATGAAACAAAAGTAGAAAACTTTTGGCACAGGTATGTCAATTTATTTTCGCCAAAAGAGTTTTGTAAAATAGTCCAAAGGAATCTTTTTTATAGAAAAAACACAATTTTCGAGGTGATAAACTCGTTCGAACGAAAATAGAACTTCATTTGAACAAAAATAATAGTGTCATTTTAACAAGGTCAAATCTCGTTCAAACGAAAGGCTTAGCTCGTTTGAATGAGATTCCAACAAACTTCAAACGAGGTTTGTTTTGTGAAATAGAAACCAATCGTTAGATGCTCATTAAAATTTCGTTATAATGAATTTAACGCTTAATTCCAGCGAAATTCAACCTCGTTCGAACAAAAAGAAGGTCTCGTTCAAACAAGATAGGAATCTCATTCCAACAAACTAAAAATAAAAAAAAATTATAAATTATTTTTATAAAAAATTCCTTGAGTATAAAAACATCCCAGAATATAATTGACTGAGAAATAATCAAAACCTGAAATCCTTATACCCCCAAAAAGTGCATGTGAAGATTCCAACAACTTGAAAGTTCGAAAACGATGCACTGCGACTAACAAGTTTTCATTGTTCATGTGGATGCATATGCATATTTAGTGTTTGGTTTGTAATACGATACGCCAAAATATCTAAATTGTGGGAAATTATAAATTATTGTTTTTACAATTCGACCGCTTTGGTTATTAAAGTACAAAAACTAAAACTAAAACCAAATTACAATAAAACCCTTAAGATAATCTTCTGCTAATGCCCTCCCAAATCCAAAACATAATGACATTCTAGACTTTGTCTTCAACTGAAATTCTTCATCTTGTGTAATCCATGAGATTATCATCAAAGAGGAAGAGACCTAGGAATAAGAAATAAAAGAATATCTTGATGCATACAAGTTTAAAGAAAATAAAAAATGAACTACCCTTCAATTTTTTCTCCCTTTTTTTGTCGGTAATAGACAAAGGGTTAGAAACTAAGCATTAGTAATCAGCATCACCCGAATTCAAAAGAAATCATCATCACAAAGATAATTAGTAAATCACATGAGATGAAATTATGAAGAAGCATACGATCTATTTCTAAAATTTTCATTATCTTCAAGTATAATAAGTATATGTATAAATAAGTACAAAATACATAACACCATGGAATAACACTAAGATATCTGAATCGTGAAAAAGGAATGTAATTGCGTGAACATTTTCTGCAGAAAAATCAACATAGGCATTCATAGCATATGTGCACGAAGTCGATGAGATATTCGAAAGAAAGAACTTAATTTCAACCTTAGGTAAAAGAATATTGAACATAATGAAATTGACTCGACTAATGCAGCACGCCATGAATTTAAATGTTTCTCAAATCAATAACGCAAAATTATTTAATGTTTTTCAAGAGAGTATGTTGTGCAAACCCATTGATCTTGTACATTATATCACCCTAAAAATCTCATATAATTAATAATTCACTCTCAAATTTTTGAAGATATTATAATTCTCATTCGTAGCGAAGAATCAATGATATATAATGACATTGGCATTTTTGTTTTTATGTTCCGTTAATCTTTTAAGATCTTTTCACAAATGGTGAATTTTAACGGAAAGAGAATTTTCTCTTTCATAGCCCCTTTCCATTGCTTAATATAAATAAAATGTTTGGGAAAACAAAATTCGAGCAATGGTTCTTATAATCACAACTTATCTCTAGTACATTTGGCTCGTTATTAAACACTATTAAGATGATAACACCATATTTAACGCATGATAAGTAAGTAAAATGTTCATAAAGTCCGTGTGTATGTACAATAAATGTGATAAAAAGTCTAGCATGAAGAAAGTAATCACTAAGGAAAAATGATATGCTAGGCACACATTATTAAGGACATTAAAGAAATGAAGCCATGTCTCAAAACACCGTGACAAAGCCATATCAATGGACGGAATGTAGGGGTGATTCGAATATCTTAAATGCACATAAATATACATGGTAAAAAACTAAAATACAAAAAACTTTTTGTCTTTTTCAAAGTTTTTATTTACAAGTTTTTTCTTAAAAATCGAAAATCTTTTTGGATTTTATAAAGTATGTCAAAAAGGTATAAGCATAAGAATACAAAGAAATACAATTTAGCAATAGGAAAAAAAGATATGAACATGGTAATTTCTCTATACTAGATAAAGTGCTATTGGTCCGGGAGGTGTTCTTAATAGGAATAGGCATCCTTTGAAATTCCTCCATCAAACTTTGCAAAGTTTTTTCCAAAAACTCTAATTTATCTTGAGGATTCTCAAATATATATGATCGTGTGTGGAAGAAAGAGTAGGAACACATGTGTGAACTCGTGTGGGAGCATATTGGGAAACACGTGTGTGAGAAACTCTCCCTAGCTTAAAATAAAGCTCCCTACGATCAGCTCATTGTTTGCAATGGGGACAAACATAAATAGGCTTAGGTCTACCTTGGGTGAAATGCCTAGGATGTGCTCTCCGCGGTGGGTTCAGTCTCCTATGTGGGTTAGGATGAGGGCCATAAGGATTCATCACAAACTCGGGAACCGGCTCTAGTGCAACGTTAGAAGTGGATGCACAGTCATAAGCTATTCCTTTCCTCTCATTAAAACTTAAAGCGGGACTGAGGGACATCCTTCCAACGTTCTTAGACGTGTTCTCTAAAGTTAACTTGACTTCCTTAGAACATTCGATATCTTTCTCGAGTTGAGATACACAGGCTTCAAGTTTCTCATGAGTCTCCAACGAAGCTTAAATATCTCTTGTAAAATTAACCACAGTGTTGGTCAAATAAGTCTTCTCCTTACCAACCACAATCAATGCTCACACAAATAAACTTTCAACTTCTCGAGTTGACTTAACGACGCCTTACACCCTCTTAAAGCTATCACCACCTTCTCTAAATGAAACACCATAAGAGTCAAACTTCTATTTTGTTTCTTGGTTCTCAAAGACTCTTTGTAATGTACTATGTATGCTTTTTCAAGGTCACTTTCTCCCCCTCACAAAATCTCATCTTCATCCTCACTCTCTCCATAATGGTTCGATAAATTATCGAGGCTATCACATTTAGAAATGTTCTTATTGCCGTGTACTAGTGTGACTAGCCATGATTGCACAAAAATTAGGTTCATGGGGTGATTCATCCCCTAAATTTACCGACCCGACATCACTATCAATAAGAGTGGATTTGTATGCTTCTTTTCCTTTGCCCTGTCTTTTTAGCCTAGTAGCAGACTCGTGGGATTTATGACCCTTTCCATCACACTCATAACATATCACTTGATCATTCTTACAAATATTCTTGGCCTCACTGACCTTTTTATTTTTCTCAAAACTTTTGTTTTCTTTAGAAGAATTTTCTTTGTTAAATTTTTTAATTTTTTTTTAAAACAAGGTAAGATCATCAAGATCAAAATCAAACTTAGACTTAGAATCACAAACTTTTGCATTTTCTTATCACACCGGGCTTTCAAAGAAATCCATATTTCCTTTTTATTTTGAATTGTGGGGAACATATCGATTCCATAAGTTCGAAGGTATCCTATGAGTTCTTCTAACCTAAGCATACCTAAGATTCCTAATGATTTAAGAATCATAACTGTAGGGATAAAATATGATGATATGGATCTTAAAATATTTTTCACAATCTGTGTCTTAAGAATTCTCTCTCCCAAATTAAAGAATTAACTATATTAGATAAACATGCATACAACTCATCAAACATCTCAGTCTCTAGCATGGTAATGGTCTCAAACTATGTGGTGAGAACTTCTAGCTTAGAATATTTCTCAAAGTTGGTATCCTCGTGAGTGAGTTGGAGGATATCTCATGCTTCCTTAGACGTGGTGCACGCCATGATGCGAAGAAAATCATTAGGGGTGAGACAAAAGTTAAAATTACTCCATTTAAAATTGTCACAACAGTCCATGCATTGATAGGTTTAAAACTTTCGACATTGTCTGGTCACAGTGGGTGGTATCCATCCTCTTTCACAAACAATCCAAACACGCTCGTCAATCTCTTTTTAATGCCGACCTCATTAGAACTTTCCAATATGCATAATTTAACCCATAAAAAATAGGAACCCTATTATAAAAATTATCCATATAATCCTAACTTAAAGATCACACAAAAAATTAGTGTAACCTGCGCTGATACCAATTTGAAAAAATAAGGTTATACGGATTTACTTGTATCTTAGGTTACACACACAAAGATCCAATTTTTAACAATTTTTATCTTGATTAGAATTATGTGTCTGTGAAAGATAATGTCCAAACCAAAATGTGCCAAATAAAAAACCAAAACAAGCAGAAGAAGAATTGAAGAAAAATCCCTTTCGGGAAATACCTATATCCAAAAATATTAAAGATTTAGATAAACTCAATTACTTACACACTACAAAAAGTTCCACTAAATATAATGCACAGGGTCTTCAAATCTTCAACAGAAAGTGATGTAGTCCATCACCACTAACAGGAAGCAGCTTCTCCCTCGGTATCCACCAATCAGTCTCTGGATTGCAGAATTCTTTCTTCTTCAGCAGTAGAGTTGCAACTCCATAAATTAGCCCTAGAGAAAACTCTATAAGGTTTTGATCTAGTGTATGGAAATTGGGTTTGACAAAACTCATCAAATCATATTTAGGGATGTATGATTTGGAAAACAACAGTGTTTCTGTGAAACAAAAGGTAGAAAACTTTTAGTGCAAATATGGCAATTGATTGTCGCCAAAAGGGTTGTGTAAAATAGTTCAAACGAATTCTTTTTATAGAAAAACACAATTTAAGGTGTCGAATTCGTTCGAACGAAAATAGGACTTCGTTAGAACGAAAATAATAGTTTCGTTCTAATGAGGTTCAATCTCGTTCAAACGAAAGTCTTAGCTCATTCGAATGAGCTTTAAATGAATTTATAATGAGGTATGTTTTGTCTAGCAAACTCCACTAGTTAGATTTTTGTTATAAAGAATTTAATGCTTTGTTGCAAAGAAATTCAACCTCGTTCGAACAAGAACAAGGTCTCATTCTAAGCAGATGGAAATCTGGTTCCAACGAACTAAAAGAAATGAAAATTATTTTTATAAAAAATGTCTCGAGTATTAAAGCATACAAGAATATAATTGATTGAGAAATAATAAAAACCTCAAATTCGTATACCTCCAAAAAGTGTTTGTGACAATTCGAACGGGTTAAAATTTCAGATACGATGCTCGGTCACTAACATGTCTTCAATGATCGTGTGGATGCATATGCGGATGTAGTGTTTGATTTTTACCGGAATATGCCAAAATATCTAAACTATGGGCAATTATAAATTCTTGATCTTACAGTTTCTTCTCAAAACTTCTCAATGTTTGATGGAGGACTTTCAAAAGTTGTTGACAAATTTTGAGAAAAGCTCCAAAACAAATGATTGAGGTTGGGGAGTTGCTTCTAGTTTAGGGTGTTTTTCTCTTTGTTATCATTTTCCCCTATAACTAGATTGTATTTTGAATAATTCAAAAATATTTCCTTTCCTTTTAAATTTTTTTTCTAAAGATTTAAAAAGGATTTTATTTTTTATAAAAAAGATTTTTATATTTTGTTTCACACCATATATGGATGCGCATTTAAGATGTTCACTTCACAATTTCATTCCATACATACATGTGACTTAATCATGGTGTTATAAGACTTGGTTAGGTTCTTTTTGCTTAATAATGCATGTTTAACATTGTATCCTTCATTGTTAATTACGTCCTTCATGCACGACTCATTATATCACCTTGATTGCACACATGTACAAATGTTTTGAACATTTTACTTGCTTGTCATATATTTAATAGGATGTTCTCATCTCAATCATGCTTAATAACAAACCAAATGTACTAGGAACTAATTTTTGCATGTTAAAACCATTGCCCGGATTTGTTTTATTGGAAAATTGATTTATATTTGTTTAAGCAATGGAAAGGGGCTACGAAAGAAGTAGTCGTGTTTGCGTTAAAGTCAACCTTTGGCAAGATCCTAAAAGATGATTTGACACATAAAAATAGAAGTTCCAAGGATAATTTTTTCATTGATGCTTCATTGAAAATGACCAATATGATTCCTTCAAAAAAGTTAAGAGTTTATGCTTAAAATGTGAAATTTTGAGGGTGTTATAAGTTGAAGATAAATGGTTTTTTACTATATAATTCATTCAAAAACCTTAAATAGTTTGGCGTTATTTATTTGAAAAGCAATGAAATTCATGATATTTCGTATGAGTCTAGTTGATTTCATTCAATTTTTTTCACCAAAGGTTGAATTGAGTTCTTTCTTTTGGAGTGTCACTTTGACTTCATGCACCATTGCTCCGTATTCCTTGACTTTTCCGTGCATTAAGTTCACACAAATTCATTCCATATTCATGATTAAGATATTTTCATGTTACTCCATGGAGTTATTATTTGTATTTTTTATATATTTATATACTAAAAAAATTCAAAAATAGTTTGTTGGCTTATTAAAGTTTCATCACTTATGCTTAGTTGTCTATACTTTGTGATGGTATTTCATATTTTTTCCTCGTGATGCTAACTTTTTAGGTTAGCTTCTAATTCGTTGTTTATTACGGACAAAAAGGGAGAGATATATTGAAAGGGAGTTTTTTTTCTCTTTAAACTCCACGCGTCACGGTATTTTCTTCTTTCATGTGTGTAGGTATTTTACCACATTAATGACATCATGAACTACAAAATTAATATTTTCAGTACATGCAAAGTTTCAAGTGTCTTTTCCTTTTTGGGTTTGGGAGGGACATTGGTTGAACTTGTCTGTCGGGATAATTTTTTCGGTTTTGTGTTTTGGTCTGAAATAGCCAAAGGAGGAGATTTGTAAGAGCAAGTTTTATAATTGCTCATTATGCTTTTAAGTTTGGCATATTCCTTCCACCTCTACATAGTCATGTACATTATCAATAGCTTCAATTGAAGACAAGTTAGTGTGCAACAATCGATGATTGAAGAGTTGTGATCATCATTAAAATCATATGGATAAGGTATATAACGTAGATTTTGTGTAATAAATTTATTTAGGGTTATTTAATAAGTGTTTAAAAAATAAAATATTTTTCGAAAATATTTTTTGAAAAAATCATGAAGTAGTTAGAACGGCATTGGATGTCGTTTGAATGAGCGCATGCACCTCGTTAGAACAGCTTTGAACGAGATCGAATTTTGCAACTTTTGACATGTTTTGTTATCTAGTTAGATATATCGTTTGATGGGTGTTCGAACGATATCATATGCTTCATTCGAACGAGATGTACCTGGTTTGAATGAGCTGGGAAAAATTTATTTTTACCTCATTTCAAATGCAATCTTTCAAGATTATCTATTACAGATATTCTCCATATATATAGATATACAAAGTTGCAAATCCTATCAAGATTTTTACATATCTTTTTGTGATAAAACACCTTTTTATAAATCTAAACCCCTTGGATGTTTTGTGATCACTTTATCAAACCTTTAAGAACACAACACATGTTCATATCCCTACGAAATTCATTCTTCACTGTTGAAGATAGGAAAGGAGATTTATGACGCTGATCGGTGGACACCTAGGCAAGTGGAGCTTTTTGTATGGGGCGTTGTTGGATATGAATCGCTTTCTATCAATGACAAGGAAGGAAGACATAAGTGCAATACTTAGTGGTGTCTAAGTTTGTAAGTATATATGTGTCATTCTATAATACCTAGTTGTAAAAGTTATGAAAAATAAAATATTTTTTCGCACATGGATTTTTCCCCATATCTTTTGTAATATGTTTTGTTTCTTTCAATTTTGATTCAATATCTTGAATATTTAGATTCACCTAATTAATCAAGACAAAAATAGACGAAAATTGAATTTGTCTTGTGTATGACCTACTTTACGATTTTTACATTTGACGTATAACAGGACCACCCCATAAACATGCTTTATATAAGCCTTTCTCTATGAGCAAGATTATTATCATTTTGATAATGGATCTTATCCTCACCCCACATTTGAACCAGAATGCAATGCCTGGATTCGTGCTGATAAAAACTCTGGTCAATATTTTCTCCCCTACTCTTTTTGAATATCTACTAGCTACCGTGATTGGATGCTCAACCTCTCCTAAATTTAGGGCCATTATTAAGACTCAATTCTCTCATAAGTAACGATTTGACAATTCCTCTCTATACTGAAAAAGGCTTACAAGTCTCACTCGTGGCACCCTTTCCATTACAGACTACCTTGAGGAAGCCAAGTCCATTAGTGATGCTCTTACCACTATTGGTGAACATGTTTCCAACTCGGATCTTATCAACTATGTTCTAAATGATTTACGTCTTAAGTTAGAGATTCTTATCACTACAATTGAGATATTTGACACTCTCACTTATTTTCCTAAGCATCAGTCTCGTTTGTTGAACTAATAGGCCCACCACAATTCCACTCCCATCACCCCACATGTTTACCTCCTTACCTCTCAGCATGACCCTCATTCTCATACCACCTATCAGGATAACAACTACTATAAAAAAGGATAACATACCCCAAATCAATCCTATACCAACAACATCTGCTACCCTCAGCCTAACGTTCTTGGATTTGGTCCTACACAACAACCATTGGCCTAATGCCAACTCTTATCTAGATTTGTCATTCAACCTACACTTTCTCCTGTCTCTCCACCTTTACCTAACCATTAGTGCCCCACTCCATCAACTCTACCATTACTGTACTTGATATGGCCTAACCTCCATAGCCCTAGGTGGTATCTTGACACTGGAGCCTGCACCCATATGATCGACAAGTATGCTCTCCTTTAGAAATGTCATCCTTATTCTAGACCAAAGACCGTTCAGCTTAGCAATGGTAATCATCTCCCCATTATTTATAAGGGTAATATTTCAATTCCTCATAGTTCTTCCTCTTTTCATATTGATAATTTCTATGTTGTTCCTTCCATGCACAAGAATCTATTATCTTTTCCTCAATTTTGTAAAGATAATACAATTATTTTTATTTTTGATACCCATCAATTCTATATTTTTTATCTGACTATTGGTTCTATTCTTTCTCAGGGCCTGTGTAAAGATGGTTTCTATAAGCTTCTTGATCTTCTAATCCCGTGTTCAAGATCTCTCTGCCTCCCACAGTTCCTCTATATTGTGGTATTATAGACTTGGCCACCCATCTGCCAAAGTTATCTCTTATTTATGATCGCGTAAATTTATATATCCTACCTTTAAGACTAATTCTTCCTTTTGTCAAGGGTGTGACTTGGGAAAATCCACACCCTCCCCTTTCCCCAATTAAATTGAATAAAAAGTGTTGCTCCTTTTTCTTTAATATATTCTTATGTTTGGAAATATCCTAATCCCTCTGTCTTTGGTTACAAATATTATGTGATATTTACTGATGATTATACTCGTTTTTTCGTGTTATATTTAATGAAACGTAAATAAGAAGTTCTTATGGATTTTAAGAATTTTTTCACTTCCATAAAGACATAATTATCCACCTTCATCACACGATTTCAAAGTGATGGAGGGGAGAATATGCGGGGAGCATTCACAATCGTCTTTCTTACTCTCACCACACACCCACACAAAATGGTTATGCTAACTGAAAGCATGATCACATTGGGGATATGTCCCTCACTCTCCTTCTCTCTAGTAATGTTTCCCTCTTCTATAGTCCTGGAGATGTCTCCACCTCCGTTAACCTTATTAATTGTCATCTCTCTCCTGTTCTTAATTGAGTTTCTCCATTTTTCTATCTCTTTGGCCGTTCCACCTCAAACTCCGACCTTAGTGTTTTTAGTTGTACCAATTGTCCGCATTTGGATTCTTATTTCACTAACAAATTATTTCCAAGAACTATCAAATGTGTATTTTTAGGTTAAAACTCATAACACAAAGTATAACATTTCTCTGATTGCTCGGCAGGCCGTGTCTACATTTGCCCCCATGTTCATTTCAATGAACACCATTTTCACTTATCTATTTCTACCCCCACCTCCACCCCTTCTACCTGGATATATGTACCCCTTATCCCTCCTGACCCTTCTTCGCATTCCCTCTCTGTACCCCCACCCACTCCTCGACCTTATCCTCATGAACCCTATCCTCTACACTATCAATGTATCTTATCCCAACCACCTCCAGACATCCCTGCCCCTCTGTCCAACCCCGCAGACATTCTATCCTCCTCTTCATCCATTCGAAATCCCATGATCACCCGATGATAAGTTGGTACCCATAAGCCCCTCTACCGAATAGGTAACACCATCAGATATGCCCTTACCAAAGCTAGTATAGCTCACCTACCCTCCTCCACCTCCGAACCCACATGTTACTATCAAGCCTCCTAGATTCTTGAATGGCATCAGGTCGTGACTACGTAGTTCAATGCCTTACATAAGAACTCTACTTGGGTTTTTGTTTCCATATATCCTTCTTAACATGTAGTTGGATGCAAATGGGTGTTGAAGCTAAAACGTCGTGTTGATAGTTCAATTGAGCATCAAAAGGCTCGCCTCGTTGTAAAGGATTTCCACGGGCCGATATTGATTTCAATGAAACATTTATCCAGTCATGAAGAACACTACAGTTCGCACATTTTTTGGCCTTGCTATCTCGCAGGGATGGTCTTTTCATCATCTTGATATAAAAATTCCTTTCTCTATGGGATAATTAAAGATACTCTTTACATGAGCCAACGTCTTGGCTTCACTGATTCTTCAAATCCTGATAATGTATGCTTTCTCAAAAAATCCATCTATGGCCTCAAATAACCCCCGTACTTGGTTCCAGCGGGTCAGTAGTTTTCTTCTCCAGTATGGTTTCACTCGGCGTCCTTCCGATAACTTTCTACTAATATACAAATTTCAATATTCAATTTTCTATGTTCTATTGTACGTGAATGATATGATTTTTACTAGTAAACCCCCTCACCTCCTCATTTATTTTATTACCACATTAGGCAAGGAATTTAAGCTAAGTTCCCTCAACCCCCTCTCCTACTTCTTTGGACTTGATGCCATTGATTACGCGTGAAAAGTGTGGTGCGTGTCAGACGTCGATCGTTGTTTTCTATTCACCGCGATAATACAAACAAACCTAAATTACAACTACACTTGCGATGCAAGCACATCAGTAAGTCGGGTATCAAAAATCCACAGGGATGAGATGCTAGAATTTATGAGATTTAATATTCCGAAATAAAAGTGTAAAAGGTGATTACAAACTAAAAAGGAAAAGATGCATAAAAGGGAAATATTAATCTAGGAGAGTGTGTCACCCCGCTCCAAATAATAACGGGTGGCAAGCCCAATACTAAAATAATTAGGAATCACGAGTGGATCATTCTCAGCATCAACTGACGATTGTAAAATAAACATGGCTGACAACCCATTATCACAAAAAGAGGGTGTCAAAAAATTTTATTTTAAAACATTATTAAAATAAATCATGCCATAACTAACTAACGAAATAATATTTAATTGTGATAAGAGACACACCCATAATATAAAAGAGTACAACACAATGTACAAAATAAAATACCCGAATATGCTGTCGGGTCACAGACAGTACAATAATCTGAGAAAGAAAATATAAAAGTGCTACTCTACAACACTTGGGTATAAACCTGATATACAAACTGAATCCTAATCTAGATACACAAAGATAGGAATCAAATATAACAAAATGCCACAACAGTCCGCTACTGCTACACCTCCACGAATACACTGGATGGATCAACATCAATGGCGTCCTTGCGAAGGAACACCTAGAATAATATAATATATACATAGCAAGAGAAAATATAAACGGGTCAGAGCCCGAGGTGTGAAAACATTTTATAGCAAATGTATTAAAAGGCATAATAATTATAAATGCATTATGACATGATTAAGGTGGAGTCGCACTCTCTATAAAATCCAACTCACCTCTCAACTAAAGCGCGCACTAAACGTATGCACGTGATCTCCAAATAAGTGCCCGAATCTATCTAGGCAAGGGAATCTAACTTAATCCCAATTGATACTCAGCTTAATTCCATCTAACACGTAATCCTTCAATTTCTAATATTATCGATCACAATTATTCGTTCACTTACTTAACATATAAAGTTTACATAAACATTTTCTTACTATAATTTCTCATATTCTAGTTATTCCATATATATATGAGTTATTAGCATCTAAGTGCTAAGGACAAAACTTCTCCCAATTCTCAATACTGCACTGCGGTTCGTGCGTGGGACATCTCGCAAGCGAAATCAAAATAAGGAACCCCCCCGATACACTACTCCTGGTAGTATTGATTATCAAGATTCATTATGCCCTCAATTCATGACGCGTATAACCCAAATTCTCTTTTATTTTATAACAAATTAATTAATTAAATAATTATTCTCAATTCTCAACAGTGCACGGCGTTTCGTGCGTGGGACATCTCGTAAGATAAATCCAAACAAGGAACCCCCCGATACACTACTCCTTGTCACTGTCGATCATCGAGATATACTAATATATAAATATGAGCACTAAGGACTAACTTGTCCTCACTCCCAACATTGCACTGCGTTTCGTACGTGGGACGTCTCGCAAGAAAAATCCAAACAAGGAACCCCCCCGATACACTACTCCTTGAAAATGTTGGTCATTGAGGTCCATTATGCCCTCGATACCCAAAGTATTATAACTACACGTAATTAATTTCTCATTATTTTCCCAGTTGATTCATCACAATTTAAGTCCGGATTAAATCTCCCGAAATGAGATTCAAGCAATCTTCTTATGTCTCTTTACTCTATAGACAAATATGATATCACATAATCATATAGAATTTGAACACAATTCACACAAGTATAATAATAACCATCCCAATGAGCTATAACTCGAGGATGTAGGTTCTCAATGCTATCATCTAACAGGGGATCACTCACATATCATCCTGGGTACCAACGGTCGGAATCTCACACCGCCTTGGCAAAAACCATAACACAACGTATGGGAAGCGATTATAGTTCCTCTCTGGAAATGAGACGAAACATACCCACCACGTCTAACCCCTAATAAAAACAATCACACAATAATAATGGACGCTATGACCTGGGAAATATCCACACCCTGCTCCTCAAGCTAGGGAGCTCACCCTCATCGCGTAACTTCCCATGATATATATATATATATCATTCACAGAAGATATACATACATCATCACATCATATAAATGTATATCATCACACAAGGTATATATATATCACACTATTTCATACTCATAATACCCTCTTAGGCGTAAGTGAAATAATCTCATTATTTAGTATATTTTTTCTCTCGATATACTACTCGTCAATAACTCACATAACTTCCCCACTTAGCATACACTATACTATTTCTCACTTGAAGTTCATACCTCACTTCTATTTATTTGAATCGTCTCTTAATTCTATTTACGTAGAGGATATTCTCTATATCCTAATGCACCTCGATCAACATTCCTCATTTATGTGAAACATCTCCCAAGTTAATTAGCGTTAAGGATATTTTCTATATCCGTATGCACATCAATCAGCATTCATAATTTTCAATCCAAAATATGGTTCAATTTCCCCACTAGTCAGTACAATACTCTGCAATCGGTATTCTCTCGAACTAAATCAATATGACTCCAATAATTTCTTATAAGGGAAACTCCCTAATAGTTTCCAAAAAACACTTCTCGTAACCCATATAGAGCTTCCCAATCGATAACCTCAAATGAAATGGGATGAAACTCACCCTAGAAAAACATCCCCAAAACTGCCATGTTTTCGAATAGATTCGGGCCCAATCCGAATCGATTCGGCCCTGCGAATCGATTCAGCCTCCAAGGCAAATCGATTCGGGTCATAAGACATGGGATTCTGTCTCAGGCCGAATCGATTCAGCTGGGATCCAAATCGATTCAGTCACTCAGACCTAGGCACCTACAACTATCCAAATCGATTTAGTAAGGTGCCGAATCGATTCGGCCTATCAGAAGGCACGAAAATGGCTATTTTTCTCAAAGCCAAAAATCCCAAAAATCCTTTTTATCAACTTCTAACCGTTTCTCTTCAATCCAAACATATATATAATCCTAATAATCATCAAATAACACACCTTAACTAATTTATAACCTCAAATCCATTATATACACACCACATCTAAGATTTTACCCAAAATCTAGGTTTTAGCAATTTATCCCAAAATTCACAAGTTAAATCCACAAATCATGAAATAAATGATACACAATAATTATTTATCAAGTTTAATCACTTGCCTCAAGTTCAAAGGGTCTAATTCGTCCTCGAGATCGCGAAATGGGCGAAAATCCCACTTTTTCTCTCTTTCTCTTCTTCTTTTCTTCTTCTCTCTTTTTCTTTCTTTCTTTTTCTTTCTCTCTAAGGAGAATTGTTTCTCACGTAGGCTTAATAAGCCTTGTCTCCCAAAATACACAACTTTATCATACACACTTTAAATGACTCGGTAACTTTAATTCGAGCCAAACAAACTTAAAATATTTCGAAACCCAAATAGACCCCAAGTATAGTCATTTCGACTTTCTCAACCTTTCCGGAAACAATGGCACACTCAAAATCGTCATTCAAATCACTTTCTAACATCTTCAAATTTTTGACCTCAAATGCCAATCTAATCATTCTCCAATTAAATTAATATTTGTTTCTTCCAAAAATATATAAATTATTGTCCCAAAATTCTCGGGGTATTACAGTGAGTGTATTGAAACTAGATTAACAAAGAGAGTAAAACTATAGGTTGCGGCGAATATCACTCACCCGAGTTAATTTGTATAAAATGGATACATGGGTCGACGAGTTATTTAGAATGCGTCTCATTTTGACAGTTAATTGAATCAAGGGTTGTCACGCCCCTAAATCCACATAAAAGCCTAGTAAGATTTTGGCATCAGCAAATACCCCAGAAATTGCGCACGTAAGGTCGTAAGCACGGGACATACATGATATGCCCTGTCAAATCTCCTAGGCGTAATAATTAGGACAACGCACTCGAAGTAAACCCGTAAACACCATCTCCGAGGGCAAGTAACGCGTCAACTCGAGTGAGTTCCATTCAAACACAACCTAATTTAAATTAGCCTGAAAGCATTGTAAAAACGCGATAAATAAAGCGGTAAATAAACGCGGTAAAACTACACTAGAAAGCACGGAAATAAAGCATGTAAACAAAGCATGTAAACCTAATTAACAAAACTTGTAAATTACACTACAAAGTAAGAAATAATGAAATACAACTATATTAATGGAGATGGAAGATGGTAGCCCAAATTACAAGCACAAATGGGTGTCAATCCAAGAAGAAATGTAGTAATGAGCTCCCAAACCTCCAAAACCCTAACCTATCCTACCTAAAATGAATTATATCTATTTTTACATAAAAAATCCTTTATATAATAAAAGGAATTAAATTAGAAAAGAAAAGAAGAAAGAAAATAAAAGGCCAAAATATCTCAGAAAACAGGGGATCGATCGATCGATCCCCTGGGCTCGATCGATCGATGCTAAAATATCATGCCCATTGTCTCCCCATGATGGATGAAAAATGAGGGATCGATCGATCGACCCCTTTGGTCGATCGATTGATCAAGCAGGGATGAGCTAAGTTGCATGCTGTTTTGGACTGTTTGCATTTCCCGTCCGTTGAAACTCCCGTAACTTCTTCGTTCTGAATCGGAATTGCACACCATTAACAGACACGCCAAGCTTGCGAGGAGGGATACAACTTCCGTGTAGATGTTGGGCCAAGTGCCCAAGCTGTTAAAAGACCAAAATTCCCTTGAACGTGCGATCACGTACAAAAATTGAGTGGAATGCGTCTGATCTTCAGACTTAGCATCCAAATACCTATAAAAGTCAATTAACCCCTGCAAAACATGTTAACATAGAAATCCGAGGTTGTCTGGTTTACGAGCATAAATATAGGGAATAAGATACCCTAGGGGGCTAAAATGCGTAGGTTCGAGGGACGAAATACGCAATATTTGCGTCGTATCACCCATCTATCCCCATAACAGTCTTCACCTCTCCCCAACAAAATACACTATCGACATTATCCACCGCTTTAATATGGCTAACTAGAAGCCCTGCTCTACACCTATTTGTGCCAAAACCAATCTCTCAGCTAACACTGATGACCTAATTTCTAATCCCACCAAGTATTGACACTTAGTCGACTCCCTCTGGTATCTCACATCACCCACCCTAGAATAGACTACGATGTTCGTCATGTGGTTCATTTCATAAGTCATCCCCGTCAGCATTCTCTTGATCAAGGTCTCCTTTTTTTCCCTTCCTCTAATCCCTTTATTATTAATGCCTACTCCGATGTTGACTAAGTTGGGTTCCCTGACTCCTACCATTCCACTACTATCCTATGTGTATTCTTGGGCTCCAACTTTATCTCTTGAACTCCCAACAATCAACACACTAAAAGACTCATTTCTCCGTGTTGGCTCAATTTTGAGACAAATGTCCTTTTTTATGCTCCTGCATTTTTTATTGTGTAAAATATATTTTTAATAATCTTGAAATCATATTATCTTATAATGATTTAATATATCATCTATTTTTGGTAAAATACTTTTATTATGTATTTTTATCTTAAATAATTTTTTATATTTTAAATTTTGAGTTTCATTACCCATTCTAGAATTTTAATCACTTTATTTATTATGGATTTTATTATTTATTTTTAGATTTTAAAATATGTTACCCTTAAATCATTTGATTAAACAAAAATATGGTTTAATCAGCATTTCTTAACACAACAATTAAAGGCAGAGTTTTCAATCTGGTTTTGTTGGGACCTATTTTAAGAGCCGTTGGTTTTGAATGCAAGTGGGTCTGTTAAATGAGTTGATTGATAGATCTTTGGGTACGGTGTTGTTCCCTTGAAATTGTCACTTATAGGCTTATAGCCCTCTTTCGGATGTTCCATTTCGGCCATTAATGCTCTTGTTCATTTATGACTTTACCTTGTAGCTGTTGGAATTACAATTATATGCTGGCCATTTCTCGAACGTTTTGAGGTGCACTATATATATGAAGGTTGGGGTGATTAAAAAATTAGATTTTTTTATTTTCTTTGCTGGCCAAACTCTGCCAAAATTTCAACTCTCTTTCTCTCTATAAATTTCTAAAGGATATACCTATTTGAGAGATTGGATTTTACATTTTGTTTGTACGCATCTCGATCCATCATATACGGTTCAGAGATTATTTTTTGTTGCAAAAATCAGTTTGAGTTCTTGTCTGAAACATTTTGGAGGTTGGGACTGTGTTTCCAGATCTTGGTTTGATTTTTGTTTGAGTTGTTGGATGCTGTCGAAAAAGCTAATGCTATTTTTTTCTTGGATATGAGTTTGAATCGGAGTGTTGCTCGATTTTCTAGTTCGATTTGAACACGGATCTTTGGAGTAGATCTTGGAGTACTTTTTTCGACAGTGGTTCTTTTTGTTCACTGTGAGAGTAACTACAATGGTGAAGCCTCCATAAAAGGCATAATACCAGACAGATGTGAGTTTTACCTTTCGTCAGCGTGGTTGCGCTGTACTGGTGGAGCTTCCTACGAACTTCTGAAGTTCGTAGGAATTGATACGAACTTCTTTTATTCGTAGGAAGTTCGTAGGAACCATTTTTACCACAGACGTTAGAGCTTCCTACAAACTTCTGAAGTTCGTATGAATTGCTACGAACTTCAGAAGTTCGTAGGAAACCTATACAAATTCTTCTTCACTTTTGTATATTTGCAAAACGTATGCAAATTCATTTACAGAATTTCCTCGTTTTTGCTCACCATTCTGATTCAACCAATTTGTATAAATTGGTAAACTAACCTTTTCTTTTGTACTTTTCTCTCGCCATTGTAGTTGCTCTAATATATAATAACTAAGTAAATGTCATATAACCATCTAGTATTTCAAGGACAATATTATATATCTATATATATATTCATACAGATAGTTATAAAATCTTACATATATATATATATATATATATATATATACAATCCTCTATATATATGCCTTTATATATATAAATTCCTTTTGATTCAGATATATTTTGTGGGGCTTTTCTTTGTTGTTTAAACCTCAATGTTTATTGATTGTTGTTGGCTGTTTGTTCTGGTTAGGCAAGTTAACACATATTGGTGTGTTGTTCACTTTATCTTTAGGGGTTAATCATTTTTTTTACTAAAGATTAATTGTTTTGTGTTGCATGTTTTAGATCTGTTTAGCCTGCTTAATTGTTTTTGGAATAAATTCTTGGACTGACAAAATTGGACCTTTTAGATCTAAGTTTAATTTTAGGATTTTGTTGTTGTGATTTTATTTACACCTATCTCAGTGTGTGTGTGTGTGTTCACTTGTTAAATTGGACTTGACACTTTTGGTGTGTTCATTTTATTTAGTTGGATTCATTTAGTGTGTGAACATTTAGATTATATATTTATTTGTTTAATTGTATATTAGTATCACCCGTCCTAATTTCTTGAGTCGAGTGCTACACTTTTTATCTCGCACTCATTTGACTTAGACTGGATCATTTAAATCACATCCTTTTTCATTCTCTAAGTTGAATAGTTTTTGTTGTATTCATTTGTACTTTAGGTGGATTTTATGTGTATGAGTTTTTAATCCAAACCATGTTATATTATAGTTTTCAATTAAAATTGGACTTTAATCTTTGTGATTAATAAATGGGTTACTAAATTCCATTTTTCGACTTATCTCTTTTTTAGTAACTGTTTTGTTAATTTTAAATTTGTCTTAATTTATATGAGCTAAGTGATACACGCTCTATCTTTTGCTCATTTTACTTGGACTTGATATTTGTGACACAACACCTATTTTATTTATTCATATTCTATCTAGTGTTAGGTTGCTTTTTATTTCAGTTGCGTGACATAATTTCTGGAATTTTATTTCCTATTTTCTTTGTGGTCATTCACGCCAAGTGATTTGTTTTAGGATTAACCTTTACTTGAATATTAATTCTTAAGGAAGACCTTGCATGTGTCTTATGACTTGATAATTATTCATTCTTTTTATGTACTGATTAATTCAATCTCATCTTATTATATTTCTTGTGTGTTGTGTTCTACTACACGGATTCTCTGGTGTTGAGTTTAGTAAGATTTAGTATTATGGGGTTGTTTAGTTTTTGCCTTGGTGTACTGGTTTGTATTGACCAAATTATTTCATTTACACTTATATTGCAGTAATCGGTACTTAAACATTGGTATTAATGGACTTGGATGTGAGTTGTACTGGGACTAAAGGATACAGGGTTTTCCATTACAGTGATTTCCTCTAGAACATATATTGTGTTCATTCAACTTTCCTCATCTCATATTTTAAGGGTATTTTTATTTCTAGCATCACCACATTTTACTTACTAGTGGGCGTGAGTTTTTTTAATTTATAAAATTTAATAAATTATATATCAGAGAGTTAAAAGAGTTTTTATAACCTAATTCAGGGTCGAAAGTAACCTTTGGTCCTTTCGTGTACCATTAGGTTGTTACAAGTGGTATCAGAGCTTTAGGATTCACTTTTTAAAAGTTTTTTTTCCGCAAAGATCCTAAACCCTTTTAAAATCTATTTTTTATTTATGGGAAACGAAAATGGTGATGCTGTTTTTTCTTCTAGAAATCCCTTTATGAATGTTTTAAAGAGGCAAAGTTTTATTCACAATGACATTAAAAGCGATAATGCCATTTGCCAAGCGATGGGTGCAACCGAAGTTAAAGATATTTCAGCTTGCACCACATCTTTAGAGTCTTGGAACATCCTTAAATCTTCTACCCATTTATCTAAAATATTAGATGATTTTTCTGATTGTGATAGCATAAATAGTTGTGTTAATATAATTAAATTTGCCTCTCATTGTGTTTTTAAGTTCGGGAATATCTTTAGAGTCTTGGAACATCCCTAAATCTTCTACTCATTCTAATGATTCTTATTTATGTGTAGATAATTCTGAATTAAACATTGTGAATTTATCTCATATCTCACCTCTTCACAATCACCCCACTGTAATAGCTTCATTTTCGAATATAAAGTGTATTTTTTATGATGTTGATGATTCTAAAAATGTAGACGATTCAATCATTTTAGAAGGGTGCGTGAGTACGAATTTACAAGGGTGTGTAGATGATATTTTTGTTGATAATATGTTTGAGGACTGCATTGATTTAGTTCAAATTAATTCTAGGTTAATGGCTAAAAATAAGGTTTTTAACAATTGAATCAAGTCAATAACCGAAGAATCTGAATTTCATGTGGGTGAACTTGAAAATGATATTTCATTTTTAGAGAAAAGAATTTTCATGTTAACTGAACTTAATCCCTCTCTTGAAACTAAAAATAAGGAATTTTTGTTTAAATTTGATGAATCTCAAAATCGAGATTAAAGATGTTTTGATTAAATATGATTAGTGTCGACAAGAACTCGAGAGCACTTTGAAAATTTTAAAAGGTTATTGGAATTTCGGTGATGCTATAAAAACTATTAATGAGAATATGATTTTAGACCAATCTACTAATGGATTTTGATTTGAATGAAAATTACTAATTTTGTCAATTCTAAGGAACAATTTCCTTATTCAAATGAAATTAAGTTGTCGTGTAAACATTTTGAAATTGAGGGTTGTTCTACTAGTAGTAAACCTATATTTGTATGTAGTTTTTGTCATAAAATCGAACATTTAGAAAAGTTTTGTTTTAAGAAATTAGGACGAAATAAATCTGATTTAGGCAAATTCAAAATCTTCGAAATTTTAAAACTGCCAAGCCTATTCTTAAATGTGATTTTTGTTCTAAAACTGGACATTTAGGAAAAATTTTCTTTAAGAGATTATGACATAATAAAGAACATGTATGCAAATTTAGGAAAACTAAAAATGTTAGAAATAAACATGCTACTAAACCTATTTTCCAGTGTAGTTTTTGTTATGAAAAAGGACATTTAGAGTAGTTTTGTCATAAAAAGTTAGATTCAAACATAAATTTTGATTATGAAAACTGCCCACTAAGAGTTATAATGCTAAATGTGTTGAGAAAAAGACTTTTTATTGTATTTTTTGTTCCAAATTTGGACATTTGGAGCAGTTTTGCTTTAAGCGTTTGAATTTAACTAGAAAAAAGAGAAAATTTTAAACGTCATAACACTCATGTTAATGCTAAATCCAATGAAATGCATGTTTTCAAATGGAATTTTGGTCTTAAAACGGGTCATTTAGGACAATTCTTCTTTAAGCGTTTAACTGGACAAAAATTTGGTGTTAAGAATCACTACACCAAATCTACCTAATTGTCACGGTCATTGACCTTGACAAGTTCAACTTGTTAAGGTCAATGACCATGACAATTCGGGGCGAGACAACTTTTTTTGTCACGGACGTGTCACGGTCATTGACCGTGACAAGTTCGTGTCACGGGCCATGACTGTGACAAGTATAGTCACGGTTAATAACCGCGACAAAGTCTTGACCCTTTTTAAAAAAATTGTCACGGTCAATGACCATGACAAGTCCATGACAACCTTATTTGTCAAGGACTTGTCACGGTCAATGACCGTGACAATTCTGGACATAATTTAAAAAAAATCTCTTGGGCAGTATGGCCACTGCCACTGCCCAGCAGTATATTTGTACATGTTATAGCAACGTTGTACTTGTTAAAACATAATATATCCAAACAAACTAAAGATAATGCAAATATATATTCAAAATAGAAACAATATACATGGCGATATAATCCAAATATAATTCAAATGTACCAACTTAAAAATAATATCACTACTTGTCTGGGGTAAATGTGAGGAGGTGAGTAGGCCACACGATATACGAATTGACACACCCACTAATGTACATCATGCCACATTGTTCGCACAACCACAATAGGGAGTTCTCCTTCCTGGGTATCACATGCGGGACGAGCACTTTGGACTCGATCTCTTGAAGCGCACGTCCATGAACTATTCCACCCTGGACGATATTCGGGGCCCTCAACCCCCGCCCTATCCGCTGACCATCAAATACATCCAATATGAACACGCTCGACCAACCAATTATCGACATCGGTCTGGGGAAGGGATCCAAATAAGGAAGTGGATCATCGAAGTACGCACGTGTCGGTGATGAAGCAAGGAGGTCCACATCCTCGTCATCCTGCGCCTCGTTCTCTCGCACCTCCTCCTCCTCCACCGCCTTCTCCTTCCTTTTTCCCTTACGGTCTCCGCCCAACGTACGCTTCATGAATGAGTACATATCTTGGACCGTCGCCTCCAAATGGGACAACTTCGTGTCATGTGAATCCACCGTGCGAGCCAACTCGGTGTCGCTCATCTCTAATCTGATGATCCTAGATTTGGCCACCCGCGAGCTCACCCCCTTGTCCTCCCCTTGCGATCAGAACCAAGCACTTGGCTGAGTGTGTCTGTGTACAAAGACGCCTTGTCGGCATCAGACTGCTACTCATGCACTTCCTTAAGCTTTGCTCGAAACGACAAAAAGCACATGAGTAGTCAAATAAGTAAACTAAAAAATTACAACGTAATTAACAAAAATTAAACTGTCGGTTTACTTACAATCGTGGCCACGATGCTTGGGGACACCTCCTTGTCCTTCCCCTTCTTCGTCCGAAGAGCCACATAAGTATCGAGCCTATGTGGCTTACCCCCGGGCCACTCCCTACCCCCTGAAATAAAATAAAGTAAAATTAGTATCGGCCCCGAAAAGTAAAATAATGAATAATAATATATTTCTGTAGTTATAGGAAAATTAAATCTTACCTTCATCCTATGCTCTACCTCGGCGTAAGACGTCCGGCCGGAGTAGTGCACGTCCGTCTATTTGCCCGATTTTCCCTCCCCGATTGGAGAGATGCCAATTGTCGCTCCTCGATCTCATTGTCAATGAACTTTTTCCATTGTGCTAATGAGATCGACTCCTTGGGCGGGACGGATTCATGCCATTGGATAATGGACTCTCGTATTTTTCCAAAGTACCATTTTCGAATATTTTTCTTCCACGTCTTGTGTTGCTCCCTCAACTGCTTTAAGACGAAATCGCGTAGCTTTGGATCCAAGTTGAATTGTTACTGTCCAACAAATATAATGTTAGTTGCGAATAAATATAAATATAAAATGAAATTAAAATCGAAATTGAAATTGAAATTGAAATTGAAATTGAAATTAAAATTGAAATTGAAATATTCATATAAATATAAATATATTACCTGTAGTGCCACCCAAACAGCTAACTTGAGCTCATATGGAACCTCCTTCCAACTCATAAACCCCGGGCCGATGACCGTCTTTAGTAGCTCGAGGGATCTCGCTAATAGCTCCGACTTGTTCTCGATGGTAATCCCAAATTTGTCATATTTGGGGAGCCTAGGGGCCGAGGAGCCCTCGTCGCCTCCGCTACCACCGAGCCCAGACGACATCATCATAACAAGCATCATCCTCTCCTTAATACCTGAAGGAGACATTTGCTGTAAAAAAAATGTTATTAGTACAGATAAAAAAATTAGAAGAAGACATGCAAATATGTACAATTACAACAAACCACCCCCTCCCCCACCACACACACGCACACGTACACACACCACCCCCTGCCCCCCTCCACACACACAATAATTCAATAATGATTAATAATTATATATACTATGTTTCATTTAATTATGTCTTATTTATATTCAAATTCAATTATTAATAATTATATATAGTATGTTTCATTTAATTATGTCTTATTTATATTCAAATTCAATTATTCAAAAGTTGAAAAATTACACCCCCATATGGACAATAATCCAGTGGTCATGCCACTTTTAAAACTAACCAACCCAACATTGAAAGTCTTAACTTTGACGTGGTATGAGGGAATCCAAAGTTACTAAGAATCACTTAGTAATGATTAACAAGGTAATTTAATTTATGTTGATGACTAAAATTGTAATGATTAGGTAGTAGATCCCTCAATTTCTTATAACCAATAATATGTGAAAGTAATAACTCTTGAAGCGGGAATTAAGATGTTTATACAAATTTCTTAATCTAACCATATATATTAAAAAAAAATCAATTCACTAATATTAAATTAACTCAAAAAATAACAAACCATTCTCTCATATAACTCACTAAGTACTCAAACAACTTTGCAGGTCAAACTTGATAACGGTTGATCCCAATATTGGATCCAAACTATTCTTAATTTAAATTAAAGTACACCAATGTCCATTTATCGCAGCAAAAGATTGTGACAAATGAAAATTTTCAAGGTTTATGCTGTGACATATTTCGGGTTGACAAACAAGATTTTCATAATCAATAATCGTGACATATATATTTTTCTGTCATGGGCTTTTTGCTCTACAAGAAGTTTTCCAAGGGAGGGGGTATATTTAAATTATTATCCTGGATAACTTTTACACACACATATATATACACACATACACACACATACATATACACACATATATATACACACATACACACACATATAGAAATGAAAGAGAAAGAGAGGAAAAAATATACCTTAGAGAGAGAGAGAGCGCTGAAATCTCTTGTAGAGAGAGATAAAGAGGGAAACCAAAAAACGGTGGGAAAAAAAAAGAGCCTAGGGATTTCTTTACTGAAGATATTGTCACGGTCGTGTCAAGGTCCTTAACCGTGACAATTATTTTAAGTATTGTCACGGTCAATGACCGTGATAATACTTTGTCACGGTCAATGACCGTGATAAAAAATGCGTGTTTCTTATCACGATCAATGACCGTGACAAGGGTGGCCGGTTGAAAGGTGACATTTTGGCCATTTTGGTGTAGTGAATATGCCCAAGATCCTTTTAAAGTCTGATTTTGTTGAGAATTGTTCGTAGTCTAACTTTAATCCTGCCCATTTTAAGACTGTTTTTCCTAATGTTAAATATAAGTGGATTAAGAAAGATGACTTAGGTTGTCAAATGAGGAGTACCAAAATTTAAAACTAGTTTGTTTTAGTTTGTTTGTTAGTACATTCTATTAGAATATTTTGTTGTACTAATTTTATTTACTAGGATTTTTCCTTACCCTTTGTCCCTTTGAGACAAACAGGGGGAGAATTCGAGACTTTTTTATTATTGTATTTTATTATTTTTTGAGTCTTTTAGGATTTTTGACGCGACTAAAAATTTGTCTCAGAATTGCGTTCTATCTAGGCTCAAGTGCAAGCATGTCGCGTTAGTAATAATCCGACAAGTCGAGATCGTATCCACAGGGATCAACAATTGGCACTTTTGAGTAATATAGGAATAGTTATTTAACCTTGAAATGATTTCTCCAAAGAAAAGAAAAAATGATTGATGGTTGAAAATTTCCACTTGGAGATGAAACAAAATGTGCACAAAAACACTAAGAATCGTAAAGAACTTAAATTTGAAAATGGGAGAAAATAGGGTGGGGTGCAATCCCTCAAACCTAAACAAATTACCGTATAGAATACTAGAATTGTAAATTGAATTTTTTACTAAATCCAATCATTATAGATCCTAAGTATTACATATATGAGAGAAATAGCCCGCATCATATGAAATCAAAGGCAAATACAAAGCGGTGAATGGACAATTACACTTGCATAGTGTTCTTTAACATCCCAAGTACCTAGGGCAAGAGAGATTAAAAGATCGACTATGTTTGTATAATTTCCATCCACGATTCGGTCAATATTCAATTTACCTTCTATTTTCTACTTAGGTAATTCACCTCGGAATGACTTCATGTACCCCAGCCCTTGAGAATTTAGCTGGACATGATTTGTCTAGAAAACAAGTTCATACCAATACATGGAATTATGGATCTAACAAACATTGTTAACAAATTGCAAAACAATCGATAATTGAATTGAAAAGAAAGAATAACTAAGAGAATGGAAATTTTATACTTATATTCAGCAACAGGAAAAAAATGAACGTGAATCCAGAAAACTTCTCCTTTCACAGCCTTACAAACTAGGGTTTATGAAAACTTCTACCAAAGAAAACTAAAAAGACGCTCTAAAATCTGACTTTCTCTCTCTAATTCGACTCCCCCTTGGAATGATGTAGGGCTTGCTCTTTTATAGCACCAACTATCACGAATTTGGCATCCCAAATCTTTGGCTGCGCAAGATTATCCGAGATATGCACCTCTTAAGCTTCATAATTAATGCCAAGAATTTTAACATCCGTATCGATCCGGATCCCATCAGATCGGTCTGTTTTTCAGCAATCGGATCGGTTCTTTTTTATTTCCACCAGATCGGTCTGGATCCAATCGAATCGGTTATGCTATCATCGGTTCGGCATCAATACGGGGTCTATTGGAAATGTGACATTTCGAATCGGTCCGAGATAAACTGGATCGTTCCGATTTTCTTCAAGTTTGACTTTTTCTTTCCATCTTTGACTGGTCATAACTTTTGATCTCGAGCTCCGATTTGAGTGTCATTCCTTCCAATGCTCTTGTGAAACAAGGATCTTCAACTTTCCTTAAGGCTTCTAGTCCGAACTCCGGGTGTAAATTTATGCTTTTACCCTTTGACTTGTCTTCCTTTCTTTTCTTCCTTTCTTTCGGTTTCTTTCTTTCTTTCTTTACACTAAATACATGTAAAATCCATAAGAAATACACGAAACTCGGGGTACTTGTTAGAAATAGTCAATGGCAATGATATTGGATAAAACCGATTCAATTACTTTGTTCGAGATATAAAAATTACTAACTTAAGGACCTAAATTCAGAAGAATTTATGCTTGGTCAAATCCCCCTAACTTAAAACCTTGCACGTCCCGGTCAATGTAAATGAATCTGCCCAGAGTTCCATTTTTTTGAGATTTCTTTTATTTAACTAAAATTCCACTTTCACAGGCATGCAATTGCATTGAGCATATGCAACAAGCCTTTAAACCCCTAGGTTACCCTAGTAGGATGAGTTTTGTCTCGTGAGGTTTGCAGTGAATACACCCACAAAATTCTTTAGTGACTCAAATAAATATCAAAATACTTAAAAATTATACAATTTAAACTTTTCAAAAAATAATCACCATAAATTCATATTCAATTGTCTCAAACCATAGTGTGTGTGTGTGTGTGCAAAGTCATAAATTAAACCTCAAACTTCCACCGATTGAGCATTACGTTACTTTTTGAAAATTCGTTTTGATTCAAATTCTTACAGATGTACTCACAAACGAATCACTCGGATTGTGGTTGTTTTCTCTTGGTATGCATGATATAAAGAGTAAATATAATGGACACAAATTCACAAATACAAAATTGAAAAGAAGGAAATATATGGTGAAAAGATCTCATCATCGGAGTACAGTTATTAGGAAACGGGAAACATCATCTCTGAATCACACCATTTTAATCTCTTTTATTATCTTTTCATATCTTATCTCTCCATGCAGTAATCAATTTCGTCATTCAGACTCGGTTAGGACTTTTCGGTTTAAAAAGTGTAAAGGGTAAAAATGGGAATGGTGGGAATGTTCGGAATTTGAAAATGTCCTTATGACGTCCATTAGTGCTTTTTCGGGCATTTGTTCATTTTTTTTCTTTCTTTTTTCTATTTTCATTTTTTTTCCTTCTTTTTTCTTGCTATTTTTTGTTGAGCATTTTTTCTATTTTTATCTTGCACCTTTTTATTGCACAATTTGGACTTACTTGATGAATTTCCAATTTTTCACAATTCCGGGCTATTTGGGGTTTTCGGGTTATCAAACAAAGGGAAATATTTTATTAGGCTCAAAGTGGGTTGCAAAGGGATAACTTTTTCACAACTTTATTATGGCTAATATTTTTGGGTAACAAACGAGGGCCTACTTCATTGTCCAAATTGCTAATCACATTACCATATGCATCTCGAGATTAATTAAGTTTAGAGATATATTTAGCACGAATTTCGAGACAATATTTCACACATTTCTCATAACCGATCAAAACAAAGGATTGAGATCATTAACGACTTATTAAAATGCTGAAAAGGACTTTGAGTTAATCATAAACTCAGATTGATTTAAAAACTCATAAAAAATTGAAAGGCTCGAAATCTCACCGGGTTTTATCAATCTCTACATTTATTCGTTAAGTCGTCAATTTTCTTTCAATTTCCATCTTCGGTCAATTTTCGGCTTAGTGAAATTGATTGTTAACAATTTGAGACTTTAAATAGAATAAAGGTGATATTTTTGAAAAATTTAAATTCCAATTTTTATTTATTTTGAAGAAAAATATTTTTTTGTTTTTTTCAATATATATATATATATATATATGCGAAGTTTTATGAATATGCACTTATCATCCCCCTAACTTAGTCTTTTGCATTGTCCACAATCAAAAGGACGACAAAGCTAAAGAAGACAAAATAAGTAGTGCGATAAATAAAACAAGCAAAATACCATAATAAAACTGTGTAGTACAACATAACTGTGTAAGCAAAGGATAAAAAAATGAAAACCACAAACTAATACAACATAACCAGAGAAACGGAGCTGCCTACGGGGCAGGTGGGGGGTGGGAAGGTCCGGGGGCAAAATTGATAACAGTGGCATGGTCAAACAGGTGATAGACCATAGTAGCTTGACGCGAACACATAGCCGAATCATTTGAAGTTTGCAAGAGATTGGCAAAAACTATGTGAAAAGTGATACGTGCCTTGTCGGGTAACCGACCAACATGATAAGTTTCAGTATTCCAAACCGATCCCGGTGCGATGCGAGATATTCAAACATCTTTGGACAAAACTGGATCAGGACTGGGATAGGTAAATTGGGCTGGAGTGATCACACCTTTAGACTCGAGTTTTCGGGCCAGAATTTCAAGCGAGAATGGTATTGGTGTTGAGTCGACAAAGGCTTGAGATTCGAAATCAGCGGTACGGACAAGCGAACCGTAAAACTGGCGAACTTCATTCTCCCACACAGCCTCGTAAGGTTCATTAAAAATCTGCACCAGCCTCGGGACATGAACATCCCAATGAAAGAATTAGGTAGCTGATCCCAAAGAACTTGGCGCTTAATGTGGATTTTGCGTCGAGGGCTGAAAAAACGACGGCACCAATTTGCCTCACGACGGGAACGATATTCGCCATTGCCATCGGGCAGGACTTCAACTGAATTGTACTTTTGGGGAGAAGCCATAGTAATGGAAGAACTAGACAGAATATGAGAGAGGAGAAGATGGTGATGGAGGTGTGAAGGAATTGTGTTGGGGTATGGGGTTTTTTATAGGTTGTATGGTTGGTAGGGGGGAAGAATGGGGGGAAATAAGGGGGGATGAATTTTTGGGGAGTGGAAGGGATTGGGGAATAAAATGGGATGGGTATTAATGAGGTTGGAACCTTGGGGAAAAATAACCTGCAGACGACCGGATCGATCCGGATTTAGATCGGACCGGTCCGATTTCCTTTTTATTTTAATGCTGTTATATACCGAATCGATTCTTTTTTTATGGGGCCGGACCGATCCGGTTTGCAAAAAAAACACCAGCTCTTCCCCTGCTTTTTCCTGCATGCCACTTTCAACATGGTTTCTTAAACCCAACACTCCCTCCAATTCAATTGGACCTCAAAACTCCTGAAACACTCCCGAGACATGTATTGGCTTCCCTTCTCCGGTCATGATACACATCTATGATTTTTGAACATCCTAACATCCTATGACGACTATACACAACATTCACCCCATACACGTCGGGGGTCCGACGACCTCACCTTACTTGCTCAGTCAATCCCCATAAATGGGGTCCAACAACCAGATTGTGTTGACTTCCATTACAACCGCTTCCAAATACGGATTGAGACGTTGCCCATTAACCCTGAATGTGTTTCCCCCTTTTTGATCCTCTAGTTCAACAACTCCATGGGGGAGTACTTCCTTCACAATGAATGGACCCGACTATCGTGACCGCAATTTTCTGAGAAACAAGTGCAACCTCGAGTTATAGAGAAGTACTCTTTGTCCCGAATGAAACTCCTTACGTTGGATGATTCTGTCGTGAGCTCGTTTCATTCGTTCTTTTGAGATTTTAGCACTTTCATACGCATCATTGCGTATTTCTTCCAACTTGTTGAACTGAAGTCTACGTGTTTCATCAGCTTTTTCCATGTTAAAGTTTACCCTTTTGATAGACCAATACACTTTGTGTTCAATTTCAGTAGGAAGATGACAAGGTTTGCCATATACAAAACGAAATGGGGATATCCCAAAGGGATTTTTGTATGCAGTTCGATAAGCCCAGAGCGCATCATTCAATCGGATAGACCAATCTTTCCTATTATGTTCGACTGTCTTTTCCAAGATATGCTTGATTTATCGATTAGCTAACTCGGCTTGGTCATTTGATTGAGGGTGATAAGTCGTTCCAACTTTATGGATGACCCCATACTTTCGCATTAGCTTTTCCATCGGCCTATTACAAAAATGAGTGCCATTATCAGTAATGATAGCCTTAGGAACTCCGAATCGAGAAAGTATGTGTTCTTGAATGAACTTTATCACCACTTTATTATCATTCGTCCTTGTAGCTATGGCCTCTACCCACTTTGAGACGTAATCTATTGCGACGAGGATGTATAGAAAACCAAAAAAGGGTGGAAAAGGCCCCATGAAGTCTATACCCCAGCAATCAAACAACTCTAAGACAAGTATGGGGGTCAATGGCATCATGTCACGGCGAGTAATAGCTCCCATTCTTTGGCATCTATCACATTATTTGCAAAAAGTATTCACATCCCGAAAGATTATGGGTCAATAAAGACCACTCTATAGGATTTTCACAGCAGTTTTATTTTTGGAGAAATGACTTCCGCATGCTTTCGCATGACAAAATCGAATTACCCCTTGAATTTCTTCATCAGGTACACATCTTCGGATGATTTGATCAGCACAATACTTAAACAAATATGGATCATCATAAAAGAAAAATCATGACTAGGTAATGAACTTACTTCTCTCTTGCGGAGTCCAAATGGAGGGAATGACTCCAGTGACAAGGTAATTTACTATATCCGCAAACCAAGGAATAGAAGAAGTAGCAAATAGATTTTCATCCGAAAAATACTCGTTTATGGGAATGGGATCAAGAGGTACGTCGGACGAGAGGCGTGACAAATGGTCAGCAACGACGTCTTCTACTCCTTTCTTATCTTGTATCGAGAGATTAAACTCCTGTAAGAGTAGGATCCACCTTATTAGGCGCGGTTTGGCATCTTTCTTGGTCAGAAGATATTTGAGGGCCGAGTGATCAGTGAATCAAATGATGGGCGACCCAACAACATAAGAGCAGAATTTATCGAGAGAAAAAACAACGGATAGTAATTCTTTCTTCGTGGTGGAGAGTTAAGCTGGGGACCAGATAATGTCCTACTAGCATAGTAAATAACATGATCTTTCTTGTCATTTCTTTGTCCGAGAACAGCCCCAATTGCGTAATCACTTGCATTACACATAAGCTCAAAAGGAAGTGACCAATCGGGAGCTTGCATGATAGGAGCAGAAATTAGCATGCTTTTGAGCTTATCAAAAGCTTCTTGGAATGCGTTATTCCACTTAAACGGAGTGTCCTTCATGAGAAGATTACTCAAAGGTCTAGCGATGGCGCTAAAGTCTTTGATAAATCTGCGGTAAAATCCAGCATGGCCTAAAAAGGACCTCACATCTTTAAGTGATTTTGGTTGGGGTAACTCATCTATTACTTCTATTTTTTCTCGATCGACCTCAATTCCCCTAGATGAGACTATGTGGCCCATAACTACACCCTCAGTGACCATAAAATGACATTTTTCCCAATTGAGGAATAAGTCCTTTTCCACACACTGGAATAAAACTCTTTCAAGATTAGCTAAACATTGGTCGAAAGATGGAACGAAAATGCTGAAATCGTCCATGAACACTTCCAGTCCTTTTTCTATCATGTTGCTAAAGAGACTCAACATGCACCTTTGAAAGGTTGCTGGTGCACTACATAACCCAAAAGGCATACGTTTGTAGGCAAACATACCAAACGGACATGTAAAAGTCGTATTTTCTTGATCAAGTACATCCACTTCAATCTGATTATATCCAGAATACCCATCTAGGAAATAATAGTACGGATGGCGCGCTACTCGTTCAATCACTTGGTCGATAAACGGTAAGGGAAAATGGTATTTCCTTGTTCCGTCATTGAGCTTTCGGTAGTCAATGCAAATGCGCCACCCGGTGGTGGTGCACTGAGGTATTAATTCTCCCTTAGCATTTTCAACCACGGTTATACCCGACTTCTTTGGAACGACCTGAATTGGGCTCACCCATTTACTATCGAAAATGGGATAGATGATCCCAGCATCTAACAATTTGATGATTTTCACTCAAACTACATCTTTCATGGTTGGGTTCAATCGCCTTTGCATCTCTCGCGAGGGCTTCACCTCCTCCTCGAGGTGGATTTTATGGGTACAAATCAAAGGACTTATACCTTTCAAATCTGTTATAGTCCAACCAAACGCACTCATATGCTTTATCAACACATTCAACAACATGCCCTTGTAATACCCCGTACTTTTGGCTATATTTATTTTTGGGATTAATTAATTAAATGCGTATTAATTGGAAATTAATCCGGGTTATAAATACTAATGAGATGCGAGTTGGTATTTGATTATGTGCATATATGATTATATATGAACTTGGTATTATGAAATTTGTCGTGAGATTGATATACGGCAATTTTAGAAATTTTGTTGAGACGCGTGGGACCGCTGCGTCACGGTGAAATATTTTGATTATAAAAAGTGAATTTAAAATATATAATCCTTATGGTCATTTTGAGTGCGCCAACGCATCCGGAAGGGTCGAGATAGTCAGAAAACACTAGTCGGGGGTATAGTTTGCGTCCCGGGGTATTTTTAGGCCATACCGGTAACTTAAAGGGTATTTTGGTAATTTTACATTTTGAGGAATTAAAAGTGACGAAAATTGGGAGTTTTAATCTGATGTGGATTTAACCCATTAATCCCATTAACCAAACCATATTAACCTAGAAAGCTACGTAGGTTATTAGAAGAGTTTCCTAAGTTTCCCAAATCAAAACCCTAGCCACCTTAAGCCACCATTGGAGAGGAAGCTTGGAGAGAAGAAATTCTGCAGAAAAGTTCTAGCAAACCCACACCAAACTCAGAGACAACCAAGGCAAGTGACTTTATTCCATTTAATTTCAGAGAATGTCTTTTCCATGTTATAAATTGAGGAATTTTGATTGTTCTTGAAAGATTGAATGAAAACCCATGTAGTTGGAGTTTAGAACTTGAAAATTTTGAAGAGAATTGCATGTAGAATGATAGGTAGATGATTTCTCTCATAATAATTGTGATTAGAAGAAATATAAAAGAATTAAATTCTGGGATTTGATGATGATATAAAGTTAGGGTTCATGTTCTTAAGATATTGGGAAAAAGTGTAGAAATTTGTAAATTCAATTGATGTTAGGATGGATTGAACCCTTAAAAACATGTTAGGATGTGACTATATATGTTTAGTATTGATTATAGACCTTTAAACGATTGTTGGGACTTAGTTTAGAAGATTTGAGGTGTTAAAATGGATGAAAAACGAATTGGGGAAAAATCTGGGCCGAATCTGGTAGCTCGTTTGAAGCCCCTACCCAGGTCGTTCGAACGAACTCATTCGAACGAGCTTCTAATGAGTTGACCAGTCGCTGCTAATGAGAATGGATTTCGTTCGATATCTCGTTCGAACGAGATATCGTTAGAAGGTACAGTTCGTTCGAACGAACTGGGATCTCGTTCGAACAGCCTCGTTCGAACGAGACTTCTAACGAGTTGGCAGAGGAATCTCGTTCGAACAGTCTCGTTCGAACGAGATTTCTAACGAGTTGACAGTTTGGTCCTTTTTGGACTGTTTTGATTTTTGGAGTCCCGTAAGATTGTTCGAGGACATAGATAACATTCCGATGATGATGTAAGGATAGAATTGGGACTTTTGGGTTATCACGAGGAGTAAAATTATATACGAGAGTTATATTAAATGGACGGTTTGGGTTGAGATATGAGTGTCCACTACGACGTGAGAATTAATTATGGCGCGTATGATTATAAACCGGTTTAGTATATATAGTGATAATTATGAGTTAGTACGAGAATGAGAATAGTACTACGATTAAAATACGGTATTACTAAGACGTGTGTTTACTTAGTATTGGTATATGGATTGTGTGTATGACATACCTACCATACTTGCTTTCACGAGAGGTTGCGTTCACTTAGGACCCTCTAATCCTTGTGTGCCTACGGGGGGGATATAGACTGGTACCTCGATGAACATAGGTTAGAGAAAGACTTATTGGGATGTTAATAAGTCCGCTGATCGTGGGAGCGTAGGTATGTGCGTGACCCATGTGATTTGACTGTGTTCGCCTCCACTATTTGTGATTTGTGTTATCTGAACTATTCCTGAGATATTCGGAATATGTGATCCTTATGTACGTGATGTACCGGGATGGATAGAAGAGTATGTGTGCACCGCAGCTTAGTTCTCAGGGTGCTTGTATTGTATATTTATGATGTGAATAATATACACTTAATTAATGAGAACATTCATGTTAATGTTGTATAAATAATTACGGTATTGTTCCGAGAAACATAATGAGTTAGCTGATAGAGAAATATATTGCATATTGAGCATCTGAGTTTACCTTAAATCCCTATCTAATTACGAGCGTTATATGTTAATAGGACCGGGTAATAAGGGTAGGAACTATTACAGTCTAGCTGGTTATGATGTCACTTAGCTAGTGGTTTATAGCGTTGTAGATGGGTACTTATGTTAGGAGTGCACAGTTAGACGAGAGGTGAGAATATCATGTGAGTGTACGTCCTAACATGTACTTTGCATTTAATGTTTTAAATGTTTTTAAAGCACTTGCAGGTTTTTAAAATATAACTCCACATTCGGGCTCTGACCCGTTTGCTTTTCAAATCTTTTTCTTGTAAAACCATTTTAGGTGCCCAACCACAGGGACACCAAGCATAGGATTCTCATTCAGATGACGAGCTGTAGCTGGTTGTGGAAGCTACAGGGATTTGCTTGTAGACGCTTCTATCTTTTGGATTCTAGAGTCACTATCTATCAGTTGTAGGGCATGTTGCCCATTTCTATTTAGAGACATCTTTTACATTTCAGTTTTCAGACTTTAGCATGTATTATTTCAGTATTCGGTTATTTATTTCAGTTATGGGATTGTAGTGAGGAGTTTTCCTCCAGACTTTATTTACTCTATTGTGATGGTTATTCGTTTTACTTCAGTATGGTGAATGGTGTTATTTATTTCTTCATTACACTTGTTGCATGTTAATCAGACTTAAATTAAAATTTGGCAACTTACTTTTTAAATACTAGGTGGTTAGTAATAATAAAATGTTTTCGACAGTGATGCTATTAACTGAGCCAACTTGGCATTTTGAATTAATTTAATAAAGGAGTAGCTACCCGGTATTTAATTAGTCGGGGTGTCACAACCCTCTTGCTCTTTTTTTAAACTGGAAGAAATAACAACAGGAAATGTATCACCTTCTCCCAGAAAACCATATTTTACATGAGAGGGAAGTTTCTTTAACTCAAGACTAGGAAATTTCTCTTTAGAAGGGATCATGAGTGACTCCCTTGGGGGTAATTCCTCAAATCTAGAAATCCAGTCAACATCCCTCAACTTTTCAAAACTCACTTCTTCTTCTTGGAGCCAAGCTCCCAATTCTTCCACTTCACACTAAAACTCAGTATAAGAACTCTTATTCTCAACACCTTGCACTAAACAAACTTCTAGTGCATCTACACCTATGATTTTCTCGATGTGCTCATCCACCACTTCTTCAATAAGATCAACCTCATGAATTTCACCCTCATCACCCATTTGGTTAGCCACATTGAAAATATTGGTCTCGAGAGTCATGTTTCTAAAAGTGAGTTGCATTTTTCCATTACGGGTATTGATTAAAGCATTAGCAGTAGCTAAAAATGGACAGCCCAAAATTATGGGAACGTGATTACTCAATTGTGGGGATGGATCTGTGTCCCAAATGACAAAATCAACCGGGAAATAGAATGTATCCACTTGAACTATCACGTCCTCCACAACCCCAAGAGGCACTTTCACTGTTCGATCAGCTAACTGTAGAGTGATTCGGGTAGGTTTAAGGTCACCTAAATCAAGTTGTTTATAGATAGAGTATGGAAGGATGTTTACACTCGTACCCAAATCAAGCAAAGCTTTTTTGACTCTCCTTTCTCCTATAACACATGAAATTGTAGGTGCACCAGGATCCTTGAACTTTGGTGGAAGATCATTAAGAATAACCGATCTCACATTTTGTGCAAAAAAGACATTCTTCTTCACCTTAAGCCGCCGTTTGATAGTCAAAAGATCTTTGATGACTTTGGCATATACTAGAATTTGCTGGATAGCATCCAGAAACGGAAAGTTCAACTTTACTTGCTTCAGAACATCTAACACTTCCGTACATGAAGCCCCCTTTTTGGGTGGTGCCAAGCGTTGAGGAAATGGAGCAGCAGTGGGCGGTTTGATTTCAACTTCAGGTTCAACTCCTTCATCTTTATCTTCCATGTGCAATGGGGTCTCCTCAGGTTCTGAAGCTTCTTTAGCTTTAGATTCCTTAGGAGATGGTGGCGCTAGATCAATTACGCGACCACTACGTAGAGTAGTGACAACTTGACATTGTTCTGGAAAATTCGATGAAGTAGAGCTAATCGTAGTTTGCGCTTGAAGAGGGGGTCTTTGGCCTTGAGATGGGAATTTACCCTTCTCATGAGTATTCAATGCAGATTGTAACCTAGAGATGCTAGTATGAATTTTTGTGAACATTCGATCATACTTAGCATTGATCTCCTTCTGAGATTGGATGAATTGATTTATATTATCCTCAAGGGACCTCCTAAGTGGAGTGACATATGTCCCAGGAGGTGGTGGGTGCATAGGGTTTGGCATTGGAGGAGCCATTTGCTGAAATTGAGGAGGGGGTGGTGGCAAAGCCACATGTGGATTGGGATCCATCCCTCCTTGTGGTTGACCATAGTTGAAATTGGGATGATTCCTCCAATATTGATTGTATGTATTCACTTGCGACACATTGAAATTTTCGTAAAGTCCTCCTATCGCTTCCACCTGCTCAGTGTACATTGCCTTGTATGCGGGGATGGTAGGAAATCCTTTGGTAGAATGACCAGCAGTACAAATAGCACACACCGTCTCCTTTCCTTATTGTACGGGTCCATATACTTCTCTTAATCGAACTTCAAGCATGTCTCTGAAATTCTTCTCCAATTGGTCAAATTTACGATCTAACAAAGTGTCCTTATCCAAGTGATAAATACCGGACGCAGCAGATGAGTTGGACACTTGTCGATTTTTGTTTTTACTATTGGGGTCAGAAACATCCCATGCTTGCGTAGTCTCCGCTACGTATTTCAGATGAGCCTCAGCATCGCTCGAATCTAACTCCCAAAAAGGTCTTTCTCACATTGTCTGAACAAGTTGTTTAGATGCTAAGGTAAGCCCTTGATGGAAAAATGAAATAAGATGATGTTTTTCGAATCCATGATGGGGGCAAGCACTAACTAACTCCTGAAACCTTTCACAACACTTATCAAAAGCTTCATTCTCATTTTGCCGAAAAGTTTGTATTTGAAATTTGATAGAATTGCTTTTGTGTTGTGGGAAGAACTTGGATAGGAACTTAGTTTTCATATCTCTCCAGGATAAAATAGAATTCGGAGGTAGTGACCATAACCAAGTCTTAGCTTTATCCTTTAAGGAAAAAGGGAAAAGCTTTAACCGGATAACATCTTGTGGGCAAGTTTGGTCACCAAAAGCCTCACATGCTTCCTCTAACTCTCTAATATGGAGATATGGTTTTTCCGAATCCATCCCACGAAATGTAGGCAGAATTTGGATCATCCCATTCCGAAAGTGGATTTGACCGGCATTATACGAGAGTAAAATGCAACCAGGGGTAAAAGTACGCTCTGGAAATAAAAGATCTTTCATAGGAAGATATGGTATTTCTTCCTTTCCAACACCAACACCATCACTACCATGCACAGGCATATTTCTACCAAAAGATTCAGAACTTTCACTCGGTGTTTGACTCAAAGTGTGACTTGTGATTGAATTATTCACCGAAGGAGGTGGAACCCAAAAGTGTGGAGAATCGGCGGTGTGAGAATTTTCAGAACTAGCTTCGGCAGTAGGATTTTCATGGACTTGGGTGAGAAGTGGATTTTGCATGTAATCGTACAAGAGATGAGATGATTTTTTTTAGAGAATGGAAATCACCTTAGGATTAAAATCACTTTCCTCCGAATTACCAATTGACGATCCCCGGCAACGACGCCAAAAACTTGACGCGACTAAAAATTTGTCTCAGAATTGCGTTTTATCTAGGCTCAAGTGCAAGCCCGTCGTGTTAGTAATAATCTGACAAGTCGGGATCGTATCCACAGGGATCAACAATTGGCACTTTTGAGTAATATAGGAATAGTTATTTAACCTTGAAATGATTTCTCCAAAGAAACGAAAAAATGATTGATGGTTGAAAATTTCCACTTGGAGATGAAATAAAATGTGCACAAAAACACTAAGAATCGTAAAGAACTTAAATTTGAAAATGGGAGAAAATAGGGTGGGGTACAATCCCTCAAACTTAAACAAATTACCGTATATAGTACTATAATTGTAAATTGAAATTTTTACTAAATCCAATCTTTATAGATCCTAAGTATTACATATATGAGGGAACTAGCCGCATCATATGAAATCAAAGGCAAATACAAAGCGGTGAATGGACAATTACACTTGCATAGCGTTCTTAAACATCCCAAGTACCTAGGGCAAGCGAGATTAAAAGATCGTCTATGTTTGTATAATTTCCATACACGATTCGGTCAATATTCAATTCACCTTCTATTTTCTAATTAGGTAATTCACCTCGGAATGAATTCATGTACCCCAGCCCTTGAGAATTTAGATGGACATGATTTGTCTAGAAAACAAATTCATACCAATACATGGAATTATAGATCTAACAAACATTGTTAACAAATTGCAAAACAATGGATAATTGAATTGAAAAGAAAGAATAACTAAGAGAATGGAAATTTTATACTTGTATTCAGCAACAGGAAAAAATGAACGTGAATCCAGAAAACTTCTCCTTTCACAGCCTTACAAACTAGGGTTTATGAAAACTTTTACCAAAGAAAACTAAAAAGACGCTCTAAAATCTGACTTTCTCTCTCTAATTCGACTCCCCCTTGGAATGATGTAGGGCTTGCCCTTTTATAGCACCAACTAGCACGAATTTGACAGCTACAATCATTGGCTGCGCAAGATTCTCCAAGATATGCACCTCTTGAGCTTCATAATTAATGCTAGGAATTTTAAGAATCGGATCGATTCGGATCCCATCGGATCGGTTTGTTTTTCAGTAACCGGATCGGTTCTTTTTTATTTCCACCGGATCGGTCCAGATCCAATCGGATCGATTATTCTATCATCGGTTCGGCATCAATACGGGGTCTACTGGAAATGTGACATTTCAGATCGGTCCAAGATAAACCGAATCGGTCCGATTTTCTTCAAGTTTGACTTTTTCTTTCCATCTTTGACTGGTCATAACTTTTGATCTCGAGCTCCGATTTGAGTGTCATTTCTTCCAATGCTCTTGTGAAACAAGGATCTTCAAATTTCCTTAAGGCTTCGAGTCCGAACTCCGGGTGTAAATTTACGCTTTTGCCCTTTGACTTGTCTTCCTTTCTTTTCTTCCTTTCTTCCGATTTTTTTCGTTCTTTACACTAAATACTTGTAAAATCCATAAGAAATACATGAAACTCGGGGTACATGTTAGAAATAGTCAATGGCAATGATATGGGATAAAACCGATTCAATTACTTTGTTCGAGATATCAAAATTACTAACTTAAGGGCCTAAATTCAGAAGAATTTATGCTTGGTCAATTTCCTGTTATCAGTAGAGTTATGTACTCTTTTATTTTTAGGAACTATTGTGGTTAGTTGAGTTATATCCTATTCTATTTCTTTTATAATTGCATGTTGTTATTTTGGAGATTGTTGGCCTAATTTTGAGAGCTAGGCATTCGGCGAATTTCGAGGGCGAAATTCCATTGTTAGTGGGGAAGTGTAACAACCCGCGTAATTTTGGGCTATTTTAATTAATTTCTGGAAAATGGAGGAAAATAAAGTTTTTGATAAAATTATTTTTACTGCTCAAATATGTTGGTTATTATTTTTAAAGGCGAGAATTTCAAACGGTTTCGAAAACGGAGTTAAAACGGATTTTAAAATGTTTTTAACTCTTGGAGTTGTTTTGACTTCCAACTCTTCATTTCTTTGCCTTATTTAAAGGAGTCTTTTGGATTCCAACTCTTCATTTCTTGGCATTATAAAAGGAAGTCATGGGCAACCCTTTTAACATACTTTTGGCACAAATTTTGGCAGCAAATATATTTTATATTCCTCTTCTTTTTATATACACATTGGCCCTTGAGATTTATGAGTTCCAACCTTAGATTAGAGGTGTTATTGGGGATATTTTTGTTGGAGGTTCTTGGTGGATCTTTTATAGATCTTTTCTGTTGATCTTGAGGATGTGATCGTTGGTTTCTCATCATGGTTTGAGGTATGGGGTTTTACACAATATGCTCCTTAAATCTCGCGAGTGTCATTCTCTTTGAATTCTTCCTTAATTGAACTCATAAGCCAACAAGGTTAGAAATAGATGGTTGAGATTAATTCGTAACAAAGACATGACCCTAAAACCTTAACCCATGATCTCAAATTGGAGCCCCCATCTTTTCACTCACCCCCTCCCTTTCTCTTCCTCCCTCTTCTCACACGCACTCACCCTCTCAAGCCCTACCCCGTCTCCCCCATCTACCCCCAACCTCATTCTCCCCTCAATCACCACCCCCTCCTCCTCCTCTTCACATTGCCCCTTCCTCTTGTCCACAGCACCCGTAGAGGTAATCTCCCCCTCTCTTAATTTCATAATCTCTCACTTTTTGTGTCTTGATACGATTTTTTGCAGCTCTAATTTTGTTTGAGTGTTTATTTTGCATTTTTTTCATCTAGGTTTTGGGTTAGTTTCTGAGTTATTTGATATTCTTGGGTTTACACATCTCTCATATTCGGATTCGTAGTTTTTGTTCTTATATTTCTCTATACACTATGACATTTCAGGAGTACAATAAATTTGTGTGGCTTATATATGGTCTGTTTAACACACTCCTACAGGTATATATCCCTATTAGTCTCTTATATTTGTGTAGATATGAAATTAATAGTTTTTTATTGGATTGGGTTGTTCATACTATTGATGGATTGGGTTGAATCATAAATTTTAATGGGTGTTTTTTTGGGTATGTTCACAGGTACAAAGTGTTTTTGTTTTAGGGATGCCATATATTTGAGTACTTCTTTTGTTTTTTCTAGATTAGTTGGAATTTGATAGTCCAGTTTCCCCAAATTTATTTTATTGTTTATAGGATGAACTTTTCATTTTTTTCGTGTGTTAAATTAACATCATAGGTGGGTTTTAACTGCACAGTGGGTTTTGAAGTTTCTTTATTTGTTATTATTGTTTTATATCTCATTTACTTTCCATGTATGAAAACTTCAAGTTTAAGACTAACTTAATTAACATCGGTGGGTTTGAACTTCACTGTGGGTTTTCAAGTACTCTATTATTTAATGTTTCTTCTTTAGTTTAAGGGGTATTATTTGGACAAACTTGCCTATGCAGGTTAGTGTAGGTTCTACATCATATATCAACTCTACCTTTTTGGGCCACGCATGCTAACAACTATAAAATTTAAATCATAACTGCCTTGGGCAGTGTTTAACTCATATATAAGATCTACTTTGATTATTAATGAGAGTTATTTGAAGAATAAGGGGTGAATCTTTGTGCAGATTATTTTGATATAAAGTATCATAAGTAGGAATAAGACTATTTTTTATATAAACTACCGTGAATTGGTTTGTTTCTTTTTTATTCTATTAATAATGTTAGACAATGATGGCCAAGTTGTCCTCACAATCCGCTTGATTAAATGCCAATGAGGTTTATGAAATTATGACATTAAGAGTATTGGACACGTGTGAGTTTTGGTTTGACGATAAACCCATAAGGGCCATATGTACCGATATCGGTAGTTTTTCAAAAACACGGTGATGTAAAATCTTATTATTAATGTTGATGAATTATTCCAAGTTTTTTTATTATCAATGGGCAAATTATATTTTCTTACCCTAGGTCTCACTAGATGCATTACTTTGGTGTTATGTTGGCTCAATTTCTTTGTCAATTCAGGTTTTTCAGTGTCCTTTCTCTTGATTAATTTGACCTGAATTTGTTATTGTGTGAACATTTGGATTTTCTCAATTATAACATGGTGAGTTTCTTTTTATTACTCATATTATAGTTTGTGTTTGCACTAGAATAGTTTTTTTTTTTGAAAATCTGACACAGATTTTTACCCGACTTAAAATGTAACTTGATTTACACATGTTTGAGAGGTTTGATTTACTTTAAATTTCTTTTTTAGCGCGTAAAAAGATAGGACATTTGGTTTGTGGTGTATATTCTTCCAACGTTATGTTGAATCTAGACTAATTTTAGTTTTGATGTTTATATAATAAAGCATGAAATTTAGTTTTATTGGTAATATAGAAGGCATAGAAAACTGAATTAGTTTGAGGCTTTATTTAAGTAAATATATTTGTTGATGCCTAATTCTTAATTAATAGTTTCTATTGTTAAAATTTTAATATGTTTCAATGTCTATGTGTCGTGTAGAGGTTTTGTGTTTGCATAATTGTGGTGGAGAAGATAGTTGATATTCAATTATTTACAACTTTCTTAAAATTATAATAGTTTAGGTTTGGTTGATTCAGAATGTTCGTTTATGGATATTTATAATTATTTTCATTGAAATATGTTGTATTGGTATTAGATTAACCCTCTGTTGAGATATGTTTATCCTTATTCTATTTGGTGTTCATTTTGCGCATGTTATTTTAGTGTAGGCTTCTTTTGTGTCACTTACTAAATATTTCACGTTAATCTCTCCCCGTATTTGTTTGGTTGTGCAGGTTGATTTTTAAATGTGGAACACCATTTTATCTCTTGAAATTCAATGTGCTCTCGATTTTATGGGTTCAAAACAGGTAATTCATGTATCTTCAACTATTACATGGCTCCACGTAATTCAAGTTGAATATATTCACACTAAAGGACTATTTTTTTTCATGCCACATTAGTATGAGTTGTAGATGAGGAATATCGATCGAATACAACCAGTGATACCCCCAAAATTGGCTAGTAAACCAAGGCTATCGAAGAAATGGTGAGTTATTTAATCAAATCCATCTAACAATGTCTTGAATCTCCATATTGTTGGCAATAATAGGTGTGTTGCCAGGCTTTTTGGATATTATCCTGTAATTTCATCTAATGGTTGCATATCATCATTTCATATGATCTTTGATTTTGTTTCGAGTACCTATATTGATTTAGTTGAGTAAATTTTCATGTGATTAGTTAGATGTATTCATTGTGTAAGGCCGACGGACATAGACCTCCTTGGACATTATGAATTGTTTTTTGAATATAATCTCGAAATTGCGATTTATATCTATTTTTTCATATTAAAGGTCGAGTCTACTCTAATTTTAGATTTTACGTTTTTATTTTGTAGGTAAGTTGGCAGCATAATAAGTTTATTGATTGATACACCAACATTAATTAAACTAATGTCTAACTAATTGTGGGGATATAATTGTACTAATCAATAATTTCAGTCATGGGAATTCCGTAATGTCTTTGTATGTATAGATGGTTTGGGTGAAATGTGTAAGATTTGAAGTTATTATAGTTTGGTATTTTTATATATTCTGTTGATAAAGAAATAATTGACATCATGAATGATTCCTCCTAAAATGACATCATTGGAATGATCATGTTGATTTCTTATTTAGTGATTTTGATTTGTGTGATTTCTCATTTTTCGTACCTAAAATAATTGAATAACTGGTACCATTTCTTTTTGTTGGTGTTTTACAGGTAACATCTATGGATCAAAAGGAGAAATTGATGTTATTATGAATTGAACAGGTCTGGATCGAGGAGGTCCCAATGATATTTCTTTTTTTATTGTCTTGGACCTAAAACATTTTTTTTCTTTTTTTTTCCTGGATTGAGCAGGTCTATTCGAGAAGGTTTGAATATGTGTTAAAAAGGACTGATATATCAGGAGGAACTTGGTTGTTATTCTCGATTTATATGTGTAACTAATACAATCACATAATATTTCATTCATCGTATAAGGTATCTGGTATTTCATTCACTATATCAGGTATTACTAATATCAGTTACCTGAATATAGGAACAGTTAGTGAGCTTCTCCATTTCATCTAATCTAACAACACTTCATTTATTGATTTTTTTACAATAAAAGTACTTTTAGTGTATGCTTTGTTTAAAAGTTGAGGTTATTATAAGTTTATTTTGGGTTTCTATTGTTATATATATATATATATATATATATATATATATATATATATATATATATATATATATATATATATATATATATTATTGAAATCCTTCACCCTCTCTCTTTATCTCTCCATATTATTTGAGGTTTGAAAGTTTTGTTTTCATCATCCAACATGTAATCCCCCGTCACTGTAGCCCGCTGCCTCAATCGTCCACCGCCACTAGACAAACTTGGATGGATGAAATGTATGCCCTTGGCATTAAATGTATTGTCTTTTGTCTTTTCTATTCTTCAGATATGATGTTCACCATATAAAGATGTTTTTAATATGGAAAATCCGACTAGAGTTGAATGGTTGAATGGGTTTATGAAAGTAGTAAATAGTAGAACCCAAGGTCAACTGAGGTGAAATCATTTGAGCAATTTTGAGTATAAAAAGTAAGAGAAGTAGTAGAAAAGAAAAATATTGAGAATTCCTGCAGCATTAAGGGGAAGAAATGAAGCAGGTGGTGTCTTCAAGATACCTGTGCAACTGTTTTCTATTGTGTTTGTTTGTTTGTGTCTGTGTTACATCCTTGCATCTATTGTGTTTAATTCATTCAAGAATACATTTAGATTACTGAAGCAGGTGGTGTCTTCATTTTGTTTGGGCATTTAACTTGATTCAACAATGCACTTAATCTTTGAGTTTTATTGCTGATCCATTACTTGGGGTGTGTCATACCCCGAGATTTTTGGGACAATAATTTATTTATTTTGGGGAAAAAAATATTATTTTAACTGAAGATTAATTAAATTGGCATTTGAGGTCAAAATTTGAAGATGTTAGAAAGTGATTCGGATGACAATTCCGAGGATGAGGTTATTTTCGAAAGGGTCGAGATAGTCGAAATGACTATATTTGGAGCTTATTTGGGTTTCAAAATATTTTAAGTTCATGTAATATTCCGTATTTTTATGGCTTTTAAATTTAGGGATTTATTAAATTTAATTGAGATAAACTAATTTAATTTTAATCCGCAAAGTTGTTTTAAATATTTACTAGCGTGACGAGAGTTCGTAATTATTGAAATTTATTGATTTGTTAAATATTACTTATTGAGTACATTAATATGTAGAATTGATTTTATAAAAAAAATTGTCACGAGTGAATAAAATGACAGTTATGGAAATTAAGTCGAGACGCGCCTGTGTCGTGTCAGGACTAAATTATTATTATTATTATTATTATTATTATTATTATTATTATTATTATTATTATTATTATTATTATTATTATTATAAGTCAATAAATTATAAGTCACCTGTATGGTCATTTCGAGTGCGCCAACATGTCCGGAAGGGTCGAGATAGTCAGAAAAGTGTACCCAGGGGTTTAGTTTGGGTCTCGAGACGTTTTTAGGCCTAACCGGTAACCCGGGAGGGCATTTTGGTAATTTTCTATTTTTGGCCTTTAATAATGACGAAAATCATTAAGGTTATATCAGATGGAGTGTCAAGTAAGTTAGGGTTCTTAGAACCAAAAGAGAAAAAGGCCATAGGAAGATGAAGGGAAAAGCCTTCCAAGTGTTCAAGGTCAAGAACCACCAATCTTGCAACCCCACCACCACCAAAGCGTAGATCGGAAGAAGAGGATTACTGCTATACCAATCAGAGTCATCTAATTAGAACCTTAAATTCCCAGGCAAGTATCTATCTTGATTTTCTTGTAGTTAATGTTTCACTCATGTTAGATTAGGATTTATAAACTTATGTCTCATGGGAAAATTTAAGGATTTAGAGAATCAAATCACATGTTTTAGAGGGAATAAATATATTCGGTAAATCTCAATCACATGTAGAGGATTAACCACGAAATTGGAGTGATTTAAAAATGAGAAATCTGGAAAAAGAATTAGAACAATGGAAGTTTAGTGTAAAGTTAGGGTTCTTGATAATTAAGACAAATTGCCCATTTAATACAATCTCGTTGATGAATTTGTACATGTTTTATGTAGGGAATCATGCATATATGTATAGAGAACTAGTAGAAATGTTATTTTGGAGTTTGGGAATCGATAATGATTTTTGGAGAAATTTGGAAGATGAAACATGTAGGTTTAATTTGCAGTTTCTGGGCAAGAACTGCTTGATCGATCGATCGACCCAAGAACCTCGATCGATCGACCCCTTTTCCTCGATCGATCGATCCCTTTTGGAAAACTGTATAGTTTTTCCTTTTTTGTTTAATCCGATTAAAGTTTGTAAGGACCCCTTGATTATTATTTATGGAGTAAAATGGGTTATGAAGAGGACCAGTAGGGTCAACATAAACTCCGTTAAGTGAGAATTAATATGGGATGAAATTGGGGGTTAATGGGGAGTTTCGTCACACATTAGTAATTATGCGTATGCCCACTACAGAATTTGAAGATTTGTGAAAGACTTAGATTAGAAGGTTAGAGAGGGTATACCTACTGAGATTACACTTAGTAAGAAAAAGTACTTCGAGAGATGAGAAGGAAATATGCAACGATTAATTAAAAGTAAAAGCATTAAATCCCTTATGTGGGGTAATTGGGTAAAAGTTGTGCAATGTAAGGTTAATACTTGTTATCTTTGGGTCGCATGCGAACCTAATTGGGAAAAATGAGAATATTGATATATATAACTGAATGCATGTGTGTACATATTTATATTATGCTTGTGTATAATCATACCCGCGCTACTTGCTATCACGGAGGTTGTCGCACTCGGATAGTCTTATCTCGATGGGACCTTTTTTGGGGATATTAACTTGTACCCTAGAACATAGGATTCCTTGGTACAGGCTATCTAATTGATAGTCAGACAGTCCTAAGAGATGTGAGGGTATGTGCTGACCTCATAGTGGCTTGGAACTATGCTTCGCCTCCATTTGTATGTGTTTTATGTTAATACAGTTCGAGAGTGATTCCGAACTTGTATTTCCCTTAGTACGAGTGATACGGGGACTTGATAGCAGAGTATGCCAGTACCATAGATTTTATGTGGGGTGCCAATAGTATATATATTATACGACTGATTAATATATATATATACACTTAAGTATGGGAACTTTCTACTGTGCATAAAAGTAGTTAAGAAATGAATGAATACTCCAACTCCATTATAAGTGTTTTGGGAATTTTGTAACATCAATGAGTTATGTTAATTAACATGAGATATGAGAGAGCTTAATTTTCAGAAATTTATTATCTTGGCCATAGTATTTCTCGGGATGAAACCTTATGGGAAAGTTAAGTTAAAATAAAATTTTGAGGTTAATAGTACGGTAGGCGTGCACACTAGATGAGAAGTGAGAATTCTTAAGAGAGTGTCGCATACTAACATAGTTGTTACATTAGCCGGTAAGCATTTTAAATACTTGCTAAACTAAATTTTAAACTGTTTTACAATCGGGCTCTAACGCGTTTCCCTGTTATCTCGTCTTTCTTGTATATATATGTATATATTACAAGTGCCTAGCCACAGGGGCGTCATGCTTAGGTGCTTTGGAGTGGATGTGTTGCGGCTTATGTGGGAGTTGCAGGCCATTTGCTTAGACGATCTCCTTGTTGATTCCATTCTTAGTTCAGTTTTAATTGGTTGGGCATGTGTCGCCCGTTTCCTTATTCAGATGGATTTGTCTGAAATGATGTTCATTTGTCTTTAGTATTTTACTCGTTGGGATTTAATTACTATCATGATGGTTTTCCTTTATGGTTTTAAGTTGGTATAAGTTGGCTGAATGGTTAAATTATTGGGTGTAAATTTCCAGTCTTTATAATTGTGTGATTCTTAAACTGTTAATTATTAAAAGTTTTATAATTGGATTTAATGAGATGGAAATAATGTTTTAAATGGTTTTGACACTTAGCTTAATTATTTAGGGTGTTTAAATTGGAAAGTTTATTTTCGACAGTGATGCTAAGAATGAACCAACCGTTCACCTTGGTTATAATTTAATAAAGGACTGATCACCCGGTATTTAATTAGGCGGGGTGTTACAGGTGGTATTAGAGCATAAGGTTCTAGTGTCCTTAGGATCTGTGCGACTTATTATGCTTCTAGCGTTACTTTGTTTGATATAGAGCCATATGTTTAGGATTGTTGTTTTCTATGGTGAGATTCCGTTATCCTGCTATAACGTATGTACCTTAGTGAATCTTAATTGCGTTCGGGCGTGTTCGAATAATTAAATATGGAAGGCAAGGTCCGTTGGGCGGAAAACAGGAGGCAAGGCTTAGTTGAGGTTGTAGAGCATATTCGAGGATGAGGATCGTAGTTAAGGTCATCCCAATTATGGCACGGGAAGCCAGGACTGTAAAGATGGCTAGGGCGCAGCCTATGATTTCTAAGTGCTTCTATAGTTGAAAGAGGTGCGAGAGTAGACTCACCTAACGTGGTATGACTGGGAAAAGTCAGACGAAGCATTGTAGAGAACTATCAGTGGAAATTCTAGAAATGCAAAAATTGTGTGTTAACCCAAGGAGTTAAAGTATCCAAAGGCTTGGACATAGGACAGAGTGTGTCTAACTGAAAGTGAAAATTTGGAGATAAATTTTCTTGGCTTTTCGGAACAAGGTTATCATGGTGGGAGTCAGCCACTACTTTTAGAAGTGGAATGCTATGCCTATAGGAGAATCTTAGTTACAGTTTGACCGCAAGTTCCTTCATCAGATGTTCAGGATAAGAAGTGAATGTTGTTCTGAACTCATCACAGGAGGACCTGACAGAGGTCCATTTGTGAATATAAATCTAAACCGTTAGCGAATCTTGTATCAGAAGTTGTAGATACAAATGGAGGAAAGAACTCCAAGTGGGAGATCAACTCGTAATAATAGTTCATAACACTTAAAAAGGGAAATCTGCTAGATGGTCGATTTAGAGGTTGACAATGCCGTACTTTGTCAATGAAGATGATAATTCTTCTTTGTGTAGGAAGCTAAAAGAAGCAAAGAATTTAGTCAAGAATAAGACAGGATACAACGGTGGTAGTGTAGCACCACAAGGGGGTGTGGATACACATCAGGGAACCCATTTAAATGATTTGGATAGCTGAATTCTTACCAAGCGATTGTAGATTTAGTAAGGACTATTGTACTTAGTAACATGTTCTTTGGGGCCTACAAGGCTAAGGGAATAACGAGGGTAGCCATCAGAAATTGAGTTTACCAAAGTCCGAGAGAATGAAAATCCTAACATGGTTAGTATGACGGGTGATAATTGGATTATGCGTTGAGGTATTTTGTGGAGAGTGAAATCACACACACTAAATTTTTCCTGAAGCGATTATAGGGTACAAGAGTATGGTGCCTAATAAAGGAGAACGATTAAAGTAGTGTTGTTCTGGTTTGGACAGGCGTGTTACGTTCGAAAACCATTTGTACAATCAAGGTGTTTGGAAAGGTAGAAGTATGAGTTTTATCCTCGAAGGATGAAGCGTGTTTTGTGTGACACGAGCGAGTCAATATATTTTGTTCATTTCTAGATTAGCATGTGAGACAAGTTTAATGCGTATAACTATAAACATTATTATTATGTGAATATTTTTCCTAGTGTAGCGGGATTATCTTTAGTGCTATCCGAGGAGGATGAATGTGTGTATTAATAGTGTTATATACTTTATTGAGGTTACTCATTTTATTAGTGTGAAATACGAGTATGATATTATCTTGGTTATAACTTTATAGTAATGGTTAGTACGATAGTAGGCAATAATTGCAAGGCTATCGGAGTGGTTGTCTTAGTGCAGCATGTTTTGTTCTGGCAAGGACTCACCTGCGAGGGGGTCAGACTCGCACTTATATTAGCTATTTTAGAAACTTCAGAGGGGATAGTGGGATCGAGATATTCGATTTTGGTGTGTGTAGGGACTTTTTTGTTATGATTCAGTATATATTGGGTTTATTGTTGAGAGAAAAGATTTGACTCATTATTATATGGAGTGCTCAGGACTTGGTGATAGGTAGAGAGCACTGATATATCTACCCTTTAGAGATATGATAGTTAAGAGTTAGACTCATATGTTTGGGATCAGGATTTTGAGAGTCCTGATTGTATGTGTACGAGGTTTGTAAATAGTGATTACCACCAATACTGGATGATAGTGGATTGGCGAAATGTTCTTTGTATAGGTGTAATTACGGGGGGTGATGAAACTTTTTATCAAGAGACAGAATAAAGGGGTACATGTTATGGACGGAGGGCCTAACAGATTTCGATAATCGACAATGCTAAGTAGTAGTGTATCGGGGGGTTCCTTGTTTGGATTTTATTTTGCGAGACATCCTACACATGAAACTTAGCGTAAGGTTGGAAGTAGGAAGATGTTTGGTCATTAGCCTATAAGTTTGGTACCTCGGTCATAATAGGAGAAGGTAATTATATCTATAAATGGGAAGTTGAATTATGAATTAAGGCCAGTGGAGCTGGTTGTGTGGTAAGAAAGCATTGAAAGTTTTGTTTTATCACCACGAGTTGAGGGGTGGAACGATGATAAGGAGAATCTAAAATTTCAATTTCTAGGGTGATTGGGAATACCTGAGTGTTGTAATTGCATTCTGAGCACAAGGGAAATAAAGAACCTGAATGATTTTTAGCGTGGATTATCTGGGAAGAATTTTTCATAACAAGAGATAAGGCTTGTATTTATTTTGATGTATAGAGCATTGGTGAATTACTTTAGTTGTTGTATTTATTCATGAGAACTGTTGTACTTATATTAAGAGATTAATATTTGTGGTTTCTCTTTTGTTGTTGTGGGATTTAGATGCTCTATACCTTCTGATATTATGGATTTGTGTAGTTTTATCGATGAGTAGAGCGTCGTTCGCTCTCCCCGGGCGGTCGGGGTGTTGCAAAATGTTGACATCCTAGTTAGCTGATGTTAGAATAGTCAGAGTGGAATGTACAAGGGGATGGACGTGTGGAATATATGTTTGTGTGACTATCATAACGAAGTGGAAGAATAGATTAAGCGTCATGTGAAAGACGATAAATCCATATATATGAGTGCGATCAGAGTAGCACACTCGAACTTGGTTGGAAGGCTGTGGGATGCCATTTAAAAAGGGGTATTCCTTGAGAAGGGTAAAATTTAATTATTATGGAGAACACTCGGAGAGAAGTTGTAATTAGTCAAATGTTGAGATCAAGTTGCGCGTACAAAGAACGATGATGTTAGTATGGTATAAAAGGTCCAGAAGTGCACATCATGGAGAAAAGTGCACGGGTCGAAACTTTCAGTATACGCCGAGGAAAGAAGGGGAGTATTAAGTGTCCCTTAATGTGAGACATTTCAAGTGGAAGTCGATGTAGAGCGGGACATAGTGAGTAGTCTCTGCATACACCACTCATAGATAGAGATCGGTTAGAATAAGAGGATCAACTAGAGAATTTTGTGGTTATCAACAATTCCAGTAACAGAAGAGGGCGGTAAAGTCGATAAAGTTCCTTAGCTGGGTTACCATCTTCAAGGTAAGATCAAGGGTTCATCCGAACATGTGGAGCAAGCCGCCAAAGAAGGACGTGATTGATATTCCTTAGGGGTAATTCACAATATTAACTAGTGTGCCCCAGTCTCCCTTTGAAAGTAAGGGATCGCACCGGTATGTGGTCCTATACGGTATTATTTTCTAAATCGGGATGAGATTTATGAATCCCACCTTCAAAATGGGATTTCAGGAAACAGCGGAGGTAACGTTTCATTTTGAGTAAGAGGTATCACCCATAGCAAGGAGTAGGTGCACGGTGATTAACGATTAGTGGAGTCGTGTGAAGGTAATTTTAGAATCTTGGTGATCATTTTGTTTCCACAACGGATATAATTATCAAGTGAAGTATAGTATGGTAGAGTTTCGTGGAAGCACTCGTACCTATTTGTCGTGAACGAGGTGCTTATTGAGGTTTTGGTGTGGAAGAACCTTAACTATTCTCCTTCTGTATGTTTAGGAGTGAGCGGATAATCAGAATTTTGGATCGATTGAGCATAATCCGATGACTATGGTGGAAATCCACGATTGTTTTACGCGAACAAGAGTGGTCAGATGTTCATATGGTTTTTCTCAGAATGGGAGTTTTTATGGTTAGATAAATCCGAGTAGTTGTCATGTAGTGAGGTACGGCCTCCTAATGATATTGAAATAATGGAAATTAATACTGTATATGTGTGTCTTATGTGAATGCTGTCAGATAGGAGCTCAATATGAAGTGTCGTTAATGAGAGTGTTAGACAAGCTTGCGGAGAGACAGGGGCTATACTGATTGAGCTCCCTACTATGTAGATATTTTACGTACTGTTACAGTATCCAAAATTGTTTGACTAGGTAGGACTTATTTTTCGAATTTCGGGATGGAATTTCGTTATTAGGGGGGAAGTATGTAATACCACGAATTTTTATGGCTTTTAAATTTAGGGATTTATTAAATTTAATTGAGATAAATTAATTTAATTTTAATTCGGAAAGTTGTTTTAAATGTCTACTAGCGTGACAAGAGTTAGTAATTATTGAAATTTATTGATTTGTTAAATATTACTTATTGAGTAAAGTAATATGTAGAATTGATTTTATAAAAAAAATTATCACGAGTGAATAAAATGACAATTATGGAAATTAAGTCGGGACGCGCCTGTATCGTGTCAGGACTAAATTATTATTATTATAAAAGAATAAATTATAAGTCACCTGTATGGTCATTTCGAGTGCGCCAACATGTCCGGAAGGGTCGAGATAGCCAGAAAAGTTTACCCGGGAGTTTAGTTTGGGTCTCGGGACGTTTTTAGGCATAACGGGTAACCCGGGAGGGCATTTTTGGTAATTTTATATTTTTGGCCTTTAATAATGACGAAAATCATTAAGGTTATATCAGATGGAGTTCTAGGTAAGTTAGGGTTCTTAGAACCAAAAGAGAAAACGACCATAGGAAGATGAAGGGAAAAGCCTTCCAAGTGTTCAAGGCCAAGAACCACCAATCTTGCAACCCCACCACCACCAAAGCATAGATCGGAAGAAGAGGATTACTTTTATACCAATCAGAGTCATCTAATCAGAACCTTAAATTCCCAGGCAAGTATCTATCTTGCTTTTCTTGTAGTTAATGTTTCACTCATGTTAGATTAGGATTTATAAACTTATGTCTCATGGAAAAATTTAAGGATTTAGAGAATCAAATCACATGTTTTAGAGGGAATAAATATATTCGGTAAATCTCAATCACATGTAGAGGATTAACCACGAAATTGGAGTGATTTAAAAATGAGAAATATGGAAAAAGAATTAGAACAATGGAAGTTTAGTGTAAAGTTAGGGTTCTTGATAATTAAGACAAATTGCCCCTTTAATACAATCTCGTTGATGAATTTGCACATGTTTCATGTAGGGAATCATGCATATATGTATAGAGAACTAGTAGAAATGTTATTTTGGAGTTTGGGAATCGATAATGATGTTTTGGAGAAATTTGGAAGATGAAACCACTAGGTTTAATTTGCAGTTTCTGGGCAAGAACTGCTTGATCGATCGATCGATCGACCCGATAACATCGATCGATCCACCCCTTTTCCTCGATCGATCGATCCTTCTGGAAAACTGTATCCATTTCCCCTTTTTGTTTAATCCGGTTAAAATTTATAAGGACACCTTGATTATTATTTATGGAGTAAAATGGGTTATGAAGAGGACCAGTAGGGTTAACGTAAACTCAATTAAGTGAGATTTAATATGGGATGAAATTGGGGGTTAACGGGGAGTTTCGTCACACATTAGAAATTATGCGTACGTCCACTAAAGAATTTAAAGATTCTTGAAAGACTTAGACCAGAAGGTTAAAGAGGGTATACCTTCTGAGATTACATTTAGTAAGAAAGAGTACTCGAGAGATGAGAAGGAAATATGCAATGATTAATTAAAAGTAAAAGAAATAAATCCCTTATGTGGGGTAATTGGGTAAAAGTTGTGCAATGTAAGGTTAATACTTGTTATCTTTGGGTTGCGTGCGAACCTAATTGCGAAAAATGAGAATATAGATATATATAAATGAATGCATGTGTGTACATATTTATATTATGCTTGTGTATAATCATACCCGCGCTACTTGCTATCACGGAGGTTATCGCGCTGGGACAGTCTTATCTCGATGGGACCTTTATGGGGGATATTGGCTTTTACCCTAGAACATAGGATTCCTTGGTACAGGCTATCTGATTGATAGTCAGACGGTCCTAATAGACGTGAGGGTATGTGCTGACCTCTTAGTGACTTTGAACTATGCTTCGTCTCCATTTGTATGTGTTTTATGTTAATACAGTTCTAGAGTAATTCCAAACTAATTTTTCCCTTAGTACGAATGATACGGGGACTTGATAGCAGAGTATGCCGATACCATAGATTTTATGTGGGGTGCCGATAGTATATATATTATACGAGTGATTAATATATATATACACTTAAGTATGGGTACTTTCTACTGTGCATAAAAGTAGTTAAGAAATGAATGAATAATCCAACTCCATTATAAGTGTTTTGGGAATTTTGTAACATCACTGACTTATGTTAATTAACATGAGATATGAGAGAGCTTAATTTTCAGAAATTGATTTTCTTGGCCATAGTATTTCTCGGGATGAAACCTTATGGGAAAGTTAAGTTAAAATAAACTTTTGAGGTTAATAGTACGGTAGGCGTGCACACTAGACGAGAGGTGAGAATTCTCAAGCGAGTGTCACATACTAACATGGTTGTTACATTAGTCGGTAAGCATTTTGAATACTTGCTAAACTAAATTTTAAATTTTTTTACCATCGGGCTCGATGCCGTTTCCTGTTATCTGTTCTTTCTTGCATGTATATGTATATATTACAGGGTCCCAGCCACAGGGGCGTCATGCTTAGGTGCTATGGAGTGGACGTGTTGAAGCTTATGTGGGAGTTGCAGGCCATTTTCTTAGACGATCTCCTTGTTGATTCCATTATTAGTCCAGTTTTAATTAGTTGGGCATTGTCACCCATTTCCTTCTTCTGATGGATTTGTCTGAAATGATGTTCATTTATCTTTAGTATTTTACTCGTTGGGATTTAATTACTATCAGGATGGTTTTCCTTTATGGTTTTAAGTTGGTATTAGTCCGCTGAATGGTTAAATTATTGGGTGTACATTTCCAGTCTTTATAATTGTGTGATTCTTAAACTGTTAATTATTAAAGGTCTTATAATTGGATTTAATGAAATGGAAATAATGTTTTAAATGGTTTTGACACTTAGCTTAATTATTTAGGGTGTTTAAATTAGAAAGTTTATTTTCGACAGTGATGCTAAGAATCAACCAACCGTTCACCTTGGTTATAATTTAATAAAGGACTGATCACCCGGTATTTAATTAGGCAGGGTGTTACAGTTCGTTTGGCTCGACTTAGAGTGACCAAGTCATTGAAAGTGTGTATTATCATTTAAAGTTGTGTATTTTTTATTCAAGGCTTAAAATCCTACGGGAGAAGCCTTTCTCATTTATAGAAAAGAGAAAGCCCTAGAGATAGAGAGAAAGAAGAAAGAATAAGAAAGAGTGGAAGAAAAGAAGAAGAGAAGAAGAGAAAGAGAGAAAAAGTTGGGATTTTTGGCCATTATGCGATCTCGAGGATGAATCAGACTCAACGAATTTGAGGCAAGTGATTACACTTGATAAATAATTGTTGTGTATCATTTATTTCATGGTTTGTGGATACAAATTATGGATTTTGGGTTTAAAATGTCAAAACCTAGATTTTGGGTAAAATTTTACAATTGATGTGTATATGATGAATTTAGGGTTGGAAATTAGTTGGGTTAAGTTATATACTGAGTTTTGAGGTTATATAAATATATATATATATATATATATATATATATATATATATATATATATATATATATATATATATATATATATATATATTGGGTTTAAGAGAAATGGTTGGAAGATGATAAAAATGGAGGTTTGGGATTTCAGAGAAGACGATGAATAGTAATGTAATAGCTTTCAGGGTCAATTCAGCCAGGAAAGGAATTGATTCAGCTCTCAGTCAAAACATGAAAGTTGTAGATATTTTCGATACGGTCACGTGGACACCAACCACGTATTTTTCTAATTTTTCTTCGATTTGTTATGATTTTTCTAAGATAGCAGTTCCGAGGTTGAAATCATCAACTCGAAAATTTAACCGGAAATTGGAAAAATAAAGGCTAGAATTCATTGTGTAGATGTTTGTGATGATTTTGGTGTAGATTAGAAACCATGGAAAATGAATTTTGGTTGTTGGATGGAAAATTTGGAGAATTAATTTTCGAGGATATGGTATGACCGGTTGACCGCGCCCCTATGGCTGGTCGACTGCGTCAAGGAAAAAAGGGCCTACTGCTTGGTTTCTTAGGCTAATCGGCAAACCGCGATCGATCTGGGGTCTAGGGCCGATCGACCGACACCCTGTTTTCAGCCCAAGGTTTTAAAGATTGTTATTCCTTATCCCCTTTGAGTTTAAAACGGGATTTCTAAATTAGAGTATTATAAAGGATTGGAATCTAAAGGACTTGAGGAGGAATATCTATATGACTTATGAGGAGTATATTTTAGAGACTTTTAGGAATTTTTCCCCTTATAATAAATTGTTGGGGTCCTATGGACTTATTTTGAGAGAATATCCTTAACGTAAATAGAATTGAGAGATGATTCATACAAATAGAAGTGAGGTGTGAGTTTAAAGTGAGAGGTCGTGTAGTGTATACAAAGTGGGGAAGTTATGTGAGCAGTTGAGGAATAGTATATCGAGAGTAAAATATACTAATAAATGATATTATTTCATTTACGTCTAAGAGCGTAATAAGAGTATGTAAATAGTGTGATATATATACCTTTTGCGATGGTATACATTTATATGATGTGATGATGTATGTATATCTTGTGTGTATGATATATATATATATATATATATATATATATATATATATATATAAGTGAGGCATACCCCCCCTCTATGCTATCATGGGAAGTTGCGCGATGTGGGTGAGGCCCCTAGCTTGAGGAGCAGGGCACGTATAGTCCCCAGGTCATAGCGTCCATTATTATGGTGTGATTTTTTTTTATTAGTGGTGAGATGTGGTGGGTATGTTTCGTCTCATTTCTGGGGAGGAACTATGATCGCTTCCCATACGTTGTGATATGGTTTTTGCCAAGGTGGTGTGAGATTCCGACCATTGGTACCCAGTATGATATGTGAGTGGTTCCATAGTAGATGATAACATTGAGAACCTGCATCCTAAAGTTATAGCTCGCTGGGATGGTTATTATTATACTTGTGTGAATAGTATATTATTTCTATATGATTATATGATATCATATATTTGTCTCTAGAGTAAAGAGATATACAAATATTGATTGAATCTCATTCCGAGAGATTAAATTCGGACTAAAGTGTGACGAATATATAAGGTGATAATGAAGCTTAGATAATTATATGAGTATATAGATTACTTTGGGTATCGAGGGCATAATGAACCTCGACGACCAACATCGCCAATGAGTAGTGTATCGAGGGGGTTCCTTGTTTGGATTTCGTTCACGAGACGTCCCACGCACGAAACGCAATGCAATGTTGGGAGTGGGGAGAAGTTAGTCCTTAGTGATCATATTTATATTGGTATATCTTGAAGATTGACAGTGCCAAGGAGTAGTGTATCGGGGGGTTCCTTATTTGGATTTCGCTTGCGAGACGTCCCACGCACGAAACGTCGTGCACTGTTGAGAATTGAGAATTGAGAATAATTAATTAATTAAATTAAATAAGAATTTGGTTTATACACGTTATGCATTGAGGGCATAATGAATATTGATAATCAATACTGCCAGGAGAAGTGTATCGGGGGGGTTCATTGTTTGGATTTTGCTTGTGAGACGTCCCACGCACGAACCGCAGTGCAGTATTGAGAATTAGGAGAAGTTTAGTCCTTAGCACTTAGATGCTAATAACTCATATATATATTTATGTCATAACGAGAATATGAGAAATTCTAGTAAAATAGAATGTTTATGTATATTTTATATGTTTAGAAAGTGGGCGAATATTTGAGATTTGTAATAATAGAAGTTGAGTGTTACAATTTAGATGGATTTTAAATGAGTATAAATTGGGAGTAAGTTAGATTAATTTTCCCCAAGATAGATTTGGGAAATTATTTGGAGATCATATGCATACGTTTAGTGCGCGCTTTAGATGAGAGGTGAGTTGGATTTTCTGGAGAGTGCAACTCCACTTTAATCACATTATAATGCATTTATAATTATTATGCATTTTAATGCACTTGGTAAAAATGTTTTCACACCTCGGGCTCTGACCCATTTATATTTTCTTTTGCTATGTATATATATTGTATTATTTTAGGTGTTCCTCCGCAAGTACGCCAATGATGATATCCATCCAGTGTATTCGTGGGGTTGTGGTAGTAGCGGACTGTTGCAGTATTTTGATATAGTCGATTCCTATCTTTTGTGTATCTAGATTAGGATTCCATTTGTGTATCGGGTTTATACCCAAGTGTTGTAGTGTAGCACTTTTATATTTTATTTCTCAGACTGTTGTATTGGCTGTGATCCGACAGCATATTCGGATATTTTATTTCGTACATTGTGTTGTACTCTTTTATTAGTCTCCTTTATATCATTTGAGCATGTGTGTGTCTCTTATCATATATAGTTGTTATGTCGTTGGTTAGTTGTTGCATAGTTTGTTTCAATAAAGTTTTAAAATAATATTATTTTTTTACACCCTCTTTTTGTAGTAATGGGTTGTCAGTTGTATTTATTTTAGAATCTTCAGTAGATGCTGAGAATAATCCACTTAAGATTCCTGGTTATTTTAGTATAGGGCTCGCCACCCGTTATTATTCTAAACAGGGTGTCACAGGGTGTTAACTTTATAAGAATTTGAAACGATTTTCCATTTAGATTTAGTTAATTTGATTGCTGACAAAAACAATATTGTTTTAGGAATGGGAGTTTTGGAATGAAGTAGAGGATTGGACGTAAATGGATCAGGAATTGGGATCTCGGGTTATTCATCACAAAATTAAGGAGCACTTCTATATTGGCAATTTATGATTGGATGACTATGTTTTGGAGTGGCTGCGAGCCAAGGAGCACTTCTTGTTGGTGGAGAAAAAGGCATGCGATACGTAATGCCAAATGCACGTATTAAGATACATCAACCACTAAGTGGGTGTTGAGGTCACGGGGAGGATGTAAGGCACCTAGTTAATGAAGTAGTTCAATCTTGCCATATAATTGACCAGATGTATGTTTCATAAATTGGACAATCAATTGAGAAAGTGCAACAGTACACTGAGAGGGATCGCTTATTATACATTTTTGAGGCTTTGGAGTTTGGTCTTATTAACGGAGTGCTGGAAACAGAATACTAACTGCACATTCATCCATCTGACACTGTTCTATAGACTCTGCTGTGAACACGTTTTGGGCAATTTTTCATCTGAGACGTGTACTTGGTGTTGCACATGACATCCTCAACTTGCGCTTACAACTTTGAAATGCATATTATTTACTCGAGATTGTTTGCACCAGTTCAAATTAACAAAGATAACGTTGTTTTAACATATTAGAATTTTTTTTACTAGATATATTTGTAGGTATATTACGAGTATTCCCATGACACAAATGCAAATGTTATGAGACGAAACCTTGGGTTGTACAACATGCCTTTTTGGTTTGACATACCTGTGTGTAGGTGTCTAATTCAATATTTTTCCAGTTTGTTGAACTCACCATTGATTTTGTTGCTTTGAGTATATATTTCTTGATCTTCTATATGTAAAGGATACACATGCAATTCTATTTAAAATTAATTTTCAAAATTAAAAAAAAAAGGATTTTTTAAACTAAAAAAAAATAATGTTGATGAAGTCCACCTGGAACTGTACCACTTCCTGGAAGTAAGTGATGAATTATGGGTTATCATAGATTGTGCTATCATAACTTTGGAAACTATGTTTTGAAATATTACGTATAGGATTACTCCATTTTTTTACTCTCATTGGGTGTGGAGTGCATTAGATAGAGAGTAGTAATTTTTTTTTTGTAGATTTTGATTTGTCGAATGGCCGTCTCCGGTATCCAAATTTGGGCTACACTGTTTCTCCATGTCCGGTTCACCTAGATGTACCCTGCCAATTTAAGCAAAACATCATTTACAATTAGAATCATGGGGTGCAGATGATAGTGAGAATATAAATTGTGTACACCTATTAGTTAGTTTTCTGGAACATAGTAGAGAGCTAACAATAAAAATAATGAAAATTGTTCACAATATATATGACTAAATGGTGCATGTTTGATAAAAATAATTATATTTGTTTAGAGTATAAGTAACTACTAATAATTTGCAAAAGTTAATTAAGTTCTATACATAAGCACTTGGTGCGTATTTGATTATAACGTTGATTTTTTTTTTAAAACAATTCATTTTCATTAAAAAAGAAAAAAAAATGGGTTAGGAATCAAATAAGTTGTTTCCATCCACAACTTTAGTATCAAATTTATTTTGAAACACTATTTGGATCCACAGTTGTTTTAATTCTTCACTAATTTGTCTAATCCCGTCATGTTGGGTCGGTACTAATCGTGTCCTATCAAACCGTACTTATCGGGTAAATGTGTCGTGTCGTGTAGTCTCCGGGTTAAGAAAAAAATATACTATTGTGTCATGTCAGGTCGTGTCAAAAATTACCTGTTGACCCGTTTTTCCTATCCTAATATAAACACATGAAAATTCGCCCAATGTTTTAAAATTATTTACAATTATGTGTTGTTAAAAAATAATTTGAAAATTATTTATCTGTTGCGAATTAAATACGATGTACAGTCCTATCAACGACATACACTTTCAAAAATTTGTGTCGTGCCTTCAGGCACGGGCATACCCTAGTGTATATATATATATATATATATATATATATATATATTACGATCTTCTGTAAACATACCTTTATATATATATAAATTCCTTTTGATTCAGATATATTTTGTGGGACTGTCTTTACTGTTTAAACCTCAACATTTATTGATTGTTATTGGCTGTTGGTTCTGGTTAGGCTAGTTAACACATATTAGTGTGTTGTTCAATTGATGTGTAGGGGTTAATCATATTTTTACTAAAGATGAATTGTTTTGGGTTGCATGTTTTACATCTGTTCAGCATATTTAATTTTTTTTTGGACTGAAAAAATTGGACCTTTTAGATCTAAGTTTAATTTTAGGGGTTTATTCTTAAGATTTTATTTACACTTATCTCAGTGTGTGTGTTCACTTGTTAAATTGGACTCAACATTTTAGAATTTAAAAACTAAAACTTAAGTTTTTTATGTCACACAATTTTTATTTTAATATCTTTTATTTTAAATCTGATTTAATTTAATTAATTTGGGATTAAGTATAATCTGATTTTCACTCACAACTTGTTTACATCGTCTAAGTTGAACACTTTTGGTGTATTCGTTTTATTTATTTGGATTCAATTAGGGTGTTAACTTTTAGATCATATATTTATTTATTTAATTCTGTTTTAGTTTAACACGTCCGAATTTCTTGAGTCGGGTGCTACAATTTTTATCTCGCACTCATTTGACTTGGACTGGATCATTTAAATCATACCATTTTTCATTCTCTAATGTTGAATATTATTTGTTGTATTCATTTATACTTCGGTGGATTTTATGTGTGTATGAGTTTTTAATCCAAACCTTGTTATATTATTGTTTTTAATTAAAATTGGACTTTAATCTTTGTGATTAATATATGGGTTACTAAATTTTGCTTCTCGGCTTATCTCTTTTTTAGTAACTATTTTGTTAATTTTAAATCTGTCTTAATTTATACGAGCTAAGTGATACACTCTCTATCTTTTGCTCATTTTACTTGGACTTGATATTTGTGACATAACACCTATTTTATTTATTCATATTCTATCTAGTGTTAGGTTGCTTTTTATTTCAGTTGTGTGACACAATTTATGGAATTTTATTTCCTATTTTGTTTGTGGTCATTTGTGCAGAGTGATTTTTTTTAGGATTAACCTTTACTTGAATATTAATTCTTAAAGAAGACCTTGCATGTGTCTTATGACTTGATAATTATTCATTCTTTTTATGTACTAATTAATTCAATCTCATATTATTATATTTCTTGCGTGTTGTGTTCTACTACACGAATTCTCTAGTGTTGAGTTTAGTAAGATTTAGTATTATGGGGTTATTTAGTTTGTGCCTTGGTGTACTGGTTTGTATTTGCTAAACTATTTCATTTACACTTGTATTGCAGTAATCGGCACTTAAACATTGGTATTAGTGGACTTGGATGTGTGAGTTGCACTGGGACAAAAGGACACAGGATTTTCCATTACGGTGATTTCCTCTAGAACAAATATTGTGTTCATTCAACTTTCCTCATCTCATTCTTTAATGGTATTTTTATTTCTAGCATCACCACCTTTTACTTACTAGTGTGCGTGAGAGTTTTTAATTTATAAAATTTAATAAATTGTATATCAAGGAGTTAAAAGAGTTTTTATAACCTAATTCAGGGTAGTAAGTAACCTTTGGTCTGTTCGTGTACCGTTAGGTAGTGGTATTAGAGCTTCAGGATTCACTTTTTAAAAGTTTTTATTCCGCTAAGATCCTAAACTCTTTTAAAATCTATTTTTTATATTTTAAAACCTATTTTTTATTTATGGGAAACCAAAATGGTGATGCTATTTTTTCTTCTAGAAAATCCCTTTATGAGTGTTTTAAAGTGGTAAAGTTTTATTCAAACTATGACATTAAAAGCGATAATGTCTTTTGCCAAGGGATGGGTGAAACCGAAGTCAAAGATATTTCAGCTTGCACCACGTCTTTAGAGTATTGGAACATCCCTAAATCTTCTACCCATTTATCTAAAATATTAGATGATGTTTATGATTGTGATAACATAGATAGTTGCGTTAATCTTATTACTTTTACCTCTCGTTGTGTTTTTATGTTCGGGAATATTTTTGATTGCTTATCTACTCATTCTAATGACTCTGATTTATGTGTAGATAATTCTGAATTACACTTTGTGAATTTATCACATATCACACCTGCTCACAATCACCCCACTGTCATAGCTTCATTTTCGAATATAGATAGTATTTTTGATGATGTTGATGATTCTAAAAATGTAGACGATTCTATCATTTTAGAAAGGTGCGTGATTACGAATTTAGAAGGGTGTGTAGATGATATCTCTGTTGATAATATATTTGAGGACTACACTGATTTAGTTAAAATTAATTCTAGGTTAATGGCTAAAAATAAGGTTTTTAACAATCGAATTAAGTCAATAACTGCAGAATCTGAATTTTATGTTGGTGAACTTGAAAATGATGTTTCATTTTTAGAGAAAAGAATTGTCATGTTAACTGAACTTAATCACTGTCTTGAAACTAAAAATAAGGAATTTTTGTTTAAACGTGATGAATCTCAAATCGAGATTAAAGATGTTTTGATTAACTATGATGAGTGTCGAAAAAAACTAGAGAGCGCTTTGAAAAATTTAAAAGGTTATTGAAATTTTGGGATGCCGTAAAAAATATTAATGAGAATATGACTTTAGACCAATCTACTAATGGATTAGGATTTGAAGGAAAATTACTAATTTTGTCAATTCTAAGGAACAATTTCCTTATTCAAATGAAATTAGGTTGTCGTGTACACATTTTAAAATTGAGGGTTGTTCTACTAGTAGTAAACCTATATTTCTATGCAGTTTTTATCATAAAATCGAACATTTAGAAAAGTTTTGTTTTAAGAAATTAGGACAAAATAAATATGATTTAAGCAAATTCAAAATCTTAGGAATTTTAAAACTTCCAAGTCTGTTCTTAAATGTGATTTTTGTTCTAAAACTGGACATTTAGGAAAATTTTGCTTTAAGAGATTAGTACATAATAAAGAAAATGTATGCAAATTTAGGAAAACTGAAAATGTTAGAAATAAACATGCTACTAAACCTATTTGCCAGTGTAGTTTTTGTTCTGAAAAAGGACATGTAGAGCAGTTTTGTCATAAAAAGTTAAATTCAAACATAAATTTTGATTATGAAAACTGCCCACTAAGTGTTATAATGCTAAATGTGTTGAGAAAAAGACTTTTTATTGTAATTTTTGTTCCAAATCTGGATATTTGGAACAGTTTTGCTTTTTTTAAATTAAATAGAAGAAGAGAAAATATTTAACGTCATAACACTCGTGTTAATGCTAAATTAAATGAAAGGCATGTTTTCAAATGGAATTTTGGTCTTAAAACATGTCATTTAGGCCAATTGTTCTTTAAGCGTTTAAGTAGACAACAAACTAGTGTTAAGAATATACCCAGGATCCTTTTAAATTCTGATTTTATTGAGAATTGTTCCCAATCTAACTTTAATCCTGCCAATTTTAAGACTATTTTTCCTAATGTTAAATCTAAAGTGGATTAAGAAAGATGACTTAGGTTGTCAAATGAGGAGTACCAAAATTTCAAACTTGTTTGTTTGTTAGTACATTTTATTTGAATATTTTGTTATACTAATTTTATTTACTAGGATTCTTCCTTACCCTTTGTCCCTTTCAGACAAATAGGTGGAGAATTTGAGACTCTTTTATTATTGTATTTTACTATTTTTTGAGTCTTTTGGGATTTCTTGTTGTCAGTTGAGTTATGTACTCTTTTATTTTTAGGAATCATTGTGCTTAGTTGAGTTATATGATCTTCCATTTCTTTTATAATTGCATGTTGTTAGTTTAGTCATGTACTTGTTTATTTTGTTAGGACTCTTGTTGTTAGTCGAGTCATGTAATATTTTATTTTTAGGACTCATGTATATAGTTGAGTTGTGTAATTTGTGTCATTTATTGTCCTTGAGTCTCATTTTGTTTATCTCAAAATTGGCCAACGATGGAGATTGAAAATCTCATTTCTTCGTGTCGGCTCAATTTTGAGACAAATATCTTTTTTAGTGCTCCTGGATTTTTTGTTGCGTAAAATCTATTTTTTATAATCTTGAAATCATACTTTCTTATAATGATTTAATATATCATCTATTTTTGGTAAAATACTTTTATTATGTCCTTTTTTCTTAAATAATTTTTTATATTTTAAATTTGAGTTTCATTACCTATTCTAGAATTTTAATTAGTTTGTTTATTGTGGCTTTTAGTATTTATTTTCAGATTTCAAATGAGTTAACATTGAATCAGTTGATTAAACGAAAGTATGGTTTAATCAGCATTGCTTAACATAACAATTAAAGGCAGAGTTGTCAATCTGGTTTTGTTGGGACCTGTTTTAAGAGGCGTTGGTTTTGTGTGCAAGTGAGTCTGCTAAATGAGCTGATTGACAGATCTTTGGGTACTATGTTGTGCCTTTGCAATGGTCGCTTATACCCCTCTTTTGGATGTTCCGTTTTGTCCCTTAGATGCCCTTGTTCTTTTATATCTTTACCCTTGTAGCTGTTGGAATTACAATTGTGTGTTGTCTTTTTCTAAAACGTTCTGAGTTGTACTATATATATGAAGGTTGGGGTGATTGAAAAATTAGAGTTTCTATTTTCTTTGCTGGTCAAGCTCTGCCAAAATTTCAACTTTCTTTATCTCTGTAAATTTCTAAACGATATACCTATTTGAGAGATTTGATTTTACATTTTGTTTATACGCATCTCAATCCATCATATAGGGCTGAGAGATTATTTTTTGTTGCAAAAATCGGTTTGAGTTATTATTTAACACATTTTGGAGGTTGGGTTTGTGTTTCCGGATCTTAATTTGATTTTTAGTTTGAGCAATTGGATGTTGTCGAAAAGCTACTGCGTTTTTTTTCTTGGATCTGAGTTCGGATCAAAGTGTTGCTCGATTTTCTAGTTCGGTTTGAACACGGATATTTGGATTAGATCTTGGAGTGCTTTTTCCGGTGGTGGTTCTTTTCTCCGGTAGTATTTGTTTGGTTGTTCACTGTGATTATTTACATTAATATATGTGATATTATATATCTATATATAGAGGCAGGTTCCTGTGCACACTAAGTTTGCACACTAAATTTGCACATTACCTTTTAAAAGTAGTAAAAAAATTATTTTTGAGTTGATTTTTTTTCTGTGATATTTAAACATTTCAAGGAACCCATATAAAAAAAAATCAGCTCAAAAAAACTTTTTTTACTATTTTTAAAAAATCGGTCAAACTTTCGCAGTTTTTAAGCCCTTTAAAAACTGCGAAAGTTTGACCGATTTTTTAAAAATAGCAAAAAAAGTTTTTTTGAGCTAATTTTTTTGTGTGAGTTCGTTGAAATGTTAAAATATCACATAAAAAAATTGGTGTGCGCCAGCACTAAGTTTGCACACTTTTAAAAGGTAATGTGCAAACTTAGTGTGCACAGAAGCCTGCCTCTCTCTATATATATTCAAATAGATACTTATACAAACTTATATATTCACACACACACACACACACACACACACACACACACACACACATATATATATATATATATATATATATATATATATATATATATATATATATATATATATATATATATATATTAGATCTTCTGTAATTTTTGGGGCTGTCTTTGCTATTTAAACCTCAATCTTTACTGATTGTTATTGGCTGTTGGTTCTAGTTATGCTAGTTAACACATATTAGTGTGTTGTTCACTTTATTTGAAGGGGTTAATCATATTTTTACTGAAGATAAATTGTTTTGGGTTGCATGTATTAGATCTGTTCAGTCTATTTAAAAAAAAAATTGGACTAAAAAAATTGGACCTTTTAGATCTAAGTTTAATTTTAGGGGTTTGTTCTTAAGATTTTATTTATACCTATCTCAGTGTGTGTGTTCACTTGTTAAATTGGACTCAACATTTAAGAACTTAAAAAACTAAAACTTATTTTTTTTGTGTCACACAAATTTTATTAAAATATCTTTTATTTGAAATCTAATTTATTTTAATTAATTTGGGATTAAGTATAATCTGATTTTAACTGACAACTTGTTTACATCCTCTAACTTGAACACTTTTTGTGTGTTGATTTTATTTAGTTGGATTCAATTAGTGTGTGAACTTTTAGATCATATATTTATTTATTTAATTGTATTCTAATTTAACCCGTCCTAATTTTTGGAATCGAGTGCTACACTTTTTATTTCGCACTCATTTGACTTGAACTGGATCATTTAACTCATACCCTTTTTAATTCACTAAGTTCAATATTTTTTGTTGTATTCATTTGTGCTTAGGTGGATTTTATTTGTGTATGAGTTTTTAATTCGAACCTTGTTATATTGTTGTTTTTAATTAAAATTGGACTTTAATCTTTGTGATTAATATATGGGTTACTAAATTGTGCTTTCCGACTTATATCTTTTTTAGTAAGTGTTTTGTTAATTTTAAATTTGTCTTAATTTATATGAGCTAAGTGTTACACACTCTATCTTTTGCTCATTTTACTTGGACTTGATATTTGTGACATAACACCTATTTTATTTATTCATATTCTATCTAGTGTTAGGTTGCTTTTTATTTCAGCTGCGTGACACAGTTTCTGGAATTTTATTTCCTATTTTGTTTGTGATCATTTGCGCTAAGTGATTTGTTTTAGTATTAACTTTACTTGAATATTAATTCTTAAAGAAGACCTTGCATGTGTCTTATGACTTGATAATTATTCATTCTTTTTATGTACTAATTAATTCAATCTCATCTTATTATACTTCTTGTATGTTGTGTTCTACCACATGGAATCTCTGGTGTTGAGTTTAGTAAGATTTAGTATTATGGGGTTCTTTAGTTTGTGCCATGGTGTACTGGTTTGTATTGGCCAAACTATTTCATTTACACTTGTATTGTAGTAATCGAAACATTGGTATTAGTGGACTTGGATCTGTGAGTTGTACTGGGACTAAAGGACACAGTTATTTCGTCTAGAACAAATATTTTTTTCATTCAACTTTCCTCATCTCATTCTTTAAGGGTATTTTTATTTGTAGCATCACCACCTTTTACTAACAACGACGTGTCGCACCTAGTGCTTCTATATCCGTCGCTCTAACGTCTCGAAAATCCGATACTCTTGCTAACACTCTAAGCGTCTGTTCAACTATAACAGGACATTGAATTTTCGTCAAAAAGGAAATTACATTAACTCTTGACTATTCTTGTCAGTCTTCTCGCTTATCTTAGGTGTGCAAACTCTTGTTGCACCTATTCAATTAGATTATCGCGTGCGTCCTATGACGTTCCATCCAACAAACATCAAATCCATTTATGACTGCCCCGCGACATAATCTTCCATTTTATATACTACGCCCCTTCTAATCCCGGCGGTATATAAAATCAACTTACCAAGGTGGCCATATGCCTTTGGACCCGTGCCTATCTGCACAACCATTGTAAACGTCACACACGTAACACTCTCTCTAAAAATGGGCCACATTTCCTCGGCCAGGTACTAACATGTGGGCGTTCAAAATTTTGAAATTCAATTCATTCTTAAAGTTAACCCACCAATCTTCTCGTGGTTAAATCACTACAATCTTCCTAAAATGGTGCCTCAGGACCCACAGGCCTAACTTCCTAATACCCTACGATCGATGTGTTTCCTACCCACATAAAATGAGTACTATCCTAACCATATCCATAGTGCCCAAGACCTATCTCAATTTCTGACATTCGCTCGGTTTCATGGGTGGGACGTCTCGCAAAGTGAAATCCAGATAAGGAACCCTCCCGTTACACTACTTCCTCGCATCATTGGTCGTCAAGATATAACGGCCTAAGGCACACCCTCGGGACGTCCTAAAATCCTATTTCGTAATCATACTAACGCGCTTCTATCTCTATGTCCTTCTATCTTAGCGAAATGGAATTGGGGCGCCTACTCTGTGCAAAGGTGTTACGAACATTTTATCCAAAACATATTTCCTCCGAATTTGCCATCTATTGAAGGCCTAGTTATAAGACTCAAATCACTTTCCTCTAAGTACTGCCTCACCCACATATTTGCGGGGAGAGAAACATTTCCAGTGCTTTTCCACAGCACATATGTCTACTAGCTCCTAGTTATCACATGGTTCTCTGCTAATATCACCAAAACTAACATCCTAATATACAGTAACATCTCTCCACTCCCAACTTCGTTAAGGTTCGTGCGTGGAGCGTCTCGCAAGATAAATCCAAACAAGGACCCCCTCCTATACACTACTACTTAACTTTGTCGGTCGTGGAGGTATGTCAATTAAAAACCCTTCATATCCCCATGCACTTAAAGTCATGCTAGTGAAACATATACTCACCGAAGTTCCATCTAGACGCATAATAAAGGCTAGCTCAACCTGTAACCAGGTGAGATATCGCAACAACAACCAGTTCCACCCTGCTCGTATAAAACACGGATATGATAGTCTTGCAATCACTAGCTTGCTATCGCTCCAATCATTCACAAACACATATTGTACTCATCAAAGTACAATGCTCGTATAAAACACACAAAACGAGCAGCACAAACCAAATATAAACTCAAAATATCAACACCCATTTTTTTCACAGCGAATGAAGAAAAATAGAACCCCACTATTATGGAAAAACATATAGACATACACTATATAATGTTACCGATACCACCAGTAAACTCGAATCACACACGAATCTAGGGTTAACGAAATACCGCAACTTTATCTAGCCACATGAAATATACCTCCTCCATCTGAGGTGAAACTCATAACAACAACTTCGCCAATCTCCCTAGATACTCCAAATGGTTCCTGAACATGGTACACTTTCCTTAACGAAACCAAAACTACTCTTATCAATGCCCCACCTCGGCACCCTATCCTTATCCTTTAACTCTTACTGGGCAATGACTAACCATGTGGTTTTACACTCCACCTTGCAACATTCCCCACTTCTGGCCACCCTGACCAAGTTAAGGTTATCAGTATCTCAGACTCTATAGCCTCGATCCTAACAACCGCCTTCATAGTTCCCTTAGTTTCTTCATCAAAAGGAAACTCCACTACCGGCCTTAATAACCCTGTTTCAATGAATTCCCTGGGTGGATGTCAACCAATGAGGTTCTACGAACACAACTTCTCCATAAGTGTTAGCAACATTTACTAGTGAGCCCATCGTTCCACCGAAGGACTCTGTATTCATTGTACCTACCTTAATTCAGCACAAAGTTCACTTATCCATATAATTCTTTATTCACTGTCGGCCTCTGACCGATCCTTATATGAATAATCCAGAAACTGCATTCTCTTCATTCCTGATAAACCAAAGGAACTCACGGTTAAAATCATCCATAAGATTCCTTTATAAGCAAAACATCCCTCTCCCTCGAACATGGTGACCACTGTTCCCACCATTTTAATATTGCTCCCACGAGTGAAAAATTTTCCTCAAATTTTCACATATGGGTATTTCCATACCCTGCTCTAGGCCAAAGCTTCTGAGCCTTATACTTCCACTGAGTAATGCTACACTTACTTCGCATGACTCAACTTCAACTTTTGGTCCTTATTAAAGACCCTTCGAACCACTCCCTAGTTTAACTTAACTGGGTAATTCAAATTCAGCACCACTCTCTACTATAGCGGTACGTGAATAGTTATAACTACTATACCTTAGTAGTCGTTGCAAGAATTCTTAGCAAATTCCACAAAGGGAGTGACCTCAACTACGGTCCTCGTCCCTAACTTTAATTTACAGCTCCAACTAAGCCACGCCTCCTACTACCCTCATCACGGCCTTACTTAGTCACCCTTCCTTGATCATCACACTAATCTCGAACGAACACACAAAATATTTACTATATTCTTATACAATGGCAGGAGAACGGAATCTCACAAGAGGAATCAACAATCCTAATCCTAAGGCTCTATATCAAATTGAGATCAACGCTGAAAGCATAGTAAGTCCGCACAGATTCCTAAGGACACTAAAATCTGATGCTTTGATACCATCTATAACACCCTGCCTAATATAATATCAGGCAATCAATCTTGTACCAAATTAAAACAGGAGTCTCATATGGTTCCTTCTTAGCATCATTGTCGAAAACCAATTTAATTACTAATAACCTATTAGGTTGGGTTCAAAATTTTATTTAACTAATCTTTTTAATCAAACCGTTTAAATAAAACATTCACACAGTTTATATATATGGAACTGAAATGAAATAAAATAATCGAACACTCGGCTCAACATAATACAACCAAATCGAATGCCGCACTAAAAGGCGGTAAAAGAGTAAAAATATATAATTGGGCTTTCGGCCCGAATGTTACTAGAATAACTCCTATCAAGATCTCAAGTATAGAAGCACCTAATATAAACCTGCATGCATCCACAGTTGCTGCAGCAAACGTCTGACACGAAGGAATCATCATCCAGGTGTCCCTGTGACTAGACACCTATATAAATATAATATATAGCAAGAGAGGAAAAAATATAAAAACGGGTCAGAGACCGAGTTTGAAAATATTTCGCAAGTGCATAAATGCCATATTTTAAAATATGATTTATTTCATATTTAAGTTGCTATCTCACTCCCATGAAATACCCCTCACCCCTCTTCTAATTAGTGCACACCTATCGCATAACTTTATAAACCTACTAGTTAAGCTACCCTGCCTAACTAAACGCTATTACCCATACTCATACCCAAGCACTAAGGGATAAACTTCTCCCCATTCCTAACATTGATCTACGTTCGTGCTTGGGGTGTCTCGTGAAGCGAAATCCAAACAAGAAACCCCCTGATACACTACTACCTGGCAATGTTGATCGTCGGGATTCATTAGGCCCTCAGCACATAACGCAAATATAAAAACTCATATATATAGTTTTGACTAGAAGTTCTAATTCATTTTCATATAAATCTACCGGAAGGGGAAACACACCTTATTAGTCTTTTCACTTTATATACATATATTTACTTTATGATGTCTCATTTTCATATACAAGCAATATACCATACGCAAAAGTATATACTTATACCTATTATAATCATAAGTATAATAACCGTCCCTCCGAACTATAACTCGAGGACCAGTCTCATAGTGCCTATCCGAATTCGGGTTTACTCACTCAACTACGGTACCAAGCCAGACTCACTCATGGTCATTGTAAAAATACACAACGGTGAAGGCGGTCATATTTCCTCTCCAAGTGGAGTACGCACATCGCACTCGAACAGGAGACGATATGACATGGGGATATACTCTCCCTTGTCCTCAAGCCAGGTGATTCACCCACATTACATAACCTCCCCAAATCGCACTAGAGAAAATATATAATCTGGCTGTTCCAACCCTATGCCAAAGGAAAGCCCGTGGAATCAACCTCTAAGATATAAATATACCAATCACACACATATATATTTATACGAATCATATTATATATATTGTAATCGCATCGTATATATAATCTACATCACGTCTCCAATATATATGTATATATGGCTATAATTGCCAATCTCGTATAGCAATAGACAATATTCCAACTATTCCCATTCGTAATAGTATATAAGTATTCTCACACTTAATATATAACTCTCACCTTAATCACTTTCAAGCATTTATATCTTCCTGAATAGACCAATATGTACAAACTATATAGGTATACTATCAACTTATCTTAATTCCATAAGTATCGCACCACCTATAATAATCGTCGTCAATAGACGTACCGGATAATCGCTCTGTCACCTCCAACCTATATCCTCAACTCTATCCTATTCACCTCGTAGGATTTTCTCCAAATATAATCGGCATAAAATTTCCATTCTCTTCATTCATCATTATATATCTAAAAATAATCGCTCGCCTAATTACTATCCGGAGTGTTATTCGTCCTAAACACCCTTAAATTAGTTAGTCCTGAATTCTTATTTTTCATGAACCCAAGGTTTACACTTCACTCAAATAATAATTTATAAGTCCCCACACCATTTTTAGGAACTCCAAAAATCTAACTCCACAATTTGTTTTCCCCAAAACTACACCTTAAGTGTCACACAATTTTACTCCCTCCTAGTCGAAATAAATTCCCTTAAATGGCTAGGTATTGATCTCCCCTAAATGAATATTTATTTACTAAAATAAACATGCTAGAAATAATAAATCTAATAATTTATCCCATTTAAATAAAAAGGCCGAAATTGTCAAATTTTCTAAAGGATCGATCGATCGATCAGGGGGTCTTCTTCTCCGAGACTCTGTATCGGCCATTATAATACCCTCAAGCTTTTTACTCCTTATCCCAACCTTATTTAACCACAACCAACTAATTTTATTCAAGGTAAATTGGTTTTAATCATCCTAGAACCAAGAATCAACAATTAATTTCGAGAAATTTCCAAGTCCCTCGAATCGAATATTATCCCTTAAACTTTCTGAAAACCCATTTTGATTCACGAAATCCCAAAGATATTTATAGTATTATACTACCAACTATAATATGAGATTTTATTCTTAAATAAATAAAGCAAGTAAACACTTGCCTCGTGGATAAAATCCGATGACCTCGAGTCGAATCCCGCGGAGTTTGGCCGGAATCTACCTTTCTTCCTCTTTTTCCTTCCTCTCTCCTATTTCTCTTATTTCTCTCTTTTTCTTTCCTTCTCTTTCCCTCTCTCGTGCCTTTTATAGGAGAGAATAAGGGTTTATCCCTTATAAACCCAAAAATAACTCGTTTACTCAATTGCGAGTCCTTATTAGTCCAAAAATCCCCAGAACCTAAACACTACTCCCGGATACTCTATTACGACTATTTCGGACATTCTGAAACCAACAGCGCACTCGAAATATCCATTCGAGTAACTTAATTATAATTAACTAACTAAACCCATAATCTCTCAATACGAGTTTTTCCAAATAAAATATTACCGTTTGTCGCTTTACCCAACCGCGTCATGTAATTAAAATAGTCCAACTCATTTACTTACTCCCAAAAGTAAATATAACACGCATCGAAAATCCTATAATCCTCCTAATTCCATAAATTATTATTCAGAGAAATTTCTCAAATCTCCAAACTACGCCCACTTATGAAATTTAATTATCCATAAAAGTGCGGGGTATTACAGGGGTGTTTAGCCATACATTCTCATGTGTGAATAAACAATAATAAATAATATGTTAAGAAAAATATAAATTGAAAAGAGAAGTAAGAAATACGATATGCAATTTTTCTTGTCGAATTGTGTTCATGAAAGTGCGTCCCAACTTTTCCACAAATTCAGCACTTGATTACACAAATAAAAAGAAAAAATAAACCTAAATTTTATTCTAACACTAAACTAATTTTTTTGGAATTTTTTTATGTACCTACTATGTACATAATATGCACAGTCTTTTTCTCTATTTTCTCTGTCTCTTCGTTGCTATCTCCAAGTAAGAGTCCTCTTAAAAATGAGGTTCTTCCCTTTATTATAACCCACGTTTCTTATGTTTGAGAGATATTTGGGATTGAAAAATAACAAGTCAAAATGTGGGCTTTCTCTTTGCACGTGACTTAGTTGGACAGAGGTTGAAAATGAATTTGTTTGCTCCTGATTTTGTGGGATGGAGATTGAAATGGGTTTTTGTTAAATCAAGTTGGGAGAAGACAAGGGTCTCGGGTTATGCAATGAAAGCCAGATCTTTGTGAGGTTCACGGGTTGACAGGAATGGAACCGGAGGTGGTCGGCGTGGCAGGTGGTGTTCAATTACCGAATTGAGTCCAGTTAAGCGAGGTTTAGGGTTGAGGGATCCAAGTTCATGGGAACATCAGGTGGTTTCGGGTTTAGTTAGGTCGGTGTTGAGTGCGAGGTCGGGTTTTTGGCAGAACCCGAGATGGGTTCAGGCGCGGGTTGGCACACGGGTTTCAGGTTAAGATGGGTGGTTAGGTAGTGGGGGTTTAAGAGAAAGAGAGAATGGGTTTGAGGTTTGGGTTTGTTAATGGAGGTGAGAGAAGAGAGTTGTGTTTTGGGTATGGAGGTGGGTGATGAGAGAGAAGGTGGTTGGAGGTTGAAAAACATGATGGGTGAGTGGTGTTTGGGTGTGGTAAGGTGTATGGAAGTTAGGCGTGTGCGTGAGTTGTTTGGGTGTAAGTAAGGTGTAGGTAATTGTGTGTGTGTATTAGTTTGTACCCAACTAACAAAAAATAAATAAAATAAGAAAAATAATAACTAATAAAAATAAACTTAATAAAAACAAGTAAAATAAAAATAAAAACTAAACTAAACTAAAAATAAAAATCTAGTAAACTACTAAAGACTAATCCGAAAAATAAAAAGAAATACAAATAAGCATTAAAAATCTAATAAAACTAGAAAATAAATTCCTAAAAACTAATCCTAATCCTAATAAAATAAAATAAAATAAAATAAAATAAAGATAAAAATTAAAAACTGATAAAAATAAAAATCGAAATAAAGAAATATGAAAATAGAAAATAAATCCTAGAAAATTCTAAATAAATCCTAAAAATAAAATGACTCAAAATAAAAATCTAGAAAAATAATAAAGGTACAGACTCAACACACACATGCTCGGGTGATGGAATGGGCTCGTTTTAGGCTTAGGTTTGGTTCGGGGCATCGAAAATGACCTCGACAAGCTCAAATAAACTTTTGACGTCATGATCTCTTTGATTTCTTCGTTGAACGCTTTTAACTTCTATTGTGTCGCAATTGCACTGATTTAGCATCATTTAATATTGCGACTATGTATTGACCTGCAAAATGATAAAATACGAACATAAGGCGAATTTATTAAAAACTAGCGACTAAAATGCATCTATTCGGGGCATAAATTATACACTTTGGGGTGCTTATCAAAGCATAAGGATAATTTTCCATTTTTTTACATTCTAAGTCATTCGAAAAATTGCCTAAGATCAAGTTTGTCTCCTTTCGGCCGTGGAACAACACTAAAAGAATATGTTATCATGCAAAATCTCTCTAGAACTTTATCAATATATGCTTTCTGAGACATTCCCAAAATTCCAAGTGACCTATCACGGAATATCAATTCCTATCACATAGGAAGCCTCACCCATATTTTTTATTTCAAAATTCTTAGAGAGATGATTCTTAGTCACATGTAATGACCAAGATTACTTTTGGCTAGTAATATCTCATCAACATACAGTACCAAAAATATGAACTTACTTCGACTGATCTTGAGGTATATACATGGATCAACTAAGTTTTCTTTAAAATCAAAGTTTGTAATGATCTCATCAAACTTTAGATGCCATTGCCTTAAATTTTGTTTCAGTCCATCTATTAATTTCTTAAGTTTGCAGACCATGTCTCCCTTACCTTCGATTATGACACCTTCAGGTTGACGCATATAGAATTCCTCTTGTAAGTGGACATTAAGAAAGGATATTTTCACATCCATTTGATGTAACTCGAGGGCATAATGAGCTACTAATGCCATGGTAATTCTAAGAGAATCCTTCTTAAACACAAGGGAAAAAGTCCTAGTATAGTCGATACCTTCTTTTTTATTAAAATCTTTTGATATAACTCGAGCTTTATGTCATTAAATATTTCCATTATAGTCACGCTTAGTCCTAAAGACCCACTCACACCCGGCTAGTTTGTGTCCCGTTGGCAATTGAATAACGTCCCAAACTTGATTTCTAGCCATAGATTTTAGTTCATCCTTCATGACATCAATCCATTTGCTAGAATTAACCTCTTTAATGGCTTGTGAATATGAAATCGAATATTTAGTTATCCCAACATCAAATTCTACTTGGTAAAGCATGTAATCATTAAAAATAAAAAATCTCCTCTGACGATGTGACTTCCTTAATGTTGTTTCCTTAAGTGCTTCATCCATAGGGTTATTGACGATAATATCATCATGGAGTTGTTGATCATTTATTGGGTGTTTCTCTTTGCTGAAAGGCTCAACAATGGGGGGATTCCCAATAACTTGCGAAATTAAGAGTAAAGGGATATTTACCCTAATTTTCTGAATGGTCACATTATTAATTTTAGTACTCCCACTCATTTCGGCATTCTTATAGAATCTGCCATTATCCGTTTAAAAAATTATCGTACTATGGTTAGGACAGTAAAATTTATATCCTTTGGACCTCTCTGGGCAACCTATAAAGTAACCACTGACCATTTTTTATTAGGCATAAATTCTTCCGATTTATCCCCTTAATTTAAAGGATTTTATCACCTTGTATCATGTAAAATGCGTTGATTTATCTCATATCCTTGCTATTGACATTTCCTATATAGTGCATCAAGTTTCATGTATTCTTTGTTCTTTTTACAGGTATTTTATACAAGTGAAGAGAATAGGAAACTCAGAACCGAGAAACTAAGGAAGAAAGAAAGGAAGAAAAGTCATAGAGAAAAAAAGTAATTTACATCTAGATTTCGAACGAGGAACCAAAATGAAAGTTGAAGACCTCGAGTATACAAGCACGTAAGAAGAAACAACATCCAAATCCGAGTCCCGAATCAAAAGTTATGAGGCCTAAAAAATGATAGAAAATCATAACAACTAGCAGAAAGAAAAGGGTTTCCAGACTGATTCGATATGAGCAAAATCGAACTCGTGCGATGAAGACAAAGTTCATGTCAAGGCCGGACCGATCCGGTTATTCCCAAAAATGATTCGATCCGAATTCATAAAAGTTCCTGCATAAGCCAAATATCCGGACCGATCCGGTTTCAAGAAAAAATGAACTGATCCGGTATACACCAGACCGAACCGATGGACCAGGCCGGACCATCCGGGGTGACGAATTTCTGATTTATCTTTTTCAAATTTAGAGTTGTATCTAGATCAAAATCTTATAATTTCATAGAGTATATATTCCAACTAATTCCCAAACTTTAGGGAGTTCTCTTTTTGATAGTTTTAGAGGATTTTTGCAACTAAGAACCCTAGTATTTAATTTATGTAATCTTTCTTCAAGCTTCAAGCATTAATTCCAGAATTTCCTTCATTCGAAGTATTGTTTCCTTTCTGAATTCAATTGATTTTACATTTGTGTCTGGTTATTCATAGAAATTAGGTTGAAACTTTTATTTACAAGCTTCTTCCCAATTCTTCACATAGTTATGAATTCATGCAAAATAGGTTTTGTGTTCATGCGTAGTTTAATTATGTCCAGCTAAATTTCAAAGGGATGGGATGCATAAACCCAACCTGATGTAGTTTACATGAATAGAAAATAGGTTTTGAATCAAATTTTGATCTAATCATGTTGTGTAGTGCACATAACCATCGTAGGTCTTTTAACCTCATTTGCCCTAGGTAATCGGTGTGTTTAAGGATGCGATGTGCGTGTTGGCTATACAACACCGCTTTATTCTTACCTTTGATTACGTATGATGCGGGATAGTACCTTCATATATGTAATGCTTAGGATTACTAAAGACTGGGTTTGATCAACTCTGTAATTCAAAATCTAGTATTCTATCTGGTGAATCTACCAGGGTTTGGGGGATTGTATCCAAACCTGCTTTTCCTTCATTCATAATTACTTAATTGTAGTAGCTTTATTTCTGTACACGTCACGTAGTCAATAATTCATAGTTCTATTGCATTTAGATAGTAGAATTTAATTCCATAATTAATCATCTTTTAATTTCTTTTCTCGGATAAGTTTAGGGTTAGTCTGCTATTCCGTCATCGTTACGAGCATTCGTCCTAGTTCCCTGTGGATATGATCCCATCATACCGGGTTATGACATATGTGATAGGCTTGCACTTGAGCCTATATAAGCACGCACTTAAGACACATTTGTGGTCACGTCAAGTTTTTGGCGCTGTTGTCGGGGACCTAGGTAAACTTTTAGGTTAGTAGATTTAATCCCAAATTTGATTCCAAAATTTGAAAAGCCAAAAAAAAAAATTCCATAAAAATTAAAAAAATAAAAAGCCAAAAATGAATCATCTCTCAAAATCCTTTTTGTGAAAAATCCAGAACAAATTCCTCAAAATACTCCAATAAGAATCCACAAAAATCCCATCATTGAGTATAATTTTGATAGCCCCTATACCCCTTTCGTTCCACAATTTTGGGTTCCACCTCCTACACCTCCAAACTCTACCACAAGTCACACGCCGAGTCACACTTATAGAACACTGAGTGAGGATTCTGAGTTATTGGAGAGAGAGCAATGTCGGATATTACTAGTTTCGGTATGGATGAGGGAAACCTACCCTATCGTCCCATGAAAGAACTCTTATTTCCCCAGCGAACTGTCACACCTGTATGCATTCTACTTTCGTACAATGTAGGACATTTCCACTTCCGTAATGGGAAGATACATATTCTTCCAACATTTCACGGCATGGATTTGAAGAAACCATACCTCCATATCCATGAGTTCGAAGAGGCGTACGAAACCTTTAGTGATCAAGCTTGCACGCAAGATGTCATTCGCTTAAAGATTTTTTGTTTTTCCTTAAAGGAAAGAGCTAAGACCTAGCTTTGGTCTTTACCACCGAACTCGATTATATCATGGAAGGATATGAAATCCAAGTTTCTTTCAAAGTTCTTTCCACAACATAAAACCAACTCTATCAAGGCCCAAATTCAAGCCTTTTGACAACAAGAAAATGAGTCATTTGATAAGTGTTGGGAATGCTTTCAAAAGGTGGTTAACACTTGCCCCCACCATGGATTTAAAAAAATCACCCGATCTCTTTCTTCCATCATGGGATTACTATAGCGTCTAAACAACTTGTTCAAATAATGTGTGAAAGACCATTTTGGGAATTAGATGCGAGTGATGTTGAGTCCCATCTTAACTATGTCACCGAGACTACTCAAGAATGGGACACATCTGATCTCAATGCCCAAAACTGACCTTGAAAAATGTGCACCGTTCCTGTTACTTCCTGTCTATATCAATTGGATAAATATACTTTGTTAGACCATCGACTTGATCAATTTGAGAAAAGTATGAGAGACATACTCGAGGTACGACTAAGAGAAACTATCAAATCCACCCGTGTAGTGAAAGAAAAGGTGCGCGCCATTTGTGAGGCGGGTCATTCAACAAAAGAATGTCCGATAATACCCACTTACAAAGTCGTGCTTACCGAGCAAGTGGAAGAAATAGGAGGGTTTAAGGGAAATTTTAATGCCCCTCACAGGAACGCATATAACCCTTCATGGAGGAACCATCCTGGTTTTAGCTATGGGCAAAAACAAGCTACGTTGAATACAAATTCACATGTTGCCCTACCTCCACCCCCTCCTCAATTTCAACAAGCGCCACCAATGCAAGCACACATGCAAGCACCACCTCCAGGCCCATACAGTACCCCACCATGGAGGACTCTTGATGATAACTTAAACCAGTTCATCCAATCTTAAAACGCAACTAATGCCAAGTTTGAGTGCATGTTCACTAGAATGCATACAATCATATCTAAGTTGTAATGTTCATTAAGTGTCCACGAGAAGGGTAAGTTTTCGGCTCAAGTCCAAAGACCTCCTCAAGGTCGAGCCAATGTTAGCTCTACATCTTTCGATCAACAAGAGAAATGACAAGCCGTCACCACTCTACATAGTGGGCGAGTCATTGATTTATCACCTCTCCCACACGAGGAGCCAAAATACAAGGAGCACGAAAGAGGCCGAAGATGCCCACTTGAATGAGAGTGACAAAGACGACGCTAATGAGACCGTAATTGTTGTGAAATCGCCCACCGCCACTCCGTTCCCACAACTATTAGCCCCACCTTAAAAGGGGGCCTCTCGTGCAGATGTGATAGATGTTATTAACCAAGTGAAGATGAATTTGCCATTCCTTGATGCCATTAAGAAAATTCTTGCCTATGCCAAGGTCATTAAATATCTTTTGACTGTGTAAAGACGGCTAAAGGTGAAGAAGAATGTCTTCCTAGCGCAGAATGTGAGCTCCGTTCTACTTACCGACCTCCCACCCAAGTTTAAAGATCCGGGTGCACCCAAAATTTCATGTGTTATTGGAGAACGTCGAATTGAGAAAGCCTTACTGGACTTAGGCTCGAATGTTAATATCCTTCCATATTCCATTTATAGGCAGCTTGAGTTGGGTGACCTTAAGCCCACAAGAATCACTCTCTAATCAGCGGATCACATAATGAAGGTGACTCGAGGGATTATTGAGGATGTGATAGTCCAAGTGGACACTTTCTACTTCCCGATAGGCTTTTTCATTTGGGACACGGAGCCCTTCATCCATTATAGCAACCATGTTCCCATCATTCTAGGATGCCCATTCTTATCTACGGCTAATACTTTAATCAATACAAGAAATGGGTAACTGCATCTCATTTTTGGGAACATGACCCTCGAGATGAACATATTTAATGCTGCTGACCAAGTGGGTGATAAAGATGAAATCCATACGGTCGACCTCATAGAGGAGGTAGTAGAAGAGAGCATCAAGAGAACCATGGGTGAGGATGATTTAAAAGCATGCCTTGTGAGTGGTGATGAGAGTGAGATCACATACATCGAGTTTGAGGGAGAGGTCGAGGAGTTTTAAGCGATATTAGACGAGGGAGCATCGATAGAGGAGTTGAGAGATGGTCATTAGGTTTCTAGATTCGAGGACTTACCCCCAAGGGAGTCATGCTTGATCCCCTCTGAAGAAAATTTTCCTACCCTCGAGTTGAAGAAACTACCCTCTAATATGAAATATGTTTTTTTAGAAGAGGATAAGACATTTCCTTTTGTTCTCTCCTCTAGCCTAGATAAAGAGCAAGAGGGTAAGTTGCTGGAAATTTTGAGGAAGAACAGTGGTGCTTTTGGTTGGTCTATAGCGGATTTGAAGGGTATAAGTCCCTTGATTTTCACCCACGAAATCCACCTCGAGGAGGACGTGAAGCCCTCGAGGGAAATGTAAAGGCGACTAAACCCAACCATGAAAGAAGTTGTTAGAGTGAACATTATCAAGTTATTAGATGTTGTGATTATCTACCCTATCTCGGATAGTAAATGGGTAATCCCAACTCAAGTCATCCCGAAGAATTCGGGCATGACCGTGGTCAAAAACTCTAGGGGAGAATTAATTCCTCAACGCACCACCACTGGGTGGTGTGCTTTCATTGATTACCAAAAACTCAATGCCAGAACGAGAAAATACCATTTCCCCTTGCCATTTATCAACCAAATGCTTGAACGTGTAGCGGGTCACCCATATTATTATTTCTTTGATGGTTATTCTGGATATAACCAAATTGAGGTAGACATACTAGATCAAGAGAAAATGACTTTTACATGTTCATTTAGCACGTTTGCCTACGAATGTATGCCTTTTGGTGTGTGCAATGCACCCGCGGCCTTTCAACGGTGCATGCTGAGTCACTTTAGCGACATGGTAGAGAGAGGACTTGAGGTTTTCATGGACGATTTTAGCATTTTTGGCCCCTCTTTTAACCAATGTCTTGCGAATCTTGAGAAAGTATTATCCCCATGTGTGGAAAAGAACTTAGTTCTTAATTGGGAAAAATGCCACTTCATGGTTACCGAGGGCATAGTTCTTGGACACATAGTCTCATCTAAAGTAATAGAAGTTGATAGAGCAAAAATAGATCTCATAGCTGAGCTTCCCCTGTCGAAATCACTAAAGGATGTTCGCTCTTTCTTGGGCCACACTAGATTTTATAGAAGGTTTATCAAGAATTTAGCGACATCGCTAGACCCTTGAGTAACCTCTTTATTAAGGATGCACCCTTTGAGTGGAATGAAGCATGCTAGGAGGCTTTCGATAAATTGAAAAGCATGTTAATTTCCGCCCCTATCATGCAAGCTCTGGATTGGTCTCTTCCATTCGAGATTATGCATGATGCTAATGATTACACGATTGGGGCTATTTTGGGGAAAAGAAAGGACAAAAAAGCTCAAGTCATATATTACGCTATCCGAACGTTGATCGGGCCACAACTTAACTACTCCACAATGGAGAAAGAGTTGCTAGTAATTGTTTTTACTTTGGACAAATTATGCTCATACCTTGTTGAGTCTCCCATTACATACTTTACCGACCACGCATCACTTAAATATCTCCTTACTAAGAAAGATGCGAAGACATGCCTCATAAGGTGGATCATACTCCTACAAGAGTTCAATCTCTCTATAAAAGATAATAAAGGGGTAGGAAACGTTGTCGTCGACCATTTTTCACGGCTTTCGTCCCATGTGCCTAGTGATCCAATACCCATAGATGAGTACTTTTCGAATGAGCAACTCTTTGATACTTCTTCTCTACCTTGGTTTGAGGACATCGTTAACTATCTTGTTACGAGAGCCATTCCTCTCGGATGGACACCACAAGAGAAGAAGAAATTCATCACTTGGACATGCATGTTCTTCTATGACGATCCATTCTTATTCAAATATTGTGCGGACCAAATCATCCGAAGATGTGTTCCAGATGAAAAAATTCAAAGTGTAATCCGTTTTATCATACGAAATCTTGTGGAGTCCACTTCTCCAAGAATAAGACATCCGCTAAAATCCTTCAAAGCCATCTCTATTGGCCCAAAATATTTCGGGATGTGAACACCTATCGCAAATCTTGTGATAGATGTCAAATGATGGGAGCTATTACCCACCATGACATAATGCCAATAACCCCTATACTCGTTATTGAGTTATTTGATTGCTGGGGTATTGACTTCATGGGACCATTCCCTCCCTCCTTTGGCTTCTTATATATCCTCGTTGCAGTATACTATGTCTCCAAATGGGTAGATGCAATAGCTACCAAGACGAATGACGATAAAGTGGTGATAGATTTCTTACAAGATCACATACTCTTTCGCTTCGGTTCTACGAAGGCAATCATAAGTGATAATGTCACATATTTTAGAAATAGGACGTTTGAAAAATTAATGAGAAACATTCACAAGGTTGGAACGACTTATCATCCCCAAATAATTTGTCAAGCTGAGTTAGCAAATCGTGAGATCAAGACTATCCTTGAACAGACCATCAATCCTACCCAAAAAGATTAGGCTCTTCGATTAAATGATGCACTATGGTCTTATCGTACCTCCTACAATAACCCCCTCGGGATGTACCTTTTTCTTTTTATCTATGAGAAGCCTTTCCATCTCCCCGTGGAGCTAGAGCATAAATCCTATTGGGTGATCAAGAAGTTGAACAACAATCCATAAAGTCGGTGAAGATCGCAAGCTTCATTGAATGATTTGGAAGAGATGCATAATGACGCATACGAGAGTGCTAAAATTTCAAAGGAATGAATGAAATTCACGCATGACAAGATAATTTGACGAAAAGAGTTTCATCCAGGATAAAAAGTGCTTCTCTACAACTCTCGATTACACTTATTTCCTGGTAAGTTGCGTTCAAGATGGACGGGCCCATTTGTGGTAAGAAAAGTATTCTCCTATGGAGCTATAGACTTAAAAAATTTAAAAGGGGGGAATACTTTCAAGTGTAATGGCTAACTCTTTAAACCGTACTTTGAGGCGTGTGCCAAAGAAGCTGACACAATTTAGTTGTCAGACCCCATCTATAGGGATTGATTGAGAAGTACGAGAAGGTCATCGCACCCCCGACGCGTATGGGGTGATTCGTGTGTATAGTAGTTGTGTGTAGGTTAAGGTAGTTAGGAGTCGATAGGTATAAGTCATGATAGGATAGGAGAAGAAGCACACGATAGAGATATCGTATTGGGTTTCGAAGTAAGTGATGGGAGGTCTTAGGTCACACTTACGTTGGTATAATTATGGGAACACCCGAGAAATTGAGAGAAAAGAGTTCATTCAAAAGATAAGGGAAGAAGAAAATTACAAGGAACCGTACCGGTCCTCCCTTGGCACCCATATCGGTCCGGATATGCAAAAAGTCAAAAATAAAATAAGGACCGAACTAGTGCAATCCTAGGACCCGATTCGGTTTGATGTCTGTATTTTCTTTCCCCTTCCCCAGATGCACCCCCCATTCCCCCAATCCATCATCTTCCGTCCATATTCATCCTTCCACTCTTCCCCATACATTTCCCTCTCAAATCCATCCCTATTTCGCTCTAAAACCCTTTCCATACAAAAGCCACCCCTTCCCTTCATCGACCACCTTTAAATACACCTCATTTCCCCCCATTTCACTATCACTTCACTCACCCAACTCTCTTATTCTCTCTTTCATAATTTCCACATGGAAAATAGTCCCTCCTAGAAAAATACGCCTCCATCGAGGTTCCTAACAATGAAAATGGGTCGTTCTGATCATGCCAAGAGCAAATCTGGCAAGAACGTTTTTTCAGCCATTCCTGAAAACTACACATGGAGCGCCAAATGAGCTGGAATGAGCTTCACCAATCTGTCAATGCCCTCTTCCTTTTGAGGGGGTGGTGCCAGTTTCTTAATGAGCCTCATGAGGCGGTGTGGGAGACCGAGGTGAGTGCCTTTTATGGCTCTCACGTCCGCACCGCTGAATTCACTTCCCAAGCATATGTCGACGCCACTCCCGTCCCACTCTCTTTGGACATTCTGATCTGAAAGTTAGCGGAAAAAGGGGTCCTGAGCCCATCCCAATTTACGTACCCCAACAATCTCGCCCCCTTATGAAAGCCACATGCATGTACCGCATCGTGCCCAACGAACATTGGGGTACTGAGATATGCCCAGTGGTCCAGATGAATGACAAGGCCTGCATAACGTTCCAAATAGTATGCGCAAATATCCTCCAAACCTCAAATAACTTCTCTATGCACCCCCGTCAATCCACCCTGGTTTATCACCTTTTCGACCCCACTACCACTATCCACCTGGCCCTCATTCTCTACAAGGACATTTTCTTCGTGGCCTTGGATAAGAAGGGTACAACCCCTCTCCCATATGCCTGACTCATCACTTCTATTTTAGCCGATGCTTGTATTGTTCCTCCCCAAACCTTTACTCGCCTTCCCAATCCTTATGGGCAATGCACCCGCACTAAGAGTGAGAGGCAAAGGGAGATTATCCAAGCACGGAGGGAGGAAGACGATGTGGATGATGACGAGGATGATGATGAGGCGGATGAGGATGACGAGGAAGATGAGGTTGGGGCTGCGGATGTTGAGATGGGGGAGGGAGAAGAAGAGGAGTATGATGAAGATGCAGATTCTGATTTTGAGTTACCGGAAGGAGATATTGATTGATGCATCACCGTGCTAGAATCGCGCTTCGATGGTTTCATCAATGAATACCACGCTGATCGTGAAGAGGATCGTCGTTCCTACCTGCACAACACTAGCATGTGAATTGTCTTCAAGCTGAGCTCTATCGCATGACTATGGGTACGCCACCATCGAGCTACTTTTACGACCCATATAACCCGAATGCTCCCGACACCTCTCACTCGCCCCAAGTAACATGTTTGAGTGGTTATTTTGTGTATTTTCTTCCATTTTACTGGTTTTACATTCCTGCACTTTGAATATATAATGGAAGAATTTGCTTGCCTATCTTTGTGTTTCTTATACCTGCTTATTTTATTCTTGCATTTTGTACTTTGTTTATTTCATATGCATTCTCTCTTTAGTTTAGCTTTTAGTCCTTTTGCATCGGGACTTTGCAAAAGTCTAAGTTGGGGGGGGGGGGGGGGGGGTACGCATTCGCTTCAAAAACTTCACAAAGTTCAAAATGCCCAAAGACCTAAAAAAATTTAGAAAATTTCAAAAAATTTCCAAAAAAATGAAAATTTTGAAAAAAATCCAAAAATATTTTTCTTCAAAATAAATAAAAAATGGGATTTAAAATTTTCAAAAATATCACCGAAATTTTGTTTGAAGTCTCAAATTTGTAAAATTCAAATTGCACAAAGCCAACATTAACCAAAGATGGAAATTGAACGAAATTTGTCGACTTTACGAATAAGTGTGGAGATTAACCAACCCGGTGAGATTTCGAGCCTATCGAGTTTTCTGGGCTTTTAAATCAATCTGAGTTAATGGTTAATTCAACGTTGTTTTTAGTATTTAAATAAGTTGTTAAGGATCTCAATATCTTTGTTTTGATCGGTTACGAGAAATGTGTGAGATGTTGTCTTGAAAAGCGTGCTAAAATATCTCTAAACTAAATTAATCTCGAGACGCATATTATAATATAATTTGTAATTCGGATAAAAAGTGGTGAAATTTTTTCCCTTTGCAACCCAACTTGAGCCTAATAAAATGTTTTCTATCTTCATTTGATAACTCGAAAAACCCAAACAACCCAGAATTGTGAAAAATGAAAAATTCGGAATTTAAGTCCAATTTGTGTGATAAAACGGGGCAAGAAAAATAGGATAATGCTCAACAAAAATAGCAAGAAAAGGAAAATAGAAAAAGAAGAGAAAATGAGGAAAAGCCTGAAAAAGCATTAACGGACATCATAAGAACATTTTCCAAATTCCAAACTTTTCGACCATTCCAATTTTACCCAATATACCTTATAAACCCGAAAAAGTCCTAACCGAGTTTGAATTTTGAAATTAATTACCGCGTGGAGAACTAAAACACGAAAAGATAATAAGAGAGATGAATTGGTGTGAATAAGAGGCAATGTTCCCATTTCCCAATAATCGTATTCCACTGAAGATATTTTTTCACCCATAAATTTTTGTCTTTTAATTTTGTGTGAGTGAATTCGTGTTCCAATGCATTTACTCCCTGTATCACGCATACCAAGAGGAATAGGCACATTCCGAGTGATTCGTTTGTGAGAGCATTCGTGATCATTTGAATCAAAACAAATTTTTGGAAAGTAACATAATGATCAATCGATGGAAGTTTGCGGTTTAATTTTTGGCTTCGCACACACACGACAAATCGAGACTAGGGCATATAAATCAATGGTGATTATTTTTAGAAAAGTTTAAATTATATGATTTTTATGTATTTTTAATTTTGTTTGTGTCAAAAATGAATTTTTTGGGTATATTCACTGTAAACCCTCACGAGACAAAACTCGTTCTATTAGGGTAACTTAGGGATTTAAAGGCTTGTTGCATACGCTAAATGCAATCGCTTGCCCGCGAAAAAGATGTTCTATCTTAATAAATTGCTTTCAAGAGTTGAGCCAGGTTACGATTCTTTTACATTGCTCGGGATGATCAAAGTTCTAAGTTAAGGGGTTTGATTAAGCATAAATTATTTTGATTTATCCCCTTAATTTATAGGATTTTATCACCACGTGTCATGTCAAATGCGTTGATTTATCTCATATCCTTTCTATTGAGATTTCCTATATAGTGCATCGAGTTTTGTGTATTCTTTGTTCTTTTTATAGGTATTTTATACAAGTGAAGAGAAGAGGAAACTGATAATCGAGAAACCAAGGAAGAAAGAAAGGAAGAAAAGTCATATGGGAAAAGAGTAATTTTACATCTGGGGTTTGGACGAGGAACCAAAATGAAAGTTGAAGATCTCGAGTCTACAAGCACGTAGGAAGAAATGACATCCAAATTAGAGTAACAGATCAAAAGTTATGAAGCCTCAAAGATGAGATAAAATCACAGCAAAGAGCAGAAAGAAAAGGGATTCCGGATCGATTAGGTATGAGCAAAATTGAACCGGTCTGGTGAAGCCAAAGTTCCTGTCAAAGCCGAACTGATCCGATTATTCCCAAAAATGATCCGAGCCGAATTCATAAAAATTCCCGCATAAGCTAAATTTCCAGACCGATCCGATTTTAAGAAAAATTGAACCAATCTGATATACAACGAACCGAACCGATGGACCATGCCAGACCAGTCTAGGTGACAAATTTTTTATTTATCTTTTTCAAATAAGGAGTTGTATAGATCTCAGACTCTTGCAATTTAGTAGATTATTTATTCCAATTAATTCCCAGACTTTAGGGAGTTCACTTTTTGATAGTTTTAGAGTACTTTTGTAATTAAGAACCCTTGGATTTCATTTCTGCAATATTCCTTCAAGTTTCAAGCATTAATTCCAGAGTTTCCTTCATTCCAAGTATTTTTTCCTTTCTGAATTCAATTTCTTTTACATTTGTGTCTGGTTATTCATAGAAATTATCTTGTAATTTATATTTACAAGATTCTTCCTATTTTTTGACATAGTTATGAATTCATGCAAATAAGTTTTGTGTTCATGCTTAGTTTAATTGTGTCCAGCTAAATTTCCAAGGATTGGGATGCATAAACCCATCCTGATGTAGTTTACATGAATAGAAAATAGGTTTTGAATTAAATTTTGATCGAATCGTGTTATGTAGTGCACACAACCATCATAGGTCTTTTAACCTCGTTTGCCCCAGGTAACCGGGGGGTTTAAGGATGCGATGTGCATGTTGGCTATGCAGCATCACTTTACTCTTACCTTTGATTACGTATGAGGTGGGCTAGTACCTTCATATATGTAATGCTTAGGATTACTAAAGACTGGGTTTGATGAACTCTGTAATTCAAAAGCTAGTATTCTATCTGGTAAATCTACCAGGGTTTGGGGGATTGTATCCTAACCTCCTTTTCCTTTATTCGTATTTACTTAATTGTTGTAGTTTTATTTCTGTGCACGTAGTGTATTCAGTAATTCATAGTTCAATTGAATTTAGATAGTAGAATTTAATTTCATAATTAATCATCTTTTAATTTCTTTTCTCAAATCAGTTTACGGTTAGTCTGCTATTTCGTCATCGTTACGAGCATTCATCCTAGTTCCCTGTGGATACGATACCATCTTATCGGGTTATTACTTACGTGCCTGGCTTTCACTTTAGCCTATATAAGCACGCCTTTAGACACATTTGTGTCGTGTCAGTTTTAAAGTTCAATTTATTTTCATGTGGATTATAAATTCTATTCTCAGTAGGGCGTCCCAAAATTTGGATATGTTTTAAACTAGGTTTGCAACCTTTCCACAGTATAAAGGTTGTCTTTAAAACTGCCATGCTAGGAAGCTGGTTAAATATATAAGTAGTTGTGCATATAGCATCCATCCACAAGGATGCTGGTAAATTAGTATGACTCATCATAGACCTAACCATTCCCATATATGTAGGATTTCGCCTTTCAACTATGCTGCTATGACAAAGTGTGATCTCATCTTAGGACGAAGGATGTAAGGTCTCATAGCCGATTTCTCAAGGGACCTCACCAAGGTCATTTCCAAGACTCGTCCAGACTAGCATCAACCTCATCATCCATAACCTTAGCCATAAAGTAGGCCGAGACCTCAGGAAATTATTTTGTCAATAAGGACATCTTTCTTCCTCGTCATCAGCCGATACCAGGGAATGACCTGTATAACCCGTCTCGGCCTGATGCCATCGGCCGAGGCCACACTTTTCGCTTATCAACATAAAGTCATGCATTGCATCAGCTACCTTATATTCAGTCAGGTTGAGACCTCTGCAGACGAAATCTACACTACGACCAGTAGAAGGTTCCAAGGTGGCATATCCCACGTGGACAATTCTGTTACAACCAGATTATCCCCTAACGTGAGGGAATATTGCATCATCATTAGTTACATGTGTTATGGTCAGTTGTCATCATCCTATTGGGATCCTTCATCATCACATGCCTACTGTATGCTTAGGGGGTGCATTACACCCCTAAGAACTATAAATACTTGTCTCCTACCTCATGTAAAGGGATCACATATTAGAAACCCTGCTGAAACTCCGTCAAACTGACTGTAAGAGAGAAAAATCTTGAGTGCATGTATCTATGGCCATTAGAGCCCGTATTTTATGGATTTCACACACTAGCACAATGGACGTAGGCCCTTCAAAGGTTGAACCACTTATATCTAGTGTCTTTTCCCTCTTTGACTAATCTTTTCTTACTATTATATTGCTTATTTTATGCCATTGTTGTATTTGTATGAGCTCAATCATCACTTTGATTTGGTGATACCAATTCTGGTATCATCGGTCTGGAACCGTTTGTGGGAATGAGAATTATCGTCTCTTCCTTTCTCTAGCTTATACTCACCGGAGTCTCTGGTGGTGAACCATTCCTCCCCCTCTTATGGAGATGTTTCACCATTGAAATAACTCTAGTTGAACCTCTAAGCTTCTACTCTTTAGTTCACAACTCATCCATCATATTTGAAACATGGCATTAAAATTTCCACCTCTAACTGGTGGACCTAGCTCTAGTCATGACCTTCCTCAATAAAAAATGGCGAAGGTCGCGACGGCATTGAAATCATTGGTGGCTATCCAGCAGGCGATACAGGAATAACTAGTCGACTTTAGCCAAAATGTATTGGTGAGACCCACGGGGATAACACCAGAGATGATTACTCTAGAAGACATGGAGTAACATCCAGATGCTAGAGGACCACCCCAGGCACAGCATAAGGAGTAGCCACCTCGCCAACGGCGGAGAAATGTTGCTAGCCCTAGGAGTCTACGCTTGGGGAGGCAAGGTCAACACTGCCCGGAGTATAAGTATGATGACTATGAGGCTGAAGACGCTCAAAATGAATGATGTGAGTCAAATGAAATATTAGGAAACACTGTATGCCCCATTCAAGTTAGCCAAGGATATGGAAGGAGGCCTTGTCAGGATGATCAACAAAGGGGCTCATCCTTTGATCGGTTAAGCAGAGGGTCACCCTTTGAAAGGATCGGCCTAGTGGGTAACCTCAGAGATCGACTATCTAGGTTAAGGAGTATTGACGACTCCAAAAGAGAAGGAGTAGTGTGTCGGATCCCATGCGACCGAGATGAGGGGTTGAGAGAAGTCAACAGCTGACATAGGTCTATGGCAAGGGAACTTTGGTTCGACCGACCGAGTTAGAAGACGACAATATCATCCTGGATGATGTTATAACAACAACCAAAAGGCCCTAGAACTACTCAATCCAGAGGTTAGAAGACAAGATGGGAGACATTCTAAAAAGTCGAGATCCCTTACAGAGGGGCTATTAATAAGGCTCTCCTTTTGTCGCTAAGATCGTCATTTAACCCCGACCAAGTTCAATCCACCAATGTTTACTCCCAAGTATGATGGTAGAACTAATCTAGTTCACCACGTCGAGATGTACCAGTCATCTGTAGACATTTACTTAGTCTCAGATGAGATGAGGTGCCGTGCCTTTTCAAGAACTTTGACCGGAGCAACTCATGTATAGTTAACTTCACTCCCAAAGAGTTCAATTGATATTTTCAAGCAACTTGCAGAAAGATTCGTACACAACTTCTGCTTCTGGGTGAGGCCCCAAAATAAGACAACTCAGATGTTGTAGATCAAGCAGGGGAAGAATGAGAGTCTCAGAGAATATATTACGAGGTTCAATAAGGAAAAGCTAGAGGTCAAAGATTATGAGGAAAGCATTGCAATGACAACTTTGATAGGAGTTCTATAGAAGGGGAAGCTACTCTAGAAGATTGCTGAAGACTCACCGAAGTCCATGGTTGAGTTATTAGCAAAGGACGACAAGGTTATGAATGACAAAGAAACTATGGTAGCAAATTATGAGGATGAGAAGGGTACTAGTAGTGGGGGAAAGTTATAGAAGAAGTACAAAGATGGAAAGAAGAGTTCAGCGGACGACAAGTTCGCTGACTACACTCCCCTCACAATCAGTTACGAACATATCAAGAATGAGGTCAAGAATGATCAGTCCCTGAGGTGGCCCAAAAAATTAAATATCCTCCTCACGAGAGGAACAAAAACATATGGTGTGAATTTCACTAGAACCATGGGCGCCTGATCGAAAAATGTTTTGCTCTAAAGAATGAAATAGATAAGCCGTTGAAGGATGGAAAGTTAAGAAAGTATGTAGACAATTGCAATTAAAAGGGTGGCCAAGACGGCACCTAGAAGAAGAAGAAGTATGAGAAGTGTATGCCAGATACTTCAACCGGACAAGATGATTATGAATTGGATGACTATGATGTGGATGACCCTGACCTGCCTCCCAAGTTTGCTGATCGAAAGGGTCGACTCCATATGACCTCACATAAGCTTAAGATGATCTGCAGGGGGCTTGTTGGAAGACGAAAGGAAGTCGCTGATAGGAAAGCACACATAGCAGAGGCAAAAGCTCTCCTGCCAAAGCCTGAGACTGTCAACTCAGAAACAATTTAGCCTGTCAAAGGTATGAGAGCCAAGGTTGATATGAATACTTTAGTAGTTGGATTTTTAAGGTTAGATTTCAAGGGAATTTTATCTCCCCATGATGACCCTTTGGTCATCACTACTCTAGTTCATGGCTATGAGGTTCTAAGTATTCTGGTAGATGGAGGCAACTCAGCCGACGTTATGTTTTGGTATTATTACAAAGGTCTAGATCTGAGCAAGAGAAGGTTGATTCCGTATCACCAACCACTCATCAACTTTAGTGGGAAAAAAGTACAACCCTTAGGCATATATGAAATAGAAGTGAGAATGGGGAACAACTAGATGAAATGTCTTACAAGGAAGATCAACTTCTTCATCATGGATGAAAACGTCTACTCGACCTACAATATAATTCTCAGAAGGGTAGCCCTCAAGAAATTTTAGGTCATGCCCTCAACAGTACACCAGATGATTAAATTATCGACCTCATATGGAATAGGGGAAGTTTAGAGGGACCAAGTTGAGGCACGCGAATGCTACATCAACTTAGTAGAGTAGAGAGAAGCATACAAAAGGGCCACTATGACCTACAATATTGATACCTTAGACCCTAGAGACAAAAATAAGCGAAAGAAGGGTGAGGCCGCTGAGGAGGTAGAATCCATTGTCCTCGGTGAAGACGAGCTGTAAAGAACCATCCAAATCGACAAAGCCCTAAGGAAGGAGGTCAAAGAGGAGTTGGTTAATCTGTTGAGGAAGAGGCAGAGAATCTTTTCTTGTAGCCAAGAAGACATGCTAGAAACTTATCCAAAAGTTTTCTTCCATAAGCTTAATGTGGTCGAGGATTCAAAGTCGATACGGCAGAGGAGAAGATTTTATTCATGAAAAAAATATGATGTCATCTGGGAAGAGGTGAAAACGTTAAAGAAGGCAGACTTCATGAGAGAGGTCATTTACCCGAAGTGGTTGGCCAATGCTGTCATCGTCAAGATTTGAATAAATCTTGCCCTAAAGATAGCTTCCCATTGTTGAGGATTGATCATATGGTATACGCTACCACATGCCATGAGTTAATGATCTTTATGGATGCCTACTCAGGCTATAACCAAATATTCATGATCTGACCGACGCAGCGAAGACAACCTTTATAACCGACAAGGGGGGCTATTTATACAAGGTCAGGCCCTTTGGGTTGAAGAATGTCAGGGACACATACCAAAGGAGGGTCAATAAAATGTTTGCGGAACAAATCAGGAAGACGATGGAAGTGCATGTAGACGATATGTTGATGAAGAGCCTTATATTCGACACCCATGTGACTGATCTTGAGCGTACTTTTGACATAATGGATGAATATAAGATGAAGCTCAACCCCACCAAGTGCGTCTTCAGTGTCGGAGAAGGAAAGTTATTAGGCCTCATTATAAATCAAAGGGGGATCAAGGGCAACCCCGAAAAGATTAAAGATTTGCTGGAGATAAAGACTCACACAACAATAAAGCATGTGCACAGGCTAACTGGAAGAGTGGCAGCACTAAACATGTTTGTGTCTAGAGCCAATGATAAATGCCTTCCTTTATTTAAAGTATTAAGAAAATATTTTGAATGGAATGATGAGTGCGATAGAGTCTTTAAAGATTTGAAGTCCTATCATGGCTCTCCACTCTTATTGTCCACACCAGTTCAGGGAGAGAAACTGTATATGTATTTAGTAGTGTCAGAATTAGCCATTAGTGCCTCTATTTTAAGAGAAGAGGATGGAGTTTAAAAACCATTGTAATTTAATAGTAAGGCCCTCCCGAGGGTCGAGAAGAGGTCCCCCAAAATGGAGAAGTTGGCCTATAAACTGATCCATGCCTCGAGGAAGATGAAGCCCTATTCCCAGGCACATACAATGGTGGTCCTCACCGACTCTCCTCTCAGACAAGTTATTCACAAGCCTTAGAAGTTAGGAAGACTAATGTCTTGGGAAATTTAATTGGGGTATTTTAACATCATCTACCAGCCAAGAATGGCCACTAAGGGGCAAGCCCTTGCTGGCTTTGTAGCCGACTTCACCTGGGATGAGGCTGACACTAAAGATGTTGAAGCTATACCTTGTGAATAAGAAAGCCGAGTGTGTCCTCCCCCGACCGAGTTCGAGATTAGTTAAGTAAGAAATAAAGTTTTTGAGAATGAGGAGGAGCGGTATCTTTTCAATAATGGAACCATGCAAGAGGGTAGTGTTTTGCCAAATGGTAATGTGTTGAGCCTCTTTGATGATGGATCTTCATGTGAGAATAGAAGCGGGGCATGATTGATAGTGTCAGCACCAGATGGGACCGATATTGAGTATGCATTGAGGTTGAACTTCAAAGCTTCCAATAATGAATTTGAGTATAAGGACCTCATAGCAGGTCTCTCCCTTGCTCAGGCACTGAATGTTGGCCAACTCCCTATTCATAGTGATTCTAGGTTAGTTATTAATAAAATTTGGGGGCATACGAGGCTCAGATAACAAAATGGCAAAGTATCTGGGAAGGGTTACAACATCATTAAAGAATTTTACTGAAGTAAAATTGAAGAGGATACATCGATTGGACAATGGCCGAGCTGATGCTCTGGCAAGGTTGGCTTCGGCCACCAGAACTGAAATCAGAAGAATGATCGTGGTAGATATTCTCCATCGATCTACGATCAAAGGAGAAGAAAATATTATGGAGTTTTGTTTCAATATGAGTATGGGAGCCTCCTGGATGGATCCCATCATCCGCTACATTAGAGATGGGGATCTTCCTAAGGCCAAATCCTAGAAAAAGAAGTTGGGGTATAAAGCTTCCAAGTTCTCCATAATAGGAGACATATTATACAAGAAGGGGTTCCTGCTTCCTCTAATCAGATGTGTACACCCATCTAAGGTAGAGTATATCTTAAAGGACATGAATGAAGGGTCATGTTCCAGTTATATTGAAGGAAGTCCGTTGGCTAAGAGGATCATCGCCCAGGGTTATTGGTGGTTGACGTTAGCCAAAGAAGAAGCTACATAAGTCAAGAAGTGCAGCACATGCCAAAGGTTTTCCACCATACCCCATCAACCTCATCAGCCTCTTACTTCCATTACACCCCCTGGACTTTTACAGTTTGGTGGATTGACTTGGTAGGACCATTGCCAAGAGCTATGAATAATTATCGTTACTTGATTGTTGCGATCGAATATTTTTTAAAGTCGATAGAGGTCGAGTCGATGATAACAATCATAGAGAAGAAAGCATTCAAATTTATTTAGAAAAATATCATTGGTAGGTACGACCTACCCAATACCTTGATTTTTAATAATGGGACGCAGTTCAAGAACATCTCACTGGAGAAATATTGTGAACGAGTAGACAATAAGTAGTTTTTCTCCACTCCTGGATGACCCCAGGCAAATGGGCAGACATAAGTAACGAACATAATGATCCTTTATGGAATTTTAAAAAGATTCAAAAATGACAAAGGGAGATGAATTGAGGACGTATATGATGTTCTATGGGCTTACAGGACGATAGAGAGGACTCCTACAGGGGAAACTCCATTTATGTTAGCTTATGGCTCAGAGGTAGTAGTGCTAATAGAGGTAGGTCTCCCTACCCACAGGGTTCAGACCTATGATATGGAAGAAAATGTTTTTGAACAAAGACTTGATTTGGACCTTATGGAAGAAAGGAGAGAAGATGATGAGGTTAGGCAAGCTGCCTACCAGCAAAGGATAACGAAGTTATATAATAAGAGAGTAAAAGCGGGCCCATTGAAGGTAGTATACTTGGTGTTGAATAAGACATGGCAGAAGCCTAACAAGCTTCATCCAAATTGGCATGGTCCATACAGAGTGGTTGAAGAGGTGGTTCCAGGGACGTATCGATTGGAGAATTTGGAAGGAGAGACATTCTCTGACCTATGGAATGCAGACCACATCAAAAAGTATTACTAGTAAGATTTTAGTTTTACTTATTTCTTTTCCTTCGATCGTAATACATGTATAGGAGGTTCAGATGATGAGTGAAATATGAATAAAAATCTCAAGTGTTCTCTCATACTTTGTATATTTTCTTGAATATTTATTATTTTCTTATATCAACTCATATTAAGCTATAAAATATCATTCGTGGTGAAGTAGCCTTAAGTTTTTATCGATGACACGACAATCCAAATGGGGTTGACCTCATCCATGGACTATCAATAACATCAAGAGTGATTCATAATTAAAACATCATTAACTTGGTGGAAAAACTCTCTCGACCGAGATGAGAGAGATTGGACGAGACGAATCTCAGCCATACACTCTCAAAATGACGAGAGGGGACTTATGATATAACACCATAATTTGGTGGATTCAAATTTGAAAATCACTTAGTTATGGTTCATTTTTAAACATCATTAACTTAGTGGAAAAACTCTCTCGTTCGAGATGACAGTGAATGGATGAGATGACTCTCATCCATGCACTCTCAAAAAGACGAGAGGGAACTTATGATATAACACCATAATTTGGTGGATTAAAATTTAAAAATCACTTAGTTGTGGTTCATTGTTAAACATCATTAACTTGGTGGAAATGGATGAGACGACTCTCATCCATACGATCTCAAACGATGAGAAGGAACTTATGATATAACACCATAATTTGGTGGATTCAAATTAAAAAAATCACTTAGTTGTGGTTCATTGTTAAACATCATTAACATGGTGGGAAAACTCTCTCAGCTGAGACGATAGTGAATGGACGAGATGACTCTTATCCATACACTCTGAAAATGATGAGAGTAACACCATAATTTGGTGGATTCAAATTGAAAAATCACTTAGTTGTGGTTCATATTCCTTAGACATCATTAATTTGGTGAAAGGAGAGACAAGACTTTTGTCAAATTCAAATAATTCTACCAATTAAAAGATTAGAACAAGCATAAAACAGAATGATAGAAACAAAAACTTCATTCATTACAAAATGAGATTATAGATGTTCAGTACAAAGAAAAGTACAATGCCATGAAAGGTCGACTGTGCTAGAAAAAAGCAAAAACAAAAAGTTACAAAAGATCAAAGCTGTCAACTCCCATCACCACTTGCCTGAGTTGCCTCATCAACCCCAACATTAGTAGTCTCGACCCCATCATCATTAAAAATCAACTCCGCTGTATTTTCGTTGGTCTCTGTGACCTCAATAGGGTTGGCCTCCACAGGGTTAGTAGGATTTTCAACCTCATTCAGGGAAGTTTCAAGGAGGGTATTGTTGAAGTCAAGGCCCAGGTGACAGAGTCTCAACGTCAGCATGCTTTAAAATGGCCTATCGGCTAGCAATCTTGATGCCTCGTTCGAGGTATTCGAATGCATAGCCTCCAAATTCATCGGATTATTTAAAGTCGATTATGGCTTGTGCCTTAGCCTTTTCCAAGGAAACTCCAATTGCAGTATCAATTTTGGCATGTTTACTCTCGGTTAGGGACTTCAAAGTATTGGCATGCTCAGTCTTCAGGTTAGTAACCTGATTTATCGCCTCCTACAGGGTCGTCTTCGTCGTCTGAAGATCTTCCCTTAGACTATTGTCTATAGTTACAGCTTCTCTCCCCTTTTTAATTAAGGCTAACCACTTATTGATCTAGTCTCCCATACGGTGAAGAGAAATCGTACTCTAAAAAATAAAGGGGAGACAAGTCACTACGAGACATAAGTAAGGAAGAGACTACATATAGAAAGTTTTTGAAAAGTACCTGAACAACCCTATGAATACCAAATTTAGTCAATAGAGAGATGTCCATTGATTGGAGGAAATGCACTTCACCTCATAGATGAGAGATTCGATACCGTCTATGGATTTCTTTCCATGTCCGATGACACTCTCGTAATCGATTTTCAGTTGTGATAGACGAGCAATCGGAGTGTCGTCAGTTAATATTAGAATCACCTAGTCATAACGACACTGCTTTCATGGGACGAGTGGTGGTGGTGTCATCGGCTCGACATTTTCTTTTCTTCCCAACATCATTATCTCTGCTAGGACCGCCTGTAGTAGACTTTTTGGTCTGAACAACATGGGGTTGGTCTTTTTGCCATGCTTGTTGATGATCTTGCTCAAGTTAGGGGACACCATGTTCCAAAGCTTGTCTGATATACCTTTTGGACGATCTGCAAGAGGTAAACCTCAGAGTTAACTATGGGAAATTACAAAATATAAGACAATAGTCGACAAGGATAATTATTTATGTATCTCGTCTAAGGGGTCAACCCCAAAATCTGTCTTAGCCAAATAATACGAAGTCATTAAGGCTTAAACTTCACAAGACAACCATTTTCACCTTGATTAGGAAGCTTATTAACCTTTTCAAAGGCCTCAGGGTCAATCTTGGCTCAATTTTGGTCAATGCAGAGACTTTGGCCCACCTAAGAGGGGTCCTGGGCTCAGAGGTCCCACATGCAAGGTTAGGACCAAATTCCCAAGCCCCAGAGTTAAAGAAGTAGCGGGGTTTCCAATTGTTGTTTGAAGTTTGGGTGACCAGCAAGACCTTGTTCGTGGACTTCCTATCTATTAGATGATAGTAACCAGGTTGAGTCTTGGAAGACGAAGGTGTATAGCAGAAAAAAATATGTTAACTGGAAGGTCAGTTTGATGGACAACCTTCCAAAGTGAAATGAATCCAAAGATAACCCTCCAAGCATTCGAACAAAACTGAGAGGTGGCAAGTCTTAGATGGGTTAGAATGGCTCAGATCGTAGGATGAATAGGCAGGAGGAAGCCTACCTTAAACTTATGCTCGTAAACACAGACTTCACCTTCTCGGCCATGAAAAGATTTATTGTCCTTAAGAGGATTTCTCGTGGAGATAGAAGAATTTATACCATAGATATGTATCCAGACTAAGAGGTTGGGTTCATACACGGTGCTCTCATATTCTTCAGTAATAGACGTGTTAAGTTCACTCTCCTCACCACTATCTTCTAGTGCGTCAGCCTGAGGATTAGTCGGGTCACCACTAGGTAATATTTGTGTAAACTCAGACCTAGTTTCATTCGAGAGAGGAATTGCATTTATTAAAGGAGGTATCATCACACTAGGCTCAAGTATCTTAATAGAGTAAGATTAAGCCAATGTCTCTACCCTTTGGGAAGACGAGACATGAGAGGAATCATTATCCATCTCAGACCCTTTGGCTTGGGATTAATAATATTCCATGGCTTCTTCATATGAATCAACACTCTCGACTGGTTCAGAGGTAGACATAGGGTCGTCGGATGATGAGGATGACTCAGACATGGGGTCATAAGGCTCAGTAACTTAGAGGTATATGACAGCTAGTGGAGGTGGATAAATAGGACCAGTTGAGAAGGCCTAAACTTTATGACTCTTGGCTTCCTCTTCCTCTACCCTCCTAATCTGATCAAAACACTTCTCTCTAAGACTAGGAAACTCCTTGGCCAACTTATATAAGCATTGGAACATCAAAGGAGGAGAGTCAACTTGGTAAAAACTTAAGAAAGAGTAAACGAACTACAACTTTGACTCCACTTGACCCAAGATCAAACTCAGGAAGTTGAAAATATTTCACAAAGAACACATCTTTGTAGCTGACCAAAGAAGATGGTCGGAGGTAGACTGAAAAAGCCAAAAATGACAGGTAAACCCCTAAAAACTCTTTAATCAAATCTTAACCAGTTACCTAAAATATGCACACAAGTGAAGGAGCTAGGATCTAATCCACCCAACACACTTGTCAAAAAATCAAAGTCAGAAAAAGTAATTAACTGATTCTACTTAGACTAGTGAAAAAAAACACAAGAAAGGTTGAAGGGGGTTACCTGAGAGTGGAGGCAACTGGAAATAACCTAAAGACAGTTGGAAGTCGCCTGAAAATAGAAGCAGAAACTGATAAAAGGAAGTTTTGGAAACTATAGAAAGAGAAAGAAATAGTGGGAGTTTTTGGGTAAAGAGGAGAGAGAGAATGTATTTGGGTTTAAATATCAGGAAATGGGTACGTACGTTTCCCCAACATAGATCATCATTTGAGGAGCGAAACCCAAAGCGCTCAGTCATCGAATCAGTCTAGGGACAGATGCTACCCAACCAGAACAACGACATGTGTCACTCCCTTTATCCATTAAGTTGCATCCAATTAACACATTAGATATGTCTCATAAAACTCCTCGTTAACTCGTACCCCCTCAGTCTCCTACTCACGCAAAAGACTAAGGGCTAGGGGGTGATTGATATGACAAAGTGTGACCTCATCTTTGGATGAGGGACGTAAGGTCTCACAACCGAGTTCTTAAGGGACCACACAAAGTTCATTTCTAAGACTCATCTAAACTTGCATCAACCTTGTCATCCATAACCTCAGACATCATGTAGGCCAAGACCTCATGAGAGTATTTCGTCAATAAGGACATCTCTTGTCCTCCTCACCAGTTGACACCAGAGAATGACTTGTATAACCCACCTCGACCTGATGCCATCGGTCGAGGCCACACTTGTCGCTTATCAACATAAATTCATGCACTGCATCAGTTACCTCGTACTCAGCCAGATCGAGACCTATCTAGAGGACATGTACATAATAAGAAGTAGAAGGTTCCAAGGTGGCGTGTCCCACATGGATAATTCTATTACAACCATATTATCCCCTCACGTGAGGTAATATTGCATCATGATTAGTTACATGTGCTATGGAAAGCTGTCATCATCCTATTGGGAGCCTTCATCATCACACGCCTACTGCATACTTAGGGGGTGCATTACACCCCCTAATTATTGTAAATACTTGTCTCTTACCTCATGTAAGATAGAAAAAAGAGCTTGAGTGCATGTATCTATGGCCATTAGAGACCATATTTAGTGGATTTGACACACTCGCAAAGTGGACGTAGGCCCTTCAAAGTCCGAACCACTTATATCTGGTGTCCTTTTACTCTTTGCCTAATCTTTTCTTACTGTTATATTTCTTATTCTATGCCACTATTGTATCTGTATTAGCTCATTCATCACTTTGATATGGTGATACCAGTTCTGGTATCATCATACACCATTCTGCTATGGAGAAAAAGGCATTATGTGTTGACCGATAATTTCAAGCTTTTGGAGATGTTTTCCAAAAGGACTAGGATGTTGACCTATTTCGTCATACCTTCCATAAAACTCACCGCCTCTATCTAATCTTTTGATATTCACTTTTCTATCTTGTTGCCTTTAGACTTCAGTTTTGAAAACTTGTACTGCGGCCACAAACTGAGATTTGTCATGCAACAAGTATAGATAATAATAACGTGAATAATTTGTAACATCTGGCATAATTTTTAGGGTATTTTCAAAATATAGAGGAAAATAAAGTTTTTGATAAAATTATTTTTATTGCTAAAAAATGTTGGATTTTATTTTTAAATACGTGAATTTCAAGCTGTTTCGAAAACGGAGTTAAAACTGATTTTATATGAATTTCTATATATTTATCCCTTATAACATTTTTAAGAAGAACTGTTAGTTTTTCTGGGCGATCGATCGATCGATCCCTTTAGTTTTCGTGCGCAGCAAGTTTTTTTTAGAGTTTTGGTTTGTTTCAAACTCTATTCTTTTGCCTTATTTAAAGGGATCGTGGGTGACCATTTTCGATCAAACTTTTGGCAAAAAAATATGCAGTAAACATATTTTTATTTCCTCTTTTTTTATATACACTTAGCCCTTTATAATTATGCATTCAACCTTAGTTTTTGGAGGTGTTCTTGGGACTATTTTAATGAGGAGCTTGGAGATGATTTGTGGATATTTGTGGACTGATTTTTATGGTGTAATCTAATTTCTGGGCAGATTGATGTTGGTTCCTTTTTGGTGGTTTAAGGTATGGGTTTTTGCACAATATGCTCCTTAATCTCGTGAGTGTTATTCCCTTTTTTCTCTTGTGATTATTGACTCATATTTGAATTGCTAAATTCAATTGGAACTTGAAAATTTGTGTTGGAATCTGATTTTGATTCATGTGGTATTATGTTTTTGTTGATAACGTTGTCATGAGATTTTAATATGACACAAAGGTTGAGCACCCGCCAAGACTCCTGTTCCGGCTACTTGATAAAGTATGGCGCGATATGGTGAGGCCTGGTGACTTGAATTAATGTGTTGTTGAGAAATTATATTGATAAAATGCTTATGAGATTTTCCGTTGATTTCAATATTCGTACTCGTGTTGTTACATTTTATTCACAGCTAATATATGTGTTGAGCATCTTTCATGTCGTATTGTGTACTTCCCCATATTTTCTCTTAGTGGCACATTAGCATGGATTTGAGCGCTACATATTTGATTTGGAAAATTATTTTTATCTTGGATATTATTGGGAATAATATTCTAGAATACATATGAGAAGATTTGTATATATTTTTGTTGTATATAGCATTTTTATTTCGAGAGACTTTTGGTTGTATTTAATTTGGAGAGATTGAGATTAGTGGATTTGCTTATTTTTATTACGGGATTTGTTTTAGATGCTCTATACCTTTTTTATATTGTGGATTTATTTTAGTTTTATCGCATGTAACGCTCCACCCCGCTCTCCTCGGGCGCGGGCGGGGTGTTACAGAATGGTATCATAGCTTAGGTATACGACCACACTTGGGTCTTGGGTTTTGGGTCTGTTGCATTTTTTTGGCGCGTATTTGGAGATAGAAATTTTAGATGATTGTTTCATGATAGATTCCGAGATTAGATGTGAGGAATTTATTTTTGGGAGACGAGATTAGTTTTGGACATTGTTGTAGTGGCCTGATTTTGAGTGTCAGGCCTTCGGAGAATTTCGAGGGCAAAATTCCATTGTTAGTGGGGAAGTGTAACAACCCGCGTAATTTTTGGGGTATTTTCAAAATATAGAGGAAAATAAAGTTTGTGATAAAATTATTTTTTTGCTAAAAAAATGTTGGATTTTATTTTTAAAGACGAGAATTTCAAACGGTTTCGAAAATGGAGTTAAAATGGATTTCATATGAATTTTTACATATTTATCCCTTATAATATTTTTAAGTGGAACTTTCAGTTTTTCTGGGTGATCGATCGATCGACCCTTTTAGTTTTCGTGCACAACAAGTTTTTTTTAGAGTTTTGGTTTGTTTCAAACTATATTCTTTTTGCCTTATTTAAAGGGATCGTGGGTGACCATTTTGGATCAAACTTTTGGCACAAAAATATGCAGTAAACATATTTTTATTTCCTCTCTTTTGATATACACTTAGCCCTTTATAATTATGCATTCAACCTTAGTTTTTGGAGGTGTTCTTGGGAATATTTTAATGAGGAGCTTGGAGATGATTTGTGGATATTTGTGGACTGATTTTTATGGTGTAATCTGATTTCTGGGCAGATTGATGTTGGTTCCTTTTTGGTGGTTTAAGATATGGGTTTTTGCACAATATGCTCCTTAATCTCGCGAGTGTTATTCCCTTTGTTCTCTTGTGATTATTGACTCATATTTGAATTGCTAAATTCAATTTGAAAATGGAAATTATTGTTGGAATCTGATTTTGATTCATGTGGTATTATTATTGTGTTAGACATGTTGTCATGAGATTTTAATATGGGACTGATGTTGGGCACCCGCCAAGATTCCTGTTTTGGCTACTTGATAAAGTATGGAGCGGTATAGTGAGGCCTGGTGACTTGGTTAATGTGTTGTTGAGAAATTATATTGATAAGAATGCTTATGAGATTCGCATTTGATTCGAATATTCGTACTCGTATTGTTACACTTTATTCACCGCTAATATTTGTTGGGCATCCTTCCTGTCGTATTGTGTACGTTCCCATATTTTCTTTTAGTGGCAGGTTAGCACGAATTTTGGGGCACTTTGGAGATTGATTTTTAGCTTGGATATTTTGGGAAGAATATTCAATAACACAATGATGAGAATTGTATTTATTTTTGTTTTATATTGCATTTTTATTTCGAGATAGGTAGTTGTATTATTTCGAGAGACTTTTGGTTGTATTTAATTTGAAGAGATTGAGATTAGTGGATTCATTTATTTTATATTGTGGGATTTATTTAGATGCGCTATACCTTGTTATTTGTGGATTAGTTTTGTTTCATCACAGTAGCGCTCCGCCTCGCTCTCCCCGGGTGCGGGCGCGGTGTTACATAATCATCAATAAAAGTAATGAAGTACTTCTTCCCTCCAAAGGTTAGAACGTCAAGAGGTCCACAAATATCTGTATGTATGATTTCAAGAAGTTGTTTACTTCTTGTGGTTCCTTTCTTTGTGTGTTTTGTTGTTTTTCCTTTAATACAATCCACTCACACTTTATGATTGGTAAAATCAAGACTTGGAATAATTCCATTTTTACCAATCGCTTGATTCTATTACTGGATATATGTCCCACCCTTTTATACCATAAGAAATAAGAATCAATTTTAGACGACTTACGTTTTGTTTCAACATTAGAATGCAGTGTGAGATGAGTTTCAGAAAATTGACAATCTAGATGAAATTTATAAATTCGAGAACCAATATGATTTGAGTTCAAAAACAAATTAAAAAAATGACCGCCATGATAAACCGAACAAACAACTTGATCAAGCTTACTGAATAAAACTAATTATGGGAAATTGAAACAAATCTAAATGTTATCCATTCTTCAAAATGAGATGATAAATGCCAATGGCTTCAACTTGGACTTTATCTCAGATTCCCATGAACAGAAAGTTTTCACTTGGGCTTATGGTTTGGGTTATAAGGAAGCCCTGTATTGAATTATAAACGTGAACGTTGGCACCAGAATAAATCCACCAAGTGTTAGGAGAAACATAAGTAACATTTGATTAAAAAACTTACGAAACCCATAGGGTTACCTTTCTTTTCTTACCATTCTTTTCGTATAGGTCAGTCTTTTTTAAAGTGTCCAGGTTTCTTTTAAAATTTGCACCTATTTTCATCCTTCTTTTCCTTCTTCACATTGGATTGATTTGCATCATTATTTGTAGGTGGTTATCTTTTAAGGCTTGAATTCTTCCTTTTCCTAGCTGTAGATGATCCAACGCCTTGGATAAGATGTGCAACCTTAATACCTTATTAGTTCAACCTAGCCTCCTTTTGAACCAGTTTATTAGACAACTAATTCACCACCCATTTATCCTTAATGGCATTGTAATTGAGATGTAAAGGTCCATACTAAGTAGGTAAAGAATTTAGGATAAATTGGATGAGAAATGAATTATCCACTGTCATTCCCAAATTATTTAGCTTGGCAGGAAGGTGCATCATCTCAATGACATGATCATGCATTGAGCGTGTTCCATCAAACTTCATGGTTGTAAGATCTGCCATTAGTTTCCCAGCAAGGGATTTATCTTCAATCTTAAACCTTTATTCTATTTCTTTCATGTAATCCTTAGCATTATTGGGTTTAGGATGTGATGTTTCGATAATTTTGCAATTGTCATTCGTAAAAACATGATGCTCAATCAGACTTCTACCAAGCTTTATAGAGAGTTGTTTACTCACAAGTACTTGTTTATGTAAGTGAAACTGGTTTTTTAATGTGAAAAGTCAGATCCAAGTCAAGTACCACCAAGGTGAACTCAACTTGTGTTTTCCATTCTGAGAATTTGGATGCCATGATGATAGGGGAAAATTATGCATATGAAGTCAATTGAGCAGGAAAGGGGCTGCAATTTAGAGATATAACAATTTTTAATAATGCTTTAATAATTTAATTGACACATAGTAAGATTTGAATATTTTACGACATGAAAATAAGATGCTCCTATGGGTAGTCATCACAAATTTAACTTAATACCATTAGTGGCCATAATATTCAATATGCATAATTGAGTGATGCATCTATTTAATTTTAATAAGATATTTGTGGATATCCTTGGTTTACACATGTACAAGCACTCCTTAATTGTTGATTCATCACATAATTATAGTATACCTATGGGAAACTAATGGATTCATGCTAAATAAATATATTTAAACATTATAATGTTAATAAAGGGATAATTGGGAATGGATAATAATAAGGATTGCCGTGGAGATACCTAAGCTTAATAATACAATTGTATTCATTAAAAAACTTAATACGAATACTGGTGTACATGTTATAATAGAACTCCAAAGGCCATAAAATTACATAATTGTAAAATTCTTGAATAGAAAAATGTATGGGTGACCGTTTCAATCGTCGAGTTATTGGTTGGAGTCGGGGAAGCATAAGATTTTTAGTACAGACATTATTCAGGACACCTCGAAGAAGGTGAGACTCATAAGAGTATGCATAAAGACAACGAATGATATGTAAAAGAGTTATTCTGACAAAAGGAATCCTATGTTGGAGTTTTAGGAGAGGGATCAAGTGCCACTGAAAGTCTCTCTGATTAAGGGAGTTATGAGATTTGGATCTAAGGAGAAGTTGGATCCCCGATATGTAAGTCCCTTCATGATACCAAATAAAATGGGCCTGATGGCATATAGTTTGTGCTTACCTGACCATCTTTAACGGGTACATTCCGTCTCCCATGTGTCAATGCTGAGGAAGTTTTGAGATATTTGGACACCTATCAACGCATCAACATTGATGTGATTTAGTTGGAACTAGATGGAGGGTATGAGGAGAGATCGTATCATATTATTTACTGGAGCGAGCTTACTCTACGGTCAAAGGTCATACCACTAGTTAAATTCTAGTGGGGACACCATAGCGAATATAAGTCCACTTGGGAGAGAGGGGAGGACATGCATGCAAGGTATCCATAGATCTTCGAGTCAAATGTATAATTTGAATTTCGAGGAAAAAATTCATTGTTTAAGGGGGAAGAATGTAATACTTCGTATTTTTCTGTGCATTATTTAAATTGTGAAATTCATTATATTTGCATGTTGTGACATGTGATGTAACTACTTATATTTTATATATGTATATAATCTATTTATGAAATCAGACTTAATACACGATAATGTATTAATTTAATATTTGGAAATGTGTATTATGAGTGACTATGGAATGGTCAGGATTAGGTGTAAAGGGTTTTTGTATTTGGATTATCCCCTCGGTATTGGGTCCCACCGATCGTGAAGTACTTTCTTATAATGTCGTGTCACTCTTAACTAATAAGTAGTTAAATGATTGACGTAATTGGCTCATACGTGTAAATACATGAAATTTTGGAGTTATTTTATTTATTAGAATATGTCATATTTTAGGTTGGCATTGGGGACGTTTAGAATGTCCTTTTTTGACTTAAAATAGTGGATTTTATGTCTATTGGGTTAGTATTTGTCTTGGCTAGAGTTTTGGTCCTATTATTTGGGATCATTGGTTTGAGGCCCATATGGGGTCCAAGGGTAATTTCATTGGAAGATAAACTAATAGGCCACTAGACTAAACCTAAATCACAATAAAAGCATTGGAGAGAAACCCTAACTCTTAGAGATAAGATGCACACGAGAGAGAAAAAGATTTGAAGGTTTGGGAGCTTGAATTCATCTAATTTGGCTAAGAAAGGTTTACTTAGTGTAGGAATTTAATTTGGGTTTGTGTTTAGTGCTAATTAATCATTGAAATATGAAATTTACATGTTTTTAAATATAATTTTTTTAATCAAACCTTAATTTTGAAATTAGTTTAATTTTAAATTAAACCTTGATCACTTTTTAATGTTATAAAGGAATTGTTGATTAATTCTATGAATTTTACCCATAATCTGAATGAAATTGTTTGAAATTGAATCATGTTGATGAATAGAAAGAAAGTCCTTTATTTAATTTGAGAATCAATTCTAATCTGATATTAATTTGTTAAAGTTATGAAACTAATGTCCTTAAGTTTATGTTGCAAAAATTAACACCTTAATTCATCTTATAAGTGATTGAAACATATGGATATAGGTAAAATATTGATGTTATGTAACTTATATCTAAAGAAGAATGGGTTTGGTGTTGTTTAGAAGGTTTTGAATTAGTTTTATTAGTTGTTAATGGGGGATTTTCATATTTTCGGAAGATGAATATATGTGCATCTCGTTAGAACAAGATTTAGGTACTTGTTAGAACAAGTTGGATGTTTATTAGAATGAATTGGGTTTTTCATTCGAACAACCTTGGAATGTCAGTTGAATAACGTATATAGTCTCGTTAGAATGAGTTGAGGATTTCAGTAGAACGATTTTAGGTCAATTGATTTTGTAATTCTTAATTAAATGGGACTAATAAATTTAAGAATTTTGGATTATGTCTTAATAATCTTTTACTGGAGTGGATTGTTGTTCTTTGGACATATGTGTTAATCATACCATGTTTGAGTACTTGTGAGGAACATATTAGGAGGGATTCTTAATGGCACTTACGACGTTGACCGCGTTGGCACCCTGATGATAGCAACAAGATTAACTTGATCATATTATCTCGGGTCCTACTCTTGACGTACTCGTATCCTAAGGGGTAAAATAAGGGTACTATTCATATACTCTTGTGTATAGAGGTTTATACGAATGGTGGGAAGGTAGGGTGACATATCTCTTTATTGATGTTATGAGGTTTTAGGTATGGGACTACCTATAACTAGACCTATTATGCACGAGTGATCCTTGGAGGAAATAGGGATTGGCCTTTGTATTTATGTGCAGGCTCATGCATAACCCATTTATTTTATGCTTCAGGGACCATACTTATGGGGATATTATACTTGATATTGTCTTTCTTTTATTAAGATTATAATACAAATGAATTTACTGGCTTTAGTTATGGAACCACTTAATTATATTCAATTGAGAATAAGTATAATTAATCATTAGGTTCACTTTGTCTTGGAAGTAGAATGCATGTTGTATTTAGGGTTGTTGGGTTGGGTCAACTAAAAACTAACTAAAAGATGAGAGGAAGATGCGTGGTTAAATTCTTATTATTTTTAGACCTGTTGTTGAACATTTGTTGAATTTTTTTTCAAGTCCTAGATCTTTATTGCAGCCTTAGCCCCTATCTCACTTTCATTCCATTCCATTCAATTCTTGCTCTTACATAGAATGTAGGCGACTCTTACAAAGACTGTAGGGGTCGAGTTTGTGTTCTCATTACTTTATATTCTTTTACATTTCTTGTTATGTCGAATTACTATATTAGTTGCTATTTTATTTGGAGTTGGTTCACGTTTGTGACAGTATGTATTTTTTCAATGATGGATTTTATGTACTTTAAGGTTTATGATGTCAGAAATTATGTAGTTTATTCTTATTGCTTGGTATCAGTTATTTATTATTATGCACTTTAATTTATTTCATTAGTGCTTAGAATGGTACTTAGTTGTTTTAGACTCCTAAACTATTTATTTTTAAACCTAATCAATCTAGCAATATATTTTATAAGGTGTCATAGATAAACATAGTCAAACCTCTACGCGCACCCTACAAAAGTTAGCTCTACCAAATGAGGCTCTACCCAACTTCTGCCATTGCATAGGGGACACTCCCCGAGAAAAAAATTGACTTACTCTACACGGGTATAGAACCTCTGCAAAAAAATTTGGGTCAATATCATAAATACCAACCTTAATATAGAACGGTACATATCTGTCTAAATCACTTAGCCTGAACCCGGTTAGGGTACTGGGTATGCACTTTACAAAATTTATATTTTAAATCCTAGTTTTCACCCAACACTTATGTTTGTTGATCTAGATAAACATGCCCATATGTTTAATAATACTAATCAAAGTCGGTACAACTAAAGTACGACACGAAAACATACTTTTTCAAAACCATTTTTAGAATAGTATCCATGAATCTAATTACTTTGAAACTTTGCAAAAAGCAAAGTTTAAAATTATAAAATTGTTCACCACTTCTTCGAGAGAACCTTCCTATCTCAACGACATCAATCATGAATTTTTGTTTTCCTGGAATACTTGTCAAACACTTTTCTTTATTTACACATTTTTAACATACGAATATGCACTTCAACTCTTAACGAAAATGCTATATAAGGACTAGAATCCATAAATACCATAATGTTGTACATTATATATTCGGTATATCAATGCCTCCACTTGTAAATATGCCCCGTTAGTTGGAACTACGATGTATCTGATCTGAAGGCCACTTGGGTACGTAGATACAATACCAAGATGTACTCGTGAGACCAAGCTTTATAATATGTATTTTAATGTATTATCTATTAATGATGCCTCCATTTCTAGTCCAAACCCCCTTTCTCATTCGAAAAGATTATCTCTATGACATTGGATTAGCCCATGCCCCTATTAAAACTCTGGGGTTTTTTCCATCTCGATAAGGGGTACATAGATCTATGTCGGTGACTTCTATTCCACTACAATCCTAAGGTGTCATCTTCAAGTCAACCTTTTGGCTCTAAATTATGAAATCCTTAGCTCCCCATCCCATTCAACCTTGTACTAGGAGGCAATAGAGGTGTATAAACATCACACGCTCAACACCTATAAACCAACTCGAAGGTTCAATAACACCTTTAAGCTGGTGATCGATCGACATACATGCATGTCTTTGTCGGTGACTTTGGGTTCACTCTCATTCTGAACATTAACCAAAGCAACAATCTGGCTCATAGATACCTTCTCCTCCTATGAATCCAAGTCCTCACACTTCCACACAAATCAGGTTGTAACCTTTCCATGAGGCCAACCATAAAAATCAAACTATATAGGCTTTGATCTCGTGCCTATATGATTTCGCGGACTCAATATTGAGTCCTTGTTGTGAGCAAAAGACTCGATGATATGCCTCTTTATATATTCTCCCCATAGAGATGAAATCATATCTCTTACTATATCTTATACCTCTTTCACACCTTGAACAAGAAATCAAATTATCTCAACTCACAACCTCTCGTGAATTCACATATAACACAAGCTTAGAAACATGTACCAAATTCATTAATTTCCTCTTGTTACACAAGTTGATCCTTCTGGCATCCATACATACATATAAACAATAACTGTCACCCATTACTTGAATATATAGAATCACACAATCACTCTTATGTATTCACATTCATTTAGTGATATTACTACACCTCTCACTAACACCCTTTTTAAATTTAAGCATCTATCTACAATATAAAGGATTCTATAACTAAGGTCTCTTAGCATGTTCTAAAATAGAATGAAAAGTAATCAAAAATGTAAAAAAAAAAAGATAATAAGTATATAAATAAGGAAGCATAGAGAATAAGTGCATACCTAATACCTTCCCCACTCATAACCCAAATCCCAAACCCACACTAAGAATATCTAGATCATACTAGGCCTTAAACTACCTTGGGATTTAGCCAGACCCATTTTGTTGGTTTTTACATAAAATAAACTGGCAACTCTGAACAAATGACAAACACTCTCATGAAGAATTAGGCTATGGCCTAAATAGGGGCGTGTAATAAAACTGGATATGGTGTCGCATATCTTTCAGGAAAATCATCAAAACTAAACCCCACCTTAGGGGGAATGGAAAACCAATAAACAATCACTCTTGCGTCCTCATGGGGAATATCACGCTAAGACCGACATTTGGACCGATGCACTATGACTCCATTGTGTACACATGTGTTGCAATATCCCACTCTCCCCCTCATGTATATTAATCATCACCACTTTGGGCCCATAACACAACATTTTTATACAATAACTAACTCTTATTTTCTCCAAGAAACTTCTAATTTGAATTTGAATTAATTATTTGCAATAACTACCTATATTTACCTATAAATAACCTCTAATTTGAATTTAAATAATAACAACCATCACCTTCAACTTCCATTTATATTACTTAAATAATAACCATATAACCGGCTCTAAGTACTCCCAATTTCCAGCAACGTGTCAGAAAATGACTAGGAGATAAAAATGGTGAAATACGATGTAAACGTACCACCCGCACCACCCGAATTTGAGTAAACATTTTGGTGGTGGAAACTTGGTAATTCAATTTGTGAATAAACTTCATTGGATTTGTGTAATGAGTATAACTTCATCCTGAGCGAACTAGTTTTAATGCGGAAACCAATAATTACAACAACATACTTCATCCAGTTTTAACTTATAAGGTCACCATGGAAGGTGAATACTTCATCCTTTTTAACTTCGAAGGTCAACAAAGATGATGAATAATATCAACCTGCTTCAACCTTGAAGGCAACTAAATATCGTGAATAATCTCAACCTTTTTCAGCTTTTAAAGTCACTAACAATGGGGAATAATTTCATCCGTTTTCAACATTAAAGGTTACCAACAACGGCGAATAATATCAACCATTTTTATCTTCAAGGGTCACCAATGATGATGAATAATCTCAACCTTTTTCAACATCGAAGGTCGCCAATGATGGAGAATATTGTCAACACATTTTAACTTCTTCCATATGACCATGATTCTATATTAGTAAAGACAATTCTTTTATAACTTACGTAGAAACAATGGATTACCCAATTCCTATCGACCTTTGTGATCCACATCAACAATGGTTGATTTCAAAACTTTGAGGGACCCTCCATGCTTTAGTTGAAAGTGAAAATTCTGGGTATTTTTTTATCATGACTCTATATGAACATTTTCTTACGGTCTAAATTTTCGTTCAAATGAATAAAAATTGGACCTCTTAAGTGCTAAAATTATTTTCCCACCCCCTTGACGTTGGAAAATTTTGATGTAAAACTATCAAAATCATCATTAGATAAGTTCCATGAATCTGTGGTATTTTCTCAGCATTTATTTACAATGCAATAGATTTTTCAACCAAATTGTAAAGATAGGAGGTTAAATCATTTAGACTTTGTGCTAATTTTTTTATAATCATTTATAGTCCAACAAAGTGTTCTGATAAAGTTTGATATACAATGGGATGAACTAGTTTTTTCACCTCAACATTTTAATTCTCCCTAGTAATGGTGCCAAAATATGTTTGCAGGAAATATCATATGTAAAATTATATGGAATCATCCACACAAATTACTTTTAGGTTAATAGACATGCCTAATGATTGAATGACTAAGAACCAGTGTCCCACTAGACATGCCAAAAAATATGTTTTAGAGGCTTAATCTTATATATGAATTTTGCGAGTGTATTAGGCAAGGATTATGGGTCTTTCCAACCAAAATATACTATGTTTAGCCAACTAATAATCAAGCGAATATGTTATGCTCGAATGCATTAATTAAGAAGATTTTTTTTAAGTGCTAGATTTTTTTTACTTTAGGATTAAATGAAACTACGAATTTAAAAAAAGTAACTGGCAAAAAAGGAACATTTACTGTGATCAACGAAGAAAGTAAAAGCACATTTTAAAGCCAAGGAAATTAAATAAATTTAACACTAAATAAACCAAATCAAAATGTTGAGAACCTAAAAATATATTGTAAATTGAATACAAGCCTACAAGAAAATTGAAACAAGAACTAAATCTAACCTTACAAACTAATTTGAAGAAGAAGTAAACCGATAAAATATAAGTATAGTAAAGTTATTTTTGGTAGGAAGTCCTACTATAGTTATTTCCTTTTTTTGTTTGTTTATAGTTCTCCAAATTGCAACTACTTTAGTCGAATAACTATTGGAAAGTTTATTTTCAAATTTAAGTTGCCAAAAAACATATATTCAAACACAAGTGACCATGTGTCACTGCACGAACGTGTTTGTCATCGCTCTCTAGTCTGTTTTGATCATATTAATTTCCTCATTTATTTTCCACGTTTTACTGATACATATGTTGGTAAAATATAATGTAAACAACTATTTCACAAGATTAGCGGTGAGGCGAAAGAAAGCTTTCACATTGTGGGTGAAATGTTGGTTTTTAGGGTTTTTTGGATCTATATTGGTCAGTCCATGAGCACTAAAGGTGTTCATATAAGGTTTAAAATCATGAAAGGGATGTGTGTATAAAATTTTGAGGTCTCCATGACACATTCAACACAAATCCGAGAGCCTTGCCTAGTGACGATAATCCATGAACTATGTATTTCTAGACTCGTCCATTAAGTTCTTTATAGTTGACATCACCAAGTCATTGATGCCAAAGTTCAATAGGAGTTACCTTGACATTGTCACAAATGAGTGAGGACATATTCACGATAGTTTTTGGGCATTGTGACACAATGTAAGAACATATTTCCAACTATATTGAGAGAAATTTATCGTAAGATTATTGTCACACAATTTTCTTATAGGCACAATATGTTTTCTAGCTTAGAAAACTCAAAAATCTATATGGTACCCTTAGCTAATATTTATGTAATGCCTCGACCCGAATTTATGAGTTACCCATAGTCAGCCCGATCCGACCCGGCGTTAGGTGTGAAGTGCAATGAAACGACCTACATAATATTGCTAGTCTGGTTTTATTTAAGTTAATGCTTCACTTGTTTAGTATGCGATTCCAATTTCAAGAAAAATCTTTGTCAGGAACCCGTGGAAAGCATCCCGGGAGTCCAAGCATACATAGCTACTAACGTAAAATTAAATAGAATACTTACCTATATAGCACTCTCAAAGTACGAACTCGCACCCAACATGTCGTAACAAAGATGAGGACTTGAGCCAATGCCTAGTGGGAACATACAAATACAGTGTAGAAATGAACGTCAGAATGAAGAATCAACACGTTATACCTACATGCACATGAAACTACCTTGTACATATATATACTTATATATACTTAATGCATGAAACCATTTTACTTCAGAAAACATTATTTAGTCCGATTAATTTACCTTAATCTCATAAAAGACGTCTTCTTTCTGAACTTAACATTTATCCCTCTACTTAACACACGCGATTAAATCCTTGAAACCGCTAAACTTTGTTTAACTGAAATTACCCTTTCCATTTAAAGCGATGCACTTTAGTATTTTCGTTGAAAATGACCTATTTCAACACGCGAACACCGTGTTAGAAAATACTTCTTTAACCATTGAAAACCTTTCACACCACACCCTTGTATTAATTACACGTTACACCTTCTTAGGCTGCTTAACTCACCCATTTACCACTACACATTACTTTTCCTTTACTTTATGGACATAAATTAATTCACACATTTCTAGTCCATTTTATTCTTTACCCGAATATTCATTAATTCATTCAAGTTAAGTTGTCTTATTTAATTTTACCACACAACCCATTTCTGGACATGTTCCTTATTCCTTTATCTTTTTCTCAAAATCTTTCAATAAACTGTGTACTTTAACGGACTCCATACCACCGGCGAGGCCACCATATGCTCTGGCCATTGGTTTCAGGTCTTTCACCCCAAGGATCTGGGCCCTCCTTTATTATCCTAGTCTCATCAAGTTCCTTTTAATGTATTTTAACATTTTACAATTGTCCGCATTATTCTTCCTTCCCCTTTTTACCCCGCTGAAGACAAACTCAGGGTTTCACCCCGACCTGTGTTACACTTTGACTTTATATTTTCATGTCATTTACACTTGAAATTTGATTTTATTCCAAAATTATATTCAGTTAGGACTAATTTGTGTAACAACTTTTCCAACCTTTTTATTTCAGAAAAATGTCCCAATTTAAGTAAAATTACTGTTTTACTCATTTATTTCCAAACTTGTCCTTTTCCTCCAATTTCACAAATGTTATTCTTTAAAACACGATTAAGTTATCCACTAGCATTAGAGTGTTTTAACACTTAAATACCATTTTAACATTTGGTGTATCATCCTTCTCAAGTTGGAAACCTCTTTAGTCCATTATTTCCTTTCCAATTTCATAAGTGTTGATCCTTCAAACATTATTCAGTTATTTACCCACACCAACTTCCCAATGTTTAACCACTATCACTTATTCAACATCTTTGCGAACAATATTTTCAAATTAGACATTTATTTACTCCTTTAATTCAAGAAATTTAATTATACTTAAAGACTACTTCTATAAGAAAATACCATTTCCTTTTTATCAATACAAGTAGCCTTACAAACTCATATTTATCACACATTTAAGCTCTCTTTAATAACTTTGAAAATTAGAATTTCTACTTTTCTTATTTCTTATTTAAACCTAAAAAAATCTTGTTTAAACTTGTTCACATATTTATAATCAAAATACTACAAGTTTATACGCATCAGAAGATGGATTTTAAATTCTAAAATCCTATTAAATGGGTTAAACATACATTTCATTTTGGAAATTCACGGTACTTGCAAAATTATGCTTTTGAAGACATAAAGACATTTTAAATTCCTTCAAACTTAGCAAATATCATTTTTTCTTAAAATCTCCATTTTTACAAGAAACTTTATTTCACAAACAGTTAGCAAAATCAACATCACTTTTCAAACAGTTTATTTCATGAAATGTTTAGCATCAAATTTCTAGAAAATTCACCATTGTCATAAAATACCGAATTTAGTATTTCAAAACTTTGAAATATTTACACATACTTTATTTTCAACAAAATAACATTTTTATTCCATAAAATGTTTAATATTAATCTACTAGAAGACATGATTTATTCGTCTGCATTCAGCTCATGTAATATAACAAAAAGACTACTTGTAATGCAAATAGAGTCTTAAATACTAAGGATAGATGTTCCCACCTCCAAATATTTCAAATGGTGGTAGAAAGTTGTAGGAGGAGCAACCCCCACCTTTAAAGGTAGCCTCAAGGGGTTACCAAATGCATCCTCCATTAATTCTCCATATACTCCATTTAAGTTTCCAAGCAAAACCCCTTCAAACTCTCTTGAAACTCCATGAAAGTCTCCAAAATCCCCCAATCTTACTTCACAACTCATAGCTCCACTTCAAAAATGGTAGAAATGGGTGTTGTAGGATTGAATATGGTAAAATACTATTAGAATGTGGTCGTTTATGGTGGAGAGAAGCCAACAATGGCGGAAGACTACACCACCCTCTTTTTCTCTCTTCCATATTCAAAACGACCCAATTAAACTGAAATAAACCTTTATAAAACCCCTTAAGCACCAAAATTCTCATTTTTCCCAATCTGGGTTCACCAGAGCTCGACATCTCATCAATCTAAGGGTCCAGAATGTGACAGCACATAAGGGAAATGAGATTGAACATTTTTTAGGCATGTCGTTCGAATGATATTAAACCTCATTAGAATGAGAAACCCATATCATTAGAAATCTAGCTTTCAACGACCTTTGAACGACTCGAAAACGTTGGATAGTGGGATCTCGTTTGATCCCCTGTTCTGAACAACAATGTATTTTGTTCGAACGACCTCTATCTCATTTGAATGACCCCTTTTTCCATTTTCTTTATTTCTTTCAATTTTGACCCACAACTTCTAATAATTATCTTCAAGCCTCCAAATGAATAAAAAATACAATCCCACTCATAATTTTCCAAGTCCTAAGGTTCTCACTCGATTTCAACTTATGTTGGGAAATTAAATAAAACATTAGGGTAGGGTATGAAAAACTTCCCTCCTTGGGGAATTCGTCCCCAAAATTCTCGACTCGTCAATCCTTAAGCTTATGGGGGTATATTAACTACTATTCTAAGTCATAAGAGTTTTTCCATCGCTAAATCACTAAAGTCCTTGAGCGCTAAGATACCATCGAACACTCATTCGCGGGTTTGTCATCAAAGGTTCATCATGCAACATGCCCTTATGCTCACACTCAAGTCAGTCATCAATTCCATGTAATGTCCTCCAGTCTCTACTTGCTTAGAGATCATGCTTAGTCGAGTCCTAGGACTACCTTTGCTAACATTGAGAGCGTATCGGTGCCCCTAACGGGCAATACCCTCTCGTAAATGATACTCTCGCAAGAGTAGATTGTAAAATAACCAATACCCGATTCAATATGAAGAAACTTCTCAATCCTTAGAACTAGACTCTCTTTTTACCCATGACTTTGAAATCGTTACAACTACATAGTCGTATTCACACTTGATACTAATTGCATATCTTTAGTCACTCTCATAAAGGATAAGACTCCTTTATGTCTCAAAACCATGCATTGACTAACACTCCTTCACCAGATCCTCACATGAATCTAGGATCATTATAGGTATTTAACCAAAGAATACATTCCTAAGATTTACATAGTCTACTCACCAGGAAAAATGATGCTTAATGTTATGTTTCCTCAAGTTCTAATATTCTACGATGTCCTCAAGTTATCAACCTACTCTTCATGACCAAAGCCCTTAACTACCATGCCGTCCAAATCCTAGGTTACTATACCTAAGGGACGAGAACACTATGAGAACCCCTGTGGATGAAAGCACAACCACCCGCACACGGATCTTGATGCAATAACAGGAATACCTTGTATAAGGGTGCATCCAGTTACTGAGCTGCAATGACCATACTAGGTCCTGCCGCGCTCTAATGGGTAAAACCGCATCGAAACACACCATGGTACAAGTTCGGGTTATCACGATCGAGGGATGCGATTCTTTATTATCGATATTGAAAGGGAACTTGAGGATTAGGAAAGATAAATAATGGATTTGATAAAACCCCAGTCACACATAACTATGATGGTTTATGAATATTGAATTTACGTTATACATTCGTATTTTACGTCCCATGCCGGATAAGCTTAACGGATCCTAGCTTATCCATATGCCTTGGTCTGAGTCATCTATTGTGATGACCCTAACCAAGAACTACTCATTCCCAAGGACACACATGCCACATGGTTAGGTTCAAGCACTGTACTTCCCTCCTTGGGAATAAGGCCTCCTCATTACACCCTTTGCACACACAGGCTACCTGGTTGGAGACTGTCAATGCCTTTATCGTCAACTCACCTATATTATCATCTTACTTTATCGTACCATGATCACACCTATTATCTCCTTAAGCAATACCCGGTTTGACAAAACACTTAATGTATTACAACCATCATTGTCACCCTTATCATCACCTATTATGAAGTTCAATTTGATCGACTGCACGTGACAGCTAACTACTCATCACTAAAACCATAAAGGTAAAAAACACCACTCGTATGTACACTTTTGAGTTCACACAATAATAAGATCCAAGGCCTACACGTTTTCCTCCTTGCATTATTCCAATATATACTATTAATTCATGTCGATATAGTCACTATGTCTCAATCATCTCATCAACTTTTCCATAAGCGTGACCTCTATAGACACCCTATTCTAGCACCCCCTACATCACTACAAACCTAAGTCATACCATGGGTACTGACCTAGAGGCCATCAGGCACTCCCAAGCTTTATTTGACCAAAAGTTAAAATCTTCAGCTTGATTGAGACTGAACTAATATTCTAAGGGCGCTGAAACCCCTTTCAAACAGTCCACCCCGTGCACGAGTCTGACTTACGGTGCGGAAGAATGACCCGTTTTCACTCGAAACCTGATCAGGAGGCCACCGGATGCTCTCAGGATCCATTTGACCAAAGTTAACTCTTCATCCCAACCGATACTAAATGAATCTTCAAAGGTCACTGAAACTCCTTTCCAGAAGGTCTACCCCGTGTGCAATTCTGACTTACGGTACGGACGAACGATCCATTTTACTCCGAAAGGTCACCAAATGCTTTCAGGCCCCAGTTGACCAAAGTCAACTCCCAAAACTAAGTCAAGCTCTTTGGAATGTCGAAGCACATCTCCTAATATTTCTAATGGTCCTCCCCGTGCGTGATTCTGACTTACCATGCGGACGAATGATCCATTTGCGTCTGGCAATTCCCCGTCCAAAGGACCGACGAGCGCTTTCGAGCCACATTTGACTCGAATTCAACTCCCGGACCTAGGAGTAGTCCAAAGGACTTTCGACGGTATCTGAAATACATTTCCATCAGTTTGCCCCATGCATGATTCAGATCAATGCTTTGCGTTTTACGACCATTTTTTTAAAGGAACCTGAAAGAGACTGGCAAACGGCAGGTTCCAAACCCTGTCTATCGGCAGTGTGCCTAAAGACATCTGCCGATTGGCAGGACCAGGACTATGTTGATCGAAAATGCTCTGGGCCTATAAAAAGGAGGGCCTGACCACATTGCAAAGGACCCAAGATCTAAAATCCATCACTCTCAACGAATTTAGAAAACCTCTCTCGAAGTCACCGTGATTTCCATATCCAAATCCCTTTCCAACCTCACTTTTCATCATTGTTTTCATCAAACTTAGTGAATTAACTACCCTCCATCATCACCCAAGTGCAAGGGCTGCTCTCCAACATTCAAGATCAAGCTCAAGATCTTCAAGAAGGTCCAACTTTCTTAAATTCTCCTAAATTCGCATTAACTTGTTTTATTACTTAGCACTTGTATTCTCTCCGTCTCACATATCCTAATATACTTTTTATTTAGTATTATTCCACTTCTCTTATTTTCATATAAATAAAACCCAAAAAATAAGAAAAAGAGGGTTTGCTCATAAATTCCAAACAGGAATTCTCACGCTTTTCTCACACTTTTCTCATAACTAAAACACTTTTCTACACATACACACACCTATAAGAGAAGTCCCCAGTTGGATTTATGGGACAAATCCCACGCCTCGTTTTACATACAAACTACGTGGACTTTGATGCCTCTATAGGCTACGTAGGCGTCTCGGGGTAAAACCCGAGACTCGGGTCCTATTCCTTCCTTTTTTGTCATTTTTCCTATATTCTTTAAATTCTATATATTTGCATATACATATATTTGTTCTTAATTGAATATTATTCCATATGCGTTATCGTTCCATTATAACGATCAATGCTAGGATAATCGCGTAAACCCTATTTTATAATATTACTTTTAGGAACATTCCTATGGATGAATCGCTTTATCTCATCCATGATATAAGTCGATGATTCCTATCTCCATTACATATGCACATGCACACATATCATGGGGAAATAAAGGAAAATAATAACAATCCATGAGAGACCACAAGGGCGGACTGGGTGCCTAACACTTTCTTATTCCGCAACATACCCTCCGAACCCTACTCAGATCATTTTTGGTTTCGCATGTATCAATATGTCTTCGATGCTGTCCTTCGGGAAAGTTTCACTTTTTTTTGTCTGTTTTGTGTAAAATAGACTGGAGACTATATCTCTCTAAATTTCTCACCTCACACATCGCCGATGACGGCTGAAACGCTCCCGAGAGGGATGCATGGGACCAAGAGCCTCTCCCCACGGAGATTGAACCCTCTATCTCTCTCTCTCTCTCTCTCTCTCTCTCTCTCTCTCCGCGAGGATCCGGGATGGCCACAGTGGACACTCTGCTGGGGACATTTTTCTTTAAGAGGGATAGAATCTATTTACATCGATGTTTTATTTTCTCATATATTCCCCTATTTTGCATGTTCCCCTTTTACTATTCATGTTTACCTCATGCTTATGCTTATCTTCACACACTTGTAGAAGATTCTCCATGCACACTTCGCACCATGTGCACCTAAGATCACATATATCCACATGTTACACGCATCACCCATCCATACATGGTATACCTTTGGTACTTGGACTTTTATCCTTGTTTGGCATGATCAAGAAAGATACTCTCATCATAAGTTACTAGTAAGAGAATCATGCATGATTCACACGACATCACCAAAGAGCATTGGTATTGACCAAATTTTGTCCAGTAACTGGAGGGTCACTTCGTGATGGGCGCTGGTCCGGTAGGGAGCAGTTAGCCTAAGCGATATGACTCTCACCTTCCATTAGCCAAGTACCTTCGACATATATCGAACGGTTCACCCACATCGTAACACTTGAGCGAAGTCATGACGGGAGGTATATCGCAGGGAACTCGTTCACGTATGCCGAGTATATCGAATTCGCTATCATGCGTACCGTCCCTAAGAGGTATATAATGAGGCAATTCAAGTACACTTGAGTATATCAAATGGCTTGTCCACACGTACCGATTGCCCTCAAAACCAAGACGTATAACGTGGAAGCCACGCAAAAGGGGGGAACCCTTTCCAAATTCAACCAACCAACTTCATACCCACATATAGGTGTCAAGCCTAGGGCACACATGTTAGATTGCCAATTTCGACCCAAAACTCTGCCGAAATTCTGATTCGGCCTACCGCCCAAATTTTCACTCATTTTTAAAATGGGACCCTGCCCGTGAGCCTCGTCACAAGTCCAACCATAAGTTCGCATATGTTACAAACCCAACTTTTCTAGGCTCGGGTCCTGTCCAACATTTTATTTTGCATTTAGGAGAATGTAATACAAGTGAGAACATAATAATTATAATAATCATGATGAGACCCGTCTTTTAAAAATGTTTCTTCCTTCTTTATCAAAATACAAAACTATTTCTCCTTCTTTATCAAAAATCTAAAAAAAAAACATTTCTCCTCTCTTTATCAAAATCCAAAAATATTTTGTCATTCAATATCAAAAAGAAAAAAATATTTTCATTCTTTTTCTCAAAAATAAATCCCATTTTACGCCTTCTCAGGTCGATTGCACGCCCTTGGCCTGGCTCCTTATTGGCTTCGATATTCAGTCAAATCACCCCAGAGTTATATCCATTCCCCTTCTACTTCTTTCGAGTCTGGAATCCATCCTCTTTCCATGGAGAACACAAATCAAGTACTAGTTGTGCAGCCATATCTGACGGCAGTCTTAGCTCAGCTCGTGTCTAAGATTGACAACCTCTAAACTGAGGTCCAAGAGCTGCAACGAAACCAGGTTCCTGTTCCTCAAGATCCCGAGGCCCTATTACCTCGTGCTATGGGTCCACCTGAGCCTATCTAGGTTCCCGAAGAGTATCAACACGCTCCACATGCCCCTCCTGCTTACGGGTCACCACCTACCCAGCTTCCTATGCCAAACCTTGCCCATCCTGGGGCGAACTTGCCTATGATCACAAATCCAAATGAGGAAGAATTGAACAAGTTCAAAGAAGATCTCAAGACGCTAACTAAAAAGTTCAACCAAGTTAGAATATTTAGAAATTATATGAACTTCACCCACATGTCTCCTTATCCTAAGGCGAGGTTACCCGAGAAATTCAACATGCCAAATATCGAGAAATTATGAGGAAGTGGACCCCCAATTGTTCATCTTCGTAGGTATCACCATTCTATGACTCTCTTAGGGGCTTCTGAAGAAGTGATGGCCCAATTGTTTCAGCAAATTTTGAAGGATAGTTCCCCCCGATGGTTTTTGTCTCTCGAGGAGTCCAGAATCCGTAGCAGGGAGGATGTAGCCCGAGAATTCATATCGCAATAAAAATACAACAAAGATCTTGAGGTCACCCGTCGTGATTTAGAACTGCTCAAATAAAACTCTGGGGAATCAGTCAGTAACTACATAACCCGATGGAGGGAAAAAGCATCCACCATGACCAATTGGCCATTCGAGGAAGAATAAGTCAACACAGTGAAGAACTTCTTACCCCATGTCTGAGCAATAATGGGATGACAATACTATACCCACTTCCTAGCTCTCAAAGAAACAGGAGTAGAAATCGAGGAAGGTCTTGCTAAAACAGAAGTTGAACCAAAGAAAGTGTCCGGATAATTCACTCCAAAAAAATATGATAAACCTGTCAGTGCTACAGTCTCAACCATCAACAACATCTCCCAACCAACCACCTCGTGGGAACCAGAAGTCTGCCCTGTCCTAGACCGAAAGGAATACACTGAGATCCATGCTCCCATCTCCAAAGTTTATCAAGCCCTGTTACGCCGAAACCTCATCAAAACCTTAAACCCCCGTCCATTGCCAAATCCACTTCCCAGAAACTTCAAGGCAAATGCCCACTGCTCCTTTCACCAGACTGTTGTCCATGCCACTAACCAATGCTTTCACCTCCGAAACATAATCCAAGGTCTGATTGATCGGGGTATCATTTCCCCCCAGCCAAACACTACTCACAACCCACTCCCAAATCATGCCAATGCCATCTTCCTAGAAGAGAACCCAAAATTTGATACCTCAACTCAAATCACACCCATATACTCTCACAAACCTCTCCAAACTTGCCCATATTTTCTCTTACACCCTATTAGCCTCGCTGATCAAGCACTGTCACTCCTTACCAGAGCATGCATCGCTGTCCGCACCCATTCTGAACATGGAAGTATGAAATTATCAGAAGTATTAAACCAACTCTTAGAGTTCGGGCTAAAACTTCTCTCACAGATGATCATTGACTTCCAAAGGTTCAGTACGCTATTCTTAGAAGCATGGAAATGGGCTCAAGAGTCAGACAGTTGGGTAATATCGATAGATGAAGTCATCCTAGATGACATTGTCCACGTCATGGCAGAATTATTCAGGAAACCCAATAATATTTGCAGTATGACTGAGTTAATCAATACTCTGAAGTTACAAGGGCACCTGGTCCCTTCACCCTTACACCTCCCCGCGAAATGGGAGGACCTATATGAAGAAGCCATTGAAGTTGTGGAATGCATCGACTTTACAAGGAAAGACAGAATTGTTGCCACATAATGGGGGAAGAATTTAAAGATTAAAATAAAGAGTAAGCTTTAGAGAAAAGTGTCCTGATAGCCGACATGTGTGGGATGATATCATTTGAAGAACTCCTCAAAGAAATAAACAAGGTGGCAGAATAATCCGAGATTGATGAGGAAATAGGGTTCATATTCTTCCCTTCTTCAGTAAATCACATGACTAGATCAGGGAGGCATTACCAGATCCCAAGCTTACCACCAGCCAATAACAAAGGGAAGGGCATTTAAAACCTTCCTATGCCAGAGATGATCCTCGAGGAAAGCAAGATCCTTGATCAACTGAATAAAACTCAAGCTAACATCACTCTATGGTGGCTTTTCATGTCTTCCCAGCTGCACATAAATGCTTTGAGCAAGTTGCTCACTGGACCCACAGTTCCTCCTTCCACCACACCAGAAGAAGTGATAAATTTAGTTGGATACTTGACCTTTACCCGAATGCTATCATTTTCTAAAGAAGAAATCCCCAGAATTGGGCCAAACCACAATCATGCACTCAACATCTCCATCGAAGTTATGGAGAAGATCGTACCACTCTCTCTTGTCGATAATGGATCCGCCTTGAATGTATGCCCATTAAGAACCTTCAAATACTTAGGACTGAAGGAAAGTGACCTCGCTCCAACCTCCGCTGTTGTACGTGCCTACAATAATACCCATCGGGAGGTGATGGGATCCATAAAACTTGTAATAAGGGCTGGCCCTATAAACCCTATCATTGAATTCCAAGTCATTGACATCCCAGCTTATTTCAACATGTTGCTTAGACGACCTTGGCTCCACAGTATTAAGGGTATGTCTTCCTCGCTCTATTAAAAATTAAAGTTATTCGCCAACGGGCGAGTCATCACCATTTTAGGTGACGACGACAATGCCGAGGGTGCAGGTACCAGAAATCCAATCCTTGAGATACAAAACGGGTAAAATGATATGCTCCTATCATGATTTCGAGTTGAGCCACTTCTATTCCCAGTGGGGGAAGATTTCAGAGAAAGGGTTTGTCCAGAGTACGACCCTCATGGCAATGTCAATGTGATTTAGATGTTCAGAAACATGCACTTCATGCCCGGACCGGGGCTAGGACAAAGACAACAAGGGATAATTGATCCCATTGTACTAAAAAAAGCTTTTCCTCCTTGTTGTTTAGGGTATTAACCACCAGAACAAGAGCTCAGAATGATCTGCCAATCTCGACCAAAGAGAAAATTGGATTGCATCCAGACTATCCTAGATGATTCCTTGAATGGATGATTCATCAAAGAGGGTGAAAACTTCCCCTTTTGTGGATTTTCGGAACCATGGTATGACCATACAAATAAGAAGATGAAGCCTAGAATGGAGATATTTTTCCAAAACAGTTACCCATGGGACAAAAATTCTCAGCACCATGTACAACCGATCATCAAAAATACCGAAGATTTCGAGGGAAGTGACTCCGATAATTCGTTTAACTTATAGACACTGGGGCTGACACTCTGCACGGTTCATTCAAGCACTACATCACTAGATCCATCCCACCTGATTAAAGCTACTGATACATCTCTCCTCAACTGGCATGCATCGCCAGTTCTACCTGTTGAAATCCCACCTAACCCCAATGTTGACCCTATGTTTTTTTTTACTGTCCATCCTTGCTCTAATGTAATCGAGACCTCCTTTGATGAGGTTCTCAATGCTATTTGTCCTATCAATGAAATAAATGAAGATTTTGAGTATCTTGTTGCGCCTTACAATAATTGTTTAGATTCTAATAAAACTTTTGATGATGATGATTTTGCAAATGAACAATTCTTAACTGATCTAAATAAGGTTAATAAGAAACAATTTAATCGCGTTTAAGTTAATAAAGAAGAAACTGTTATTGTTAACCTCGATTTTAGTAGCCAACTATGCAAGATTAGGATAGGGGCTACCTTAACGAGCATGAGCGTGCACAACTTGGTCCTATGACGATATGCTCAGCATTGATCCTGAAATAGCTCAACATGAGATCCCCACAATTCCAGATTACAAGACAGTCAAACAAAAGTTGAGAAAGCTCAGTACCGAATGGACTCTCAAAATCAAAGAAGAAGTCATTAAAAAACTGAACGTGGTCTTCATTCGCGTGATCGAATATCCCACATGGCTAGCCAATATAGTGCCTGTACTAAAATCAAGAGGGAAAGTTCGGAAGTGTGTAGATTACTCGGACTTGAACAAAGCCTCTCCAAAAGATGATTACTCGTTACCCAATATCGACATGATCGTGGACAACACATCCAATCATGCTCTCATGTCATTCGTCGACGGGTTTGTCGAGTACAACCAAATAAAAATGCACCCAGATCACCAAGAAAAAACGCATTCATCACACCGTCGGGAACCTTTTGCTACACTGTTATGCCATTTGGTCTAAAAAATGTTGGGGCTACCTACCAGAGGGCTTCCACAACCATCCTGTACGATCTGATTCACAAATAAGTCGAGGTCTTTGTGGATGATATGATTATCAAATCCAAAACTAGAGAAGTTCATGTTCCCTCCCTTCGAAAGTTCTTCGAACGATTATGAAGGTATTAGATGAGACTCAATCCACAGAAATATGTCTTTGACGTTATAAAGGGAAAACTCTTGGGATTCAAGGTCAGTAAGAAGGGATAGAACCAGATCCTGCCAAGCTAAAAGCCATACATGAGATGACACCTCCCCGAAAGGAGAAAAAAGTTTGTGGTTTCCTGGGAAAATTGCAATACATCAGTCGGTTCATCAGCCAACTAACCTCTATCTGTGAACCTACTTTCAAACTCCTCCGAAAGGATTCAACCAAGGTTTGGAACGAGGCATGCCAAGAAGCTTTTGACCGAATCAAATAATATTAGACCCAACCTTCGGTACTCATGCCACCATAGTCGGGTCTCCCCTTGATCCTATACCTAACCATAACAGACACTGCAACTGGGGCTTTGCTAGCCCAATACCTTAAATAATCCCACAAAGAAAGAGCCATCTATTACGTTAGTCACAAATTAACCGGGTACTAAGTCAACTACACTGCTTTATAAAAGGCGTGCATCGCGCTTGTTTGGATTACCCAAAAGTTGTGACACTACATGCTCGCCTTCCCCATCAAACTTGTATCCCAAATGGTCTCCATCAAGTACCTGCTCGAGAAACCCGCCTTATCCATTCGAATGGCTTGATAGTTGATGCTCCTAGCCGAGTTTAATATCGTGTACATCACACAGAAAGCCATGAAAGTAAGAGCCATCCCTGACTACCTCACTGACTACCCCATGGAAGAAACTGATGTTTGGGTCTCCGAATTCCCAGATTAAAACATCCTCTGCGCCGCTCAAGATGAATTTTGATGGCAAATGTTCTTCGATGGCGCTGCCAATAAAAATGGATATGGCATTGGGATACTTCTGATCACCCCAGATGACTCCTACACTCCCATCGCTATCAAATTAGATTTCCCCTGCACCAACAACATGACTGAATATGAGGCGTGTACGGTAGGCCTCAAAGTTGCTCTCAAGAAATGGATTCAATGCCTAGATGTCTATGGGGATTCTTCCATCATCATCTGTCAAGTGCTCAGAAAATAGAAAGTCAAGGACGAGAAAATCCGACCCTTCTATGCCCACTTAGAAGAACTACCTTCCCAATTCCAAGATATCACCTTCCAATACTTACCTCGAGCAAAGAATAACCTAGTCGATTCCCTTGCTACCTTGGCCTCCATGGTCAACATGCTCGAAGGAATAACTATGGCCCCCTTCTTAGTCCAAAAATAAGACAAACGAACCCACTTCTACCACATTGATCTCATCACCAAAGAAGATCCGGGGCTAACCAATTGCTGATACTATGATATCTGGCATCTCCTCAAGAATGGTAGGTATCCCAAAGGTTCCAACAAGAAATATCGAGCAACCCTTCGAAGACTGGACGTCCAGTACATCATCTGTCACAAAACACTATTCAAGAAAAACTTCGATAGAACCCATCACACTGCATCGTCGGGGTTGACATTGAAGAGGTAATACGGAAAATCCACAGTAGGGAATGAGGGCTCCACATAAACGGCCACATGCTTGCAAAAAAAATCATCCGACAAAGCTACTACTCGACCACTATGGTCCAGGATTGCACCGCCTATGTCCGAAAATGCCTCAAATTCCAACAGTTTTCTAACCTTCAACACCTGCCTCCGCGAGAATTATACAACATGACTTCTCCCTGGCCGTTCTCCACCTGGGGTATCGACATCATAGGGAAAGTTACACCCAAGGCCTCCAACGGGCATGAGTTCATCCTAGTTGCCATTGATTACTTCACCAAATGGGTCGAAGATGAGTCATAGGCAGTTTTGAATGCTAAGAAAGTGGCCAAATTCATTAGGAAGAACATCATCTGCTGATATGGCATCCCGCACGAGCTAGTGTGAGATAACGGGTAGCATTTTAAGGCAGAAGTCACATAAGTGGTCAACGAGTACGGGATTCAGAGACACAAATATTCTCCCCATCGACCTCAGAATAACGGTGCAGTCGAGGCCGCAAACAAAAACCTCAAAGCCATCATCAATAAGATGACCGATAGCTATCAAGATTGGGCCGATCAAATCTCTTACGCCCTCTGGGGCTACCGAATCTCAATCCGAACCTCTACTAGGGCTACCCCTTACTCTCTAGTCTACAGTATGGACGCAATCCCACCCTTGGAGCTAGAAATCCCTTCACTTCATGCCATACTCGAAAGTCAAGTTAGTGAGAAGGACTTGCATCAAAGCCGTCTCAACGAGCTGTCACTCTTGGATGAAAGAAGACTGAAAATGTTGTATCATATACAAGGGTATCATCGTCGAATAGCGCATTCATTTAATAAGAGAGTCAAGGATCGCGGTGTCCGAGAAGGGGGTTTATCCCTCAAAAAAATAGTAGAGCCCATCTGGGACCCTAGAGGTAAATTCAAACCCAATTGGAGCGACCCAAACATTGTGAAGAAGATCTTGTCAGGAGGTGCCGCCATGCTTACCGACCTAGATGGAGAAGAGATGGCTCGTCAAGTCAACCTGGTCCATCTCAAGAACTTCTACCCCTAGTCCGAAATCTCAGCGCGCTATGACTCTTCTCATCTCCCTTCTATTATATTCTAAAAAAAATATTCATTTCCCTCTACCCAGAACTATGTGGGCCTGGTCCTCTACAAAAACCATTTGCCTTCAAAAAAATCAAAACTTTTCAAAAACCTAGAGGTACGTAGGCATCTCATATATCTTACATGAGCACAACCCTTTCTTTTTCACAAAAAAAACTATTCTTTTCTGATCTCCGAGAACGACAGTTCATTCTAACATATACTTGAACAAGAGGATTATACATGCTTAGCGATCGGTACAGATAATTTAAAATATAAAATTCATCAAAAGGCACAGTTGGATGATAAAAAACTTGTTTATTTCACTAATAAGAAGTTACAGTGCAATTACATAAGAAAAGGAACGGATAACTCCCTTCCCCCTACCTTCCAAAAAATCCAAATAAATTCCCAAACTTATTCCCCATTACAAAATAAACTCCCCCAAGAGTCCTACCCACAGCTACCAGAGGAGACCACTCCGTCATCATCTACATCTTGGGGTCCCCAAGCTTCCCCTACCTGAATGGAGTGCCGCAGACGTTCCATGGACCAATAAGCTGGAACCAGCCTTGAAAAAACTACCACACCTCCCTCCATGGTATCAGATAAGGCAAGCCACCTTTGTCCAGTCTCCACTACCAACATCTTGCTGACTACTCTTCTCCACAAACACTTCATATAATCCCCAGGGATGTGCCAAACTCTCCCAACAGACTGAGAGGCACAGGTTGACGGACGCCGACTCTCCCACAAAGAACCAAGCCGCATGTGTAGACGCTCTGACATATCTTCTACCGAAAAGAAATCTAGTGTCCGAGGTGGCATGATCTGCTCCCAGCCAAATTGGTGTAGAAGTCACCAAGGGAAATAGAAAGAGGTATGTCTAAGACCAACCAACCGAACGTTCGGGTATTCCCCCAGCTTCAGGATAGGCAGCAAATGTCCCCACTAAGGCACTGACCAGTGCAGATTTAGAGCCCATGCTCCACAAATCAGTTCTCCCAGCTCTCAATATCTAGGCTAACACTGATGAAATGGCACGAAAAGAAATTGGCTACAACCGATAAAGGGTATTTCGGAGGAGTCACCAGGCGGAGTCTTTCAAACAACCACATGAACAACATTACAGAGCTACCCCTCAGAAAGTCAGAACGACCTTCTAGCCAAGTATCCAGGCCATTTAAAATCTCTGCCATTATCACCGCCGCGGGATTACGATGATAGGACATCCATGTAGTAATGGTTGTAAGTTGTAGGTCCACCAGCAGTTCCCCAGTCACCAGTAGCAATTTCGAAACCAAGCTCCAGCATCATTGACTTCCTACAAATGCACTGACTGCAGCACCGCGGAAGGGAGATCATTCCTCCAGTAACCAAAGATCTACCCACCGAAGGCGAGCCACGGAGAAGTCCAACCAATAACTCTTGGGGAGACCGGGAAAACTCAGGCATAGCAACCGCCACAATAGGATTTACACCCAATATGATAAAAAACTCCTCATAAATCAGACAAACTTCTTCTAAGCCAAAGGGGAATACATGGTCTTCGGGGTACCAAAATTGTACCGCCGCCATCAGCATGTTCCATTTTATTGGCTGATTATGCCATAAAGAGACTCGACGCATATTGAAATCATCGTAGTCAACATTATAAGAGCACATTGCTTCCAAGGCTTCAAGGTAGTTAGCAAACTCAATACTACCAGGGAGATCCATCTTTCAAGAAATAGTAAACAAGTAATAATGTGGAAAAGGAAGAATGTGAAGGTGTGATGAAAACACTCCACCCTTACCCCTTTTTATACTTGAAAACCCTCACAAAAGACACAACCTTTGCAAAAATTGGAGGGAATCTTGCCCCACAAGGTACCAAAGGCTGAAGAGAGTACTAATCAAAGCCTTGATTAATTAGACTGGCCTGACCTGCCGATAGGTAGGACAAGGAGCTTGCCGATCGGCAACCCCCTATTTTTGGAAACTCACTTTTTTCCTCTTTTGCCAAAATAAAAAAAATCAGAAAACTTAATAAAAATAAATTGATATTGTCAAACAGAATTTCAAATTCCCTTTTCATCTTTTCCTCATTATGAATAAAGCTTCCTTTCAAAACTTCCAAAAATATTTCTGTGGCCATCCCCAATCCTCTCTGCGGGCGGGCGCGTGAAGGATGATCCTCGGGTCCCGCGCGTCCCTCTTGGGAGCACTTCGGTCGGCGTCGTTTGAGATGCAGTGTAAAAATGTAGAGAGATTTAGAGTCGCCAGTCTATTTTACTCAAAACAGACAAAACAAAAAAGGGAAGCCATCCCGAAGGACGGCATCCAATAACATACTGGTGCATACGAAACCAAAACGATTCGAGAAGGGTTCGGAGGCTAAGTTACGAAATGGAAAGGTGTTAGTCACCCATTCTGCCCTTTCGGTCTCTCATTAATGTTTGCTATTTTCCTTTTTTATTTTCCCCGTGATATGTGTGCATGTGTATATATATAGTGTAGATAGGAATCCTCGACTTGTATCATGGGAGAGATAAAGCGAGTCATCCATAGGAAGGTATAAAAATAATATTAAAAAATAAGATTTACGCGATTACTCTTACATTGATCGTTATAATGGAACGATAACGCATATGGAGTGATACGTCACTAAGAACAAGTATATAGAATATAAGAAAATTGGATTTAGAGAAGATAGAAAATGAGAGAGAAAGTGAGAATAGGACTCGAGTCTCGAGTTTTACCCCGAGACGCCTACGTAGCCTATAAAGGCATCAAAGTCCTCATAGCTCGCATACAAAATGAGGGGTGGGGTTTATTCCATAAATCCAAATGGGGGATCTCTTATTTGTGAGTGTTTGTGTGTGTAGAAAAAGTGTTTTAGTTATGAAAAAAGTGTGAGAAAAATATGAGAATCCCTATTTGGAATTTATGAGCAAACCATATTTTTCTTGTTTTTTTGGGTTTTATTTATATGAAAATAAGAGATGTACAATAATACTAAATAAAAAGTATATTAGGATGTGTGAGATGAGATAGTAAAAGTGCTAGGTAATAAAGCAAGTTATTGCGAATTTAAGAGAATTTGAAGAGAAAGTTGAGAAAGTTGGACCTTCTTGAAGATCTTAAGCTTGATCTTGAATGTTGGAGAGCATCCCTTGAACTTGTATGATGATGGATAGTGGCTAATTCACCAAGTTTGATGAAAAGGATGATGAAAAGTGGAAGTTAGAAAGGGATTTGGATGTTGAAATCGCGCTGTCTTCGAGAGAGGTTTTTGGGATTCGCTGAGAGCGATTTTTATCAGATCTGGGCTCCGCTTGCAAATGAGGTGAAGGCCTCCTTTTATAGGCCCAGGTCACTATCCATCGGCATAGACCTGGTCCTGCCTATCGGCACCTGCCGATAGGCAGGGTCTGGAACCTGCCATTTGGTAGTGTGTTTCAGGCCTTTTCGGAAAATTGGCTGCCGAGGGCAAACCGTTGGTCTGAATCGTGCACGGGGTGGACCGTTAGAAAGGTAATTCAGAGAGATTTTAAAGTCCTTTGGACCGCTCCCAATTCAGGATTTGAATTTTTGTCAAATATGGTTCAGAAGCGTTTATCGTTCCATTGGACGGGGAATCGTTCAGACACAAATGAATCGTTGGTCCGCATGGTAAGTCCGAATCGCGCATGGGATGGACCATTGGAAAGGGATTTTAGTGCCCTTAGAAGATTCATTCAGCCTTGGTCAAGCTGAAGAGTTTTAACTTTTTGGTCAAACAGAGCCTGAGAGTGCCCGATGGCTTTTAGGTCAATACTCGGGGTATGACCTGGGTTTGTAGTGATGAAGGGATGTACTAGGGACCTAAGGAGAGTTAGGGGGTAACAGAATGGGGTGTCTATAAATCCCCTCGATGGGTGATTTTGGAACAAATGATAATTGTCGAATAGACACCACATGATGCTTTTGAGGGAGTATGACTAATTCAGAGGGTCGAGACCGATTCTGAGGACCTGAGGGGTGTGCTGGGGATGGTTTGAATGAAGATCAAAGGTTTTGGTCTATTATGAGGACTTGAAGTGATGCTGGAGGATTTCCAATTTTGTGGTCAAAGCTAAATCTACGGGCTTAAGTGATGAGGGTAACCAATCATGTGGGTTAAAGCTAATTATACGGGCTTAGGGTGAAGATCTAATAACCGAGGTCAATTATGACTTAAGAGTGGTAATGATCGAAGACCGAGGTTAATTCTGACCTAAGAGTGGTGACGACCGAGGATCGAGGTCATTTCTGACCTTACTCGGGTGACGATCTAAGACCGAGGTCAATTCTGACCTAAGAGTGGTGACGACCGAGGACCAAGGTCAATTCTGACCTAACTCAGGTGATGATCCAAGACCGAGGTCAATTCTGACCTAAGAGTGGTGACGATCGAGGACCGAGCACAATTCTGACCTAACTCAAGTGACGTTCCAAGGCTGAGGTCAATTATGACCTAACTTAGGTGACGATCTAATATCGAGGAAAATTCTGACCTAAGAGTGGTGACGACCAAGGACCGAGGTCAATTCTGACCTAACTCAGGTGACGATCCAAGATCGAGGTCAATTCTGACCTAAGAGTGGTGACGACCGAGGACCGAGGTCAATTCTGACCTAACTCAGGTGACGGTCCAAGACCAAGGTCAATTCTGACCTAAGAGTGGTGATGACCGAGGATCGATGTCATTTCTGACCTAACTCAGGCGATGATCCAAGACCGAGGCCAATTCTGACCTAAGAGTGGTGACGATTGAGGACCGAGCACAATTCTGACCTAACTCAGGTGACGTTCCAAGGCTGAGGTCAATTATGACCTAAGAGTCATGACGAGCGAGGATCGAGGTTAATTCTGACCTAATTCAGGTGACGATCCAAGATCAAGGTCAACTCTGACCTAAGAGTGGATAAAGATTGGATTTTAATTCTGCTGGAGCAAGTGCCTTGTTATTTTAATCCAAGCTGGGGAAGCTTTTGTTTCTTTAGGAGGCCTCGCAGGGGGGAACAACCAATTTTGGTGCTGTAAAAACTCCGTTGGGGAAGTGATAAGGCGATCCTTAGAGATCCTCCGGAGCTTTACCGGGAGGAGATTCATTTGGTTTTTGAGGATTTCGCTGGGAAAAAGGGGTTTTGTTTGAGGGAATGCAAAATTTTCCTGGTGAAAATGTTCTAAATCCTTCCTGGGATTTTTAGGAATTTTCTGAGGATTTTTTGGGGCTTTATGGTATTTTCTGGGAATTTCTGTACGAAATTTAAGGGGGGTGCCGGTCAGCATGGTATGAGGGGTGCCATTCGGCAGTGGTACAGACTTTTGGACTCCCTCGGGAAGGTAAAGAGTCAGTTCCGATCGGTATGGTTGGGGTGAGTGTCGATCGGCATGGCATTTGGCATCCTATATAAAGGGGGCAAATCCCTTCATTTTTTCACAGCTTCTTTGCTTTCTCTCTTTCTACGATTTCTCTGCAAATTGTTCTATCATTTCGATCTTCAAGAAATGGCCACTTTTGTGAGCACTGCAGTCCACAGGGAGTGGTTGACCGTTGATGACTGGGCGAATATGGAGTGGAGGGCTAGGGAGCCTCTTGCTTTGGGGAGTGAGAACTCCTTTGATGCATTTGAGCCTATTGCGGATGAGCGGACTTTGCTGCAGGATCCATCGCATCATCACTCTTTGAGAGTGAATCCTGGTGGTTATGTAATTAACCCGACATTTGGCATTCCTCTCTTTTTGGTGATTTTTCTTTCTTTCTTGACTTCTGATGATATTTTTTCCTTTTTTCTAGTCTGATATTTCTTTGAAGAACATGCGCGCCCGTGGGATGACGGGGCTCAGGGATGTCTGGGAGCATCTCCCACCTGTGGTGCGTTGGGTGATATCATCAGTGGGTTTTAGGAGGTTGGCATCTGCGCTGGATGAGACGTCTCGTTCGACAGTGATCCTGTTCGCTTTGGGGGAGAGGTGGTGGGATACTACCCACACCTTCCATTTCAGCTTCGGGGAGATGACTGTGACTCCCATAGATGTGCAGCAGCTGTTGGGGATTGATTGTGAGGGAGATCAGATAGAGGTGGATCGCTCTTTGCGGGTGAGACCGAAGGCAGTACATGCTACACTTGGTGTTGTAGGGAGGATAGTTTCTAGGGATTCTATCCGACTGTCCCTACTGAAGGATGTTATGTTGGGCAGAGTGATTGATGAGGACGGGTTGCAAGTGAGGTAGATGGACCAGTTATTTATTTTTTTGGTGTTGGGAGGTTTTATGGTGGCGTCAAGCGGTGACGTCGTCCATTTGTGGTTCTTGCTGTACTTGAGGATGTTTTCGAACACCCCTTTCTACGATTGGTGGATTCTGACTTTGGTGACCCTTTACTCTTCTCTGGATGCATTCAGTCGGTGCTGCCGGAAGACCTTTACTGGAGCCACGTACCTTCTTGAGGTATTCTTCAGTTTGGGAAATTCTTTTCATGCATTCACATTTTCCTTTCATGCATTCGCATTTTCCTTATGCATCTCTTTTTGTTTATGAATTCTTATCTTTGACAGACGTGGTTTTATGAGGTGATTGGGTGCAATACCCCGCTGATCGCTTTATAGGATGACACTTTTGGGGACTCCTGTCGATTGTATCGATGGCGTAAGGCCAATCGGTAGTCGAAGGGATCTCTCTCTCTCTAGAGGCGGTGCGTTAGGTCTTGAATGACCTGACTAGTGGTAAGGTAAGACTCTTTCCATTTTTAGTCTTGGTTTTTTCACAATCTGATCTTGTATTGATTTATCCCTGCTTGAATATTTTCAGGTGACCTTTTATCCCTAGGGGACAGCCATTCAGGATACGGGGACGACTGGGGTGAATGCGCAGATTAGGCTTTTGCTGGCACATGAGTTCGGTCATTCCTGGTATCTCAGGGAGAGGGTAGTTCTCCAGATTTCTGAGGAGGAGGTGGTGGTGCCACCTGCGCAGCCTCCTATGTCTATGAGTCAAGAGCGACTGCTGTCGTAGGATATGAGGATCGCGGTGATTGATATGCCCCAAGTGTCACCTCGGCTCAGAAGACATCATCCTCGGACGAAGATATGGCCGACGTATGAAAAGCCTTGGATCAGTGACCAGCAGCCTCGGCTAATTCTGGGTCGGCCTTGGCCGACACCACTACCAACCTCCTCAGGGGATCAGTAGCTCGCCAGTTCCCCCGAGAATGACAACCTCGGCCGAGGGTAGGCCGAGGTTACAAGGAGCCACTCTACCAAAGCCAACCCATCAGTAAATCAGCCTATGTTCCAAGCATATTCCAGCTTAACCTCGGCCCAGGCCGACCTTAATACCTTACCTCAGATTCACTTAAGCCGAGACCATAATGGCTCATCTCGGATTGGATTGGTAGCTTACCAACTTCGGACTCTTCCAGACCGAGGACATAACCAAGCACGAAAGCCGAGCACCTATTAACATATGTATGGACAAGGACACGTGGACACAAATCATTCCCCCCACATGGGGGGAATATTTTGTCATCATTCTCTACATGTGACAGGGATAGATGTCTTCATCATATTGGCTAGATCAACACACACATGCTCATTGCATGCATAGGCGGTACATTACACCCCCCAGGTACTATATATAGAGGTCATCCTCTACCTTGCAAAGGATCCAAATATACAACCCTAGCTGAAACTCTCTCTAAATACACAGTGGAGAGAGAAAGCTTGAGAGATTGTATCTATGGCCATTAGAGCCCCCATATAGTGATACACATCATACACTTGCACAGTGGACGTAGGCCTGATTGGCTGAACCACTTATATTCCGGTGTTGATTCCTCTTCTCCTCACCCCCTTCTACTATATATATATCATTATACTGCCATTGTTAACACTGAACTGAGCTCACAAACCCCTTGAAGGGTGGTGCAGTTTCCTGCATCATCAGCGATGATCCATGAGTCCTAATTGTTGTACACTAATACGGTTGTGTCGTATGACTATATGGACTTTGTGACAAGCTGGTTGATGGCGCCCAGCATATATGATGCCCTGCCTTTCCTTCCTGTGGGTTCGAGTCGGGCGATGGGATCTTCTCACAGTGGCGGCGGTCCGACGGCATCTGCGGCGGCGGTGACCTCGGAGGTTCCTCCCGTGCGATTGCACACTCCTTCATATAACATCCGGCGGGCCGATGGAGGGATAGTGCCTATGTTTTATTGTCCTCATGCGATGGATCCGTAGGAGTTGGGTCTGATAGAGGAGGTCCTCCGACCTGCGGTATACCTTTCTGTCCTTCTCTTTCTTTCTTTTCTATTTTGGTCATATATGCTTTGATACTGATTTTGCCTTTTTCTTGCTGCAAGTCCGAGTGTCGACCACTTGGCTAAGAGATATCAGAGACCAGATATCTTCGGCGAGTGCCCATATTCGGGATGCTATTCATGTTCCTTCTTGCTTGGTTTCGTCTTCTTCGTCCGGGTAGGACTCTGGCTCGGGTAGTGGTGGTGCATCGTCTCGCCGTAGGGGAAAGAGAGCACGTCGCAGGGGTGGAAGAGAGAATGTGGGTTCGGGCTGAGTCCCGTTGTTTTTGCTTTTTCTTTTTATTTGCTGCAAAATTGATGTAACACAGAAAACAAATAGATGCAATGCAATGGAGTTTTTTATTATCTTTTATTAATGATGAATGAATGCATGCACATGCACATGCGCTTTTTACTTTGCTGCTGAGACCGTAAAAAGGAGTATTTTTGGAATTTTTGAAGGAAAGTTTTTAATTAAAAGAGGAAATTATATATGGAGGAAAAGGGATTTTGAAATTCTGTTGAGAATATCAATTTATTTTTTTTTGAGTTTTCTGAGAGGAAAAAGGGGAAATTTCTAAAAATGGGGGGTTGACGATCGGCAAGCACCCTATCCTGACTATCGGCAGTTCAGTCCAGTCCCATCAATTCAAAGCTTTGATTGGTACCCTCTTCAGCCTTTTGTATTTTGTGGGGTAGGATTCCCTTCGATTTCTGCAGGGATTATGTCTCTTGTGAGGGTTCTCGAGTATAAAAAGGGGTAAGGGTGGAGTGTTTTCATCACACCTTCACATTCTTACTTACTTAACCACTATCTCTTAGCCTTGCAAGATGGTTATCCCTGGTAGCATTGAGTTTGCTAACTACCTCGAATCCTTGGGAGAAATGTACTCTTATAATGTCAACTATGATGCTTTCAACATGCGTCGAGTATTCTTGTGGCGCAATCGGCCTGTTAAGTGGACCATGTTGATGGCGACGGTACAATTCTGGTACCCCAAAGACCATTTATTCCGCTTTAGGTTGGATGAAGTTTGTCCTACCTACGAGGAATTTTCTGCCATGCTGGGTATAACTCCCAGTGTTGCTGCGGCTTTGCCCGAATTTTCCCGTCCTCCCAGGGATTTGTTGGTCGGGCTTCTTCATATTTCACCTTCGGCGGATAGATCACTGGTTGTTGGAGGAATGATCTCCCTCTCGACGGTGCTGCAGTCCGTGCATTTGCGGAAAGTAGGTGATGCTGGCTATGATGGAGACGTTGCTCTGGGCCTGGTTTCAAAATTGCTATTGGTGACTAGGGAACTGCTAGTGGACCCTCAACTTGCAGCCATTACTTCATGGATGTCATACCGTCGGAATCTTACGGCGGTGATACTACCAGAGACCCTGAATGGCCTGGATGCTTGGAGAGAAGGTCGTTCTGACTTTCTGAGGGGTAGCTCTGTGATGCTGTTCATGTTGTTGTCTGAAAGACTCCGCTTGGTGGACCTTCCAGAGTATCCTTTGTCGGCTGTACCCAACTTATTTTCACGTTACTTCTTCAGCGTTGGCTTGGATATTGAGAGATGGGAGAACTATTTTGTGGAGAATGGGGCTCAAAATTTGTATTGGTCAGTGCCTTGGTGGGGGCAGTTGCTGCCTGTTTTGGAGCTAGGAGAGTACTCATATGTGCGACCAATTGGTCTCAGACAGACCTCTTTTTATTTCCCTTGGCATCTTCTGCACCAATTTGGCTGGGCACAGGTCGTGCCACCTTGGACCGCAAATTGCTTTCTGGTGGAAGATTTGACTGAGCGTCTGCGCATGCGGCTTGGCTTCTTGTGGGAAAATAGGTGTCCATCGACCCGTCCCTCTCAGTCTGTTGGGAGAGTTTGGCATGTCCTTGGGGATTATAAGAAGTGGTTGTGGAGGAGAGTAGTCAGCAAGATGTTGGCAGTGGAGATTGGACAAAGGTGGTTTGTTTTATTTAACACCGTGGAAGGGGGTGTTGTGGTTTTTTTGAAGCTGGTTCAGGCTTATCGGTCCATGGAGTGTTTACGGCACTCTGGTCAGGCAGGGGAAATTTGGGGACCCCGGGATGTAGATGATGAGGGTGCAGGCTCCTCTGGTAGCTGTGGGTAGGACTCTTGGAGAGTTTATTTGTGTAATAGGGAATAAATGTGGGGATTTTATTTGGCTTTTTATGGCAGTAGTGGGAAGGGAGTTATCCGTTCCTTTTATTATGTAATCTGTGCTGTAATTTCTTATTAATGAAATAAGCAAGTTTCTGATCATCCAGCTGTGCCTTTCGATGAATTTTATAATTTTGAATTATCTATACCGATCGCTAAGGCATACATAATCATTTTGTTCAAGTATTTGTTAGAATGAACTGTCGTTCTCAAAGATAAGAAAGGAATAGTATTTTGTGAAAAAGAAAGGGTCGTGCTCCTGTAAGATGTATGAGCTGCCTACGTACCTATGGGGATATTGAATTTTTTTTATTTTTCTTGAAAAATGATTTTTTGCAGAGGATATGGCCCACGTAGTTCTGGGTAGAGGAAAATAAAGAGAGTTTTTTTTATATAATAGAAGCGAGATGAGAAAAGTCGTAGCGCACTGAGATTCCAGACTACGGGGTAGAATTTCTTGAAACGGTCCAAGTTGACTGGATGAGCCATCTCCTCCCCATCTAGGTCAGTAAGCATGGCGGCACCACCGGATAAGATTTTCTTCACACTGTAGGGGTCGCTCCAATTGGGCTTGAATTTCTCTCTGGGGTCCCAGATGGGTTATATTATCTCCTTCAGGGCTAAATCCCCTTCCCGGATATCGCGGTCTTTGACTCTCTTATTGAATGATCACGCTATTCGGCGATGGTACCCTTGTATGTGGTAAAGAGCTTTTAATCTCCTTTCATCTAGGAGGGTCAGCTCGTCAAGACGGCTTTGGCACCAGTCTTCTTCACTAACTTTGCTTTCGAGCATGACGCGTAGCGAGGGTATTTCCAACTCCACAGGTAGGACTACTTCCATGCCGTAGATCAGAGAGTAAGGGGTAGCCCCAGTAGAGGTTCGAATTGAGGTTAGATAGCCCTAGAGGGCGTATGGGATCCGGTCAGTCCAATCCCTACAGCTTCGGATCATCTTGCTGAAGATGGCTTTGAGGTTCTTATTGGAGGCTTCAACTGCACCATTGGTCTGAGGTCGGTAGGGAGAAGATTTGTGTCTTTGAATCCCGTACTCGTTGACTACTTCTGTGACTTCTTCTTCTAAGTGAAACCCGTTATCTGACACTAACTCATGCGGGACCCCATATCGGCAGATGATATTTTTCTTGAGGAATTTAGCCACTTTCTTGGCGTTCAATACTATGTATGACTCATCTTTGACCCATTTGGTGAAGTAATCAATGGCAACTAGGATGAATTCATGTCCGTTTGAAGCCTTTGGTGTAATATTCCCTATGATGTCTACACCCCAAGTGGAGAACGGCCAGGGAGAGGTCATGTTGTATAATTCTCGCGGAGGCAGGTGTTGAAGATTGGAGAACTATTGGCATTTGAGGCATATTCGAACATAGGCGGTGCAATCTTGGGACATAGTGGTCCAGTAGTAGCCCTGTCGGATGATATTCTTAGAAAGCATGTGACCGTTCATGTGGGACCCGTATTCCCTTCCACGGATCTTCTGCATTATCTTCTTAATCTTAGCCCCTGCGATACAGTGTAGATGAGTTCCATCGAGGTTCCTCTTGAATAGAGCTTTATGACATATGATGTACTGGGCGACCAGTCTTTGAAGGGTCGTTCGGAATTTCTTGTTGGCACCCTCGGGATACCTACCATGTTTGAGGAGGCACCAGATATCATAATACCAACAATCGGCTAGTTCGGGATCTTCGGTGGAGATAAGCTCAATATGCTAGCAGCGGGTTGGTTTGTTTTGCTTTTGAACTAGGAAGGGGGTCATTTTTATTCCTTCGGGCATGTCAACCATGGAGGCCAAGGTAGCGAGAGCATCGGTTAGGTTATTCTTTGCTCGAGGTAGGTAATGTAAGGTGATATCTCAGAATCAGGAGGATAACTCTTCTAAGTGGGCATGGAAGGGTTGGAGCTTTTCGTCTTTGACTTTCCACTTTTTAAGCACTTGACCGATGATGAGGGCAGAATCCCCATAGATATCAAGGTATTAAATACCTTTCTTGAGAGAAACTTTGAGGCCTACTGTGCATGCCTCGTATTCCGTTATGTTATTGGTTCAAGGGAAATCCAATTTGATGGTGATGGGAGTGTGGGAGTCATCAGGGGTGATCAGAAGTATCCCAATGCCATATCACTTTTTGTTGGCAGGGCCATCAAATAACATTTTCCATCGAAGGTTGTCTTGAGCAGTGCAGATGATATTTTCATCTGGTAATTGGGAGATCCAAACATCTGCTTCTTATACGGGGTAATCAGCGAGGTAGTCAGAGATGGCTCTTTCTTTAATGGCTTTATGCGTGATGTACACGATATCGAACTCAGTTAGGAGCATCAACCATCGAGCCATTTGACTGGATAAGTCGGCTTTCTCAAGCAGGTATTTGATGGGATCCATTCGGGATACAAGTTTGATGGGGAAGGCGAGCATGTAGTGTCGTAACTTTTGGGTGACCCAGACAAGTGTGGCACACGTCTTTTCCAAAGCAGTGTAGTTGACCTCGTACCCTGACAATTTGTGACTGGCATAATAGATGGATCTTTCTTTGTGGGAGTCTTCAAGGTATTGGGCTAGAAAAGCCCCAGCTGCAGTGTCGGTTATGGTTAGGTATAGGAGCAAAGGGAGACCAGGCTATGGTGGCATGAGCACTAGAGGTTGGGTCAGATTTTGTTTGATTAGGTCAAAAGTTTCTTGACAGGCCTCGTTCCAAACCTTAGTTGAATCCTTTTGGAGGAGTTTAAAGATCAGTTCATAGATGGAGGTTAGTTGGCTGATGAACCGCCTGATATATTATAATTTCTCAAGAAAACCTCGGACTTCTGTCTCTGTTCGGGGTGGTGGCATCTCAAGTATGGCCTTCAGCTTTGCAGGATCTGCTTCTATCCCCTTCTCACTGACCATGAATCCCAAGAGTTTTCCCTTTGTAACACCGAAGACACATTTATGTGGATTGAGTCTCATCTGATATCGTCGCAGTCATTCGAAGAACTTTCGAAGAGCGGGAACATGACCTTTTCTAGTTTTGGACTTGATAATCATATCATCCACATAAACCTCGACTTCTTTATGAATCAGATCATGCAGGATGGTTGTGGCAGCCCTTTGGTAGGTGGCCCCAACATTCTTGAGACCAAATGGCATAACGGTGTAGCAAAAGGTTCCCCGTGGGGTTATGAATGCGGTTTTTCTTAGTGCTCTGGGTGCATCTTGATTTGGTTGTATCCAGCAAACCCGTCGATGAATGACTTGAGAGCATGACTGGCTGTTATGTCCATGATAATGTCGATATTGGGAAGCGGATAATCATCCTTTGGAGAAGCTTTGTTTAAATCTCGGTAGTCTACACACATTCGAACCTTCCCTACTGATTTTGGCACAGGTACTATATTGGCTATCCATGTGGGATATTCGATCACACGAATGAAGCCCACGTTCAACTATTTGACCACCTCTTCTTTGACCTTGAGCGACCATTCGGTGCGAAACTTTCTCAATTTTTATTTAATCGGCTTGTAATCTGGGAGAGTGGGGATCTCGTGCTGAGGTATTTCACGATCAATACCGGGCATATCATCACAGGACCATTTGAAGACATACACGAATTCCTATAGAAATTCTTCGAGTTATGCATGCTCATGCTCGTCAAGGGTGGCCCCTATCCTAATCTCGCGTCGTTGGCTACTATAACCGAGATTAATAACAGCAGTCTCCTCTTCATTAACTTGAACGCGGTTATGTTGTTTATTATTAACCTAATTTAGATTAATTAAGAATTGTTTATTTGCAAAATCATCATCATCAAAAGTTTGATTAGAATCCAAACAATTAATGTAAGGCACAACAAGATACTCAAAATCTTCATTTATTTCATTGATAGGAAAAACAGCATTGAGAACTTATCAAAAGAGGTCTCGATTACATTTGAACAAGGATAGACAACAGAAGAATAAATAGGGCAAACATTGGGGTTAGGGGAGATTTCAAGAGGTAGAACTGGCGCATCATGCCAGTTGAGGAGGGGTGTCTCACAGCTTTAATAAAATGGGATGGATCTATTGATGTAGTGCCTGAATGAACCATGCAGGGTGCCAGCCCCAGTGTCTGTAAGTTGAAGGAATCTTCGGAATCACTTTCCTCAGTCTCTTGGGTATCTTTGATGAGCGGTTGTACTCGGTGTTGGAAACTTTCGACCCATGGGTAGCTATCTTGGAAAAAAATCTCTATTCCAGGCTTTATCTTCTTGTTTGTGTGGTCATACCATGGTTCTGGAAAACCACAAAAGGGGAAGTCTTTGCCTTCTTTGATGAAGCGTCCATTCAAGGAGTCTCCTGGGATAGTTTGGATGCAGTCTAATCTTCTCTTTGGTCGAGACTGGTGGATCATTCTGAGCTCTTATTCTGATGGTTGATACCCCAAGCCACAAGGAGGGAAAGATTTCTTCAGTTCTATGGGCTCAAGTATCCCTTGCTGCCTTTTTTCTAGCCCCAGTCCGAGCATAAAGTGCATGTTTCTGAACATCTGAATCACATTGACATTTCCATGAGGGTCATATTCTAGACAAACCCTTTCTTTGAAACCCTCCCCTGCCGGGAGTAGGAGTGGCTCAACTCGGAATCCTGATAGGATCATATCATTTGACCCGTGCTATATCTCAAGGATTGGACTGTTAGTGCTTGCACCCTAGACATTTTCGTCGCCGCCCAAAATGGTGATGACTCGCCCGTCGACGAAGAAATTCAATTTCTGATTGAGTGAGGAAGACACACCCTTGATACTATTGAGCTAGGGTCGTCCGAGCAACATGTTGAAACAAGCTGGAATGTCTATGACTTGGAATTTAACGACAGGGTTTATAAGGCCAACCCCTATTACAAGTTTTATGGATCCCATCACCTCCCGGTGGGTATTATCGTAGGCATGTACATCTGTGGAGGTTGGAGCGAGGTCGCTTTCTTTTAGGCCTAAACACTTGAAGGTTCTCCGTGGGCAGACATTCAAAGAAGATCCGTTATCGACAACAAAAAGTGGCACGACCTTCCCCATAACTTTGATGGAGATGTTGAGTGCATGATTGTGATTTGGCCCAATTCTGGGGATTTCTTCTTCAGAAAATGATAGCATTCGGGTAAAGGTCAAGGATCCGACCAGATTTACCTCTTCTTCTGGTGTGGTAGAAGGAGGAACTGTGGGTCCAGTGAGCAGCTTGATTAAAGCAATTCTATGTAGCTGGGAAGACATGAAAATCCCCCATAGAGTGATGTTATCTTGAGTTTTCTTCAGTTGATCGAGGGTATTACTCTCCTCGATGGTCATCTCTGGCATAGGAAGGTTTTCAATGCCCTTACCTTTGTCATTTGCTGGTAGTGAGCTTTGAACCTGGTAATATCTCCCTGATCTGGTCATGTGATTTACTGAAGAAGGGAAGAACATGATTCCCATTTCCTCATCAACCTCAGGTTGTTCTGTCACCCTGTTTATTTCTCTGAGGAGTTCTTCAAATGATATCATCCCACATATGTCGTCTACTGGGCCAGTTCTTCCTGAAGCTTGTTCTTCACTTGAATCTTTGAATTCTTCCCCCCATTCTATTTTTCCATGTAAAGTCAATGCATTCCACAACTTCAATGGCTTCTTCATAGAGGTCTTCCCATTCTGTGGGGATATGTATGGTTGAAGGGATCAAGCACCCTTGTAGCTTTAAAATTTCAAGTAACCCAGTGATTCTACAAATGCTGTTGGTTTTCCTGAATAATTCTACCATAATCTGGACAACATCATCTAGGCTGACTTCATCGGTTGGTACCACCCACTTGTCTGAATCTCGGGCCCATTTATGTTCTTCCAAGAACAGTGTACTAAACCTTTGGCAATCGATGACCATCTGTGAAGGAAATTTCAGCTTGAACTCTAGGAGTTGGTTTAACACCTCTGACAATTCCATATTTCCATTTTCGGAATGGGTACGGACAGCGATGCATGCTCTGGTAAGGAGTGACAATGCTTGATCAGCGAGGCTAGTAGGGTGTAAGAGGAAATATGGGAAAATTTGAAGAGGTTTAGGAGAGTATATGGGTGTGATTTGAGTTGAGGGATCGAAATATGGGTTTTCTTCTAAGAATATAGCATTGACATGATTTGGGAGTGGATTATGAGTAGTGTTTGGCTTAGGATTGGCTGGTGGGGTAATGGTACCCCGGTCAATGAGATCTTGGATTATGTTTCGGAGGTGAAAGAATTGGTCGGTGGTATGGCCAGTAGTTTGGTGAAAGGCGCAATGAGCATCGGCCTTGAAGTTTCTTGGGAGTGGATTTGGCAATGGACGGGGATTCAAGGGTTTGATGAGGTTTCGGCTTAACAGGGATTGGTAAACTTTGGAGAGGGGAGCATGGAGCTTAGTGTATTCCCTTCAGATGGGGGAAGGGCGGCTTTTCGGTGCCCATGATGTGGTTAGTTGAGAGATGTTGTTGATGGTTGAGACTGTAGCACTGGCAGGCTTGTCATTCTTTCTAGGGGTGAACTGTCCGAACACCTTCTTCGGATCAACCTCTCTTTTAACAAGGTTTTCCTCGATATCTACTCCCGCTTCTCTGAGAGATCGAAAGTGGGGATAGTATTGTCCTCCCATTGTCGCTCAGACATGGGGCAAGAAGTTCTTCTTCACTATGTTGACCTGTTCTTCCTCAGATGGCCGATTGGTCATGGTAGCTGCTTTCTCCCTCCACCAGGTTATGAAGTTACTGACTGATTCCCCAGGGTTCTATTTTAGCAGCTCTAAATCATGACGGGTGACGTCAAGATCTTCGTTGTATTTGTACTCCGACATGAATTCTCGGGCTATATCCTCCCAGCTATAGATTCTGGATTACTCGAGAGACGAAAACCATCGGAGGGCACTATCCTTCAAAGTTTGCTGAAAAAATTGGGCCATCTATTCTTCAGAAGACCCTTGTAGAGTCATGGAATGATGATAATTGCGAAGATGAATAATCGGGGGTCCAATCCCTCTAAACTTCTCGATATTTGGCATCTTGAACTTCTCGGGTAACCTCGCTTTAGGATAAGGAGACATGTGGGTGTAGTCTATGTAATTCCCAGAGATTCTGACTTGGTCGAACTTCTTGGTGAGCATCTTGAGATCCTATTTGACTTTTTCCAACTCCTCCTCTTTTGGATCAATGACCATAGGCAGGTTAGCCATAGGCTGGGCAATGTTTGGCATCGGAAGCTGGGCAGGCGGTGGCCCATTGACAGGAGGGGTACATGGAGCATGCTGATATTCTTTGAGAACCCAGATAGGCTCGAGTGGACCCATAGCACGAGGTAATAGGGACTCGATCTCTTGAGGAATAGGAACTAGTTTTGTTGCATCTATCGGACCTCAGTTTGGAGGTTGTCAATCTTGGACACGAGCTGAGCTAGGACTGCCATCAGATCTGATTGTATGCCTGGTACTTGATCTGTATTCTCCATAGAAAATGGATGGATTTCGGACTCGGAAGAAGTAGTAGAGGAACGGACGAAACTCTGGGGTGATTTGACTGAAGACCGAAGCCAATAGGGAGCCAGGCCAAGGGCTTGCGATTGACCTGAGAAGGCATAGAATGGGATTTATTTTTGAGAAAAAGAGAAGAAGCTATTTTTGGAATTTTGATAAAGAAGGGTGAAATTTTTTTGGAGATGGAAATCAGCATGATTATTATGATTATTATGTTCTCACTTGTATTTAATTCTCCTAAATGCAATGCCGGATGGGACCCGAGCCTGGAAAAGTGGGGCTTTTAATATATGCGAAGCTATAGCTGGACTTGTAACCAGGCTCACGGACAGGGTCTCGTTTTAAAAATGCGCAAAAATTTGGGCGGCAGGCTGACTCGGAATTTCGGCAGAGTTTCGATTTGAAACCGGCAATCTAAAGTGCGTGTCCTAGGTTTGACACCTATATGCGGGTATGCAGTTGGTTGGGTGAATCGGAATGGGTTCCCCCCTTTGACGTGACTTACATGATATACGTCTTGATCTTACGGGCAATTAGTACGTGTGGACAGGTCATTTGATATACCTGAGTGTAGGTGAATTGCATCACTATATACCTCGTGGGGACGGTACGTGTGAGAGAGAATTCGATATACTCGGCGTACATAAATGAATTCTCTGCGATATACTTCCCGTCATAACTTTGATCAAGCGGTACGATGCGGGGGAATCGTTCGATATAGGTCGAAGGTACTGGGACAATGGAAGGTGAGAGTCATATCGCTTAGGCTAACTGCGCCCTGCCGGACCAGCGCCCATCACGAAGTGACCTTTCAGTTACTGGGTAAAATTTGGTCAAGAACAATGTTCTTTGCTGATGTCGTGTGAATCATGCATGATTCTCTTATTAGTATCTTATGATGAGAATGCTTTTCTTGATTATGCCAAACAGGGAGCAAAGTACAAGTACCAAAGGTATACCAAGTATGGATGGGTGATGCGGGTGACATGTGGATATATGTGATCCTAGGTGCACGTGGTGTGAAGTGTACATGGAGAATTTTCTACAAGTTTGTGAACAGAAGCATAAGCATGGGATACACATGGAAAAGGGGAACATGTAGATATAGGGGAAATATAAACAAATATAACATCCATGTAAATAGAGTTAAGCCCTCAAAACATCAAGTTCCCCAGTAGAGTCGCCATTGTGGCCATCCCCGATCCTCATCGCGGGCGGGCGCGTGAAGGAGGATCCTCGGGTCCCGTGCGTCCCTCTCGGGAGCGCTTCGGCCGGCGTCATTTGAGTTGAGGCGTAAAAATGTAAAGCGATTTACAGTCGCCGGTCTATTTTACTCAAAATAGAAAAAAGAAAAAGGGGAAGCCATCCCGAAGGACAACATCCAAAGACATACTGGTGCATACGAAACAAAAATGATTTGAGAAGGGTTCAGAGGCTAAGTTACGAAATGGGAAGGTGTTAGGCACCCATTCCTTCCTTTCGGTCTCTCACGAATGTTTGCTATTTTCCTTTTTTTATTTTCCCCGTGATATGTGTGCATGTGTATATATATATATATATATATATATATATATAGTGGAGATAGGAATCCTCGACTTGTATTATGGGAGAGATAAAGTGAGTTATCCGTAGGAAGGTATAAAAATAATATTTACGCGATTACTCTTACGTTGATCATTATAATGGAACGATAACGCATATGGAGTGATACGTCACTAAGAACAAGTATATAGAATATAAGAAAATTGGATTTAAAGAAGATAGAAAATGATAGAGAAAGTGAGAATAGGACTCGAGTCTCGGGTTTTACCCCGAGACGCATACGTAGCCTATAAGGAATCAAAGTCCACGTAGTTCGCATACAAAATGAGGGGTGGGGTTTATTCCATAAATCCAAATGGGAGATCTCTTATTTGTGAGAGTGTTTGTGTGTAGAAAAAGTGTTTTAGTTATGAGAAAATGTGAGAAAAGTATGAGAAACCCTATTTGTAATTTATGAGCAAACCCTCTTTTTCTTATTTTTTTGGGTTTTATTTATATGAAAATGAGAGATGTGCAATAATACTAAATAAAAAGTATATTAGGATGTGTGAGATGAGATAGTAAAAGTGCTAGGTAATAAAACAAGTTATTGCGAATTTAAGAGAATTTGAAGAGAAAGTTGAGAAAGTTGGACCTTCTTGAAGATCTTGAGCTTGATCTTGAATGTTGGAGAGCATCCATTGAACTTGTATGATGATGGAGAGTGGCTAATTCACCAAGTTTGATGAAAAGGATGACGAAAAGTGGAAGTTAGAAAGGGATTTGGATGTTGAAATCGAACTGTCTTCGAGAGATGTTTTTGGGATTCGCTGAGAGCGATTTTTATCAGATCTGGGCTCTGCTTGCAAATGAGGTGAAGGCCTCCTTTTATAGGCCTAGGTCACTTCCCACCGACATAGACCTGGTCCTTCCTATCGGAACCTGCCGATAGGCAGGGTCTGGAACCTGCCATTTGGTAGTGTGTTTCAGGCCTTTTCAGAAAATTGGTTGTCGAGGGCAAACCGTTGGTCTGAATTGTGCACAGGGTGAACCGTTAGAAAGGAAATTCAGATATCTTTGAAAGTCCTTTGGACCGCTCTCGGGTTCGGGAGTTGACTTTGGGTCAAATATGGCTCGAAAGCATTTGTCGGTCCATTAGACAGGGAATCGTTTGGACGCAAATGGATCATTCGTCCGCATGGTATGTCTGAATCGCACACGAGACAGACCGTTGGAAAGGGATTTCAGTCCCCTTCGAAGATTCATTCAGCCTTGGTCGAGCTAAAGAGTTTTGACTTTTTAGACAAACGGAGCCTGGGAGTGCCCGATGGCTTCTAGGTCAGTACTCGGGGTATGACTTGGGTTTTTAATGATGAAGGGAGGTACTAGGGGCCTAAGGAAAGTTAGGGGTAACAGAATGGGGTGTATACAATTTCTTTTTATGGTCTCAGCCACAAAGTAAAAAGCGCATTTGCATGCATTCATTCATTCAATATTAACATAAGATAATAAAAAACTCCATTGCATTGCATAGATATTTTTCCGTGTTACATAATTTTTGTAGGAAAATGAAGAGAAGCAGAAAAATAATGGGACTCAGCCCGAACCTACACTCTCTCTCACTTTCACTTTCCCTCTCGCCCCTAAGAGCTTCTATCCCTGCGACGCGCTCTCTTTCCCCTGGGGCGAGATGACATACCACCGCTACCCAAACCACTCTTCTCCCCGGATGAGGTAGACGACCCCAAGTAAGAAAGAATAGGAACAGCATCCTGAATATGGGTAGTCACCGAAGATATCAAGTCCCTAATAAACCTCAGCCAAGTGGTGGACACCCGGACTTGCTACAAGTAAAGGAAAAATCAATATCAATCAGAAAACATCAAAAGAAACCAAAAGAGAAGAACAAAAAAGTATACCACAGGACGAAGGACCTCCTTTGTCAATCCCAACTCCTCTAGCTCCATCGCATGAGGAGGATGCAACATAAGCACTATCCCTCCATCATCCCATCGAATGTTGTAGGAAGGGGTATGTAATCGTACAAAGGGAATCTCCGAAGTCACCGCCGTCGTAGATGTCGATGGACTACCACCACTGTGGGAGGACCCCACTGGACAACTCGAAACCGTAGGAGGGAAAAGAAGTGCATCATATATGCTGGGCACCATCAGCCAACTTATCCCAAAGTCCATGTAATCATATGGCACTACCGTGTCGGTATACAACAGATAGGACTCGCCAATCATCGCTGCAATCCTCGCATCCTCTGGACATAGGGGGCCTCGCAGCAGCCGCTCCCGCCTCATGGACATAGGGGGCCTCGTAGGTGGCACCACCACTTGCTCATCAGCAATCTGTCGAACCACCCTCTCCTCGAGATACTAGGAGTGGCCAAACTCATGCACCAGCAAATGCCTCATCTGCGCATTCACCCCAGTAGATCAAGTGTCTTGAACAGCCATTGCCCAAGGGTAAAAGGTTACTTAAAAAATCCCCAGCAGATATAAGTCAATATAGAATCAGAGCACACAAAGACCAAGACTAAAGAAGGAAAAACTCTTACCTTATCACTCGTCAGGCCATTCAAGACCTGACACACTGCCTCCAGAGAAAGAGACTTCCTCGACTGCCGATTGGCCTTCCACCACCGATACAAATGACAAAAGTCCCCAACAGTATCATCCTTCAGAGAAATCAGCTGGGTATTACACCCAATCACCTCGTAGAACCACGTCTGCCAAAGGCAAGAATCCACAATAAAAAAAAATACGCACAAGGAAAATGCGAATGCATGAAAGGAAAATGTGCAAACTAAAGAATACCTCAAGAAGATATGTGGCTCCAGTAAAAGTTTGCCGAAAGCACCGGCTAAATGCATTGAGAGAAAAATAAAGGGTCGCCAAATTCAGGCTCCCCCAATCATAGAGAGGGATGTTAAAAAAAATCCTCAAGTATGGCAAAAACCATAAGTGGAAAACGTCGCCGCTCGACGCCACCAGAAATCCCCCTAACAACAGCAAAATAAACAACCGGTCCATCTGCCTCACATGCAGCCTGTCCTCCACATCAATCACCCTACCCAACAAAACATCCCTCAGTAGGGATAGACGGATAGAGTCCCCAGATACTATCCTCCCTACATCACTGAGCGCCGCCCACACTGCCTCTGGCCTCGCCCGTAAAGAGAGATCCACCTCTATCTGATCTCCATCGCAATCCATCCCCAGTAGCTGTTGCACATCTATGGGACTCACAGTCATCTCCCCAAAGCCAAAATGGAAGGTGTGGGTAGTGTCCCACGACCTCTCCCCAGAGCACATAAGACCGCTGTCTAACGAGGCATCTCATCCAGCATAGATGCCAACCTCCCAAAACCTGTTGATGATACTACCCAACGTACCATAGGCGGAAGGTTCTCCCAGACATCATTAAGCCCCGTTTCCCCACGAGCATGCATAGTCGATAAAGAAACATCAGACCGTCAAAGAAAAACCTTGTCAAAATCCAAGAAAAAAGGAAATCACCAAAAAACAAAAGGAATGAAAAAAGTCAATTTGTACTTGCATAACCACCAGGGTTCACCACCCTAGAAGAGAGATGACACGATGGCTCCCGCAGTAAAGTCCGCTCATCGTCAACTGGCTCAAACGCATCGAAAGAATTCTCACTTTCTAAAGCAAGAGGCGCCCTGGCCCTCCACTCCACATTCGCCCAGTCGTCAATAACCAACCACTCCCGGTATACCACAGTGCTCACAAAAGCGGCCATTTTTTTGGGTTGCGGAATGTTAGAACGATTCACAGGAGAAAATCGCAGAAAGAGAGAAGGCAAGAAGTTGTGAAAAATGAGGGGAACCCGCCCCTTTTTATAGGAAGCCAAGGGTCATGCGGATCGGCACTGACCCCAAACCTACCGATTGGCACATACCTTTTACGTTCTCAAGGAAATTCAAAAGTATGTGCCACTGCCGAATGGTACCCTCCACACCATGCCGACCGACACTCCCTTTAATTTTTGTATAAAAACTCCCAGAAAATACCAGAAAACCTTGAAAAATCCTCAAAAAATTCCTAAAAATCCCAGGGAAGGTTTAGCACATTTTCACCAAGAAAATTTCACCCTCCCTCCAGAAGAACTCTCAAAATCTAGATGAATCTCCCCCTGGCAACGTCCCAAGAGGACCCCTAAAGTATCCTAAACCCCAAAAGTCTCAAGTCTCCCCAAGCAAAGCGTCTAAACCATGGACCACCTAATCACGTCCCCAGTGGAATTTACAGCATCAAATTAGCTATTACCCCACAAAGTCTCCAAATGATACGAAGATTTCTCCAGCAATCAGCTCCCCAGCTCAAATCAAAATCACGAGGTAATTTTCCTGAAAGATTTCCCCGAGAACATCTCAATTTAAGCCCTCAGAATTGGCTTTGACCCGCATAATTGGTCATCTCAATTTAAGCCCTCATAATTGGCTTTGACCCACAGAATTGGTCATCTCATCCAAGCCCTCATAATTGTCTTCGACCCGTAGAATTGGTCATCTCAATTTAAGCCCACAGAATCGCCTTCGACCCGCAGAATTGGTCATCTCAATTTAAGCCCTCAGAATTGGCTTCGACCCGCAAAATTGATCATCTCAACCAAACCCTCAGAATTAGCTTCGACCCGCAAAATTGGTTATCTCAATTTAAGCCCTCAAAATTATCTTCGACCCGCAGAATTAGTCATCACAACTCAAGCCCTCAGAATTTCCTTCGACCCGCAGAATTGGTCATCACAACTTAAGTCCTCAGAATTGGCTTCGACCCGCGGAATTGGTCATTACAACCTAATCCCTCAGAATTGGCTTTGACCCGCAGAATTAGTCATCTAAATTTAAGCCTTGGCTTCGACCCAAAGAATTGGTCATCTCAACCTAAGCCCTCAGAATTGGCTTCGACCCATAGAATCAGTCATCCTCACCACCAGGTCCTCAGAATCGTCCTCAACCCTCTGAATTGGTCATCCTTATACTTAGGTCCTCAGAATTGGCTTCGACCCTCTAAATCATTAATCCACATCCTTATGTCCTCAGAATCAACCTCGACCCTCTTAATCGGTCATCCTTGTTTCCTTAGATCCGTAGAATCGACCTCCTTGCAAGAAGTTGAGGAAGATGATGCTGCTCCAGCTGGGACTGCCCCACTAGAGACCACTGAGACTGAAGATGATAATCCTCGGGGCGATGGAGCTGAGGTGACAAACGTCGGCTGTGATGAGACGACTGCAGCTGCCAAGGCTTAGGCCTCCTTCTTGTGAAGGTTTTTTAAGAGTTGTAATTTTGATTTCCTTTCTTGTATGTACCTTTTAGCTTTTGTGAACTCTGATGGCATCTTGGTATATCTATTTTGTAACTCTTGAATGTTATTTTAACGATAATCATTAATCCCATCTTATTCAGATTCTATTGCTTCTTTTGATGATATGCTTGAATGTCTTGCATGTTTAAGGTCTGAGATTACCCTCTTATGATATTTACCTCATATTTTTCACCAAACTAATGATGTTTAAGGTCTGATGTTACCATAATATGATGTTTACCCTCATAATTTTCACCAAACTAATGATGTTTAAGGTCTGAGATTACCCTCTTATGATGTTTACCTTATAATTTTCACCAAACTAATGATATTTAAGGTCTGAGGTCACCATATAATTATGTTTACCTCATAATTTTCACCAAACTAATGATGTTTAAGGTCTGAGGTCACCAAATAATGATGTTTACCCTCATAATTTTTGCCAAACTAATGATGTTTAAGGTCTGAGGTCACCATAGTATGATGTTTACCCTCATAATTCTCACCAAACTATGTTTAAGGTCTGAGGTCACCATATTATGATGTTTACCCTCATAATTTTCACCAAACTAATGATGTTTAAGGTCTGAGGTCACCATATAATGATGTTTACCCTCATAATTTTTACCAAAATAATGATGTTTATGCATATAACAAAAGTATCAGCACAACATTGCTCTTTTCATTGACATCCTATTCATAAAATGATACATGTATTACAAAGAAACAATTATAACATCATATGTAATATTTCTTCAAGTGGTCCGCATTCCAAGTATTGGAGAAAGGTTCCCCTTCGAGATTTTCTAGTCGATAGGTACCAGGCACTACCTCATCAACTACTCTATAAGGACCATGCTAGTTTGGGTGGAGCTTATTTGCCTTTTGCAATGTCTTTTTTAGGAATAGGTCTCCTACAGTTATAGGCCTTGATTTCACACTTTGGTTATAGAACCTCACAGTTCTCTGCTGGTAGGATGCCTGTCTAATCTCTGCATCTTCTCTTCTTTCTTTAATCAAATATAGATCAAGTCTTCTCTCTTCCCCATTCCTCTGAGAGTCATAGATCTGAACTCTATGCGTGGGAATTCCTACCTCTGTAGGGATGACAGTTTCTGAGCCATGGACTAATATGAATGGGGTCTCTCCCACTGGTGATCTTGTTGTCATCCTGTAGGCCTATAGTATCTCATATACCTATTCTGTCCATCTCCCTTTGGCCTCTTCCAATCTCTTCTTTATCCCATCAAGGATTGTTCGGTTCGTGACCTCGGTCTGACCGTTTGCCTAGGGTCGTCCAGGAAAAGAGAAAAATTTCATGATTCCCACTCTTTCATAGTAATTTTATAAGGAAGCGTTCTTGAACTGGGTCCTATTGTCTGAGATGAGGTTGTTTGGAAGACCATACCTACATATAATGTTCTTCCAAATGAACTAGAAGATCTTTTGTTCAGTGATGGTGATCATTGGCTCAACCTCTACCCATTTGGAGAAGTAATCAATTGCCACTATTAAGAATCGATAGTTGTTTACAGATCTTGATAAGGGTCCTACCAAGTCAATACCCTATACTCCGAATGGCCAAGGTGAGATGATTGACATCATAGGTTGATGGGGTTGATGAGGGATGGTGGATAACTTCTGGCACTTATCGCATTTATTCACATAAATAGCTGCATATTTGTCCAAGGTCGGCCACCAGTACCCCTGAGTGATTATTTTTCTTAGCTAGAGGTCTTCCTCCTAAGTGACTGGAACAAGAGCCTTCATGCACATCTTTCAAAATGTGTGGAGCCTCTGAAGGGTGGATGCATCTGAGGAGAGTAAGTAGGAACCCCTTTTTATATAAGACGTCTCCTATAATTGAGAACTTGGTAGCCCTGGACCTCAGCTTTCTCCTTTCTAACTTTGATTCTAGCAGTTCTCCCTCTCTGATGTATCTGATAAGAGGATCCATCCACGAGGCTCGCATATTCAAATTTAGGCAAGGTCTGGCAACCTCCTCCTCTTCAATGGTTGGCATGAGCTGAATTTCTATGGGACTGTTCTTCTTATATATGTCCTTATTGCTGAGGCCAACCTTATAAGTGCATCGGCTCAAATGTTATCTTGTCAAGGTATCCTCTTCATCTTCACCTCCTTGAAGCTTTCTAGCATCACTCTTACCTTCTTCATGTATTTGGCCATCATTTCATCTTTGGCCTCATACACTCCCAGGATTTGGTTGACGATCAACCTTGAGTCACTATGGACTAGGAGTTGTCCAACACTAAAGGCTTTTTCCAAGGAGAGACCGACTATCAATGCCTCATATTATGTCTCATTGTTCGAAGCTTTGAAGTTGAACCTCAACGTATATTCGATGTCGGTACCATCTGGTGATGACACTATCAGCCCCGCACCACTTCCACTGTCATAGGATGACCCATCAATGAAGAGGTTCCAAACATCTTTATTTGAAGAGAAGTTTCCCTCTGGTAGGGTCCTTTGCCTGAAGATGTACCTTTCTTCCTTATTCTCCCCCAATATTTCTCTAGCTTTGCTTGACTCAACCTCGTCCGGACGTTGGAAGACGTTATTGTCCGGTTCATCTATAACCTCTTGACTAATCTTAATCTCAGCCTCTTCCCAGGTAAACTCATCTACAAAGTCTACAAGTTCCTGCCCTTTGATGGAAACCCTGGGTTAATAAATAATGTCATATTCCCCCAACTTGATGGCCCAGGTCATCAACCTGCCTGACTTCTCAGGCTTATGGTGGACCTGACTGATAGGGGAATCAGTGAGGATGACCATAGAGTGGGCTTGGAAGTATGTCTTCATCTTCCTGGAAGCGTGTATCAGGGCATAGACTAGTTTTTCCATCCGAGGGTACTTCTATTCAGACCATTAAAGGGCTTTACTATTGAAGTATACTAGCCTTTGTACTCAGTCATCTTCTCTTACTATGGTAGCACTAATGGCTGACTCTGAGACAACTAGATATACATATAACATCTCCCCTAGAATAGGCCGAGATAGGATTAGGGGAGACTAGAGGTAGGACTTGAGTTCCTTAAAATCTTTGTCACACTCTTCATCCCATTCGAAGGCCTTTCTAAGTACTTTAAAAAAAGGAAGACACGTGTCTGTAGCTCTTGAGACGAACCAGTTAAGGGCAGAAACTCTTTCGGTGAACCTTTGAACGTCTTTAATAGATCTAGGTGTCTTAATTTCTATCAAGGCCTTGATCTTCTCAAGGTTGGCCGCCATTTCCCTCTGATTAACGATGAATCCCAAAAAATTTCCTTCTCTTACCCCGAAAATACACTTAGCTGGGTTGAGTTTCGTCCTATACTTGTCCATGGTGTCAAAGGTTCTTTAAGGGTCAGCTACGTGAGTGTTGTCCTTTAAGCTCTTCGTCAACATGTCATCCACATACACTTCTATGGACTTGCCTATCTGATCTTTGAACATCTTATTTATAAGACATTGGAAGGTAGCCCCTATATTCTTCAAGCCGAAGGGCATGACCTTGTAGTAATAAGTTCCCTTATCTGTGATGAACATTGTCTTCTCTGAGTCTTCCAAGTTCATGAAGATCTGATTATACCCGAAATAGGCATCCATGAAGCTCATGAGCTCATGTCCTGCCGTGGCATCTACCATCTGATCAATATGAGATAGGGGGAAACTGTCTGTTGGACAAGACTTGTTCAAATCAGTGATGTCTATGCACATCTTCCATTTCATATTGGCTTTTGGCATGATAACGACGTTAGATAACCACTCAGGGTATATTACCTCTCTGATGAACTTAGCCTCTTCAAGCTTTCTGACCTCTTCTCTGATGACATCATACTTCTCTCTTGAGTATACTCTTCTTCTTTACTTGATGGTCTTAGCGTCTTCTATAACATTGAGTTTATGGCATATGACCTCGGGATCAATACCTGGCATGTCTGCATGGCTCCAGGCAAACACACTTTGTATCTTCCATAAAATCTTCACAAACTCTTCCTTGATCTCAGGTCTTAGGGCTTTTCCAATTTTGATTGTTTTTTCTAGCTCATCCTCATTGAGGAAGATGGATTCTACTTCTTCCGTGGCCTCTCCTTTCTTGATCTTTGACTCATCTCTAGGATCAAGTGTATCGATGTTGTATGTGGTTTTTTCCCTTTTATGAGCCTCTCTCTCTTTTGTAGAATTGAAGTAGCATTCACGTGCCGATGTTTGGTAACCTTGCACTTCCCCTACCCCATTGGGAGTTGGGAATTTTAGAATTTGGTGGACTGTTGAAGGCACTGCCTCAAACTCCTTGAGGGCTACTCGTCCTATGATGAGGTTGTAGGCTGAGAAGACGTTTTCATCCATGACAAAGAAATTAATTTTTCTTGTCAACCTCTTAGGACACACATCTCCCATTCTTACATCCATCTCATACATGCCCAATGGATGAACCTTTTCACCACTGAAGCCGATCAAGGGGTGGTGGTAAGGGACAAGCCTGGTTCTCCTGAGGCTAAGGCTCTTAAAACAGGGCTAAAACATTACATTTCCTGAACTCCCCCCATCGACGAGGATTCTCTGAACTTCATAACCATGCACCCTCATGGTGATTACCCGAGGGTCATCGTGAGGAGCTAAGAGACCTTTGAAATCAAGTCTTGAGAAACCAACTATGAGGGTATCAATATCTAACTTCGTTCTCTTATCCTGTTTAACCTCTGAAGAGGCTAAGTTAACAACCTCGGCCTTAGTCACTGCCTTGGCCTCTACCACATGGGCCTTTCGATCAGCGACCTCTAAACCTCCTCCTACTAGTCCTCCACAGATGGTGTTCACCCCGAAAGATATCATACCAACTCTCTTCATCGATATATTATCATCTTTTGGTGGGAGGTCTGTGTCATCGTCATCATCATCTGAGTCCTCAACTCTTCTGGCAGGGGCATTTTCCCGATATCTATAATTTCTTTTCTTTTTAGGGTCTTCTTTTCCCCCCTTAGAAGCTTTGCCATCCACATATCTTTTGAGCATCCCAGACTTCAACATCTTCTCATTCTCATCCTTCAAGGCAAAACACTTGTCGATCAGATGGCTATTTTCTTGGTATAATTCACATCATAGGTTCTAGTTCCTCTTATGTGGAGGAGCCTTTAGCTTTTTCGGCCATCTCAGGGACCTGTCATTCTTTATCTCTTTGAGGATGTGTTCGCAGCTCATAGTTAGAGGAGTATAATGTGCAAACTTATGGTCTGCAATCCTGTTCTTTCCATACTTCTTTCTTTGGAATTTTCCGCTTCTACTTCCGTTCTCGTCCTCATACTTTGTAGCCATTACTTCTTTTACGTTCATGACCCTACCAGCTGTTACCAACAGCTCATCCATAGACTTAGGAGGGTCTTCAGCAAGCTTCCAAAGTAGCTTCCCCTTCTGAAGTCCTCTTATAAGGGCTGTCATAGCTATATTCTCTTCGTAATCTTCAACCTATAATTTTTCCTCGTTGGATCTTACAATATAATCTCTGAGGCTTTCATTCTTGCCTTGCTTTATGTAGAGTAGATGGGTTGTCTTCTTCTAAGGTCTTACCCCAAAACATAAGTTATGTATAAACCGCTCAGCCAGCCCCTTAAAGTTCTCAACATAATTTTTGGGAAGGGAAGTGAACCAAATGTGTGCAGCCCTCGTTAAAGTGCTTGAGAAAGCTTGGTACCTCATCTCATCTGGGATTGAGTAAATGTCTGTTCTAGAATGATACATCTCAATATGATGTACCAGGTTGGTACTTCCAACATATTTGCCAGACACCATTGGTGGTTTGAATTTGGCAGGGGTTGGGAAGTTCAAAATTCTTGCCATAAATGGGGAGCCCTCTGAGAATCCCTTTTGAAGTGGGTCTCAGCTTTTTATGAGGTTCCCTATCTTCTCATCCAGCCATTGGATGGAGTCGTTCCATGGTTTTTCAACGTCAGCCTGGCCGAGGTTGTCCCCATCCACCTCCAAGGGGTGGATTGAGGGTTCCCCAGCGGATTTGCAATGTCGGTTATTAACCTCCTGGACACAGTCTCGGCCATGTTGGGGTCGTCCATGATGAGGCCAATGTTCACCACATTCCCTTTGTAAGCCAAATTCACTTCTTGACCTAGATAACCTCTGCCTTAGATCATTAACTAGGCCAAGCTTTTTAAAGTTCGACCCTCTACTTAAGCGATCAAAAGTTGATCCTCTTTGGCATCCATCACAATCTCGTCTTGCTCTATAACCTCTGCTCTACTATATAGGAAGTACTGTGTTATTTGAAACCTCATATGTTCCCATCAGTCTTCTGGAGCATCCTTTTCTTCAATGTCATCGTACCTATCCTTAGGGCAAGGTTTTCCTTGCTTACCCAGGCATAAATGCCTAGGGTCAACAACATCCCTCCTCCGTTGAGGGGTAGGCTGGTCTTTTCGTGGTGCCTGGGGTGGTCCCCTGGCCTCAGGATGTGGTTAAACAGCCTCGCAGTAATCACCTCCGGAGTAATCACATCTGGTGAGAGCCTAGGTCATCTTATTATATTCTGGCTTAGCTGGGCAAATTGCTCCTTTATCGCTTGCTACGTTGCAACTAAGGACCTCAAGGCTGCTGCCACCTCTGCCATTTCGGACTGGGGTGGTACCTGGATGTAACTAGGTACTCCAACACCAGATGGTGGAGGAGGTGGTGGTAACTCCGGTGCCATATGTTGAGACTAAAGAGATTATAATTAAAATATTGGGAAGCTTGATACCTCAAGGGACCTCTTTCAATGGTGACACAACTTCACGCGAAGGGTGAGGCCTGATTCACCAGTAGAATCTCCGATGAGGTTAAGCTGCACAAGGGAAGAGATGAATCTTCTCATTCCCACAAATGATGCCAAAATGATGATGCTAGAAATAGCACCACTATATAAGGTGTTGACAAGATCAAACAAGTTATGACAATGGCAGCACAAGAGTACGTAAATATATGATAGAATGAGGTGAGGAGAAAAGGATGAACACTTATATGTAAGTGGTTCAGCCAATTTTCCCTACGTCCACTATGAGTGTGTGAGTGATATCATTAGAAGAGGGCACTAATGGCCATGGATACAATCTCTCAAGCTTTCTCTCTCTACTATGTAAAATGACAGAGTTTCGGCTAGGATTGTATTTTTGGATCCCTTTACAAGGTAGAGGATGACCTTTATATATAGTGCTTGGGGGGTGTAATGAACCCCCAAAGCATGCAATGAGCATGATCATGTGCATGCGGATCAGAATAGTATAAGGATGACACCTGGATGATCTCAAGTAAACAATGATGACCTCAATATTCCCTCACGTGGAGGGAATGATTCAGTTATAACAGATCTGTCCACGTGTTCCAAACCATACGAGCTTATAAATTCTCGGCCTTGTCTTAGATTTGTGTGACCTCGGCCTGAACGAGTACGAGGTTGGTGAAGTCCAACTATTGCTTTGTCCGAGGTCAATATCCATGATGACCTCGGCTAGGAGGGATGCCCAAGGTTAGGTATGAGGTAGGTGTAGATGGTTGAGCCCATAAGACATTGCTAATGTCGGCTGACGAATGCAACGTCGACTGAGGCCGATGATGATGTTGACAGATGACTGGACCCATGAGACCTTGCTAACTTCGGCTGATGACTAGCCGAGGTTGATGTATGTCGGGCCGACCTTACTAGAGATGGACTTGCTGATGGTTGTCATAAGCTTTAGTTACCTCGACTGTGAGACTAGCTGAGGTTAGTTACTCTGAGTAAGAGGGTGCACTTTACACATATCAGAGGTGTCGGTTTCTTATAAGGCTTCAGGTTTGACCTCTACGCCTCCCTCCATTTAGAACCTTGCTTCAGATCATTCCCCTCTATTGTTTGAGCTTCCAGTTAGTTCATATATTCCCCCCCAAAACATTTATATTATTAAAGTTTGAGATTCTAGTTAGTTCATCCCATATCAAATCAGTATGCTTTTTAAACTAACCAATATCAATGCTCACAACCACTATTACTTCATGAACGATAACTTTTAAACCAGGACTATCATTATCTTCTGCATCAGGAGCAGCAAATGCTCCCACACTAGACATACTTGGGGGTTGGGATACCATTTCCTCCACATTACCAGACTCAATTTTAGTAGACTCAGACATTTCATCCTGAATGCTTACACGAGTATACAAATCAGTTATACAAAAATATATAATACCTGATACGTAATCACCCAATAAAGATCTTTTATTAACAAATGAAGACGCGTAATCACAACCAATATGCCATAAAATCAGTTCCTAAAAACGCATCCAATGGAAACAATTTAGAAGTGGGTTGAAATTATTTCGTACCAATATACCACGAAATCAGTTCCTTGGCCAATGGAAACCTTCAAACTATCACCACTGTATATGCCTACCACTAGGAAGCCTTTAAACTATCACCTAAAACTTTCAAACCTGCAGACTATCACCACAAAATCAGTTCCAAATCAACATATATGTATTAGAAATTTTTGTGATTTCTAATAAATATATGTGTGCCCGCGTATTACCGAGATGAATAGAAATAATTTATGTATTGGGGGAATGAATGGGAGATGAGTTTGCGTACCACTGAGATATGGGGGTAATTGAAATGAAGATTACTAAACATATAAACATTTGTAAAAAAATATTTATATTCCGATTCTGAAAATCATTCACAACTTTAAAAGTATTCACAATCAAATAATCATGATTTCAAACAATGTTAGCCCCGATTTTAACATGAAATTAAATACTGAAAGTTAGATAAATAAATAGCAGGATAGTAAATCAGTGAAGAAAACGAAATGGGGAAAACTTATTATTCTTGATAAACTCACATTCCTTTGTTTTTTCACAACTACTGCAAAAAAGAATTCATTAACAAGTGTTACTAATTCAAAGATATTAACTAATATCTAAGAATCTGATTCAATGGCAATATAGTACATACCATGCTTCAAAGCTAACCACATACCAAATAGTTGCTGCTATATATATCAACTGCTATTCTTGATAAAATCACATTCCTCTGTTTTTTCATAACTACTGCAAAAAAGAATTCATTACCAAGTGTTACTAATTCAAAGATATTAACTAATATCTGAGAATATTATTCAATGTCAATATAGTACATACCATGCTTCAAAGATAACCACATACCAAATAGCTGCTGCCATATATAGTTGCTGCTATATATAGCTGGTGCTATATATAGTTACCATATATAGCTATATATAGTTACTACTATATATAGCTACTGCAACCGATGTAGATTATGAGTATATTATTATAAAACTGGCAGTCCTGTGATCGCGCGGTCACTACCTACGAGCTATATTGGTTCCATACGAGGTGTTGGCGTTTTGACCTCTAACGCAATTTTGTTAAGCCCAACTCTAGATATTTGCAAATTATCATCGTATTCTCAAATCGGGATTCCCGTGATCGCACGATCAGTTCCTACGAGTTACATTGGTCCCGTCCGAGGTGTTAGTGCCTCTCAGGGCGCCGTTCGGGGTCTGTTCTGGTTTTTACCCTCTAATGCCATGTTTTTAAGCCTAAGTCTAGATATTTTCAAATTATCATCACATTATCAAATTGGGAGTCCCGTGACCACGCGATTAGTTCCTACGAGTTACATTAGTCCCGTGCGAGGTGTTGGTGCCTCTCACGGGGCAGTTTGGGAACTGTTTCGGGTTTCTCCCCTCTAATGCCATGTTTTTAAGCCTAAGTCTATATATTTTCAAGTTATCACCATATTCTCAAACTGGGAGTCCTATGGCCACGTGGTCAGTTCCTATGAGTTACATTGGTCCCGTGCGAGGTGTTGGTGCCTCTCACATGGCCATTTGGGGGTTGTATTGGGGTTTCCCTCTCTAACGCCATGTTTTTAAGCCTAAGTGTAGATATTTTCAAATAATCATTTTATTTTTTAATCGGGAGTCCCGTGATTATGCGGTCAGTTCCTACGAGTTCTATTGGTCTCGTGCGAGGTGTTGGTACCTCTTACGGGACCGTTTGGGGGATGTTTTGGGGTTTCCCCCTCTAACGCCAAGTTTTTAAGCCTAAGTCAAGACATTTTTAAATTATCGTCCTATTCTTAAACCGTGAGTCTCGTGATCACGCGATCACTTCCTACAAATTACGTTGGTCCCATGCGAGGTGTCGGTGCCTCTCACGGGATGATTTTGTGGCTATTTCGGGTTTTCTCCCACTAACGTAGTGTTTTTAAGCTAAAGTCTTGATATTTTCAAATTATCATTGTATTCTCAAACCGGGAGTCCCATGATCACGCGATCAGTTAGTACGAGTTACATTGGTCCCGTGTGAGGTGTTGGTGCCTCTCATGAGGTCGTTCGAGGGCTGTTTCGGGGTATCCCCCTCTAACACTATGTTTTTAACCTAAGTCTAGATATTTTCAAATTATCATCGTATTTTGAAACCGCGAGTCCCGTGACCACGCGGTCAGTTCCTACGAGTTACATCAGTCCCATGTGAGGTGTCAGTGCCTCTCACGGGGCCATTCGGGGTCTGTTTTGGGTTTTTTCCCTCTAACACCATGTTTTTAAGCCTAAATAAAAGAATTAGTAAATTCAACTCAGAACTGTGTAGGTGAAATTTATATATCCAACTTATCTAAGTACATGCAAATAAGTGGATCTATATATATTTCTGATGTGGCCAACACCAAAAGGAGAAGGGGGATGAAAACAAAGAAGAGAAGGCAAAAGATATGTTTTTGTGACTACCTATCAAGTAGGAAATTTTATTGCAGTGACTATGAATTAGAACCTTCTCTTCTCTCGTAATTGAAGGTGATTTTGATTTTTCGTTTCTAGAATTCCATCTCTTTTCTTCATACCAAATAGATTATAATTAATTAGTACAAACAATACGGTGTTCTTAAGCTTAATACCAAGAAGATATTGAAGGCTAAATAATGTTAATTAAAAAGGTATTTCAATCAACAAACTTATACTTTGCTCGAATGAAATTCTCAATCATAACTCTGTCATAGTTACGAGGCAGCTCATCTTCCTAGTAGCCATTTGATTTCTCATTTCCCATGGATGGAAGCAAACACCAATCAAATAGACTTTTAACCAACAAGTTGTTCGCTCATAAAATGATGTCTAACATGAATTAGTGAAAGTAAGAAATTAAAGTGTGATGCTCACATTGAAAAAATGCAACATGATCTGGAAGCCAAATGTCCAGAGTAGCAAATCTAACCTGCAACAATAACAATAGGGAATGCTCTTCTCCTTGATCTGAGGCAACACATTATTAATGTAGAACTGTGCTGGAGCATACTTGGGAATGTTTTTTTACCATCCATCTAGTATGCATAACATGAGATTTTTTTAGAAATATAAATTGGAGCTATAGCGCACTGATAGTAAAATGAGTCCCAATAAAATATGCAATTAGAACTTCCAATATATGAGTTATTCGTAAATCCGGATATGTTTATATCAGTTGTCAACAATGAAAGAAAACTTGACAAATTCTAAAGTTTCATAACAAACTTTCAGATTATAAAAGCACAGACACACAATGTGACTCTATACAATCACACTAGTTTAAACTTTAGCACGATACATATGGTTTAATTAAACGAAGAAAAATTGGTAAATACACAATCACACAAGCATCAAACGAAGAAAGTCGCAACCTTCACTCACAAATAAACATATCCAAATATCAAAGTTCACAGGAAAAAATGACCGTAACAACAAAAATTGGTAATCCATGACAGACAAAATCTATACAATCTAGGTTTTAATTGTATTTTGTCAAAAAAAAATATAACGTTTAGGGTTTTGAATAATATTTTGTCAAAAAAAATTCACATACAATCTATGGTGTATTGACATAATCTATACATACACACACATACAATATAGGGTTTATTGACATAATCTATACATACACACACATACAATCTAGGGTTTATTAACATAATCTATACATACAGACATGTAAAATCTAGGGTTTACTAAACCCTAATATTTTTTTGACATAAATCTATACATACACACACATACAATCAAGGGTTTATTGACATAAAAAAAACATAAATCTATGCATACACACACATAAACATAAATCAACTCATACACACACATATAAACATAAATCTATGCATACATGCACAGATACACACACATACACACACATATACATGCATACAAACATAAATCTATACATACACACACATAAATTAGGGATTTAGATAGAAATGACGAAATCGCACATACAAAATGAAATGAAATATATACATACAAAATGAAATGGGTTTACCTTTAGACAAATAAGAATGAAATACCATAAATCTCCACAAATCGCCAGAAATGGGTTTACCTTTGACACTTAAATGGTTCCACAAAAATGTGAAGCACCAGGTCTTTTTTTTAAGTTATGAACCTGGTCACGGCCTAGAGCCGTGAGCCACCATGCGCAACCAATAAATGAAGGTGAAGGAAGTTGCACGATTGAATATGGTCACGACTCTAGGCCGTGACCCACCATGCGCGACCATTTCTCCACCACAATCATTGCTCGAATGAGGGATGGTCACAACCCATAGCCGTGACCCACACCAAGAAATGGTCACAACTCCCAGCCGTGACCCCAAGTGTGTGAGATTTGTTCTTCTTCATGCCTATGGTCACGGCCCAAGTCCGTGACCCATTCGTGACCAAGCTTGGAGGGAATTTTGGCGCGAATTTGGGGATAATATGGTCACGACCTGGTCACGGCCGAAGTTCGTGACCCACAGTGGTCAGGGATTTGGGTTGTGACCACTTCCAGATCATCCATTACTGAGTGTGGTAATGAATATGGTCACATTAAAAAAATGAGATGCTCACGGCCCAAGTCTGCGACCAGCTGGTCGCAGACTTGGGCCGTGACCAACTGGGCGTGACCATTCGCAGGATTTGGTGTAGTGAAAATGCCCTTGAAATCCATTACTGAAAACTCCACTACTAGGGTGTCCATGCCCACTTTCTTCAGTTTCCCTTATTTCGGATTTGTCATAACCAAGTTAACATCCAACCTCTTAGGCGCCGACTTTGCTTCCACAATGTGAACTTTGCGATCATCCATCTTTGTAACTCTCCCAGATAATCCGTCAGATATCATCTTTACATCGAAGGATATCATGTGCTTCCAACCTTTGGCTTCTGGGGTCTTAAGCGGGATAATTGGGTCATCTTCTTTAATGTCTGATTCATCATTTTTCTTATCAGGTGGGACCTGTCATCTCGACCTTTCATCTTTTGTCCCACTGTGTTTCTTTCTAGAGTCATCCTTGCCATCACTCCGGTCCACATACTTTCGGAGTTTTCCTTACTATAACAACCTCTCAACGTCATCCTTAAGTGCAAAATATTAGTCTGTCATATTCCCATGATCTTGATTGAACTCACACTAATTACTTTTGTCCCTCATATGAGGAGGGGGTCTAAGCTTATCCTGCCAGTGCAGGGCCCGATCATCCTTAATTTCATTCAAGAGATCATATGTTGGCTTATAGTGATAGGAGTATATTTGGCAAACTTATCACCGGCTGTTCTTTTTTCCCTTCCTTATCTTTCTTATAGCTACCACCAGCATCCTTCATGTATCCACTCTTGGCACCCAAAGCCTCCTTCGCGTTCATAACTCTCTCGCCCGTCGCCATAAGTTCTATCATGGTTTTTGGAGGTTCTTCAGATAGATTCCATAAGAGTTTTCTTGGATGTAGGCCACAAATGAGAGCCGTAATTGCTATGTTCTCTTCATAGTCCTCAACCTCCATTTTGTCTCTATTAAAATCGAGAGATGTAATCCCTCGGAGTTGCATTCTTGCCTTTCTTCATGGATAAACTTCTCAGCCAGATGCTTGAAGTTTTCAATTGAATTCTTAGCCAATGTCGTGTAACACATATCAGTTGCACCTATGAGAGTTCTTGAGATAGACCTACACCTCATCTCATTTGGGGTGGAGTATATATATACCGACGACTAATACATTTCTATATGTGCATCGAATTTTCACTTCCATCATATTTTGGGGTCACAGTGGGAGGTTTAAATTTAACAGAAGTATGGTAGCTCATTATCTTAGCGACAAAGGGATACCCTTCTGTGTAACCTTGGTGGCCTGGATCTCGACTCTTCAGCAACATACCAATATTACCGTCCAATATCTGGATGGACCTTTTCCAGGGCCTCTCCTCAACCATAGTCGGGATTCCATTATCTCCCCCTCCTTTAAGGGTCAAAGGGGATGGAATCCGCTCCCATCTGTAGTCATATGTTGGCTTTTAACTTCCCTTTGATCTTTTGGCCTTATTTCTTGACTCTACCTAGGCCGATCTCTGTTACTTTTGGTATTTTCTCTAGAGGCTGCAATGTTATGGGAGAAATATAGGCAATCTCGTAGGCCTCCCGGTGGGTCGAGCCTATCGAAGGCCAAGCCTCTATTTCTAAGACTATAAATAGCTGACGTCCTTGGTTGTCCCTCTTTTTTCGGTCAACCACTATTTCCCTTATAGGTTGGAGCCGGGCGAATTGTGTCGCATGAAACCTCATAAGACTCCTAAGAATCTTCATCGTTGTCATCCTAATCATTCGAGCAATCATGAATTTTCTTTACTTGGAAAAGACACCTACGATTAGTGACATTTCTTCACCACTGGTACCACTGAGCCTCCTTTTGTGGAGCTAAATGGGGTATACCTCTCACCAGATCCACCACCTCCTTAGTGGCCAGTGTGATTATATATGTTGAACTGAAGGTGGCCTCAGCCATCATGCTTTGGCTAAAGACGAGGAACTATTCCTGGACTTGTTACATGTTGGCCAAGAGTGCTTGCACTAACACCGCCACGTCTGCTAGCTCCGATTGAGGTGGTGGCTAGTTGGAGCTAGGACCAACGCCCAGTGGTAGGTTTGAAGCCATTTTCTCCGACATGAGGAAGTAATCAAATGAGATGAGATGAAAAACCTGTAAAAGATACCCAGGCTCTTTTAATGGTGATTCAAGCTCAACAGAGGTGGAGTTGGATCACCACCAGAGACAAACAGTAAGTTTTCAGGAAAAATGATGAGGAAGAAGATGATATCTCTTCCAACGGACGATGCCAAAATGTTGATGTTATGAAATCACCACTTAAATTTGTATGTGTAACTCAAGCTCAAAATGATATAAAAATGGATATATACGAATGCAAGTATGAAAAAAAGATAAAGGGATGAGAGGAAGACAGATAACATAATATGCAAGTAGTTCAACTTGGTATCCTACTCAACTGTGCAGGAATGGTAAAGTTTCATTGTGAATGGGGCACTAATGGCCTAAGGATTACAACCCTCAAGCTTTCTCTCTTTCTCTCTCTCTCTCTCTCTCTCTCTCTCTCTCTCTCTCTCTCTCTCTATTTCTCTTTATTGTAATTTGGACAGAGTTTAGTTAGGTTTTTAAGTAATCAGTCTCTTACAATGGAGAAAATGAAATGTATATATAGGCTTGGGGGTGCACAGTACACTCCTAAGCATGCAACATGAGTGTGTGAGGTAAGTAGTTTAATAGGAGTCTAACACATGTCTATCACATACTCAATCAATGATGATGAAATATTATATCACGTGCTATGAAGATTTGTTACAACTGCATGCCCACATGAACTGACGATGCCTTAATCTTGTGTTCCATATGTGGCGTAGATGTCGTCCCTGGTCAGGTCGAGACTGAGATAGAGGACGTTCCCTATAAGCAGCTATGAAGTTAGTCGAGGTGTAGTCTCGATTTTCCAGGGTGGCATAAGGCCGAGACGAGACGTCCAATAGAGATGGGAGAGTGAGATCTGTTAGCCAATCGTGTAGTCTCGGCTTGCCATGGTAGCATAGGCCGAGACCCTTGAGGGTGGCCTAAACTATGTCGATGGGTGAATAGGTTCGTCTGGTGAATGTTTAGTAGTGTAGGCCGAACCATGTTGGGTTTATCTAGGGATGAGACCACACTTATGTATATCAAGATCCTCATAAAATCGAGGTAATCATAGCTCACCATTGAATCTATGTATTGCGTACAAGGCTTGCCAATCATCTTTATTGACCTAGCATCATCAGACATCTCTCTCACCCGCCTCATATACATAGTGGCGCTTATGGTGGGATCACCACCTCCTCCTCCATAATTTTCCTCACCTTCCCCTCTTTCAGGTACCAAGTGTACCTAAAATCATGTGCAATCAACTATCGCATCAGCGCATGTAGGCATGTCACCCCTTATCCCGTGGAGTCACCCCCAAGGGTAAATGGTCACCTGCAATCCCCAATAAAGAATCAGTATCTACTCAAGAAATGAAGATGTCGAGAAAAACTCAGAAAAGACAAAAGATAACCTGATCTCTCGTTGGGGCGTTCAGGACCTTCCACACATGTTCCAAAGATAAGGACTGAATCGATCACCGGTTAGACTTCTACCACTGGAACATCGGACAGAAGTCCCCCAAGTCCTCATCCTGCAGGCCCATCAACCCTTTATTGTGACCAATCACCTCATAAAACTACGTCTGTAAAAGACAGGAATCAATAAAAAGGAACAAAATAAGAATGCAAGGAAATGCATAAAAAAATGAATTCAAAGTTACCTCCAAAAGATATGTGGATCCCGTAAAAGTCTATCGGTAGCACTGGCTAAAAGAATCCAAAGAAGAATAAAGGAATACCAAAGTCAGGCTTCCCTAATCCTACAGTTAGACATAAAAAATCGTCCTTAAATATGGCAAGAACCAAAGATGGACGACGTCATCACTCGTCACCACCAAGAATCCACCAAGAAAGAGAAAAATAGACAAACAGGTCATCTGTCTCACCTGTCGCCCGTCGGTCACGTCCACCCTCCTCCTTAAAAGTGTTTCCCTCAAAACAAAATCCAAATAGAATCCCTTGACATGATTCTACCCAGGTCTCCTAGAGCCTCTTGCACCGCCTCCGATGTCACACTCAATGGATGGTACACCATTATCAGGAACCCCTTGTAATCCAAGCCCAACAGCCGTTGGACATCTATAGGAGTAACAGTCACCTCCTCAAATCCAAGATGGAATGTGTGAGTAGTGTCCCACCACCTCTCCCCAAAGCACATAACACTGCAGTGAAATGAGGCATCTCATCCAAATCCTACACAAAACGGCCAAATCCGGCATATGAAACCATCCAGTACATAATGGAAGATATCTTCTTTGAAACCTCCTTCAGCCTAGTCATCCCTCGAGGCCGAATGCTCGAAGGAGCTATCTCAATCTTCAAGAAGAAAAGAAGAAAAACCCTTCATTAGCACAAAGAACAAAGAATAAAGAGAAAAATATATTAGAATACCAAAACTCACCGTACGTACATAGCCACTAGGGTTCTTCACCCTATATGAATGGTGGTTTGCGGGCTTGCATGGAAGGATACGCTCATCAGATAAAGGCTAGAATAAATCAATGCCATTTTCATTGCCTAATGCAAGGGACACCCTTGACCGCCACTCCAGGCCCGCCTAGTCATCAACGACCAACCACTCGTTATTGTACATATCGCTTGAAGAACCATCCATTTGAAGTCTTGAAGAAAAAAGGACTTAGGAATGATTTTTAGAGAGAGAAAGCAGAAGATTCAAACACTTGAAGGTATGAAAAATGGGGAGGGATCACCCCCTTTGTATAGAAGATTAAAGGGCCTGTCGATCGGTAGCCCCCAACACATACAAATCGATAATCGCCTTTTCCTCTTACTAATGAATCCCAGGAGTCCATGACATTGCCCATTATCACCCCTACGGCCTGCCAATCGGCAGTCCCTCTTAAATTTTTTTAGAAACATTTTCAGAAAATTCTAAAAAAATCTAGAAATTGCCCAAAAAAATGCCAAAGTTATCTGAAAAATATTGAACATCATTTTTCCCAAGAAAATCATTGTTGGAGCACTAAACCCCTTAAAAACTCTCAAAATTCCAAGAAGGATTAATCTTACACTCTTATCTTCAGTGGAACCAATGGTGCGCCCACATCCAAGCCTACTACAATTTCCCAATCGAAACCTCAAAACTAAGCATCCCCGAGGGGAGTTTTAAGACAACACAATCCCCAGTGGAACCACAAGTGAACTTTCACCACAGGGTAATTTAAATTTCCCCATGAGAGACATTTCCTGTGACAAAACTCAAGGTCCTCAGAATTGGCTGCCTTAACTCAAGGTCCTTAGAATTAACCTCGGCCCTCAAAATCAGTCATCACAACTTCAGGCCTCGGAATTTACCTCGACCCGTAGAACTAGTCATCATAACTTAAAGTCCTCAGAATTGACCTCGACTTGTCGAATTGGTTACTTAAAGTCCTCAGAATTATCCTTGGCCCGCAGAATTGGTCAGCATAACTTAAGGTCCTCAGAATTGACCTCGGCCCTCAAAATTGGTCATGACAACTTTAAGTCCTCAGAATTTATCTCGGCCCGAAGAATTGGTCGTCACATCTTAAGGTCCTCAAAATTGACCTCGACCCTGAGAATTGGTCGCCCCAACTCAAGGTCCTAATAATTGACCTCAACCCTCAGAATTGGTCATCATAACTTTAGGTCCTGAGAATTGACCTTGGCCCTCAAAATTGGTCGTCATAACTTTAGGTCCACAAAATTGACATGGACCCTTAGAATGGGTCGTTTCAACTTAATCTCCGTAGAATTGGTCGTCACAACTTTGAGTCCTCAAAATTAGCCTCGCCCCTCAGAATTGGTCGACATAACTTAAGGTCCTCGAAATTAACCTCAGCCCTCAGAATTGGTCGTCATAACTTAAGGTTCTCAAAATTGACCTCGACCCTCAGAATTGGTGGTAACAGCTTTAGGTCCTCAGAATTGACCTCGGCCTGCAAAATTGGTCATCACAACTTAAGGTCCTTAGAATTGACCTTAACCCATAAAATTGGTCGTTACAACTTAAAGTTCGCAGAATTGACCTAGACCTCCAGAATTTGTCATCATAACTTAAGGTCCTCATAATTGACCTCTACCTGTAGAATTGATTATTACAACAAGAATTGACCTCGATCCACAGAATTGATCATCACAACTTAAGTCCTCAGAATTAACCTCGACCCTCAGAATACGTCATCACAATGTCCTTAGAATTGACCTCGGTGCTCAGAATTGGCCGTCAAAACTTTAGGTCCTCAAAATTGACTGTGGCCCTCAGAATTGGTCGTCATAACTTTTGGTCTTAATAATTGACCTCATCCCACAAAATTGGTCGTCACAACTTTAGTTCCTTAGAATTGACCTCGGCCCAAAGAATTGGTCATCACAACTTGAGGTTCTCAAAATTTACCTCGGTTCGCAGAATCGATCGACCTCAGCATCATTTTGTACCTCGACCCGTTGAATTGGTCTCCCTAACCCCTTAGATACAATCTTAACACATCCTCAACCGGCTAAGCCAGTCATTCTTATCTCCTTAGGTCCTCATAACTGACCTCGACCTGCCAAATCATTACCCTTGTGCCCTTAGGTCCTCAGAATTTTCCTTGACCCGCTAAATCGGTCAACCTCATTCTCTAGGTCCATAAAATTGACCTAAAATCATCTTTTCCAACATCGATGTGGTGTCTATCATTCAATAGCCTTCACTTGTTCCAAGCTCACCCATTATGGGGATCTCTATAGACACTGCATCCTAAGACCCCCCTAAGCACCTACCTAAGTTATACTTTGAGTGCTAATTTAGAGGCCATCATGCATTTTTGGGTCCTATTTGACCCCGATTAACTTTCTTGCCTGAGTGTAAGATCAATGAATCTTTTAAGGGATATGAATCCCTTTTATAATGATCCGCCCCATGTGCGAATTGGCCTTACGATTCGGACAAACAAACCATTTTACCCCATAAACTAATCTGGGGGCCACCGGGCGCTCTCGAGCCTCATTTGACTCAGGTCAACTCTCTAGTTTGACCAAATTTCAATGAATATTCGAAGGGATCAAAATTCCCTTTCTAATAGTCTTCCTCATATGTGAATCAGCCTTACAATATAGACGAATAACCCATTTTACTTTGAAGGGTCACCGGACGCTTTTGGAACTCGTTTGACCATGAGCGAAGCTGAATGAAATCTTGAAGGGATCTAAATACCCTTTCAAATGGTCTATCCCCTTCATGAATACGCCTTACGGTCACGGTTGGTTTTGAAAGGGTCAAAATAGTCAAAAAAGTGTACCCGGGGGTATCGATTGGGTCTCGAGGCGATTTTAGGCCAACCTGGCACTGTATAGGGGATTTTTCGTTATTCGGGAGTTTGTGGTTTAAAGAACTCCAAAAATTCTAAGGCTTCTATCTGATATTTGAGAGATTAACTAGGGTTAGCATAATCATAATGGAAGAGAGGCAAGAGGAGAGGAAGAGGAGAAGAAATCCAAAGCTTCCTACACAGTTTTTCGCCCTGAACGCAACATAATCGAGATGGGAGCAAGGGGAGAACCACCTCATCATCATCAACCAAGAAATCACACATGCTATTGTGAGGCAAGTATTTGAATGTCAATTTATTTTAAGCATGTTGTAATACCCATGAAGAATACGGTTTAATTTACATGTTTTTGTAAGAATTAATATGAATTTGGGTGCGAATATTCATGAATGGAAGTAGGAATTCATGTAGAGATATTCCTTTATATTTGTAACATGAAATCAAAGGATTTGGGATGTTTGACAAGTAAGAAATTTGGATTCTTGGTTTAAATAGATGAAGAACATGAGAAACGAGGATTTTTTGAAGAATTAATGGATTGATTTGTTCTTGGATGGGTTTTGTATAGTTTTGATGTATTATTTACATTAGAAATCGTTCCTAGACATATATTAGATGTTTGGTTATATTGGGTAAGAATTTAATAAGGTTTCATGAAGGTTTGAGGTTCCAAAAATGGAGGAGAAACGAGTTAGAGAAGATGAAGGTTCGCAGATCTGGAACGGGTGGACCGGTTCGATTTTGAGGTCGAACCGGTTCAATTTTTCTTCTTGTCAAAAATGAAACTTCTATATCTTTTCATTACAATTGCATGGGTGCCGACCTCGTATTTTTTTTAATTAGTTATGATTTATCTACAGAAGGGTATCCGGGATCGAAATCTTTAGTCGGGAGGATTAAGGCTAAAATTGTTTGCGGTTAAATCATAAAGTAAAAAATTCAAGATAATTAGAATGTAATTACGAAAATAGCGTGAGTGATCTTATTGTATAGACTAGTAGGGTAAGGAATACTTAGCTACAGAAATAATCCAAGAGGTAACTAGGAACCTTAGAGTAGAGAATGATACTCCGTTAATTACGATAGTGAGAAAAATTTGTAAATTGAAGGTACGGTGGGTATTCGAGTAATAAATACTACGTACGAACTATTATTATAGGTTGAGTGTATACCTATATGGAATATGTTGATAGGTGAGAGCATACCTATACAAATTTATTATAGGTCATGTGTGTGTGTGCCTACATTGAATATACATATGGATAGGTTGTGTGTATGCCTACATGTTGGGGTCGAGCTAACATTTCGAACCAATATATGAAAAAACCATTGAGGTTGAGGTAACATTCGGAACCAATACATGAAATAAATATTGGGGTCGAGGTAACATTCTGAACCAATACATAAATTTTCAATTTGGGATCGAGGTCTTTTGGAACCAGTATTAAAAATATATAATATTGGGGTCGATGGCTTTCCTAACATATATATATATATATATATATATATATATATATATATATATATACATTTACATTGTGGTCGAGGGCTTTCTAGACCAATGTAAATGATAGGATAAATTGGGGTCGAGGGAACATTCTGAACCAATAGTCCTACATGTGTGATACGGGGACATCATAGCAAAGTATGCGCTTATAGTATATATTGTGTGTGAAATATATACCTTATGAGTAATCTTACTCATTTGTGATAGTAAGGAGACTTAATGGTCTATATTTAAACAACAAATAATCTTACTTATTTGCGATAGTAAGGAGACGAGATAGTGTATATCTAAAACAATGCTTAATTTACTAAAGAGTAAATAGTAAGGAGATTAGATAGTGTACACCTAATTAATGATGAATCTGCTAAGTTGTGAATAGTAGGAAGATAGATAGTGAATATCTAATATAAAGTTTAAGTAGAGAAACTTAACTAGTAAATCTTGAACCATAATATACATGAAATGGTAACGTGGGTTTAATAACAATAGAAGAGGGATGTTAGTATTAAAGGTATTTCAATAGCGCACTGTATGGGTGGTACTGGTAAGTTCAGGAGAATCTTAACTAAGGACTTAATGATAATTAAGTGTAATTTGTAATATACTGTATGGGAGGTAAGGGTGAGCTAGACAGATTGGAGGATTATTAGATACTTGAGACCTAGTTAGATTGCTTGACTAGGTGGGACATTAGGTGTGTACTATAGATGAGAGGTGAGGAAACTCAAGGGAGTGTTCATAGCCTAACATGTGTATCTAATAATTGTTCATTTAAATTGATATTTAAATGCTTGCTAAATATTTTCAAATGATTTTTACTTAGGCTCTGACCCGTAATTGCAAAACCTTTTAGGTGTCCAGCCATAGGCCAAGCATGATGATCTGTTTGAGGGACGCATAGCTGCAGCACTTGTGGTTGCTTGTAGTATTTGGACTTAGACGCTTCAGTCACTTCATTCCTAGAGTAGGGTGCAGTTTAGTATTTCATTCGGGCGTGTTAGCACTCAGTTATTTCATTATGTCATTTAGACTCTGTATTTTGGATTTATTTATATTGGACTTTTATTTGGTTTTGGTAACCGGTAGTTTATTCGGTACTATTTTATTTCAGTTGTTTAATAGATGATTGTTCAACTTGTTCATTTATTACATGGATGGTTAGTTGGTATTTACTTCCGCTTGTTGTTTTGGTTTAAATAAAAAGATAAAATTTGACACCGACTTTTTGAATACTAGGTGGTTAGTAAATGTTTGAAAATTTTTCGAAAATGATGCTAAGAATGAACCAAATGGGAATCCTGCTTTAATTTAATGAAGGCCTGATCACCTAGTATTTAATTAGGCATTGTGTCATAGATGGTATCAGAGCATCATGTTCTAGAGTCCTTAGGATCTGTGTGGCTTTTCACGTTTCAGCCTAGCATTCTTTGATATAGAGCCTTATAATAGGTCTATTTCATTTATCCATGTATGTGACTTACGTTCTCCTACCTTTAAGTATAGTGATGTCATTCATATACGAGTTCGGATGGGCCTGGTACACTGAGCAATTTGGGGCGACCAGCGGGGGCCGTTAGAGGGATTGTAGGAGGAGAGGAGAGACAGTAGACATATACTACTCTGAGAACGATGATTGTGATAGAAGTCACCATAATTATTATTCAAACCGATGATGATAGGATAACCACTCGGGGATAGTAGTTTTCCCAAGCACCATCGTAGAGAACAGTGGTATTATTTTAGGCTCATCCTGCATTGTAGGTAGGAGGAAAGTCGGGGGGATTCCTCTGAAGAGTCACCGGTAAGAATTCAGGAAAGATAGGAAGTATAATGGACAAATGGATGAGGGAAATCAAAACAAAATTATGTAGGGTGGAGTGCAGCGACACCCAGGACTAAATTTAGGGCGAAACATTTTTTCTCATATGAGCAGCGTTGTGATGATATAAGTTAGTCACCCCACATATGGAAGTAGATATAGAACGATCGTGTAATACCCCGTATTTTTACGCATATTTATTTTATTATGAAATTACGGAAATTGGGATTAATTAATTTAAGGGGAGAAAATTTAATTTATAATTAATCCAATTTAATGGTAATAATTACTAGCGTGACAAGAGTTAGTAGTTATCGAAAATAATTATGTTGAAATCATGTTGAGTAATAACTATGTTGAAATCATGTTGAGTAATAACTATGTTGAAAATAATTATGTTGAGTTTCAAGTTTGATATGTAGGAAAAATCAAATTTGGGAAAGAACTGGGCCTGTTCGTATTTTTCATTCGAAGACTAGCCGAGGTCGTTCGAATGAACTCGTTCGAACGAGCCTTCTAACGAGAAATTCAATGGCCCTTCTAATGAGATGTTGAAGTTCGTTCGAAGTCAAAACTTCGTTCAAACAAGAATCCTGGAACTTCGAACGAGATTCCAGAACTTGATTTTTGGGTCCGATTTAGTTAAAACCCATCCTAGGTTTATCCAAGCAAGTGTATGAACCTACATGAGTAACGGGTGACGTAAATTCCAAAGTTTTAGGGAAATAAGGGTGTAATAATCCTCGAGGTATTGAACTTGTATGGAAACCTAGGAGATAATGTAAGTTCTAGAGAGGTTATATATAAATGGATATCGTGGAGAGTAGTGACGTTAATATTACTTACGTATTATGGTAATTAGGTTGCGTGAATGCCTATTAAGTTGTATAAGTTGTGTTCTTGATTATTACTTGGAATATTATGTGTATGACATACCTAGCTACTGGCTATCGAACGGAGGTTAGCGCATTCTGGATGACCATATCTTGTGTGCCTTTGGGGGATTTTGAGTCGTACCACTAGAGCATGGAAGCTAGGTATGGGCTATCTGTGAGAACAATAGTGATGACGGTCGTATGGGTGCATAGGTATGTGCATAGCCCATCGGCTTGGAACTATGTTCGCCTCCAATATGTATATTTGTTTTATTGGCTCTTGAGAGATTGAACCTGTTGTCCTTTATGCGAGATCGTTGCAATGGGACTAGATAGCTGAATATGCCTATCACCAGGGGTTTCTTAATCATGGGTGCAGTATTGGTATATGTATTAGTATGTATACATAGTGAGATTTTTATATGTATGCTGAGTTCCTATTTTGTGTTCATATTGGCTATTTATTAAAGTATATACTTATTGGGTCACCAGTTGAGAATTGAGAATGCTATGAGAATGACTTAAAGTATCTTTAAACCTTTTCCTAAATAAAGAGATATATTGTCTTCGGGTTATTTAAATATTATATCCGGAATAATGGTTATACTTCGTATAGTCAGGTAGATTATCGTGACTAGTATGGGTAGCTAGGCTCACTAGGTGTGAAAATTAGATGAGAGGTGAGCATCCCAAGTGAGTAAGCTGAATTAACATAAATAATATTTGTGCTAATTAACCAATTTAAGCACTTGTTATATTTAAACTATTTTCTACTCGGGTTCTGACACGTTTCTTTTGCAAATCTCTTATCTTGTTACTTTATTTTAGGTGCTCAGCCACAGGGACACCAAGCTTAGGAGAATCCATTCAGTTGCCGAGCTGTAGCTTCTGTGGAAGCTACAGGACATTGCTAGTAGACGCTTCATAGTCTATTCTCCTTATCTATCAGTTATTTACTTAAGTGGACATGCCGTCCCTCCTATTTTACATTCAGAGATTTAGAGTTATTTTTTTCTATCATTAGACTTTGATTTCATGTTATTGGACTATTGTATGGGATTTTGACTGGAAGTGTTTACTCTAGTTATTTATTTAAATTCACTTAGTTCTTTCCTTATTGCTATTGTGATGTATGGTGATGATTAAATATTCCCTTTAATTATGATGGTTAATAGCAAGATAAAATTTTAACACCAACCTTTTTAAATGTTAGGTGGTTAGTTTTTATTAAATTAAAATTTGAGTCTTTCGACAGTGAGGCGTTATCTGAACCAACTTGATATTCTAAAATTAATTAATTAAGGACTGATTACCTGGTAATTAATTAGTCAGGGTGTCACAGGTGCTATCAGAGCATCTGGTTCTAGTGTCCTTAGGATCTATACGGCTTATTATATTTTTACGTAGCTTCCTTTGAGATAGATCCCTATATTTTAGGATTGTTGTACTCTTTATGACTTTTTCACTCTTCAGATACTTTGAGATAATAACTATAGACTATGAAACTTTTCTCTCCTTTCAGATGCGTCCTCGACGTGCACAGCGAATTCCCAGGGATATTCATCCCAAGCCTCAGCCTGCACCAGCTCAGGGTATGATGAATGACAGGCCACCATTATAGCTCAGGCAGTAAATACCACATTGGTAGTTGTGTAGCAGGCACCCCCTCATGCACCGGTGGTGGCTCCAGTTCAGGCCCAAGCCTTCCCGTCTGCTTGGGAACGTGTTAGGGATGTTTTACAGAAGGTGCATCCTCCGAAGTTTACAGGGAGCTCTGATGTGGTAGTAGCGAGCCAATGGAAGAAGGATATCCAGAGGCATTTGTAGATGCATGAGTGCATGGAGGTGCAAAGTCAGATATTGTCCACGTTCAAGTTAGTGGGAGAAGCACTGCAGTGGTGGGAGTCTATTACCACCACTCAGGAGAGAGACACACTCACGATTCGAGACTTTTGGATGCGGTTAGATCGCAAATATTTCCCCTCGGCCGTACAAACAGAGATGAGATGAAAATTGTTGAACTTGAAGCAGGAGGGAATGACCGTGGCAGAATATGAGGCAGAATTTATCAACCTTCTGAAAATTGTATCGGGTGAGATCCCGATTGAGAAGAAGAAGATTCGGCGCTTTATGGATGGGTTGACATGGAGGATCTTCCAGCATTTGATAGGCAATCTCTCTTTGGCCACCTATTCGGATGTGGTTAATGCAGCACTACTCCACTACCAAGACCACCATTTTCATCTGATAGAGGTTAAGCGAGTAAGAGAGTCCAGCCAGCAGGGAAGGATAGGGGGAAATGGTACCAGTGGGGCACAGGCAGTTCAGGGTCAACATTGACACAGTGATCAGGGTTACTAGCAGGGGGATCCTAAGAGGTTCCGGTCACGAGGTTTTAGACATGGTCAGGGAGGCTTTAGACATGGCCAGTAGGGTCAGCACGGCCAGCAACAGGTTCTGCAAGGTGAGCATGGCCAAGGGAGGGGTGGTAACAGCCATCAGGGCTGGGGACAGTAGGGACAAAGGGGAGGACCCTTCCCAGGGATATGTTTCACTTGTGACAACACTGTCCATAAGCATCAGGACTTCCCTCAAAAGGGTAGAGGCCAATAGCAGCAGGGCGCTCGCCAAGAGCCCAGTGACCATTATTTCCCTCACCTCTCCTAGCACCCCCACAGATGTCATCACTGCCACCCATTCCATCCATCCCAGTTCAGTAGGGGGAACTTCTATATGGACGAGTTTACAATCTTCACCAGGCCACAGTCCCGCAAGACCCACCCGTGATGGAGGGTATGTTTTCTATCTAGGGGACTTTGGGGCGCATTTTATTTGACACGGGGGCCACACGCTATTTTATTACCAAGAGGTTTTCACGTACTACGAGATTATTAGATTCAGCAGGGAGTACGGTTACTTGTGTGGATTTGTCATTGAGTAGAGGTTCCGTTATTTCTTTTATTTGCCAAGGAGTGGGTACAGAGATTAGGAGGTTTATCGTACCCGCTGACATGCTCGTATTGGATATGTCCTAGTATGACGCAATTGTAGGTATGGATTGGCTTGTCAAGCATAGGGCCATGATTGATTATTTTTATAGGAGTATAGTTTTTGCCATACCCTATCAAGATATGTTCCTGGTTGCGATGCCTCTCTCTGAGGGAGGATAATCCACACATTTATACTACATAGAGGAGGAGACCTCTAGGGAGGTGGTGGTACCACTCGACTCGGTTCCTGTTGTCTGAGAGTTCACCGATGTGTTTCAGGAGATTCTGGGGTTACCACTGAGTAGAGAGATAGACTTCATCATTGATTTGGCATCGGGCACTCGGCCGATAGCTCGCGCGCATTACTATATGGCTCCAGTAGAAATGAGAGAGTTACGGGACCAGATTGAGAAGTTATTGGGTCACACTACACCAAAATGGCCAAATTTTCACCTTTCATCCGGCCACCCTTGTCAAGGTCATTGACCGTGACAAAAAACACGCGTTTTTTGTCATGGTCAATGACCTTGACATGACCGTGACAATAAATTGTCACGGTCATTGACCGTGACAATTCTTTAAATAATTGTCACGGTCAATGACCTTGACAAGACCGTGATAATGTTAACAGCAAAAACCCTTTCCCCCTTCTTTTTTCCCTCCCGCGCCGTTCCCTCCCTCTCTCTCTCTCTCGACGCTGCTCTCTCTCTCTCTCTCTCTCTCTACTTTCAGGTTTAATTCTCTCTCTCTCTCTCTCTCTCTCTCTCTCTCTTCCATTTATATATATGTTTGTGTGTATATATATGTGTGTATATATGTGCGTGTGTGTGCATGTGTGGGGGGTGGGGCAGGGTGGGGTAGGGGGTGGGGCAGGATGGGGGCAGGGTGAGGGTAGGGGGTTAAAAATGTAAATAAATAAGTAAATTTCTATAAATTTCCAAAAATAATATCCAAAAATGTAAATGTAAATAATATCCAAAAATAATATCCAAAAATGTAAATTTGTAGTAATTGTCATTCGAAGTTGCTAAAAGCATCCAAAGTTTAAAAAGCATGGAAAATAAAATATTTTTTAAGATTTGTGGTGAATAACTAAAGTTAAAAAAAGTATTACTTTAGTCATTAAATTACTTTTTGAAATCGGGCGATGCGCGTAAATTTGTAGTAATTGTCTTATAATAAAGATCAATTAGTCTATGTTGTTGAAAATTTTGATCAAATTGGTGAGCCCTTCATATTTTAAAAATGTTGTTTTTATTCCTATAGAACAACTTAGATAGTGTGTGTGTGTGTGTGTGTGTGTGTGTGTGTGTGTGTATGTGGTCAATACATGAATTTATTTTTGTATTTGAATTAACCCATGAATTTATTTTTGTATTTGAATTAACCCATGAATTTATTTTTGTATTTGAATTAACCCATGAATTTATTTTTGTATTTGAATCAACCCATTATATGAAACATACTTGAAATTAAATATAGTGCGCATAGATACTAGCATTCTAGTTCTTATGCGTACGCATTCAATAGCCCTTAGACCCGTTCGAGAGTCATTACCCCTGTAATGAGATCTCTCGAATTGTCCCGTTTGGACAGTTTGAGACTGTATAATTTCTGTATAATATTCTTATTGGCTTAAAGTTGTTACTTTTGGAGGAAGTTCTGCAGTCGTATCTTAATGTTCTCTGGGTACATACTAGATTGACAAGTGTGACTGTTATTTCAATTGACCAATTGAAATAACACTCACACCTGCCAATCTACGTCGTGTACTTGGAGAACTAAGGGGATATGCTGTTGAATTTTTTTCAAATCGTAACAATGTGCATGAGCTGTTAAGTATATTACAGAAAAATGCATTCTTGAATGGGATAGGACCACTTACCCTTTAATAGGATAATTAAATGATGGGATAATTAAATAAAACATACTATAAATCTAAGTTTTGTTTAACTTTAATAGGTGTTTAGTTGTGGTAGCTGTGATGGGATATCCGAAATACAAAGAGTGGATGGGTGAGACTAATAGAATGGGGGATGTGTTTCGCAGAGGTGCTAACGAATTTGTGAAATATGCAAAGAGATGTCGTAATGATGAAGAGTTTCCGTGTTCGTGTGCTAGGTGTAAGAATGGTAAGGTGTTTGAGTGGAAAACAGTTGAACTACATTTGTTAAGATCGGGTATGCAAGATAGTTATCGATTTTGAAGTTTTCACGGTGAATTGAAAGTTCCTTTTGTCCCCGACCAACCTTCACAACAACCTTCAACAAGTAGAATAGATGTAGAAGGGGACGGCGTAGATCATAATATGTTAGAGGATTTAGTTGATGATGCGTATGAAGTTTATAAAGCTGAGGAGAATGAGGTTACTGATGATGTAGAAGATTCAAGTGCTCGTGAAGAGAACACGATAAAACTTGACGATGACTACCAAAGTTTAAAATTTAAGGCGACCCAACCGTTATACTCTGGCTATGAGAAAGATCAAACAACTTTACATGCCATGGTTGGTTTGCACAGTTTGAAGACGCAATAAGGTTTGTCTGGCAATAGCGTGACGGGAATTCTGAAATGGGTGAAGGGCTTATTACCCAAGGTGAATACACTTCCAAATAGCTATCCTGTTATGAAGAACAGTTTGAAAGGTTTGGGAATGAAGTATAAATCGATTCATACTTGTGTGTATGACTGCATACTATACCGAAAGGAGTATGAAAATCTCGATCGTTGTCCGGTATGCGATGAACCTAGATATGTCCAATCTACTAGTAAGGAAGGCACAAGCTCAAAAATGTCTCAAAAAGTATTGAAATATTTTCCCGTTGGGCCTAGATTAAAGCGATTTTTCACAGTACCATGGATTGCAGAGTCAATGACTTGGTATGCTAGGGCAGAAGTCGGGGGTAATATCATGCGTCATCCTATTAATTCTACTGCCTGGCGGAGGATGAATTTTGAGTATCCCGATCTTGCTCGAGAACAACGCAACATTCGTTTGGCTATATCAACAGAAATTGAACATAGGCTACCGCCGAGACAACTTTCGAGTTCAAAAATTGAAATTAAATCTTCTGAATGTGGCCCAAATATGCCAGGTAAGAATCCCAAATTTAAGAATGTCAAGCATAAGAAGACCCCAACTGGGAATGAAACTGAGATAAGAAAGGCATGGTCTCGGAGGTCAATTTTATTTGACTTGCCTTATTGGAAGAAAAACCCGGTGCGCCATGTATTGGATGTGATGCATGCAGAGAAGAACTTCGCTGAACATATTATGGGTACTTGCCTTGGGGGGAGTCATTCGAAGGATGGAGAAAATGCACGAAAAGACCTTAAAACGTTAAAACTTAAACCACAACTATGGTTGAAAGAAGATAGTAGGGGAAGGACAATAATTCCCCCTGGTGCGTTTACTTTGACGAGTGAGGAAAGGAAGGTGCTTCTAGACACAATATATAATTTGAAGGGCCCATCTACTTTTTCGTCCAACTTGCAAAGGATTGTGAATTATGTTACTCATGATTTACATAAGTGTAAGTCCCACGATTAGCATGTGATCATGCAATTGGTTCCTCTATTGTTTAAGCACTGTTTCTCCTAGCACAAGGATTTGCATAGGGCTATTATGCAAATTAGTATTACCTTCTCCCTCTTGTGTGAGAAGGTAGTGAATCGAGAACACATAGTGGCCGCAAAATTGGCTGTGAACGAAGCGATTTGTGTATTGGAGAAGTACTTTCCCCCAGCATTCTTTGACATAAGTGTTCACTTGTTGGTACACCTATGCGACGAGGCACTTCTTTGTGGTCCAGTTAGATATCGGTGGATGTATCCGTTTGAAAGATTGATGAAAGTTTTTAAAGATTACGTCAAGAATACGCGATATATTGCAGGATCAATTGCAGAGGAATACATCACCGTGGAGTCATCAATATATACTCCGGAATATATGCCTGACTCGACCAGCGTTGATGACACTGATGAATTCCTCGATGATGGTGGTAATGTGATGGGAAAACGAGTGAAATTAACGAGTTTGCAACATGAACAAGTAGCTCGTTATCTATTTGACACACATGAAGATGTCGAAGAATGGAAAAAGTAAGTTTCGAATATTATAATGTTTAACATTATTTTAGATTATTTTATAGATGATTAATTTTTGTAATATGCAGTAAATATGAAGCCTGTGAGAACAATAAAAGAAGAAAAACAATGGTACAATCAGACAGCGAATTTAGGCTATGGTTGACACAAGAGGTAATTATAATGAAAATAGTCATTATATAACGTTACATTACACTAAAATTTTACCACTAATATAATTAATTTATCTATATTCTCAGCTCCTAAAGATGGGTGATGCGACAACAAGGCTTGCTCGTCTAGCCACTGGACCCTTGTTCGTGGCACAAGAGTACAAAAAGTATCGATTTAACGGTTACATTTTCGGCGCTAAAGTGTACGAGGAAAGTACAAATGTACAGAACTCGGGAATTTCATACAAGGCTCTTACTTTCTTTCGAGCGAGCGCAAAAGATAAAAACCTCGTTGAAGCTGAAATGACTTGCTATGGTGTAATCCAAAATATATTTGAATTGGATTATATAAACTTCAAAGAGGTTGTATTTTACTGTGAATGGGTAAGAGTTGAGGATAAAAATGCTTGTAAAGTTGATCCTGTCACCAATTTGATCATGGTTGACTTGTCCAAGTTGAAGAGCAACGACCACGTGAGCGATGAGCTGTTTGTTTGTGCATTTCAAAAGGTTAAGCAAGTGTTTTACTCGGAGTATATCAACAACGAGCCGTGGTCAATTGTCCAACACGCGCCAAGGCGTCTAAATAGTAGTGTGGATGACTTGGCTGCTATTACCGAATATCAATCCATTTTTTATGATAACCCGAATTTGAAACAATTTTTCAATTTGTAATAAATATTTCAATTTGTACCGAAACATCCATTTTTAATGCTTTTACTTGATCTGCACTTTATCATTTTCACTCTTGTGTAGTGTGCGTGTGTGGAGAGGAGATTAATACATAAATATTTCAACTACATCTAAGTTTTGTTTATACTAATCCATGAATATACGCTTCTTACCTTTAATAGGTGATTAGTACATAGTTATATGGGGTGTCCTATTTGTGGAGAGGAGACTGAATCTCTTCGTCTATCCGAACACTAAGAAATGCCATAATCCTATGGAGCGATGCTCTGCAAATTCCTCCCAACCGTTATGTAGCCAAACATCACCAGTTGAAGTTGTCAATTCCACTTTCCATACCCCACCACTTGGAACTTCTAGCAAAACATGGGAGACCATTGAAAGGTGGAATTGACAACTTCAACTACTGATTTTTGGCTACACAACGGTTGGAAGGAATTTGAAATGCATAACTCCATAGGATTATGGTACTTCTTAGTGTTTAGATATGAAGAGAATTATAATTGACACGATTGCCCGGGGTACATTAGTTGGAAGGAGGTGCCATATGAGCTCAAGTTAGCTGTTTGAGTGACACTACAGGTAATGTATTTATATTTAAATGTCAATTTCGATTTCGATTTCAGTTACGATTTATATTTATCTATATTTGAGGGGCGGATACTAATTTTACTTTATTTCAATTCAGGGGACAGGGAGTGGCCCTAAGGGTAGGCCACATATGCTCTATACTTATGTGGCTATTCAGACGAGAAGGGAAGGATAAGGAGGTGTTCCCGAGCGTCGCGGTACAAAATCTCTTTTCCATGCAAATAGTTTGTAGATTTGAGATAAAATGATGGTGATGTTGTTTCTTTTTAAATAGTTTCTTATTTGAATATATATTTGCATTATCTTTAGTTTGTTCGGATATATGATGTTTGGAACAGGTACAACGTTGCTATAATAGGTACAAATATACTGCTGGGCAGTGGCAGTGGCCATACTGCCTAGCAGATTTTTTTTAAATTCTGCCCAGAATTGTCACGGTCATTGACCGTGACAATTTTTTTAAAAAGGGTCACGGCTTTGTCACGGTTATAAACCGTGACAAACGTGTCACGGTCATTGACCGCGACACGATCGTGACATAAAACGCGAGTTTTGTGTCAAGGTCAATGACCGTGACACGACCGTGACAAAAAAAATTGTCTCGCCTCGAAATGTCACGGTCATTGACCTTGACAAGTTGGATTTGTCAAGGTCAATGACCTTGACAAATGGGCAAATTTGGTGTAGTGGTAGGGGTTTATCCATAGGAGTACTTCATCATGGTTTACTCCCGTACTGTTCATTAAGAAGAGGGATGGATCGTCGGGTCAACGGCTGTCCCCACTCCCTCACCGCTGACACTTTACTTGGGTCAACGGCTATCCCCTGTTCAGAAATAACATGCCCCAAGAACTGTACCTCTTGCAACCAGAATCCACACTCCTCATACTTAACATACAACTGATGCTCTCGTAAAGTCTGAAGAACCTGCCTCAAGTGCTCGGCATGATCCTCCTCGGAGTGTGAATATATCAAAATGTCATCTATGAAAATGATGACAAACTGATCCAAGAACTCTCTGAATACTCGATTCATTAAGTCCATGAATACGGCTGGAGCATTTGTGAGACCAAATGGCATCACTCTGAACTCGTAAGATCCATATCTCGTCAAGAAGGAAGTCTTTGAAATGTCCTGCTCTCTAATAGGAAGCTGATGGTACCCCGACCTCAGATCTATCTTCGAAAAGAAAGTTTCTCCCCTCAGCTGGTCGAACAGATCATCGATTCGAGGCAACAGATACTTATTCCGTATCGTGACCTTGTTCAACTCCCAGTAGTCCACACATAACCTCAGTGAACCATCTCTCTTCTTCACAAACAAGACTGGAGCGCCCCAAGGTGAGGTACTCCTGCGAATGAAGCCCTGACCTAACAGCTGCTCTATCTGATCTCGTAACTCTCGCATCTCCGCCGGAGCCATACGGTATGGAGCGCGTGCTATAGGTCTCGTATCTGGCAATAAATCTATGACAAAGTCTATCTCTCGACTGGGGGGTAGGCCTGGTATCTCCTGGAATACATTGGAATACTCACGAACGACTGGGATCAAGTCTAAAGGAATCACAACCTCCTTAGAGGCATCCTCCTCTATATAATACAAATGAGCGGTCGAACCTCCCTCTGGGCGAGGCATATCCACTACAGACATCTCTTGCCCCGGAATGGCAAAAACAATGCTCCCACCGAAGCAATCAATCATGGCTCTATAAGCTGCGAGCCAATCCATACCGATAATAGCATCATGCTCATGCATATCTAAGACTAAAATGTCTGCAAGTAATACCAAACTACCAATATCTACCCCCACTACCCGGCATATAAAGAAGATAAGTGACCCACTCCCCAGTAGTGAGTCTACACACATCACTGTGCTCTCTGCTATGGCTAAAAACCCTAAGGCCTTCACAAAATGCGTAGCTATAAAATAATAAGTCGCCCCAGTATCAAACAAAACCCGACCCATAGTACCATGGATAGGAAACATACCCTCAATCGTGGGTGGTACCTGTGGAGCTGCTGCCTGGTGGACGTTATAGACACGTCCGTACTGCAACTGCCCCTGCTGCACTGGAGCTGCTGGAATGGCTGGTAGGGCTGGCACCTGGGCTGGAGCTGGGAGGGAAGATGGAAAAAGTGGTCTCTGTGGCTCATTACGGGCACCCTGCTGCTGTGGGGCCCTATTACCCTCTGGGCAATCCTGGTGCTTATGACCATGCTTGTCACATACAAAACACCGGCCTCTGAAGTTACCTCCCCTCTGACCCTGCTGACCACGGCCCGGCTGGCCGTTACCTCCGCGCCACTGGACCTGTTGGCCCTGATTAGCACACTGTTGTCCCTGTTGGCCCTGATGATTAGGCTGGCCCTGCTGGCCCTGCCTAATCACCTGAACGGAATCGCTTAGCAGGGTCCCCCTGATGGGAACTCTGCTCATGTTGACGAGTCTGTCCATGAGATGGTGCCCCACTAGCACTACTACCCCCGGTCCTGGCCTGCTGGCTGGACTCTCCTGCTCTCCTGTTTCCCTGCAGATGGAAACGGTGATCCTGGCAATGTAGTAACGCAACATTGAGTACATCAGTGAAAGTACTCAGAGATAGATTCCCTATAAGATGCTGACGAATCCTCCAAGCTAACCCGTCCACAAACAACATTATCTTCTTACTATCAGTAGGTGCCTCATCTGGCACTATGGTGAGAAGTCTCGTGAACTCCTCCTCATACTCAGCAACGGTAGCGTTCTCCTGTTTCAAATTCAGTAATTTCCTCCTCATCTCAGTCTGCACGGTGGGTGGAAAGTACTTGCGGTCAAACCGCTCCCAAAACGACTAAATAGGGACCGTGTCCCTCTCCTCCAAGGTGGTAGTGGACTCCCACCACTGCAAAGCGGCCCCCACTAGCTTAAAGGAAGCCAATAACTGCCTTTGTACGTCGGTGCACTCATACATACGAAGATGCCGCTGAATGTCTTTCTTCCATTGGCTGACTGTGACGATATCTGAGCTACTAGAGAACTCAGGGGGATGCGCCTTCTGAAAAGCATCCCTAACCCTCTCCCATGCAGATGGAAGTTGTTTTGGTACTGGCGCCACTGCCTGAATCTGGGATGGAGCCTGCTGAACCACCGCTAGCGCGGCATTCACCGCCTGAGCAACAATGGCGGCTACATCATTAGCATTCATAGTGCCTTGTGCCTGAGCTACTGGATGCTCGGCCTGGGCACGCCTATCCTTCGGTGCACGTCTCGGAGGCATTTGAAACGTGAAGTAGTTTATTAGTCTACAGTCATTATCAAATCTCAAATAGCTGAAGACGTAACGTAAAAGCAGAAATACAACAATCCTAAAAATAGGGCTCTATAACAAAAACGTTAAGCTTAAAGCGAAAATAAGCCGTACAGATTCTATGGACACTAGAACCTGATGCTCTGATACCACCTGTGACACCCCGCCTAATTAAATACCGGGCGATCACTCCTTTATTAAATTAAAATCAAGGTGAACAGTTGGATCATTCTTAGCATCACTGTCGTGAAAATAAATTTCCAATTTAAACACCCTGATTAATTAAGCTAAGTGTCAAAACCATTTTTAACATTCCTTTCAAATTTTATTTTTTCAATATTTAAAAATCATACCACAAATATCCTAGAACATAATCCAATTAATTTAAACATTCAACATTCAAAATCCCAACATTTAAAACTTTAAAGTAAAACATTCATACTGAATAAATCCCACAGTAACAGTACTAGAATTAACTGAAATACAAATGTCCCAATAAAACAGATAAATAGTGGAAAGGGCGACACATGCCCCAATAACTGAGAATGATAGAAGTGGAATCAAATAAATGAAATCGTCTAAGCAAGTGGCCTGCAACTCCCACCTAAGTTGCAGCACGTTCCTTCAAAGGGATCCTAAGCAAGACGCCCCTGTGGCTGGGCACCTGCAATATATACATATATATACAAGAGAGAAAGAGAAATAGAAACGGGTCAGAGCCCGATAGTGTATATGATTTAAAAAATTCGTTTAGAAAGTATTTAAATTGATACATGCCAATGCAACAACATATTAGTGCGACATTCTCTTGAGAAATTCTCGCCTCTCTTCTAATGTGCACTCCTATCGCACTAACCTTCCCAATAGTTTATCTCATCATATATCACACTATCCTTCCCAAAGTATTTAACTTATCTTAGGTGACTCTCAAAATTTAAGATTTAACAACATCATGGTTTAAAAAGGATAATTTCATTTAGTACAAAATGCTCATTTTAACTTTATTGATTCATAAAGTTTTTCAATATCATATTATACTTTTCAAAACAAGTATTTCCAATTTGTGTCATTATACATGTATTACTTACCATAACACAGTAGGCAGTTTCCCATATTTCAGAAGTTCATATATATATTAAATACTCGTATAATATATATATTCTAACAGCACCCCACATAAAATTTTATGGTGCGGGCATACTCTGCTACCCAATCCCCGTGTCAATCGTACTAAAGGGAATACAAGTTCGGAATCACTCTCGAACTGTATAAATACATACACAAACAATATTGAGGCGAAGCATAGTTTCCAAGTCCAAGAGGTCAGTACATACCCTCACGTCTCTTAGGACCGTGACTACCGATTCGATAGCCTGTACCTAGGATTTCTATTTTCTAGGGTACGAGTCAATATCCCCCATAAGGCACACGAGATAAGATCGTCCCAGCGCGAAAACCTCAGGGATAGCAAGTAGCGCGGGCATGATTTTCACAAGTATATAATATATGCATATACAATCATATAAATATACCACTTTTATTATATACATTTAGGTTTATCCATTAACCCACATTCACAACATTTATCCTTATTTTCCCATTATTATTTATCAAGTATAATGGTTCGTTTGTAACTTTAATTCGAAGGGTTTTTCCAACTTACTACGTAACCCTCATGGACTCTATTCTTCCAAATGTACAATTCAGTAGGTATCCATTTATGTTCCAACGTAACTCTCTCTTACGTATCTCTCCCCTTTAATATATACTTACATTATCCCTTACGCAAAATATCCAAAAAATATAGATTTCGCCTTACATTAAAGGATTTTGAATTTTATTTTCAAAGATAAGAATTTCAAACGGTTTCGAAATCGGAATTAAATTGGAGTTTTAATTGAATTTTTATTATCTCTAAGAGTCCTCAAAACAGAAAACTGTCTAGCAAAAAAAATATTAAAAAATATTGAACGGTCCGATCGAGCTGAATTTTTTCTGTAGCTTCCTCTCGTCTTCAGCTAATTCTCTGTAAAATTTCATCCAATTCCAACGGTCCGATCGTCCGGAATAAAATTTTTTTGTGTGTGTTTGTATCTGATTAGAACTCTTTTCTTAATCAAACTCTTAATCCTTTACATGATAAAGGGTTTCCAGAATATCATATAAATCATCACTACATGAAAATTTCCCATCTCAAATTGGGTTTTTCTTCCATAAATCTCATCCTAATAACTCCTAAACTAATATGGATGATGCATCAACGAAATAAGCAAGATAAACACTTGTTTGGGATTTTCAGAAATCTGGTTTGGTGTTGAATTTGGTGTGGTTGCGTTCCCCGTCTCGCGATCTACGCGTTGGCGGTGGCGGCGGTGCAAACGGGTGAGTTTTGAGCCTTGGAATGCCTTGAGAGCTCTCTCCTCTCCTCTCCAATGGCCTTTCTAGTGTTTTGAGTTATCTAACCCTAGGAGATAACCTAAACATCTGATATAACCCCTTTAATTTTCGTGGGTTTAATTACCCAAAAATACAAAATGACTAAAATGCCCTCCCGGGGTACTAATTAGGCCTAAAAATGCCCCGAGACCCAAATCAAACTCCCGGGTATACTTTTTTGACTATCTCGACCCTTTCGGATGCGTTGGCGCACTCAAAACGACCATACGAACAACTTATAAAATATTTACTTTTATTTATCAATATTTAGTCCCGAAGCGACACGGGCGCGTCCCGACTCAAATTTATAAAATTGTCATTTTATTCACTTGTGACATTTAATATGGCCACTATTATATATTACTTTGCTCATTAGTAATATTCAACAAATTTTCCCATTATTACTAACTCTCATCACGTTAATAATTATAACATAATTAATTTCCATATTTTTATTAAATAATTAATTCACATTAAATTTAATAAATCCCCAAATTAATATAGCATAAAAATATGGGGTATTACATACTTCCCCCCTAATAACGGAATTTCGTCCTGAAATTCGGAAAATAAGGCATACCTGGTAAGAACAAATCTGGATATCTCTCGCGCATATCGGCCTCGCGCTCCCAAGTGGATTCCTCCACGTTATGATGCTCCCATTGGACCCGTACAAGTGGAACTATCTTCGATCTCAATCTCCTCTCACTATAGTCTAGGATGGCCAGCGGTCTCTCCTCGTAAGAGTTGTCAGGCTGTAAGTCTATCTCATCTATCACGATGTGAGTATGGGCCATATCATCCCGAAGATATCGTCTCAACGACGAGATGTGGAATACATCGTGAATGCGATGTAAATGCTCTGGTAGTCCCAATCTGTATGCTACCGGCCCAATCCTTTTGATAATGGGAAATGGTCCTACGTACCTCGGGGCCAATTTCCCTTTCTTCCCGAACCTCATCACTCCTTTCATAGGAGATACACGCAGTAACACTTGGTCCCCCACATTAAACTCCCGGAAGAATCGTTTCGCATCGGCGTAACTCTTCTGCCTGTCCTGGGCTACTCGAATGCGACTCCTAATCATCTCAATCCTCGCGGAGGTTTCCTGAATTACCTCTGGTCCTAGAAACTTGTTATCCCCCACCTCGAGCCAACAAGTTGGATAACGACAAGGCCGGACATACAAAGCCTCAAATGGAGCCATAACAATCGTAAACTGATAAGAGTTATTATAAGCAAACTCTACCAGTGGAAGATGTGGTTCCCAACCTCCTCCAAAATCAAGAACACACATGCGTAGCATATCCTCTAACATCTGATTAGTACGCTCTGTCTGTCCATCTGTCTGTGGGTGATAAGTTGAACTCAGCCTCAACTCAGTACCCATAGCCTCCTGAAAGCTTTCCCAGAAATGTGACATGAAAATCTTGTCTCTATCTGACACAATATTCAGGGGCACCCCATGTAATCTGACAATCTCATAAATGAACAACTGAGCATACTGACCCGTGGTATAATCTGTCTGCACCGGCAGAAAATGAGCCACCTTGGTCAAACGGTCTACAATCACCCAGATAGAGTCGTGGCCCCGCTGTGATGTAGGCAACCCTGTAATAAAATCCATGGAAATACTCTCCCACTTCCATACGGGTACTTCCAATGGCTGAAGCAATCCTGACGGTTTCTGATGGTCCACCTTCACCAGCTGGCAGGTAAAACACTTGGACACGAACTCAGCAATTTCCTTCTTCATCCCACTCCACCAGTATTGCCTCCTCATATCCTGGTACATCTTATCTCCTCCAGGATGTACCGAAAATCGGGACCCGTGAGATTGGGCCATCACTGCATGACGCAATTCTGCCCCTTCTGGAACCACTAACCTCCCATTAAACCTCAAACCCCCATCAGAACTAACAGAATGGGACTCAGCACCCTCGGCTAAAAGTCGTACAATCTTCTCTTGGCAAAACAGGTCTGTGGTTTGAGCCTGCATTACCCTCGTAACAATCTCGGGTGTGACTGTCATAACAGATATGAAGGAACGGGCTACTGCGTCCTGGTGACCCAACTCCTTCCACTTCGCTTTCCAGACGTCCGCTACCTCATTTACCAGTTTGGCTCAACGCATCAGCAACTATGTTGTCTTTCCCCGAATGATACTGTATGTCGAACTAATAGTCCTTCACAAACTCTAACCATCTGCGCTGACGCATATTCATCTCATGCTGAGTGAACAGGTACTGCAGTGATTTGTGATCTGTGAACAAACGGAACTTCTCCCCCAATAAATAGTGTCTCCATATCCTCAATGCAAAGACGACCGCTGCTAACTCCAGGTCATGGGTGGGGTAATTCTTCTCATGCGGCTTAAGCTTGCGGGAGGCAAAAGCTATAGCCTTCTCTTCCTGCTGAAGTACTCCCCCAAGTCCCCATAAGGAGGCATCGGTGTAAACCAGGTACTCCACACCCGGATTCGGTAAAGCAAGGACTGGTGATAAAGTAAGCTTGTCTTTCAGCTCGTCGAAATCCAATTGACAAGCTTCATCCCAAATATATGGTACCCCATTTCGAGTCAGGTTCGTCAATGGACCCACTATTTTGGAGAATGCCCGAATGAATCTCCTGTAGTATCCGGCTAACCCCAAGAAACTACGCACTTTCGTCGGTGTCATGGGATGTCCCCACTCCCTCACCGCTAACACTTTGCTCGGGTCAACGGCTATCCCCTGTTCAGAAACAACATGCCCCAAGAACTGTACCTCTTGCAACCAGAATCCACACTTCTCGTACTTAGCATACAACTGATGCTCTCGTAAAGTCTGAAGGACCTGCCTCAAGTGCTCTTCATGCTCCTCCTCAGAGTGTGAATATATCAAAATGTCATCTATGAAGACGATGACAAACTGATCCAAGAACTCTCTGAATACTCGGTTCATTAAGTCCATGAATACGGCTGGAGCATTTGTGAGACCAAATGGCATCACTCTGAACTCGTAAGCCCCATATCTCGTCAAGAAGGCAGTCTTTGAAACGTCCTGCTCTCTAATACGTAGCTGATGGTACCCCGACCTCAGATCTATCTTCGAAAAGAAAGTTTCTCCCCTCAGCTGGTCGAACAGATCATCGATTCGAGGCAACGGATACTTATTCAGTATCGTGACCTTGTTTAACAACCGGTAGTCCACACATAACCTCAGTGAACCATCTCTCTTCTTCACAAACAAGACTGGAGCGTCCCAAGGTGAGGTACTCCTATGAATGAAGACCTGACCTAACAGCTGCTCTATCTGATCTCGTAACTCTCGCATCTCCGCCGGAGCCATACGGTATGGAGCGTGTGCTATAGGTCTCGTATCTGGCAATAAATCTATGACAAAGTCTATCTCTCGACTGGGGGGTAGGCCTGGTATCTCCTGGAATACATTGGAATACTCACAAACGACTGGGATCGGGTCTAAAGGAATCACAACCTCCTTAGAGGCATCCTCCTCTATATAATACAAATGAGCGGTCGAACCTCCCTCTGGGCGAGGCATCTCCACTACAAACATCTCTTGCCCCGGAATGGCAAAAACAATGCTCCCACCGAAGCAATCAATCATGGCTCTATAAGCTGCGAGCCAATCCATACCGATAATAACATCATGCTCATGCATATCTAAGACTAACATGTCTGCAGGTAATACCAAACTACTAATCTCTACCCCCACTCCCCGACATATAAAGAAGATAAGCGACCCACTCCCCAGTGGTGAGTCTACACACATCACTGTGCTCTCTGCTATGGCTAAAAACCCTAAGGCCTTCGCAAAATGCATAGCTATAAAACAATGTGTCACCCCAGTATCAAACAAAACCCGACCCATAGTACCATGGATAGGAAACATACCCTCAATCGCGGGTGGTGCCTGTGGAGCTGCTGCCTGGTGGACGTTATAGACACGTCCGTACTGTAACTGCCCCTGCTGCTAGACCTGTCAATGGGTCGGTTTGGGTCGTGTACGGGTTACGGGTTACGGGTCAAAACACCCTAACCCATACACGACCCGTTAAGCCTAACGGGTCTAATAATAATACCCAAACACGACCCGTTAATATTAACGGGTACACGACCCAAACCGTTAACACCCGTTAATATTAACGAATCATTTTGGGTCGAAATGGGGAATGGGTTGGGTGACCCTATAATACCCGTTAGTCTTCAATACTTTAAAAATAATGGGTTTTAATTGTAATTTTTATTAGGTATAGATTGGGTGACCCTATAGCACCCGTTAGTCTTTAAAGATTTAGAAATAATGGGTTTTAATGGTTATTGTTATTGGGTACGGGTTGGGTGACCCTATAGTACCCGTTAGTGTTAACGGGTGTTAACGGGTAGAAACGGGTACAGGTAAATTTCCAAACCCGAACCGTTAGTGTTAACGGGTCTACCGTGTCAACCCGTTAATGACCCAAACCCAATAAGGGTAAACTCATTAACTTATAATTTCGTGTCGGGTCGTGTCGTGTTAACAGGTTATCGTGTATTTTATCAGGTTTACCTGCTGTACTGGAGCTGCTGGAATGGCTGGTAGGGCTGGCACCTGGGCTGGAGCTGGGAGGGCAGCTGGAAAAAGTGCTCTCTATGGCTCATTACGGGCACCCTGCTGCTGTGGGTCCCTATTACCCTCTGGGAAATCCTAGCGCTTATGACCATGCTTGTCGCATACAAAACACCGGCCTCTAAAGTTACCTCCCCTCTGACCTGCTCACCACGGCCCTGCTGGTCGTTACCTCCGCGCCACTGGCCCTGCTGGCCCTGATTAGCACATTGTTGGCCCTGTTGGCCCTGTTGATTAGGTTAGCCCTGCTGACCCTGCCTATAACCCCCAAATCCCTGCCTGGAATCACCTGAACGGAATCGCTTAGCAGGGTCCCACTGATGGGAACTCTGCTCGTGTTGACGACTCTGTCCATGAGATGGTGCCCCACTAGCACTACTACCCCCGGTCTTGCCCTGCTGGCTGGACTCTCCTGCTCTCCTGCTTCCCTGCAGATGGAAGCGGTGATCCTAGCAATGTAGTAACGCAGCATTGAGTACATCAGTGAAAGTACTCAGAGATAGATTCCCTATAAGATGCTGACGGATCCTCCAAGCTAACCCGTCCACAAACAACATTATCTTCTTACTATCAGTAGGTGCCTCATCTGGCACTATGGTGAGAAGTTTTGTGAACTCCTCCTCATACTCAGCAACGGTAGAGTTCTCCTGTTTCAAATTCAGTAATTTCCTCCTCATCTCAGTCTGCACGGCGGGTGGAAAGTACTTGCGGTCAAACCGCTCCCAAAACAACTAAATAGGGACCATGTCCCTCTCCTCCAAGGTGGTAGTGGACTCCCACCACTGCAAAGCGGCCCCCACCAGCTTAAAGGAAGCCAATAACTGCCTTTGCATGTCGGTGCACTCATACATACGAAGATGCCGCTGAATGTCTTTCTTCCATTGGCTGACTGTGACGATATCTGAGCTACCAGAGAACTCGGGAGGATGCGCCTTCTGAAAAGCATCCCTAACCCTCTCCCATGCAGATGGAAGTTGTTCTGGTACTGGCGCCACTGCCTGAATCTGGGGTCGAGCCTGCTGAACCACCGCTAGCGCGGCATTCACCGCCTGAGCAACAATGGCGGCTACTTCATTAGCATTCATAGTGCCTTGTGCCGGAGCTACTGGATGCTCGGCCTGGGCACGCCTATCCTTCGGTGCACGTCTCGGAGGCATTTGAAACGTGAAGTAGTTTATTGGTCTACAGTCATTATCAAATCTCAAATAGCTGAAGACGTAACGTAAAAGCAGAAATACAACAATCCTAAAAATAGGGCTCTATAGCAAAAACGTTAAGCTGAAAGCGAAAATAAGCCGTACAGATCCTATGGACACTAGAACCTGATGCTCTGATACCACCTGTGACACCCCGCCTAATTAAATACCGGGCGATCACTCCTTTATTAAATTAAAATCAAGGTGAACAGTTGGATCATTCTTAGCATCAATGTCGTGAAAATAAATTTCCAATTTAAACACCCTAATTAATTAAGCTAAGTGTCAAAACCATTTTTAACATTCCTTTCAAATTTTATTTTTTCAATATTTAAAAATCATACCACAAATATCCTGGAACATAATCCAATTAATTTAAACATTCAACATTCAAAATCCCAACATTTAAAACTTTAAAGTAAAACATTCATACTGAATAAATCCCACAGTAACAGTACTAGAATTAACTGAAATACAAATGTCCCAATAAAACAGATATATAGTGGAAAGGACGACACATGCCCCAATAACTGAGAATGATAGAAGTGGAATCAAATAAATGAAATCGTCTAAGCAAGTGGCCTGCAACTCGCACCTAAGCTGCAGCACGTTCCTTCAAAGGGATCCTAAGCAAGACGCCCCTGTGGCTGGGCACCTGTAATATATACATATATATACAAGAGAGAAAGAGAAATAGAAACGGGTCAGAGCCCGATAGTGTATATGATTTAAAAAATTCGTTTAGCAAGTATTTAAATTGATACAGGCCAATGCAACAACATATTAGTGCGACACTCTCTTGAGAAATTCTCGCCTCTCTTCTAATGTGCACTCATATCGCACTAACCTTCCCAATGGTTTATCTCATCATATATCACACTATCCTTCCCCAAGGATTTAACTTATCTTAGGTGACTCTCAAAATTTAAGATTTACCAACATCATGGTTTAAAAAGAGTAATTTCATTTAGTACAAAACGCTCATTTTAACTTTATTGATTCATAAAGTTTTTCAATATCATATTATACTTTTTAAAACAAGTATTTCCAAATTGATTCATTATACATGTCTTACTTACCATAACACAGTAGGCAGTTTCCCATATTTCAGAAGTTCATATATATATTAAATACTCGTATAATATATATATTCTAACAGCAGCCCACCTAAAATTTTATGGTGCGGGCATACTCTGCTATCCAATCCCCGTATCAATCGTACTAAAGGGAATACAAGTTCGGAATCACTCTCTAACTGTATAAATACATACACAAACAATATTGAGGCGAAGCATAGTTTCCAAGTCCAAGAGGTCAGTACATACCCTCACGTCTCTTAGCACCGTGACTACCGATTCGATAGCCTGTACCTAGGATTTCTATCTTCTAGGGTACGAGTCAATATCCCCCATAAGGCACACGAGATAAGATCGTCCCAGCGCGAAAACCTCAGGGATAACAAGTAGCGCGGGCATGATTTTCACAAGTATATAATATATGCATACACAATCATATAAATATACAACTTTTATTATATCAATTTAGGTTTATCCAATAACCCACATTCATAACATTTATCCTTATTTTCCCATTATTATTTATCATGTATAATGGTTCGTTTCTAACTTTAATTCGAAGGGTTTTTCCAACTTACTACGTAACCCTCATGGACTCTATTCTTCCAAATGTACAATTCAGTAGATATCCATTACGTGTCTCTCCCCTTTATCTCTAAGAGTCCTCAAAACAGAAAACTGTCTAGCAAAAAAAATATTGAACGGTCCGATCGAGCTGAATTTTTTCTGTAGCTTCCTCTCGTCTTCAGCTAATTCTCTGTAAAATTTCATCCAATTCCAACGGTCCGATCGTCCGGAATAAATTTTTTTTGTGTGTGTTTGTATCTGATTAGAACTCTTTTCTTAATCAAACTCTTAATCCTTTACATGATAAAGGGTTTCCAGAATATCATATAAATCATCACTACATGAAAATTTCCCATCTCAAATTGGGTTTTTCTTCCATAAATCTCATCCTAATAACTCCTAAACTAATATGGATGATGCATCAACGAAATAAGCAAGATAAACACTTGTTTGGGATTTTCAGAAATCTGGTTTGGTGTTGAATTTGGTGTGGTTGCGTTCCCCGTCTCGCGATCTACGCGTTGGCGGTGGCGGCGGTGCAAACGGGTGAGTTTTGAGCCTTGGAATGCCTTGAGAGCTCTCTCCTCTCCTCTCCTCTCCAATGGCCTTTCTAGTGTTTTGAGTTATCTAACCCTAGGAGATAACCTAAACATCTGATATAACCCCTTTAATTTTCGTGGGTTTAATTACCCAAAAATACAAAATGACTAAAATGCCCTCCCGGGGTACTAATTAGGCCTAAAAATTCCCCGAGACCCAAATCAAACTCCCGAGTATACTTTTTTGACTATCTCGACCCTTTCGGACGCGTTGGCGCACTCAAAACGACCATACGAACAACTTATAAAATATTTACTTTTATTTATCAATATTTAGTCCCGAAGCGACACGGGCGCGTCCCGACTCAAATTTCTAAAATTGTCATTTTATTCACTCGTGTCATTTAATATGGCCACTATTATATATTAATTTGCTCATTAGTAATATTCAACAAATTTTCCCATAATTACTAACTCTCATCACGTTAATAATTATAACATAATTAATTTCCGGTTTTTTATTAAATAATTAATTCACATTAAATTTAATAAATCCCCAAATTAATATAGCATAAAAATACGGGGTATTACAGATCGTTGAGGTTATGTGTTGATTACCGAGAGTTGAATAAAGTAACGATACAGAACAAATATTTGTTGCATCGAATCGATGAATTATTCGACCAGTTCAGAGGAGCTACCTTCTTCTCGAAGATTGACTTGAGATCGGGATACCATCAGTTGGATATAATGGAGTCGGATGTATCGAAGACGGACTTCCTGACAAGATATGGTTCCTATAAGTTCAGGGTTATGCCTTTCGGGCTAACAATTGCCCTAGTCGTTTTTATGGACTTAATAAACATGGTGTTCAGAGAGTTCCTAGACCAATTCGTTATCGTCTTCATAGATGACATTCTGGTTTACTAGCAGACCGAGGAGGAGCATGCCGAGCACTTAAGGCAGGTTTTACAGACACTGCTTCAGCATGAGTTATACGCCAAATACGAGAAATGAGGGTTTTGGCTGAAGGAGGTCTAGTTTTTGGTCATATCATCTCTGACAAAGGGATCTCCGTGGATCCGAGAAAGGTGTCAACGGTGAGGGAGTGGGGACAACCCATGACACCGATTGAGATACGCAGTTTCTTGGGCCTAGTCGGATACTACAGGAGGTTCACTCGAGGATTTTCAAACATATAGCGGGTCCGTTGACACATTTAACTCGCAAATGGGTGTCGTTTATCTGGAGTGACGCCTGTCAGTTGGCCTTTGATGAGTTGAAAGACAAGTTAACCTCAGCACCAGTGTTAGCATTTGCCAGGTCGGGAGTGGAGTATCTAGTCTACACTAATGCATCATTATTAGGACTTGGGGGTGTACTTCAGCAGGAGGATCATTTTATAGCTTATGCCTCCCGTAAGCTTAATCCTCACGAGAGGAATTACCCCACCCACGACTTAGAGTTGGTGACGATCGTGTTTGCACGTCAAATTTGGAGACATTACCTCCTGGGGGAGAAATTTCACTTGTTCATAGATCACAAGTCATTACATTACCTCTTCACACAAAAGGAGATGAATATGCGTCAGCACCGGTGACTTGAGTTTGTGAAGGATTATCATTTTGATATCCAAAACCACCCGGGGAAGGCTAAAGTGGTAGCATGCGCGTTGAGCAGTAGGCCGGTAGGGGAGATCAAGAAAAATGGAAGGAGTTACGACACCAGGACACGGTGGCTCGATCGTTCATATCTGTGATGACAGTTACATCCCAGATTATTATGAGAGTAGTTAAGGCTCAGGCAGCTAATTCATTCTGTCAGAGTCAGATAGTGCAGCTTCTAGTAGAGGGGGCCGAGTCTTACACCGTGGGTTCTGATGGGGGTCTGTGTTTCAATGGAAGGTTGGTTGTTCCTGAGGGAGAAGACTTACCACATGAGGTGATGACGGAGTCACACAGTTCACGATTTGTAGTACATACCGGTGGGGATAAGATGTATCAGGATATGCGGAGACAGTACTGGTGGAGTGGGATGAAGAAGGATATTATCGAGTTTATCTCAAAATGTTCCACTTGTCAGCTAGTAAAGGTGGACCATCAGAGACCGACGGGACTTCTATAGCCATTAGAGGTTCCTATGTGGAAATAGGAAAGCATTTCCATGGACTTCATCATGGGATTACCTACATCTCAGAGGGGTCATAATTCAATATGGGTTATAGTGGATCGGCTGACCAAGTTAGCCCACGTTCTGCTAGTTCGAACGGATTACACCTTGAAACAGTATGTCCAGATATTCATAGCAGAGATAGTGAGACTTCACTGGGTACCCCTCAATATCGTGTCCGACAGAGATAAGGTGTTTGTGTCTCGATTTTGGGAGATTTTTCAGGAGGCGATGGGTACGGAGTTACGACTGAGTACAACCTATCACCCACAGAAAGATGGACAGACCTAGCGGAAAAATCAGATGTTAGAGGACATGTTGCGTATGTGCATCATTGATTTTGGCGGAGGCTGGGAGCAATATCTTCCACTGGTGGAGTTTTCCTATACAACTCCTACTAGTTTACTATTGGTATGGCTCCATTCGAGGCACTATACGGCAGACCTTGTCATTCCCCAGCATATTGGTTAGAGGTGGGGGACAATAAGTTACTTGGTCCGGGGGTGATTCAGGATACTTTGGCGAGGATAGAGTTTATACGGAACCATATTCGGGTTGCTCAGAATCGGTAGAAGAGTTATGCCGATGCCAAGCGGTATTTTCGAGAGTTAAATATTAGGGACCAGGTGCTACTTTGAGTGTTTCCTATGAAGGGAGTTGTGCATTTTGGGAAGAAAGGGAAGCTGGCTCCTAGGTATGTAGGGCCATTCTCTATTATCGAGAGGATTGGGCCTGTTACTTATAAACTTGGGTTACCGAAGCACTTACATAGAATCCATGACATGTTCCATATCTCTTTGCTACGGAGATATCTGCGGGATGATTTCTCCTACACTCACATTTCATTGAAGGAGATCGACTTATAGCCTGATAGCTCCTATGAGGAGGGGACGGTTGCTATACTATACCGTAGCGAGAGGAAGTTGAGGTCGAAGATAGTACCACTAGTCCGTGTTCAGTGACGGCACCATAATATTGAGGAATCTACCTGGGAGCGCGAGGATGACATGCGTGAACAGTATCCAGAGTTATTCTTGTCAGGTATACTTTTATTTCCAAATTTTGGGATGAAATTCTGTTATTAGGGGGGGAGTATGTAATACCCCGTATTTTTACACATATTTATTTTATTATGAAATTATGGAAATTGGGATTAATTAATTTAAAGGGAGAAAATTTAATTTATAATTAATCCTATTTAATGGTAATAATTACTAGCGTGACGAGAGTTAGTAGTTATCAAAAATAATTATGCTGAAATCATGTTGAGTAATAACTATGTTGAACATTATGTAGTGATTAACGTAATAGATGGTTTCGAAAATAATAATATGGTCGGGGATGAGATACACGACAGTTAAGATATAATTATTTGGGACGCGTATATGAGTCACGTCACTATTATACATTTGGGAGTTAAAAAGGTAAATTATTTTTATATAACTCGAATGACTATTTTGAGGGTGCCAGTGTGTCCGGAAGGGTATAGTCAGAAAACAAAACTCGGGTGATATATTTGGAGTCTGGGGCATTTTAGCCCAAAATGACACCCTGGATGGACATTTTAGTCTTTTGGGATTTTTGAGTAATTAAATGAACGAAAATTAGGATTAAAATAAAAGATGCGTGGGTTAGAGGTTACTATAAGTTTTCAACCTACGAGAGAGAGAGAGAGAGAGAGAGAGAACCAAGGAGGAAGAAGACTCCATTGGAGAATAAGGGCAAGAACTCAAGGATTCCCACCAAAAGAGGCGCCAAAGTGTAGATCGCGACGAGAGGATCAACCACATACCAAATTCAACCCAAGAATCAGAAGTCCATTCCAAGGTAAGTGTTTATCTTGCTCCTCTTTTAGCAAATATTGTTCTTGTTGATTTAGATTAAATGATATAAATTTAGTGCAACGAAATCTTAGGTTTAATTAGACTAAATTGTAAAGAAATCTTATGAATTGAAGATGGGTATGCATGTAGAGGTTTTGCCCTTTTGTTAGACTATTAAACTTGGAGATTTTATGTCTAAATCACGAATTATAATGAGAGTTTTGAGTACTTAAATTATTGAGTTCATTTTATGCGAATTTTTAGAGATTTAAGTAATTATTAGGTTTCCCTGTGAAAATATATCGATTAGAACCCTAAATTGTGTTAAAAAGTGCCCCATAATGATTAGGAATAGTTTATAATTATCTAATTGGATGTTGGATGAAATTTGGGTTGAGTTTGAGGTTAGATATGTAGGAAAAATAGAATTTGGGGAAGAACTGGGCCTGTTCGGATTTTTCATTCGAAGACCAGCCAGGTTGTTCGAACTACATCGTTCGAATGAGCCTTCTAACGAGAAATTCAACGACCCTTCTAACGAGATGTTGAAGTTCATTCGAAGTGGAAACTTTGTTCGAACAAGAATCTTAGAACTTTAAACGAGATTCCAGAACTTGATTTTTGGGTTCGATTTAGTTAAAACCTATCCTAGGTTTATCCAAGCGAGTGTATGAACCTACGTGAGTAACGGGTGACGTAAATTCCAAAGTTTTAGGGAATTAAGGGTGTAATAATCCTCGAGGTATTGAACTCGTATGAAAACCTAGGAGAGAATGTAAGTCCTAGTGAGGTTATATATAAATGGATATCGTGGGGAGTAGTGACGTTCATATTACTTACGTATTATGGTAATTGGGTTGCATGAATGCCTATTAAGTTGTGTAAGCTATGTACATGCTTATTACTTGGAATATTATGTGTATGACATACCTAGCTACTGGCTATCAAACGGATGTTAGCACGTCGTGGAAGACCATATCTTGTGTGCCTTCAGGGGATTTTGAGTCGTACCACTAGAGCATGAAACTTAGGTACGGGTTATCTGTGAGAACGATAGTGATGACGGTCGTATGGGTGCATAGGTATGTTGCGTAGACCATCGTCTTAGAACCATGGTCGCCTCCAATATGTGTATATATTTTATTGGATCTTGAGAGATTGAACCTATTGTCCTTTATGCGAGATCGTTGCAATCAGACTAAATAGTCGAGTATGCCTAGCACCAGGGGTTTCTTAATCATGGGTGCAGTATTGATATATGTATTAGTATGTATGCATAATGAGATTTTTATATGTATACTGAGTTCCTATTATGTGTTTCATATTGGCTACTTTATTAAAGTATATACTTATTGGGTCACTAGTTTAGAATTGAGAATAATATGAGAATGAGTTAAAGTATATTTAAACCTATTCCTAAATAATAAAGATATATTGTCTTCGGGTTATTTAAATATTATATCCAGCATAGTGATTATACTACGTATAGTCTGGTAGAGTATCGTGACTAGTATGGGTAGTTAGGCTCGCTAGGTGTGCACATTAGATGAGAGGTGAGCATCCCAAGTGAGTACGCTGAATTAACATGAATAATATTTCTGTTAATTAACCAATTTAAGCACTTGCTATATTTAAATTGTTTTCTACTCTGGCTCTGACCCGTTTCTTTTGCCTTATCTTGTTACTTTATTTTAGGTGCTCATCCACAGGGACACCAAGCTTAGGAGAATCCATTCAGTATCCGAGTTGTAGCTGTTCTGGAAGATACAGTAATTGCTAGTAGATGCTTCATAGTCTATTCTCCTAATCTATCAGTTATTTACTTCAGTGGACATGTCGTCCCTCCTATTTTACATTCAGAGATTTAGATTTGTTTTATTCTATCATTAGACTTTGATTTCATGTTATTGGATTATTATATGGGATTTTGAAAGTAAGTGTTTACTCCAGTTCTTTATTTAAATTTAGTTAGTTTTATTGTGGTGTATGGTGATGATTAAATATTCCCTTTAATTATGATGGTTAATAACAAGGTAAAATTTTGACACCAACCTTTTTAAATGTTAGGTGGTTAGTTTTTATTAAATTAAAATTTGAGTCTTTCGACAGTGATGCATTATCTGAACCAACTTGATATTATGAAATTAATTAATTAATTAAGGACTGATCACTCAGAAATTAATTAGGCGGGGTGTCACAGATCGTGAGAGAGATGCGATTAGAGTTTTGAAACTTATCACAAGACGGTCGAAGAGAGATTGGGCGTGAAAGAGACGATGACCTAGTTAGCAAACTTCATACCCAATGAGGGGGATACAATGAATGATAAAGGGATTCATAAGTTTATAATGGACCTGAGATGAGAATATACAAGCGTGATTAGAAATTTGGTTCGAATAACTAGTGACAATATCGTCTAGGTTGTATGTTTACAAGTTTATATCAACGCTTCCATGAGAAGGGAGATAAGAGGGTTGGGGAATCTAGTTGAAGAGTAAGATTGGATTTAATAGTGATAGTGAAGTATCACAATAGGTTGCACCCAGTGAGAGACCTATTTAAATAATTTAGGTCAATTTAATTCCTACAAAGTGATGCTGGAGGGCCCTGAAACGTGTTCCATAAGGCCAGCAGAGCCAAAGGGACAACGAAGGTAGAAATCAATGTCAAAGTTACTAAATCCGAGAAAAGGAAACCCCGAAATGGCCAATGAGGCCAAAGGCAAGGGATGGAACATAAATGTGTCCTATGTGTGGAGAGTAGGACCACCTATATTGAACATGTCCACAGTGAGAAAGTGGAACAAGTCAAACCAGGAAGTAGATGGGAACATTGGTCATAACAACAAGAGGAGAGAGTTTTCCAGCAAGGAATTTGGGCTAAGAGAGTTAGGCCCATAGATTTCCAAACCAAGAATGGTGGATTCGGGCAGGACCAGAATGGTCCTCCGCAGCAGTAGCATCCCGTTCCTCAGGGTCGTTACAGCTAAGGGAACAATGGGGGAGGCCAGCAGGGCCGCGATCAAAGGCAAAGAGACTTTTGGACTGATATTTTGACTTGAGGGTGTGTAGATTATAAAGGCATGGATTTCCCAAAGTGAGATAGGGTGCATCTACAGCATGAGATCTTGGATATATAGTAGATCATGGGTCAGTTCCAGAATGAGAGTTAGGCTCAGGGACCCGTTGACTCGACAAGTTAGATAATACATGGAGATAGAAACTTTTCTTTATCCTTATGAGTATTGAATTTATTCGGGTGACAAGGGTGTGTCATTATATACGATTGTTGACACTAGAATTCATGGGAGAGGAAGAGTTAGTGGGGGAGATGTCCGTAATAACATTAGCATGTATTTATATGTAACCACCGTGGGGTTGTTTAGTCTCTTTGGTGTCGCCCATTAGAGAGAGAGAGGGTGTGAACTAAGAGGATATTCCCATTACGTGTTAGTTTACTATTTCAAGAGTTATGAGAATAAAGTAGGCTACTTTTAGATATTTGACTAGTTAGCGATGGGTTGAGTGATCCTAGATTGTGATAATGAGATCTCGTGTTCGCTATTCAAGGATATGATTTGTTTTTGCTAAGGATAACCTGAAAGAGAGTCGAGCCTATCTATATGTGTATATATGTTATAATATACTATGTATTAGACTTCTGTGTGTATGTTGTCTAGTTATAATTGATCCCGGTGAGTACGAACTGTTCACTACACCAAAAACCGGAAATGGTCACGGAAATGGGGTCATGGTCACGGCCCAAAGCCGTTACTATCTATAAAATAAGCGTGACCAATTTCAAGACCCAGTGTGGTCATGGATCGACTTGTAGGAGGTCACGACCTTCAACCGTGACTCGCATAGGTCACAGCTAACAACCGTGACCCATCCGTGACCATTCTGGCGCCAAGTTTCTCGCCAGGTAACATTACTGATGTGATTCAAAATAAACTGGCTTATTGTCGAACGGAGAGATATAGCTCATGATTTTTAATGCTAAGAAACCAATGATAGTATTAACGTCGTGATATATGTTGTCTTATGTAGCATGAGATTGGATGAGTATACCTTTATGTCAAGAGACAGATATTTGAGGGCACGTATTATGGTTTGAGGGCCTAACGGATTTCGACGACCGACAATATTAGGTAGTAGTGTATCGGGAGGTTCCTTGTTTGGATTTTTCTTTGCGAGACATCCCACACATGAAACTTAGCACAACGCTGGGAGTGGGGAGATGTTTGGCCATTAGGACATGGGTTTGGTACCTTGGGTATTTTTCGTTTATACATTTATATCTGAGGGATAATAACTATGTTATATTTTAGGCTAGTGGAGCCATGTAACGTGTGTGAAGCTATGCACGGGTATAGGGGGTATGGGCTCCCTGGATAGTTGAAGTATGTTAATATTATCCGCAATTGAGGGATAGAAGAAAAGCATGTAGTGATTATTTTAGTATATGATTAAGGTAGTGTAGAAACCTTAGAATACCAGGCTTATCCAAATTTCGAGGACGAAATTCCTTTGTAAGGGGAGAAGTATGTAACACCTCGTATTTTGGAGAATATGGAAATTAATTAAGTTGGTTATTTAGGAATTTATTTAATTTGGAGAAATTAAGGAATTCGGATGATTTAGATTTAATTAATTTAGTTTAAATTAATTTCACGCGTGCCATAATTTGAGGTGAAAATAGGAAGATTTTATAAAGTGACTCGAATGGTGATTTTGAGGTCACGATTAGTTCCGAAAGGGTCAAAATAGTTAAAAAAGTGTACCCGGGGGTATAAATTGGGTCCCGGGCCGATTTTAGGCCAACCCAGAACTGTATAAGGGCTTTTCGATCATTAGGGAGTTTGTGGTTTAAAGAACTCAGAAAATGCTAAGGCTTATATCTGATATTTTAGAGAGTAACTAGGGTTAGCACAATCATAATGGAAGAGAGGCAAGAGGAGAGGAAGAGGAGAAAAAATCCAAAGCTCCCTACACAGTTTTTCACCCCGAACGCAACGGAGTCAATATCGGAGCGAGGGGAGAACCACCACACCATCATCAACCATGAAATCAAACCTTCTATTGTGAGGCAAGTATTTAAATTTCAATTTATCTCAATCATGTTATAATAACCATGAAGAATAGGGTTTAATTTACATGTTTTTGGAAGAATTAATATGACTTTGGGTGGGAAAACTTCATGAATGGAAGTACGAATGCATGTACAGATAATCCTTTATATTTTTAACATGAAATCAGAGGGTTTGGAATGCTTGGAAAGTAAAAAATCTGGGTTCTTGGTTTAAAGAGATAATGAACATGAGAAACTAGGGCTTTTTGCAGAATTAATGGATTGATTTGTTCTTGGATGGATTTCGTATAGTTTTGATGTATTATTTACAATAAAAATCATTGCTAGACTCATATTAGATGTCTGGTTATGTTGGTAAAGAATTTTAGAAGGTTTCAAGAAGGTTTGAGGTGTCAAGAATGGAGGAAAAAAGAGTTAGAGAAGATTAAGGTTTGCAGATCTGGTACGGGCGAACCGGTTTGATGTTAAGGCCGTAATAGTTCAATTTTACTATTTGTCCAAAAATGAAATTTCTAGATCTTTTCATTACGATCGCGTGGGCATCGACCTCATAGTTTTATTATTTTTTTTGAATTAGTTATGATTTTTCTACGGAAGGGTGTCCGAGATTGAAATCTTTAGTCAATAGGATTAAGGCTAAAATTGCTTGGGCTCAAATTGTGAAGCAAATAATTCGAGAGAATGAGAATGTAATTACGAAAAAAGCGTAGGCGATCTTATTGTATAGACCACTAGGGTAGGGAAGACTTAGCTACTGAAATAATCCAACGGGTAACTAGGACCCTTAGAGTAGAGAATGTACTCCATTAATTGCGATAGTGAGAAAAATTGTAAATTGAAGGTAAGGTGGGTATTCGAGTAATAAATACTACGTACGAACTATTATTATAGGTTGAGTGTATACCTATACGAAATATTTTGATAGGTGAGAGTATACTTATATGGATTATGTTTATAGGTTGAGTGTATACCTAAACGGATTATGTTTATAGATGAGAGTATATATATACGGATTATGTTAATAGGTTGAGTGTTTACTATACAAATTTATTATAGGTCGTGTGTGTGTACCTACATTGAATATACATGTGGATAGGTTATGTGTATGACTACATGTTGGGGTCGAGGTAACATTTCGAACCAATATATTAAACAACTATTGGGCTTTAGGTAACATTCCGAACCAATACATGAAATAAATATTCGAGTTGAGGTGACATTCCGAACCAATACATGAAATAAATATTGGGGTCGAGGTGACATTCCAAACCAATACATGAAGTTTCGATTTGGGGTCGAGGGCTTTCCAAACCAATATCGAAAATATATAATATTGGGGTCGAGGGCTTACCGAACCTATATATATATATATATATATATATATATATATATATATATATATATATATATATATATATATATATATATATATATATATATATATATATATATATATATATATATATATGAGAGAGAGAGTGGATCAAGTGAGGTCCCCCTGTTTGAGGTTCCTGAATGAGGTCCATTTTTTCAAAATAGTAAAAAAAATATTTTGGAGATGATTTTTTTCTATGGTTTTTAAACATTTCAGTAGGACCATAAAAAATAATCAGCTCAAAACGAATTTTTTTACTATTTTAAAAAAATCGATCAAACTTTGTCAGTTTTTAACAACTTAAAAACTGACACGGTTTGACCAATTTTTTTAAAATAGCAAAAAAAATCATTTTGAGCTGATTATTTTTTTATGGTCCTACTGAAATATTTAAAAAACATTAAAAAAAATCAGCCCAAAAATATTTTTTTTACTACTTTAAAAAAATGGATCTCATTCAGGGTCCTCAAACTGGGACCTCACTTGATTCTTTCCCTATATATATATATAACATTTACATTGGGATCGAGGGCTTTTCGGACCAATATAAATGATAGGATAAATTGGGGTCGAGGGAACATTCCGAACCAATAGTCCTTAATGTGTGATATGGGGACATCATAGCAAAGTATGCACTTATAGTATATATTGTGTGTGAAATATATACCATATGAATAATCTTACTTATTTGTGATAGTAAGGAGACTAGATGGTGTATATCTAAACAATGAATAATCTTACTTATTTGTGATAGTAAGGAGACCAAATAGTGTATATCTAAAACAGTGCTGAATTTACTAAAGGGTAAATAGTAGGGAGATTAGATAGTGTACACCTAATTACTGATGAATCTGCTAAGGTGTGAATAGTAGGAAGATAGATAGTGAATATCTAAAATAAATTTTAAGTAAAGAAACTTAACTGGTAAAGCTTGAACCATAATATACATGAAATGGTAACATGGGTTTAATAACAACAGAAGAGAGATGTTAGTATTAAGGGTATTTCGATAGTGTACTGTATGGGAGGTACGGGTAAGTTGAGGAGAATCTTAACGAAGGACTTAATGGTAATTAAGGGTAATTGGTAACGTACTGCATGAGAGGTACGAGTGAGCTAGACTGATTGAAGGTTTATTGGATACTTGAGACCTAGTTAGATTGGGTTGCTTGACTAGGTGGGACGTTAGGTGCGTACTATAGATGAGAGGTTAGGAAACTCAAGGGAGTGTTCACAGCCTAACACGTGTATCTAATAATTGTTGATTTAAATTGATATTTAAATGCTTACTAAATATTTTCAAATGATTTTTACTTGATCTTTGACCCATACTTGCAAAACCTTTTTCCAAAACCTTTTAGGTGTTCAGCCACAGGGACGCCAAGCAAGATGACCTATTTCACGGATGCGTAGCTGCAACACTTGTGGATGCTTGCAGAATTTGGACTTAGACACTTCACTCACTTCATTCCTAGTGTAGGGTGCAGTGCAGTATTTCACTCGGGCATGTTAGCCCTCGATTATTTTATTATGTCAGTTAGACTATGTATCTTGGATTTATTTATATTGGACTTTTATTTGATTTTGGTAATTGATGGTTTATTCGTTACTATATTATTTTAGGTTTTTAATAGATGATTGTTCAACTTGTTCATTTATTGCATGGATGGTTAGTTGGTATTTAATTCCACTTGTTGTTTTGGTTTAAATAAAAAGATTAAATTTGGCACCGACTTTTTAAATACTACGTGATTAGTGAATGTTTAAAAAGTTTTCGACGGTGATGTTAAGACTGAACCAAATGGGAATCCTGCTTTAATTTATTGAAGGACTGATCACCCGATATTTAATTAGGCATGGTGTCACACCAAGATATCATGCACTTTAACTCCTCACTTCCCAAACTTGCTCTCACTCAAGCCTTTCCTCACTTTAGGTTTACGGTTAGATTAAGATGGTGATAGAAGACTAAAGTTGAGTTAAGTTTCTATTTAAATAATAAATATTCATCGTTTGCCTTTTACATGGGCTTATATACCTCCAAACTTGTCACAAACTAGTATCAATGGTTTACCCAACCCATGGATAATTTTTTCACTATTTTAACCTCATTTAGTCTTTCAAAAATCTCTAAAAGTCCAATTCAAAACACTAAAATTATCTTAAGTTCAATTAAATAAAAATGAACATATGATGTTACTAAATAATTAATTTTAACTTGAGCTACCCTGATTTAATTTATTAAACATGTTATTAATTTATTATTGTATACTTAATCATATGAAACGCAATAATTACTAACCTAACTAATTCACGAACACATACATATAACATGCCAAAACCTAACACTAACACATTTAAATAATTTGTCTAATTAAATAAAGTGTAAATCTCAATTTTCTCAATTAAATTTATTAATTTGTTTCTTTTTTCCTAATTAATTATTTAAAATCCCATAGTATTACATTCTCCAAGTTGAAATTTGTAAAGATCCTATGACCTCTCCAACCTTCATCTTTCCTACCTAACACATTTAAATTGGTGATGTGTGGTAGGAGCCTCGGTGTAAATGATCTCAAAATCTTCCTAACAACACTCATGTCTGGAATATTATCACACAAATTATACTAAGAGTTCACGATATCCTAGAATTTTAAGTAAACCTCGTTTAAATCCTCATTATCTTGAATTAATAATATCTCAAATCTGATGGTGAGATGTTAGAGCTTTGAGACCCGAAAGTTTTAGTTACCCTGATAGATGACTTGAAATATCTCCCAGTCCAACTTAGATGTATTCCATGTCATAACCTATGCCCATCCTCAGTCAAAGTGTCCATAGGTTTAGAGGCAACTGTGTATTTCGTGTAGGATATGTCCATCTATACACTATGGCTAAACACGCTCTCTCATCTTAGTATTTTATGAAACATTTAATATTTGCCTGCTAGTGAGGGTAATTGCTACCATTAAATAGGGTTGAATGTGCGAAAAATCCCCCCCCCCCCCCCAGAGACATTCTCTCTAGACTCATGGTGAGAAGTGTGGTGTATGCCCAAAGAATTAATTAATCTTAATTAATTCAAGCATTTTCAAAGAAAACCCTGATGATATTAATTCTAAATTCTAATTTTATCAAATAAAGAAAATTAGATCCAATTTACATATGGGTGATGTAATAAATTTATGCAAAGATAGAAAACATGCAGCCACACAAATAAACACGAGATTTAAAGTAGAAATCCTTGCGGAAAAAAAACACAATCATGTCTTAGATCAACCACGTCCACTATTATCAATGAATGTTTTATAAGACATGCAAAGAACAAACATAACATATATAATACTCGATTCCATCCACTATGTCTTCTCCTTATGTTTTAATATAACGATTGCCTCGTATTATAAACGAATTGCCCTTGTGAACAACAACTTGCACAATTGTCATCCTTGGTATATACCAAACTTGACTAGGATCCCAATCTTCCTGCATAATATCTCGTGTTAATCAGCCCACACAATCACTCATTATCATATCACTAGATAAAGATTGGAAATAATTATGAAATTAAATATCTCTTTGGAGTAAAGGATTTACAGGATCTTACTCTCACAAACCAAAGTATGTTTTTTTATAAATGGGGCAGCCTATGAAAAATTTGTCTTACAAACTTATTTATACACTATCTCATAAATAGGATTCACTAAACACATTTCTTTAAAACTTATACCTCATACCAATAAGATGGTCCTCATTCGAATAAGACACATTGTATGAAAAATATCGTATAAAGACTACTATCTTACGAGGATTTCTAAAATAGGATTACAAATCTCATACAAAAGTCCACTGCACACGAGAAAATATTGTACAAAAATGCCTTTCTTGTGAGGTCACCTTACTCAAAATTGCACGCTAGTAAGTTACATTCATTGTACCATGGTGAGTGTCGTATGAAGTTCTATCCTACGAGCTTCCAAAATCCTTGTAACAAAATTCAAAAACATAATTTCGTTAAAAACTTTTCAAAAAATAAATTTTCATGTCAAGTTATTACTCCAGAATAAAATTAAGAGATTATAAAATTAAATATTCTTTACCAAACCTCCAATTCCATGAAATTGTCTGGTTCCGTAATCCAATGTATCTGTGTTTTGTTTTTGTATTCAAACTTTAAAGTTGATAACTAAAGACTTAAAATACACCTACACCTACTTTTGTTGTGGTATGATTTAATCCAAAAAAATGATACAAAATATGTCCTTATACTAGGACTTCGTAATTTTATAAATAAAACTCGTTGAGAATCAACATAGGCCATACACTTGTAATATTAACTTGGAATCTCTGCCATCAACCCTAGCACTCCAGCTTTGATTGCAATAATAAGATTTTTCACCTCTTTTTCTCTTGTGATTATAGGCAAGGACGATTTACTATACTACAATATATCTTTTTTTATGTTTTTGCATAGTTTCATATGGAAAATGGTGAATTTATTTATTATCATGATTTGTTGGGGTCCGTAAAATCCATGCAAACTCTCTACTTCCCTTTCTTATTTTGGACAACCAGTGTCTTGGAGATATAATCTTAGGACCAAACCTACCTTATGGAGATATCATAAAGTAGTTTCTCAACTTCACCCTCTACCACTCTCACCTTCCCCAAAGCCAATTTTTTATTCTCTCTTGACTGGACGACTAGTGTGATCCATGTACATTTTGTGACAATAAATATATAATTATATACCCTAAAGGTCATAAGGATACCAAGAAAATACGTCAACATTCAATTTAAGAAATTCTACATTTGACTGGCTTCCTCATTTGGTAATTATTAGCCAATGAGTAAAAAGTTTTTTTAGATTGATCGAGAGGAACTATTCTAAGTACCTCCATTTTATCTATCGAATTGGTTTAATCTGGTCTCTACAACTCCCGATCGAGATACCTTTCACTACTATTTAGATTGATGAATCTTTGAGTCGACATCTACTTTCGATAATTTTTACCAAATAAGCAGTCGAATTATAGTTTAAGGGGTACAACAATGAAGAAAAATATGAGGCCGCGGCAGTCGGCCTCTAAAGATAATTCATATTTGGGGTAATAGACATTTCCATCCGTTGTGACTCATGTCTGATCCTTCATAAACTAAATGGAGATTATGAGGCAATGTTAACTAGGATAATGGCATACCAGGATAAAGCAATGATCTTGTCTAAGATCGTTCGATTTGTACTAACACTACACCAAATACTGGAAATTATCACGGTACTTGACCGTGAAAAACATCATTGGTCACGGTCTTGGCACGTGAAAATTTCTACAGATACCATTTTAGGGGTCATGGTCCAAAATTGTGACCATTTATAACATTCACGGACCCATCTGTAACCAATTTTTCTAGAGATGGTCACAATTGGTGACCTCGACCACTCATGGTTCATACCAACTGATTACCGTGTCATAGTCATTAAACGAGACCCCATGAGTGAACAATGAATTGACTAGTCACAATTCATGACCGTGACCAATGATATGAATAATACATTGACTAGTCACGACTCATGATCGTGACTCGTTTCTTAACTCATGAAATCGTGTCACGAGTTAGTACTGTGACCAATAATAAATTTATTTTAAAAAACTTATATTGTTCTTTTCAAAAAAAAATTGTACATATTTCAAACTTGTCAAACAATTCTATTGTAGAACTAACTAATTCACATATACAAAAGTAATGATATTAAAAATATAAAACCATCAAAGTAATTACATAAATACAAAACTAATAATATTTAAATATATACAATTTAAACTTGAATGTTATGCTCTGGGGATGCATGCAGCCTTTATGAACTGCCTCCTTTCCTTGATTTCCCAAAAGCATATGCAGTCTCGTTGTAATTGACATCCGCGTCCACCCAACTAGAGATATAAATATTACAAAATGTTTCAAATGTTAATAGTAATAACACCCGAATAACAAAATGTTCCTTACCCAAAGTTAAAAATATTAAAAAAAATGTATTAAACATAATTTATAAACAACAATTTATGGTCTTAACAGGTCTATCAAAATTATGAAACCTGAACCTTTAACTTATAATTTTGTGTCGTGTTATTGTGTGGGTTGTATAAAAATTACTAAATCTAAACCGTTATCTTAACAAGTTTATCGTGTTAACCCAATATTAACCTAAATCCAAAAAGACTAAACCCATTAACTTATAATTTCATGTCATGTCATGTTATCGTATCAGTTGTATCAAAATTACCAAAATTGTGAAATTCCAATGAGTGTATCAAAATTGAGACGTATCGTGTTTTAAAACGTGAATGAGAAGACGAAAAAGGTATAAAAGGTTTTTGCATGTGGGAAAACATACAAATACTAGGAGTGTTATGTAATACCCCGTACTTTTGGCTATATTTATTTTTGGGATTAATTAATTAAATGCGTATTAATTGGAAATTAATCCGGGTTATAAATACTAACGAGATGCGAGTTGGTATTTGATTATGTGCATATATGATTATATATGAATTTGGAATTATGAAATTTGTCGTGAGATTAATATACGGCAAATTGAGAATTTTGTTGAGACGCGTATGACCGCCGCGTCATGGTATATTATTTTAATTATAAAAGTGATTTTTATTTATATTATCCGTATGGTCGTTTTGAGTGCGCCAACGCGTCCGGAAGGGTCGATATAGTCAGAAAACACTAGCCGGGGTGTAGTTTGGATTCCGGTGTATTTTTAGGCCATACCGGCATCATAAAGGGTATTTTGATAATTTCGTATTTTGGGAAATTAAAAGTGACGAAAATTGGTTAATTACATCTGATGTGGATTTGATCCACTAAGCCCCTAACCAACCCATATTAACCTAGAAGGCTACGTAGGTTATTAGAAGAGTTTTCTAAGTTCCCCAAATCAAACCCTGGCCACCTTAAGCCACCATTGGAGAAGAAGCTTGGAGAGAAGAAATTCTGTAGAAATCTTCACCAAACCAACATCAAAATCAGAAATCAAATCAAGGCAAGTGATTTAAATTACATTCCTTATGCAGTGAATGCTTCTTCCATGTTAGAAACCTTGATAATCAATCTTATATAAGAGTTAAAAGAAAACCCATGAAATTGGAAGTTATTATTTAATTTTGGGATAGGTTTGCATGTAGAAACATTGTTTGAAGATTGAATTCAGAGATTTCATATTTATGTGATGTAAAAACGGATTAAAATCTGGGAAATTATGATGAGAAAAATCTAGGGTTTATGTTCTTGAAGGAAATTGGGGAATAATGTAGAAACTTGTGATTTAATGATGTTTAGGGTGTATTAAACCCTTAAAAGATGTTAGTATATGACCTTAGCATGTTTGAGGATGATTAGAGAACTTAATACATTGTTGGAACGAATTTTAGAGGAGATTTGAGGAGTAAAAATGGTGAAAAACGAAACTTAGAGAAATCTGGGACGAATCTAGTAGGTCGTTAGAAGCCCCTGCCCAGGTCGTTCGAACGAACTCGTTCGAACGAGCTTCTAACGAATGGACCAGTCGTTCTAACGAAAGGGAGTCTCGTTCGATAACTTCGTTCGAACGAGATCTCGTTAGAAGGTACAGTTCGATCGAATGAACTGGGTCTCGTTCGAACAGCCTCGTTCGAACGAGACTTCTAACGAGTTGACAGAGGAATCTCGTTCGAACAGTCTCGTTCGAATGAGACTTCTAACGAGTTGACAGTTTGGTCCTTTTTGGACTGTTTTGATTTTTGGAGTCCCGTAAACTTGTTCGAGGATATAGATAACATTCCGATGTTGATGTAATGATAGAATTGGGACTTTTGGGTATTTATGAGAAGGAAATTATATACGAGAGTTAAATTAGATGGACGGTTTGGGTTGAGACGTGAGTGTCTACTACGACGAGAGAATATTATGACGCGTATGATTATAAACCGGAATAGTATAAATTGTGATAATTATAAGTTAGTACGAATGCGATATGTACTACGATTAAACTACGGGATTACTAAGACGTGTGTTTACTTAGTATTGGTATATGAATTGTATGTATGACATACCTACCATACTTGCTATCACGGGAGGTTTGCGATCTCTTAGGGCCCTCTAATCCTTGTGTTGCCCGAATTTAGACTGGTTACCTTGATGAACATAGGTCATAGAAAGACTTATTGGGATATTAATAAGTCCGCTGATCGTGGGAGCGTAGGTATGTGCGTGACCCATGTGATGTGACTGTGTTCGCCTCCATTATTTGTGATGTTGTTATCTGTGAACTATTCCTGAGAGATTCGGAATATGTAATCCTTACGTACGTGATGTACCGGGATGGATAGCAGAGTATGTGTGCACCACAGCTTAGTTCTCGGGGTGCTTGTATTGTATATTTATGATGTGATTAATATACACTTAATTAATGGGAACCTTCATGTTATTGTTGTGAATATAATTACGGTATTGTTTCGAGAAATATAACGAGTTAACTGATAGTGATATATATTGCATATTGAGCATCTGAGTTTACGTTAAACCCCTACTTAATTACGAGCGTTATAATGTTAATAGAACCGAGTAATATGGGTAGGACCTATGATAGTCTAGCTAGAGATGATGTCACTTAGCTAGTGGTTTGTGTCGTTGTAGATGGGTACTTACGTTAGGAGTGCACAGTTAGACGAGAGGTGAGAATATCATGTGAGTGTACGTCCTAACATGTACTTTGCATTTAATGTTTTAAATGTTTTTAAAGCACTTGCAGGTTTTTAAAATATAACTCCACATTCGGGCTCTGACCCGTTTGCTTTTCAAATCTACTTTTCTTGTAAAACCATTTTAGGTGCCCAGCCACAAGGACACCATGCATATGATATTCATTCAGGTGACGAGCTGTAGCTGTTTGTGGAAGCAACAGGGATTTGCTTGTAGACGCTTCTATCGCTTGGATTCCAGATTCATTATCTATCAGTTGTAGGGCATGTTGCCCATTTCTATTAGAGTTACATTTCCATTATAGTTTTCAGACTTTGGCATGTACTGTTTTAGTTTTCGGGTTACTTATTTCAGTTGTGGGATTGTAGTGAGGAGTTTTCCTCCAGATTTTTACATTATGTGATGGTGATTCTTTTTACTTCAGTATGGTGAATGGTGTTATTATTCTTTATTACACTTGTTGCATGTTAATCAGACTTTAATTAAAATTTGGCACTTACTTTTTAAATACTAGGTGGTTAGTAATCATAAAAATGTTTTTGACAGTGATGCTATTAACTGGACCAACTTGGCATTTTGAAGTAATTTAATAAAGGAGTAGCTACCCGGTATTTAATTAGTCGGGGTGTCACATGTTAATTCAATTAATCCTATAATTATTATGATTCCACCAAGTAATCGATATTTTTTAACTAACCAATTAAACCTTTTAGTTCAATTTTAGTTCAATTAATCCTAGAATTACTGTGTTTTCGCCAAATGACAAAATGCTCACACCAATTTTTGTTCACCCAAATATCAATTGCTTAAGGAGCGGATGAACATGACCATAATAGTTAACCAAGAAGGTATATACACTAATAAAAAATAACACGGTGCACAAACTCTGAATGAAATGAAGGATCATCCTTCAAGTGAAGATATTCTTCATCCACACAATATAAAAATTAAGTAATTAACATTTTTAATTAATTAATTAAATACAACAAGTTCAATTTTAGTTCAATTTTTATGTAGTTAATCCTAGAATTACTATGTGTATACCAATAATAAAGTTGTTTAACCAATTTGTCCAAACATTAACTAGTTAACAAAGGGGTGAACATGGCCACAACAATCAACTAAGAAGTTATAGCAATATATAAGACTATTTTAATGAAAGAAAATATAAGTAAAATTATCTAAATAAATAAAGAAGTTAGAATTATATAAGCTTCAATAATTATTCTCCAATTACATGGTCACATAAAACGAGAAGAAAAAACCTTAACAAAAGTACAATTGCAATAAGAAAAATATTTGTTTAAATCAGGATCTATATGTGTTGATGTTGAGATCTTTCACTTAGTTTGTTCGGATTTTACTTAAATATTGTCAGAGTTTTTATATATCAAAGATTGGAGTTGGTTTTATTACTTGGTACCTTTAATATTAACTGTCCAAGATCAGTTGGTTGTTCTTTTGCTCTCGAGCCATGGATTATGTGTCTTTGTTCCTTGTTTGATTTGAAATGGGTGAGATGAAGTTTTCTCTGCATGTTTTCACAGCTATGAATATTCAAGATTTATATTTTCTTCATAAAATTAATTTTCCAGGTACAGTTTTTACCTGGTTAGTTTTGGTGGCGACGTTTTTTATCCTGCTGATTCTCCATCGGTAATGAGGGGATCTTTGATTCTTGAAGCGAGATCAATTTCTTAGTTATTCATCTGGATATTTTGATCTTTTTATTTCGGCATTTTTTTCCTGTTTTCTTTGAGTTATGTATCTTCTCCTGTTTGATTATATATGTGGTTGTGGTCAGTTAGAGAAGATGTTTTGTTTTGTAGTTTGGTGTTGCTTTCAGTCGCGTGCTTGGCTTTTATAAATTGGTTTGTTGCCCAACTTTTATTGGTCTGGGCACTTTGGTTTTAGGTTTAGTGTGTAGTCCTCTTTTGTTTTGGCCTTTATGTGCTTGGGCCTATTTATTTGGGTCTTATGATATTTTACCTCGTTTGTTTTATTAGTTATATATATTTATAATGTACCAAAAATGTTAACAAATAAGTAAATAACCTTAATTAATTATTGACAAATAGGCATACACATAAATAGAATCTCCAACATATCTAACTAACGAGTAATGCTACATACCCCAAATAACTCCCCCAAAATGATTTGTGCTTTGTACCCTGACGGGACCCGCATCTTATGACAATAGATGACAGACAAGTAAAAAAATGACGTGACGTCCACATAAAATTTTAAAAAAAATTAAAAAAATTATTTGGGACTCAAAGCATTTTCCCTAACTAAATATACTTAACAACCTACCCAACTAAAAAACTCGGGTTATTAGATGAACTAGGTGGAAACCCGCGCGATGCGCGGTGCATGTGGTATTAAATGCATAAAGAAAATTGAAAACATGAGAGTAGTAAGAAAAAATGTAATAGAGAAAGAATGTAGAGTAACAGTGGAACACATGTAGAAATGCTAAAAAACATTGTCAATGTACTTAACTTATCTGTGTTACTATTAAGTCCATCATGTGTACATACAAATCACATATGCACACACGTTAGTTAAAAAACTGTTCTTTTTTTTTTATAAAAAAATCACATGTAATTTGTAATAGTAATATCACTATAACTTCACCTTAGATCGCAAAAAAGAAATGAATACAAACAGTTTTAAAGTTTCGTTGATATTACACCAAGATTCCTTTTACTACAGTAGCCAAAACAATAACTCCCACTGCATAGTACACAAATTAAAGCTCCATGAGATTTTAGCATTATTATCTTCTTTCACACCACCAATCATATGTTTAAGACCAATTGTAAGTAGGTTTTGATCCAGCTGGCTACAATTCCTTCCTTATCTAGTTTAGTGTAGTGGGTATGATTTATCCTCGCCCTCGCTGGCTAACTTTTCGCCCATACGATTGTCTATTCAACACAAACTAAATGAACATCCTGAGCAACAGTTTTGAGGAATGGTTTTGTGAAAGTTGTTTTTAAAAATCGATGAGATTATTTTTTTTTATTGTGATGAAAATGGATGGAAGTTGAGTCAAAATGGGGAGAGGAATAATCTTTTTAAGGCTGATATATTAAAGGGCATGGAGAGAGAGAGAGCAGAGGATATTTTCATTTCACTGAAATAGGATATTAATGCCCTTGAGAACTGAAACGGCAGATAGATAAAATGAGAAGATGCAAGGTATGGATTAAATGGGAGGAGACAAAATATTGCAGAAAAAAAGATTTCCAATAACAAAGTAGATTTTCAATTAAAAAGAAATTTCTAATAAAAAATAGAAAAACATATTCAATAATTACCGAAAATCTGAAAAATATAATAAAAGGCTGAAAAATAAACAAAAATATGGAAAATACATAAAAAAAAATAAAAAAATATTCAATAAATTGAAAAACTATTTTTTTTAAAAAACTTGCAAACTGAATAAATATTCCAAAAAGTTTGAAAAAAATAATGCAGAATATGAATTTCCAATAAAAAAATAGATTTCCAATTAAAAAAAAACAGATTTATAATAAATTTAGGAAAAATATTCAATAATAGCAGAAAATTTGGAATATACAGACAAACCATAAAAAAAATATTTAAAACAATAAAAAAGCAAATCAATTTCCAAAAATAAAAATTCTAATCTTGATTAAAAAAACATTAAAAACAGTATTTATAAAAAAACATAATATTTGGCACGAATCTCAAATGTGTAGACTTTGAAACTATTGCTTGTGGTAGGGTATAGAGAATAGTGGTATGACCCCCCCACCCCCACCCCAAAAAAAAAGAAAAAAAAAACGATTCAACATATTTATGTTTATAGGTGAAACGTAGAATGTGGGCAAAATGTTAGAATTTTTTTTTACATAAAAAGTATCAAAACTCCATGTAAAACTCTGTTCATTTTTTTTTATAAAAAGTATCATGAAAAACTCCATGAAAAACAACATCCTGTTTCTGTTAAATTTTTTTTTATCATAAATGTAGTATGTATATTAATAAAAAAATTATAAAGAATTTATGTTCAGTTTTACCATGAAAAACAACCCGCAACACCCTAGACACTAAAAAGTATTAAGAAAACCCCCAAAACCCATAAGAGAGACACGGAGAAACATACCTAGGTGGGGATAGTGTAGAGAGAGAGAAGTGATTTGCTCACCCATGTTTTAGCATGAGTGTCCAACGCCTTCAACGGGACAGGAGGCAACAATTGAAAACCTCAATAGGCAACAATACAATATTAGTGGTTATTTGTTTTGGCCAGAAAATAATTAAAAAAGGGGAGAATAATCGGTCACCTTGGGAATACATAGGGGCAGAAAGAGAAAGATAAGGTACAGACCTTTAAGTATCACCTACTTTTCAATATCATTAAGGTGCATAGGCATGCACAAAATTAAACTACCGAGGAGATGGGTTTTAACCGAATTAAATGGCTTGCCACTTGGGTTGTGATATTAATTATATTAGTATTAAATGCTTTGCCTACGTGGATAGGCTGGTTGAAGAGGAGTCTTAATGCCTTGTTTTGCATTTTATAGTAATAAAAGATGGATCAGTTAATTAGAGCTGAACATACCCCACGCTCTCTCTCTCCTTCGTTTCCTGTTTGTCCGCCGCTAGAAACCTTCCAGCCGCTACAAACAGTCCGTTCGGTAATTCCTCCATCGTTTCAGCAGTTTGTTCCTTTACCGAAAGGGGTCAAAGTTGGTTATCTTCCCAAACCCAAAAGCCAACAGTAATAAATAATGATAAATTCAGGGTGTATGGGATGAATTATAACGCTTTTGGGGATAAATTAAGGGTGAATTGGTGCTTGGGCAGGCCTTTAATGGTATTTGGTGTGTGGGCAAGCGTTATTGGGGACATTTGTACTTGATTTGTGTTGTTATAAAATTCAGGCTAACATCAACAGAATTTTATTCACGTAGTTTTTTTTCAACTGTGCCCATCACATGTTTGATAAAATGTCGCAATGAATTTTCATTTGGATGTGTGGGAAAAATATTTATTGTCGGAGTGTATGGGACGAAATCAAATTATTTGATGTTTGGTGCAGAATGTACAATATATATGTGTGTGTACTAGAATTCATATTATGGCTTTTGATTTTGAATTGAATTTTTGGTGTTTGGGCAAAATTTGAATGTTTTGGTGTTGACATGTTTCAATGGCATTTGAGTTTGAATTAAAAAAATTTGATGTTCGTTGCATTTTTGTTTAAAACTCAGGTGAGGAACAATATATGAGTGTTTAATCATTTCATAATAATTTGATTGTTGATTAAATTGTGTATAAAAATTCTCGGTTGACTCAATAATGTGTTAAGGAATTTAGTTCGCGCTAGCGGCACTATGGCGTTTTTCCCTACTTTGCCTATTGTTAATCAACAAGTCAACTAGCTTGGGGATAATGAGTTGCAATAACGTACCCAATTATAACGATCCCAATCAACTGAGAGAAAAAGGGTGTGGAAAAAGGCTGGGGGGGGGGGGGGGGGGGGAAGGAGAGAGCCTTAGGAAGGGCGAAAGCGAAAAAGACGCAACGTTGTCATGGTTGCAGTGAAGTTGGACAAGCACATAATAAACGGAATTGCCCAATGACTACCGATCAGTATAGACAAACAGTTCTTTATTATTTATATATTTTACTAGTTCGTTTAATTCATGACATTTTCTTTTCATGTAGATCCTCCGTACATAACATAGATGAAACTGGAGGAGGAAACTTGGACGAGTTTAGCTTGGACACATGAAGAATATGCAACGTCATTGCTTTTTGGGGGTGTTTTTTATTTTTGAGAGGGTTGGGTTGGAATTTTGTAGATGAATTGTTTCCTTTATTTTAGAAGTTTTGATGCTACATGTTTTTTCTTGAGAATATATATATTGACACTACTAGAATTTGTATGGATTGACAGTTTGATAATACTCTTGAGATATATCATATGGTTTTGGTTTGATTGTGCAAAAGATGAACTATTAATTTGTCATTCTTTGTGTAATGCGGTATTTTTTGTTTAAAATAAATTTTTGTTTTTAAATATTTTTCAGAATTATTTTGAAAACTAAAATAAATATTTAGAACAAATTTTTGTTTATTAAGATACATTTTCTATTAATTGTTTTAAATTTATTTACTTGTTATATATGGTCAATTAACATTTGTAAATTTTTTGTAACAACCTCCTGACCAAATATAAAGCTAATGGAATATTTGGTTTGCAGAATATGAACTTCTATAATTATTTATTCCTTTTTGGTAAAGAGTGAAGTCTTCCGTGGCTTATTTATAACAGTTTACCAAATAATGGTCAAGAGACTCTTCGGCCAAATAATGGTTGGGCGACAATAATACAGAGAGAAAGTATTGTTGTCCTTTATATCTTTTGTCTTTTATTTATTGCTTAAGAGACATTTTTGGTCATAGAAGGACACGCTGATCTTAACCTTATTTTTATTTTTTCTTTCTTGTTCCGTTTTTACCAAAAAAAAATTAGTGCGGTATGTCATAGGAAGGACACACTGATCGAATGTATGGATCAATGGTGACTTAATGAGGTGTGTTTCTAGGTATGTTAAGTTGGGTTTGTTAGAGAGCGTGACTGTATATATATATATATATACTAGTGTATGCCCGTGCCTGAAGGCACAACAAAAATTTCCAGAAGTACTTAATCGCAAAACGACAAATTTCTAAAGTAATTACAAAACGAAAAAAATTTCGTTCCACAACAAAACAATTTTTTAAAAAAAAGTCATAATTTATAAAGTTGTGCGCGTTATGACTCAAACTCGCATGTCTACAACACTTCTTGAATCGTCACATGACTAATATATATTAGGCAAGAAGATAAAAGTTGTATAACCTCAAAATTGTGTGTATCGGTGAACATAAGACATAGGGACAAAGAGGCCGATAAGTACCTGAACAAAGACGATGATAAGTACATGAACAAAGGGGCTAAGCCTACTAATTGGTGACCTATAATAGAAAACCAAAAACAACATAGAAAATAATAATCAAATTGGGTCGGTCCCTAAATTTACGTTATACACACACTAAAACTCATGGAAGTTGCACAAAATTGATCTTACACAGGTCTCGGGTAAACTCCATTCATAGAAGAAATTACAATCTGATGTGAAACATGTAATTTCATAATACAAAAGTAAGAAAATAGTATTCCCGTTGAATCTTCAATTAATTTAATAGAGAAGAATTAGGCAAGTACAGCCCCTGATGCATCTGTTACAGATATGCCCCGGTTTATGTTCAATGTATCGACCTTTGTTCCACTTTTTTATAAAACATGTTCTAAAACCTAAAAGAAATAAAGTTAAATATTGCAATAAAGCAATAGAGTTTAAAGTAATTTTAGAAATTTAATAAATTTTAAATTTCATCAATTAATTTAAAACTTCTTAATCACTAAATGCTAAAACACAACCTTAGAGAAACAAAAAATGTTCTCATAGTTCACTAAAGTTATTACAGAAATATTCACTCAGAATTGAATCTTCTATATACAACGTCTATAACAACACATATTATGGCAGAGTCCTAATGGACGACAAAATAATCGAAGTTCGACAATATTGAATTAATGAATCAATTAATCATTGCAAACATACAAAATAACAATCTATGATCCAATTAAGAAACGTAGAATTTAACAGAAATCAAATAATCATAATCCAATCTAAAAAAAGGAATTGAGCAAAATACTTACTTTGAAAATCATTTTCAGCCGCGAATCTCTCACTTTTTATGAGGGTGCTTAGGACTGAAGCAGATGATCTGTTAATAATTCAGACCCCCTTTCTCTCTTTCGATTCATCTTCGTTGATAAAAAATCTCCAGCAGGAAAATCATTATTCTGATGCAGATTTTTCAAAGGAGAGCATCATTTACGTTAATGGATTATGATTCAATAAGTGACGCAATGGATCTAGTATGTGGAGTTTATGAAAGAAATTAAAAGAGTTAAATCTAGCAATCAGAAACATCAGTTATGACATTACATACCTCTACAACTCTATCGATGGTCTAACGGACATTAGTGAATTAGTTAATGATCTCTTAATCCATGCATACCCCCCATACGACCATCAGTGGAGTACGTAATTACACAATATTTGAATGTGAACATTTGAAAGTACTAAATCTAAATCCACTTCCACGCGCTATTGACACCACATACTATCTTTGCTCCATTTCTCGCATCTATGGGGTGCCGAATTTTAAAAATAAGAATTGGAAATGTATCCACAGTTCATTTAGCAATTTCAAAGAAAAAATAAGAAACACTGATAGTAATTTTACTTCCTATAGAACATGGTCAAAAAACATTATCAACAATATTATGTGAATAGCCAAATATATACTATTGAAATTAATTATTGATTGTATAGTAGAAACTATACACAATATTTCATAAACAAATACCGAAATTTTGATTTAGAAATTCTACAACACCAAGTTAGTATCATACAACATAGTGCCACTGTTATAATCTTCTGCAATTTGAATGTAGTGTTCTTTATCCTGCTCCCGAGCTCCCAGACCCACTGTTTTTGCTGCAATCGTTGATTCTAGTAAAGCAATTTATTACTGGCCATGGAGAACAGATTGCAGAGGGTAACCTGCACAAAAGTGAAAAATGACAACCTCATGTCGAAAATAATATAACTTTGATGAATTCTTTAAACACCGGAGCAACAGTGTGAAGGCTCACATACAATTATAAGATCTACATACTGGGCAACTGACTGTCTGCATATTGGGTACCGATTTCTTTGGTACCTTGAAAAGTTTGCACATGCACTGTAGATACACGTGTCGGCAAGGCAGGACAGTGGTGTACCTTGGTTTCGAAACCTCTGCTCCATGGCAACCAACTTGATCTGAGCTGACTGGAAAACCTCCACCATTAACGATCTCACCTAAAAAATAGAAGCCACAAAACATGACTTCGAATCAAAATATGCCACTTTCAACAAAAAAAGCGTTTGTTGACATATAAGATAAAAGATTCAGAACTTTTGCTAGAGTGAACGGGCCTAGCTGTAGAATTGCTGGAAATTAGCTAATTGTGTAAGCCAACAACCACGTTGTCAGGGACTGTAATACCCATAACAGCGCAAACACAAACTGATGCATGTTGTATAATCTTATCAGCAGGTCCTGGTATGATGTTACGTGGAAATTAACACATGAATAAAAACATGAGAGAATATTGAATAGTCTCTGTTAAACGAAAATGTATTTAACCTTTTAATTTCATAAATTGATTTTGATGATTCCAAACATATATTTATTAAGTACTATGTAATTATTTCTCAATTTATATTATATATAATAGTTTTGTTTTATTTGTATACTATTATTAGATGTATAACTATTACTATATATATAGTAGTTATTATATATTACTTTATACATATAACTATTACTATATGTGTTCCATGTATATTATATATATATATATATATATACATTTTTTGGGGGGGTTTATTTTTTATATATCTATAAATACTTTTTGTACTTAAGAATTGTTTTTATATTGATTTCATATTCACAACTAATATATATATATATATATATATATATATATATATATATATATATATATATATATATATATATATATATTTAATGTAATTATTTGTCACGTTTTATATATTATATGATAGGATTTATTATTTAGTTATATTATATTATATATGTTATGTACTTCATATGAGCATAGATATATATGTACTATATATTATATATATGTTTTGTATGCTATGATATTCTCATGTGTAGCCTTAAGCTCTACACAAAAAGCTTTTACCGATTTGACTTATGTTGGCATGAGTGTATATATATTATATTATATACATATATCTTAGCTTGTGCCTAAGCAGGTACCTTAGCTTTAATTGATGGTGTGTTCTCTTTATTATATATATATTTTATATATTTGTTGGATGTTGTCATCTGTTAAGAGATTTGAACCAAGCCAGCCTTATATGTGGCTGAAACTGATGGCGTGTTCCCCATATCTGCTGCAGATTTGATCCCCCCTGTGCCGTCACGACTTTGTTTTTATTAATGAATAAAGTCCGGTTTATTTTTTATAAACGACGTCATTCAGTTTTTAATTAAAAAAAAACCGCTCACGGTTTATCTTTAAAAAAAATAAAGCTGTCTTTGTTTTTAAACGACGTCGCATGTTCCAACAGTTATTATTGGAGCTGACTGTATCGTAACCAGTTCAGCCGAGATCTGATCTCTTGTTGGCCCCTACCGATTTGAAGCCACATGTACCCTCTTATATATATATATATATATATATTATGTGTTTTGAATGTCCTGTAACAGCCCTTTATTGCTGTGTAATCACAACTGTTTTGGCTACTCTTCATGACGTCGACGTTGGATTTTTTTTACCCATATCTGCTAGTACCATTAGATATTTAAGAGCCCATACCTGCTAGTATCACTAGGCCAAAAACAGTCCTGATATAATTCAGTCCGAATTATTCTTATCGTGAATATCTGTTTGGAAATCTCTCTTTTATATATATATATATATATATATATATATATATATCAGACAATTTTTTTTATTTTTCTTTCTTCTCAAAAATAATATGTACGAAAGTTTTTTTATTTGATCTGTCCGAAATATTTTTTTTTCGAAATCCTCTTTATAAATTTCTGTCCGAAAATCCTTATACATATATTTGTCAGAAATTTATTTTTATATTTGTTCGGAAACTTTTTATATCAGTGTGGTCAATATTTTTTTGTACAATATATATATGTACACCTTTCGTATATATATATATATATATATATATATATATATATATATATATATATATATATATATATATATATATATATATATATATATATGATTGCAAACCTATGACTGAGCTGTACATGTACTTACTCGTCCCATTTAATTTATGGCAGATCTCGGCTATCAAAATTCTGTACGGATAGGCCGAAACATTACTACCAACATATCAGACTTTGTATCGTTTTATTCTCTTTTATCTCTTGGACTAAAGTATTTTTGCAGAGCCATCCTTTTATATCTGAAGAGCCTCATTTATTGTGAGAATGCTAATATCACATCTCAACGTTCATATTTTTATTAAGAAGATAAAAATAATGAATATCTACATATCAGTCTTGAAGATCATTTTGAAGCTACACCATCTCAGAAAATCCGGAGCATTAAATGTTCAAATTGCATGTGTCTAACAACTAGTTTTTTGTAGACACATTTAAAAGCTGTGAGAGCTGCATTGAAGTTAGAAAGCAGACTTGAACGAAAATATGAGAAAGACTTATTGAGAGAATTTATTTTACTACTCAGCTACACATTCAAGAGAGAAATTAATTTTATCATCTGCTCAATCATTGAAGAAGAAGACTTGTGCCTACTTCAACATCATTTATTGAAGTCTGATTCAAGATGGAGAAACTCAGATTATAAATTATATTTTAAAGAGTTTCAGTATTTTACCTTGTACTACAAAAATTCAGATTTGTTGTGAAGTTTTGTTGAAGCTTCGGTTTGTACCGGTAATTGGTTCCTACCCGTAAGTGGGCCACGGGGTTTGAAGCTCGGAGTTAGCTTGCAAACAGTTGTACGCGGTGGTTTGATCCTACCCGCAAGTGGATCAGGTTTAGTGAAGCGCAAAGGAGACAGGGGCTCTAGGCGCGTGGACGTAGGCCGGGATTTGGCCGAACCACGTTAAATTTCAGTGTCATTTATTTTCCGCACTCTTATTTATTTATTTGCGGATGCTTGCTTGAGTTAATATTTTCAGCACACTATCTTGCAAATAAATTAATTCCGAAATTTGACTAAATTAATTTTAAGGGTAAAATAATTATTTTTGAATTAAATAATTAATTTCAGAATATCACTTAATATTAAATATGAAAATTAATTTAATATTTCTAGAGTGTTAAAATCTGCATCTCTAGTTGTTTAAATTAGTTAGTTGCATTTATTTGATATTGTTGGATTTATTCTTTATAGTTTTATTAATCTGAAATTTGTTTAAGTGATTTAAATTTAATATTTTTCTGAAATATAAATTTGACATTAAAGTTTGTATAAACTCAATTCACCCCCCCCCCCCCCCCCTCTTGAGTATAATCTGGGCAACAATTGGTATCAGAGCTAGTGCTCTTCTTATTTATTTTTTAGATTTAACAATCTTAGAGTTAAAGATCCATGGCAAACTTTAATGTTTCATCTCTTGGTGAGGGTCAATCAATAAATAGACCTCCTTTATTTTCAGGAAATAATTATAGCTATTGGAAAAATAGAATGAAAAATTTTATTCAATCAAATAATTATGCTATTTGGAGAGTTATTATAAATGGTCCTAATATCCCCATAAAAGTTGTTAATGATGAAAATGTTCCTAAAGAAGAAAATGAATGGAATGATGTTGATATTAGAAAAATTCAAATAAATGCTAAAGCTATGAATATTCTGCATTGTGCACTTGATGTAAATGAGTATAACAGAATTTGTTGTTGTGAATCTGCTAAAGAAATTTGGGATAGACTAGAAGTCACATATGAAGGAACTAGTTAAGTTAAAGAAGATAAAATTAGTATGCTTGTTCATAATTATGAGTTATTTAAGATGATGTCTGATGAATCTATTTATGATATGTTCACTAGGTTCACTAATATTATTAATGGTCTTAAATCTCTTGGTAAATATTATACTGACTCTGAATTAGTGAGCAAGATTCTCAGGTCACTACCATCTGCTTATATGACAAATAAGCTGGCAATCAAAGAAGCTATACGAGAAAGACCTATCTCTCTTGATGAGTTATTGGGTTCCTTAATCACCCATGAAATGGAACTTAAGGAATTTGTTGAAGATGAGAAACCAAAAGCAAACAAAATTATGGCTCTCAAATCTTCAAGAAAAAATATAAAAAGTGAAGATGACGATGATGATGATGAGAATATTTCCCTATTGGCTAAAAATTTCAAAAAATATCTCAATTCCAAAAAGAAAGCCAAGGAAAGGAGAAAGAAACATTTTTCAAAAGAATTCAATGATGATCATCAATCCAAATCTGAACCAAGATGCTATCATTGTGATGAAGTTGGACACATTAAGCCTAATTGTCCAAAATATAAGAAATGGAAGAAGGCATTGAAAGCCACAACATGGAGTGACTCCGACACAAGCTCTTCCGATGAAGATTCGAATGAAAATGAAGCTGCTCATCTATGTTACATGGCTATGGAAAATGGGGTACATTCTAACCCTAACTCTAGTGATAGTGATAATGATGAAGTTGATGATTATGAAGTTTTACAAAACGTTTTTGATGAATTATGTGAAAGTTTTGAAGAACTTAAAAATAAATATATTAAACTTAAGAAGTCTCATTCATTAGTTTCAACAAAATATGATTATATGTCAAATGATTTTGATGAGTTGAAATTAGAAAATGAATCTTTGAAAAATGAAATTAAATCTCTGAAAAAGGAAAAATCTGTTATTGTCACTACTCCTCTTGAAATTGAAAATATTGAGTTAAAAAGGGAGATTGAATATTTAAAGAAATCATTAGATAATTTTACAAAAGGAAATGAATATTTTCATAAAATTGTTGAGACACAAAGGATTCGATTTAATAATAATGGTATTGGATATGATGAAGGAAATGAGAAAAAGACTTATTCCAATTTATTGAAATTTGATGCCTCATCTAGTCTACCTAATTATTTATGCTCTTATTGTGGTAGACACACACATTTTTCAGATTTGTGTCCATATAAATTTAGAAAAAGAAAATTTGCATGGATTCCAAAAGGAACCAAGATATATACTAACCCCTATGGACCTAACACATTTTGGGTACCAAAAGAGAAAATTTTCAAAGTTGTGTAGGTTGCATTTTGATAAGGAATGTGGATTTTCAAGGCGTATGATGTGGTCATACTACATATTTCAAGTATCATTGCCTAATGTTGGAAATGCCACACTTGGAAGAAGTTGCTTGAATATATCTTTGGTATTGGTAAGGTGGTAAGGAGCACCTTTCTTGAAATTAATATCATATGTTTATTAATGATTTATTTCATAATTGATATATTTCCATGCATAGAATATTTGTTATAACACATGAGCGTGTTGATTGATTCCACATGTATATTTGTATATTTTTTATGTTTCTTTGATATATCACACATTTGATTTTGATCATTATTTTATAAGAAAATTTCATATATATTTTAATTACATCTTGATATATTTTTTATGAATAATAATATTGGACTAATTCATAAATTTATTGTATATTAATTTGAAACGAAAATGTCATTTGAGTACATTCTAGTATATTAGTTTTATGAGCTAAATGTTAATATTGTAACATTCACTTGTTGATTTTGATGATATGGTCATATTAATCTCTATGAGTTAGTTTTATTGCATACTACATGATTAATGTCATTGTTCGAATATTTGTAACATTCACGATGAATATTTTTAAAGTTGGTAATATTTGTGTTATGCATGTTTGAATTGAGAAACCACATGATCAACAATTGGAATCATTTGTGAGACTTTTCAAAAATGATTTTATGAAGTCAATTTTTTTTAACAATATTTTATCTCATGAAAAAAATGCACATTATTTGTTATATGCATATATGCCTTCATTGGTATCCCTTAGGGGGAGATAAAAGTTTATTGAAATTTGTTTGATTACTTGCTCGAAAAATTCTTGATCATAACTTTGATATATTGTTATGGATTTTGCAATTTAGTTGATTATTCCGAGAATTTTAGCCCGTATCTTGGAAACGGCAAAGCTTGAGCAAAATGCTATATATTTTTTTTGCTATTTTCTAACTCATGTTATGTGCTTAATCCAAATTATTTGAACACATCGAGTTATGAAATGTTTCATGTTGTGCGCTTAAAAGTTTATTCTATCATGAGGATTTATACAACAATTGATATTGCGCCTACTGAAAATTTATACATTGCAATTTTATTACATTAGTGAGAGAGTTAATTATGCTAATTGATATATCTCTCATAATTGCATTATTTGAGAACATTGGGTTGTGATTTCTATTTATGCGTAAAAAGTTGCTCCGAGGAACTATTGTGTGCAACGCACGATTAGTGTGTGACTAAAACAATTGGTATTATTTATCATTGACGCAATTTGAAAAGTTGATCTTTTATCTTTTATTATTTTTCATTTTTGTGACTTATGCATTATTTGATGATATTATTGTCTATCTACAAATTCAAATACATGCTATGAAAAATTTATGATGACACATGTGCGTATTGAAAATTTTCATGTTATTTATATATCCCTTGATATTTATGGTTGAATCCCATGCACGAATTATTTTTGATAGGGGGAGCTTCGCCCTTCTTACCCGTGACCCTGAATTTATAAGAAACATCTTTTTGATAATGTCAAAGGGGGAGAAATATTTATGATTCACTATGCGTGCTTAATCTATACATTTTATGGATCATTGTGAGTCATTGTTTGTCATCATCAAAAAGGGGGAGATTGTTAAACGAAAATGTATTTAACCTTTTAATTTCATATATTGATTTTGATGATTCCAAACATATATTTATTAAGTACTATGTAATTATTTCTCAATTTATATTATATATAATAGTTTTGTTTTATTTGTATACTATTATTAGATGTATAACTATTACTATATATATAGTAGTTATTATATATTACTTTATACATATAACTATTACTATATGTGTTCCATGTATATTATATATATATATATATACATACATTTTTTTTTGGGGTTTTATTTTTTATATATCTATAAATACTTTTTATACTTAAGAATTTTTTTTATATTGATTTCATATTCACAACTAATTTATATATATATATATATTTAATGTAATTATTTGTCACGTTTTATATATTATATGTGTTGATACCAAAATTAGTATGCTGATGTGGACGAATAATAAGAAGACACGTGTCAATCTACATGGCACAATAGCAACGAGGAAGATTGTTTCCCCGACCAACAAGTATACTCCGAGGAACGCCAGTCTTCCGAGGAACACCAACCCTCCGAGGAACTCTAATGCACCGAGGAACTCTTGGACGACGAGCAACTAAGGCGGTTCGAGCTGCATCTCGACCACAGCATTAATTGCCAGATAACCAACAGTTCAACTATTCATTGAATGCTTATCATCTTGACGCGCACGTTTGAAGAACATTAAATGAATTACCCCTTCATATGTGTATCATTTAATGTAACACCCTTTCATTTACAGCCTAAAGGCTATAAATACCTTGTATCACCCTCATTCAAAGGGGACCGGAATTTCTTGATAGCACTTGTAATCGAGAATTCCTAAACACTCAGCAATAACATAACAGTGGACGTAGGCCATTCATACAAGGCTGAACCAATTTAAAATTATTTGTCTCATTTATTTATCTGTGATTAAATTATTAGAGTGATCTAGTTTTTTACATCAACAGATTGGCGCCGTCTGTGGGAACGATTGTTATTATCGTTTTTCACCAAAATTCATTCATCGTCAATGGCAGATAATCCGGAATCCAGCAATCGAAACGCTGGAAATGCTGGAAATCCTCCAAATCCCTCTGCACCTCCAGATCTGGCCGGGATTATGACGAATCTGGCTCAAGGGCAAACAGCCATGCAAGAAACAATGAGGCAACTCATACAGACCTTTCATGGCGGTGCACCTGCACGTTCAGGACAGCGAAGTGGTCAGAGGCAAACTTATTTACTTTCTTCACGATCCAGGCGTACTGAGTCATATCGTATTGAAGAATCTAATGATTTCTCTTATCAACCTGGGCGAACTTCGTCAATAATGGCTACAGATACTGATCAACGTATCACTCTCTCTCCAGAAAGACCCAGTGCCTTGGAAAGACTGAGTAGGGAGTCTCCTTTCAATCGATTAGGCCCTAGGAGGAATAGGAGTCCACCTAAGACCATGTCGAGGAGTTTTCGACAACCATCCGATCTAAGAGAAGGATCAGCACAATCACGACCAGTTGCTCGTCAAGATAGATCTCAGGAGGCTACTTCAGAACGATCTATTGCTCAAACTAATAAACCCGAGGAAGGAAATTATGCGTGGAAGGTTTCCATTCAGCGTTTGGAGGATAGATTGTGAGAAATGGCTAAGGCGAGGAATCCCTTACAACGAACTTTTGTTCAAGGGACACCTTTTGTCCAGGCCATTGTGGGTTTTCCTACCCCGTCAAAGTTTAAAGCACCTATGGTGACCCCCAAATATGATGGAAAGACAGATCCTGTTTTACACATAGAGCAATATCAAGCTGCTGCCGACATCTATGCCGTCCCCGACGAGATGAGATGCAGAGCATTCTCAGGAACTCTTACTGGAGATGCCCAGATATGGTACAACAATCTTCCTCGGGGTAAGATTTTAACTTTCTTTCAGTTGGCCGAGTTGTTCATCGGCAATTTCTATTTTGGAGCAAAACCAGTAAAACGAGTAGCACACTTGTTAAGTGTTAGACAAAAATCTGGTGAGAGTACTAGAGATTACATAACTCGTTTCAATAACGAGAAGCTGGAAGTCATAGATTATGAGGAGAAGACAGTAATCACCTCCTTGATGAGTGGGTTGTTGCCTAATAAATTGTATTACACTTTGGCCAAAGATCCACCTAAAACTATGTCAGAGTTGATGGCAAAAGCGGCCAAAATCATGAATGCCGAGGAGGCTATGGCTGCGAAGAAGAATATGGATAAAGAAACCAAGGTGGAAGACGACAAATCCAAGAAGAAAGAGCATAAGGGCAATGGCGGTAACAAGCATTCCAAGAATAATAGGTCGTCATGGGAAATCCTGAAGAAATTCGATAATTATACTCCTTTGAAAATGGGTATTAATCATGTCTTGGAAGAAATCAAAAATAACGAGGAAGTAAAGTGGCCGAAGAAATTGAGGTCAGATCCTGATGCGAGGAACAGGGATAAATATTGTGAGTTCCACAAAGATCATGGCCATATGACTAAAAATTGCATAGCTCTTCAGAACGAGATTGAAACACTCATCCGAAGAGGGAAACTAGCAAAGTATGTTGATCGGGGAGGCGAAAGAAGAAATAATGATCGAACTAGAGAAAGGTCTAGATCTCCTCGACGAGCAGAGGAGAAGAAGAAAAGGGATCATGAAGATGATACAGAGGACGACCCCGATCTTCCCAAGAAACCAAAGCATCCAGAACGAGAGGTATTTTCAATGCGCTTTGGATCATTTGATTGTAATGTCATTACAGGAGGAGATGCAGGAGGAGGAGATCTTACTGCAGAAAGAAAAGCTTACCTCGGAGAGGCACAAGCTTGATCGTACATTCAGTGAATAAATTTGGTCGAGGAGGATCGTCCGAGGAAGGTAAACAAAGAGAAGCTGGTTATTGGCTTTTCAAAAAATGACCTGGCAGGTGTTCTTTACCCTCACGATGACCCTTTGGTAATCAAAATGAGAATGAAATAAGTAGTGATTTCAAGGGTACTGGTAGAGAATGGCAGTTCGGCGGACATCATGTATTATTCACGCTTTGACAGTTTAAATTTGAAATTATCTCAATTGGAACCTTATCATAGACCTCTATTGGGTTTCGCTGGCGAGAAAGTCTTTCCACTTGGGACGATCAAGTTGGATATATCCATTGGAACTTGGCCTGCTTGTCGAACAGAAAAAATACGCTTCTTTGTGATGGATAAGAATGTGCAATCAGCATACAACATCATCATGGGAAGAGTTGGTTTGAAGAAGTTCGAAGCAGTTCCATCTACAGTACATCAGTGCTTAAAATTTCCAACAAATTTCGGAGTGGGAGTTGTGAAAGGTGATCAGAAAGTAGCTCGGGAATGCTATTATTCGTCTGCCGAGTAAGAGGAGCTTGAGGAATCAAGGAAAAAGACTACTACCTACCAGGTTGATGAAGGTACAGAAATTGAAACACTGGATCCCAGAAATGAATCCCAATTGGTAAAAGGACAGGTGGTGGAATCTACAAAAAATGTTATTCTAGACAACGAGCACCCTGAACGAGTAACCCAGATAGGTTCATCGTTGGATGTTTCAATAAAACAGGAGTTGATAGCTTTCTTGAGAGACAGAAAGAAAACTTTTGCATGGAGTCATGAAGACATGCCAGGAATAGATCCAAACTTCTTATGCCATGAACTCAATGTGAATAAGGAGATCAAGCCTGTAAAGCAGAGAAGAAGGGTATTTAGCCCAGAGAAGAATCAAGTTATTCAAGAGGAGGTCGACAAGCTCCAGAAAGCCCAATTCATTAAAGATGTGAAGTATCCAGACTGGTTGGCAAATGTGGTGATGGTAAAGAAGAAAAACAATAAATGGAGAATGTGTGTTGATTTCACTGATCTCAACAAGGCCTGCCCAAAGGATCACTTCCCATTGCCCAGAATTGACCAACTAGTGGATGCTACCTCGGGGCACGAGCTGCTTAGCTTCATGGATGCTTACTCTGGTTACAACCAGATCAAAATGAAACCTGAAGACAGGGAAAGCACTTCTTTTATTACCCCTAGGGGAACTTATTATTATAATGTTATGCCTTTTGGTTTGAAAAATGCAGGTGCGACATATCAGCGGCTGATGAACAAGGTTTTTGCCGAACAAATTAGTTGCAATATGGAAGTCTATGTCGACGATATGCTGACAAAGAGCAAAAAAGCTGCTGATCATCTAGTTGACTTAGGTTAGACCTTTGATCAACTGGATAAATACCAAATGAAGCTCAACCCGACGAAATGCACTTTTGGAGTACGAGAAGGAATGTTCCTCGGGTACATCATCAACCAGCGAGGCATTGAGGCAAATCCAGCAAAGATCAAAGCTCTTTTAGGGTTACGATCTCCAACGACGAAGAAAGAAGTGCAGAGTCTTACAGGACGAGTTGCAGCGCTCAACAGATTTGTATCTCGTGCAACTGATAGGTGCCTTCCATTCTTCAAAACACTCCAAAAAACTTTCGAGTGGAATGATGAATGTGAAAAAGCCTTTCAAGACTTGAAGAAATATCTGGGAACACCTCCATTGCTGTCCAGACCAGTGATGGGAGAAAAGTTGTACTTATACCTGGCAGTATCAGAAAATGCAGTCAGCTCGGCATTGATTAGATTGGAGAATGGAGTCCAGAATCCAATTTATTACACAAGTAAGGCTTTTCGAGGTGCAGAGATCAGGTACCCAAAGTTAGAAAAATTAGCATTGGCATTAATTGAAGCAAGTAGAAGAATGAGGCCATATTTCCAAGCCCATACCATCATCGTGTATACCGACATGCCATTAAGACAAGCCCTTCATAAGCCAGAAAAGTCAGGGAGATTGATGTACTGGGCAATAGAGCTCGGTGAATATGATATTGTGTATGAACCCAGATCATACTTAAAAGGGCAAGCTGTAGCAGACTTTATAGAAGAGTTTACATATCCTGATACCCCCGAGGAACAAAAGTTGCTCGCTGACCTACCTGTGGATGTTACAGGATCAATAGACACAAGCCTAGATCAATTTCGGTTGGTAAAAGGGCTTGTGGATGTAGAAAGATCATCAAATTCAAACCCAGACCAACTACGGTTAGTAAAAGGGCGAGAAGAGATGGTCGACGAGGAGCGAAAAATACTAGGGGAGGATGAAACAAAACAGCAAATATTTCATCGAGGAACGCTGTCAGATAAGAATTTTGAAGACGAGTTACCTACGTGGAGATTGTATGTAGATGGGTCATCTTGTACAACAGGTTGTGGAGCAGGGATTATTTTGAACACCCCAGACGAGATTGACGTGGAATATGCCTTACGATTCCAATTCAAAGCTTCCAATAATGAGGCTGAGTATGAAGCCTTGATAGCAGGTCTTAATTTAGCAAAGATTATGGAAGCGCAACAAGTGATGGTATTCAGTGATTCTCAATTAATTGTGAATCAGATGATGGGAACGTATGCAGTTAAAGGTGAATTAATGGTCAAGTATCATGCAAAGGCGATGGTGTTGTTGGCAGAATTTGATGCCATTCAGTTGATCAGAATACCAAGAATGGAGAATGCACAAGCAGATGCACTGGACCGACTAGCATCAGCTACTCGTACCGAGTTGCGAAGAACGATACCAATTGAAGTGTTAGAAAGTCGAAGCATAGATGAAGACCTGCCAATGAATGTTATTTCCCTTGATTTAGGACCATCTTGGATGGATCCCATCAGGGCATATGTCGAGGAAGGAGAATTACCGGAGGATAAGATCGCTGCCAAGAAATTGAAGTTTAAAGCTGCTCGGTATGTACTAACTAATGGTGTTTTGTATAGACGAGGAATTATGGCAGGTTTGCAAAGATGTGTACATCCCTCCGAGGTGAAAGAATTGATTGAAGAGATCCATGAAGGATCCTGTGGAGCCCATGTAGCAGGTCGAACACTTTTGCAAAGGGTGATGATGCAAGGATACTACTGGCCAACGATGAGGACTGATTGTATAGCCTATGCTAAGAAATGTGATAAATGCCAACGTTTTTCCTCCATCCGACGAACTCCACAAGCATTGTTGACACCCATAACTTCCCCTTGGCCTTTTGACATGTGGGGAATGGATTTGGTTGGACCACTACCAACGACCCAAGGAAGATTCAAGTACCTTGTCGTCGCAGTGGATTATTTTACTAAGTGGGTAGAAGCTGAGCCTATGATTGATATGACGTACGAGAAGGTGTACCAATTCGTTTGGAAGAATATCATCTGCCGATATGGTCTCCCTCATGCCTTCATCACAGACCATGGAACACAATTTGATAACGAGGAGTTTGCCGCCTATTGTCATCAGTCAAACATTTTGAAGGTTCATTCAGCACCAGGCCATCCTCAAAGCAATGGGCAGACTGAAGTGACGAACAGAATGATACTAAATGGTTTGAAGAAAAGGCTAAGTGAGGCTAAAGCTAATTGGATTAATGATCTTCAATCAGTATTGTGGGCTTACCGAACAACTCCCCGAGCAGCAACTGGAGAATCACCATATATGCTGGCGTTTGGAAGTGAGGCTGTAATACCTGCTGAGTTGGGTCTCCCAACACACAGAGTGCTGAATTTCAATTCCCCAGTCAGTGACTTGATGAGAAGATTAGATTTGGACATGATCGAGGAGGTTAGAGAAGAAGCAGCCATTAGGAATGCTGCATATCAACAACGAACAGCTCTGTTTTACAACAAGAGGGTAAAGAAATGCGATTTAAAAGAAGGAGATTACGTGCTAAAGAAGGTCATTCAAAAGCACAATAAATTGGAAGCAAATTGGCATGGACCTTACCGAGTTACAGAAGTTGTTCGACCAGGAACTTACCGAATAGCAACTCTAGAAGGGGAGGAATTCAAGAATGCATGGAATGCTGAACACCTACGCAAGTATTATCAGTAATGTAAAATGTAAAGCAGTTCTATCAATATGAATAAAACGATGATGTTTCACCATCTTCTCTCCTTTTATTGAAAGTTTTTCGGGGAATACTAGTGTTGTACACTACGTTGTTCGACAGCAAAAAGAAGACAAGCAAAAATAAGACGATAGTTCAGACCCATGATCAACTCTGGTTGGTAAAAGGGCGAGAACAAACTATACTCCTTTGGTTAGGAGGCGTACACTAGCGTGACCAACTCCGGTTGGTAAAATAACTAGTGGAAACTGATAGTTCAGACCCACGACCAACTCCGGTTGGTAAAAGGGAGAGAACAAACTATACTCCTTTGGTTAGGAGGCGTACACTAGCGTGACCAACTCCGGTTGGTAAAATAACTAGTGGACACTGTTAGTTCGAGCGTGATCAACTTCGGTTGGTAAAATAGCGAGAACATGATAGTTCAGACCCACGACCAACTCTGGTTAGTAAAAGGGCGAGAACAAACTATACTCCTTTGGTTAGGAGGCGTACACTAGCGTGACCAACTCCGGTTGGTAAAATAACTAGTGGACACTGATAGTTCGAGCGTGATCAACTTCGGTTGGTAAAATAGCGAGAACACGATAGTTCAGACCCACGACCAACTCCGGTTGGTAAAAGGGCGAGAACAAACTATACTCCTTTGGTTAGGAGGCATACACTAGCGTGACCAACTCCGGTTGGTAAAATAACTAGTGGACACTGATAGTTCGAGCGTGATCAACTTCGGTTGGTAAAATAGCGAGAAAAAATATACTCCTTTGGTTAGGGGGCGTACACTAATGTGATCAACTTCGGTTGGTAAAAGAGTTAGTGGGCATGATAGTTCAAACCCATGACCAACCCCGGTTGGTAAAAGGGCAAGAACAACATTCTTAAAAATTCCAATCTCGGTTGGCTTGAAAACAAAATATGCTCTCAAATGCCAACTTATGTTGGTCGGGAAGTAAGTTTATTACATAAAAGTTCATCAAAGAACAAATATTCCAAACTGAACCAAGTATAGTTGGTCGGGGATTTGAACCCACTAACTGTAGTTGGTCGACGAGGAAAAATCTTTGACCTTGGTTGGTCGGGCACATTTTATGAAAAAGACAAAATTTACCAAGAATAGCTGGTCGGGGGTAAAAACCCATTAACTATAATTGGTCGACGAGCTCAATTTAACAATCTTGGTTGGTTGTAAGAAATTTTAACATTTTTATACTCATTACTTTATTGTTAAGTAGTCGAGAAACATTACTGGAACTTGTAATTTATTACTAGATTGGTCGATGAACCACAAAGTATTGTTATGCAATCACAAATATAAAGTGTTTGATAAGCACAAAAATAATAGCAATACAGATTTGCAAACAGAAAATGAAAGTCTTTCATTAAAATTCAATACGAATTACATATTACATGTATACTAACTATTACATTGAAATCCATATTCTATTGGTTTCTTTCCTTCAGCTTTTGAAATAGGTTCCTCGCCAGCAGGAGGATCATTTAAGGTCTGAGGAGAATTGATAAAATTCAAGTCCTTCAACATTCTGACATTCATTACTGAAGGAGTATCCAATAGATGCTCGGGACGAGATACTTCAATCTGAGAATGAAGATTATAGTCACCAAGATATTTTGAAATTAAGCTCCGAGGAATGGCACGAGATGGGATCCATTCCATGTCCAATTTATAGGGTGGTACAGGCAAGTCTAGTAGCCCAGGAGCATGATAATCCCACAGGTAGTGCCCCTGTTCGAGCTTCAGCACACCCAGGGCGTTCAACCATCCCTGTTTATAACCTTCATTATTGGCATTTTCAATGCGAGCATCCAAGTGATAAAGGGCCTCATTGTAGCCTTCATTCCAGAATTCGCGAGGTTGTTTATGGAATTGGAAATTTAATTTTTCTAACTGCTCATGAAGGTTCCTGGCAAAAACATCCTTATTCTTCAAAGCAGACTTCGTCGCAGTAAGTTGATCTTCCAAAGTTAGGATTCTCTTAGACATTTCAGACAAATCCCAATCTTTTGCATTCAACTGGTACGCTTGAGTTTCCATTGTTGACAGAGTACGAGCTTCTTCGATACTACGAGGAGTTCTTGATCGACCCCGAGCAGCTGGAGTACTTCGTTCCTCGACAACATCCTGGGCAACTCTTCCTCGTCCACGAGAACCTTTACCTCGTCCCCGAGCAGAAGTAGAAGTACCAGATCTTCGCAGGATATCCAACTCTTGCCTTAATTTGGCATTTTCAACCTTTAAGAAGGAAAATCCCTCATCGGTCACTGGGATTACCGCTGTTGAAGAAGAGGCTGCAGACTTATATTGTGCAAGCTCTTTCTGCAAATTATTATTCTCTTGCTCCAGCAGTTCAGCAATTTGTCTACAAGCTTCAACTTCTCCCTTTAGGGTCCTCTCCCTGACATCATACCCAGCTAGGAGTTTGTCATAGCCCTTCTCGGCAAAAAGCAGTTGATATTTCTTTTCATACCCTTCATGTAACAAGGCATTTGACTCCTTGTACTGATCCTTGAGATCTTCTAGAGTATATTGAAGCTCCTCAATCATATCATAGTAGGCCACGTTATTGGCAACAGCTCGATCAAGTAAGCCCTTCAGATATTGATAAGCTTCTACTGCCTGCTCTGAAGCACCATGGCCAAGGATGTCGGCAACTTCTGATGCACTGAGGTCCGTGTGAACAGCTTTATAATACTCATGGCATTGCTGCATCAACTTTGTGTCATTAGCAGAAAAAAGATCCATCCTGGCCAGAAACTAACAGAGAAAGAAAAAGAAGATCAAGACAGAGTGCAGATAAAGAAGAGACAATCATATGGAAGAAAAGAACTCAAGTTTTATTAGATCATAAGGCAAAGTTACAAAGATCTGAGATACAAAGTACAAGTAAAAAAAAAACTAAAAGAGAATACCGAACAACTTCACACCTTTTCCTTGTCTCCAAAGACTTTCTCGGGAGGCTGGGACGAGGAGCTTGGTTGCTCGGTGGAAATAAGGAGTTGGTCGGCGGGAGCTGGAACTTGTTCTGGAGGAGCTGGCAGAGATGAAAGCTCCTCGTCAGCAGGCTGGGTAAGGATGATATCACCCACTACCAATGAAGATTCTTCTGAGGAAGCTTCGTCCTCTTCTTCATCCTCGAGGGCTGGAGGAGGACCAGGGAGATGCTGTTGAAATAGCTCGGAGTCCTCGCTCACTTTCAGTTCTTGCAAAGATGCAACCCAGCCATCTCGGAAGTATTTCAAACTTCCATATTGCACTTGAGTCATCATAGCAGCTACTCCCTTGTTCCACCCCTTGTCCCAACCTGTGCTGAAAGACTTCTTTATTACTTTATTTCTTTTCATTTTCTCCGAGGAGAGCTTCTCAGATAGAAGGTCCTCGGAGGCTTTCAGCTTGGCCTCCAACTCCTCCTTCTGACGATTTGCTTCGCTCAGAAGGGTCAGCTCTTCCTCAGCTGATTTCAGCTTATTTTCAAGCTCCCCGAAGGTGGTGAGATTCTCGGAGTATTTCTTATTTTCCCTCTCCAAGTCCTTCACTTTATTTCCCAACTGCACCTTCTCTGCTTCAGATGCAGTCAGTTTCTTCTCCCATTCACCTTTATCTTCATCGTACTTCTGACGGGATTCTTTCAAAGATTGGGCCAAACCCTGGAATGCATCCTCTACTCCAGACGAGGAGCTTGAAGCCTTGAGCGATTAGTCTTTCTTCACAATGGTGTTAAAGAAACTCACCAGCTGAAAAAAGAAGGTAGTGATGAGTTAGTGCCGAGATACATATATTGATAGAAGGAAATAAGAATTCAAGATAAGAAGAAACTTACTGAAGCGATGTGACGAGTAGCTAGGGATGTCAGCATATCCCTAGGCATGTTTTCCTCGATGCCTTGGACTTCAGGAATAATCCAAGTCTTTACCGAGCTCATTGCAGAGCTCGGGGAAATGATGGTTGGAACACCAGCTCCACTAGCTTGGAGCTGGGGAATGACTTCAGAAAAACTAACCGAGGAGGATTTCTTCAATCTCCTCGGTGTCTTCTCAACAACCTCAACCAAAGAAGAATTTTTGGTTGGAGAGATAGTGATTACTTCCACAGGCGTATCCTTCTGTATAGGAGCCACTGGGGGCTTCTCGGTAGCCTTCTGAGCAGCAACAGGAGGAACAACACCCATTTTCTTTGTCCCCTTTGGGACTTCAGCCTTGTTCCTCTTTCCATCCCCGGTAGAGGAGGTCTCTTCAAAGAGAGCAGGAACTCTTCTCTTGCCCATTTTCTGACTCAAGGGAATGTGAGAGTCTGGTGACGAGTCTTCAGAAGCTGGCAATGGTTCGCTAATGCTAGCCACAGGACGAGTAGTAAAAGAGGATGTATAGCTCCTGTACTGCAGCAAGTATGAGGCAGACCTAATATGCTCGTCTGCAACCTTCTGATGCAAACTCCAGATATGTTTTAAATGCTTTATATTAACTTCTGTTTCTTTTGGATTTTTCCTCTTGCTGTCAACTGCAAATAAAAACATAGCGAAATATCAGTCATACATTTTGTCAAACACAATGAAATCATAATTTCAAAAAACAAAATAAGATTGAAAATAACCTATCCCATTGCCATATGGAGGGCATTTGGGACCCTCATATACTTCGTCTCCAACCAGAGGGGCATGTTGCCAATTTTTTACAACTACTCCATGTTCAAAATAATCCCTATTGGCATCAAGGAGGTTGACTACTAGAGCCCTATTCAAAAATATAGTTTTTAAATAATAAACATTGTCTAAAATAGCCCATCTATAACAGTACATAATCTCAGGAATTCCTATACGAGTTCCATGAGTTTGATTTAACCTATACACCCCATTAACTATTCTCCAGGTGTTGGGGGCTATTTTTGCAGGGACAATGTCGAAATACTGACAGAATTCTAAGCATAAAGGGTTTGGTGGAAAAGAAAATCCACATTCAGCAATAAAGAGGCTAGGGAACCAATGTCCCTCAGCCAAATCGAAATAACTTGAAGGCTCAGAAAGAACCTCCAAAATTACTCAAGATGGAATAGAGAAATCAGAACGGAATTTCTCAAGAGACTCAATAATGTAAACCATGATGAATAAAAGAAGAAGGAAGAAGAGCTTATAGGGAAAAAGGAGATTTGTTGACAAACAAACGAAGAAAAGGATGGACGCACAGGAGAGAGAAAAGCTATAGAAAACTCGAAAGCAGAAATTGAAAAGGTAGAAGACGATGGGATTACTTATGAAGCTTAAATACTTTGCCTTGGGAAACGGCGAAAGAAATGATTACAAAAAGGAAACTATTACGCTACCGGCGGCTAAAAGGATAAAAAGGGCACGAAGATCGAAGCGCCTATAAAAAAGCAAAAAGGCGGATTCTGCGAATTTGGAAGGAAATTCAAAATATGAAGAAAAAGGCTCCTAAAACCCAGGAAGGTCATTTAATATCGCCATATACCGAGAAAGAATGTTCCATGCTCCTCAAAGTTCGAAACATGAAACATTGGGGGCTTCTGTTGATACCAAAATTAGTATGCTGATGTGGACGAATAATAAGAAGACACGTGTCAATCTACGTGGCACAATAGCAACGATGAAGATTGTTTCCCCGACCAACAAGTATACTCCGAGGAACGCCAGTCTTCCGAGGAACACCAACCCTCCGAGGAACTCTAATGCACCGAGGAACTCTTGGACGACGAGCAACTAAGGCGGTTCGAGCTGCATCTCGACCACAGCATTAATTGCCAGATAACCAACAGTTCAACTATTCATTGAATGCTTATCATCTTGACGCGCACGTTTGAAGAACATTAAATGAATTACCCCTTCATATGTGTATCATTTAATGTAACACCCTTTTATTTACAGCCTAAAGGCTATAAATACCTTGTATCACCCTCATTCAAAGGGGACCGGAATTTCTTGATAGCACTTGTAATCGAGAATTCCTAAACACTCAACAATAACATAACAGTGGACGTAGGCCATTCATACAAGGCTGAACCACTTTAAAATTCTTTGTCTCATTTATTTACCTGTGATTAAATTATTAGAGTGATCTAGTTTTTTACATCAACACATACATTAGTTATAGATAAACATTAAACTGAACCTTATTCTTTTTAAGGTGTTCATACCGAGCCTTCTTAGTGTAAGGCATAATAACAATCACAGACTATTATATCAATTCAAAGAAGAATTTTGACAAACATGACATAAGCCTTTGACAAATGCATATTTCAACAACATTTAGGTATTTCAACAATATTTAAGTCATAGGTCTATATACTCTGTTCCAAAAAGATAAATAATATTTATCTTTAAACTGCAAAACAACATTTGAGTATATTAAATGCACACTCACAACAAATGCAAAAAGAATACACAATAAGATAGTGACTATAGCTAGTGTCGCAACTTAGATACTTGTGCCAACAAATCTCTATCCAAAGTTGGCTCCGGTATCTGATAATCTGGTACACCTTGTGTCGAACCGGTGAGAAGTTACCACTGTTACTCCGGCGCAGAACTGACTGAATACCTGTGAATAAGTAGTCACTTTCAGCTTCACTTAAATCGACCCATTGTTATTGCCGACCCACCAGGGTATAAATCAAGTCGAGCTACAACAAACTAACCCACCATGGTTTTAAACTTGTGTAGAAATCAACGCACCGAAGAGATCATCGACTTAACACAAGTTGAAGTTAGATGGGCCTTCGAGACACACCTAAGAGTTAATCGACGTTCGATCGTCATTGTTTGTGCCTTCGACAAGGTAATTCTAATTTTCATTACTGCCTTATGTTTACTTGTAACTTGTAACGTTAGAATCGATACCATTAAACTGAAGACAGATTCAACCTGAAATAGAACAAAAAAAATTCTCAATGTTAAGACATATTCAACAGTGGTGTGTGTACGTGCATCACTATGTGTCTGTGTGTCACTGTATGTGTGTACACTAATGTGTGTGTGCATCACTGTGTGTGTCCCAATAGCGGTGTGGTCAGTGGTTAATTTGGTGATTATGCTGGCCAGAAAATGTCACACACTGCAGATTGAAGGTGCAAAAGGACGAATTAATCATCATAGGATGCAAAAAGATATAAATTGTAGTAGTAAGAGTCAAATTTTAAGGCATGTTTTTTTCATTTTAATAAGTGGATTTAAATATTGAAAGGTAGAAAATTTGAGTAATATGAGATTCTGTGTAGACCCCAACTCCCTCATACCAACAGTGGGGTGGGAAGTGGTTAATTTGGTGATTATACTTCCCAAGCCCACGCTCGTCCCCATATGCTGTTGATCCGAATGTAGACCCCAACTCCCTCATACCATGTCTAAAAAATGTTTCCTCTGCAGAATCCTCATTAGCCTCCTCCCCCAAGTTGCCCAAGCTCTACAAACATGTTGGTTCTATTAGTGCCCCTGTAACCCCTCCCTTGAGCTCCCCAGCTTTCCAAACCCCTAGAATTAGACCTGACCAGGACAACTCCTCTGTCTGGGGTGGGCCCCACTACCCTTTGCTTCCGTCTTCCACCTTACATCATGCTTTCTATCAGCTTTGGCTTCATCAACTACAAAATAGAGTAAAAATGAATGATAAATAATAATATCATATTTTAATAAATAAATCAAGTGACACATAATTGTGATCTCAAGGAACATTTGAAACTTTGCTTACAATCTAGTAGTACCACTAATTAGTAAATGATGACAGAAAAATTTAGAATGCATATAAAGAGAAGAGACTCACTAATACAGTAACATTGACAAACTATTAATGAAGTCTCTTTCAATCTATTTTTGACATATGAAATAATAGTAAAGCAAATATATATCATCATTTCACCAACCCACGAATAGATTTGGAGTAATATTGGTGTTGTCTTGAACCCTGGGACCCTGTTAAGCACAATAGAATATGCCCTTGATGTGGTTGACCTGGTCTTGATTATGTCCTTAAGCAAAATGTGCGCAGAGAAGGGGGTGAACCCTTGGATCGAGTTAGAAGGTGGGTTTAGTCCTAAAAATGTGTATAAGGTTATTGAGGCTAGCGCCAATGCTTTGGTTGCTGGTTCTGCTGTATTTGGAGCCAAAGATTATGAGAAGCTACAAAAGGCAGTTAAACCATCAAAAGGCCTGTAACAGTTGCAGTATGTGCTTTGAATTTAAATATAGCAAAAGGCAACACCAATTGATAAGTTAGTTACCTTCGAACATACAAACACAAAAGCACAAAAGCATCCTCATCTATAAAAGGCATTACCCTTGAATCCCATCATCAATAAACTAAGCTTCCACCTAAGATGTTTTAAAAAGAAAAAGAAAATTAGTTTCAATACATTATATATGAAACTTGTACTACATTGCATATATCACATTTTAGGTAACCATTTAAGGACAAAAAATCCTGAAAATTGCAACTTTTCAATACATTATATATGAAACCAAACTCAAACTCAATAGTACTATTTGTACAAACCCCATTTGATTCAAAGTTTTGAAAAGCCAAAAATTAACTATACAACAAAACCAACTTTTATGCTCCTAAATCAATCAATATATAAGAATAAGAAAACTTTTATGAATCAAAGAACAAAACCAACCCAAATAGCTCGAAATCAACTTTGATAGTGTTGCCAAACAATGAATCAAAAGTTGATCTAGTACAAAGCACTAATAGCGTTTTGGAAAATCAATTAAATACAAAACAATTATAGGAATAACCATGTCATTGTGCAAAAGTGCTTATTAGATAAAACATAAAGAAAAATCTTAGAGATCTATATGTAAAAATTACAATAAATCAAGGTAGAAACTTAAAAGAGATCCAAACAAAAGAAAAGAACATATTTTGAAAACCATAGCTACACAAAAATAGCATACAAACACTGAGCAAAGAGATTACGAAACAATATACACATGTACACAGTCACAACACTTAAGAATCACATTCGGAAATAGCATATTTCTCTGACCTGTACATGTACAAAAAACATACATGCACACAGTCACAAAATTAATTAGAACAACTGCCCAAATTTCTCTGACTTGTACTCTAGCACAACACTTAAGAATCCATCATACTGGGTTATCATCATATGCCTTTGCTTGGCATAATCATAGAGAGTTGAGAAGCAAACGAAAGAGAAGATCGCATTAGCTTTTACGAAATCCAGATATTTGAGATGCTTTTCCTCAATCTGTACCTTAAACTACAAACACAAAACAGACATGAAATCAATACAAAACCCCAAGAGTCAAGCCATTATAATATCAGTCATATTTTTGAAGAAAATGTGAAATTATTCAAAAACATAGTTGATTTATTTTGTAAGTCCAAACGTTGCCGTCAGATCTTACAGAAATTTTGATTATTTTCTTCGTTCACCAATGGAACAGTGATATCATTCGGTTTTGATAGAACATAAATAAAAAAGAAAGTTATGTAAAGAAATTGATGTAATGTTGCCTGTTGGATGCACCTCGACATCATATGCAAACGGAGTCATGGATGAGCTAGCACTACGGAATGTGCACACGTCTGTCAGTGTTTCTAATCCTACTGGAGGTCAGAGATGTTCCCTTGGGGGTCAGAACACAATATCCTATACCCATGTAATTGAAACCCCAAATAACTTATTTAAAAACACTAATGTCAACTCCAAGACCATGTAATTGGAACACCCAAATAACATTGGACAATTTTTTAAAAGTAAATTAACGTACAAATCAAATGAAAAAAATAAAACTCAAGTAGAGAAACATCATAACCTAACTATAGTGGGACTAATCAGAACACAATACCTGACGTACAAATCCAAAATGAGCCACGAAACAATAAAGTTCCAGCATTCAATTTAAGAGATCATAATCCAAAATGAGCTCTCGAACAATAAAATTCAGCATAACCTAACTATAATGGGACTAATCACCATAACTTAATCTAAATTGAGCATTTGTGGATAGTGCCTACTCAGAAACACAATTGTAATTAACTGGTTTATATGTTCAGCAGTCCGTGCAACAGTATCTGGATATGACCTACATATATAAGATAATATATACAGCAATCAAACATAAATTAAAAATATAAAAGAGACATGTATGTGGAGAGGGAAACATAAATTAAAACAAAAACAACCTTAATTTCAAATAGAGGTCCATTTTATGCCTCTTATTTGAAACCAACTCTGTAAATATCTCCATTATCAACATGAAAAAAATAGTTCATATAGATCCAATACTTGTGTTTATCAATCCCACGTGTATTGTATATACGAATTCATCAAATTGAACATCTTCAATGTCTATAAAGAAATGTGAAAGTAGAAATTAGTTGTAGTATATGAAAAATTAACAAATAATCGGAATGAGAATTACCAAATTGCGACATTTTCCCAAAAATGGAATGCAAGAATTTTGGAAAAAAGTAATACCTGAACTCAGGTAAGTTTTTGAGTCCACAACTATTTGCTTCCTAGATGCCATATGCAAAAAAAATCAGGACAGACCTTGGATAAACTACAAAGCAACAAAAATGACCGAATAGAAAAGGTCAAAACTTACAGCTCGAATGCGGAGAATGTTGAGAATATTTCGAATGGTTTTATAGGAATGTGGGATATTTGATATGGCTTCTTCTTTCCTGATGCTAAAGTAAGCTATAGAAATGTACTCCTCCAGATCTCTTGGAACAGAGGGAGGCAATTTTCTCGCAGCTGAAACATACGCCCTAATAAACACAAATAACAATTCACATTTGGTACTATAAGATGATTTTGCATCACATTGGACTAAAGGCGATATTTATAGCAGAAACATTAACTTGGTTTAGTAACTGTAGTATGCAAGTATTCTTGAGCAATAGAGTACATACCAATTAAATGCCAATATTCTTGGTCGAGTATAGATAGTATTCTTGATCGATGTCAGTATTCTTAAATAAAAACACCCAATAGAAAGGCATAAAAACAATAGAGTGCATACCATGAATGCTACCAAATGGAAACTTTCCCAAAAATATCAGTTAGACGTGGTCGGGGTGCCCTGCACAAAACCATATTTAATTATATCAACATTGTAATATCAACATGAATGAGTTTGCAAATCGTTAATTTCCCTTATAAAACACGTAAAACATAACATTGCGTGAGCTACAAAAAATTGTAACACATAAAACTTAGTATGTTGCAATACGAAGAAAAATAGCAATCAGATATGATTCAATGCAATACAAAGAAAAAAAGCGATCAGATATCCAGCATACCATTAATGATCTCGTTCATCAAATAAAGAGCATTGGAAGATTACCTGACCCGAGGAAAAAACCATTCAAAAAATATCAAAAGAAGTGTTACTTAAGAAGAGATGTCATAAAACTCATATGTATCATGGTTTGGAGGGTCCGATCCCCAAAATGTGTTTTTAAATTTGTAGAAAAGTTGATTAGACATATAATCAAACACATATTATGCAAGTTGAACAGGGGTGGCAGACCACCGTTTGAGGCTTGGGAAAGCAATTCCTCATAGAGGCTTAAATTTAAACAATTGATAGTAAGATTAATTATAAATTTGTCACGCAAGGACACACAACAAAATATAAGTAAAAAATAAATAAATGAAGAGGGAAATTGATGGTATGTCAAGAAGGGGGAAACCAAGGATGAAATAAACTCTATATAAACTATTGATGAAACCTAACAAATAATACCTAAAGATATTATACTCTAAAGATCAAAATAGGATCTTTAAACAATTAAACTCTAAAATCCGATCAGTATAGGCATTTCACATTTTTAAAATCAACAAAAGAAGGAGTGAACATGTTATTAAAAATTACTACAATGATAGACAACCATTAAACACCTAATGTGTGAAAAAACAAAGATTTTATAACATGTATTACCAAAAGTGAATCTCCTGAATGTGCAGTGAGAGCACACACAATCGGATTCCTGTGTAAATCAAACTGGGTTTGTACGTAGTTTTACCCAAGATCTAAAAATATAAATTGGATTCTTGTGTAAATCAAAATTATTTTTAGCCAAAATCTAAAAATATAAATTCAGCTCACATTACGTATAGTACCATAATAAACTAACAGAGAAAAATATACCAACACCAGATCTGGGAAAAAACATTTAATCCTCTTCACCACATCAAAGAACCCAAATCAAAGAACCAAACTAAAGATTAGGGTTTATAAAACTTTAATTTGAACAAAAAAACACAAAATCTCAATGTAAGAGAGAGAGAGAGAGAGAGAGAGAGAGAGAGAGAGAGAGAGAGAGAGAGAGAAGGTTTACCTGATGTGGATCTGGAAAAAAATGTAAAAAATGGATATAGTTAGACCTGTAGAAAACATAAAAAAAAGTTGTCAAAAATCATAATTCCCAGCCAAATCGAACCCACGGTTCAAATGTGTGTAATGTAAGCTCAAATCGAAACCTAATTGAAACCCTAACCCTTTAAAATCCTAAACACACAAATAAAGATGGAGGCAGCGTAAGTGATTACCTGAGGGTTACCGGAGGGAGGCAGTGCGAGGTGAGGTTTGGGAGTGAGGGGGGAACTCCGAAATGAAGGTGAGGTTTGGGCGTGAGGGGGGAACTCCGAAATGAGGGGGCAGAGAAGAGAGAGATAGAGAGAGAGAGAGAGAGAGAGAGAGAGAGAGAAGAAAAGCGAGATATTGTCATTTTAGGTTCGTGTTTGGGTTAGGGTTCGCGTGTGTGAGTGTGTGCGACAGCGGAGGTGTAGGGCGTCGGTGGAGGGTTAGTGTTTGGAGGGTTTGTGTTGAAAGGGGGAGATGGCAGAAATGAGCGAGGTAAGGGAATGAGGTAGTCGGGGTGGGTTTGGGGATCAAGAGAGCATTGTCTCATTTTCCATGTCATAATCCTCTTCATTTGACATGGCACAATGTAAGATCGCACCAGGAGAACAAATCACACTCGTTAGATCATTTCACTATTCAAACACCGCTCTACCATATTTTATATATATATATATATATATATATATATATATATATATATATATGTGTGTGTGTGTGTGTGTGTGTGTGTGTGTGTGTGTGTGTGTGTGTATGTGTGTATGTGTGTGTGAAAACCTCTTATGTGAGCCATGTTATATTAGAATGGGTTCGTGTCAAATGTATAGTAAACATGTAAATGGGACATTTCATATTAGAATGGGTTCATGTTAAATAGAGTTACACTCATACACGATTGGTTAAGAGCCCTCATAGTTGATGCCGTGTTATATCAAGTCAAGTCATGCTTATCAAGTCGTTATGGGATGAAACATATTAATGATCAATTCATTTAACAATAATTTACTTTTCATCTCATTTTATCCCAAGGTTTCGTTTAATATTGTGTGGTGGAAAATCATCAAACATGTATTGATATGTCGTATTTTATTATTAGTTAAAAATTTTGGCTCCAATTAGTAATTAAATTTTTTCTCCAATTAGTCATTAAATTATACCAATTAAAAACGTACCATATATATGAAAATACACAATTTAAATTGTGGGTACAAGAATTATCACAATAAAAATCCATGAAAAACTCACAAAGAACAGAATGCAAAATTCAGACACACAACAACGACATACGTGGTTTAACAACTTCCCTATGTCCGCGGAGAGGTTACCATTTTAATATAATGTCTCTAAATGCTCGAGATTACATCCCTTTGCCATGGGTTAAGTTTTATAATTTATAGGTACGTAAAGTTAAGATATTGCGTTGTATTAGGAACTCAAGTAACATGTGGATAATTCAAGGTGTTCCTGAATATATCCTCCGAGATTATTCGTAATCAATTTGAATATATCCATGAGTATTCTAGTGTGTTTCAAATACATGTGAGTAGATTAAATTTTGATTTGGGCTGAGCAATGCTTTGGGAAATCCAGGGTGGTCGACTACTCTCATGGGCCATATTGAATGGGTCCCCACAATTGCCCCTAAAAAGTTTGGGCTTTGTGAACTTTGGGACAATAATTTTTAATCAATTAAAGGCCTATAAAATGAAACAGTTATCTTTACAACCGGCATGGAAATTCTGTAGATTTTCTGAACTCATAGGGGTATGCTCGTCTGGAGCCAAACACTATGGCATACTTGTAGTTTTTATGAATGGTTGAGGGTACCATTGGCCGTGCAATAAGATGAAACGACAAAATCGTCCTAGGATATCGTGTCTATCATTGGCGTTGGGTTTTAAACCAAAGGTTCATCTCCTTTGTCACTTCAGTTTGAATCTCGTTCTTTGTCGATAGGCATTTTAAATATTCTCTTCTTCAGCGTTCTTTTTCTTCAGAGCTTCATCAATCCTTGTAAGTATAGTTCTCATTTTCTTAGATTTCACTTTATCGATTTTCTTCTTCTTCAAATTACTCTATAACTATAGCCAAGGCTCTTCTTCATTTAGTGTGATCATGGAAAAACTTAATAACAAGTCGATTGTTGAGTTTAGGAAGTTGTATAACATTCCTGATTGGGTGGAGATCGATTGTGCTCCATTTCCCCTAAATGTCCATGACATTGAAGGGGGGCACTGGATTCACACCATTTTGATAACTCAGGGTGGTTTAACATATCCCCCGAACAACCTTTTTCTTAGGTTCTTCAAATTTTTTGAAAATGTGTCTATCCAATGTGCCCCTAAAGTTTAGAAGTTAGTTAATGGGTTACATAGAATAAATACCCTCTATGGGATAAAACTGGGCCTTGCTAAGATCTGCTACTGCTATGTATGGTCGCGAACCAGTGATGGCCCTATGTATTTGAAGAGCGAGAAAGCTGATAGGGTCCTGGTGGTGAACCTTCCAGACTCCCATAGGGATTACTAAGACTATAGTTTTATTGCCAAAAATTGGAAGTGTTCTCATACTACTTTGGAGAGGACCATATAGGTCACTTCTTCTTTTCTTTCTTTCACTATGTTGTTATCTTTCTGATTTCTTTCCTCTTATCTAATGTTCTTATTCCTTTATTTTGCAGTTTGTATTAAAAATTAGGAGCCTGACATAACTGAGATTAATGTTGATGAGCTTATGAAGGCTTGGGATATCAAGGAAAGGCAATCTGATGATGAACACCCAAGATCGGAAGACTATTTATTGGAATATAAGAATACGACACGAGTTTTATTGCACGCACGCCTGGTAGACAAGGTTCCAAACTAGAAAGCTCCTGTATTTGGTCCTTTTGACCCACTTGTTCTAGAGGATGAGGAAGGAGGAGGGAAAGGAATAAAAAGAAGAAGAAGACGAAAGAGAAATATACGGCTTCCCTTAATAAGAGGAGGAAGCTGAGGCTTGACGACGATGATGATCAGAAAGCCTTATCTGAATGGATTAAATTTTTGAAGACTTATACGATTGGCTCCCACAGGGGTGGCAGCTTTAGCCCAACTGGCATGGGGAAGGAAAAGGAGAAAGAAAAGAGGAGAGAAGAAAAATAAGAGAGGAGGAGAGAGAGAGGGGGAGAGAGAGAGAGAGAGAGAGAGAGAGAGGAAGAAAATAAGAGAGAAAAAGAGAGGGAAGAGGACAAAAAGAATTTGGTCTTAACGTCTTCTTGAGTCCCCTTTGGTGTTGCTGAGTTTGAGGTGGCTAGCATAGGTGATCACCCATCCCTTACCCCCAATCTGCTAGTGGGGACAATGCTCACTCTTGATCGTTAGCACTCTGCGAGGTTGGGGTCATCCTAGCTCGCCCTCAAGTCTGCCTAGGGAATCTCCTGGTAAGTATCTTCTTGGTTCCCTTTAATATTCTCCTCTTTATGTGTTTTTCCTTCTTCGTAATAACTTGTTACCTTCCCTTTCCGTGAAGTTTTTATCTGACTTAACCACAATTTTGGACGACCATACCAATAAGCCTAGAAGTTCCCAAAAGATAAAAGATACTCTGGATAATGAGAAGAAGGCCTTCGCTACTACTTTCATGGCGTTGGATAAGGAAAGGGAGAATTTGACCAAGGTCGGTGCTGATCTTAAGGCATCCCAAAAGGTGGTGGTTGTTGAGAAGGAAAAGATGTCTGAGGAAAAATAAGGCATGTCTGACAAGGTTCTGGAGTTAGAGAAATCTCTTCCTTAGGAGAAGGACAATAGTTACCTTAAGGGTTTCAACAAGGCCTACGATGATGTCGAGCTCCAGCTCACTTATGGATGGAAGGTTGCTTTCAATAAAGGCTGGGACCAGGCCTTCAAAGTTATGAGAACTTTTATTGACTCCTAAGTCTTTAGACTTCATTATCTTGGGCCTGACCCCTTTGTGGAGGATGAAGAAGATGATGGTTGGCCTATCGATAATGCTGAGGACGTACCAACTGAGGGTGATGTGAATGTCGATCAGGAATAGAGGGGCACTAATAAGGGGAAAACGATCATTGAAGTCGAGCAGGTGTAGGAATAAGGCTTAGTATATTTTCTTTTTTCTAAAACCTTTTAAAGCCTTGTAATTCTTCCTATTGCTCTGACTATAATGGACATTGGACTCCCCTTTGTTTATGAATGAAGGAAGAACTTTTTTCTTGTTCCGATTTAATCCTTTCATTTATGCTAATATCTTTCTTGTGACTTTTCTATTGTTGTTTGTAGTTTCATGAGAACTAAATTCCCTCTAAATCACGTTTAGGGATGATTCTTAGGCCTAATATGAGAGAGAAAGCTCACAAGGCATTTGTGAAAGTTTCCGAATCCTTAAAGGCGAGGACCGAACAGTATAAGGATCAGTCCGAGCTGGTTGTCAAGCTAAAGGATGATCTTTGGACTTTTTTGGATTGATTTTCTTATTGTACTTCCTGGCAAGTTCATATTGGTACGAAGTCAAATTAATCATGTCCAACTCTGTTCGCTCGTCTGCTATGTCATGTTCAATGCGTAATGCATCATCATTAAGGCCTTGGTCGTCTGGGGGGTGCGGTAAGCCCACAAAATATGAGGGAGCTCATCCACCCAAGCACCCTTGGATATTTATAACCTCTTTTTTAGTCCATCGAGCATGATTTTTTTTAAGCCTATGACTGTCTATTAGTTTGGGGATAAGCAACATAACTGAAGTGGTGCTTGATACCATTCTAATCACAAAAACCTTGAAAGAACCTACATTCAAATTGCATGTCATTGTCACTGATAATAGTCCTTGGTACCTCAAAGCGTGTTATAATGTTCTCCATATGAACCTAATTATATCTGAGTCGCAAATGTTCTCCAGTGGTTCTGCCTCTACCCATTTGGTGAAGTAATTTGTGCTAACCAGCAGATACTTGTGATTTCCAAATGCGGTAGGTAATGGTCCCACGATATCTATCCTCGATGTGAAAATGGACATGGCCTTGTGAGGAATTTTACGTCGCTAGAAGGCGGGTGGACCATAGGACAGTGCTTCTGACATTTTTTACGAATGTAAGTGCCTGCGTCCTTTTGCATATGAGTCAACCAGTAACCCTCCCTAATTTCTTGAAAGTCCAATGATCTTACTCCTATTTTACTTCCACAAATGCCCTCATAAAGTTCACTAAGTACTTGCTCGGTGTCATGTGGGTGAACTCACTAGAGATAACGGCTTGTGAATGACTTCTTGCAGAGCTTCCCCCTGGGGATGATGTAAAAATGGGCAACCTTAAACCTTACCTGATGGGATGACTTCTTGTTGTCGGGCAGTATGTCGCTCTGTAGATAAGTGATGATGGGATCCATCTAACTGATAGCCTTATCTATGAGGATGACTTGCTCGTTTCCGACTATATGTTCAATGCTTGGCTATGCAAGGACCTCTATCTTAATGGTTCTCCTTACGTTAGAGTCAATTGCTGAGCTCAGGGATGCTAAGGCATCAGCGTGACTGTTCTGCCCCCGGGGTAACTATTGAATGTCCATCTTTTCAAATCCTTCCATAAGTCCTTTTAACATGGTGAGGTAGGCTTCCATTCTACCATATTTTTCATTAAAGTCCTGACATACTTTCTTGAAGACCATTTTGGAGTCACCAAACACGTGAAGGTGCTTTTACCCCAGCAGTTGGGCCTTGTGCAAACTAGCAAACAATGCTTCATATTTAGCTTCGTTGTTAGAGGCCTCAAATCCCAGTGTTATTCCTTGATCGGTAACAGAGTCTTCTAGAGTGATAAAGACGATTCCTACTACTGCCCCCTTAGAATTGGAGGTGCCATCAACAAATAGGATTGAGTCCTTAGAATGTGTTTCATTTTTTGTTAACTACTCCGTTCCCTATTGGTCGATTGGTTGGTCCCCTATGAATTCAGTGATGAAGTCTGCTAGGACTTATCCTTTAATCCATGTGCTTGGTTAAAAGTGGATATCGAATCTCCCAAGATCCACCATCCATTTTGAAAGTCATCCAAAGAGGTCATATTTTCCAAGAACAGGGGGTAGAAAGTGATTATTGTTACTGACTAGGCTTCAAAGTAATATTTTAGCTTCCGTAAAGACCACCAATTCATAGACAAGCTTTTCTATGGGTAGGTAGCACTGCTCTTCATCCATAAGTTTCTTGTGAGCATAATAAATTGGGTGTTGTCCTCCCTTTTTCTCACACACCAGAGCCGAAATCATAACGTCGTCTACAATGGGTCTCCATCCTTTGGAATCACTAGCAGGGGTGGTTTTACTAAGGTAGGATTTGATCTCCTCCAAAGCTCTTGAATAGTCATCGTTCTATATGAGGCCTTTGTCCTTCTTTCAAAGATGGAAGAATGGTCGGCAGCATTCTGAAGACTTAGAGATGAAGTGATTGAGTACCGCGAGCATACCAATTATCTTTTGAGCATCTCGCAATGTTTGAGGAGATTTGACCCTGGTGATAGCATTAATTTAATCTAGATTGGAGTCAATCCCTCTTTTACTGACTAGATAGCCCAAGAACTTTTCTCAATGGACACCGAATGAAAACTTTCTTGCATTAAGTTTCATACGGTATTTCGTAAGAATATCAAAGGTTATGGATAATTTTGTGCGGTGGTTTCCCTTATTCTTTATCTAGACTAACATATCGTCGATGCATACCTCCATCATGTCTCCCATATGTCTCTTGAACATCTCGGTAACCAGCCTCTGATAAGTCACCCCTACATTCTTTAAGCCAAGCGACACAACCTTGTAGCAGTATATCCCAATGGGGGTTATGAAGGACGTTTTATACTTATCGAGGGCGAACAACGAAATTTGATGGTAGCCTGAGTAGGCATCCAGAAAGCTCATCCTCTCATCTGTTGCCATAGCGTCAACCAACTGATCATCTTTACAAAGATAAAATTTTTCCTTGGAGCATGCTCGGTTAAGATTTATGAAATCAATACAGACCCTCCAACTATCATTGCTTTTGTGCACCACCTTTGGGTTAGATAGCCAATTAGGGAACTGAACTTCTCTAATGGATTATGTAGCAAGTAGGTTCCCTATTTTATTTTCCATCGTTTTAGCCTTCTCGTGAGATATTCGATGGGCCTTTTGAGTGATTCTCTTGAAGGCTGGACCAATGTGCAGGTCATGGAAGGATACGTTGGGATCAATCCCTGGAAAATCATTCGGTTCCCAAGCTAAAACATCTAGATTACTTCAAAAAAGGCAATCATTTTTTTCTTCTCCTGATTGAAAAGTTTGGCTCCCATTAGAAATTTCGTCTTCTACAAGTTCTCATTGGCCCCAACCTCGTCCAAGGTTTCAATGACCCTTTTAGTGGGGTGTACCCTAGTCTCCTCCACCCCTGGTCGATTGTACCGTAGTTTCTATTTGAAGGGTGTAACCCCCTCCTAGGTTTCCTCTTGAGAATCCTTTAGCTCCTCCTTCTTTTCCTTCTTGGAATGAATGGCCACGATGAAGCATTTTCTGGCAGTGGCCTGGTCATCACGAATTTTGATAACACCCCGGTCAGTGATACACTTCAACTTTTGGTGGTAGGTGGATGATACGACCCTCATAGCATGCACCCATCCTAATCCCAAGATGTCATGATATGAGGACTCTATGTCCACCACTAAGAACTCGATCAACTTTGAGATGTTCCCTGCTCTGACTGGTAGGACTATCTTTATCAACACTATTGTGATCTTCCCTGCAAAATCGACCAATGGAATTGTGGTCTCCTTGAGGTCGGAGGTATTTATCTTCATCTTGTGGAACAACTCTAGGTACATCACTTCTAATGAAATCCCCTGGTCCACGAGTAGTTTATCAACATTCTAATTGGCAATTCTTAGGGTAATCACCAGTGCATCGTGATATGGGGTTCTCACTCCGACTAAATCTTCCTCGGTGAAAATAATATGTTTGGTATAATCAACGTCCTATAGTTGCGGGTTCTTACTATCCTGGGTTTTGGCAGGGTCAATCTGAAATGCCTCCATGATGGAAGTAACCTTCTTCAACTCCATTCGAACGGCATTCCCTTATATTTTCTTATGGTTTGATGCCCCATGTATTACTTCGAACTCATGTCCCGTGTTATCATCAAGGATGTTGTCCGAATTCTGGTCGCTATCATCTATGACCTTATCTGATTTCTTCTCAATGTACTCATTGAGGTGCCCATCTTGGACCAACTCCTCCAAGCGTGACTTCAAATCCTTCCAATTTTTAGTCTTGTGGTCGCACTCTTTATTGAATACACATATCACCGTGTTGTTTCTTTTCCTTGGGTCGGTACCCATCTTCTTGGGCCACTTGATGAATGGTTGGTCTTTGATCTTGCTCAAGATCTTATGAATGGGTTCCTTGAAGACTATGTTAACAACCTGGAATGCCTTAAAATGATCAACCTTATTCCCATTCTTGGAGTCGTTCTTTCCCCCATACTTGTTCCCCTTCTGTAAAGTATCACTCTTTTCTGGTCATTTAATTGTCGTCAAGAGTGTTGACTTTCTTCCTAGTCAGGGATTGGTGCAGTAAAGAGGTGGGCGGCAGACCAATTTTGAAGGATGAAATGGAAACCTGCTCCGAGAAATCATCGACCTCGTTGAAGACTTACAAATACCATTGGGCATAATCACAAAGGATCTTTTGCATATTTTTCTTCATCGTGAACAGTTCATCCATCCTCTTAGGGTGGGAGTTATGGGTTATGAAGCAGACAATAAAGGTCTTTGCTAGAGCCTTGAAGTTTCTGATCGACGTGTGAGGTAGCTTATCAAACCACTTCTATGATACATCATGTAGGATAAAACGAAAAATTCATCACATCAGTGTATCATTATGTATCCATAAGGTCATCGCTTGTCTGTATTTCCAAACGTGGTCTATGGGATCTGTCTTTCTATCGTAAATTTTAAACTTAGGAACGACAAACTTCTTTGGGGAATCATCCTCTTCGATCCCCTTGAGAAAGGGGATTTCATCTAGGTATTGAGATCTCTCTTATCTAGATCCCTTGTGAATCTTTCTCCATGATGGTCTGCATGTTGGTCCATGTCTCTATGAACCAGCGTCCTAATGACCTCAGTTTGTCTATCATTGCTCATGTCGCATTCTCGTGGTTGGCCATGCTTTAATTGACCATGCTATGATCTGGCACGTTCAGTTCTATCATTTTCATGCCTAGATCTCCTCCCTCAACGGATATTATTAATCTCTTGAGGACTAGGAGTCTTATTACGATGTTTCCTTGTGTCCCTATGTAGATATCTCTCCATTCTTTTAAGTCTCTTATGGAGGTGAGCCTTCTCTTCCATCGAGAGGCGTGTAGCCTCCTCTTATTCTTGAATCCTAGCTTCGTAAGCGTCGACCAACATAGAGATTTACATAGACCTGGGTGGTCCCTGGCTCTCTTCGGAAGGCTTCCTTTCTTGGCGAAACCTAGGATTTTTATGCTGGCGAATCTTCGACCTGACCCTGGGTGGAACTGGGTCTTCTTGCACATTGCCAACCTGAGTAATGTTTCTGCTATGGTGAGACATAATGGGCTTTATATTTGTAAAGGTTTTTACAGGAATAGAAATCGCTTCTCACAGACGGCGCTAATTGTGAGTACAAGAATTATCATAATAGAATTATAGGAAATAATCACAAAGAACATAATGCAAAAATCACACACACAACAACAATGTGCGTGGTTCGACAACTTGCCTACATCCACGAAAAGGGTACTATTTTATTATAGTGTCTCTCGATTCTCGAGATTACATCACCTTGCCCCGGTTCAGGGCTTACAATCTATAGGTACGTAAAAGTAAGACATTGAGTTTTACAACTCAATTAACACGTGGATAATTCATAGTGTTCCTAATATCTCCTCCAAGATTATCGGTAACTAATTTGAATATATCCGTGAGTGTTCTAGTGTGTTTCAAATACACGCGAGTAGATTAAAGTCTCATTTAGGTCGGGCAGCGCTTTGGGAAATCCAGGTTGGCCGCTAATCTCATGGGCCATATTGAATGGATCCCCATAAAAATATTCACTAAAATGTACATTCAATGCTCCGATTTTTGTTCATAACCATACATATAATTTTAGCACATATACAATCAATGTACATGTAATTCTTCATTAAAATGGTCTCCAACACAAATATATATGAAAATCATCCAATACCCAGTAAATCAGTCACCACAAACCAAGCCCTAATACAATTATAAACACAAACATACACATATCTTAATTAATAAAGATTAGGGTCTCACTAGGGTTTTGCTTCATCATATATCTTAACTCAAATACTTAGTTTGGTTAAAGATGTGAAATTACCAAATATTAATGTCCTGAATAAATATTTTAAGGTTTTGTTTCATCACATGCATACACAAATATATATATATATATATACACACACACACACACACACACACACACACATACACAAGGGTTTTTCTCCATCACATACATAGATAAAGGTATACATATATACACAAGGGGGTTTCTTCCTCATAAACATACATATATATATACACACACACACACACACACATACACAAGGGTTTTTCTCCATCACATACATAGATAAAGGTATACATATATACACAAGGGGGTTTCTTCCTCATAAACATACACAAATGTATATACATACATAAACGCATAGACAGAGAGAAAGTGACCTGAGTGTGTAGTTGTAGTGTGGTGGTATCCGAAGTGGTAGCCATGTTTCATACAGGGGTATTTCGTAAAGAGATGAGAATTAGGGAAATTAGTGAAATGAGCCATAACGGTTTTATTCATACCTAACAAAGGGTACCGCGACCATGGTCATTGACTATTTTGAATTAAAAACACTTGTCACGATTATTATTGGTGGTCATGTTCCATGACCGTGACCCTTAATATACTCAAGAAAGGTGGTCATGGTCTAGAATCATGACATAACTGGTGCGGCCATTTTTCATCCAATATTCATCATGATCATTGGTCACTCTTTAGGCCCGTGACCATTTTCCACACATTATTTTCATAGTCTTTAACAAGTGGCAAAGATTTTAGATTGTTATCATTGTCGTGGTCAATTTGGTGCCATATTTTCCTCATAAATAATCAAAGTCTAAGACCATGGCCAAGTTGATCACGGTCCAACACTGTGACAAGTGCTTGGCATTTATTACCCATGAAAGGGGTCACGGTTCATGTCACAGTCAATTATAACTAGTCACAGTTATGGATCATGACCAATCCCATTGTTGGGTATAGTGTAATTGAATAAATGCTGGGATATTAATCCATGGTCCATCCCATGGATACATTGGGGTAAGTACTAACGCAGTGAGATCCTAACACCTCAGGAAAATAAATCCTCGGAGCTCCATTAAAAATGTAAAAATGAGTTGAATTTAATACTTTTTTCAAAATCATTTCACATTACCCAACGTCTTAATAAACAATTGCATAAGCATAAATGAATAAATAAACTCCTTATTCTTATTCCATCTCAAAAGTCCTTTTACAATAAAAAGTACAATGCTTTAAAAATAAAGTACAAAGTTGTCTACTCTTCCCTGTAACCCATATCTGAATCGTACCGCAACAATCAAGAAATAAATCATTGATTAAATCAACACCTATCATGCATATATAAACTATAGGGGTGAAGGAAACCTCAATAGCCTCGTATAAATACTCCAAGTGAACTACGCATATTCATACGTGCACATATATAAGAATGTGAATAGGAACACTCATTATCATCCCCGGAATAAATATCACATCCTAGGATCTCACCATGTCATTATGCATCCCAAGTCCCGCACATATCAAATATCCTCTGCACTTCCTTCCGTATGGTCTGGAGTCTCGATCACATGTCTTGTCAATAATCCTGCCAGTACTCCATGGACTCAAAATAGAACAATCATATACACATGACACGATCGGGTCCTCCTTGTCCAAACACAAAGTCTTAATAGTTTGTAAGGACATAATTTTATAAATATCTGGGGTCAAATCTAGGAATTTTCTGTTTTCCCTAGATCACAACTTGTATGTCTGATACCGCTACATTCAGCACGTCATCACGATCATCCACGACGGCCTCTATCCAAATCCAAGCATCCATCATCTTCACACGTGCATCATGCTACATGCAACGTGCTGCTCAGTTGTTTCCCACTACTCCACGACACATTATTGGTAAAATGATTTATCGGAGTTGTTTATTTTTGCATAAATATTTGGGAAATTTTTCAGAAAATGTTTTTTTGAAGTCTGAATTATTTTTATCAAAAGCAGAGTTTTTTCTAAGTGTAGAAGCGAAGTGCCTCGATCGACGAGCTCGTTCAAACGAGCTAGCACTATCGTTCGAGCGAGATCAGCATCTCGCGCGAAGTCATTCGAACGACACGTGTCCTTCGTTCGAGCGAGATGCCTATCTTTTTCAAGCAATGCTGCTGCCTCGATTTTCGTATAAATACCAGTGTGCCTTCTACACGTTTTCCCAATTATTTTTACAGCACGATTTCTGCGAAAAATTGTCCAGAAAATAGACTTCATTTTTTTAGGTTTTATGCCTTCTTTATTCACATAAACACTCCCATCTATGTATGTGAATTGTTAAACCTTCAAGAGGATCGTTTACTACTCATCTGGAGTACTTTTTGGAAGAGCCGCCTTCTTCTCTACTGCTGCCCACCTGGAGTTCCTAAGGGAGATTCCAGTCGACAACATAAAAATCGACACCCGAGGGTATTTCTTTGTCACACTTATTTTCATTGTAATCCGTGTAACCGTTTTTACAAATTATAGTGAAAATAAAAAGGTTTTGCCCCTTGGGGGATTTTTTCTCATTTGTGTGTTTTGTGTGTGATTAAATATTCTTGCATGATCATATTATTTCTAATCACACCTAAATGCATGTTTTAGGATTAAATTGAAAAACTGAGATTTAATTAAATAATTTCTTAATTTGAACGATAGCGCACTCTTCATAGTTCATAAAAATTGACTTAATATCCCAACGATTCCATGGCATGGCACACAAACTAAAAGACAAGAAATTAGCCCACAAGCACACCATGTCCAATGAGTGGATTGATTAAAGGATGCCTTATCATCATTAAACAACGAAAATAATATTAATCTCGCAATATATCGTCTTTATCAATATTACATAATTAGGTAATTATTATTCTGCCCAATCGCATGTGTAATATCATCTAATTACGAATTTCGCATCTACTCGGTATGGAAAAAAATATCATATAATCATGCGTGCAACAATGATGTTATTTACATACAAGTATAGCATATAAATATGTAACGCACAGAATGGAATATATTTATACAAACAATGTTGAACATGTATAGAACACAAAATGACCACGGGATAACGAACCTACCTCAATTCGCAAAATAATCCAAAAATCAGTAAGAAACTATAGCCCTGAGCACTGTAGGGGAAAATATTCATAAGATATTCATGTAATCTCCAAAAATTATGAAACCAGACCCCTCACATTACCAATTAAATTATCTAGGACTTTTAGTCTGCAAAGAAGTCACATTCACAAATATATCACGCCAAAAATATGTTAAAAGTTATAGGATTTTTTTCAGAAAATTTTAGCACCTCTTTTGCTCGCTTCATCTTCTTCCCAAACCCTTGAATTTATATAAATATCTTTATATTTCATATTCCTTGTATTTTATATTCATATATAATATTATATTTCCTCCTATAGCTATTTACCAAGGCCTAGTTGTTGTAATGTAACATATTTATAGTAAGAGGTGACTAATTAGGGTTTTAAAATTGTGAATCCCATTTTTCTCACATGGGACTCCATTAATTTATTCAAATGGGTTCTAAATACATATATATATCCAATAAACACTAGTCCAAAGGTTTTTATAATGCTCTGGCTTGGATTTATGGGTTACTCGTGGTAAACCCAATCTGACCTGAGTGTTTGGTGTGAAGTGAGATGAGATAGCCTAAATAATGTTGCTAATTCAGTTTTATTTAATTAGTGTTTCACTTGTTTAGCTTGAGATTCCAATTTAAATAAAACTAAAGTGGATAGCGTTTATCTACGTGAGGGTCCCATGGAGAGCGTCTCCCAAATCCAAACATACAGAGATTCTAACGTAAAATAAAAAGGATATTTACCTGTACAACACTCTCAAAATAAAGAACCGCATCCAACCTGTCATAATAAAGACGAGGGAATGAGCCAAATGCCCAGTGGGAAAATACAATAATGCAATAAATAATATAATGGATAAAAATAGACTCTAACATGTTTACCTACGTGCGCGTACAATTACTTTGTTTACAAACATATCAATGCATAAAACCATTTTATCCAAAAGGTTACATTCCCCGATTAATTTACCATAATCTCATAAAGGACCCCTTTTTCCTCGTATTGACATTTATTTCTTGATTTAACACACTCGATTAAATACTTTAAACAAACACCCTTTATTTAGAGAAAAACATTTTTTTATCAAAATTGTCGTTTTATTCATACCAAATTTATCGTAGTGTTTTTCTTGAAATTAACCTTTCAACGCATGCAAGCACCGTGTTAGAAAATACTTATTATTCATTGAAAACCTTTAACGAACATACTCTTGTGCTACTTATGGGCTAAACCTCTTTAGGTTGTTTAATTACTCATTTAATCACTTCAGTTTATCATTCTGTTTACTTCGTGGATATTAGCCAATTTCTCATATTACTTGTCCACATCATCTTACAACCAGAACATGTATTAAGTTCATGCAAGTTACATTGTCTTCTTTAAATTTTCCATACAACAAATTTCTTGACACATTTCACTTTTTATTATCTTTTTATCAGAATCTTCCATAGATCCGCATACTTTAAGGGGATCCACACCGCCGACTATGCTACCATATTCTTTGGCCAGTGATTTTAGGTCTTTTACCCAAGGCTCTAGGCCCTCATTAAATATTCCCGATGTCATACAAGTCCATATTAATGTGTTTAACATTTATCAAATGTCCACATTATCCAACCTTTACCGGACGAAGCCAAAAATCCAGGGATGTTACCCTCACCTTGTGTTACACTTTAAAACTCACCATTTCTTATCGTTTATACACTTGCATTGATTTTATCCCAAAAATCACTATCATTTTGTGGACCATTTTTTGTAACACCTTTTTCAACATTTTTATTTCGCTTTAGATAAAATTATCATTTTATCAACTTGTTTTCAAACTTGTCTTTTCCTCCATTTTCACAAGTATTATTTGCCAAAAACATTATTAAGTTACACATACTAACTTCTTGAATATTTTTAACTCATTAAAAATTATTTAAAATTTGGTGTAACATACTTCTCAAGTTGAAAATCTCTTTATTTCAATATGTTATTTATGAATGACATCATTTGGCATTTTGGAGACTACTTTACAAGGAAACACCATTTTTTTCTTTACTTTCACATATAGTCTATGAATACCCACTTACCACATTTTCTTCACCTTTAACAGACTTTAAGGGACATAATTTCCATTTTCTTTATTTCATGTTAAAACTTATTAAAACATTCATTAAACATGTTTATATGCTCATCATCAAAATAACATGAGGAGATGGATTTTTAGTCCAAAAATCCCATTAAATGGGTCTAACATATGTTTCATTCTAAAAAATTTACAATATTGGCATGAACATGCTTTTCAAACTAAAAGATATTTTTATTTCCTCAAAAAGTAAGTAAATTTGTATTTATATAAAATTCCAATTTCACAAGAAATCCTTAAGACATTTCTTCATAAAATATTTTCAACATGAGAAATATCATTTTAAACATTTTATTCCATAAAATGTTTATATATCAAGACTTCTTAAAATACATCATTTTTCTCAAAACTCTTGGGATTTTTCGTAAATCATCTTTTTTTGACAAAATCATAAGAAATTACCTTCTTAAATCATATATGCATTATACTCTAACAATCTCTATATACAAGAGCAATAATATGCAAAATAGAGTTTTAAGCTAAGAGTAAAGTTTTCTACCTCAAAGGAAGCTTTAACAATGGTGGATGAAGTGTAAAAGAATATGGAAACCTCCCACCTTCTAAGATGGCCTTAAAGAGGTTGCCTAGCTCCACTAATATTATCTCCTTAAATGCTCCATGAAAACCCCCTTCAAACTCCATACTTTCTTCTTCTTCTTAATAAATCCCCAATGACATCTCCATAAAACCCCATCTTGCTTGGACGTGTGGTGTATTTGAGTTTTATGAGCTTAAATATGTAAGGATATGGTTAAAATATGGTAGTTTTTGGTGGATGGATGGTGGTGATAGGGTGGTGTGTGGTGGTTGGTGGAGGATGAGCTCCAAGATCTATAGAAAGAGAGGACAAATCTGATTGAAATTGGTTAAACGAGCCAAAACCTCATTCAAATACCCCCCAAACCCTAAGGGTTGAATCCCAGAAATGACTCTAAACTTAACCCTTTATCCAATGGTTCACCAAGCCTTCATCCAAAATTTTGATCTGAACCATTGAGAGCTCGACATGTCATCCAATCTGACGATCAATGCCTAACAACACATTAAAATGTGCGAAATTTTCTAGACTTTTTCTGATCGTTAGAACGACTTTCAACCTCGTCCAAATGAGGTCCCCTCTCGTTCGAACGAGAGTTCTAACAAGGTACAAATGAGAAAAAAATATAGGGTTAAATGGGGGGTGAGAAGTACCTTGTTCGAATGGAAAGTATAATCTCGTTTGAACGATTGAGCATTTCATTCGAACGTGGCTTTCCAACGAGATTCCAGATAGCAATGTAAATCGACCTTTTTCTCAATCATTAGAATTCATTCAAACCTCATCCTAACAATAATGACTTTCATTCGAATGACTGCTATAAATCCCTTCATCAACTCAGGCCATAAAAATCAATTCCAATTGTGTTAGGGCCATTACGTTACCCAAATTTAACTTATGATCCACCTCAACAAGTCCAGAGCCCAATTGGTCATACCAAGTCACAAATCATATAAATACAATAAAAGTTGCAGGGACGCATGTTACAGATATAATAACCCATGAGAACTTATTTTCATTATTTTGAGTGTATTTTACCCACTAAAAAGTCCCCAAATTATGTCGTGTCCAAAATTTTCTAAATAAAAGTATAACTACATAAATTAAACACGATTCACTTAACTAAATAAGTTAATACATAATATAATTTAAATAATATAAGTCAAGTAATATATCTTAAGTCCAATAAAAAAATCTACAAAATGCACAGTTAGTCTACAGAAAATTACTGCCGAAAACATGGGGTATTATAGATTATAAGGTGAAACTTGTTGCAATTAGATTTAATAAAGATGCTTCAATTGGGTGGAAAAATATCTAGAGACTTCATTTTCGCGAAGGAAAAGGCAGAATTATCACGTAGGAGAAGATGATGAGATACCTAAGGAAGATTTTATGGTCGGATAACTACTTTGAAGATTCTTTACTAAAGTTTTTCAATTTCAAGCAAAGTGAATTTTTCATAGAGGAGTATATTGTTGAATTTCATAATCTCATGATGCGATGTGACTTATTAGAGCTGGATGAACAAACTATTGCTCACTATCCTGGTGGGCTTAAGTCGAAGATTCATAAAATTTTCCAATTGAAATCTTTCTAGACGTATACTTGTGTTTAAAGATATCCGTAAAGGTAGAGATACAACTCAAGGGCAGCGGTGGTTCGAATACATGGAATCGTTGAAATTTGCAACTAAGGACAAAAGCACACCCACCCTTATAATTGTTTAGGGTTGTACAAAGGACATGAGGTAAATGTAAATAAAGGGGTCCTGGTTTAATATTTCATTAGCAAATGATAAAAAGATGAAATTGTAACTCCCCGTAATTTTAATAATTTTTATATTGGGATTAATTAAATTAAAATAGGAAATTAATTTGGAATAACATAAATATTAATTAGCGAGATAAGGGTTAATATTTATTTATATTTAATATTACTTAGTGAATGAGTAATAAATTAATAAGAAAGTTTTATGATTTATCGTGAGTGAGAAATACAACAATTACGGTAAATTTAGTCGGGACGTACATGTATGTCGAGCTAGGACTTAATTTTATGAAATAAAATTTAATTTCATTGTAGATAATTCAAATGGTCATTTCGAGTACACTGGTGTGTCTGAAATGGCTGAAATAGTCAGAAAAATATACTCGGGGATTTAGTTTGGGTCCCGGGACATTTTTAGGCCTAACCGATACCCGGGAGGGGTTGTTTAGTCTTTTGAAATTTTGGGGAAAAGAGACCTACGAGTTTGCAAGACTTTTACCATCTGGTAGGCTGAAGGAGTTAGGGTTAGAAGTTAGGAAACCACAGAGAGGTTACTAGAGGAGGGAGGGGAGGAGTTCGCAGGGCATTCCCACACAATCTTGCCCCACCACCACCACCAGAATGTAGATCGGGAGGAAAGAAAGATAATTCCAACATCTTTTTAGTAGAAATCAGACCTACCATATCAGGAAAGTATTTATCTTGCTACGTTTTGAGCATATATAACATCCATGTTAGTGTAGGATGAATAATTCCATAAAAATATAAACGTAGGCTTGAATTGGAAGACTAAACTCATGTTCTTGGGTGGAAAACCTGATGGATATGTCTAATTCATGTATATAAAATGAAATTAAGGAATTCATCAGTAAAACTTGGAAGAAATCCGAGATTCTTATTAATGTTCTTGAACAAAAATGATAACCTCAGGGTCTGGGGATTTAATGGTGGATTAATTTGAATTAAAGGTGATCCTTGATGATTTTATGATTTTAGTACTTTAGGAATCGTTAAAATATGTAACTAAGATCTTTGGAACACATGGTTGGGATTTTTGGATTGAATTATGATGTAGTTTGGAGGGTTAAAATTCATAGAACCCGAAGTGGAACAATGCTAAAAATGAAACCTGTGTAAGGACACAAATTTCCAATTGAGTTCTTTGTGGTTTTGGATCAATTCCGGACAAAAATGTTTGAGTCATAGGATAGAATTAATTGATCATCCTTCAAGCCTATGAAGTGTTTGTTGAAGACGTAGAGGCCAAGTGTATAAAGCTTCATCAAAATGTTGACTTTAAGTGCCTCGTTTCTACGTCATCAATAGTGGTTCCATGCTCCCAAGGTATGAATGCATTACCAATATATATAGGAGATTGGAACGGTTTATAATGGGTGTAGGTTTAATTAAAAAACTGTTGTTTATTTGTCAGAAAGATTTTATTAAACTTCTATATAAAGTATATAAAGTTTCTCGGCTAAATTCAGAATTTTCAACTTTATGGTTTCTCGTTCGATATTATCGTTCGAACGAGATTGTCGTTCGAACGAGAATGTCGTTCGAACGAAGCTGCCAACGAGCTTCCCCATAGGACACTGGAACATCGTTCGAATTATCGTTCGAACGAGATGGCTATTCGAACGAGATTTCTAACGAGTTCAATTTTAAGCTACTGGAACTTCGTTAGAAAGGCTCGTTCGAACGAGATTTCAGGCAGGAAAATTTTATGGCAGTTTTTAGCAGTTTTTACCCATGTTTCCCACTTCCTTACCCCACTAACTTTTGACAGAACTTAATAGTGCGGGAACCAACCTTTTTGGTTTAACTTTTTCATACACATCTATCTCCAAGAGAGAGTTTGAGAGAAAAATTGATTAAGGAAAAAGTTCATGTTTTAAAGTGTCTAAGTTTTCAAGAAAATTTGATTATACACTTTAGCTTTACACCCATATTGTTTATCTAAGATTCAATAGATATATTTGTACTTGCTTGGAGTTTTGGCATCGGTTTCCATCTCTACTGTTTGAAGAGACATTTTGGGTTTGCTTCTAAATCCCACAAAGAAGAAGAGGTTTTCATTAATTTACCCACTTGTAGAAAGGCTCCTTGTTCGGGTGACGGTGATCATATAAAGTCCTATCGGTGGATTCCGAGATTGCGGTGGAGCTCCATAGTTATTCGCTAAGAAGAGGTTGATACAAAAAGACGCGTCGGGGCTTGAGAGGGATCGAGTCGAGTGTTGTAAGTCATCTTGCTTGTATTTGTAAATTCTGTACTTAGTGGATTTGAGGCTAGGTCCGTCCGAGGTTTTTTCCCATTGTGGGTTTTTCCTCGTACATCGCGGCGTAGTGGATTAATTGTTTATTTTATCTTTTGTAAAATCACCTAGAACGCATGCTTAGGTAAAAAGATAAAATTGGTTTAATTTAATCACTACCCGTTTAATTTGGTGCAAATTAATATTGGGTAATGTTAATATTTATGCTAACTTAATTCAAGTCATTTAATTTAATTGATAAAATTGGTTTGGCCTAACTTGATAAAATTGCAAAATGTGACTTAGGAAAATTTTCTAGGACTTGGATTAATTAACTTAGTTTAAGTGAAATTGTCATTAGTGTGTGTTTATCTTATTTCACTTGATTTATTTTAATTTGTAAAAGAAATTAAAATTTTGGTATTTTTATTTAATTTGAACCATAATCTTCGCTTCCGCATATCTTTCAAAGGAAATTTACTTTTGTATATTAAATTGGGGGCTTATCCTTATTCCAACAAGTGCTATTAGAGCCAAAGCGATAAATTATTTTGTTAAGATCCTTTAAATAATTTTTGGCTAAAATGGAATTTTCTCCATTTTCAAAATTTCCTATTTTCGATGGTTCTAATTACGCGTATTGGAAAGTGCATATAAAATCGGCACTTAAATCTATCAATGAGAGGGTTTGGATGTCTGTAGCTAACGGGTGGTCTCCACCAACTCATTTAGTAGAAAATGAACGTGTTCCCAAACCGGCTGATAGATGGAGTGAGGGTGAATTTAAACTTTCAAACTTTCATTCCCGTGGTTTAAATGCCTTATTTAGCGCTGTCACACCGGATGAATTCCGACGCATTATGACGTGTGAGACCCCTAAAGAAGCTTGGGATATTTGACAACTAACTCATGAAGGTACAAGTGTCGTTAAAGCTTCGAAACTCCAAAACCACACCACTTAATTTGAAACTATCAAAATGAATGAAAAAGAAACTTTTGATGAATTTTATGCTAGACTTTCCGATATTATTAATTCATCTTTTAACTTTGGAGAGAAAATACCCGACAACCGAGTTGTAAAAAAAAGTTAAGGTCCCTACCCGATAGATTTATTCCTAAAGTGACCGTGTTGAATTCTTTACCAACATTAGCCTCTACGAAATTAGAAGAGCTTGTAGGTGATTTACAAACCTATGAACTGGTCATATTTCCCTCTAAAACTGAAAAGAAAATAGAAAAGGGCATTGCTTTAAAAGCTCGAAAAGAGGATAAACAAGTAGTAGAGAGCGAGAATGATAGTGACTCGGAAGATATGACCTTGTTTGCTAGGAAATTTTGAAAATTTCTTAAAATTAACAAAGATAAATTTAAAAATGACTTTAAGAAATTTGAAACTTCTAAGCATGATAAAACCGAGAGGATCCTATAATACCCCGTATTTTTATGCTTTCCTAATTTGGGGATTTATTAAATTTAATGTCAGTTAATTATTTAATATAAATCCTGAAATTAATTATTTTATAATTATTAACATGATGTGAGTTAGTAATTATGGGAAACTTGTTGAATATTACTAATGAGCAAAGTAATATATAATATTGGTTCTATTAAATGTCACGAGTGAATAGAATGACAATTTTGGAAATTTAAGTCGGGACGCGCCTGTGTCGTTTCAGGAATAAATGTTGATTAATAAAAGTGAAATATTTTTAAGTTATCTGTATGGTCGTTTTGAGTGCGTCAAGGTGTCCGGAAGGGTCGAAATGGTCAGAAAAGTGTACTCGGGGGTTTAGTTTGGGTCTCGGGGTGTTTTTAGGCCTATCTAGCACCCCGGGAGGGCATTTTGGACATTTTGCATTTTTGGGTAATTAAACCCACGAAAATTATTAGACTATATCAGCCAATTGGAATAGTCCTTTAGGTTTATCAGACTCAAAACTTTATAACGGCCATAGGAGAGGGAAGGAGAAAGCTTTCCAAGCAATCCAAGGCCAAAAAGTCATCCGATTGCACCGCCACCACCACCAACGCGTAGATCGCGCGACGGGGAATGTAATCACACCAAATTCATCCACAAATTAGAACTCTGAAATTTTCAGGCAAGTATTTATCTTTCTTATTTTCATTAATGCATCGTTCATGTTAGTCTAGGGTGATTAGGGTGAGTTTGGTAGAAGAAAACCCATGTTGGAGATAGGAAAATCGCATGTAGTAATGATAAAAATGGAAATCTGGAAATCCCCTTCGTATGTAGAGGTTGAACCATGGATTTATGATGTATTAGGAGTAGAAATTCTGGAAAAAGAATGATTAGAACAAAGTTAAAGAAAATTCTAAGGTTCATGAAGTTTATATAAGTTTTGCCCTTTTGATCCATGGTTATTGATGAAAATTCACATGCTTTACTTAGAAGATTGTTAGCTTGGGTTATTAACGTTTGTAGTACGGATTTCTGGGAGTTTGGGTGTTAAAAATCTTGATTTAGTTGAGGTTGGATGTTAGAACCCGTAACTGGTTTCCTGCAGAATTCGCCATACCTTCTTGATCGATCGATCGAGCCAAGAGCTTCGATCGATCGACCCCTTTCTATCGATCGATCGACCCCTCCTGGCAGACTCACATTTTTCCCTTCTAATTAGTTGATTTCAATTTATATGAGTAATAATCTTTGGACATCCTTATTAAAATATTTTGGGAGAAAATAAAGACCAGTAGGACTTATTAAAAATATGAAACCTTTAATGTAAGACGAGATTTACATTTTCGAGAATGTTTACATATAAGTGACGATGGAACTATGTATTAAAGAGGGAGACGCGTAAGGTAGTTACGTTGGAAAATAAATGAGTACCTACTGAAATTACACTTGGGAGGAGAGGAATCCACGGGTATCACTTAATAAGTTGGGATATTTCCACAAATTAAAGTAAGAGGCGAACCGTTATAAGTGATAATTAAACAACGAATAATAAGGACAAATGTCATAATTATGTGTTATGAGATGTACATAAAGTTGATATTGTAATAGTAGTATATTTATATGACTGTGATTATGCATATACTATATACGTGTAAAAATCATGCCCACGCAACTTGCTATCCCTGAGGTTACTGCACTGGGACAGTCTTATCTCGAATGGGCCTTCATGGGGGATATTAACTCGTACCCTAGAAGATAGGAATCCTAGGTACGGGCTATCGGATCGATAGTCGGATGGTCCTAAGAGACGTGAGGGTGTGTACTTACCTCTTGGACTTGAAAACTATGCTTCGCCTCAATATTATTTTTGTTTGTGTTAATACAGTTCGACAGTGATTCCGAACTTGTATTTCCCTTAGTACGAGAGACACGGGGACTGGATAGCAAAGTATGCCCGCACCATAATTATTATGTGGGGTGCCGTTAGAATATATATATTATATGAGTATTTAATATATATATATTAAATTCTGGAATTTAGGAACTACCTACTGTGTTTATGGTAAGTAAGAAATGTATAATTATTACAATTGAGAAAGATGTGTTTTAAAAGTATAATATGTTACGGAGAAACTTTATTAGTGATTAAGGTTTAAATGAGAACTTTGTTGTCAAATGAAATTACCCTCTTAAACAGTTGAATTGTTCAGTTTAAATCTTACGAGTAACCTAAGATAAGATAAGTTAAACCGTTGGGAAGGTTAGTGCGATAGGTGTGCACATTAGAAGAGAGGTGAGAATTTCTGAAGGGAGTGCCGCACTAATATGTTGTTGCATTAGCCTGTAAACATTTTAAATACTTGCTAAACAAATTTTAAATCATTTCTACAATCGGGCTCTGACCCGTTTCTATTTTCCTTTCTCTCTTGTATATATATATATATGTATATATTACAGGTGCCCATCCACAGGGGCGTCTTGCATAGGATCCTTTGGAAGGAACATGCTGCAGCTTAGGTGGGAGTTGCAGGCCTCTTGCTTAGACGACTTCATTTATTTGATTCCACTCCTAGCATATTTATTCAGTTGGGAATGTGTCGCCCGTTTCCATTATCCAGTTGTTTTATTGAACATTGTGATTCATTTATTTCTAGTATTGTCACTTTGGAATTTATTACTGTCTGGATGTTTTACTTTAAGTTTTAAATGTTGGGATTTAGTTGTTGAATGTTTAAATTATTTGGATTATATGTTCCGGGATAATTGTGGTGTGATTCTTTAATATTGAATTATGTAAAGTTTTAAATCATTGGTTATAAATAGAATTTGGAAAGTAATGTCTAAAATGGTTTTGACACTTAGGTTAATTAATTAGGGTGTTTAAATTGGAAAATTTATTTTTACGACAGTGATGCTAAGAATGAACCAACTGTTTACCTTAATTTTAATTTAATAAAGGAGTGATCGCCCGTTATTTAATTAGGCGGGGTGTCACAGGTGGTATCAGAACATCAGGTTCTAGTGTCCTTAGGATCTGTACGGCTTATTTCGCTTTCAGCTAAGCATTTTTGCTATAGAACCCTATTTTAGGATTGTTGTATTCTTGCTTTTACCTTTACGTCTTCAGCTATTTAAGATTTGATAATAACTGTAGACTAAGAAATTTCTTCACGTTTCATATGCCTCCGAGACGTGCCCCAAAGGATAGGCGTGCCCAAGCCGAGCAGCCAACAGCTCCGGCTCAGGGAACGATGAATGCTAATGAAGTAGCCACTATTGTTGCTCAGGTGGTGAATGCCGCGTTAGCGATAGTACAACAGGCTCCACCCCAGATTCAGGCAGTGGCGCCAGTACCTGCACAATTTCCATCAGCATGGGAGCGGGTTAGGGATGTCTTTCAGAATGTGCATCCCCCTGAGTTCTCTGGTAGTTCAGATATCATCATCGTCAGCCAATGGAAGAAAGATATCCAGCGGCATTTTCATATGTATGAGTGCACAGATGTGCAAAAACAGTTGTTGGCTTCCTTTAAGTTAGCGGGGGCCGCTTTGCAGTGGTGGGAATCCACCACCACCTTGGAGGAGAGAGATACTATTCCAATTCAGGTATTCTGGGAGCGGTTTGACCGCAAGTACTTTCCACCTGCCGTGCAGACTGAGATGAGGCGGAAGTTACTGAACTTGAAGAAGGAAAATTATACCGTTGCTGAGTATGAGGAGGAGTTCACGAGACTTCTCACCATAGTGCCAGATGAGGCACCTACCAAGGGTAAGAAAATACTTTTATTTGTGGACGGGTTAGCTTGGAGGATCCGTCAACACCTTATAGGGAATCTGTCTCTGAGTACTTTCATAGATGTACTCAATGCTTCTTTACTACACTGTCAGGATCACCGCTTCCATCTGCTGGGAAGCAAGCGAGCAGGAGAGTCCGGCCAACAGGGCAGGACAGGGGGTAGTGGCACTGGTGGAGCACCGACATCCCAGGGACAGACTCGTCAGCATGAGCAGAGTTCCCATCAGGGGGACCCTGCCAAGCACTTCCGATCAGGTGATTCCAGGCAGGGATTTGGGGGTTATAGGCAGGGCCAGCCTAATCACCAGGGCCAGCACGGCCAACACCGACAGCAGCAGGGCCAACAGCGTTTTCATCAGGGCTAACAGGGCCAGTGGCGAGGTGGTAACGGCCAGCAGGGCCGTGGTCAGCAGGGTCAGAGGGTAGGTAACTTCAGAGGTCGATGTTTTGTATGCGGCAAGCATGTCCATAAGCTCCAGGATTTCCCAGAGGTTGATAGGGCCCCACAGCAGCAGGGTGCTGATAATGAGCCACATAGGCCACTTTTTCCAACCGCCCTCCCAGCACCAGCCCTACTAGCCATTCCAGCAGCTCCAGTGCAGCAGGGGCAGTTACAGTATGGACGTGTCTATAACGTCCACCAGGCAGCAGCTCCACAGGCACCACCCGCGATTGAGGGTATGTTTCCTATCCATGGTACTATGGGTTGAGTTTTATTTGATACTGGGGCGACGCACTGTTTTATAGCTACCCATTTTGCGAAGGCCTTAGGGTTATTAGCCACAGCAGAGAGCATTGTGATGTGTGTAGACTCACCACTGGGAAATGGTTCGCTTATTTTCTTTATATGCCGGGGTGTGGGGGTAGAGATTGGTAGCTTGGTATTACCTGTAGACATGTTAGTCTTAGATATGCATGAGCATAACATTATTATCGGTATGGATTGGCTCATTGCGTATAGGGCCATGATAGATTGTTTTGGTGGGAGTATTATTTTTTCCATTCCGGGGCAAGAGATGTTTGTAGTGGCGATGACTCACCCAGAGGGAGGCTCGACCGCTCATTTGTTTTACACAGAGAAGGATACCTCTAAGGAGGTTGTGATTCCCTTTTGTGAGTACTCCGATGTATTTCAGGAGATACCAGGCCTACCCCCCAGTCGTGAGATAAACTTTGTCATAGATTTGTTACCGAATACTCGACCTATAGGATGCGCTCCATACCGTATGGCTCCGGTAGAGATACGAGAGTTACGAGACCAGATAGAGCAGCTGTTAGGTCAGGGCTTCATTCGAAGGAGTACCTCACCTTGGGACGCTCCAGTTTTGTTTGTGAAGAAGAGAGATGGTTCACTGAGGCTATGTGTGGACTACCGGGAGTTGAACAAGGTCACGATACGGAACAAGTATCTGTTGCCTCGAATCGATGATCTGTTCGACCAGCTGAGGGGAGCAACTTTCTTTTCAAAGATAGATCTGAGGTCAGGGTACCATCAGTTACGTATTGGGGAGCAGGATGCTTCAAAGACTGCCTTCTTGATGAGATATGGGTCCTCTGAGTTCAGAGTGATGCCATTTGGCCTCACAAATGCTCCATCTGTGTTCATAGACTTAATGAACCGAGTGTTCAAAGAGTTCTTAGATAAGTTTGTCATCGTATTCATAGATGACATTTTGATATATTCACACTCCGAGGAGGAGCATGCCGAGCACTTAAGGCAGGTTCTTCAGACTCTACAAGAGCATCAGTTGTATGCTAAGTACGAGAAGTGCGGATTCTGGTTGCGAGAAGTACAGTTCTTGAGGCATGTTGTTTCTAAGCAAGGGATAGCAATCGACCCGAGTAAAGTGACAGCGATGAGGGAGTGGGGACAGCCCACGACACCGACAGAAGTGCGTAGTTTCTTGGGGTTATCCAGATACTACAGGAGATTCATTCGGGGATTCTCCAAAATAGCGGGTCCATTGACGAACCTGATTCGCAAAGGGGTACCATATGTTTGGGATGATGCTTGTCAATTGGCTTTCGACGAGCTGAAATACAAGCTTATGTTAGCACCAGTCCTTTCTTTACCTAAGCCGGGTGTGGAGTACCTGGTATACACCGATGCCTATTTACGGGGACTTGGGGGAGTACTTCAGCAGGAGGAGAAGGCTATAGCTTTTGCCTCCCCCAAGCTTAAGACGCATGAGAAGAATTACCCCACCCACGACCTAGAGTTAGCAGCGGTCGTTTTTGCATTAAGGATATGGAGGCACTATTTATTGGGGGAGAAGTTTCTCTTGTTCACAGACCACAAGTCACTGCAGTACCTATTCACTCAGCGAGAGCTGAATATGCATCAGCGCAGATGGTTAGAGTTTGTGAAGGACTATCAGTTCGACATACAATACCATCCGGGGAAGGCCAATGTAGTTGCTGATGCGTTGAGTCGTAAACCGGTAGACGATGTAGCGGACATCTGGAAAGCAAAGTGGAAAGAGTTGGGTCACCAGGACGCAGTAGCACGTTCTTTCGTATCTGTCATGACAGTGACACCCGAGATTGTTACGAGGGTGATATAGGCACAGACCGCAGACCCGTTTTGCCAGGAGCAGATTGTATGACTTTTAGCTGAGGGTGCTGAGTCCTATTCTGTTAGTTCTGATGGGGGTTCGAGATTTAATGGGAGATTGGTGGTCCCAGAAGGAGCAGAATTACGTCATGCAGTAATGACCCAGTCTCATGGGTACCGATTTGCGATACATCCTGGAGGAGATAAGATGTACCAGGATATGAGGCGGCAATACTAGTGGAGTGGGATGAAGAAGGACATTGTTGAGTTCGTGTCCAAGTGTTCTACCTCCCAGCTGGTAAATGTGGACCATCAGAGACCATCAGGGTTGCTTCAACCATTAGAAATACCCGCGTGGAAGTGGGAGAGTATTTCCATTGACTTTATTACAGGGTTGCCTACATCACAACGGGGTCACGACTCTATCTGGGTGATTGTAGACCATTTGACCAAGGTGGCTCATTTTTTGCCGGTGCGGACAGATTATACCACGGGTCAGTATGCTCAGTTGTTCATTGCTGAGATTGTCAGATTATATGGGGTGCCCCTGAATATTGTGTCAGATAGAGACAAGATTTTCGTATCGCGTTTCTGGGAGAGCTTTCAGGAGGCTATGGGTACAGAGTTAAGGTTGAGTTCAGCTTATCACCCACAGACAGATGGGCAAACAGAGCATACTAATCAGATGCTGGAGGATATGCTACACATGTGTGTCCTTGATTTTGGAGGAGGTTGGGAGCCACATCTTCCACTGGTAGAGTTCGCTTATAATAACTCTTATCAGTTCACGATTGACATGGCTCCATTTGAGGCTTTATATGGCAGACCTTGTCATTCCCCAACTTGTTGGCTAGAGGTGGGGGATAACAAGTTGCTAGGACTAGAGGTGATTCAGGAAACCTCCGCGAGGATTGAGATGATCAGGAGTCGCATTCGGGTAGCCCAGGACGGGCAGAAGAGCTACGCTGATGCGAAATGGTTCTTCCAAGAGTTTAATGTGGGGGACCAAGTATTACTACGTGTATCTCCTATGAAAGGAGTGATAAGGTTCGGGAAGAAAGGGAAATTGGCCCCGAGGTATGTGGGACCATTTCCCATTATCGAGAGGATTGGGACGATAGCATACAGATTGGGACTGCCAGAGCATTTACATCGCATTCACGATGTATTCCACATCTCGTCATTGAGACGATATCTTCGGGATGACATGGCTCACACCCACATCGCGATAGAGGAGATAGACTTGCAGCCTGACAGCTCTTACGAAGAGAGACCGGTGGCTATCCTAGACCATAGCGAGAGGAGATTGAGGTCGAAGGTAGTTCCACTTGTACGGGTCCAGTAGGAGCATCATAATGTGGAGTAATCCACTTGGGAGCGCGAGGCAGATATGCGTGAGAGAGATCCAGATTTATTCTTACCAGGTATGCCTTATTTTCCGAATTTCAGGACGAAATTCCGTTATTAGGGGGGAAGTATGTAATACCCCGTATTTTTATGCTTTCCTAATTTGGGGATTTATTAAATTTAATGTGAGTTAATTATTTAATATAAATCCAGAAATTAATTATTTAATAATTATTAACGTGATGTGAGTTAGTAACACTACACCAAAAACAGGAAATTGGCACGGTTTAAAACCGTGCCAGACGCAATCTGGCACGGTTCAAAACCGTGCCAGAATCAGGCGTGCCAGATTTTCTGGCGCGGTTTAAAATCGTGCCAGATTTTCCAATCTGGCACGCTTTTAAACTGTGCCAGTTTTTTAATCTGGCACGCTTTTGGAACGCTTTTAAACAGTGCCAGATGTTAAATCTGGCACGCTTTTGGCACACGCCAAAACCGTGCCAAATTATCTATTTTCTGGAACCCTTTTGGCACGGTTATAAAGCGTGCCAGATTGTTTTATAAGCGTTCTCATTTTTATGCATTGGCACGGTTTTGGCACGGTTTAAAACCGTGCCAGATTTTTCAGTTGATTAAAAAAATAATAATAGGAACCAAATCTGGAAAATCTGCAAATTCCAAATTCGGTAGGAAAAATATTTATTATTTGCAAAATCAAAATCAAGAAAATTCATAAATTATGAATATCGCAGGTTGTTGATAAACTAATGTGCATACAAACTTCAAAAAATTACAAGAGATAATACCAATATAAACCAACACATGACCATAAAAGTCGACAATAACTTCAAAAAATTACAAGAGTTAATAGTTCTCATATCAAAAAAAAATTGGGCAGAGTTTCCTCTATTTTTTTAGCATTCCAAAACCTGCTAACATAAAATCTGCCCATATAAAGCCCGCACGGCCATAAAAGTCAACAATAAAACTACTATAGCCAGCACGACCATAAAAAATAAACCATAAAACTACGGAAGCCTGCTCGGCCATAACACAAAAAATAGAATCCTGAATATTAACGACACTAAATACACAATCCCCCTGTTGTAAAGCATTGACTTCTTCGTGCGTTCCAAGTGGATAAAAGCTAACGATTGAATGTCATCCTACAAAAAAAAATAAGACACAAAAAAGATACAATATTAGTAACCAAGTCATTTTTAAAAAAATATTCAAGCAAAAAAAATTCATATACAAGAAGAAAAATTGCATATACGACTACGCGGTCAGTTCCTACAAGTTGCATTGATCCTGTGCGAGGTGTTCGTGCCTCCTACGGGGTCGTTTGGGGGCTGGTTCGGGTTTTCACCCCTTAACGGCCTGTTTTCAAGTCTAAGTGTGATTTTTGCAAATTATCGTCATATTCTCAAACCAGGAGTCCCGGGACTACGCGATCAGTTCCTACAAGTTACATTGGTCCCGTGCGAGGTGTTCGTGCCTCCTACGGGGTCGTTTGGGGGCTGGTTCGGGTTTTCACCCCTTAACGGCCTGTTTTCAAGTCTAAGTGTGATTTTTGCAAATTATTGTCACACTCTCAAACCGGGAGTCCCGTGACTACGCGGTCAGTTCCTACAAGTTACATTGGTCCCCTACGAGGTGTTCGTGCCTCCTACGGGGTCGTTTGGGGGTTGGTTCGGGTTTTCACCCCTTAACGGGCTGTTTTCAACTCTAAGTGTGATTTTTGTAAATTCGGGTCATACTCTCAAACCGAGAGTCCCGGGACTACGCGGTCAGTTGCTACAAGTTACATTGGTCCCGTGTGAGGTGTTTGTGCCTCCTACGAGGTCGTTTGGGGGCCGATTCGGGTTTTCACCCCTTAACGGCCTGTTTTCATGTCTAAGTGTGATTTTTGCAAATTCGAGTCATACTCTAAAAACCGGGAGACCCAGGACTACGCGGTCAGTTGCTACAAGTTACATTGGTCCCGTGCGAGGTGTCCGTGCCTCATACGGGGTCGTTTGGGGGCTGGTTTTGGTTTTCACCCGTTAACGGCCTGTTTTCAAGTCTAAGTGTGATTTTTGCAAATTATCATCATACTCTCAAATCGAAAGTCTCGGGACTATGCGGTCAGTTCCTACGAGTTACAATGGTCCCGTGCAAGGTGTCCGTGCCCCCTACGGGGTCGTTTGGGGGCTGTTTTAGGTTTTCACCCCTTAACGGCCTGTTTTCAAGTCTAAGTGTGATTTTTGCAAATTATCGCCATACTCTCAAACCGGGAGTCCCGGGAGTACGCGGTCAGTCCCTACAAGTTACATTGGTCCCGTGCGAGGTGTTCATGCCTCCTACGAGATCGTTTGGGGGCTGGTTGGGGTTTTCATCCCTTAACGACATGTTTTCAAGTCTAAGTGTGATTTTTGCAAAGTATCGTCATACTCTCAAACCGGGAGACCCGGGACTACGCGGTCAGTTCCTACAAGTTACACTGGTCCCGTACGAGGTGTTCGTGCCTCCTACGGGGTCGTTTGGGGGTTGGTTCGGGTTTTCACCCCTTAACGGCCTATTTTCAAGTCTAAGTGTGATTTTTGCAAATTATCGTCATACTCTCAAACCGGAATTCTCGGGACTACGCGGTCAGTTCCTACGAGTTACATTGGTCCCGTGCGAGGTGTTCGTGCCTCCTACGAGGTCGTTTGGGGGTTGGTTCGGGTTTTCACCCCTTAACGGCATGTTTTCAAGTCTAAGTGTGATTTTTGCAAATTCGGGTCATACTCTCAAACCGGGAGTCCCGGGACTATGCGGTCAGTTCCTACGAGTTACATTGGTCCCTTGCAAGGTGTTCGTGCCTCCTACGGGGTCGTTTGGGGGCTGGTTCGGATTTTCACCCCTTAAAGGCCTATTTTCAAGTCTAAGTGTGATTTTTACAAATTATCGTCATACTCTCAAACCGGGAGACCCGGGACTACACGGTCAGTTCCTACGAGTTACATTGGTCCCGTGCGAGGTGTTCGTGCCTCCTACGGGGTCGTTTGGGGGCTGGTTCGGGTTTTCACCCCTTAACGGCCTATTTTCAAGTCTAAGTGTGATTTTTGCGAATTATCGTCATATTCTCAAACCGGGAGACCCGGGACTACGCGGTCAGTTCCTACAAGTTACATTGGTCCCGTGCGAGGTGTTCGTGCCTTCTACGGGGTCGTTTGGGGGCTGGTTCGGGTTTTCATCCCTTAACGGCATGTTTTCAAGTCTAAGTGTAATTTTTACAAATTATAGTCACACTCTCAAACCGGAAGTCCCGGGACTACGCGGTCAGTTGCTACAAGTTACATTGGTCCCGTGCGAGGTGTTCGTGCCTTCTACGGGGTCGTTTGGGGGCTGGTTTTGGTTTTCACCCCTTAATGGCCTGTTTTCAAGTCTAAGTGTGATTTTTGCAAATTATCGTCACACTCTCAAACCGGAAGTCTTGGGACTATGCGGTCAGTTCCTACGAGTTACATTGGTCCCGTGCGAGGTATTCATGCCCCCTACGGGGTCGTTTGGGGGGTGGTTTGGGTTTTCACCCTTTAACGGCTTGTTTTTAAGTTTAAATGCTGATTTTTGCAAATTATCGTCATACTCACAAACCGAGAGACTCGGGACTACGCGGTCAATTCCTACAAGTTACATTGGTCCCGTACAAGGTGTTCGTGCCCCCTACAGGGTCGTTTGGGGGGTGGTTTGGGTTTTCACCCTTTGACGGCTTGTTTTTAAGTTTAAGTGCTGAGTTTTGCAAATTATCATCATAGTCTCAAACCGGGAGACCCGGGACTACACGGTCAGTTCCTACGAGTTACATTGGTCCCGTGCGAGGTGTTCGTGCCCCCTACGGGGTCGTTTGGAGGGTGGTTTGGATTTTCACCTTTTAACGGCTTGTTTTTAAGTTTAAGTGTTGATTTTTGTAAATTATCGTCATACTCTCAAACCGGGAGACCCGGGACTACGCGGTCAGTTCCTACGTGTTACATTGGTCCCGTGCGAGGTGTTCGTGCCACCTACGGGGTCGTTTGGGAGGTGGTTTGGGTTTTCACCCTTTGACAGCTTCTTTTTAAGTTTAAGTGCTGATTTTTGCAAATTATCGTCATAGTCTCAAACCGGGAGACCCGGGACTACACGGTCAGTTCCTACGAGTTACATTGGTCCCGTGCGAGATGTTCGTGCCCCCTACGGGGTCGTTTGGGGGGTGGTTTGGATTTTCACCCTTTAAGGGACTGTTTTTAAGTTTAAGTGCTGATTTTTGCAAATTATTGTCATACTCTCAAACCGGGAGACCCGGGACTACGCGGTCAGTTCCTACGAGTTACATTGGTCCCGTGCGAGGTGTTCGTGCTTCTTACGGGGTCGTTTGGGGGCTGGTTCGGGTTTTCACCCCTTAACGGCCTGTTTTCAAGTCTAAGTGTGATTTTTGCAAATTATCGTCATACTCTTAAACCGGGACTCCCGTGACTATGCGGTCGTCATACTCTCAAAACGGGAGACCCGAGACTACACGGTCAATTCCTACGAGTTACATTGGTTCCGTACGAGGTGTTCGGGCCTCCTACGGGGTCGTTTGGGGGCTGGTTCGGGTTTTCACCCCTTAACGGCATGTTTTCAAGTCTAAGTGTGATTTTTGCGAATTATCGTCATACTCTCAAACCGGGAGACCCGGGACTACGCGGTCAATTGCTATAAGTTACATTGGTCCCGTGCGTAAGTAATTGAGAAAGGCCACAAACCAAGCACATGTGTTCGATGTGGGTCCTATCGATTTGTCGATTTATTCCGAGTCCTATTGTGAAATATTGAGTATTGTCCTCACCATGGGTCCTATTCATTATACTAAATAATTGCGAGTGTACAAAATTAATAAGACAGTCATAAAGTCTATAAGCATGAACTATAATGTTACCATAGAAGTAGGATCTTACTTAAATTGGTATAGCATCTAAATAAAGTAACTATGATTTACACATGCTTAAAACATCAAAAACACAATATTAATTCAAGATTTAATGATAAAACCCAATTCTGTATCAAGAACCCTAAAAATTCAATCTTAATCAATTTGATCCCATTCTCTAAATATTTACGCATATATTCAAGGGGTTTATGAACGATTCATAGTAGAAGTCAATTCATATACATAATCTATCAATTTCAACTCATATTGAAATACAAATAAACCAAACCAAAGATGAGGTAATTTTGGTAATGGCCAGGCTATAGGGGACAATACAAACTTGATGTAACAACAGAGATGAGGTAAGTTTGGTAATGGCCAGGCTAGTGTTAAAACCAAGCACTAAAAGCTTAGGATTCACTCCATTAAAGATGAAGAGGGTAATACTTGGGAGAATAATCAAGACGTTATTAATCACATTGTGGGATTATTTAAGAAACAACTTACAGAAGACCAAACTACCATCTTTAGTAGTGTAACTACAAACCTTATTCCTTCTCTCATTTCCACTCCAGAGCTAAGAATCTGAAAAATGTATGGGCACATTATGATATACAATTGCAGTTACGATGATTTCAAGCCATGAGATGAAAAATAGATTAAAAAACTAACACAAACTTGAACTTTTAAAAAATGTACTAAATTGAAAACATAAAATTATGAATAACATCCTTAAACTTACCGAAGGCGTTCAACAAAAGGTTTTAGGGACATTATCTTTTTCTCCTTGATCCGAGGAAACACATTGCAATGTAGAACTGTGATGGAGCATACTTGGGAATGTTTTTTACTGTCCGTCTAGTATGCATAACACAATATTGTCCCAACAAAATACATGTTAAATTACAGAACATCTTGTAGGTTAATAACAAGTGAAAGAATAAAATACATATCAAATTAGTTAGAAATTACTTATCATGGGGCAAAAACTAAAAGATAAAATGGAATATTAGTAGCTCTAGAACCCCGTGCACCATTGTTAGGCTTTTGAAGTGCAAAAAAGGGTGCATAAGATTGGTAACTGCAAATAAAGCAAATAAATGTCAAAATAACCTATATAGGTACACTAACTCAGATCCGTGAATATCGATCTTTCAACACAAATAATAAATCAGATATTAGTGTTTCGTAATACCTGATTAAGGTTCGTGGGTTGTGTGAGGGTTGCTACGGAGGTCCGTTGCTCATGGCCTTAGCATTCATTCAAAGAGATCCATCTCCGTCAAACCTAGACTCTTCTCTTCCGAATCTGTATGTCTAAATCATCTTCTGATCTTATGTCATTTCATTTAAGAACCTGTTATTGATTAAACATTTGATTATGTGAATAAAATGTAAGAGATTGTTGGAGGGTCATCATATACTATAGTAGATCATACGTACGATGCGGTGGTGGTAGTTGCAGGTGGTGCCGGCCTCAGAGCGGCAATAGGGCTGCCTGAGCATGAATTTAGCACAACTTGTATTATTAAGCTCTTCTCAACTCATTCACACACAACTGCCGCTCAGGTACACTTTTGTTTTTCCTTACCTCATGCCTAAAAAATAAATACTACAAACTAATAACAACATTTATACTAATATTAAAGGAGACAAAACAACATTTATACTAATGTTAGACGCGTTGTATATTCCCTGTATATAGGTTCGCACCCTTTGCGAGGTTTCTTAATGGCATTTAATTATCTAAAAAAAAGAGGTAAAACAACACTGTGATACTAAAAGGGGTAAAATAGTTGTGCCATTTATACTAATAATTACTATAAATCAATATTCACATTTATACAAATATTAGAAGGGGTAAAACGACACTAATCTCAGCAATATTTTTAGAACCTTAGCAATCTCATAATATCAGCAATGTGTACATATATATATTAATAAAAAAAATGGGAGGATTTACCTGGGCTGGCTAGACCCGACGAGTCCCAAACTCGCCATCGCTGCTACCCTCCTCTATCGCCGGCGTGTCCCAAACTGGGCAGCCCTTGTCTCTGGCGCCATCCACCCTTGCTCCGATTGTCGAATTTGACCCTATTGCTTTCCGAACCTACCCGGTTTGTACCCTTATCTGCTCCATCCATGACTCCATCTCCACAACACGGAACCACCCATACCCGAACCCCCCGGACATCTCCTGCCTCCATTTCAGCCAATCGATTTCCTCACCTGTGCAAGACCAAGTAAAACCAAAGACAAACCCATCTCCCACAAGGCAAAATCGTTTTTAACCATAAACCAAATGCTAAGACCATTTTAACCCATGAACAAATCCGTGGGATGTGGATGGTGGAGGATGGAGATGTGTGGAGCGTGTGAGAGGGAGAGAGAGATAGAGAAAGCGGGGGCTGAGCGATCGAGAGAGGGAGAGAGCGGGAGGCTAAAAAATTAAGTGGGATAAATTTTTTTTTGGTTATTTATATTTTAGTGAAATGTACTCAATTTTGGCACACTTTAAAGCAGTGCCAAATTTTGGCACTGTTTTAAAGTGTGCCAGATTGTCATTAAACCGTGCCAGAATCTGGCACAGCTTAAAACCGTGCCCGAATCTCCTTGCCACAGCGTGCCAGATTAGCATTTTTGGTGTAGTGTAATTATGGAAAACTTGTTGAATATTACTAATGAGCAAAGTAATATATAATATTGGTTCTATTAAATGTCACGAGTGAATAGAATGACAATTTTGGAAATTTAAGTCGGGACGCGCCTGTGTCGTGTCGGGAATAAATGTTGATTAATAAAAGTGAAATATTTTTAAGTTATCTGTATAGTCGTTTTGAGTGCGCCAACGTGTCCGGAAGGGTCAAAATAGTCAGAAAAGTGTACTCGGGGGTTTAGTTTGGGTCTCGGGGCGTTTTTAGGCCTATTTAGCACCCCGGGAGGGCATTTTGGACATTTTGCATTTTTGGGTAATTAAACCCACGAAAATTATTAGGCTATATCAGCCATTTGGAATAGTCCTTTAGGGTTATCAGACTCAAAACTTTAGAACGTCCATAGGAGAGGGAAGGAGAAAGCTTTCCAAGCAATCCAAGGCCAAAAAGTCATTCGATTGCACCGCCACCACCACCAACGCGTAGATCGCGCGACGGGGAACGTAACCACACCAAATTCATCCACAAATCAGAACTCCGAAATTTTCAGGCAAGTATTTATCGTGCCTATTTTCGTTAATGCATCGTTCATGTTAGTCTAGGGTGATTAGGGTGAGTTTGGTAGAAGAAAACCCATGTTGGAGATAGGAAAATCGCATGTAGTAATGATATAAATGGAAATCTGGAAATCCCCTTCGTGTGTAGAGGTTGAACCACGGATTTATGATGTATTAGGAGTAGAAATTCTAGAAAAATAATTATTAGAACAAAGTTAAAGAAAATTCTAGGGTTCATGAAGTTTATATAAGTTTTGCCCTTTTAATCCATGGTTACTGATGAAAATTCACATGCTTTACGTAGAAGATTGTTAGCTTGGGTTATTAACGTTTGTAGTACAGATTTCTGGGAGTTTGGGTGTTAAAAATCTTGATTTTGTTGAGGTTGGATGTTAGAACCCGTAACTGGTTTCCTGCAGAATTCGCCATACCTGCTTGATCGATCGATCGAGCCAAGAGCTTTGATCGATTGAAGGTTCGATCGATCGACCCCTTTCTATCGATCGATCGACCCCTCCTGGCAGACTCACATTTTCCCCTTCTAATTAGTTGATTTCAATTTATATGAGTAATAATCTTTGGACATCCTTATTAAAATATTTTGGGGGAAAATAAAGACCAGTAGGACTTATTAAAAATATGAAACCTTTAATGTAAGATGAGATTTACATTTTCAAGAATGTTTACATATAAGTGACGATGGAACTATGTATTAAAGAGGGAGACGCGTAAGGTAGTTACGTTGGAAAATAAATGAGTACCTACTGAAATTACACTTGGGAGGAGAGGAATCCACGGGTATCACTTAATAAGTTGGCATATTTCCACAAATTAAAGTAAGAGGCGAACCGTTATAAGTGATAATTAAATAACGAATAATAAGGACAAATGTCATAATTATGGATTATGAGATGTACCTAAAGTTGATATGGTAATAGTAGTATATTTATATGACTGTGATTATGCATATACTATATACGTGTAAAAATCATGCCCACGCTACTTGCTATCCCTGAGGTTACCGCGCTGAGATAGTCTTATCTCGAATGGGCCTTCATGGGGGATATTGACTCGTACCCTAGAAGATAGGAATCCTAGGTACGGGCTGTCGGATCGATAGTCGGACGGTCCTAAGAGACGTGAGGGTGTGTACTTACCTCTTGGACTTGGAAACTATGCTTCACCTCAATATTATTTTTGTTTGTGTTAATACTGTTCGAGAGTGATTCCGAACTTGTATTTCCCTTAGTACGAGAGATACAGGGATTGGATAGAAGAGTATGCCCGCACCATAATTATTATGTGGGGTGCCGTTAGAATATATATATTATATGAGTATTTAATATATATATTAAATTCTCGAATTTGGGAACTACCTACTGTGTTTATGGTAAGTAAGAAATGTATAATTATTACAATTGAGAAAGATGTGTTTTAAAAGTATAATATGTTACGGAGAAACTTTATTAGTGATTAAGGTTTAAATGAGAACTTTGTTGTCAAATGAAATTACCCTCTTAAACAGTTGAATTGTTCAGTTTAAATCTTACGAGTAACCTAAGATAAGATAAGTTAAACCATTGGGAAGGTTAGTGAGATAGGTGTGCACATTAGAAGAGAGGTGAGATATTTTCAAGGGAGTGCCGCACTAATATGTTGTTGCATTGGCCTGTAAACATTTTAAATACTTGTTAAACAAATTTTAAATCATTTCTACAATCGGGCTCTGACCCGTTTATATTTTCCTTTCTCTCTTGTATATATATATGTATATATTACAGGTGCCCATCCACAGGGGCGTATTGCATAGGATCCTTTGGAAGGAACGTGCTGCAGCTTAGGTGGGAGTTGCAGGCCTCTTGCTTAGACGACTTCATTTATTTAATTCCACTCCTAGCATATTTATTCAGTTGGGCATGTGTCGCCCGTTTCCATTATCCAGTTATTTTATGGGATATTGTGATTCATTTATTTCTAGTATTGTCACTTTGGAATTTATTACTGTCTGGATGTGTTACTTTAAGTTTTAAATGTTGGGATTTAGTTGTTGAATGTTTAAATTATTTTGATTATGTGTTCCAGGATAATTGTGGTGTGATTCTTTAATATTGAATTATGTAAAGTTTTAAATCATTGGTTATAAATAAAATTTGGAAAGTAATGTCTAAAATGGTTTTGACACTTAGCTTAATTAATTAAGGTGTTTAAATTGGAAAATTTATTTTTACGACAGTGATGCTAAGAATGAACCAACTGTTCACCTTGATTTTAATTTAATAAAGGAGTGATCGCCCGGTATTTAATTAAGCGGGGTGTCACAGATCCCTAAAACTATTAATAAAAATTTAAATAGGGACGAGTCAAATAGGTGTTTTGGTTGTGAGGGTTATGGCCATAGGGCTTCTGAGTGCCCCACTAAACTAAGGAGAGAGGGTAAGCGACCCATTTCATATAATGTAACCCTTAGTGATAGTGATAAGGAAGAGGGATCCGATTCCCCCACTAAGCCCAACTTTGTGGCTTTTATGGCTAGTCATGTGAGTGATAGTGTGAACTCATCTATAGATGAAAATTTAACACATGACACTTCCATGGTCATAGTTTATGATTCCCTTATTTTTTATGATAGTGAGAGTGAAGAAGAAAGAGAGATTGAAAATGAAGAAGAGGTTAATGTGAGTGAACTTCAAAATGCTTTTCAAGAATTATATGACGAATCAATTAAATTAAAAAGAGCTAATTTGAAGTTAGAAGCTTGTTTAAAAGAGCGTGTCAAGGTTATTGATGATAGTGCGTTAGTGGAAGACCTTAGGACACATGAGAGGACTCTTCGAGAGAAGCTTGAATATGTAGAAGGCGAGAGAGATAGCCTTAGAGGTTTAATAGAATCCTTGAAAAAGGAGCTTCTCGAGTTTGAAGAGAGAAATGTTTTATTAGAGTCTAATATCCTAAAATTAGAAAATAAATTAAAAGACTCTAGTAACGTCAAATTTGATTTGGAGTGTCGTTTGAAAAATTAGATAAAATATTAGGAACGGTCCAAATTAAAAATGACACTTGTGGTTTAGGCTTCAATATTTGTAATGAACCAACTCAAAAAGCCAAAACTAATATTTTAGGAGAATCGCCTAGGAAAACCTTTGTAGATCACCCCTAAGGTAAATCTTTTCGACATATTTTTACTTGTGCTCATTGTGGTAAAAAAGGTCATCTTAAGAAATATTGTTTTGATCTTAAAAGAGTTTCTAGAAAATCCCAATGTAAGGCAACCAAGGTAGCCAAGATTAATACACCCCGAGATAGTCACTCATCATTAGTTTGGGTTAGGAGATCCGACTTGGTATCTTTACAAGATAGGGTATTTGATTCCCGTTTACTTTCACATGCTTCCTCTCTTGCAAAATCTAAAGGCTTAATGTGTTAGTGTTATTTGCATACTTTAGCTTTTGTATTTCATGTTATATTCATATGCTATTGTATGCTTGTTTAATCATTTTCTGGTCTATGCTCCATGCTTAATCACATGCTAGAATTATGATTTTTGTTTATCTTTTGTATTATATTTCCTTCATTTTGTTTGCATCAAATGAAAAATACAAAAATATTTTTGGTTTATCATTTGCATTTTATCTTTTTAGCAATTTATGATTAATGAAAAATTCAAATGATTTTTGTTTGTCTTTTGAGTGTATATTTTTATTTTTGGTTAAGAATTTCAAAAATCAAAAAGATTTTTTATTTTGTGTGTAGTTTAGTTTGACACACTTTATGTGGCATATACTTGTGTTAGAATTCCATCTTTTACTCTCCCATGTGGCTAGAACTTTTGGTTTAGATTGTCAATCCGTATTATGTTCTTTACCATGCTTACATGGAGTAGTTGAATTTTGTGTTGATTAAATGGATTCTATTTTTATATGCCTCTACTCACACATGCACGAGCTCTGTTGAAATTTTAACTTCATATGTATATTTGAGCTTTGTGAGGTGTTCTCCTACCTATCTTGTCATCTACATATTTGTGACCTAGGAGGACTAGTGCATGTCAAAATACATTGCACGTGAGATTTGTGAGAAATAAAAAATGATAAATATAAATGTGCACGGGGAAGGGCTCCAAAAGGATTTATTGTCCTTTGCAAATAGTAAGTCACCGTTTATTTGGACCTAAAATAAATACGTGGTCCAAAGGCTTAAAAACAGAAAATATGGCATTAAAGAGACAAATATTTGCCAAGGCCTATGTTTGATTAATATATTCATTCAAAGTAAATATATATGCTTATTGAGGGAGATTGGATGGTATATCAATGGTTTGCACAATCTCCATTTATCCTAGTTGCGTTTTGAATGTCATGACTCTATTGGTTTGTAGAATCATCAACATGCTAGGCTTATATGCATTGTGTATGTTTGTTCATTGAGTTCAATCTAAATTGTCACATGAGGTTATATTCAAATGTGATGAAGTTTACAATCAATTGAGAACTCCGTGAACATGTTTTAAGTGATTGGGTCTAAGTTTAATTGTTACTTTTCCACACCCCAACACTTCCATTTCCATATGACACATTTTTGCCATACGAGTGTGAAAGACTCCTATTATATTTTGTGTGTGTCATTTGTGTGTTTATATCTATATATATGTACATGTGCATCTTTGGTATATCTAGAGTACGTATATATATGATATTTTTGTTTAGTCTTTACCTTGCTTTCTAGACCATATATGCCTTAATTCATAATTGGTATCTATCTTGGTGCATTCTTTGTTGATATCACATGCTTAATACTTTATGTATCTTATTGGTATCATTTTCTTGCATCCTAGTTGGTAGCCGTTATTATTTGTTGGATTAGTTGTGCTTTTGTTGCACATATGCTTTAATGTTCTCATCACTTTATGCACACTTAAATGTTTTATTCTTTAACCTTTGTCTATTCCTAAACAACAAGGGGGAGAATGAGATGATCGTATCTTAGTTTGGGGGAGATTTATCTTAGGGGGGATGTCTTTCTAACTTGAAAGGGAGATAATTTATTTAGGGGGAGTACTTACTTTACTTGTATTAAATATTTTGATATTCCCTATGCGTGTAATGTGTTTGCTTAAGTGTGCAGGAATTATATTATAAGTGACAACTTTCACCGGCAAAGATTTTGATCATTTGGGTTGTTTGAGTCAAGCATTGTATTTTTTATTTTGGGTGGGACTTTTTATTAGTCTAGTAGAGTTTGAGGGCCTTTAGGATTTTTGTCTTGTTTTTGTCCCGGAATAGCCAAAGGGGGAGATTTGTAAGGACACAAATTTCCAATTGAGTCCTTTGTAGTTTTGGCTTAATTCCGAAAAAAAACGTTTGAGTCATAGGATAGAGTTAATCGATCATCCTTCAAGCCTATGAGGTGTTTGGTGAAGACGTAGCGGCCAAGTGTATAAAACTTCATCAAAATGCCGAGTTTAAGTGCCTCGTTTCTACGTCATCAATAGTGGTTCCATGCTCCCAAGGTATGAATGCATTACATATATATATAGGAGCTTAGAACGGTTTATAATGGGTGTAGGGTTAATTAAAAACTGTTGTTTATTTGTCAGAAATATTTTATTAAACTTCTATATAAAGTATATAAAGTTTCTGGGCTAAATTTGTAATTTTCAACTTTCTGGTTTCTCGTTCGATATTGTCGTTCGAATGAGAATGTCATTCGAACAAAGCTGCCAACGAGCTTCCCCATAGGCCATTGGAATATGGTTTGAATTGTCGTTCGAATGAGATGGTTGTTCGAACGAGACTTCGAACGAGATTTCTAATGAGTTCAATTTTAAACTATTGGAACTTCGTTAGAAAGGCTCGTTCGAATGAGACTTCGTTTCAAACAAAAATCTCGTTCGAACGAGATTTCAGGAGGGAAAATTTTATGGCAGTTTTTACCCATGTTTCCCACTTCCTTACTCCACTAACTTTTGACAAACCTTAATAGTGCGGGAACCAACCTTTTTGGTTTAACTTTTCCATACACATCTATCTCCAAGAGAGAGTTTGAGAGAAAAATTGATTAAGCAAAAAGTTCATGTTTTAAAGTGTCTAAGTTTTCAAGAAAATTTGATTATACACTTTAGTTTTGCACCCATATTGTTTATCCAAGCTTCCATAGATATATTTTTACTTGCTTGGAGTTTTGGCATCGGTTTCCATCTCTACCGTTTGAAGAGACATTTTGGGTTTACTTTTAAATCCCACAAAGAAGAAGAGGTTTTCGTTGATTTATCCACTTGGAGAAAGGCTCCTAGTTCGGGTGACGGTGATCATATAAAGTCCTATCGGTGGATTCCGAGATCGCAGTGGAGCTCCGTAGTTATTCGCTAAGAAGAGGTTGATACAAGAAGACGCGTCGGGGCTTGAGAGGGATCGAGTCGAGTGTTGTAATCCATCTTGCTTGTATTTGTAAATTCCGTACTTAGTGTATTTGAGGCTAGGGTCGTCCGAGGTTTTTTCCCGTTGTGGGTTTTTCCTCGTACATCGCGGCGTAGTGGATTAATTGTTTATTTTATCGTTTGTAAAATCACCTAGAATGCATGCTTAGGTAAAAAGATAAAATTGGTTTAATTTAATCACTACTTGTTTAATTTGGTGCAAATTAATAATGGATAATGTTATTGTTTATGTTAACTTAATTCAAGTCATTTAGTTTAATTGATAAAATTGGTTTGGCCTAACTTGATAAAATTACAAAATGTGACTTAGGCAAATTTTCTAGGACTTGGATTAATTAACTTGGTTTAAGTGAAATTGTCATTAGTGTGTGTTTATCTTATTTCACTTGATTTATTTTAATTTGTAAAAGAAATTAAAATTTTGGTAATTTGTTTTAATTTGAACCATCATCTTCGCTTCCGCATATCTTTTAAAGGAAATTTACTTTTGTATTTTAAATTGGGGGCCTATCCTTATTCCAACAAGCTATTATAGCGAATTTATTCGCCACCTTAGCCAAATCAATTCGGTTAGCGAATCAATTCGGAATAAGGCCGAATCAATTTGATTTCCCTGAATTTCACAATTTTCCCTCTTTTAGTCTAGAACTTAAAATTTGATGAATAGGGAAACTTTTGGGATATATTTACAACATTGTGAGGAACATTTTGAGTTACCAGTAGGCTAATGGTAGGATTGGGACTTAGACATAAGTGAGATGAATTAGGATTTAAGATGAACTCAGTGTAATTAGTAATATGATGAATTTGGGGAATGAGGATGAGTTATTGGGAATAGAGCAAACCTATGACCTTGACCAATAGGATATGCGTGAATTATCTACTGAAATACTTTAATGAATAAATGGTATACCTCAGTTAGTGGGGAGATACTTGGTAATATACGATGAAAACTATAGTCAAAGTTAATAATCCGTAGGGTATTCGTGAGTTGTATATACTATGTATGATACATATATTATAGTTTGAGTGTACACCTATACTGGTGCTATACATACATACATACATATATATATATATATATATATATATATATATATAGGTTTTGTGAATATCTACTGTGTGAATTCTTATATGTGAACATACCTAGGCTACAAGCTATCATGAGAGGTTCTGCGCCGTGGACAGTCTTATCCAGATGAGCACATTTGGGGTGGGGGGTGGGGGGTTGACTTGTACCTCAGAACGTAAAACTTAGGGATTGAGCACCACTTGTGTGAATAAGAGTGTGACCAGTCATTTGGGTACCTTAGGTGTGTGCGTTACCCAAAGGCTTAGAGCTATGTTCGCCTCCAGATTTGTATGAATTGTGAATGTTTGGTTGGAGAGTGATTCTAATACCGATGTCCTTATTTAGTACGTGATGTACCAGGACTTGATAGCAGAGTATGCCCGCATCGCAGGTCTCTACCTAGGGATGTCTTATTCATATATATTATAAGAGCGATGTAAATATATATACGTGTGATTGATTTTACTCTGGATGTATTAGTAGATATGATAGATAGTGATATATCTAACTTGCCCTAAGTACGTTTGAACTTAATCATTAATTGGTGACTCTTAATAAACAAAAGGGATTGAAAATTTAGTAACGTATTGTATAGTCTATACGGGTGGGTACAATGAATTTTTAGACAGATAGAGATTTAAGTTAAACTAATTAGGCGGGGTAGCGTAACTACGTGGGACTATAAGAGTACGTTAGGCATGCACAATAGTTGAGAGGTGAGGATCTCAAGTGAGATCATGTGAAGCTAATATGTATATAATATGTACTCTTGAATGCATTTTAAATACTTGCTAAAATGTTTTCAAACTGTTTTACTTAGGCTCGGACCTGTTTCAAATCCATTTTTGTAAAAACATTTTAGGTGCCAAGCCACAGGGATGCCATGTTTAGGAGTTCCTTTAATCGACGTGTTGTAGTTGCTGTGGAGGTTGCATAATATTGGTAGTAGACGCCTCCGCCTCTTTCAGTTCCCGTTTATAATTTTATTTGTCTTAGTCGGGCATGTCGCCCATCTCTAGCTAGTGTTTACTTTTTAAAGACATTGTATTTTTATCTGGTTTCAGTATTGGAGTTAGATTAGTATTAGGGACTGTAGACCCCTTTTTCTTTCAAATGTGTTTTAAGGTTGTCAAAAATAACTTTCTTTTTTAAAAACTATTTTCCAAAATTTTATAAACACCAAGTATGTGAACCAATTTTAGTTAAGCCCAATTTTATTTTGTTTAATCCTAAACATATATCTAGGTGATTAAATCAAGTAAAATAAGTAAGTTCACAAAAGCGACGCCAGATGTACGATGAAACCACTAAGGGAAAAAATCTCGGGCGGCCCAAGCCAGACAATCACTATGATGTGGTATTACAAAGTATAGATGATAGACTTACTCAACGACTTGATCCCCCATAAGTATTGAGACTCCTCTGATCCATCAACCACTCCTCCATAGTGCCCACGCAAAATTCCTTTTGTGATACCTATCCACAACACACGCGTCCACAAATGCCTCGGTGTCAATCGAAACAGCTTGGCAACGTGTAAGATGTTGAACACGAACTCCTTCGTTTCTTCACTGCAAAACCCAACTAACAATTCTTCAATGATGGAAGAACAAGCCAATGGTGCAAACCAAGATCTCTATAGCATAAGAATATGAAAACTCAGATCTTGAAACTCTAAGGATATTTTTAGACTTTGAAAACCTTAGAAAACTTTTTGCAGAAAACGTATTGATTTTAACTTATTTTTCTGGTTCTGCACTTACGAAATTCTGAGTGAAACATGCCTTAAATAAAAAAAACTTGAGTCGGCACATCGTTCGAGCGAGATGAGTCTGTTGTTTGAACGAGATAGCCATGTCGTTTGAAAGACAAAGCCCTGTCATTTGAGCGACCTCCACATGTCGTTTGAACGACTGTGAATGTCGATTGATCCGTTTAAACACAATGGAATGATTCATACGAATCTCAACAATAGTTATAACAGAATAAATGAAGTAAAATCATTTTAAAATCATTTTCTAATAAAAATAACATCCTAAAAATATTTTTCGAGTCCCATAAACATTACGCATTCATACCTGAGAGATTAGAATGCAATGAAAACGTGAAACGTGCACCAAATTAATCTCAGCATAATAAATCGTTGAAGCTTGGCCGTAACGTCTTCAATAAACTTTATGTCATAGATTGTGTGGGAATCGTGACATTAAAAAATCTATCTATGACTCAAAAACACGATTTATTTCTGGAATAAGTCAAATACTTACAATGGACTCAATTGGAAATTTTATCTTTGATAAAACCCAAACAGGGAAATGCCTAAGCCGGGCCTAAATCCCATCACATAAAACCCAAAATCAAAAATTACATGACAAGACTAGTAAATGTTGGTCCGGCAAGCATGAGCTGTCGAAATGTGATGTAGTCTTGAAATTTTGACTCGTTGAAGAATATCTACACGCATGAAACAAACAAATACCCAGTGAAGTATGGAGGAACAAATGATATAAAAATACCAATATGTAAAAACAATATGTAAAACAAACCATTTGTTAAACATGTGAGCAAATTATTTTCATACAAATTTTAAAATCTGGATATCAATTTATACAAACTAATTAATACCAATATATAAGCATAAAAGAATATGATATCAATTTGTAATGCAACATAAACTATGTGCTCATCAAACAAAATAAACCCTCCCCCACATCACATACATCTCTCCCCCTTTTTGTCTCGTATAAACAATAAGTGAAAAAGATAAACAAACATTAAATATCTAGAATGTGATAATCAATGAAGCATATCTAGAAAAACATAAACTGCTAGATAAAAATAATCACAAAGTACCAAATCGTAGCTAGAAAACAGAAGTCACGTGAAAGAAATCATCAAAATCAGTAAATATTTGACTAAATGAATGCAGTATAGAAATTAAACATGCATAATCAACAAACACTGCATATAAACACCCTAGAAGTACAAAAGAAGTATGATATCATCATTAAAGCAAAGCAAGTACGAAATCAGAAGAATCCAAAAATTTCTCCCAGAGGTCGCTTGAATGACTATGCACTTTCTTTACATGTTGTTTAAACGACATTACATGTCATTTTAACCATGAATCAAGAGACCCAAACAAATGCAAAACAATAGCCTCTCGCGCGATGAACATATCTCGCGACCTACGCACGACCCTTCTTGCGACTAGTACCTGGCGCTTTTTTGAATGTCCTTTGAACCTCGCGAGATCAAAACTTCATGCAACATGGACTGTCACTCGAACGAGTTCCAGATGTCGTTTCACCGACATCAAAGATTATGTATTCCAGTTCTAAAAATGATGAAGTTTTTTCCTGAAAACGTTAACTGGAAATACCAAACACTAGCAAAATAGACTCAAAACAGAGAAATAAAACAAGTAAAACAATGTGAGTTTCATGCTAACTTAGTATCAATGTGCTCAAACATGGATATGGAGTGAATGACCCTGAACTAAAATGAATGAATCACTACTCCGACACATTGAAACGTTCAAGAAGCTCTAATTGATAGCGAAATATCATCAAACTTAGTTTTTAGCCATATGTAACAATTAATATATTGAGCTAAATGAACTAAACAATCAACATGCACACAAATCCGAAATATTGATGATTTTACAAATAATAGCGTCATGATACGATTTTCAACATAAGGATTCGTGGTGCAAACCCGTTTCAATTTCCATCCAAACACCCTCAATTATATATATTCTTTTTCAAGATCTTTTGAGGTCTCTATTTTTCTCAACTTAGAGAAATACTATTGGCCCTATTTTAGCATATGATTCTTTTTATTGCCTTAATTTTTTCTCAATCTTTTCAAACGGTGGATTTCACAACGAGTTAATTGTACTCTCGCAGCCCTTTTCCGTGAACACTCATTATTTTTTCAATTTATGAAATATATATCCTCACAGTATACGGTTCTTACATGCACACCTCCTCCTAAGTCTACTTACACATAGATGACAAAATTGAGATAAGAACATCTCACCAAATTCAAATATGCATGAGATGTCAAACATTCATATAAACTGGTGCATGTGTGCAAAGATGGCATATATATAAAGTCAAATTTAAATGCATATTAACTTCGAAACAGCCCCATTACGATAATGGTTAAGATCATTCAACGAATCACCAATCATGACCAAATGTCCTAGCCACATGGATAATGAATTGATGGGGGTCCAAGCACACCAATATGACACATCAAAGACGAAAAACTCATGACACAAATATAAAATGAAAATCTTTTTGTGTTTTTCTAAAAATATTTTTGACCCAAGAATAAAATATTTTTGTATTTTTCTCAAAAATATTTAAAACCAAAAATCTTTTTTGGATTTTTCAAAAAAATTTATCAAAAATAAAATCTTTTTGGATTTTTCAAAAAATTTTATCAAAAATAAAATATTTTTGTATTTTTCAATTAAGACTCAATAAAAGAAAAAAATAATACAAATAGATACACATGTCATAACACTAGCAAGATATAAATCATGTTGCAAAGACTAGTGTGTGACAAACATGGCAGTACAATCATCCTTTAGATCTAGCATGGGAAGAATCAAGTGCAACCAAACAATAACCATGAAGTTTAATTCCTAAAGCCTCTAAGTTTGATTTCCTAACACAAGTAGGCGCGAAGTTACGCATGGGGGTTTTGGGAATCGAAACAACTTTATTCCTAAACTTCCCAGGAGCATTCCTAAGGTCATAGCAAAAACATCTAAGGTGACCTTTCCTACAACAATGAGTGCAAGTATAAACATGGTAGGAATGATTACCAAAATGTCGACCTCTCCTAACGTTCCTAGTAGGCTTCCTCACACAATTGGTATTGGCTTTAGGAATGGAATCAACACTATCATTGTAGCCTATACCAACCCTGTCTCCCTTGATTTGGATGGTTCCTAGCATCATATCCAACTTCTCCAATCTAGACTCCAAATAAAACTCCTTACTCGAGTCTCTCAATTTCTCCTCTAGCTCACTAATCCTAGACTCAAGCACACGCCTAGACTCCTCAAACTCTAGAACCTATTTCTTTAAAGCCTTCATCAAACCATGAAGACTATCTTTCTCTTTCTCAACGCATTCTAGTTTCTCCCTAAGAGCCTTCTCCCATTCCCTGAGATCCTCAATCAAAGCATCATTATTCTCTATGACACTCTCATTCAACTTAGCTTTCAATTTCAAGTTTGCCTTTTTCACCTTTCCCACTTTCGCATACAAATCATTAAAGGCAACTTATAACTCTCCCACATTAATCTCCTCATCCTCACTAGCTTCACCCCCACTCACTTGGGATTCACACATGAGAATATTAATGGGAAGATTTATCGTCATTGCTCACATGACATGACATGAATGCAACAAAATTACACTCAATGGGGTAACTCTCTCGCTTTTATGGTTCACTAGCACTTAAGGTGGTATTATATGCTATCACTTTCTTGCCCTCCTTCTTAAGTCTAGTGGGACACTTGGCAACATTGTGACCATACCCCTCACACCCAAAACACCAATTCGACTCATCTCTCTTAACTTTCTCACTCTTATCCTTAGGGGTGGGATAGACCTTGTTGTTATTGGCTTTCTCAAGACTTTTGGCATCTTTCGATTGCTTTTGGAACTTAATAAAGTTTTTGAATATATTTTCCAACTGGCTACATCCTCAAAATCTGAATCGAAATCATCATCCAAAACTTTATTCTCCTCCTTTCGGGCTTTCAAGGCAATGCCCTTTTCTTTCTTTAGCACTTGATTGGAGGTAAACATATTGAGTTCATAGGTTTGTAGGTCACCTAAAATATCTTCAAATTTCTTTAATTGAAGCATACCCAAGGAGTTCAAAATGGTCACTTTTTCATTAAATCTACTCGGCAACGACCTTAAGATTTTCCTTATGACTCGATTATCGGGTATTTTCTCTCCCAAATTAAAAGAAGAGTTGACAATATTGGAAAACCTAGCATAAAACTCATCAAATGACTAACTCTCTAAAATCTTAATCGTCAGATACTGTGTAGTGAGGTTTTGAAGTTTAGATTCCCTAACCGTGCTAGTGCCCTCGTGAGTAAGTGCAAGTATATCCCAAGCCTCTTTTGAAGTTTCACACGTCATGATTCTATTATACTCTTCCGGTGTGACATGCGAGGATATAACGTAAATACCTTTAGAGTAGTAAAGTGCAAGTCTATGTTCGGATCGTGTGACCAGTGGTGTTCAACCCTTTTCAACTGCTAACCACACACGCTCATAAATTGATTTCAAATCACTTCTCATTCGCATTTTCTAATAAGCATAGTTTATGCCATAAAAAATAGGAGCTCTCAAACTTTCAAAAATTTTGAAGTTTATCCTTAAAAACACTAGGAATTAACACACAAAAAAATGTTTCTAAATCTGATACCAATTTATATGCCCCTTTTTCTTTCAAATGTGTTTTAAGGATGTCAAAAACAACTTTCTTTTTGAAAAACTCTTTTCCAAAATTATGCACCAAGTATGTGAACAAATTTTAGTTAAGCCAAAATTTATCTTGTTTAATCCTAAACATGTATCTAGGTTATTAAAGGAAGTAAAATAAGTAAGTTCACAAAAGCGATACCGGATGTACGAGGAAACCACAAAAAGAAAAAACCTCAGACGGCCCAACCCAAACAGTCACTATGATGTGGTATTACAAAGTACAGATGGTAAACTTACCCAATGACTCGATCCCCCATGAGTTTTGATGCCCCTCTAATCCTTTAACCACTCATACACAGTGCCCACACAGAAGTTCTTCTACGATACCTGTCCATAACACACGCATCCACGAATGCCTTGGTGTCCACTGATACATCTTGACAATGTATAAGATATTGAACACGAACTCCTTCGTTTCTTCACCATAAAACCCAACAAATAATTCTTCAGTGATGGAAGAACAAACCAAGGGTGAAAACACAGATCTCTATTATAAAGAAATATTTTATACAGTCCTCGATACATTAGAGAATTTTATATACCGTTACAACCGTTGAATAAATCTTCAAGATCATTCAAGCATCAAGACGGATCCAAATTCAAGATCCGCGAGATTAATTTTAGTAAGGTTGTGTTTAAGTACCTTAACGGTTCACTTAGAGTGTTGGGATATTTTTTACAAAATATTTTCTAAGTGTTGGAGTGGAATTGTTCATCAAAAATATTTTTCTAAGTGTTGAGGCGGATTTTTAAATACGAAATAAAAAAATATTTTTTATTTCATTTCGTTCGAGCGACAGAGGCTCTCGTTCGAGCGACATCCTTTTGTCGCGCGAAGTCGTTTGAACGACATGTGTCATCATTGGAGCGACACTAAAATTTCGTTCGAGTGAGGAGCCTCCTTCAATTTTTTATATAGTGTGTTAAACAACTCCGTTTTTCTTAAGAAGACCTGTGTTTTTATCAGATACGAAAACTGCATGGGAGGAATCAATGTCTTCTCACTTTTAGGGTTTTAATCATTTTTTTTTCAATTCACAAGATCCCAATAACATATATGAATTGTTTTGGAACTCAAGAACACATCTTTGTTGAAGTTTCTCTTGTAGAGAAGATCTCTACAGCTGATATAGGTTCCACTTAAGGGAGGTACTAGGCTGACGTCGACTGGATGTCATAGGGAGTGCTCGTGGGTATTCCTTGTATTAATTAGAGTTGCGGTTCTTGCTGACTCTAGACTGCGTGTCTATGTTATTATTCTGAGGAGTGATCATTACAGATTTAATTGCAGTTATTATAAGTTTCGATTTACGTCTTTATAGTGAAATAAAGGTTTTGCCCAAAAGGGATTGTTCCTGAAATCTGTAAGTTAGCAATTTTATTTATGATGGTTTGACACACACACACACACACGTAGTTTCATGGTTTAGGGCTGTATAGAATTGGTTTAAAAATTGACACCAATTAAATAAGGTTAACTTGGAAATTCGCAAATTTGGTTTAATCGCTATCACACACACATTCTCAAATTGGTATAAGAGTGGGTTTCTCTAAGTTATCGAGTGATTCTTGTTTTTCTCAAAATTCTATGATATTGAGTTTTTGAAAAATCTGTTTTATGAAAAATTGCAATTTTGCCAATGGAGCACTTATATAGTCGGATGCCCATTTTTTACGGGTCTAATTATGCCTACTCGAAAGCACATATGAAGTCACAGTTAAAGGCTATTGATGAGCGCGTTTTGGTTATTTTTTAAAGAGGGTGGACGCCTCCCACTGTCACTATAGATAACGTAACTTCCTTGAAACTTGTGACTACCTGAACTGAGGATGAATTTAAATAGATTACTTATAATTCACGTGGGCTGAATGAAATTTCTGGCATCGTCACTCCTGAGGAGTTTCGACTTATTATGACGTGCACCACATCAAAAGAAGCGTACTACATTTTACAACTTACCCACGAAGTCACAAATGCAGTCAAAGAGTCTAAAATTCAAATTTTAACTACTCAATTTGAAACGATTACCATGCTTGAGACTGAGTGTTTTGATGAGTTTTACGCAAGTTTATCTGACATTGCCAACACTAATTTCAAGCTTGGTGAGCCCATACCTGATGCTCGAGTGGTTAAAAATATTTTAAGATCGTTGCTTAAATGTTTTATCCCAAAAGTGACTATTTTGAATACCTTAGGTAATTTGAGCAATTTAAAATTAGAAGAGTTGGTAGGTGATAAGCACTCAAAACTATACATTTTATACCCCGAATAGATATACTTTAGTTGCTAACTCTCGGCAATATGGGTCTTACGTGCTTAAATGTTTATCTTGTAGGTCGAATGCACGTTGCGATGTTCAAACGCGTATTTCAAGGAAATTGTGCGGATAATGGTGCTAAATACCTTGTCCCATAACCCGAGCCTACCCCAACCCGAGCCTAAACCAATCCCTAAACCCTGTCCCGAGTCGTGTGTGTTTGATTTGTTCCCTTTTGTATTTTATTTTATATTTTTATTTTTTAATTTGAGTCGTTTTTATTTTTAGGGTTTATTTTAGATTTATTTAGAATTTTTAAGTTTTATTTGCTATTTTTATATTTTATTTAATTTTTATTAGTATATTTTTATTTTATATTTATTTTTATTAGTTATTTATTTTATTTTATTAGGATTAAATTTTTTAGTATTTCATTTATTCTCTTAGATTTTTTTTTAGGATTTTAGTTTAATAAATTTTTAATTTTTATTTCTTTTTAGTTTTATTCTTTAATTTAATCTTTATTTTATTTTTAGAGTAGGAATTTATTTTTTAGATTTTTAGTTTTAATAGTTTTATTTTTAGTTAGTTAGTGTCATTTTTAGGTGTCCAAATTAAACACTCACACACACTTATCCTACACCACACACTCATCTCACCCACACCCTAACACCATACACTCCCCCACACCAAATCAATACCCACCACTATTCATCATCATCTTTCCCACACCATCTCGCTCTCTCCTAAACACCCATCTCCAAACTCCATAACCAAACCCCCATTAACAACAACCAACAAAACCCACAACTCACTACGATCTCAAACCGAACCCAAGCGCATCCAACCCGCCTTCCCCTGCTCGGAACCCATACCAAAACCATACCCGGAACCCCAAGTCACCACCCCATCAAACCCACTTAAACCACCTCGCGACCCGACAGTGGCACCTCTATAACCGACTACACCTCCACCTGCCACTCCGGCGCCCTTCCCCAGTCATTCCCCTTCGTAAACCCATCTAACACAGACCCGAACCCCCCTCTCCGGGGAACCCCGTTGCTACCAATATGAACCAATTTCGGAACCCACCTCCAGCCTTAACACGACCCAGGCCAACCCGAGACCTCCCTGACCCGTGTTCCCCCACCCTCAAATAGACACCCCATAACTGTCAGACCACTTCTTCAACCGAGACCCATTTGCAAAACCCAATTGACCCACCTTAAACCAAAACCCATTTCTCCAAATAAAAAGCCACGACCGGTTAAACAAAACCAAACAAAGACAAAACCAAATACTAAACCACATAAACCCCCATGTGTCTTATTTACAACCTTATTCCCTTTTTACCCATTTACCCAAAATACCCCTCAAACCAAATTTGATTTAATCCTCACCGCCACACTTACCACATGACCTCACGTCTTACTCATGCACATGTGTGCATAATTCCCTAGATACCCTCACCCAAATACATTCCATATCCCATACACACTTATCCTCCCATTTTTACCCCCATGCTCCATGCGTACTATTTAAAGAATGGAAGACTCAATTTGAAAGAGGTTTGTAGAGAGAATTCTATAGAGAGATAGGTTAGATTAGAAAATAAATTAGGTAGAAATTATTTTTGTAAATAGTTTTTATTTTTTTGAGATTATTGAGTGATATATTAGTGAGAATCAATTTTTTAGTGTAATTATTGATGTAATTTTGGTTTGATCACTAAATTGGAGGGGGTGTAAATTGCAAATTCAAGGATTGAAGTCCAATTTCACTCAAAGAGATTTGGTTTGATTAGTCTTCTCTTCTACTTTATTTTATAGGCCTTTGATTATTAATTTATCAAATTCCATACCATGTTAGGCTAAATCCCCTTTCAAGGGGTTGGGAAAACCCTTATTTGATGTTATTTTAGTTTAATTACTTGAAAATTCCCTTTGAATATTAATTTTGATCCCTCGCCCTTAAATTTACGCCTCGAGAGAGCGTAAATAATTTTTGAGAGAAAATCAAAATTCTAGTTATAATACCCATTTTAGATTCGAACTAGAGATATGGGTTTCTTAAGTGGGGTATTATAACTTGAATTTCAACTCTAATTTATTTTCTAAGATTTGCATAAGTTTTAATTGATCGATCCTAGTGGGTGATTAATTAAAAGAAGTGTAGATCTATTTTTCTAGAGGCGTGGGGTGTTAAACTTAATTTTCTAAAAGATTACTATTAAAATTACACTTGCAACGAGAGTTGATTTGTAAGTTTGATTTTAATTTGGTAAAATTCAATTAATTAAATTAATTAATTAGAATAGCTAAAATTTATGGTGTAACCCCACTCCTTGATTGTTCTCACAATTATTTACCTCATTTATCTCATATTTTAGTGTTAGACTTTATTTTCCATTATTTTTAGTCACTTTTTAGTTAGTTGTTATCATCTTTCATTTCATTTAGTTTAGTCTTATTTCACATCCTCACCCTTGAAAATTGTTTTAATATTTGAAAAGCTAAAAAAAATAGAAAAAATAAAAAGCCCAAAAAGAAAATAAAAATTGAATTACAATTGAGTTCGTCTCTAGCTTACCCCCTTGATGTGGATTGATACCCTTACTTACCTCTATACTTGAGTTTGTTATATTTTATAGGTAATTTGAGGATTTTGATTGACTTGGCTTTCAACAGCGACGACACACAAAAAACAAGTTATCAAATGGCGTCGTTGCCATTCTTGGGATCGTGAAGCTCGGAGCGGATTTCAACTTAATTATTTTTTTTTGCACTTAATTATTTTTTGTACCATTTTTATATTTTTAGAAGGCTTGTATTAGGATTTTTATCATTGCTTGTATTGCGGTGCATAGATACACCTTTATTTTATTTTTCATTTTAAAAAATTATAATAATCGAAGCAAGCGTGATAGGGAAACCGAACAAGGTAGAGAGAGGGCGTCCAAAGGCGAGGATTTAGAAGCCTCTCTACCTTGGGTCGGTAGGACTCCCAGGGATGATTGAGATTGGCGTAATATCCCCCCGGTCGACTCAACAATTTCGGCACCCCATGGCCTAAAAACTGTGGGAGGTACATTTTTAAACCCTCACGCCCTCTTGTTAGCGAGTTCATACCTTGTATGCTCCTACGTGCTCTTGTGTGATTTAATTCTTGCATTTAATTTTGAATGGAATGATGAATTAAATTGACTAAGACCTATGCGCGGTCACTCACGAGAAGGGATTTCATCACCTGACTCAATCACTTATCCTTTGTGTGCTACCTAGCCATCACTAAATTTAAAATCAATTAACTAGGTAGCCCACTAGGAGAACATTTTGCAACGATGATCACAAAGATAATTTCCGTGATTTTTTATCGCGCGCGGACTTAATTAAAATTTGACTACCCTTTCACTAAATTCAAAGATAAAAATTGGCTATGTGCTAGTTAGGAATTCTTCTTGACGTGTGTGTGTCCAATTTAATTTTTCGGTAGTCCGTTTTAGTTAGTTTGTCCCAAATTTTTGAGCCCATATTTTTCCCCATCTTTTCTTCCAAAAAATCCAAAAATATTTTCTTCCATTATTTTTAGAAAATCCACAAATATTTCCTTTTTTTTGAAAAAATTTTAAAATTCAAAAATATATATATATATATTTCTCTCCACATGGTCGAAGAACATCCTTTACGGGACTACTTTGGTCATTTTCCATTATCACGCGACACGTGTGAGAGTGATCCCGAGTCGTCTCTTTATGAGATACTTAGTGGTTTCACCTCTCTCACGAGAACCGTAGATACTCTTGACCCGTTCATGCACGCACCTCATTTTCCATCACCCTCGGTGTCAAGTGTCGACGTGTCTCATCCTTTGTTGTGCACCCACTGTTATTATGCCGATCACATGTCCCATGAGTGCCCATACTCTTCATATCCATCTGAACCCATCGTGGAACATGTCTATCCATATGACACTATTCCGGAACCCACCTCAGACTATTATCCCAATGTATCTCATCCCAAGTTGTGTGAGTACCCTAGCTATTCGTGGAGGCCTGATCACCCTTTCACGCAATACGAATCTCAGGCCGATGTTGCGGATCCTCACACGTTCCCACAGTTATCATGGCAATCCTGTGCACCCATTCCCGATCAGTCCCCTCACTACGCACCCCATGAGTATCAACCATTTTTCCATCACTAAAGCGATCCTTTCATGTATGATGAACTTGGACTGACTTCACCCACTTCATTTGAGTATTCTCCATATATTCATGATCATAGCAATTTGTTTCCACCTCACCTACCGCCACCACCCATCACTAACCCAACATCATCCACATCCGCTCTTGAGGCACTCTTACAACAATTTATCATCGATCAAGAGCAAGCCACTCAAATTCAAAATGAAGATCTCCAAAGCCTTGAACAACGCCTAAATGAATTGGAGTGTGAGAGAGAGTCGGACATTCCCATGGCCCCACCCATCGTTGCACCCGAGTGTGATGATGATGTGTCCTTTTGTGACACGGACTTTGAGTGTGACCAACCCTACCACCCCGAGAATCTCGAAGTTGCGACCATCCCATGGTCTGGGTCCCAAGTAGACAAATGTGTTGACTTACCTTTCGATAGTGATCCTGATACAATCCCACCATGTCCAAATGAACCCATCATTGCGGTTCACACTCCCGTTATATCCAAAATATTCCCGAGATTTTACCTTATTCCCCAATTGCATATGTCTCTGACATGCCCATATCTTTTAGGTTAGCTCCGGCTACGAATGCTCACCATTTTCCCAAGATAGAATCCGTGATAGTTCCTAACTATCCAGATATGGATGATGTCCCACCATGCATGGCTCCCATTGAGCCCGATATTTCTAGTGATTCCTCTATCTTCGATTTTGGTCCCTCGTCTTACCCACCCACCACAATCACTGATGCTACTCTTATGGAGAAGTTGACCACTCCATATTTAGAAACCACACTCCCTAGTGAGTATTCCTTTACTCCTCCCGAGGAGTGTGTGCCTCCCACTCTTGAGTTGGATCATCTTCCTCCACCATTTATCCCACTTGACTCACCAATTGTCCCTTCCACCCCACCACCTGGTTTGGATCTTGACTTTACACATTTCAAGTTTCCATCTTCATTTTTAGATCCTCACCTAAAACCATCCTCCACATCCCATGAGAGTATTTGTGGTGCTACTCTCTAATTTCCTGACATCGAGCTTGTTACCCCATGCATACCACTCTCTTGTGGTGATGATTTTTCTTCTCGACAGCTCCCTGGTGTGTCACGGCGCGACCATTATCATTGCACATTCATAGAACTGTCATGTGATTTCTCTGAGGCCCATCCCATTCCACTTACCAAACCATATTTCCTCCCTCACCAAATAGAGCATTATTCTTATAGGGCCCTAGTTTCCCTCACCTTTAAGCTCAACAAGTCCCGATAACGATACCTATTCACATTCACCCTTACCCTAATACCCACTAGCCCATGGTTCACCGATGCTTTGCATCGTGTGATGCACTTTGCCATACAGGTGCATTGACCATTTTAGCCTTCATCCAATAGGACTGACGCTTCAGTCTTGTTTGGGGGTGATTATCATCACCCGATTTTTTTGTCGCCCCGCGCTTTCATAGATCTTATCTTTAGGGTGATATCCCTTCGGTCTGGCTGAAGACATTAAACTTAGCCCTACCGAGAGGCAGTCCGCGTTTCTTGTACTAGTCTCATCCTATTTGGGGGTTGTGTTTCACATCACCCTATGTTTTGCCATGTTTATAGACTTGTACAAAAAAAATTCTCTCATTTCATTCAGGTTTATTCTTGGCGATATATGTCCATTTCATTAGCGGTTGATTCGGGTAATCTCTTTCCACCTTATGCTCTCAATTTTAAAAATCATTTTACTTAACATCGAGGATGATGTTCCTTTTTATTTGGGGGTGGGGAATTCTATCACAATCGTACCTCTTTTGAAAAATTTTGATTTTTAAACCTGATTTTTAAAATTTCGTGCAGTTTCTTTCATCTCAATCATTGATGTGAATTTTCAATCATCCATCTTTCAAAGTCTAGGAATCAAGCTAGAGAATATTTTTTTTCTAAATAGCTTATTTAATACGTACTAAGGCATGTTGCACCATGAATTTCTAGACTCAACAAAATTTGCGCACTTATCACATCAATACGATTTAGAGTTGAGGAGTACTACAATTTTCAAGAGAATCTTAAGCATCACTAGTAGAGACTTTAACTTGTGAGATTTGTGCCTTTCACCCTTTCAGAGAGTTTTACGCAATCTCCGAGTCACAAGTTGATTCAATTTTGTTTGGGTCCGCACTTAATGGTTGTATGATCTCATTATTCTTCATTTTTGGCTTAATCACTTAGAATGACATCACTTTCGAGTTGTAAGAAACACGTATCTTGAAATTTGTCCCGAATACTAGATTTTCATCCATACACTTACCACTTTTCCATATCACATTTCCATTCACTCACCCATTACCTTCCCATTTATTTCCCTGATCATTCATATACATACCCCACCACATTCATATACCATCCATTATTTTTGAGAAAAAGAGAGTTGATTCCAAATGTTAAATGTCTTCAGTGTTGGTTTGAAAAGTGAGAGAAAAAAAATAAGAGAAAAACATAAAAATAGAAACAAAAAATAGAAAAAAAGAAAAGAAAAAGCCAAAAAAAAAAGATAAAAGAAAAGAAAGAGAGTTGTAGTTAGTAATAAAGACATTTGTGCCTAAAGTGTATACACTCTTCTATCGCATCCCATTTTCATCCATTTCACATCGCATACTCATCATTCATCCATACATCACCATCCTTACCCCATCATTTCCTTCCCATTTCATTTCCCCCTCACCCATTATCGTCCATGTTACCCTAGGTGTTCGGGCAAATGAAAGTCGACATGGTGAATAACTCGACGTTATCACTATAGTGATTAGCATTCTTTCATGAGATCATTTTTCTTTCAAATGTTCGTTATTTCTTATATGTGTGTGAGACGTTTGAACTTTCTTACATTTACTCACCTCCTCACACACGAGAGCGATACACTAACCCTAATCTCGAGAGTTCGTTTGAGAGAGATATATCCGTGAGATTTGAAGTTGAAGCGTTGATTCCGACAAGGCAATCTAAGAATTACTCTTGTGATACTCGACCCATTTTGACTGATTCACACTACACACGTTGAGTTCTAGGAAGGATGTGCCTTGAGTATTTACTTAGCTAAACTTTTTATGCACTTCTAGCTTGTATTTCTCATAATATTTCTCATGTGATGGATTGTGCGAATATTCTACGTCTAATAAGAGATTGACTTCCTTTCAATAAATTTTTACAAATAAAGAATTTTGTGGGTACATTTCCTGCAAACCCTCACGAGACACAACTCGTCCTGTAGGGCAACTTATAGTTTTAAAGGCTTGTTGCACATGCTAAGTGCAATCGCAAGTGCCCACGAAAGTGGTACACTTTTGTTTACTTATCTTTCTCTTTCTCTCTATCTTATTGCTCGAGGACTAGCAACGCTATGTTTGGGGGTGGTGTCATAAACACCCAAAACTGTACATTTTATACCCCGAATACCCGTACTTTAGTTGCTAATTATCGGAAATATGGGTCTTATGTGCTTAAATGTTTATCTTGTAGGTCGAATGCACGCTGTGATGTTCAGACGCATATTTTAAGGCAATTGAGCGGATAATGATGTTAAATACCTTGTCCCATAACCCTAGCCTACCCCAATCCCTAAACCTACCTAAACCATGTCCCGAACCGTGTGTGTTTGATTTGTTCCCTTTTGTATTTTATTTTATATTTTTATTTTTTAATTCGAGTCATTTTTATTTTTAGGGTTTATTTTAGATTTATTTAGAATTTTTAGATTTTATTTGCTATTTGCTATTTTTATATTGTATTTTATCTTTATTTTTATTAGTTATTAGTTTTATTTTATTAGGATTAAATTTTTTAGGATTTCATTTATTCTCTTACATTTTTTTTAGGATTTTAGTTTAATAGATTTTTAATTTTTATTTCTTTTTAGTTTTATTCTTTAATTGAATCTTTATTTTATTTTTAGAGTAGAAATTTATTTTTTAGATTTTTAGTTTTAATAGTTTTATTTTTAGTTAGTTAGTGTCATTTTTAGGTGTCCAAATTAAACAATCACACACACTTATCCTACACCACACACTCATCTCACCCACACCCTAACACCATACACTCCCCCACACCAAATCAACACACACCACTATTCATCATCATCTTTCCCACACCATGTCTCTCTCTCCTAAACACCCATCTCCAAACTCCATAACCAAACCCCCATTAACAACAACCAACAAAACCCACAACTCACTACGATCTCAAACCGAACCCAAACGCATCCAACCCGCCTTCCCCTGCTCGGATCCTATACCAAAACCACACCCGGAACCCCATGTCGCCACCCCATCCAACCCTCTTAAACCACCTCGCGACCCGATAGCAGCACCTCCATACCCGACTACCCCTACCACCTGCCACTCCGGCACCCTTCCCCAGTCATTCCCTTTCGCAAATTCATCCAACACACACCTGAGCCCCCCTCTCCGGGGAACCCCGTTCCCACCGATTTGTACCAATTCCAGAACCCACCTCCAGCCTTAACACGACCCAGGATAATATGAGACCTCCCTGACCCGTGTTCCCCCCACCCTCAAACAGACACCCCATAACCGTCAGACCACTTCTCCAACCAAGACCCATTTGCAAAACCCAATTGATCCACCTTAAACCAAAACCCATTTCTCCAAATAAAAAGCCACTGCCTATTAAACAAAACCAAACAAAGACAAAACCAAATACTAAACCACATAAACCCCCATGTGTCTTATTAACCAACTTATTCCCTTTTTACCCATTTACCCAAAATACCCCTCAAATCAAATCTGATTTTATCCTCACCGCCACACTTCCCACATGACCTCACCTCTTACCCATGCACATGTGTGCATAATTCCCTAAATACCCTCACCCAAATACATTCCATATCCCATACACCCTTATCCTCCCATTTTTACCCCCATGCTCCATGCCTACTATTTAAAGAATGGAAGACTCAATTTGAAAGAGGGTTCTAGGAGAATAGGAATCAATTTGTAGAGAGAATTCTAGAGAGAGATAGGTTAGATTAGAAAATAAATTAGGTAGAAATTATTTTTGTAAATAGTTTTTATTTTTTTTGAGATTATTGAGTGATAAATTAGTGAGAGTCCATTTTTTAGTGTAATTGTTGATGTAAATTTGGTTTGATCACACAAATTGGAGGGGTATAAATTGTAAATTCAAGGATTGAAATCCAATTTCACTCAAAGAGATTTGGTTTGATTGTTCTTCTCTTCTACTTTATTTTACATGCCTTTGATTATTAATTTGTCAAATTCCATACCATGTTAGGATAAATCCCCTTTCAAAGGGTGGGGAGAAACCCTTATTTGATGTTGTTTTAGTTTAATTAGTTTGATTACTTGAAAATTCCCTTTGAATATTAATTTTGATCCCTCGCCCTTAAATTTACGCCTCGAGAGAGCGTAAATAATTTTCGAGAGAAAATCAAAATTCTAGTTATAATACCCATTTTAGATTCGAACTAGAGATATGGGTTTCTTAAGTGGGGTATTATAACTTGAATTTCAACTCTAATTTATTTTCTAAGATTTTCATAAGTTTTAATTGATCGATCCTAGCGGGTAATTAATTAAAAAGAGTGTAGATCTATTTTTCTAGAGGTGTGGGGTGTTAAACTTAATTTTCTAAAATTTTACTATTAAAATTACACTTGCAACGAGAGTTGATTTGTAAGTTTAATTTTAATTTGGGAGAATTCAATTAATTAAATTAATTAATTAGAATAGCTAAAATTTGTGGTGTAATCCCACTCCTTGATTGTTCTCACAATTATTTACCTCTTTTATCTCATATTTTAGTGTTATACTTTATTTTCCATTATTTTTTGTCACTTTTTAGTTAGTTGTTATCATCTTTCATTTCATTTAGTTTAGTCTTATTTCACATCATCACCCTTGAAAATTGTATAAATATTTGAAAAGCTAAAAGAAAAATAGAAAAAGTAAAAAGTCCAAAAAGAAAATAAAAATTGAATTACAATTGAGTTTGTCTCTAGCTTACCATCTTGATGTGGATGGATACCCTTACTTACCTCTACACTTGAGTTTGTTATATTTTGTAGGTAATTTGAGGATTTTGATTAACTTGGCTTTCAACAACGACGACACACAAAAATCAAGTTATCAGTAGGCGACCTCCAGACATATGAAATTGACATGTTTCCTGACACTCTCAAGCCTAACGCTGGAGGGATAGAACTTAAAAGCCCAATCTAGGAAGGGAAAGGAAGTGTCCACGAGAGAGAAGAAAAAGAAAGTGAAAGTTTGTGAGTCTGAATCTAAGGGTGAGGTTGATTTTGATATGGCCATGCTTGCGATTGTTTTTAAAAAGTTTCCCAAGTTTTAAAACAAAATTCTTCCAATAAAAGATTTTTTGAGAAAAATAAAAATGAGGCCAAAGAGAGCGGTGAGAAAGAGGAAGAAGAGAAGTGTTTTGAGTGTGATGGTAGGGGGCATAGAGCCTTTGAGTGTCTCACTAGGCTAAAGAGAAAGGGCAAACAGACTGCCATGCCAGCCACTCTTAGCGATAGTGATGAACATGTGAAAGATTTCGGGTATGAGTCTTCACATGGGAAATTTATCTCCTTTTTAGCTAGTCACGAGAGCATACCTAGTTTGTCCCACGAAGATGAGGATATTTGTTCTGTGAGACCCTCGATGAGGATGATAGTTTGACTCTTTTGAGTGAGGGTGATAGTGAGTGTGAGAGTGGATATGAAAGTGATATCCAAATTGCGTTTAAAGATTTGTAAGCCGAGACCTTAAAGACTAAAAAATTAGGGTGAGATATTTGGAAAGAGGTTTAGAGAGTTTGAGGTGAAATCAATTCAACTCAAGAAAGTGAAATTTTCTTTGAGTGAACAGTTGATTGCTTTAGATCGGGAAAAGAGTGATTTGACCAACACGGTGTCTAGTTTGACAACACGTGTATCATATCTCGAGAGTGATCTCGACCATGCCCCGGAGGTCAAAGTCCCTTTAGATAACACATCTAAGAAGGTTGGAAAGACGGTTCTAAATCCCATTTTGGGTGATGTTGAGAGACGAGAATTTGGTCATGACGGTGCGTTCACTTCACCTATTGCACCCGAGCCGATTCTCGAGTTAGCAATTGATCCATACGAATCTCAACCCAACCCACCTAGGAATCCCATACCTGATAGGAGAGTGAGTCGTAGACATTTTGAGAGAGGTTTATCTATGCCTGTTTATGTTTTCACACACTACAAGAAGAGAGGACACCTTAGGGAGTTTTGTTTTAAGTTGGGTCATGTGTCGCATTTTTCTACTACACGTGTTCACACACATGCACCCACACATGATGCTCCGAATGATTACGCAAGAGAGTTTGTACATATTAGGGAGTAGGTAAAGTTTTTGTTCAAGACTTTATATGATTTGATAGAGGTTTTTCATAGGCTATCCTACCTAGTCCTCTACCCCGTAACTAGATACTTGATATAATTCCTTTCAACCACCCTACTCAAATCCGAGTATCTTTAATATATGATTTATAAGTTATTTATCTCCTTAACTTAATTAATCATTTTTCCTTAAAAGCCATATAACATTCACTAGTTATGTAAGTAATACAATTTTTCTCCATCTATTAAATTACCCGTATATAATTATTTATCCCATTATATACGTAAAATCCATATTATAACATTCACACATATGTTGAGAATATATATATATATATAATCCATCCTCTCGAGTAATACGTCACCGGATGTATTCTCTAAAGTGCTATCATCCCAAGTATACTCAGTCCCATCCGGAGTTCCGAGACAACTATGGTCCGCAGAATCAAAACGTAAATAATAACTGTGATGGAGGCAGACATATTCCCCCGAGTATGAGGACATCATCTCGATGCCACACCTCCATAATTGGACGTTATGACCTGAGGATATACTCACCTTACTCCTCAAGCTAGGTGATTCACCCACATCGCGCAACCTCCCTTGATAGCACTAGAGTATATAATTTAATTAAATATCTAATCACTTATATTTATAAGCACACACACAATATATATATATATATATATATATATATATATATATATATATATACACTATCACACACCATATATATATAATAAATAAATTCCCGGATTTACCGTGTACAAATTTCATAGCACTAGCCTAAAATATTCCCGAGTCTATGGTCCGACTCTAATTAATTAATTTAGCCATAAATTAATTTATTTCCTTGGTGTCCCTTAACCAATATACCCGGACTCTCCCACTTAGCCCGTAATTAAATATTACCCGAGTCTATATTCCGACTCCAAAATAATTAATCTCACCTTAATTAATTTAATTAACAAGCATCACCCAAACTACAATACCGGGACATTTTCACTCAGCCCATAAATTAAGTACTTATGAATCTTATCCAAAATTATCCATTATGTGCCACACATTTTTCCACTCTCCTAGTCCCAATTATCTCTCCTCAAATTTCTAGGAATAAGTCCCCCAATTTATTTTTCCTCAAATAAATAAGATGGAAACAATTAGGAAATTTATTCTCCCATATATAAACAGTCTAGTCGAACTGCCCAAAAATCTGGACCGTTCATTGATCAACGCCCGATCGAACATATCTCCTTCTTCTCCGCCCACTATTTCCTCCAATAATGAATTTTCCAAGGTTTTAAATCTCTGAACTACCAACCTTAATTAATCATCCCAACATATATTAACATATAAACAGGTTATTATCAATCTCTATCCATTTTGGCATCATCGATTTCTAAGAATCATCCACAATTTTACAATAGGTTCCTACGGTTCCATCACATTCATAACCCAAAAATTGATTTCAAAATTCGACTTAATTCATATCCACTACTGGGTTTCTGCTATAGATTCTCATCTCCAACAACACTGAATACTTCTATGATATTAATTGAACTATTAAATCACGCAACATGTTCAATTTCATAAAAAACCCGATTTCATAAAAAAAAACACCGAAAAACGAAATTGATTTTACACATCACCATAATATGAATTGGTTATCTCATAATTACAATTACACCGAATTAACCACTTGCCTTTAAAATCGTAGAGTCTGATTCCTTTTGTGTTGATGATAATTCCACAAAGAACACCCTCAATTGCTCCTTGATTTGTCTCCCAAAGGTCTCCAATTGATTCCCAATTGATTCCTTTAGTTTTCTCTAAAACTATAGGTTTAAGGTTGTGTTAACTACCATTCAATACACTTCCAATTAGGATTATAAATCCTAATTCCGTTTTTAGGCTCATGGGCCAAGCCCAAATGAGCTGAACACCTCCGTGTGGGCCCGGTTATGCCTAAAAATACCCCGGGACCTTATTACTACCCTCGGGTACTCTTTTCTGACTATCTTGACCTATTCGGAGTCCACCGTGCACTCAGATTTGTCAACCAAAATCCTTTATAACATCCTCTAATTTTTTACCTCAAAAATGCGACAATAATAATCCAAATAATTAAATCTAAATTTATTGAATTTAAATAATTCCTCCAATTTAAATAAGTTTCATTTCTCCCAAAAATAACTAAATTGTAAGTTCTCAAAATTACGGGGTGTTACAATTATCTCCCATTGGACGACGCGCACGCCTTCGTATCCCACCCCACGGTTGTAGATTTTGTCTATCCTCCAAATTGTCATCATCGTCCCGAATTCAATAACTTCCAACTTCTCCTTGATGCAGTAAGTAACTATCGCCTGCTCCAGTAAATGATATATTTTGGTTAGAAGTGTATTACAAGAATAATATAATACTATAAATAAAATTTAGAGTTCAATATTTATTTACCTTCATATTGCACATCTCTACCAAGAAAACCACCTCCATAACTACCACTAGCGCCACCTCTATAACTACCACTGTCACTATCTCCATAAGTACCACTGCTTGGTTTACTCGAGCCAATACCACCACTGCCACTAGTACTAGTTCCACTACCAGAAGGAACTAAAATAGCATGATCATTTTGGTCATTTTCATCAACATCCAACCATTCAGAATTGTCTTGACCATCTAAAAGAGCTTCTTCCGTCTCTTCCAACCATGGAGACAATGGGTCATCTTCGTCAAATACGTAATCCAAGCTAATAGGATTAAAAGATTCCTCAATTTCTTATTGGCTTCTTCTTGTCGCATTTCTTATCTTTAACCTCATATTGTAGTATACAAAAATAAGTTTATTTAACTTTTGGGATTTTAAACGATTTCTTGTCTTTGTATGTACGAGGCTAAATGTATTCCAATTCCGTTCACAGTTGGAAGATGAACATGTTTGACACAATACTCTCACAACAATTCGTTGAAGTTCTGGAGTCGATGTGCCATAATGAATCCACCATTCACCTACACATGATGAACATAATGATTTATTTATATTCAATACTAAGGTATAAAGTGAAATTGATAGTAAATAAAGTAAGACATATTATTACCTGGATTTTATCGTGACAATACTCTTTGAGCTGATTCGGTTTCAAAAGAATCGTGTTTATCACGAAATATCAAAATTTGTAACATTTCACGAAATATCAAATACATTAGTGAAAAACCTTACCAAAATATAAATTTATTCATGACTTACTTGGTTAATTGCCTTTATCTGATTGTCAATATCCGGTTCCAACCTCTGAATCACTTTTTTAAGCCCTTCCATTGAGTCAGAAAGGCTTGTGAAATTATCACCATATTGAAATTGAGTATTCAAGTAATACCCTAATATATTGACGTAAGAACAATATATTAAAAGTTATATTCAAGTAATAACCTAACTGACAAACTGCTCGTCCTAACTTCTTTCGCAAACCCTTCATAAGTTTTGTTGATATTTTAGGTTGCTTAGGACCCTTACTTTGATGGAAGTTCACATCCACTGCAGCTAACCTATATTTAGGCAAATCTATATTCGTCCATTCCTTGTGTCGCATTCCATATATACTATAAATGATAATAATTAGTTGACTTAAATAACTTTTTAAATTTTTTGGATAAAATTTTGTAATATTTTGAGTGCTTTGTTAACATTTTTTTTAACACATTATATTTTAAAACATTTTTTTGAGTATAAAATTGAACTCATCTCATCCGTTAAAAACGAGATGAGATGAGGTTTTATTTGTTGTTGTTTGATCCTTTAAATACCATAAGAAACTCTCTCTCTCTCTCTCTCTCTCTCTCTCTTACGGGACAAAAATCCAAAACCACACCATATACCATTCACTCACCTTGATGTGAGAGACTCCGGCGCCGGCCCCGAGATATGCCGTATGTCCTTCTTCCTTCCTGATATCTCGCATGTCCTGTGTTGACTCCTGATATGCTGCCGACCTGACTTGAGGTTGGGTTTCATTGGAATGGAGAAGAAAGAATTGGAAGGATGTAACCGTGTAAGAGTATTGATATTTGTGAGTGTTCTGGAGATAAATAAATACTGGAAAGATTATGGGAATCTTATTTCAAACAAAGCCTACCTACAGCTACTACACCTTACCAGGTTTGTCCCTTTCTTTATTTGTCTCTTTTTCTTTGTTTTCATGAGACATAAAGTTGTTGAATAAAGAAAAGTTATTGTGCTTGTGTTGTTTATCCTTTTTTTATTTTCCATACAAAAAATGAATTGTATCGGACTGTAACGGATTGTAATGGAGTTATCGTTATGTATCGAATTCGTAATATGATACGGGTGTGAATTTGGTTCAATCCGAACTATCGGTGTGTATCCGAAACGTGACTTCGGGATATCGTTACGTAATGGCCGATTCGTTACGTAACGTATGATTTTTAAAACTATGGTGAGGTGATCCCATTATTTGATATTAATCCCACTTTAATTAGTATATTTATATTAAATGTCACTTTCATAATTAACTTTACACTCGTACATTTTGATTTATGCCTCGAGAGAGGGTAAATGATTTCGAGAGAAAATAGAAATTCTAGTCTTATTTTCCATTTTAAAATCGAACTAGAGATAAGTTTTTCTAAAATGTGAATTTATTCTTTGAATATCAACTCTAAACTACGTTTTATGATTTAAACTAATTTAATAGATCAATCCTAGCGGGTGATTCATTAAATAAAGTTTGGATCTACTTTTTAAGTGTTATAGGGATGTTGAATTTAATTTTTTACAAGGTTATTATTAAAATTACTTTTGTGACGAGAGTTGATTTGTAATTTTGATACTAACTTGGGAGAATTAATTTGAATGAATTAATTAATAAGATTAACTAGAATATATGACGTCATCATATCTCTTGTTAGTCCGCACTTATCTCATATTTTTATTTAGTTATATTTCACTCACTTTCATCACACACTTTTTAGTATTTCTTTACACTTTTATTAGAGTTTAATTACTTTTTCTCACTTAGTTACTTTGTTTAATTCACCATCATCACAAAATTATTTTAATATAAAAAAATAGAAAATAAAAAGCAAAATAGAAAAGTAGAAAAATCGAGAAAGAAAAATAATTGGAAAAAGGAATTACATGACTTTTCTTGTATTGCACTCCTTAGAGGTGGATTGACACCCTGGCTTACTTTTCTACGAGTTTGTGTTATTATTTTGGATCATTTGCAGTTTTGGCTACCTTTGTTTATAATAATTAGTGCTTGGGGTACGTTCGTTTTTATATTAGTTCGTTGAGTCCAAAACAAACGAAAATCGTCAGTTGACACTACACCAAATGTGACAACCCGAATATAATTATGATAAATTATATTTAAATCATGCTTATCTTATGTGATATGAATAATGTGATATTAGTATATCTAATGTTAAGTGATTATGTTTATTATAATCCTACTTTCATAAATCATGAAAGATCGAATTATTTACAAACACAAATTTTGTTGTTTTCGGTGGAAAGGTTCCTGTTAGAGACTTGTTTTGACCTTTATAACATTATAAATGACTTGAGGTGAAAACTAGATAGTTGTATACATGTGAGTTAGGGTTGTAACACAACAAACGGATCATCAAATGGATGCCCGGGTAAAGAGTTATACCGAATTTACGAACAAAGGGCAAAGTTGTCCATTCCCTTTAAGTTGTATTTTGTCTTTTATTAAACCAAATGGTTTAATTTGATTGGTTGGCTTGGGAGGCAGCCTTGTCCGACCTTATACCCTTGAAATAGACTTATCCTTCAACCAAAATCAGCCATGAAAGGGTTTTAAGCTTAAGGAAAGAGAAGGTATAAGTTTAGGAAGAAAAGTGAGGAGAAAGTGTAGAAAAATCCGTAGAAATTACGTAAACGTCCCGAAGGTAATCCTAATTGCAAATCTTGTTATTTTTCATATATTTATGATTTATATGATATAAATCCTTGATTTGTGTATTTACCTTTCATGCTTGGGTGCATATGTATGAATATATGCAAGTTTAAGTTAAGTTGAATGTAGAAACCCTTAAAATTTCTTTGTATTGAAACCCCTTGTATTCAAACTTGCATATCTCTTTGTGTGCTTACTGGAATTGAGAAATTCCAATTGGATATGAATTTAGACTCATATATTCATATCATATCCGAAAATTAGAAATTATCTCCTTGTGATTAGGCCGTAATGATGATTTAAAGTTGGTGCATAGTTGCTATTTGTATACTTGATTTCGGTATGCCCTAAGTTTAGTCAAGCTTTTGAGATAGAACATGAAGTCAAAAAATTATGAAACTTTAATTCAGTACTATTCAGTATGTGTACTGGAAATTGTTTGAAAATCATGAAAATTTGTGCTGTATAAAAATTATGAAAATTCTTGCAAGTTGAAGGAACAATAGAGGAGCTTGTAGGGCAGATTTCTTATGTTGTAAAGAAATGGTCATAACTTGCCCTAGGAAGCTTGAAAAATTACACCGTCACTTGTACCGGAAATTATATTCATATATGTTTTCATATTGATAAGGTTGGACCCCTGTATTTGTACAATTTAGGAATATAGGATGGTTAAGTATGTAAGACAATAATTTCAGGTCATACTGGGTACCCCTTGAATGAATGTTTGTATTTCGTCCTTACAAAGGGTACTTTGAGTACATGTTTCATGTGTATATACATTGAGAAGTATAATTTAATGTTTAATTGGTTTTGGTTATAAATTCCTCATAAGGTATTTCCTACGGTTGAATGTCCGTAACTTTATCAACATGTATATCATTATTTTGCCTTTACTTATGTTTTATGGAATGTGACTCAATTGGAATTATATTGTTGATGTACAGTCATGGAAAATTATACATTTATGTTTGGATAATATTTATGATGGAGGTTCAGTACTGATTTAGTTGGATTGACAAGTGTAAGGTCTAATCAACCCAGTTCAGCTCCATCAGAAGAAAACGTGAATACATAGTTGTCAACCAAGGTGAGTGTACTCACTGGAAAGAGATATTTGTATCGTGTTATTAATATGATCATAATATATTGAATATGAAATTGTTCATTTCGGTTTACCGAAATGAGGGGTTACTCCTCGACCAGGAATGGGGGAGATTTGTCTATTAATGACAAGTGGTTACTCCTCGACCAGGAATGGGGGAGAATTGTCTATTTAGACAGGATATGTGAATCATGATTCGGAAAAGTTGGTCATTCATTATGAATGAGCCGGATAAGTTAATACATAAGTATATGGACATGATTTATTGCATTTAAATTCATGCAGTAGTATAGTAGTGATGCATTCACTGGGCTATTTTGCTCATGGTTCATATGTTCACATTTTTCAGGTAACGCGATGTCACTGCCAAATCTAGGAGGTCGGGTTGGGTTAGCCAGGAATGGGAGAAACTATGATTTTGTGTAAATGTAAATGATGTAATTAAGTTAACTTATCCTTCAAGAAAGTTTTTATGGATATGATTACTCTGATGTTGTAAAAAGGTTTTCAGTTACATGGATTTACAATGATGACTCTGAAATCAAAACTCGTGATTATGGTTTGGTTAGATTAATTATGGTTTGACTCACTTTGACTTTCAAACTTAATTATAAGTAACTGGGTTGGGGTGTGTCACCAAATCTGCCAAATTGTCACGGTCATTGACCTTGACAAGTTGGACTTGTCAAGGTCAATGATCGTGACAATTCTCGGGGTGACAACTTTTGTTGTCACAGACTTGTCACTGTCATTGAACGTGACAAGTTCGTTAGACTTGTCACGGTCATGTCACGGTCCTTAACCAGTTTTGTCACGGTTCAGGACCGTGACAACTCGTGAAAATGTTTAAAAATTGTCAAGGTCATTGACCGTGACAAGCCCGTGACAACAATCCTTTGCCACGGACTTGTCACGGTCAATGACCGTGACAATTCTGGACAGAATTGAAAAAAAAAATCTGCTGGGCAGTTTGGCCACTGCCACTGCCCAGCAGTATATTTGTACATATTATAGCAACGTTGTACATGTTCAAGCATCATATATCAAAATAAAATAGATATAATTCAAATATACATTCAAAATAGAGACAATATGCATCACGATATAAACCAAATATAATTCAAATGTACCAACTTAAAAACAATTCAATTCAAATAATGTCACTACATGTCTTGGGTAAGGTTAAATCTGAGGAGGTTAGTAGGCCACACGATATACGAATTGACACAACCACTGATATACATCGTGCCACATTGTTCGCGTAATCACAATGGGGATTTCTCATTCCCGGGTATCACATGCATGATGAGCACCTTGGACTCGATGTCTTAAAGCTCGCGTCCATGAACTAGTCCACCCTGGACGATATTCTGGTCCCTAAACCCCCGCCCTATCCGCTGGCCATCAAATATGTCCAGTATAAACATGATCGGCCAACCAAGTGTCGACATTGGTCTGTCGAAGGGAGCCAAATAGGGAAGTTGATCATCAAAGTCCGCACGTGTTGGCGATGAAACAGTGAGGTCCACATCCTCGTCATCCTGCACCTCGTCCTCCTACACCTCCTCCCCCCCCCCCCCCCACCTTCTCCTTCCCTTTCCCCTTGCGTTTTTCGCCCAACTAACGCTTCATGAATGAGAACATATCATGGACCGTCGCCTCCAAATGGTACAGCTTCGTGTCATGCGAGTCCACTGTTCGAGCCAACCCAGTGTCGCTCGTCTCCAATCCGATGATCCAAGATTTGGACACCCGCGAGTTCACCCCCTTGTCCTCCCCTTGCGATCAGAGCCAAGCACTTGGCTGAGTGCGTGTGTGAACAAAGATGCCTTGTCGGCATCAGACTGCGACTCATGCACTTCCTTAACCTTTGCCTGAAATGACAAAAAGCACATGATTAGTAAAATAAGTAAATTAAAAAATAATAACGTAATTAACAAAAAGTAAACTGTCGAATTACTTACAATCGTGGTTGCGACGCTCGCAAACACCTCATTGTCCTTCCCCTTCTTCGTTTGAAGAGCCACATAAGTATCGAGCCTATGTGGCCTACCCCCAAGGCCACTCCCTGTCCCCTCAAATAAAATAAAGTAAAATTAGTATCGGCCCCACAAAGTAAAATAATGCAGAATAATATATTTCTGTAGTTATAGAAAAATTAAATCTTACCATCATCCTATTCTCCACCTCGGCGTAATACGTTCGTCCGGAGTAGTGCACATCCGTATTTTTTTCCCGATTTTCCCTCCACGATTGGTGAGATGCCAATTGTCGCTCCCCGATCTCATTGTCAACAAATTGTTGCCATTTTTCCAATAAGACCGGCTCCTTCGACGGGACGGATTCACGCTTTCGGATAACGAACTCTCGTGTCTTTCCAAAGTACCGGGTCCATATATTTTTCTTCCACGTCTTGTGTTGCTCCCTCAACTGCTCCAAGACGGAATCTCGTAGCTTTGGATCCAGGCTGAATTGTTCATTTCTAAAAAATACAATGTTAGTTGCGAATAAATATAAACATAAATATAAAATAAAATTGAAATCGAAATTGAAATACAAATAGAAATATTCATATTCATATAAATATAAATATAAATACACTACATGTAGTGCCACCCAAATAGCTAACTTGAGCTCATATGGAACCTCCTTCCAACTCATAAACCCCGAGTCGATGACCGTCTTTAGTAGCTCGAGGGATCTCGCTAATAGCCCCGACTTGTTCTCGATGGCTATACCCAATTTTCCATATTTAGGGAGCCTAGGGGCCGAGGAGCCCTCGTCGCCTCCGCTACCACCGAACCCAGACGACATCATCAGAACCAGCATCATCATCCTCGCCTTAATACCTGAAGGAGACATTTTCTGTAACAAAATGTTATTAGTACAAATCAAAATGAATTAGAAGAAGACATGCAAATATGTACAATTACTAAAAATAAAAATGAATTGTTACTGTTAAACATCTCCCCACCCCATCCCTCCCCCCCCCCCCCCCCCCCCCCCCCCACAACCTTGCCCCCCCTTCCCCCCCTCCCCCACATACACACAAACAACCCCCCTCCCTCCCCACCCCCACCCCCACCACACACACACGTACACATACCCTGCCCCACCCCCACCACACACACACACACACACAACCCCACCCCTTCCCCACCACACACACACACACATGCACGCACATATATGTACAAATCAAAATGAATTGTTACTTTAAATATGTACAATTACTACAGACACACGCACACAACACATCCCCACCCCCACCCCTACTGCCCACACACACGCACACTACACAAGAGTGAAAATGATAAAGTGCAAATCAATTAAAAGCATTAAAAATGGATGTTTCGGTACAAATTGGAATATTTATTACAAATTGAAAAATTGTTTAAAATTCGGGTTATCATAAAAAATGGATTGATATTCGGTAGAAGCAGCCAAGTCATCCACACTACTATTTAAACGCTTTGGCGCGTGTTGGAAAATTGACCACGACTCATTGTTGATATAAAAACTTGGTTAACCTTTTAAAATATACAAACAAACGGCTCATCGCTCACGTGGTCGTTGCTCTTCAACTTGGACAAGTCAACCATGATCAAATTGGTGACAGGATCAACTTTACAAACATTTTTATTCTCAACTCTTACCCAGTCACAGTAAAATACAACCTCTTTGAAGCTTATATAATCCAATTCAAATATATTTCAGATTACACCATAGTAAGTCATTTCAGCTTCAACGAGGTTTTTATCTTTTGCGCTCGCTCGAAAAAAAGTAAGAGCCTTGTATGAAATGCCCAAGTTCTGTACATTTGTACTTTCCTCGTACACTTTAGCGCCGAAAACGTAACCGTTCAATCGATACTTTTTGTACTCTTATGCCACGAACAAGGGTCCAGTGGCTAGAAGAGCAAGCCTTGATGTCGCATCACCCGTCTTTAAGAGCTTAGAATATAGATAAATTAATTATATTAGTTGTAAAATTTTAGTGTAATGTAACGTTATATAACGACAATTTTCATTATAATTACCTCTTGTGTCAACCACAGCCTAAATTCGTTGTCTGATTTTAAACTTTGGTAGTCATCGTCAAGTTTTATCGTGATATATTCACGAGCACTTGAACCTTCTACATCATCAGTAACCTCATTCTCCTCTGCTTCACAAACTCCGTACACATCATCAACTAAATCCTCTAACATATTATGATCTACGTCGTCCCCTTCTACATCTATCCTACTTGTTGAAAGTTGTTGTGAAGGTTGTTTGGGGACAAAAGGAACTTTCAATTCACCTTGAAAACTCCAAAATCGATAACTATCTTGCATACCCGATGTTAACAAATGGAGGTAAACTGTTTTCCACTCAAACACATTACCATTCTTACACCTAGAACACGGACACGGAAGCTCTTTATCATTATGACATCTCTTTGCGTATTTCACAAATTCGTTAGCACCTCTGCGAAACGCATCCCCCATTCTATTTGTCTCACCCATCCACTCTTTGTATTTCGGATATCCCATCACAGCTACCATAACTAATCACCTATTAAAGGTAAACAAAACTTAGATTTATAGTATGTTTCATTTAATTATGTCTTATTTATATTCGATTTTTAAATTTCAAATTCAAATTCAATTTATAATAGAAATTTCTATTTCCTCCATCTCCTCTAAAGGGTGAGTGGTCCTATCACATTCAAGACCGCATTTTTGTGGAATATACTTAACAACTCATGCACATTGTTACGATTTGAGAAAAAATTGGTACCATATCCCCGTAGTTCTCCAAGTACACAACGTATATTAGCAAGTGTGAGCGTTATTTCAATTACTCAATTGAAATAACAGTCACACTTGTCAATCTAGTATGTACCCAGAGAACATTAGGATACGACTACAGAACTTCCTTCAAAAGTAACAACTTTAAGCCACTAAGAATATTATACAGAAATTATGCAGTCCCAAACTATCCAAATGAGACAATTCGAGAGATCTCATTACAGGGGTAATGACTCTCGAACGGGCTAAGGGCTATTGAATGCGTACGCATAAGAACTAGAAGGTAGTATATATGCGCACTATATGTAATTTCAAGTATTTTCATTTAATTATCATACTATATATATATATTGTTCGATATACAAAGTAATTTTAAAAAAAAGTTGAAAAATCCCACCCCTATATGGACAATAATCCAGTGGCCATGTCACTTTCAAAATTAACCAACCCAACATCGATCCACTATAATCCAACAACAACGTCAACAACAAATGTGTATACCGTACTCCTTCTAATTCATCTACTCAATTAATTATTTTCATCAATTAAAGTATACAATTATTAATTTACTAATTTACAATGAGGGACAATCCTACTTTCATAATTAATCATATATTAATTTACAAATTTACAGTGAGGGGCAATCATATATTAATTTACTAAAAAAATCAATAATCAATCAATTCGTTTACAAGGGACACTACGCACAAACACGCACACTACACACACGCGCACATACACACACACACGCAACCCCCCCTTACTCCCCCCCCCCCCCAACCACCCATCCCTGCCCCCTCACGCCCCTCCCCTCGCCCCCCCACCCCCGCCCCCCACCACACACACACACAAACAACCCCCCCCTCCCCCCCCCCAACCACCCATCCCTGCCCCCTCGCGCCCCTCCCCCCGCCCCCCACCACACACACACACAAACAACCCCCCCCCCTCCCCCCCCCTCCCCCCCCCCAACCACCCATCCCTGCCCCCTCACGCCCCTCCCCCCGCCCCCCCACCCCCTTCCCCCACCACACACACACACAAACAACCCCAACCCCTCCCCACCCCCACCACACACACACACACCCAGCCTCACCTCCCCTTCTCCCCCACCCCCACCCACCACACACACGCACATATATACACACACACACATATATATAATGGAAGAGAGAGAGAGAGAGAGAGAGAAACTAACTTGAAAGTAGAGAGAGAGAGAGAGAGAGAGAGAGAGCAGCGTAGAGAGAGAAAAAAGGAGGGAAGAAATTGGCGGGGAAAAAAAAGGAGAGGAAAGGATTTTTTGCTGGGAAATTTGTCAGGACGTGTCACGGTCCTTAACCGTGACAATATTATAAGAATTGTCACTGTCATTGACCGTGACAAGTACTTGTCACTGTCATTGACCGTGACAAGTACTTGTCACGGTCATTGATCGTGACAAAAAACGCGTGTTTTTTTGTCACGGTTAATGATCGTGACAAGGCTGACCGCTGGAAGGGTGATAATTTACCCATTTTGGTGTAGTGTGACTCACTTGACCGTTATGTGACATCTTTAACAATTGTCTCTCACATGGTAAATGACATCTTTACCCTTGAAACTAAAGCATAAAAACTATTTAATATTTATAACAGTTTTTTAATTAAAACTGTTTAATAAAAATTGTTTGATATTAATAAAAAATGTTGTTTAATAAGAATTGTTTAATACAAACTTTTTAATAAAAACTGTTTAATGAAAATTGTTTAATATTTAGTTTAATATTTGTAAAAACTCTTCAATATTTTTAAAAACTATTTAATATTTTTTTTAAAAAGTTTGATAAAAATTGTTTAATATTTCTAAAAACTGTTTAATATTTATGAAAAAATGTTCAATATTTCTAAAAACTGTTTAATATTTATAAAAACTATTTAGTAAAGAGTTTATCCGAAACTATATATATATATATAAGGATTAAATATTTAGAAAAAAACTATTAAAAAGGATATATATATATAAGGATGAGTTGTTTATATAAACTGTTTATACATTTAAAAATATATAAACTGTTTATATATAAATAAAATGATTTTAAACAAAATAACAAAAAATTCACACAAAAAAATAAATTCGAGCATAAAAATAAAATTATTTTTAGGAAAAAAGCTTTTTTAGCATAAAAATAAAATTATTTTTACTTATTAAAATTAATTTAGAAAAAAAATATGTTTTTCGCTTTATAAAAATAAAATTGTTTTCGTTTAAAATACATACTCAACTCAACTCAACAAAGCATTTTCCCAATTATTTGGGGTCAGCTACATGAATCCTATTTTTTCATTCCATTCTGTCCACTGCAATATCTTCGATTAAGCCACATGACATCATGTCCTTTTTTCAATATCCCACCAAGTCAATTTAGGCCTACCTCTACCCCTTGTGTTACCATCAATACTAACTAAATCACTCTTCCTTACAAGAGCATCCATTAGTCTACGCTTGACGTGTCCAAACTATCTAAGTCAATTTTCTCTCAATTTATCTTCTAGAGGAGCTACTTTTACCGTTTCATAAATTTGTTCATTTTTATTTTTATCCTTTCAAGTTTTACCACAAATCCATCTTAGCATTCGCATCTCCGCCACACTCATTTTCTGCACATTTTGTTTCTTGGTTTCCCAACACTCTATTCCATATAACATCGCGGGTCTAATGGTCATTCTATAAAAAAATTCTTTTAACCATAAAGGTATACACCTATCACACAAAACGCCGGTAGCACTTCTACACTTAACCCAGCCTGCTCTAATCCTATGAGTAACATCATCACTAATATCCCCATCTTTTTAGATAATCAATCCTAAATAACGAAAATGATAATTTCTAGGTATATCTTGACCCTCTAATTTCATTACATCTCCATTTGACCTCCAATTACTACTAAAATTGCACTCCACATATTCTGTTTTAGTTCTGCTTGTTTTAAATCCTCTTGTTTCTAAAGTTTCTCTCCACAATTCTAACCTAACATTAATTCTCGTCTTAGTCTCATCCACTAAAACAATATCATCTGCATATAGCATACACTATGGCACCACATCTTGTATTTGTCTAGTCAACTCATCCATAACAAGGGCAAAAAGATAAAGACTTAATGTTGAACCTTGGTGTAGACCTACCGTAATTGAAAATTCACTATTTTCTCCGATTGATGTTCTTACTATAGTCATCGTACTATCATACATATCCTTGATCACATCAATATATATGCGAGTCACTTCTCTTTTATGTAGAACCCACCATATTATATCTTTGGGTATCCTATCATACACCTTCTCCAAATCTATAAAAATCAATCGTTTAAAATATATATTTCCTAAAAAAATATATTTCCAAAAAAAAAATTCCAGCCAACAATTTTTTTTCCAAGCATAAAAATAATTTCCATAAACAAAAATAAATAAATTCCAGCATAAAAATAAAAAAGAAAACTGATTTTAGCCCCAAAAAACCTAAAAAATATATTTACAAAACAAATTCCAGAAAAAAACGCTTTTCAACAAAGAAAATAATTTCCAATCTACACAAAATCCAACCTCCGGCCATCTACACAAAGAAAAATGATTTTAAAATGATTTTAAACAAAGAAACTGATTCTTTCCAATCAAGAAACTTGTTTTCCATCTACACAAAATCCAACCTCCGGCCACAAAATCCCAATTAAGAAATTTGTTTTCCATCTACACAAAATCCATCGCAAAAAACATAAGGGTATAAGAACAAACCTCTGATTTCAACAAACCTCCGGCCATGGAACAAGCCCCCGGCCACGGAACAAGCCTTCAACCCCTTTACCTTTTCTCTCGCTATAAGAATTTTTTTAGCAAACATCAAAGAGAGAAAGAGAGAGAAATTAGTTAGTGTTAGAGAGATGATCTGGGGGTTCAGAAATAGGATAAGGGTATTTATGATAATTGGTGAAAAAAGGTACTGCCGTTAGTCAAATAGTTAAAATAACACCCAATCAACTAATACGAAAATTAACTTACACCAAGCCCCTATTATTATAAACAAACGTACCCCAAATAGTAAATGACCCTATTATTTTTTGTAGCCAATGAAGTATTTTTAATTAGAGAGGCTTTCCCACAACGACAAAAAGCTTGTCTATTAATATTAGTTATATAATATAACAAGTTGGAAACCCGCGCGATGCGCGAGTTATACGTTAGTGTACGAAAAATATTTGAGGAATTGTAAACACATGAAAAGATGCTAAGCAAAAATAAATAATAGATTAAAAACTTTAAACTATCTGTGATCACAAATCATGTATACAAATATAACTACATAATATCATCCAAAATACAGAAAAGTTTTTATTTTTATTAAAAAAATAACTTTTTTTATAAAACAGTTATAACATTTTTTAAAAATAAAACATAACTTTTTTCAAAAAATAAAAACATTTTTTATATAAAAATGTATTGTAGGTAATTTATTAAAAAGGAACGGTAAAACAATTTTTATATTAATTTTTTTTATATTGCACATTTAAATTTTTTTTTTAACTTTAAAAGAGTTTCTTAATTTCAAAAACGGTAAAAAAGGTAAAAAAGTTAGGGGCATATATTATAAAGTCCCTCGAACTTTTTTTAATACACGTTTAATCGAAGCCTTTTTATTTTGCTCCAAAAAGTTCTTCACCATGCCGTTGGCGCGGACCTTTAAAAACAAGAGAATATTAGTTAGATGGGTGTTTGAGGGACTTTTTGGTACACAATAAAAGGCTTGGACTAAATGTGTATTAAAAAATATTTGAGGGATTTTTAAGTATTTGACCCTTTTAAAATATTTATTTTAAGGGTGCGTTTGATTGCAAAGTAGGAAAGTGAATTGAAAATAATTGATTTCTATGGAAAATTATTCCAAAGAAATATTTTCCATGAAAAACTATTCTAGTGGTTGTTTGATTGCTTTTATTTTCTAACGGGAAAATGAGGTATTTTCCAACTTTTGTTATTTGATTCGTAATATTTTCTAACTAGAAATTAAGAGGCTCATGGCAACTATATATATAAAAGTTCATTTTTTTGCAAAGTTTCAAACTTAACAAATAAATATTATTCAAGTTTCAACATTAGACCAAGGAACATGTCATTAAAATAGTAGTAACATCAATTCAAATATTAAAATGCTTAAACGTTCATTCACAACCAAAAAAACTAGAATATCTAAAAACTACGAAACATCTATGTGCCAACTGTAAGAACACGATATCAATTTGATGACTCTTGTCCAAGCTTGTGAACAATCCAAGCACGTGTAAACTTGTCATCATCTAAGGCAATAAATATCCGACCCAGCTCTTTGTCTTGCTCAAAAACTTTCATGAGTTGCATTATATCACTTTTCTCTATGTTCATAGCCTTGAGCTTATCCAAGATAACTTTCCAATTTATGTGAATTTTTGTAGCTTGCTTTTCAAATGCAATAGATTGCATTTCCAAAGCAATTGCAATCTTTTTTGATGAATCAGCAATAACAGATAAGGCAGCAGAAACATCGTCCATTGGTTGCCTACGTTTACGTCAAACTTTTGAGTTTGGTCCTTGCAACGGTCGTTTGGATATGATGGAAGGGCCTGCCTCAGTAGTAACATTCTCATTTCCCTCATTTTCATCGTCTAATCCCACCTCAATATTTTCACTATGATCATTTTCATTCATAGGGGGAAAGTCATTTCCTGATACGTCCAGATCACCCGCTGCTATGTCGTCGCCAAAAATAATACCCAAATCATGGTAGTGAATACACACTGTTGATGTAAAAAATTAGATCACTCTAATAATTCAATCACAGATAAATAAATGAGACAAAAGATTTTAAAGTGGTTCAGCCTTATAAGAATGACCTACGTCCACTGTTGTTTTATTGCTGAGTGTTTGGGAATTCTCAATTACAAGAAATTCCGTTCTGGATCCCAAAGTTTGGATTCCTGATCCCTCTTTCTCCAATGAGGATTGTACAATGTATTTATAGCCCTGAGGTTGTAATGTGAAAGGGTCATACATTTAATGATATACATATGAAAGGGTAATACATTTAATGTCCTCTTTGCGTGTGCATCTGAATGATAAGCATTTAATGAACTAGTTGAACTGTTGGTTATCCAGCTATTAATGCTTTGTTCGAGACGCATCTCGGACCGCCTGAGTAGCTCGGACCGCCTGAGTTTCTCGGTGCTAATGAGTTCCTCGGAGAGGTCCTGTTCCTCGGAGCATAAGAGTTCCTCGGAGAGGTCTTGTTCCTCGGTGCATAAGAGTTCCTCGGATCGTATGATCATCTCAGAATTGCTTATTGTTGCCATGTAGATAGCCATATGTCTTCATATGGTTGGTCCAAGTCAGCAGACTAAATTTGGTATCAACAGAAGCCCCCAATGTTTCGTAGTTCGAAATTTGAGGAGTATGGAACATTCTTTCTCGGAATACGGTAGCTTTAAATAGTTCTTCCTGATTTTTAGGATCATCTCCCTTGTATTTATTTCTCCATCTCAATTCGTAGAATCATGCTTTTTGGACTTTCCTTCTCGCTTCGTTTCCCGCGTCACTTTTCGCCTTTTTAGCCGCTGTTGTTCGCTTAAATTCCCGCGCCAATATTTAATGCCTTTTTAGCCGTCGATAACGTAATTGTCCTTTTTATCATCATTACTTCGCCAGTTCCCAAGGCAAGGTATTTAAACTTCACAGAGACTTCCATCGTCTTCTATCTTTTCAAATTTTCATCTTAGAGTTTTTCATCGTCTTCTACTCTCTTGTGTACTCATCTCTTCCATCGTCTGTCGTCATCAGCTCTACTCTTTTCCTGTAAGATCTTCTTCCTTCATCTTTATTTCTTTATTCACCATGGTTTATCCTGTTGAGTCTCTTGAGAAATTTCGTTCTGATTTTTCCATTCCCTCTTGGGTCGTCTTGGAAGAGCTTTCTGAGCCTTCTAATTATTTCAATTTGGCTGAGGGACATTGGTTCCCCAGTCTCTTTTTTGTTGAGTGTGGATTTTCTTTTCCACCAAATCCTCTGTGTCTGGAATTTTGTCAGTACTTTGATGTTGTTCCTGCACGAATAGCCCCCAACACATGGAGAATAGTTAATGGGGTGTATAAATTAAATCAAGTGCATGGAACTTATATAGGAATTCCAGAAATCATGTACTGCTATAGATGGGCAGTTAATGATAATATTTATTATTTAAAAACTAGGTTTATAAATAGAGCTTTAGTAGTCAATCTCCCTGATGCCAACAGGGATTATTTTGAACATGGGGTTGTTGTAAAAAATTGGCAACACCCTCCTTTAATCGGAGATGAAGTTTACCAGGGTCCCAGATGTCCTCCTTATGGCAATGGGATAGGTTATTTTTATTTATCTTGAAATCGTATTTGTTTTGTGTTTGATAAAATGTGTTACTGATAACAATGTATGTTTATTTGCAGTTGATATCAAGAGAAAGTGCCCAAAAGAAACAGATGTCAATATAAGGCATTTGGGACTTATCTGGGGTCTACACAAAAGGGTTGCTGACGAGCACATTCGATCAGCCTCCTATCTGCTCCAATACAAGAGCTATACAACTTCTTTCACTGCTCGTCCAGTGATCAGTGAAGCAGATCCAGTACCACCCTCTGCAAGTTCTTCACCAGAATCTCACGTTTCGTTGAGCGAAAAGATGAAGAAGAGAAGGACTCCTGCTTTGTTTGAGAAAACTGCCTCCGGTTCTGGGGAGGTAAAAAGGGTCAGGATTGATCTCCCAAAGGAGGGGACAAAGAAGACTGGTGTAGTTCCTTCAACTGATCCTGCTAAAGTCTCCGAGAAGGTTGCTGACAAGCCCGCAGTGGCTCCGAGCAGCTCTGCTGCTCCTGGAAAGGTGATTGTGATATCACTGACCAAGGATTCTTCCTTGGTTGTACCTGTTCCCCCGAGGAGACTAAAGAAGAGCTCCTCGATTAATTTGGCTGACGTCACCATTCAGCCCCCTGCTGCTGGGACTAAGGTTCCCACATATGTTCCCCCGAGCTCTGACATGAGCTCGGTAAAGTCCCTGACCATTCCCGAGGTGCAAGGTAATGAAGATAACCTTACTCGGGATATGGTTACTTCTTTGGCTGCTCGTCATCTTGTTTCAGTAAGTACCCTTACTTTGAACTTTTCATATTTTCCTTTGTTATTTCTCATATTTGTTTCTGACTTTGCTTTCTTTTTCTGTTTACAGTTGACGAGCTGCTTCAACATAATTCTCAAGAAGGATGAAGCAATCAAGGCTTCTTGCTCCTCGTCCAGTGTGGAGGGAGCTCTGGAAGAAGCTACCAAGTCCTTGGAGGAATCTCGCCAGAAGTACACTACTGATAAGGCAGTCTGGGAGAATAAACTTGCTTCCTCCGAGCCGGAGAAAACTCAGGTTGCTGAGGCCTCCAGGGATTTGGAGAAGAAAGTGAATGCCTTGGAGAAGGCTAATAAAGAGCTTGAGGTGAAGCTCAAGGCTGCTGAGGAGTTTGAAAATAAACTCAAGGATGCTAAGGCATGGTTGGTCCAACTCCAGGAAGTAAATCGGCAGAAGGAGGAAGCTGAACAAAACTTGAAAGCTGCTGATGTTTTGCTGTCCGAGAAGCTCGCCTTGGAGAAGGCCAAAAGGAAAGCTGTCGTGAAGAAGTCCTTCAGCTCTGGCTGGGGCAAAGGTTGGGATAAGGGATGTGCTTCCATGGTCTCTCAAGTGGATTATGGTAGTGTAAAGTATTTCAGGGACGGATGGGTTGCTGCCCTTCAGGAATTGAAGGTCGACGAGTCAACCGAGCTCTTCCAAAGATACATCCCTGGTCCCCATCCTACTCCAGAAGAATTAGAAGAGGACGAAGCTACCCGTGAAGAATCTTCAACGGTAATGGGAGAGAATGCCCTAACCAGTCAACATGCTGTCGAGCAAGGAGTTTCTTCTTCCGAGCAACAGTTGGTGCTCTCCAAGCAAGTCACAATTCCCTCCCTCCGAGCAATCTGCCTCTCTTCCCATCCTCCCGAGAAGGTTTTGGGAGATAAGGAAAAGGTGTAGTGTTGTTCGGTTTTCTCTTTCTATTTTTCTTCTTTGTCAAGTGTAACCAAGATCTTTGTAACTCTGCACTTTGATCTAATAAAATTTGAGTTTTCCCCTCTATACGATTGTATCTTTTCTATTTGTACTATGTCTTGATCTTCTTTTTGATGATTGTCTTTTCTTTCTCTGCTAGTTTCTGGCCAGGATGGATATGTTATCTGCCAGTGATACAAAGCTGATGCAGCAATGTAATGAATATTATAAGGCTGGTCACACAGACCTGAGTGCATCAGAAGTTGCCGACATCCTTGGTCATGATGTTTCAGAACAAGCAATCGAAGCTTATCAGTACCTGAAGTGCTTACTTGACCGAGCTGTGGACAATAATGTGGCTTACTATGAAATGATCGAGGATCTTCAATGTACCCTAGAAGACCTTCAGAATCAGTACAAGGAATCAACTGCCCTGTTGCATGAAGGGTATGAGAAGAGGTATCAGCAGCTTTCTGTCGAGAAGGGCTACGAGAAGCTCATCGTTGGGTACGATGTCAGGGAGAGAACCCTAAAGGGTGAAGTTGAAGCATGTAGACAGATTGCCGAGCTGTTGGAGCAAGGGAATAACAATTTACAGAAAGAGCTAGCACAGTTGAAGTCTGCAGCCTCTTCTTCAACAGCTATAATCCCAGTGACTGACGAGGGATTTTCATTTTTAGAAGTTGAGAATGCCAAATTGAGGCAAGAGTTAGACACATTGAGGAGGTCGGGCACTTCCACATCTCTTCGGGGACGAGCAAGAGCTCCTCGGGGACGAGGAAGAGCAGCTCGGGTGCTGGTCGAGGAACAGAGAACAGCATCTGCTTTAGAGAACCAGGCCTTCCAACTAATGGCTAAGAACCAAGCTTTGTCTGATATGTCAAAGAAAATTAGAGAACCGGAAAAATAACTCTCTGCACAAAAATCAGTCTTGGGGAGTAAGGAGCTTTTCATCAAGAATCTGCACGAGAAGCTTGAAAGGCTAACATATCAATTCCATAAACATCCCAGGGAGTTTTGGATGGCTGGATACAACGACGCACTATTCCACTTGGATGATCGTATCCAGAATGCCAATAATGAGGGCTACAAACAAGGCTGGCTGAATGCCTTAGGTGTGTTGAAGCTCGAACAAGGACACTATCTGTGGGACTACCATGATCCCGGGTTGCTCGACTTGCCTGTACCACCATACAATTTGGACATGGAATGGATCCCAGCTCGTGCCATTCCTCGGAGCTTAATTGCAAAATACCTCGGTGACTACAATTTATCTTCTCAAATTGAGGTATCTCGTCCCGAGCATCTTTTAGATCGACCTTCTGTGATGAACGTCAGGATGCTGAAGGATTTGAACTTCACCAATTCTCCTCATTCTTTCAATGATCCGCCTGCTGGTGAGGAACCTGTATCGAAAGCTGAGGGGAAAAGACCAATAGAATAGGAATTTTTGATGTAACAGTTAGTATACATGTAATTTTCATTATCAATGTAACTTGTAATTTATTTCGAATTTAATGAAAGACTTTCATTAGTGCATGCAAATCTTAATTGCTATTGTTTTGTAAATATCAATAACTTTACATTTATGCATATCTTTAAAAAGATAACAAGTATTGTATTGTTTGTCGACCATTTCAATAATAATTGAAAAGCTACAAGTATTAGTAATGTTGCTTGATTGCTCAATAATCAAGTAATGAATATAACTATGTTTAAAAAAAAATTCAACCAACCAAGGTTATTAAATTGTGCTCGTCGACCAATTATAGTTAGTGAGAGTTGATCCCCAACTAACCATACTTGGTAAATTTTTGAATATTTTCTCCTCGTCGACCAACTAAGTTGGTACAGTTTGGAATATTTTCTCCTCGTCGACCAACTAAGTTGGTACAGTTTGGAATATTTCGTTTCCTAGCCAAACAGGTTGGCATTTTTAGGAATATTTCTCCTCGTCGACCAACTAAGTTGGTACAGTTTGGAATATTTTCTCCTCGTCGACCAACTAAGTTGGTACAGTTTGGAATATTTTCTCCTCGTCGACCAACTAAGTTGGTACAGTTTGGAATATTTTCTTTGAGTAGTATGCTGAGCTTTGCTGAGTAGTGCATAGCACTAGTATTCCTCGAAAAATTTTCAATAAACAGAGAGACTTGCAGAATATTTTCATTTTATTCATATTAATGGAAACTGTGTTACATATACATCACTGATAATACTTGCGCAGATGCTCTGCATTCCATGCATTCTTAAACTCCTCTCCTTCTAAAGTGGTTATTCGATAAGTTCTTGGTCGAACAACTTTTGTAACTCGGTATGGTCCATGCCAGTTTGCCTCCTGTTTATTATGCTTTTGAATTACTTTCTTCAGCACATAGTCTCCTTCTTTCAGGTCACACTTCTTCACCCTCTTGTTGTAGAACAAAGCTGTTCGCTGCTGGTAGGCAGCATTTCTAATGGCTGCTTCTTCTCTAACTTCCTCGAGCATGTTTAAATCCAGTCTTCTCATTAAGTCGCTGATAGGGGAATTGAAATTCAGTATCCTGTGTGTTGGGAGACCCAACTCGGCAGGTATGACAGCTTCACTTCCAAATGCCAGCATGTATGGTGATTCTCCAGTTCCTACTCGGGGAGTAGTTCGGTAAGCCCAAAGTACTGATTGTAGCTCGTTGATCCAGTTTGCTTTCGCATCATCCAATCTTTTCTTTAAACCGTTCAGCAGCGTCCCGTTCGTCACTTCAGTTTGACCACTGCTTTGAGGATGGCCTGGTGCTGAGTGGACCTTCAAAATATTCGACTGATGACAATAGGCGGCAAACTCTTCATTATCAAATTGTGTCCCATGGTCTGTGATGAAGGCATGAGGGAGACCATATTGGGAAATGATGTTCTTCCAAACAAATTGGTACACCTTCTCGTATGTCATATCAATGAGTGGCTCAGCTTCTACCCACTTAGTAAAATAATCCACTGCGACGACGAGGTACTTGAACCTTCCTCGGGTGGTTGGCAGTGGTCCAACCAAATCAATTCCCCACATGGAAAATGGCCAAGGGGAAGTTATGGGTGACAACAATGCTTGTGGAGTTCTTTGGATGGAGGAAAAGTGTTGGCACTTGTCATATTTCTTGGCGTAGGCTATACAATATGCCCTTATCGTCGGCCAGTAGTATCCCTGCGTCATCACTCTTTGTAAAAGTGTCCGACCTGCTACATGTGCTCCACAAGACCCTTCATAAATTTCTTCAATCAAATCTTTCACCTCAGTGGGATGTATACATCTTTGCAATCCTGCCATAATTCCTCGTCTATATAAAACACCATTAGTTAATACATACCGAGTAGCTTTGAACTTCAATTTCTTGGCCGCAAGCTTGTCGATTGGCAGTTCTCCTTCCTCGATATATACCCTGATGGGATCCATCCAAGATGGTTCTAAATCAAGGGTGATAAAATTCATCTTCAAATCTTCATCTATACTCCGGCCAATTAACACTTAAATTGGGATTGTTCGTCGTAGCTTGGTGCGTGTAGCTGATGCTAGTCGAGTTAGGGCGTCTGCTCTCGCATTCTCCATTCTTGGTACTCTGACCAGCTGAATAGTGGCAAATTCTGACAATAGCTCCTTTGCCTTTGCATGATATCTGATCATTAATTCCCCTCTAACTGCATATACTCCCATCATTTGGTTTACAATCAATTGAGAGTCACTGAAGATCACAACCTGTTGCGCCCCCATAATTTTTGCCAAATTAAGCCCTGCAATCATGGCATCATATTCTGCTTCATTGTTGGATGCTTTGAATTGGAAACACAAGGCGTATTCTATGTCGACCTCGTCTGGAGTGCTCAGAACTATTCCCGCGCCACATCCTGCAGTGCAAGATGAGCCATCTACATATAGCCTCCATATAGGTAACTCGTCTTCAAATTTTTGATCAGTTAGAGTTCCTCGGTGAAATATTTGCTGCTTCCTTTCATCCTCCCCGGATTTTTCTCGCTCCTCATCGATCATCTTTTCTTGCCCTTTTACCAACCGAGGTTGGTCTGAGTTCGAATTTAATGACCTTGTAACATCCACTTGCCCTCTTACCAACCGGAGTTGGTCTGAGCCAGTGTTTGTCGATCCTGTAACATCCACAGGTTGATCAGCGAGCAACTTTTGCTCCTCGGGGGTATCAGGATAGGTGAACTCCGCTATGAAATCTGCTACAGCTTGCCCTTTTAGTGATGATCTGTGTTCATAAATTATATCATATTCTCCGAGCTCTATTGCCCAGTACATCAATCTCCCTTATTTCTTTGGCTTATGAAGGGCTTGTCTCAATGGCACATCGATGTATACTATTATAGTATGAGCCTGGAAGTACGGCCTCATTCTCCTACTCGCCTCAATCAGCGCCAGTGCCAATTTCTCCAGTCTCGGATATCTGATCTCTGCTCCTCAGAAGGCCTTACTTGTGTAGTAAATTGGCTTTTGTACTCCATTCTCCATTCTGATCAACGCCGAGCTAATTGCATTCTCGGATACTGCAAGGTACAAATACAATTTTTCTCCCATCACCGGCCTGGACAATAGTGGAGGTTCTCCCAAGTATTTCTTCAAGTCTTGAAAGGCCTTCTCACATTCATCATTCCACTCAAAAGTTTTTCGGAGTGTCTTGAAGAATGGGAGACATATATCAGTTGCTCGTGACATAAATTTGTTGAGTGCTGCTACTCGTCCTGTGAGACTCTGCACTTCCTTCTTCGTTGTTGGAGATCGCAGCCCTAATAGAGCTTTGATCTTTTCAGGATTTGCTTCAATGCCTCGTTGATTTACAATGTACCCGAGGAACATGCCTTCTCGTACACCAAAGACGCACTTCGTTGGGTTCAGCTTCATTTGATATTTATCTAGTTGATCAAAAGTTTGACTTAAGTCAACTAGATGATCTGTAGCTTTCTTGCTTTTCGTCAGCATGTCGTTAACATAGACTTCCATATTCTCACTGATTTGTTCAGCAAAGACCTTATTCATCAGCCTCTGATATGTCGCACCTGCATTTTTTAAACCAAAAGGCATAACATTATAACAATAAGTTCCCCTAGGGGTAATGAAAGAAGTACTCTCCCTGTCTTCAGGTTTCATTTTGATCTGATTATAACCAGAATAAGCATCCATAAAGCTCAGTAACTCGTGTCCCGAGGTAGCATCCACCAGTTGATCAATTCGGGGCAGTGGAAAATGATCTTTTGGGCATGCTTTGTTGAGGTCGGTGAAGTCTACACACATCCTCCACTTGTTGTTTTTCTTCTTTACCATTACCACATTGGCTAACCAATCTGGATATTTTACATCTTCAATGAAACAAGCTTTCTGGAGCTTCTCGACTTCCTCCTGTATAGCTTGATTCTTCTCGGGATTGAATACTCTTCTTCTCTGCTTCACAGGTTTGATCTCCTTATTCGCATTGAGCTCGTGACATAAGAAGTTTGGGTCAATCCCAGGCATATCTTCATGACTCCAAGCAAAAGTTTGTTTTCTACTTCTAAGGAAAGTTATCAATTCTTGTTTTAGTGAGACTTCCAATGATGAACCTATTTGAGTAGTTCGTTCAGGGTTTTCATCGTCCAGAATGATATTTTCAGTAGCTTCCACCACTTGACCTTTCACGAGTTGCGACTCATCACGAGGATCCAAGGTTTCAATTTCTGCACCTTTATCCACTTGATAAGTAGTAGTCTTTTTCTTTGATTCTTCCAATTCATCTTGCTCGGCAGATGAATAATAGCACTCCCGAGCTACTTTCTGGTCACCTTTCATAACTCATACTCCAAAGTTTGTTGGAAATTTTAGGCATTGATGCACTGTAGATGGTACAGCCTCGAACTTTTTCAACCCTACTCTTCCCATGATGATATTGTATGATGACTGGACATTCTTATCCATCACGAAAAAGCGTATTCTTTCAGTTCGACAAACAGGCCACGTACCAATGAATATATCCAACTTGATCGTCCCAAGTGGAAATACTTTCTCGCCGGCAAAACCGATGAGGGGCCTGTGGTAAGGCTCCAGTTGAGATAGCTTCAAATTTAAACTATCGAAACACGAGTAGAACATGATGTCTGCCGAGCTACCGTTGTCGACCAGCACTCTTGAGATCATTACCTCTTTCATTCTCATTTCGATCACTAGTGGGTCGTCATGAGGATATAGAACTCCTTCAAGATCATTCTTTGAAAACCCAATGACCAATTTTTCTTTATTCACCTTTCTTGGGCGATCTTCCTCAGCTAAATTTATTCGCTGAATGTACGAGCAAGCTTAAGCCTCTCCGAGGTAAGCTTTTCTTTCTGCAGTAAGGTCTCCTCCTCCTGCATCTCCTCCTGTAATAACATTACAATCAAATGACCCAAAGCGTATTGAAAATACCTCTCGTTCTGGTTGCCTTGGTTTCTTGGGAAGATCGGGGTCATCATCTAGATCATCTTCATGGTTTCTTTTCTTTTTCTCCTCTGCCAGACGAGGAGATCTAGACCTCTCTCTAGTTCGGTCATTATTTCTTCTTTCGCCTCCCCGATCAACATATTTTGCTAGCTTTCCTCTTCGGATGAGTGTTTCAATCTCGTTCTGAAGAGCTATGCAATTTTTGGTCATATGGCCATGATCCTTATGTAACTCGCAATATTTGTCCCTATTCCTCGTGTCAGGGTCTGACCTCATTTTCTTGGGCCAGTTTAACTCCTCGCTGTTCTTAATTTCTTCCAGGACGTGGTTGATATTTTCCTTCAAAGGCGTGTAGTTATCAAATTTCGTCAAGACCTCCCATGACGACCTACTTTTGGAATGTTTGTCATCACCATTGTTCTTATGCTCTTTCTTCTTAGCTTTATCACCTTCCCCCTTGGCTTCTTTGGAGTCCATATTCTTCTTCGCAGACATAGCCTCCTCGGCGTTCATAATCTTGGATGCTTTTCCCATCAGGTCCGACATGGTTCGAGGTGGGTCTTTGGCCAAAGTGTAGTACAACTTGTTTGGCAGTAGTCCACTCATCAAAGCAGTAATCGCTGTCTTCTCCTCATAATCAATGACTTCGAGCTTCTCGTTATTAAAACGAGTTATATAGTCTATAATACTCTCCCCAACTTTTTGTCTAACACTTAACAAATGTGCTACTCGTTTAACTGGATTTGCTCCAAAGCAGAAATTCCCAATGAATAACTCGGCCAGTTGAAGAAAAGTTGAAATCTTACCCCGAGGAAGATTATTATACCATATCTGAGCAGATCCGATAAGAGTTCCCGAGAATGCCCTGCATCTCATCTCGTCTGGGACAGCATAGATGTCGGCAGCAGCTTGATATTGTTATATATGAAGGACAGGGTCAGTCTTCCCATCATACTTGGGAGTCACAACAGGTGCTTTGAACTTTGATGGTGTTGGAAAATCAACAATATCTTGGACAAAAGGTGTTCCTCGAACAAAGGTTCGTTGTAGAGGGTTCTTGGCCTTATCCATTTCCCCTAATCTATCCTCCAGCCTCTGAATAGATCCTTTCCAAGCATCATTTCCTTCCTCGGGCCTATTTGTTTGAGCAACTGATCGCGTTGAAGTGGCTTCCTGGGATTTATCATGACGAGCAACTGATCGGTCAGCAGATACATCTCGACGAGTAACTGGTCGTGACTGGGCAAATCCTTCCCTTAAATCTGATGGTCGTCGAAAGCTCCTCGACGCTGCATTAAGAGGACTTTTGTTCCTCCTAGGGCCTAATCGATCAAAAGGAGAGGCCCTGCTTAATCTTTCCAATGCGCTGGCCCATTCTGGGGAGAGGGTGACACGTTGTTCAGTATCTGTGGCTGGCATTGACGAAGTTTGTCCTGGTTGATAAGAAAAATCTTCAGATTCATCATTGCGATATGAATTAACACACCTAGTACGCGTAGAAGGCGCACGGGTATTTCTTTGGATGTTTCGTGAACTGGAATGGGCTGGTGCACCGCCATGGAGGGTTTGGATGAGTTGTCGCATTGTTTCTTGCATGGCGATCTGGCCCTGAGCCAAATTTGCCATTATTCCAGTCAGATCTGGAATGATTGGTGGTGCAGATGGATTTTGAGGGGTTCCAGCGTTTCGATTGCTGGATTCCGTCACATCAGCCATTGGTATTGGATTGTTATTGGTGAGAAAACGATATTACCAGTCGTTTCCCACAGACGGCGCCAATCTGTTGATGTAAAAAATTAGATCACTCTAATAATTCAATCACAGATAAATAAATGAGACAAAAGATTTTAAAGTGGTTCAGCCTTATAAGAATGACCTACGTCCACTGTTGTTTTATTGCTGAGTGTTTGGGAATTCTCAATTACAAGAAATTCCGTTCTGGATCCCAAAGTTTGGATTCCGGATCCCTCTTTCTCCAATGAGGATTGTACAATGTATTTATAGCCCTGAGGTTGTAATGTGAAAGGGTCTTACATTTAATGATATACATATGAAAGGGTAATACATTTAATGTTCTCTTTGCGTGTGCGTCTGAATGATAATCATTTAATGAACCAGTTGAACTGTTGGTTATCCAGCTATTAATGCTTTGTTCGAGATGCAGCTCGGACCGCCTGAGTAGCTCGGACCGCCTGAGCTTCTCGGTGCTAATGAGTTCCTCTGAGAGGTCCTGTTCCTCGGAGCATAAGAGTTCCTCGGAGAGGTCTTGTTCCTCGGTGCATAAGAGTTCCTCGGAGCGTATGATCATCTCAGAATTGCTTGTTGTTGCCATGTAGATAGCCACGTGTCTTCATATGGTTGGTCCAAGTCAGCAGACTAAATTTGGTATCAACACACACCTTCCCTTTTAATTTCACTGCATCAGGTTTATCCTAAATACAAAATAAAGAAAAAATAATAAAGAAAATTTCAATAAACTAAAAAATTTAAGGAATGTATAATTGTAAGCATATAAAAAATTGATGATACCTTAATGTATTCTTCCCAAACATTAGGATCCGTTGTGATCCGTCCGGTGTTGGCATCCTACCCAAAACCGCTAACCTTGAATAGCTCACGGAGATCTGTAAAATCTTTTTTTAAAGTCTTCAAACGTCCTCTTACATTATTCTCAACAATAGCTACGCCACATCCATAATATACGTGCTCAACTACCTTCAAAATCTGAGTTGATGTGAATCCATTATCCGCTCTTTTTGTCCCGGCTGCACTTGTTCAATGAGCGTGTTTACCAATTGCTCAAACATCTCATCAGTCCAACGAACTTGCCCTTTTTTTGCATTACCTGGGACTGGTTGAGAAGATGGTTGACTAACTTCCTCAATATCAGGGTGAGGGCACGAGGTTAGGTCGTGGGACACGAAATGGCACATAACTTCCACATTGACGATAAGCTGCCATTAAACCTGTTTGACATTATATTGTGAACATTTTTAGATCAAAATTTGATATATCAAATTACTCCATTGAACATGCATTCAAATCATTATACATGAAATAATTAAACCAAGATAAACATTAACTGAGCTAACAATTGTAAATTAAATAAATTTATATATATAAAAAAATAACACATACGTAAAATGTAATAAATCTAAAATATAAAATTTAGTGTGCTAGCAAAAATTCTGAATAAAAAATATCAATCAAAGTTAACCCCCACATTGGGGTTCGTTTGATATTCATTCCACATTGCAATAGCCGTAATATTCCTCTTAGTATTCCAACTAGCCTCGGGTATGAAAGTGATGTGGGCATTAAGTGAGGCAAGTTCAGGTACATCCTGAGGGGATGGATTAACTTCATCATTGCTAACCTCATCATCGCTACAAACATCATCTATATCATCAATTCATATGAAGTTGTGAAGGGCACAATAAGCAAGTACTATTTTTGCTTATGTATCAATATCGTGAAAGGGTTGATGCCTTAGATACGCAAATATTTTCTTAAGCAACCCTATTGTTCTCTTGATGACATTAATGAGTGATGAATGGCAAAAGTTGAACAACTCTTTACTATTTTCTGGTCGTTGACCCTCGATGTCTCTATGGTGCTAACAAGTCTTTCGATGTGGTAAAAGAAAACCCGGAACCAATGGAAATCCAGCATCGACGAGATAATATTTACCTAGTATAATAATGAATTGTCATTAGATAGTGCAATTTAGTTTATTATAATTTATGAAAAACAATAAGATACAAATTATACCAATAGGAACCGTTAACTTAGGTCCTTGTCGTAAGATAGCACTCCGTAATAATCGATCGTCATGTGTCGATCCCTCCCAACCAACAAGGACGTAAGTAAACTTCATATCAAATGTACACGTCACTAAAACATTTTGCGATACGACTTGCTTTCTGTTGCGATATTTAGGTTGCTCTAGTAAATTAACATTAGCAGCGATGTGAGTACCGTCTATCGCCCCCACGGCATCTTAGACGGAAGCTTAGTTAATAAAAAAAAATATAAATTAGTAAAAAAAAGAATCAAAATTAGTAACAAGATCTAACCTCAAAGTAATGGTACCAGTCTTCGACATGATCTTTATTATACGGAGAATTCGCGACAGTTGCGTTGGTGACTATATCCCTATAGAGCATAAGGCATGCATCTAAAACTCTATGAAAGTAATGGCTCATTGTTTGCCCAGATCTAAAGAAATGTAAACTTTCAACACGATTGCGCTCGTCATGGTCAATTGTGGTTAAAAATATAGCAACTTGTTCCTCAACTCTCACAAATCGACTATCGCGTAACCCGTAAGTATGTAAACTAGCACATAACATGTGGAATGGACCTCGTTTCATCCTAAATTGCTAATGGAAAACCCTATCACTCATGTTGTACAGTCGATGTAGTACTATAGCCCTATCTTCATCCCAATTTCTTCGAGGTGCCCTAGTGAGACGTCGAAAATGATGATGCCTAATAGTTCTCTACAATACTACCACTTGCATCACCATTGCCCAAAATGCACCCCACAAGTTGGCCGTTGCTTGGTGTTTTTGTCATTTTCTAGTGATGCATGAAAAAATAAAAATAAAACAAATTACAAAAAAAAAAGTTGCACATCATATTCATCAAATAAATATAAAACAAATTATTTGAAGAAATTAACATTGTTTAATTGTAATAAATTTATGAACGATGTTTTTTTTAAATTGTCCCTTAATTATTCTTTTTCATTTTTTTTGAAAATACCAAATTTATCAATAATTGGCGGATGTGTTCGTGTTTGCACCTAACTAGAACACGACTCAAATATAAGCGACACGCTATGATACGACTCGACACCAATATTTTTTTTTTGCCCAAATATTAACACATCTCAAATAAGAAATGGCATAATACAATTTATAAATAACCAGCCATTGTACGGACCATATTAAAAAACAGGGTACTTGCCTACTTGTAGTATTTATGGAGAAATGGAGTTTTAAATTGACCTAAGAAAGCAAGCTAACATGCTTTATCAACAAAGACAGGCTCCATTTATTAGTTTTTTATTAACTAGCTTTTCCTTTATGTTTCATACAACCAAAAAATGACTCTTGTCCATTTATTAGTTTTGTTGGGAAAAAGTATTATCTTTGTTGGGGAAAAAATGTAGTTAGCTATATACACCATACCGACTGAAGAAAGTGATCAACTTTGAATGAAAAAAAAATCCCTTTGATTTCAATAAAAACGAAAATAAAAGAGTTGATTCGGCACTGTGGTTGTAGGAAAATGAAAACTATATATCTTTTTCCTCTATTGTGCGTATATATGTGTATATGTAGAGAGAGAAAATCATATTACAAAACAAAATGATCCTAGAATTCCATTATTAGGGATTAAACCGAGAAAAAGATGACTGGTATTTACATATATATATATATATACATATATATATATATATATATATATATATATATATATATATATATATATATATATATAAAGAGAGAAATTGCAAAAAAAAAAAAAAAAACGAACCTGAATTTGATTTCGTGGGTATTAAACGAAGAAGATGGTTAGCATCATTTCTCTGCAACAAGAAATTAAGATGTGAGATAGTGAGAAGGAGAGAGAACGAAGATAGAGAAGAGTGATAGGGTTTACCTTTTGATTTGATTTTATGAGCAGAATGACAAATACGTTTCTTTGTCGAAAGAGTGAATGGGTAGTCGAGATAAAATAGGACTCCACTTTCTTGTAACGTGGGATAGAAATTTTTTAGATAGAATCCGATTATTTGGGGATAGCCTAGAAATTCTTTTCTTACTTTTTCGTGGAAAATACATCATGTGACCTTCTTTTGTAGAAAACAATTACATGGAAAATTTGGTAATCAAACACTTTAAAAAATGAAAAATAGATGGAAAATAGTGGCAATCAAATACACCCCAAGTTCAAAAGTTAAAAAAACCATCAAAACCATTTATTTTACGTATAAAAAAAAACCTTAAAAAAAAGTTTCTAATTAAAAAAAGGTTTTAGACAATTTTTTTAACTGTAAAACAATTTATTTTCATAACTAACAATTTTCATTTTTCTTTAATTTTTTTTAATTAAAATAAAATTTTAAATGTTAGTTTTTTAAAATATTTTAATAGATTTTATATTTTTAATTTTGTTAAGTTTTTTGAATCACCATAACTCCCTTGTAGCATACCCACCTTAGATCCCCCATCTCCCTTATACCCATTTCGTCCAACAGCAGACCCATTATCCCAGAGCTACCGGAAATCGCCGGTGGCATCACCCCTACCTCCAGCGACCACAAACTGTCCAAAGCTCCGTCTGACCACAGATCAAAAGCCGGGGGACCTTAGTTCTCAAACCCGCTACCCATTGAAGCCAAAACTGCTGACCCTGAACCCGGTTAACCCCGATTGATCAATTGCTCTTTCCCAAAACTAACAAAAAGCAAACATAGGCTCGCACACGTACCAAACAATAAGTCTAAAACCAAAACTCCAGAGTTTGTATTCAACTTCCTATGTTTTTTGGTTCTTTCCAATGATATAACCAAACAATATTGAATTATGTAAAAGAAAACATCATCAAGAATAACTACTTCCCTTCCATGACCCTACAATTCCCGGCAATAATAAAAATAAAACACAGAATAAAATTCATGATAGTGTTAAAAAAACTTAACAAAACCATCACACAGTGGGTTTGTTGAATGAAAAATAGAAACGGCTAGATTAATCCGTAGCAGAAAGAATGACAATATAGAAAGTAAACTTACTGCCACTTGTGTTGACCAAGTTAATGAAACCCAGAAATGGCAAAGGATAGTCATTCAACAAAAATAAGTTCTTGTATAAGAATCAATATTGAGAGCTCTGAATTATAATACTTTGAAAACCCAAAAAAAATAAGAAGAGGGGTATGGAGGGAGTTTATAGGGAGGGAGAGGCAACTTCTTTAGCTGTCGGGATTTCAATTTAGTGTATGCTTTAGACGTTTTAGTTTCTAGGGAAGAGGAATGGAAAATGGCCAATTGAATTGATAACGAGAATAGATCTTTCAAATATTTGGACGGAAGAAATGAGAGGAGAAATAAAGGAAATTAAAATTATCAAGTACCACGTTGATATCTTAGTTCACTAGCAATATTAATTGCCGGTAAAACTTTTTAGATTAATATATAAATTTTATTTTCATTTATATTTTTTTATATTTTTAAAACATATTATAATACCTCGTGCATTGTGAGGGTTCCAAGCTACTAGATTGCCTTCGCAATATTGTACCGAGAATTATCAACTCGAATTAATTGTGGATAAGGTTGTATTATTATTGACATTAAACATACTTTTGAGTCCCATGCCTCATCATGGTCAACCCAAATAATTGACATCCTGAAATATTGGTCACCCATATATAAGGTTGCCAACTTGTCTTATGCATCATTTAACGGCGACATGTGTCGTGTTCGGTGTTCCTATTCTTTTACTTCTCAAGGATCATTTGCATGCATATATAGAACCTGTTGTCTCGTATATACGTTTTGGGTATAAATTATCTACACATTGCCCAGCGGTTTCATATGCAAACTTATTCCGAAGTATTACCTGTTGTCTCGTATTGCCATTGACTAATTGAATTAACACTTCATTATTTCACTTGACACTTTGCATTAAAATAAAAGACGTCCTCTATTTAGTCCATCGTTTCCCTCGTTCGATAAATAAATATGTGATTTTTGGGTGGATAATGTCCCAACAAAAATAACCCAAAAATCACTACCTACAAGTACTAAATCTTTTTGTGTACATTTTAAAGTATACATAATATTTAATGCATTAAAACATGTGTACTTTTTAAAAAAATACATATATTTTTATTAAAAACAATCTGAACTTTTATTATAAACAAATTTATAACTTCAAATAGTTCTCTACAAATAATTCTTCTTTATTAAAGAATAATAAAAATACAAATTTACACATATCTTTATTAATAAAAAAAAAGAGAGATTATGATCTACTTAAGTCACACCACTTCTCTTTACTAATTCTCCCAATAGTCCATTAGTGCGAATAATCTAAATTCCATTACCAAAGTCCTCCCTATAAAAAAACTCCACAATACAAAGGGCATAGGATGAGGGCAAGAACGAGAATTACAACAAACACATCTAATAGAACTCCATTCAACAAGAAAAATAACGGAGATAATTTACATAAACAAATCTATTATGAAAGACGCTCTTCATATAATTTTTTCACCAAACTAAAATATAATATTAAACTATTATAATAATTGCATACAAGTTTCATTTCTGTCTGCACAACGTTCATGACCCCTATTGAATAAGGGAATTGTAGATCTAAGGAGGTGTAATACAAAATATTACATTAAGTTCCAAGTTTGTTGATGCAAAAGATGCAAAAATATCAGTAACATTATTAGCTTTCTTTTTTTGATAAATAAATGTATTGAAAAAACAACTGCTAAGGGAGCGGAACCCATATACAAGAAGTATACGGGTTTAAAAAGTCTTGAGTAAAAAGAACGAGACCCTCCTTATACTAGCTAAGAAGGGTGCTAAAAAACAGATAACGAAGTCTAAACAACGTATTCTCAGTATCTTCAAAACATCTCACATTTCTCTCCTTCCAAATATTTTAAAAGACACAATAAGGGACCAACCACCCAACTTTGTTGTCACCCGACCACCCCTAAGGAGGGCGCCACACCTCTAAAAGTGACCTCACGGTCTCAAGCATGACCCAAGCAGTCCGATAAAGAGCGAGAAACACATCTCACAAGCCTCTCGTCACCCTGTCATGTAAGAGAAGATGAATGGTTTTCTTTCAGCCTCCATACCATGCCAACAACATCTCACCATTAACTGTCTTCTTTTCTGCAGACCCACAATCATTAAAATAGCTTGTCTCACTGCGTTCCACACAAAGAACCTCACCTCAGATGGCATCTTGACCGTCCATATCTGCTTATAAGGGAAATAAGTATTGTGGTTCCCGATACCTCTTAGAATGGAATAGTAGGCCCTAACCATGAACACCCTTGACCCACCCACCGATGTAAGGACATAAATTTTCAATTGAGTCCCTGTATTGTTTTGAAATAATTCCGTGAACAAAACTATGTTTGTAATATGTCATAGGGAGATTTTTATTTTGTCACGATCCCACTTGCTCTATGAGGTATTGAAGAAAATTGAAGACATTGCGGCAAAGCTTCAAAGAATTTATCATGCCGAAGTTTAATTGTTGCAAGTTTATTCGTCTTCAAAGTTAATTGCATTGATCACTCAGGTATGAATGCGTATAATTAATGGTGCTCGAAATTATTTTTATAAAAGATAAGGATGTATTTTTATAAAGAAAAATATTTTAAAATGCTTTAAAAGTGTTTTAATGGTTTACACTACGTTTTATTCTGATAAGCTCAAAATAGAGTTTGACTAATTTGGATCTCTTTTAAAAGAGACGTTTTAACCAGAATGCCAAAAAGTCAAACTTACGTGTTGTCGTTCAAATGACATAAGCTCTCGTTCGAACGAGATGCTCATGTCGTGCGAACGACGTGGCATTGTCGTTCGAACGACACGTTCTTCGAGGCGGCGTTTAAATCTTATTTAAAGAGTGATTTCGTCAGAGTTTTGTACGTGTGCATCTGGAAAAATAGTTTACCATCCAGTACGTTGTTTGCACATATTTTCTAAGGTTTAAAAAGCTTAAACACATCCTTAGAGTTTGCAAAGATCCCAGATATCACTATTATATGTTTATGTGATCTTGTTGTACCAAGATGGTTTGTTCTACAATTGAACATTAGGGTTTTGCGGTGAAGAAAAGAGAAGGACTTATTGTTCGACATCGTAGACGAATCAAAGTCATTCGGTGGACACCGAGACATACGTGGACGCGTGTATTGTGGGCAGGTATCGTGGAAGACGAAGTTTCTGCGTGGGCACTATTGAAGAACGGTTGAAGATCAGAAGGAGCGTCAAGATCCGTGGGGATCGAGTCATTGAGTAAGGATAATCTGTCTTTGTAAAACCATTATTCATAGTGATTGTCTCGCTTGGGCCGTCTGAGGTTGTTTTCTCATTTTGAGTTTTTTTCCTCATACATCCGACATTGTGAGTATTCTTTACTTTATTTTACTTTCTTTAATCGGTAGATGCATGTTTAGGATTAATTAAGATAAAATTGGTTTAAAGTAAGAATTGGATTTTCACAACTTGGTTTGGTGCACATTAAAAGTTGGATGATTTTTTATAATAAATTGGTTTGATTTGAAACACATGCACATAAGGAACCACCCAGGTTTTTCAAATTGGTATCACAGCTAGAAAACATTATTTATTTATTTTTTGATCCCGTGTGCTTTCAAAGATGAATTTTGGATATAACGAATTTTCTTGAACTCCTATTTTTTATGGCACTAATTACACTTATTGGAAGATGAGAATGAGGTGTGCATTAAAATCTATTGATGAGCATGTGTGGCTAGTAGTTGAGAAATGTTGGACAGCCCATGTCACTATTGTACGTGAGGTCACTAGTTTAAAGCCTCTTGAGTCATGGATCGAAACTGAACAAAGACTTGCACAATATAATTCTAAGGGTCTGGACGTTATTTCTTCACATGTCACACATGATGAATATAATAGAATTATGACTTGTGAAATATCAAAAGAGGTTTGGGATATTTTGACACTCACTCACGAGGGCACTAGCACGGTTAGGGCTTCAAAGCTTCAAAATCTCACTACACAGTTTGAGACCATTAGGATGTTAGAAAGTGAGACTTTTAATGAGTTTTATGCTAGATTGTCCAATATTGTCAACTCGTCGTTTATCCTAGGTGAGAAAATTCCCGACAACCGTGCCATTAAGAAAATCCTTAGGTCGTTGCCTAGTAGGTTTGATGCGAAAGTGACCATTTTAAACTCCTTGGGTAAGTTAGAGTCGACGAAAATAGAAGAGATTTTAGGTGACTTACAAACCTATGAATTCGACATGATTACCTCTAAGAAAGTGCCTAAGAAAGAAAAGGGTATTGCTTTGAAAACCCGAAAGGAGGAAATTAAAGTTTCGGATTCCGATTCCGATTCCAATTCCAATTTTGAGGATGTAGCTTTGTTGGCAAAGAAATTTAAAAAAATTATTAAGTTTCAAAAGCAATCGAAAGATGCCAAGAAATTTGAAAAATTCAAGAACAACAAAGTAGATCCCACCTCTAAGGATAAGTTTGAGAAGCCTAAGAGAGATGAGTTGGATAATTGTTTTGGGTGTGAGGGGTACGGTCACAAAGTTAAGGAGTGTCCCACTAGACTTAAGAAAGAGGACAAGCAACCCATTGTCTATAATGCCACCTTAAGTGATAGTGATCCGTAAGAGGGAGAGAGTTCCCTCATTAATCGTAACTTTATTGCGTTTATGGCATGTCATGTGAGCGACGACGATTCTCATGTGAATGACACTTTCGAGGAGGTTTTGAGTGTATCTCATGTTAGTGAGGGTGAAGAGAGTGATGAGGAGGATGTAGATGTGAAAGAGTTGTAAAATGCATTTAATGAGTTGTATGCCAAAACTGCGAAGGTGAAAAAGGCTAACTCAAAATTGCAAGCTAACTTGAATGAGTGTGCCATAGAAAATAATGATAGTTTGATTGAGGATCTTAGGGCACGAGAGAAGAAGTTTAGGGAGAAACTAGAGTTTGTGGAAAAATAGAGAGATAATCTCTAGGGTTTGATGGAGTCTTTGAAAAAGGAGATTTTAGCATTTGAGGAGTCTAGGCGTTTGCTTGAGTCTAGGATTCACGAATTGGAGGAGAGATCGAGAGACTCATCTAGAGTTAGGTTTGATTTAAAGGCTAGGTCGGAGAAGTTAGATAAGATCCTAGGCACCGTCCAGATTAAGGGAGATAGGGGAGGTATATGTTTTGATGAGAGAGTTGTTCCCATTCCCCCCGTACGTGTGAGAAACACTAGGAAGGTTAGAAAAGGTCCACATATAGGTAATCATTCCCACCATCACTACACTTGCACATTTTGTGGTAGGAAAGGTCACCTTAGGCGTTATTGTTACGACCTTAGACAAGCTCCTAGGAAGTTTAGGAATAAAGTTGCACCGGTTCCCCAAACCCCCATGCGTCGTTTTACACCTACTTGGGTTAGAAAATCGGATTTAGTGGCTTTAGGAATTAAACTTCATGATTATCATTTGGGTGCACTTGATTCTTCCCATGCTAAATCTAAAGGATGATAGTGTTACCTTGTTTGTCATATGCTAGTTTGCTTCATGATATATTGATTGCTAGTATTATGACATGTGTATCATTTTGTATTATAGTTTTTTCATTTGCTTGAGTCCTATTGAAAAATACAAAAAGATTTTGTTTTTGAGAAAATTTTTGAAAAATCCAAAAAGATTTTGTATTTGAGAAATTTTTTGAAAAATCCAAAAAGATTTTGTTTTTTAAGAAAACTTTTGAAAACCCACAAATATTTTGCTTTTATTTGAGTCAAAATATGATAAACCAAAAAGATTTTCGGTTTTTATTTTTGAGTTTACATGTTTGATGTGGCATATTGGTGTGCTTGGACCCCCCCCCCCCCTCCCCATCATTTCATTATCCATGTGGTTAGGATATTTGGTCATTATTATCGATGCTTAGAATGATCTTAACCATTGTTTATATGGGATTGTTTTGAAGTTGATATGCATTTTGATTCGACTTTGTATATATGCCAACATTGCATACATGCACGAGTTTATATGGATGTTTGGCTTCTCTTGCATATTTGAATTTGGTAAGGGGTTCTTATCTCAATCTTGTCATCTATGCGTAAGTAGACTTAAGGAGAAGTGTGCATGTAAGAATCGTTTACCGTGAGGATTTGAATTATAAAAAATGATGAGTGATTCACGGGAAAGGGCTGCGAGAGTTCAAAATTGACTCGTCGTGAAAGCCACCGTTTAAAAGAGCCTAAAAGAAAATGCAATATGCTAAGAAAAGGGTCAAATTAGTTTAGTTCATTCCAAAGAAAATATGATTTTATTGAGGGAGTTTTGATGGATTAAAAATTTAACGGGTTTGCACAACTAATCCTAATGTTGAAACATTGCAATTTGACGCTATTATTTGTAGAATCGTCAAAATTCTGAATTTGTGTGCATGTAGTATGTTTGGTTAATTAAGCTCACACTTTAATTGTCATATGGCTATGATAAAATTTGATGATTTATCGCTATCAATTAGAGCTTCTTGATCGTTTCGATGTGTTGGAATTGTGATTCATTTGTTGTAGTTTCACGCCCATTCATTTCATATCCATGTTTGAGCACATCGGTACTATGTTTGCATGTAACTCACATTGTTAGTTTTTATGAGTTTTTGCGTTTTGTGTTAAAAGCCTACTGTTTTAGCACTGTTTTGCCACTGTCAGGCCCTTCCACTCATTTTTTTCTGGAATTTTTTTCACCGGGCAAAAATATATAATATTTCTAGGAAAATGAAAAATTTTGGCAGGTCGCGAGAAGTCGTTCAAATGACATCTCCATGTCACACGAACGACATATGCACTTCGTTCGAACGACGTCCTCATCTCGTTTGAGCAACGTCCCTGACTCGTTCGAATGACAGCCTTAATTTTGGCCATTGATTGGTTTGCAGTCCACTGGTTATTATGGTATATATGTTTCGTACTATTGGAAGTTTTTCTTGGCTGACTAGTTTATATGCAGGATTTATTGGTTCTAAATTGGATTTTTGCATATAGTTCGTTTATCACACCTGATTAGATTGCTATATTCTTTGTGTGGTTCCTTGGTTTACTAACTTCTGATTTGTATTTCTTGATCATATTTAGCTGGTTGTTTCATGATTATCTAGCGATTTCACATTGATTCAAAATGGTTTATATTCTCATGCTAGATATTTTGTTTTATTTATCTTTTCACTGAATTGTCTATTCGAGACAAAAAGGGGGGAGATGTATGTGATGTAGGGGGAGATTTGAGCATGTTTTTTGATTGCATATTTTAGAAATTGGTATCACATATTGGTAGTACACGTTGGTATCATTTTGTTGCTCAAATTATTAAACAAATGATTTTTCAGAGATTATTCATATTGGTATCTATTATCGTTTGGTATCATTTGGATATATATATATTGGTTTCATTTGTTCCTCCATACTTCACTGGGTATTTTTTTGTCTGCTTGATGTGTGTGGGAATGCTTCAGCGATTCGAGATTTCAAGTTTACATCACATTCAGAAAGTTCATACTTGCCGGTGCTACATATACTACTATAGTCCGTGTCCTATATTTTTTATTTTGGATTTATGGGATGGGATTTCGGCATCATACGGCTTGGCGACCCAGCTTAGGTATTTCACTAGTTTAGTTTTGTCCCGGAATAGTCAAAGGGGGAGATTTGTAAGGACATAAATTTCCAATTGAGTCCCTACATTATTTTGATTTAATTTTGTGAACAAAACTGTGTTTGTAATACGTCATATGGAGGTTTTTATTTTGTCACGATCCCACTTGGTCTATGACGTATTGAAGAAAATTGAAGACGTTGTGGCAAAGCTTCAAAGAATTTATCATGCCGAAGTTTAATTGGTGAAAGTTTATTCGTCTTCAAAGTTAATTGCATTCCGAGATCACTCAGGTATGAATGCGTATAATTAATGGCGCTCGAAATTATTTTTATAAAAGATAAGGATGTATTTTTATAAAGAAAAATATTTTAAAATGTTTTTAAAAGTGTTTTATTAGTTTACACTACGTTTTATTCTGATAAGCTCGAAATAGAGTTTGACTAATTTGGATCTCTTTTAAAAGAGACGTTTTAATCAGAAAGTCAAAAAGTCAAACTTATGTGCTGTCGTTCAAACGACATAAGCTCTCGTTCGAACGAGATGCTTATGTCGCGCGAACGATGTGGCCTTGTTGTTTGAACGACACATTTTTTGAGGCGGTGTTTAAATATTATTTAAAGTGTGGTTTCGTTAGAGTTTCGTACGCGTGCATCTGGAAAAACAGTTTACCATCCAGTACGTTATTTGCACATATTTTCTAAGGTTTAAAAAGCTTAAACACATCCTTGGAGTTTGCAAAGATCCGATATATCATTATTATATGTTTATGTGATCTTGCTGCACCAAGAAGGATTATTCTATAATTAAACATCAGGGTTTTACGGTGAAGAAAAGAGAAGGACTTCTTGTTCGACATCGTAGACGAATCAAAGTCATTCGGTGGACACCGAGACATACGTGGACGCGTGTGTTGTGGACAGGTATCGTGGAAGAAGGAATTTATTTATGGGCACTATTGAAGAACAGTTGAAGATTAGAAGGAGCGTCAAGACCCGTGGGGATCGAGTAATTGAGTAAGGCTAATATGTCTTTGTAAAGCCATTGTTTATAGTGATTGTCTGGCTTGGGCCGTCCGAGGTTGTTTTCCCATTTTGGGTTTTTTCCTCGTACATCCGGTGTTATGAGTATTCTTTAACTTATTTTACTTGCGTTAATCATTAGATGCATGTTTAGGATTAATCAAGATAAAATTGGTTTAAAGTAAGAATTGGGTTTTCACAACTTGGTTTGGTGAACATTAAAAGTTGGATAATTTTTTGTAATAAATTGGTTTGATTTGAAACACACGCACATAAGGGACCACCCAGGTTTTTCAACCGACCATCTCAAAGAATTATCACCACTCGATAACCAAGGAACCGAACCCAACCCACCCAAAAATCTATCAGCATCCTGAAGTTCCCAAACCCAAAACCTTCTCATGAAGTGAGGGTACCACATCCCATGACCCTCGATCATCGCCATGTGGTCAACCACCAAACCATGTTAGTCCCCCATTAAGATGAAGATCCAGGGAAACTGATTCTGAATAGAACTGTTCTTTCCCCGTCTATTTATCCAAAATATTATTATATTGCCTCTTCCTAAATGAAACTCCGTATGCCTAGAGAAATCCACCCACTCCTTCCCAATATGCTTCCACAAACCTTCTCCATGAGAAAAACGCCCCACTCTTGGACCCACCCCAGATGCGTACAACCCCACCTAAAACCCACTACTCTTCTCCATAACCTATTCTCCTTACGAGGGAATCACCATAACCACTTAGCTAACAAAGCTTTGTTGACAAGATCCAGATTTTTCACTCCCGCCCCCGTCCTTGATCGGTTTGCAAACCTCATCCCGTCCTACTAAGCTATACTTAAAACAATCCTTAGTGCCTTGCTACATAAAATCTCGCACGAGTTTCTCCATATTCTTACAAACAACACAAGGTAATGACAATATAGACAAGAAGTAGGTTGGCGAACTAGACAATGAACTCTTAATCAACGTCAACCTCCCCCCCTTTCGAAATAAATCTATTCTTCCACTCCCTCTAGCCTCCTTCTTATTCTCTCCAACACCGGATCCCAAATCTCTATAGACTTAAAATTCACTCCAAGGGAAAGCCCAAGATAAGTCGATGGTAAATAATCGATCCTGTAGCTAAGTGTACCAACAAGGCCCTCCACACCAATAACTCTCCCAGTCGAAATTATCTCACATTTATTAGTATTGATGTGAAGACCTGACACCACCTCAAAGAAGAATGAAGTGAATTCAGCTCACGAACGTAACCCTTATATGCTTCGCTAAAAATAATAGTATCATCAGCAAATAGGAGATATAAAATCGTAATCCTAGTCGTACTCGGTTGTCCGATCATGAAGCCATTGATCCACCCAGCCTCAATCACATAACCTATCAATCGAATAAAAGCATCCATAAGTAAGATGAAAAGAAAAGGGAATGATGAGTCTCCATGTCGCAGACTGCGCGAACTGAGAAAGAAACCCTCTAGCATCCCATTAATTAGGATAGAGAACCTCATCTAGAGTTGTACCTTCTCATCCATCGGCACCACCTTTCACTGAACCCCATCCTCCTCAGCAAGTACATAAGTAAATTACAATTGACATGATCATATGCCTTCTCAATGTTGAGCTTACACGTAATCCCAAGAACTCCACTTATTAATGTAGATTTCACACATTCATTAGCCACCAAAACTGAACTGTGATGAGAATTTATTTACCTCCAATGAATGCATTCTGGGACTTAGAGATAACAGCATTAATGACATTACTAAGCCTAACCGACAACACTTTGACGAGAAGCTTATAGAAACTCCAAATCAAACTGATGGGTCTGAAGTCCTTAATTTAATTGATCCCCTCTTCTTGGAGACTAAAGTAATTAATGATGCTGTAAGTAGAACCACCCTATGAGGTGTTGATAAGATCAAGATAGTAGTAACAATGGCATCACAATAGTAAATATCTAGTAGAAGGAGATGAGGAGAAGAGGAGAAACACTTGTATATAAGTGATTCAGCCAATTTGGCCTACATCCACTATGAGTGTGTGAATAAGTTCCACTAGAATGAGGGCACTAATGGACTGTGATACAATCTCACTTCCTCTCTCTACTGTATATATTTTACCAGAGCTTTCGCTAGGGTTGTATTTTTGGATATCTGTCCAAGGTAGGAGAAGATATGTATTTATAGTGCTTGGGGGGTGTAGTGTACCCCCCAAGCATGCCATGAGCATGTGTGAGTTGAATACACTAATCATAAGTGGACACCTGGTTGTGCCATATGTAAGGAATAATGACCAAATATTCCCTCATGTTAGGGGGATGATTTGGTTATAACTATTTGCTCACATGTTTCAAGTCTTCCATGTGCTTGCATGTGCTCAAACTTGAGATATTATATGTCGTAACCTCGGTCAAGACGAGTACGAGGTTGGGGAAGTCCGATAGTTCCTTTGTCCAGTCAATCATCAGCATGACCTCAGACTAGGAGACTGGTCAAGGTTTGGCATGAGGTAGGATATAACGTCGGCTGAGGCAGAGTACGATGTTGTAAATAGCTCGAGTTTATAAGTTGATGTTGGCCTTGGCTATTGGCCAGCCGAGGTTGGTCAATGAGGAGCCGACCTTGCAGAAGACGACATTTCTGATGGCTGTTGTAAGCTTCCTGTTAATTCGGCTGTGAATCAGGCCGAGGTTAGTGACCTTGAGTACGAGGGTACACTTTGGTTATATCAATCACCCCCTAGACCTTAGTCTCCTATATGAGTAGGTGACTGAGGGGTATAAGAGTCAGGTTAACGAAGGGACACTTTGATATCTTGGGGTTTGGAGTGGTTCTTTAGACACATGTCATTCACTGAAGTGCTAGAGTTTTCCCCAAGATATGATAGTTTTGGCGAAACCCTTTGGGTTTCCTAGGGTAATGATGAGGGTATTGGAAATCTTACCCCATCATTGAGAATGTTAAAAAAACTCTTTCCCTTTCCTTATTTCTTTTTCTTCTCCTCACTTCTCCCACTAAGGCTTTCTTTACTGCAAAAACCTTATAAACCCTCCATAGCCAAAGCTTGATAACTTCTCTGGTTTCTTGCACATCTTGGGGTTATAAGCCTTTTCTCTTCGCTCTTCATTGCTCAGTTAACCTCCTTTGACTCTTGCTCTCCCCTTTCTGGGTATATTTGCACATTGGTTCATTTTCTATTTTTTTTTTATTATTTTTCGACGACCTTTCCCCTTTTTGGTGAGGGTTTCCACCACTGCCAAGTGGTTATAGGGTTAGGATTGCAGTGGTTGGGTAGCACTAGGGCCATACCAGGCTACTCTGAGGTCATTTTAGCCACGAACCTCCCTCTTTTAGGCTTTCCGGTAACTTTTCGGTCATCTTATCTTGTGACCTAACTTAGGGTGTTCTTATTTGAAACCTTTCAATTTCCAACCTTTGATATTGAGTTTAGGTAGCATAAGTTGTGTACCTGTTTGTAGTTTGATTTTTTCCCACAAGTGTAGTGTCATCTTCCATATGCTCAGACTGTTGTATAAGCTCGCTGAAGAGTTTTTAACTTTGCGCGAGAAGACCTTTGAGAAGATTAGACAGATAGAGTTAGCCAAAGACGAAGCTCGTAGGGATGAGGCCTTTCCCCTCAGACCCATCTTTCCTCCACCTTTAAAGGTCATATACCCTGAGCCTACTGAAACCTGTCAAAGTTCCTAAGGTTCCTGAGCCAATGTCTGAGTCATTTTCTTCAGACCTTATGTCCACCTCTGAGGCTGATGAATCCGTAGACTCTTTCCAAGAGGCTATGGATTATTCTCCCAAGGGGTGGGATCTCTGAAGAAGCAGAGGTTTCTGATCATTTCTCACCTCACCGAGACGCTAGCACCTCTCATAGATCTCCCTCCATATAGATCTTAGAACCTCGTGTAGCCTTCCATGCCCCTATTAAGGCAATTCTTTTAATAGCTTTTCCTGGATCCCCCTCTGAGGCCCATCCTCAGACCGCTAAGGGCTACGATGATGATGATGAAGGCGGTGTACTTCACACTTCTAAGGTTGATGGTCCTGAGACTTCTGTTACTGAGTATGACCTTCTTGTCTTCAGACATCTTTATGCCATTCCTTCATCCATTACTTTAAGGAACCACTGAAGGATGATAGGGCCTTTGATTATCGAGAGGGAGAGCTCTGCGTCTATGAGCAGATGTTAAAACTCGGCTTTCGTCTTTCAATCCACCCTCTTATTCGAGCTGTCCTTTCTCATATCAACCTTTCTCCTACTCAACTTTCTCCCAATGCTTGGAGGGTCTTTGTTGGGGCTATCGTTCTTTGGAAGGTGGTTCATCATACAGACCTTCCAGTTAGGGTATTCTTAGCTTGCTACATACCCTCGTCCACTAAGAATCATCCTGGATACTATCAATTTGTAGCCAGGAAGTCTGAGAATAAGATATTGTTGGTGACCCAAACCTCTAACCACAACTGGAAGCCTCGGTTCTTCTTTGCCTCAGGGGCTTGGGAGTTTGTCCCTAATGAGGCTGGTGGGACGTCTATTCGAAGAAATCCTCTTAGGTGGGCCAAGGTCTCTGTCTCTGCCAAAACCAATCCTGAATTAAGCTAGGAGACTTCAAAAGCATTGAGCACCTTCATAGTCAAGGTAAATATGGCAACCTCATCAAACACGAGCATCTGATGACCCCTTACTATTTGTCTTGTGAGCCCTTGGCCGAGCTTCATAAGTATTCTAGAACAAAACTTTTTAAGCCAAGTCCAGTCTCTCACTTTTCAAGTGTCTTATCTTCTGACTCTGATATTTGTATTTTTGTAGACAGACCAGAGGGCATTTCTATATACCTTTAGAATATGTCTGCTCCAAGCATCACAAAATTGATGAAGAAGCGTGGTGGAAAGACTATTCCACCCCTTGCCCAAATAAAAAAGGGGAAGGCCGCTGCAGACACTTCAAAGAAGAGGAAGGCACCTGCTGACCCTTCCCGCACGAGGCCTAGCAAGGCCCAAAATACTGAGCGTGGTATACCCATTTCCTCAGATGATGCTTTAGATGCTCGACTTTCTTAGCTAAAGATTGGTGATAGTCTCATTTGCAATAGTGTCCGAGCTTCTGATGCCCTCAGCGATGCAATGACCGAGGATGATAAACACTTTCTGCACTCAATGGATGTCCCTCTATTGGCTGAGTTTGCAGTCCATAGGCTGATTCGAGTATTTATTTTCCACTTGTGTTACCTCTGATCTTAGCCATTCATTGTTGCTAATGTGTGTGAATCTTCTTTTTGCAGAGTGCTCTCTCTCTTCATCGTCTGGTCGACTATACGTTGAAGAGGATGCCTCTGATCCAAAAAGGTAGGGATGCTGAAAAGCTTGAGGAGGATCTGAAGAAGCAAATTGATGATTTGAAGAAAATTTTGAAGGCCAAGGGTGACTATATCTCTTAGATGAAAACTGATCGTGCCAATGCTCTGAAGACCAAGGATGATAGTCTTCAGTCCAAGGTTGATGTTGTTGTCAAGGCTGTCATAAAAGATGCCTCAGAGGCAATCATCAAGGAGTATCAAACCTCTGATGAATTTGTTAGCTTTAGCCTTGAGTACCTAGAGAGAGGCATCAAGGCAACCAGCCGATGGGCTGCTATGAAGCAAGAAAGTTCTGGCAGTCTGTAGGCTGAGGACTTTATTAACCTCGACTTTGGCAATGCCCAACTTGTTAAGGCCCTGCAGGAGGTTGAAGAGGGTGGCCCAGTCGAGACGAGCCAACTTGAGGTGACTGAGACCGAGGATAGTGGGCATCAGGATGTCGAGGTTGAAGTTACCAATCAAGTCCCAGAGTCAAACAACCCTGTTGCTGGTGGGTCGGCTGAAGCCGAGGGTAAAGTTGAACTCTGAGTGTCTCCTCTACATGTCTGAACTTTTTGTGAAGCTTTTTATGTAACTTCTATTTGATGAACTGTGAGCGCTTCCTTTGGAATGATGTAATATCTCTTGGTTCTAATGAATGCAATTCCATTTACTTCACTTATGTTGCTTTCCTTTACTTATTGCTTTGCAAACAAATGATGTTAAAAGGTTAGAGTCCCAAGTTAATGATGTTTCACCTCATAATTTCACCAACTAGATGATGTTAAAAGGTCTGAGGTCACCAAGTTAATGATGTTTCACGTCATATTTTCACCAACTAAATGGTGTTAAAGGGCTGAGGTCACCAAGTTAATGATGTTTCACCTTATAATTCACCAAATTAATGATGTTTAAAGGTCCAAGGTCACTAAGTTAATGATGTTTCACCTCATAATTACCAAATTAATGATGTTAAAAGGTCCGAGGTCACCAAGTTAATGATGTTTCACCTCATAATTTACCAAATTAATGATGTTAAAGGTCTGAGGTCACTAAGTTAATGATGTTTCACCTTATATTTCCACCAAATTAATGATGTTAAAGGTCTGAGGTCACCAAGTTAATGATGTTTCAGCTCATATTTTTCACTAAATTAATGATGTTAAAGGTCCGAGCTCACCAAGTTAATGATGTTTCATGATGAGAGGTTTTTTGCGTGTGGTCGTTATACGGTCGTTGTTTTCAAAAGTCACTCTCAAAATTCTCTTGAGTACCTACAAAACTTGTATAAATATAACTCGTATTGTGGTAAGTACATGTATCAATCCAACTTCCAAGGTGAAACAATTAATGTGAAAATGTGCAATTCCAATTTTTTTTTATTAAAATACTTTTTTATTTTTTTTATTTAAAACAATTTCAAGGGAAAAATTAACTAATGCTAAAATTATGAAATGACTAAATAATGAAAAAGAATGTGCAACCGAGTGTGAAATACTGTGAGAAGGTCAAGAGATGGGATTACACTGCATTTTCAATTATTTTAATTTCTATATTTATTAATTTGAAATATTTCGAGATAATATTAAATCGATAATCTAACTCTCATTAAAATTATAAATTTAATAAAATATTTTTCAGAAAATTAATTTAAAAATGTCATACAATGAAAAATTAGAACTTATACTATTTTCAGAAAATTATCCGCTAGGATCAATTTAAAGAAAACAATATCAATCCTCAAATTTCAATGCCGAATTGATATTCAAATATCGAAAAAACCTATCTCTAGATCGATTCCTAAATTCAAACATTAATTTGTTCAATTAATTTACTAACTCTCGTTACATAAATTAACTGGTGACAGTGAAAAATTAATTAACCTAGAAATATAAAATTAATAAAACCAATTAATTAAATTAACATCATCCGCAGTGCATCCCACCCCTTGAACGGTGTGTTTAGCCAAACATTCTCATGTGTGCATAAACAACAATAAATAGTATGTCAAGAAGGAAATAAATTGAAAAGAGAATGTAGAAATACAATACGTAATTTTTTTTTCACAAATTTGTCTTGAAATGTGCCTTGACGTGCGTCCAACTTCTTCACAATTTCAGCACTTGATTACAAAAAGAAGACTAAAAACTAAACCTAAAAAATTATTCTAAAGCTAAACTAATTTTTTTTATATTTTTCTGATTTTTTTCATGAACATAATATACACAGTTTTTATCTCTCTTTGCGCCTCTCTTTTTTCTCCTGTTCTGAGAGTCTTGTGTTTTTTGAGTTTCCAATCTCTTTTTTTTATATGCCACGAATAGTTTTCTTTGAAAGATTTTTGTGGGATTTACTCTTGGCTCAGTCAAAAGTGATTGGCCTGTTGATTTCTTTTATTTGGCTTGTTGAACTTTGTTCCTATTTTTGTGGAAGAGATAAGCTTGTTGATTTGGATTCGTGGAGGTGGTTGGCGGGTTGCTGAAATCGGTTCGCGGGGTTTAACCGGGTTCGGAGTTAGATTCGGGGTGGAAGGGGGTCCTGTTGTGGGTCGGCAGGGGTCGAAATGGAGAAGGTGGCGGTTTGGTTCGGACAGTAGGTGGGCTTTCGGTTTTGTCGGGTCTGGTCGGCGGTTTTGCCGGCGTGGGTTGAGGGCTGGGTCTGGCCGATTAGGCGTCGGCTCAAGGTCTGGGTTGACAGAGGTTTGATGCAGGTTCATTTTCGGGTGTGGGCGATCGGGTTTACCTGGATATTGATGGAGGTAGGGGTAGGGGATGTTGGATCGACCATGGCTCGGGTTTGAGATGGTGAGATGGGTGGAGGTTAATGTTGGTTATGGAGGTTTGAGTTGTTGGTAATGCTGGAATAGGATGGAGATGGGGTAAGGTTGTGTTGGTTATGGTGAATTGATGAGAGAGAGTGTTGTTGGGTGGAAGATGAAATGGTGGGGCTTGTGTGTGTGAGGGTTTAGGTGAGTTTGGTGAGGGTGAAGAATGTGTTTAAGTGTGTTTAGGTGTATGGGTTTAGGGTGTGAGTGGGGTTTAGGGTGTGAGTGGGTTGTCTATGTTTAATTTGTACCCCTAAAAATTAACAAAACCTAAAAAATAAAACTAAAATAAAAAAATTAAAAAAACTTAAAGTCTAATAAACCTAAAAAAAACACACTAACATCTCAAAATAAAAATTAAAAGTCACTAAATAAAAAAAATAAAATAAAACTCTATTAAAGCTAAAAAAATATAATCCTCATAATATAAAACTAAAATAAATAAATAAAATATATAAAATGAAATCTAATAAAACTAAAAAATAAATTCCTAAAAATTAATCCTAATAAAATAAAATAAAAATTAAAAATTAAAAACTAATAAAAATCAAAATCAAAATAAAGAGATAGAAAAATAGAAAATAAATCCTCAAAATTCTAATTAAATCTAAAATAATTCCTAAAGATAAAAACGGCACAAATAAAAATCTAAAAAATAATAAAAGTACAAACTCAACACACAACGGGCTCGGGGTACAACTGGGCTCGGTCTGGGCTAGATTAGGGTTACGGGACTGGTTCGGGGTATCGGAACACATCTCGACACGCTCAAATAGGACTTCAGACTTCACAATCTCTTTGATATCTTCGATGCATGATTTTGACCGCTATTGTGTCACAATTGACTGGATTTAGCGCTATTTGTACCACAACTCCGTATTGACCTACAAAATGATAAAATACGAACATAAGATCAATTTTATTAAAAACGAGCAACTAAAATGCATCTATTCAGGGCATAAATTATACACTTTTGGGTGCTTATCATTTCACCTCATATTTTCACCAACTTAATGATGTTAAAGGTCTGAGGTCGCCAAGTTAATGATGTTTTACCTCATAATTCACCAAATTAATGATGTTAAAAGGTTTGAGGTCACCAAGTTAATGATGTTTCACCTCATAATTCACAAAATTAATGATGTTAAAGGTCTGAGGTCACCAAGTTAATGATGTTTAAAACATATACATTGTAACAAAAGTATCAGCACAACATTGTTATATTTTCATTAACATTCTATATATAAACTGATACATGTATTACAAAAAGATAAGAACAATTTCAACATCATAAGTACTATTTCTTTAAGTGATCGACATTCCAAGGGTTGGAGAAAGGCTTTCCTTCAAGATTTTCTAGCCGATAGGTACCTGGTACGACCTCATCAATGACCCTATAAGGACCATGCTAGTTGGGATGGAGCTTATTGATTTTCTGCCACGTCTTCTTCAGGATCAGATCTCCCATAGCTATCGGCCTTGACTTTACCCTCTGATTATAGAACCTCGTAGTTCTCTACTAATAGGCTGCTTGTCGTATCTCTGCATCTTCTCTTCTTTCCTCAATCAAATCAATATCAAGTCTTCTCTCTTCCCCATTCATATGAGGGCCATATGTCTGGACTCTATGAGCGGGGAGCCTATCTATGTCAGGATGACAACCTCTGAGCCATGGGCTAGCATAAATGGGGTTTCCCCTGTAGGTGTCCTCACCGTCTTCCTATATGCCCAAAGCACATCATATACCTCTTATATCCATCTTCCTTTGGCCTCTTCTAAATTCTTTTTTATCCCATTAAGGATTTTTCGATTTGTGACCTCAGTTTGCCAATTTTCTTGGGGTCGTCTAAGGGAAGAGAAGAATTGTCTGGTCCCTACTCTTTCACAATACTTCTCTAAGGAAATATTCTTGAATTGGGTTCCGTTGTCTCAGATGAGGGTGTTTGGAAGGCTATACGTATATATGATGTTCTTCCAAATGAATTGAAAGGTCTTCTGGTCAGTGATTATGATCATTGGATCGGACTCTACCCATTTGGAGAAATAATCAATCGCCACTATTAAGAACCGATAGTTGCTTACAACTCTTGGAAAGGGTCCTACTAAACTAATGCCCCATGCTGAGAATGGATAAGGGGAGCTTATAAAAGTCACAGGTTGGTGATGCTGATGGGGAATGGTGGAGAACTTCTGGCACTTATCACATTTCTTTATATACGCTGCTACATCTTTAACCAAAGTCGGCCACCAGTACCCCTGAGTGACTATCCTTTTAGCCAACGACCTTCCTCCAATGTGGCTTGAACAAGAGCCTTCATGCACATCTTGTAAGATGTATTGAACCTCTAATGGGTGAACTCATCTGAGAAGAGGGAGTAGGAATCCCTTCTTGTACATGACATCTCCCACAATGGAGAATTTAACAGCTTTGAACCTCAACTTTATCCTTTATAACTTTGACTCTGGTAGCTCTCCCTCTCTGATGTATCTTATAATATGGTCCATCCATTAGGATCCCATTCTCAGGTTAAGCAAGGTTTATCAACCTCTTCCTCTTCAATGGTCGGCTTGAGGAGAATTTTAACTGGTACTATTCTCCTTATGTCTGATCTTGTTGCTGAGGTTAACCTCGCGAGTGTGTCAGCTCGGTTGTTGTCTAGCCGAGGTATCCTCTTCATATTTACGTCCTTAAAGATTTATAGCATCGTTCTCACCCTCTTCAGGTATCTGGCCATCCTTTCATATTTGGCCTCATACACCCCCAGGATTTGGTTCACGACTAATCTTGAGTCACTGTAGACTAGGAGCTGGCCGACACTAAGGGATTTTTCCAAAGAGAGACTTACTATTAATTCCTCATACTCTGACTCATTGCTGGAAGTTTTGAAATTGAACCTCAGTGTATACTCAATATCTGTACCATCCCGTGAAGACACTATCAGCCCTGCTCCGCTTCCGCTTTCACAGGATGACCCATCAAAGAATAGGTTCCAGATGGATTCATTTAAAGAGAAGTTTCCCTATGATAGGGTCCCATGCTTGAAGAGGTATCTCTCTTATTCATTCTCAAATTCTCTTTATCTGACAGCACTTGTCTCGGCCTCGTCCGAAGTTCGACCAATGTTTCTATCTTCTGGCTCATCTGCAGCCTCATAATTCTTCTCAACCTCGGCCTCATCCCAGGTAAAATCAACCACAAAGTTTGCGAATGCTTATCCCTTTATGGTAACCCTGGGTTAATAAACAATATCGTACTCTCCCAACTCGATTGCCCATGTCATTAGCCTTCCTGACTTTTCAGGCTTATGGAGGACCTGTTTGAGTGGGGAATCAGTGAGGACGACCATAGAGTGAGCCTGAAAGTATAGCTGTATCAAAGCGTAGGCTAACTTTTCTATCCGAGGGTACTTATGTTCATACCCCTGGAGTGCTTTGCTATTGAAGTACACTAGTATCTTCACTCCATCCTCTTCTCTTATTAGTGCAGTAGTGATGGTTAACTCTGAGACAGCTAAATATACATACAGTTTCTCACCCTGAATTGGTAGAGATAGGAGTAGAGGGGATCCGAGGTAGGGCTTGAGCTCTTTAAAATCATTATCACATTCCTTATTCCATTCGAAGGCTTTTCTAAGAACTTTGAAAAAAGGAAGATATTTATTTATAGCTCTTGAGACGAACCTGTTAAGTGTAACAACTCGTCCGGTTAGCCTTTGAACTTCTTTGATGGTTCTGGGTGCCTTCATATCCAGCAAAACCTTGATCTTCTCAGGGTTAGCCTCTATTCCCATTTGGTTGATGATGAATCCCCAAAACTTTCCTGCTCCTACCCCAAAGACACATTTGGCTGGGTCGATCTTCATTCTATACTTATCTATCGTGTCAAAAGTTCTTTCAAGGTCAGCCATATGTGTATCGGCCTTTAGACTCTTCATTAATATTTCATCCATATAAACTTCCATGGTTTTTCTAATCTTATCCTCAAACATCTTATTTACAAGATGTTGGTAAGTAGCCCCTGCATTCTTCAGTCCGAAGGGCATGACCTTGTAGCAGTAGGTCCCCTTGTCTGTAATGAAGGTTATCTTCTCTGAGACAACTGAGTCCATGAATATCTGATTATAGGTGGAATATGCATCCATGAAGCTCATGAGTTCATGTCCTGCTGTGGCATCCACCATCTGATCTATACGAGGCAGGGGAAAACTGTCATTTGGGAAAGACTTGTTTAAATCGGTAAAGTCTATGCACATCCTTTACTTTCCATTAGCTTTAGGCACTATGACAGTGTTAGACAGCCACTCAGGGTATATAACTTCTCTAATAAACTCGTCCTCTTTAAGCTTTCGAACTTCATCTCTGATGACTTCGTACTTCTCTCTTGAATATATCATTCTTCTCTGCTTAATGGGCTTGACATCCTCTACAATATTGAGTTTATGACACATAATCTCAGAATCAATACCTGGCACGTCTGCATGGCTCCAGGAAAAGATATTTTTTCTCTTTCTTAACAGCTTCACAAGTTCCTCCATGATCTCGGTCTTTAGGGCTTTGCCGACTTGGATGGTTTTTTTTTACTTGTCCTTATTGAGGATGATGGATTCTACCTTCTCCGTGGCCTCTCCCTTTTTGAGTTTTGTTTCGTCTCTAGGATCAAGGGTGTCAATGTTGTACGTGGCTGCAACCCTCTTATGAGATTTTCTCTCCTCTACAGAGTTAAAGTAGCATTCTCATGCCGATATTTGGTCACCTTGCACTTCCCCTACTCCATAGGGAGTCAGGAATTTTAGCATCTGGTGGACCGTTGAAGGCACGGCCTCAAATTCCTTGAGGGCTACTCGTTCCATAACGAGGTTGTAGGTTGAGAAGAAATTTTCATCCCTCATAAAGAAATTGATTTTTCTGGTCAACCTCTTAGGCCATTCATCTCCCATTCTCACACCCATTTCATACATTCCTAATGGATGGATCTTCTCCCCGCTGAAGCCAATTAAGGGGCGATGATAAGGGATAAGCCTTACTCCACTGAGTCCTAAGCTTTTGAAACAGGGCCAAAATATAACGTCTGTAGAGCTGCCTCCATCTGTAAGGATTCTCTGAACTTCGCATCCATGCACCCTTGTGGTGATGACTAGAGGGTCATTGTGGGGAGCTAAGATACCCTTGAAATCAAGTCGCGAGAAGTCAACTATGAGGGTTTCCATGTCTATCTTCTTTATTTTCTCATGTTTAACCTATGTAGAAGCCAAGTTCATAACCTCGGCTTTAGTTACCTCTTTAACCTCAGCTAAGTGAGCCTTGCGATCAATAACCTCTAAACCACCACCTGCTAGTCCCCTGCAGATATTGCTGACACTTAAAGAGATCATGTTAACCCTCTTTACTAGGACATTGTCATCCTTTGGTGGGAGGTCAGGGTCATCATCTGAGGCATCATCCTTCCCAGTGGGGGCACCTTCACGACATTTATTATTCCTTTTCTTTCTGGGGTCGGCTCGGTCGCTCTTTAAGGCTCTTGTATCCACATACTTTCTCAGCCTTTCAGACTTTAACATTTTTTCGATCTCATCCTTTAGGGAGAAACATTTATCAGTTAGATGGTCGTAATCATGATCGAACTCTCACCATAAATTCTTATTTCTCTTATGTGGAGGAACTTTCAGCTTCTCCGGCCATCTTAGAGACCTATCATTCTTTATTTCGTTGAGGATGTGTTCACAATTCAAAGTTAGAGGTGTATAGTCTGCAAACTTATCGTCCACAACCCTCGTCTTTCCATCAATTCTCTTCTGGAACTTCCCACTGCTACTTCCATTCTTATCCTCATATTTTGCAGCCATTGCTTCTTCTGCGTTCATGACCTTTCCAGCTGTTACTAATAACTCAGCCATAGACTTTGGAGGGTCTTGAGCATGCTTTTAGAGTAGTTTTCCTTTCTGAAGCCCTCCAATAAGGGTCGTCATGGATATACTCTCTTCATAATCCTCTACCTCCAACTTTTCCTTGTTGAACCTCGCGATATAGTCTCTGAGGCTTTCATTCTTCCCCTGCTTTATATAAAGTAAGTGAGTCATCTTTTTCTGAGGTCTTACCCCAAAACAGAAGTTGTGAATAAACCGCTTGGCTAACCCTTTAAAACTTTCAACTGAATTTTTAGGAAGAGAAGTGAACTAGATATGTGCAGATCCAGTTAGAGTGCATGAGAAAGCTCGGCACCTCATCTCATCAGAGATTGAATAAATGTCTGATGCAGATTGATACATTTCAATATGATGGACTGGGTTGGTACTTCCATCGTACTTGGGAGACACCACTGGAGGTTTAAAATTGGTAGGGTTTGGTAAGTTAACAATCTTTGCCACAAATGGTGAACCCTCTGAGTACCCCCTCTGTAATGGGTCTCGATTTTATGAGATCCCCTATCTTCTCTTCCAACCTTTGAATAGATTCGTTCCAGGGCTTAGCAACATCGGCCTGGCCGAGGTTATCCTTAGCCACCTCCATAGGGTGGACTGAGGGTTCCCTAGCTGCTGCACAACGTCGGCTATTGACCTCCCCCTAACCACAGTCTCGGCCATGTGGGGGTCGGCCCTGATGGGGCCAACAGTCGCCACCCTCTCTTCGTGAGCCAGTGATGCTTCTTGACCTGGACAGCCTTTCTCGCAGGTAAATAACTGGGCCGAGCCTTTCGAAGGCCGGCCCTCTACTTATGCTATCATAAGATGATCCTCTTTAGCGTGCATCATAATCTCGTCCTTCACACTGACCTCGTCTCTGATGACCTCTATTGTGCTGAACATGTCTCACTGTGTTATTTGAGATCTCATACGGTTCCCCAACTGCTGCACAACGTCGGTTGTTGACCTCCTCCTGACCACAGTCTCGGCCATGTGGGGGTCGACCCTGATGGGGCCGACATTCGCCACTCTCTCTTTGTGAGCCAGCGATGCTTCTTGACCTGGACAACCTTTCTCGTAGGTCATTAACTGGGCTGAGCCTTTCAAAGGCCGACCCTCTACTTATGCAATCATAAGATGATCCTCTTTGGCGTGCATCACAATCTCATCCTTCACACTGATCTCGACTCTGATGACCTCTATTGTTCTGAACTGGTCTCACTGTGTTGTTTGAGATCTCATAAGGCTCCTAACAGTCTACCGGAGCATCCTCTGTCTCAATGTCATCGTACCTATCCTCAGGACAAGGGTTTCCTTGCCTCCCCATACGTAAATGCCTAGGGTCAACAACATCCCTCCTCCATTGAGGAGTAAATAGGTCCTTTCGCGGTGCCTGGAGTGATCCCCTGACCTCATGATGTGACTGAGCAGCTGCCAAAGTAATCATCTCCAGTGAGACCCCAGGTGGTCTCCTTATTATGTTCAGTCTTAGATGGGCAAACTTCTCCTGCATCATTTGTTAAGTTGCAGCTAAGGACTTCAAGGCTGCTGCCACCTCAGGCATCTCGGACTAGGGTGGCGCTTGGCTGGAACAAGGCCCTTCAACACCAGATGGTGGAGGTGGTAACTCTGGTTCCATGTAAGAAGACTAGAGAGTTTGTAAATGAAAACACTAGAGAGCTTGATACCTTTAAGGATATTTTTCAATGGTGAGACATCTCCACGCGATGGGGGAGCATTGGTGCACCACCAGAGTCTCTGATGAGGCCAAGCTTCAAGAAGGTAGAGATATAGCTTCTCATTTCCCACAGACGGCGCCAAAATGATGATGTTGTAAACAGTACCACCCGATGAGGTGTTAATAATCTCAAGATAGTAGTAACAATGGAAGCACAAGAGTAAATATCTAGTATAAGGAGATGAGGAGAAGAGGAAAAATACTTGTATATAAGTGGTTCAACCAATTTGGCCTACATCCACTGTGAGTGTGTGAATAAGTTTTACTAGAATGAGGGCACTAATGGCATGCGATACAATCTCACTTCCTCTCTCTTCTGTGTATATTTTACCAGAGCTTTCTCTAGGGTTGTATTTTTGGATCCCCCTTCAAGGTAGGAGAAGATATGTATTTATAGTGCTTTGGGGGTGTAGTGTACCCCCCAAGCATGCCATGAGCATGTGTGAGTCGAATACACTAATCGTACGTGGACACATGGTTATGCCACATGTAAGGAATGATGACCAAATATTCCCTCACACGAGGGGGATGATTTGGTTATAACTGATTTTCTCATGTGTTCCAAGTCTTCCATGTGCTTGTGTGTGCTCGGATTTGAGATAGAATATGTCGTAACCTGGGCCAGACCGAGTATGAGGTTAGGGAAGTCCGATAGTTGCTTTGTCCAGTCAATCATCAGCATGACCTCAGCCTGGGAGACTGGCCGAGGTTTGGCATGAGGTAGCATGTAACATCGACTGAGGCAGAGTACGATGTTGGCAATAGCTTGAGTTTATAAGTTTCTATTGGCCTCAACTGCTCGACAACCGAGGTTAGTCAATGAGGATCCGACCTTGCAGAAGATGACAGTTCTGATGGCTATTGTAAGCATCCTGTCAATTCTACTGTGAGTCAGGCCGAGGTTAGTGACCCTGAGTACGAGGGTAAACTTTGGGTATATCAGTAATTAACATCGCATACAGACATTTCAAAAAGTAAGCTCTATCATGAAATTCATCAAAGAATGACATCACATCTCTCCTTATAATGGGCCAACAATGCTAAAAGAAGGCTATTGAAAAACCGTCAGGACCAGGCGCCTTATCACACTCAACGAATTAAGGACCTGCACTACTTCATCCTCGGAGAATTGGCCCTTAATTATCACGGCTTAAGACCCAAAAATACACCCCAACTGGGCCCCATAAAGAAAACGCCGCTACTCCTCCTTATTGAACAGATCCTCGTAAAACTGAGAAATGACCCCCTTACCTCTCTATCGTCTTCAAACAACACCCCTACTGCGATTTTCTCAATGTGGTTTCCTCATCAATGAGAGTTATACACCTTGTGAAAAAACTTAGTGTTCATATCACCCTCTCTTAGACACAAAGCCCTAGATTAATAACTCTAGCTGATTTTTCCTGAATAAGTCTTCTCCCAATACCCCCTTTCCTCTCCTCCCCGACTCTCTTCTCCTCCTCAGAAAGACTGAGCCTCCCTTCCTTCTCATCAAGCCACATGAACTCCTCAATGTACCTCATGGTAGTCACCCTCACATTGCCAAAAACCTCTGTGTTCCACCAATTTAAATCTTCCCTAAGAAACCCCGTTTGGGAGGCCAATCTAAAGCTGTCATTAGCTTCCACCTCTTAACTTAACCACCAATCTTTAACTATGTCTATAAAATCTGCCTGCTTAAGCCACATATTCTCAAATCTGAAAAGGATTCTACCTTCCCTCCATCCGTTACACTCTAACAAGATATGACAGTTATCCGATGTAACCCTAGGCAAGCAAGACTGACTCACCCCTGAAAAATTCTCCTCCCACTCCTGAGATATAAGAAAGTGATTGAGGAAAGGCAAGGACAGGATCACTCTAAAATTAGACCATATGAATAAGCCTCCTTCCAGTGGTAAATCCATCAACTTCACCTCATCAATAAAATCCAAAAAATCCCTTATATACCTATAAGTTCTACCTCCTACATATTTTTTCGATGCGAATCACACTACGTTGAAGTCCCCCACCATACATATAAGAACATCCCACACCCTGCTAAGTCCTGCCAACTCCTCTCACAACTCCCATGTACTAGAATCTTCCACCGGCCCATAAATCCTCGCGAAACTCCAAAAAAAATCGTCCTCTATGTTCCTGAATAAGAAATATAAAGACCATTCGCCCACCAAACTCTCTATCATCTTAACCACACCGGAGTCCCACACAATCAACACCCCATCCGAAGCACCTACTGCATCTAAACTAATCCATTTAACCTTACGCCCCCCTCAAATGGAACTAGTAATCCTGTCATCTACCAGACACAACTTTGACTCCTGAAGACACAATATATCAAGATTCCACCTTGCGACGACCCCATTAACAATTCCCCATTTATCGACATCATTCAACCCCCTCACATTCCACAAAACGATACTTAATCTCATTTAAGAAACTTAATGACTGGCAACCCCCCTTCCTTTACCACCTCATTACCCCACGCCTATATCCGTCTATCTTCTCAAGTAACTCCAATACCTCATTCTCACTTCCCTCACTAACTACCCCACATCCTTACTAATACCTCCTATCATATTTTCCATTCATCCCTCCGGATCCTCTACCCACCCCTCCACCTCTCTATCCCTGAGGTCCTCCTCCTAACACGAAATTTCCAATTCCACCCAAAGGTCGAAATTGGATAAAGCTGTGAAGTTTGGTCCTACTACTATGTCTCCCACCTTAATAACATCGTTCGTGTCAAACACGGGATAGTCTCCCACGCCAATGATGGAAGAACTATCGCTCGCTACAACCATAACCAAATTATTTAACGCCGGATCCCCTGATTACCCCCTTCCTACAGAGAAATCTAAGCCACGATCTTCTTAAAAACATTTAAACCCTTCTTTCTTCTTACCCGAAGACGTTCCTTTTTTACCAGTTTTTCCATAATTAATGAAGGTTTTAAAAAAATTTATACCCATCAAGGAGTTCCCATAACACACCTCTTTCCTTCCACTTGACATGCCGCTGCCCAAAGCAAACCCCGACAAATTATTAGAGATATAACCATGGGTACTGTGTACCATATAATCCTTCGACAAAACTCCTTTAAAATCTCATGACTCTGAATTCCCAACACCACCATTCTTTTTAGAAACAACACGTGAACCTTTTTTAGCGGAGAGTGTCAACTTCTTAACCAGTACCTGAACAAATTTAAAATTAACCACCTTTAGAATATTAAGGCATGGCTTCCCATAAGGGACAAAACAGGGGTTGTTCATGTTGTTGGATGCTTTAAAAATCTCAGGCCCGCTAAAGTTTTTCACGACATGAATAATGGCCTGCTCCTTCCATTGACCAACATATTCTACCTTTTCACCAAGACCCAAGTTGACATCATTCCTCTTTTTTAAAACCTCCATGCACCCATGTTTCCATTTACATGCTTCCTCTTACTCACAAGCCACAATATGACATCTCCCTTCTCTTTTGTCATGGTTTTACCGTCGCTAGGCAACCTAGAACAACTCTCATCAATGGTGGTCCCTGAGGCTTTACATATCGTTGGCCCGCCTGCCTTCAGCACAATACAGCCTGCCCCGGGACTAATATCGTATGGGTTTGGCAATGCGAGGGTGACTACCGTGATGTACATAGAGGAGGTCAGGCGACTTAATGAGAAGAAAGGGAGGCTCGATCTTTATAAAGGCGAGATGGAAATAATTTTCAAGAGGGAAGAAAATATGTTGGCATAACAAACTTCTATCTAATAGAGATGTTTCAGAAGTGTAAAAATTTGAGTAACATGATCCTTAATTATGAATGTATGGAATTATAATTACTTATAATTGTTATCTCAATTAAAATGAGTTGTTCATGTTTCAACCAATCACATCGAAAGGTCATTCTAAAGATGATTAATAAATTTAAGGGCTATTTATTATCTGGGGTACATATGTTTATAATAATTGGGACTTAGGGTACATTAGTTTTCATTTTAATTGGTTAGGTGTTATTTTAACGATTTGACTCAACATCCGTTAAACAGCTCACCATCTACACTTGAATACCAATTATTCCCTTGTTTTAAAAGGCACATGTGCCCTTTTGGCATATCAATACACATTATAAAATATGTTTTATAATTTTATAATGTTTTAAATAAAAAAAAGTATATTTATTTATAAAATATGTATTATAATTATAATATTTTTAAATAATGTTTCTATAACTTTTTTAAAATATTTTTTTATAAACATTTAAAAATTATTAGAAAAATGTTTAAAAATAAAAAATTTTAAAGATGATTTTCAACATAACAAAAAAATTTCCACCCAAGAAAAAAATGATTTTCAGTTAAAGAAAACTATTTACAATGTTTAAAAATGTTTATATTGTTTATAGATGTTTATAAAAATGTTAAAAAATGATTTATAATGTTTAAAAATGATTTTCAATTAAAAAATATTTAAAAAATGATTTAAAAAAACTGTTTAAAAATGATTTTCAGTCAAAAATATTATTTCCAGGAAAAAAGTGTTCTACCAAGAAAATATATTCCCTAGAAAAAGAAATTCCAACAAAAGAATTGATTATAAATTCCAGCTACAAAAAAATTGATTTTCAAGAACAAAAAAATATATTTCTAGAAAAAAATGTGTTCCAGCAAAAAAACCTCCGTTAAAATAAAATCTCCGGCCAAAAAAGATTTCCAGCTACAAAAAACCTCCGGCAAAAAAAACACCTCCAACTAAAAAACCTCTGGGTAAAAAAGATTTCCATCTACAAAAAAACTCCAGCCAAAAAAGATTTCCAACTGTAAAAAACCTCCAGCCAAAAAAGTTTTCCAGCGGCCAAAAAAATATTAAAATAATTTCCTAAAAACAAACATCCAGTCGTATTCACCAGACTCCAAATCAAAACTCCCAAACCTCTGGCCAACCACAAACCTCCGAACTCCAACATATCTAATAACCAACAAACCTTCGATAATCGAAATCATGTATTGAAATTGCAAGGTGGATTAGCTTGCTCTAGGAGACCTTTGATAACCTCCGACAAACCACAGTTGAAAACCTCTGTCAAACCAACAAACCTTCGATAACCATATCTAACTGTGGATTAGCAAACAACAGTTGAAAACCGATGATTTTTTTTATTGAAAATCTAGCTCGCAAGGAGAAGAGAGATAAGAGTGGGAGAGAGAGAGAGAGAGAGAGAGAGAGAGAGAGAGAGAGAGAGAGAGATTTTAGGATTTTAAAAATAGATATCAAGGGTATTTTTTTTAATAAGTCAAGGGTATTTTAGGTAGTTGACAAAAAGGGTATAATTGTTTAACGTCTGTTAGCGCAAACCGCTAAAATAATACTTATAATTGAAACTAATGTACTTCAAGTGCCAATTATTATAAACAAATATATCCCAAATAATAAATGACTCTAAATTTAAACACTAATAATTTTCTCATAAATTATTGTATTAAAAAGGTTGTAAGAGGGGAGGGGTGCACTTGGGGGCAATCTTTATTTTTTATTTACCTTTGTTGTCTTTAATTAATTATAAACATAAAAGTTAGGTCCAGCTGAGGGTGTATGTATGAAAGATAAAATTGACATAATAAACTTGAAAGATTTTATATTATTTAATTTTTTTATTAGTTGTATATGTTTGCCGTGAAATATACCATCCATATGTTTGAACATTTACAATGGAGAAATTATCTTTGCGCTAAAGACAATTATTTTTGAAAATGTTTTTGGGCTAGAGGACAATTTGATAACGATAACCTTTATTAGAATATAGAATATTTAGGTTAGTTTAAATATAATTTTTAGTTTAAATATAGCTGGTTTAAATACAGTTATATTTGGTTATCAATTATGATTCCTTGTTATGTTTTTAAATATATTTCTGATAAGAATTTATATTTGTCACACTTATAATCAAGTTTTTCAAAAAATAGCAAAATTGTGTTTTCTAAATTATGTTTTTTATTTTTCAACTCAAAATTATGTATTCTTAATATTTTTATTCATTTATACCTTAATAAATAATATATATACATAATTCATTAATTTGTGTGTAATAAATAAAAAATATATATGTACATGTATACAAATTTTCATACATGTATATGTGATTAAATTATATAATATACTAAAATTTATACGTTAAATAATATTATCATTAGATAGATGACACTTATATATAGTTTCATACATGTATAATTAATGTACGGAATAATATAAAATATACATATAGTACATATGTATTAAATAATATTATCAGTTCATGTGTGTATATAATTTTATTGTGGATTATACATCTAATATCATAATTGTTGATGTAAAAAACTAGATTGCTCTAATTATTCAATCACAGATAAATAAATAAGACAAAGATTTTTAAAGTGGTTCGACTAGGAATAAAGCCTACGTCCACTGTTATGTTATTGCTGAATGTTTGCAGAATTCTTGATTACAAGTTCTCTCAAGAAATTCCGGTCCCCCTTGAATGAGGATGATACAAGGTATTTATAGCCTTGAGGCTGTACATGAAAGGTTTGCTACATTAAATGATATACATGTGAAAGGGTAATACATTTAATGCAGCGTGCGCGTCAAGAATATAAGCATTCAATGAATATTTGAACTGTTGATTATCTGGCAATTAATGATACGACCGAGGTGCAGCTCGGACCGCCATAGTTGCTCGTTGCTCAGGAGTTCCTCGGAGCGCTAGAGTACCTCGGAGCGCTAGAGTTCCTCGGTGCGCTAGAGTTCTTCGGTGTATCCTCGTTGCTCGGAAAGAATCATGGTTGGTCGGGAAATGAACTTCCTCGCTGCTATTGTGCCACGTAGATTGACATGTGTCTTCGTATTATTCGTCCACATCAGCATATTAATTTTGGTATCAACAGAAGCCCCCAATGTTTCATATTTCGAAATTTGAGGAGTATGGAACATTCTTTCTCGGTATATGGCAATATTAAATGACTTTCCTGGGTTTCAGGAACATTGTGTTCAAATTTCCTTCTTATTTCGCAGCTTCCACCTTTATTTTGAATTTTTTTATAAGCGCTTCGATCTCCGTGCAGTTTTTGTCCTTTTAGCCGCCGGAAGTTCAGTAGTTTCTTTTTGGTAATCATTTCTTTCGCCGCTTCCCAATGCAGAGTATTTAAACTTCTTAGGTAACCATACCGTCTTCTACATTTTCCACTTTTCGGCATTCAAGCTTTCTATTCTCTCATTCTCTCTTGTGCGTTCATCCTTGTTTTCGTTCGTTGTCAACATACGTCCTTTCTTCCTGTAAGATCTTCTTCCTTTCTTCTGTATCTCTTTTATTCAATATGGTTTATATTGTGGAGTCTATTGAGAAATTTCGTTCTAATTTTTCCATTCCTTCCTGGGTAACTCTAGAGGTTCTTTCTGAGCCTTTAGATTATTTTTGATTGGCTGAGGGACATTGGTTCCCCAGTCTTTTCATTGCTGAATGTGGTTTTTCCTTTCCACCGAACCCATTGTGTCTTGAGTTTTGTCAATATTTTGATCTTGTCCCTGCAAAAATAGCCCCCAATTCATGGAGAATAATTAATGGGGTGCACAAATTAAATCTAACTCATGGGACCCGTATTGGGATCCATGAAATTATGTATTGCTATAAATGGGCTACTCTAGATAATATTTATTATCTAAAAACTAGGTTTCTGAATAGGGCTCTTGTAGTTAACCTCCCTGACTCAAATAGAGATTATTTTGAGCATGGGTTGATCATAAAAAATTGGCAATATGCCCCTTTAACTGGAGATGAAGTATACAACGGTCCCAGATGCCCCCCATATGGCAATGGGATAGGTTTATTTTTCATTTTATTTTACTTATGAAATTATGCTTTCATCATATTTGACAAAATGTATGACTGACATCTCATTATGTATTTATTTGCAGTTGATAGCAAAAGAAAAACTCCAAAGGAATCAGAAGTTAATATCAAGCATCTGAAACTTATCTGGGGTTTGCATAAGAACGTTGCAGACGAGCACATTAGGTCTGCATCATATTTGCTACAGTATAAGAGTTATACAACCTCTTATACTGCTCGCCCTGTTGAACCAGCTTCCATTCCAGAAGACTCTTCTTCAGATTCTCATCTTCCTTTAAGTCAAAGGATGGGTAAGAAAAGAGCTCCTCCTGCTCTCTTTGATGATGTTACTTCTGTTGCTGGGGCTAAGAAAAGCAAAGCGGATGTCCCAGAGGGGACTAAAAAAGTGGATGCTGGGTCTTCTAAAGCTACCGAGAAGCCCCCAGTGGTTCCGAGAAAGAAAAGTGCTCCTGTAGATGTAATTACAATCTCTCCGACCAAGACTTCTTTGGTTGAAGGTTCTGAACTCCCGTTGAGGAGATTGAGGAAATCATCCTCAGTTACTCCGGCTGAAACTGCCTCCTCTCTACCTGCTGGTGGTACTGATGTTCCAAACATCATTCTTCCAAGTTCTGCAATGAGCTCGGTCGTACCCGAGGTCCATGGTATTGATGAAAAAATTCCTAGGGATATGCTGACATCATTAGCTGCTCGTCACCTTGCTTCAGTAAATTTCTCATACTTCTGGTTTTTCTTTCTTTCTCTGAATGATTGCATTTTGTATTGACTTTACTATTTCTCTCATTTTTCAGCTGGTGAACTGTTTCAATAATATTGTGAAGAAGGATGAGGCTATTAAAGCTTCAAGCTCCTCGTCAGGTGTAGAGGATGCTCTGTTGGGTTTGACCCAATCTTTAAAGGAATCTCGTCAACAGTATGTTGAGGAAAAAGATGTTTGGGAGAAAAAGTTGGCTGTGGCTGAAGCTGAGAAGGTGAAGATGGCTGAAACCTCCAAGAATTTGGAGGATAAAGTAAAAGGTTTAGAGGTTGAACATCAGGAATATGATGGCAAACTGAAAAAGGCAGAGGAAGATTTATCTACCCTGCGAGATATCAAGGTCAAAAAAGAGGAATTGGATGTGAAGCTCTCCTCGGAGAAGTTGAGAAGAAAGGTTGCAGTCAAGAAATCTTTCAGTGCTGGTTGGGAGAAAGGATGGGATAAGGGGATTGCTGCAATGACATCCCAAGTCCAATATGGGAAGTTGAAATACTTTCACGATGGCTGGGTAGCTGCTCTGCAAGAGTTGAAGGTTAAAGACGATTCTGAGCTATTCCAACGACACCTCCCTGGTCCTCCTCCAGCAATTGTGGAAGAAGAAGAAGTTGAACCTCTCTCAGATGAATCTTCTATAGCTATGGGTGACCCAGTCTCTGCTTCTCAACCCTCTATGACCGGGGATATTTCTTCTATGCCTCCTCCTGCCGAGAAGATTCCTGCTGATCAAACCGTTGTTACCACCGAGCAACCGAGCTCCTCGTCCCAGCCTCCCGAGAAAGTCTTGGGAGACAAGGAAAAGGTGTGAAGTTGTTCGGCATTATTTCCATATTTCATTACTTGTAATCGAACAATGTAATCCTTTTGTGATCTAATAAAATACATCTTTGCTCATCTCTGTTGTTGATGATTTGATTGCTTTTATTTAACTACTGCTTTCTCTTCGTTATTAGTTTTTGGCCAGAATGGAATTGATATCTGCTCCTGATACTGAGTTGATGTGACAATGCAATGGATATTATAAAGCTGGTCATACAGACCTAAGTGTATCAGAGATTGTCGACATCCTTGGTCACGATGCTTCAGAACAAGCAGTTGAGGCTTACCGGTACCTGAAGAATTTGCTTGATAGATCTGTGGCCAATAATGTGGCATACTACGAATTGATCGAGGAACTTCATGGTTCCATAGAGGATCTTCAAAATCAACACAATGCATCAATGGCTTCGTTGCACAAGGATTATGAAAATAGATATCAACAACTTTCTTCTGAAACAGGCCATAAAAAGATTATCGCTGGATATGATATTAGGGAAAGGACCCTAAAAGGTAAAGTTGAAGCTTGCAGGCAGATTGCCGAGATCCTGGAACAAGAAAATAATAATTTACAGAAAAAGTTGGCTCAATATGAATCTGCAGCGTCATCTTCCACTGCTCTAGTGCCCGTTACTGATGAAGGTTTCTCGTTCTTAGAAGTTGAAAATGCCAAACTAAGGCAAGAACTGGATAACTTGAGAAAATCTGTTATTCCTGTGACTGCTCGGGGACGAGGAAGAGGTTCTCGGGGACGAGGAAGAATTGTCGAGGAGCAAAGTTCTCCAGTTGCTTCTCGGAGCCGATCAAGAGTTCTTAGTCGTAATGTTGAAGAGGCTCGTACTCAGTCTACTTTGGAAACTCAAGCGTTTCAATTGAATGCTAAGGATCGTGCTCTGTCAGAAATGTCCAAGAAAAATCTATCGTTGGAAGATCAAGTTACTGCAACGAAGTCTGCTCTTCATACCAAGGATCTTTTTGCTAAAAATCTTCTCGAACAATTGGATAGATTAACCTTTCAATTTCACAAGCAGCCCAGGGAATTCTAGATGGCAGGATATAATGAAGCTCTTGTTCATTTGGATGCTCGTATTGAACATGCCAACAATGAAGGTTATAAACAGGGATGGTTGAACGCCTTGGGTGTATTAAAATTGGAGCAGGGGCATTATTTATGGGATTATCATGCTCCAGGGTTATTGGACTTGCCTGTGCCACCTTTCAAATTGGACATGGCCTGGATCCCAGCTCGTTCCATTCCTCATAGCCTAATTTCAAAATACCTCGGTGATTATAGCCTTCATTCCCAAATCGAAGTATCTCGTCCAGAGCATCTAATGGATACACCTTCAATAATGAACGTCAGAATGCTGAAGGATTTGAACTTTATTAATTCTCCCCTTTGCTTGGAAGATCCTCCTGCTGGCGAAGATCCTGTCTCAAAAGCAAAGGGCAAGAAACTAATAGAATAGGAATCTTTATGTAATAGTCAGCACATACATGTAATATGTAACTTATTTTGAATTTTTAATGAAAGACTTCATTTTTGTTCGTAGATCTGTATGGGTATTGTCTTGTGTTTATCAAACACTTTACATTTATGCATATGTATCTGTTAAAAAGATAACAATATTGTGCTGTTCATGGACCAACTTAGTAAAAAGAATTACCAGTATCAGTAATGTTGCTCAATCACTTAATAAGAAAGTAATGAGTATAAAAATGTTTAAAATTTTTCCAACAAACCAAGGTTGTTAAATTATGTTTGTCGACCAACTACAGTTGATGGGTTTTTATCCCCGACCAGCTATACTTGGTATATTTTGGAATATTTTGTTCTTCAAAGAACTTTTTGTAATAATCTTACCTCCCGACCAACATAAGTTGTAATTTGAGAGTATATTTGTATCTTACCGACACCGTAATTGATCACGCTGGTGTACACTTCCTAACCAAAGGAGTAGTAGTGGTAGTAGTATTGGTTCTTTCGAACTTTTTGGCTCTTTCGAGCTGTCCACTAGATATCTTACCAACCGTAGTTGATCACACTAGTGTCGCCTCCTAACCAAAGGAGTAGTTTTTTTGGCTCTTTCGAGCTGTCCACTAGATATCTTACCAACCGTAGTTGGTCACACTAGTGTCGCCTCCTAACAAAAGGAGTAGTTTTTTTTTGGCTCTTTCGAGCTGTCCACTAGATATCTTACCAACCGTAGTTGGTCACACTAGTGTCGCCTCCTAACCAAAGGAGTAGTTTTTTTGGCTCTTTCGAGCTGTCCACTAGATATCTTACCAACCGTAGTTGGTCACACTAGTGTCGCCTCCTAACCAAAGGAGTAGTTTTTTTGGTGCGTAGTGTATTACACACTAGTATTCCCCGAGAAACTTTCAACAGAAAGAAAATGGTGAAACATCCTCGTTTTATTCATAATGATGGAAATGATTTACATTTTACATTACTGATAATACCTGCGCAGGTTTTCAGCATTCCATGCGTTCTTAAATTCTTCTCCCTCTAGAGTTGCTATTCTGTAAGTTCCTGGTCGAACAACCTCTGTAACTCGGTAAGGTCCATGCCAGTTTGCTTCCAACTTATTTTGCTTCTGAATGACTTTCTTTAGCACATAATCCCATTCTTTTAAGTCACATTTCTTCACCCTTTTGTTGTAGAACAGAGCTGTACGTTGTTGGTAAGCAGCATTCCTAATGGCTGCTTCTTCTCTAACCTCCTCGAGCATATCCAAATCCAGTCTTCTCATCAAATCGCTGACTGGGGAATTGAAATTCAGCACTCTATGAGTTGGGAGACCCAACTCGGCAGGAATCACAGCCTCACTTCCAAATACTAGCATATATGGTGATTCTCCAGTTGCTGCTCGGGGAGTTGTTCGGTAAGCCCATAGTACTGATTGGAGCTCGTTAATCCAATTTGATTTAGCTTCACTTAACCTCTTCTTCAAACCATTTAGTAATGTTCTGTTTGTCACCTCAGTCTGTCCATTGCTTTGGGGATGGCCTGGTGCTGAATGATACTTCAAAATGTTCGACTGATGACAATAAGCAGCAAATTCTTCATTATCGAATTGTGTTCTGATTCTTATCGAATATTGCATATTTCCGCCCGTTATCCTTATGCATTCTAGCGCTTTTACGATCCTAAATGCCTATAATTATGCTCATTAACCAGACAACCTTGGAGTTGGATAGATACATGTTTTGCAGGGGTTATTTGTGCTTTTGTAGGTATTGGAACGCTAAAAGTGAGGATCCGTTGCATTTCGGAGAAGTTTCGTCGCTGGACGCTACTTCAAGGGCTTTTTAGTCAATTCACATTTCTTATTCGGCTCTTGGAAATTCCACGGATGCGTAGTTCATTGAGTTAGCATCGCGTGGCCGCAAACGGTGCGTCGTTTGGAGTTCGGACGAAGAAGCTAGGCTCGTTTCTGTAATGGACCTTTTCCCCCTCATGATGGACCAAATGCAGCCTGAAAACAGAGTACCGGTCGACCGCGTACAAGGGACCGGTCGACCGCGGTTTCAACTTTTGTCGTAGGAAGGAGACAGTATGCTTTGGCTTAAGGGGCCGGTCGACCGCGCCCCTGCGACCGGTCGACCGGTAGTGCCAGATATTTTGGGCTCTTTCCTCTTTCTTTCCTTTTTCCCTTATCTTTTCCCACTTACTATATAAACCCATTTTTGGTTTTAATATCAAATATACACGATTTTAGGTTAGTTTAGCTTAGGGTTTGGGGTTTTTGCTTGGTTCTTCTTCATTTCTCTTTGGTTTGACACCCCATTTGGATTGTAAGTTGACTATTCATCTCCCCTACCATTTTAATATAGTTTGTATTTCTTCATTTCTTGCTTTCTAGTTAATTTACAAGCTTTCTAATTTAGGTTTTCTTGCTTTATTTACATGCTTTGATTTACACGCTTTCTAGTATAGATTTACTGCGTTTATTTACCGCTTTCCATTTATCGCGTTTTTAACATGCTTTCTAGGTAATTTAAATTAGGTTGTGTTTGAATTGAACTCACTCGAGTTGACGCGTTGCTTTGCTTTGGTGATGGAGTTTACGGGTCTATTTCGGGTGCGTTGTCCTAGTTATTACGCCTAGGATATTTGACGGGGCATATCATGTATGTCCCGTGCTTACGACCTTTCGCGCGTAATTTCCGGGATATTTATTGACGCCAAAATCTTATTAGGCTTTTATGATGATTTAGGGCGTAACAACCCTTGATTTAATTAACTGTCGAAACGAGACGCACTTGTAATAACTCGTCGACCCATGTAACCATTTTATACAAATTAACTCGGGTGAGGGATATTCGATGCAACCTATAGTCTTACTCGCTTTCATAATCTAGTTTCAATACCATTGCCTAGAATAATCTTTTCCTTTATGCATCTTTTCTTTTAGTTTGTAATCATCTTTTACACTTTTATTTCGGAGTATTAGACCACTTAAATTCTAACATCTCGTCTCTGTGGATTTTCGATACCCGACTTACCGCTGTGCTTGCCTCGCAAGTGTAGTAGTAACTTAGGTTTTTGTATTGAGTTGGCGAAATGAAAACAACGATTGTGCACTTTACACGCGCACACTTTTCGCACTCAATCAAAATGGCGCCGTTGCCGGGGACTTGTTGTTTTAGAATTTATTTGATTTAGTATTTCATAGTATTTTCTTTCTATTTTTATTATTTTCTAATATTTTGCAGGACTTCCACATTTGAGCACTTAGAAACGCTCGAATTCTTTCCGCGCGCACCTACTTTGTGGAATTCGCCACTTGAGCCATTTTTGGGGTAAGCATGTCTTATTCCATTTCTTTCGGTAATCCTTGTCATAATTCTCAAAATTCTCGCAAACCTATGACTTTCGGTGAATACTTAGAATCCCAAAGTATAACAAATTCAAATATGACTTTGGGCGAGTATAACGAAAGTCAAAACTTAGGTTATTGGAATTTTGATGATGATGACAATGATTTTGGGCCTTTACCTCCTTATAATAGGAATTTTGAAACGAATTCGAATAGTTTTCAAAATTTCTATAATAATGAGCTTAAGTTTGAGTCCGAACGCAACTTTCAAAGTTCCCATTTTCATGCATCCGCACCTCGACCCATGACATTCGGTGAGGGCTTGCGTATGTATGAGAATGAGAAACTTGAAACTCGTTATCGGGAAGAAAATCGTTCGTGGGAACATGAGTTGGATTTATTATTTGAGTCCGACGACGATTTTTCTTCTGAGACTTTTGAAGTCGAGGAATGTTTTGAACCAAATGAGGTACTTGTACCTACTTTGGAACAATCCATTCTAGACTTTGCCCATCTCGTAATAGATATTGAAAGTGAGGATGAAAATGACGTAATATCTATTTGCAATGAAATGATTTCTTCTTTGGCCCCCAAAGAAGAACATTTCATTGAAAATGATATTATTTCCTTTGAAATTCCAACTTCATGCGATGATGATTCATCTCATGAGTTTGAATTTCTTTCATCCCCTTTTTCATTCTCTATTACCCCACCGGAACAAGTACCCGATGATTCGGTTTCGAACTTTAATGTTTTAAACCCTATCGCCGATGAGGAGTACTTGCTCGAGTCGCCCTCCACGATCGCATCTTTGCCTTTGTGTGCGCCGCCTCCCATTCCAACTTCAAAATCATTGGGAGGATATCCGGCTTTTCTTGGTCCCCACTTGTTTTTGTCACCCGTTCAATCCAAACCCCCCATCGTCCCTCCAAAACTTTTAATTGGCGATGGTTCATTTCTTCCGCCTTACACATGTCTTCCGTTGTTAAAACGGAATCCATATTTTTCGGAGGGCATGCTTGTATGTGAGGGTACACCGGTTATCCTCCAAAGTCAAATCATTTTCACGGTGGACCCTCAGCTATTTAGACTTCTAGTGTACAGTTAGTGTGAAGTCTAAATAGTAGGTTATATATAGTTAGCTTTTCATTTTTTTTTTATTTTTTTCCTTCCTTTTTAATTTAGTCTAATGTAATTAGTTAACTTTTTATTATTTGTTTTTTCTATGCTCGGTACTAACTTGTTTTGTAGATTCTTTGGACTTGTTCTTATGGGGATCGCTCCACTTTTGGGTAATATCGCTCTTTTCCTCTCTTTGACTTGGTTCTTAATTTACATTGAGGACAATGTCAAGTTTTAAGTTAGGGGGTGTGGGATATTCTATCCATTTCTTATATTAGTCCATGTTTTTGCTCACATGTTAGTTACTTAGTATGCTTTTCTTAGAAAAATTCAAAATTTTCAAAAAGATTTTCTTTATTTTTTCTCCTTTTGCCTTTGTTTTCGATGATAAATTTTAATAATTGCCCGATCCAATAGACAGCCCAATGATGCATGTTCTCGATTTTAGAAGTTATTAGACTTTAGTCTCGATTATTGATATTATGAATAACTTCATGAATTAAACTTTAATCCCATGAGCACATGCACTTTTATTGTTATATTGATTTGGTTTAAGATTTTTATAACTCGGTAATCTTTTGTTGCATTGTATATACTTACACCGAGTAAGCTTTGTACCTTTCGTCGTTTGTGAGTGTTATACACTATTCTTTCCTCTTTGAAAACGTTGAATTCGTCGGTAATCTCACTATTCTTTCATTTGACCGTTCATTAATTGAGTTCATACTTGAATTGTGTTACTTGATCATGATTTTCATATATTGTTTTGACTCGAGAATTGCGTAAACTTTGTGAAATGATTATAGGCATTCTTTGTTATATCACCCATATTAGCCTTGACTTCACCCTTATATGTTTACCCTCGTTAACCCCGTTGAGCCTAAATATAGCCTTTCGTTTCATAACCCCCTTCCCATAACCAACTCTAAATTGGAGTTATATACCATATATACACTTTCCATACCTTTGTTTGGAATGTTACTTGGGATTGAATGTTGTTGTTATGATGTCGGTTGCAATTTAGGCATATGAGAGTTTGACAAGTAAAGAAAAGAAAGTAGTGAAAAAAGTGAAGAAAAAGAGAAAGCAAAAAGCAAAAGAAAACAAAAGAGAAAATGAGAAAAAGAAGAAAAGAAAAAGAAAGAGAAAGTTTTAAATGTTGTGTATAGTGTTCAATAAGCTTTGATTACTCTCCCCGATGATATATCTAATGCCTTTTTGGAACTTGTTTTCCGATTTTGATATTGCCCGCATTATCCCATTATCCCGAGTTTTCATTCCGAACACTTTGAATCCGTACATATATTCCTTCGTTTCGTACCTTAGCCATACCTACATTATAACCCTATTAAAGTCCTATGTGATCTTAGGTTGATGTAATTTAAAAGCCATAATAGTTGTGATAATCTGTGAAAATGCATTTCGCCTCTTTTAGTGTGCGGTATCCTTTCATTGAGATTACATTTTTCAGTTTATATATAGCGTTCTTCTTTTGTGACATGTGGCGGCCTAGTTTCCATTTACAATGACTCTTTAGCCCGCATATTCCGTGTGTTACCTACCTGTTTCGAGTGAATTCGCTTGATGAGCGTAATGCCCGTGAGGATTGAATATATGCTTGCTTTAATGTTTATCCGGTTTATATAAGTTTTTGCCAAATCACACTTTGCATGTGCTCGCTCCCCTCCCACATTTTAAGGTTTCAATTCTATGAGGTGCATTCTATAATGTTAATAATTTGGACTTTTGTGTGAATTCATTCACTTTGCTAATAATGCATATGAAATCTTTTTCGCTTTTGTTGGGCTTGTCGCATGTTGGTTTTGGCATATTTTGAGGAAACCATATGATGTTTGTGGGTATCATCCCTGAAAACCCTCACGAGACGACACTCGTCCACTAGGGTAACCTAGGGGTTTAACGGCTTATTGCATATGCTAAATGCAATCGTGTTCCCTACGAAAGTGGCAATTATATTTCGATGCATATATACATTTTGTACCACCCTTTGTGGTTAGGTTTTCTTTGTTTCATTACTAGGGACTAGCAATGTGTAAGTTATGGGGTGTGATTCGTATCGAATATTGCATATTTCCGCCCGTTATCCTTATGCATTCTAGCGCTTTTACGGTCCTAAATGCCTATAATTATGCTCATTAACCAGACAACCTTGGAGTTGGATAGATACATGTTTTGCAGGGGTTATTTGTGCTTTTGTAGGTATTGGAACGCTAAAAGTGAGGATCCGTTGCATTTCGGAGAAGTTTCGTCGCTGGACGAAGGGCTTTTTAGTCAATTCACATTTCTTATTCGGCTCTTGGAAATTCCACGGATGCGTAGTTCATTGAGTTAGCATCGTGTGGCCGTAAACGGTGCGTCGTTTGGAGTTCGGACGAAGAAGCTAGGCTCGTTTCCGTAATGGACCTTTTCCCCCTCATCATGGACCAAATGCAGCCTGAAAACAGAGTACCGGTCGACTGCGTACAAGGGACCGGTCCACCGCGGTTTCAACTTTTGCCGTAGGAAGGAGATAGTATGCTTTGGCTTAAGGGGCCGGTCGACCGCACCCCTGCGATCGGTCGACCGGTAGTGCCAGATATTTTGGGCTCTTTCCTCTTTCTTTCCTTTTTCCCTTATCTTTTCCCACTTACTATATAAACCCATTTTTGGTTTTAATATCAAATATACACGATTTTAGGTTAGTTTAGCTTAGGGTTTGGGGTTTTTGCTTGGTTCTTCTTCATTTCTCTTTGTTTTGACACCCCATTTGGATTGTAAGTTGACTATTCATCTCCCCTACCATTTTAATATAGTTTGTATTTCTTCATTTCTTGCTTTCTAGTTAATTTACAAGCTTTCTAATTTAGGTTTTCTTGCTTTATTTACATGCTTTGATTTACACGCTTTCTAGTATAGATTTACTGCGTTTATTTACCGCTTTCCATTTATCGCGTTTTTAACATGCTTTCTAGGTAATTTAAATTAGGTTGTGTTTGAATTGAACTCACTCGAGTTGACGTTTTGCTTTGCTTTGGTGATGGAGTTTACGGGTCTATTTCGGGTGCGTTGTCCTAGTTATTACGCCTAGGAGATTTGACGGGGCATATCATGTATGTCCCGTGCTTACGACCTTTCGCGCGTAATTTCCGGGATATTTGTTGACGCCAAAATCTTATTAGGCTTTTATGATGATTTAGGGCGTAACAACCCTTGATTTAATTAACTGTCAAAACGAGACGCACTTGTAATAACTCGTCGACCCATGTAACCATTTTATACAAATTAACTCGGGTGAGGGATATTCGATGCAACCTATAGTCTTACTCGCTTTCATAATCTAGTTTCAATACCATTGCCTAGAATAATCTTTTCCTTTATGCATCTTTTCTTTTAGTTTGTAATCATCTTTTACACTTTTATTTCGGAGTATTAGACCACTTAAATTCTAACATCTCGTCTCTGTGGATTTTCGATACCCGACTTACCGCTGTGCTTGCCTCGCAAGTGTAGTAGTAACTTAGGTTTTTGTATTGAGTTGGCGAAACGAAAACAACGACTGTGCACTTTACACGCGCACACTTTTCGCACTCAATCATGTTCCATGGTCTGTGATGAAAGCATGGGGGAGACCATATCGACAAATGATGTTCTTCCAAATGAACTGATATACCTTCTCGTACGTCATATCAATTAGTGGTTCAGCTTCCACCCACTTAGTAAAGTAATCCACTGCCACGACGAGGTACTTGAACCTTCCTCGGGTCATCGGCAATGGTCCAACCAGATCAACCCCCCACATGGAAAATGTCCAAGGTGAAGTTATGGGTGTCAACAATGCTTGTGGAGTTCTTCGGATGGAGGAAGAACGTTGGCACTTGTCACACTTCTTGGTATAGGCTATACAATCAGCCCTCATCGTCGGCCAGTAATATCCCTGTGTCATTACCCTTTGCAAAAGTGTCCGACCTGCTACATGAGCTCCACAAGATCCTTCATGGATTTCTTCAACCAATTCCTTGACTTCTGATGGATGCACACATCTCTGCAAATCTGCCATAATTCCTCGTCTATACAAAACACCATTAGTTAATACATACCGAGCAACTTTATACTTCAATTTCTTGGCAGCTAGCTTGTCGTCCGGTAATTCTCCTTCTTCAATGTATGCCCTGATAGGATCCATCCAAGATGGTCCTAAATCAAGGGTAATAATCTTCACCGTCAGATCTTCTTCTATGCTCCGACTTTCTAATACTTCAATTGGTATCGTTCTTCGCAGCTCGGTGCGCGTAGCTGACGCTAATCGGGCCAATGCGTCTGCTCTAGCATTCTCCATCCTCGGTATTCTCACCAATTGAATAGCATCAAATTCTGTCAATAACTCCATCACCTTTGCATGGTACTTCACCATTAATTCTCCCTTAACTGCATATATTCCCATCATTTGATTCACAATTAATTGAGAATCACTGAAAACAATTATTTGCCGTGCTTCCATAACTTTTGCCAAATGAAAACCTGCTATCATGGCCTCATACTCAGCTTCATTATTAGAAACCTTGAATTGGAATCGTAAGGCATACTCCATGTCAATATCATCTGGGGTGTTTAAAACAATCCCTGCTCCACAACCAGCTGTACAAGATGATCCATCTACATATAATCTCCATGTAGGTAACTCGTCTTCAAATTTCTTATCTGTCAGAGTTCCTCGGTAAAATATCTGCTGTTTTCTTTCATCATCCCCTGGTATCTTTCTCTCCTCGTCGATCATTTATTCGCGCCCTTTTACCAACCGTAGTTGGTTTGGGTTTGAATATGATGATTTTTCTACATCCACGAGTCCTTTTACCAACCTTAGTTGGTCGGGATCTGTGTCTGTTGATCCTGTATCGTCCACAGGTTGGTCAGCAAGTACCTTTTGTTCCTCGGGGGTATCAGGGTATGTAAATTCTGCTATAAAATCTGCTACAGCTTGCCCCCTTAATGATGATCTGGGTTCGTACACAATATCATATTCACCGAGTTCTATTGCCCAATACATCAATCTTCCTGATTTTTCTGGCTTGTGAAGAGCTTGTCTTAATGGCATGTCAGTATATAAAATGATTGTATGGGCCTGGAAGTATGGCCTCATTCTTCTACTCGCTTCAATTAATGCCAGTGCCAATTTTTCTAGCTTTGGGTACCTGATTTATGCACCTCGAAAAGCTTTACTTGTGTAATAGATAGGTTTCTGGACTCCATTCTCCAATCTGATCAATGCTGAACTAATTGCATTCTCTGATACTGCCAAATACAAGTACAGCTTCTCTCCAGTTATTGGCCTGTACAACAATGGTGGTGCTCCCAAATACTTCTTCAAGTCTTGAAAAGCCTTTTCACATTCATCAGTCCACTCAAAACTTTTTCGCAGTGTTTTGAAGAATGGGAGACATTTATCAGTTGCTCGCGATACAAATCTGTTGAGCGCTGCAACTCGTCCTGTAAGACTCTGTACTTCTTTCCTCGTCGTTGGGGATCGCAGCCCTAAAAGAGCTTTGATCTTTTCTGGATTCGCCTCGATGCCTCTTTGGTTGACGATGTATCCGAGGAACATTCCTTCTCGTACTCCAAAGGTACACTTCGTCGGGTTGAGCTTCATTTGGTATTTATCTAGTTGATCAAAGGTCTAGCCTAAGTCAACTAGATGATCAGTAGCTCTCTTGCTTTTGGTGAGCATGTCGTCGACATAGACCTCCATGTTGCAGCTGATTTGTTCGGCAAAAACCTTGTTCATCAGCCGCTGATATGTTGCACCTGCATTTTTTAAACCAAAAGGCATAACATTATAACAATAAGTTCCCCTTGGGGTAATAAAAGAAGTACTCTCCCTGTCTTCAGGTTTCATTTTGATCTGATTATAACCAGAATATGCATCCATGAAGCTGAGCAGCTCATGTCCCGAGGTAGCATCCACTAGCTGGTCGATTCTGGGTAATGGAAAATGATCTTTTGGGCATGCCTTGTTTAGATCAGTGAAATCAACACACATTCTCCACTTATTGTTTTTCTTCTTTACCATCACCACATTTGCCAACCAATATGGATATTTCACATCTTCAATGAATTGGGCTTTCTGGAGCTTCTCGACCTCCTCTTGTATGGCCTGGTTCTTCTCGGGACTAAACACTCTTCTTCTCTGTTTCACAGGTTTGATCTCCTTATTCACATTGAGCTCATGACATAAGAAGTTTGGATCTATTCCTGGCATGTCTTCATGACTCCAAGCAAAAGTGTTCTTCCTCTTTCTCAAGAAAACTATCAACTCCTGTTTTATTGAAACATCCAACGACGATCCTATCTGGGTTATTCGTTCAGGATGCTCGTCGTCCAGAATAACATTTTCTGTAGATTCCACCACCTGTCCTTTTACAAGTTGAGATTCATCCCTAGGATCAAGGGTTTCAATTTCTGCATCTTCCTCCACTTGGTAAGTAGTAGTCTTTTTCCTTGATTCTTCAAGTTCCTCTTGCTCGGCAGACGAATAATAGCATTCCCGAGCTACTTTTTGATCACCTTTCACAACTCCTACCCCAAAGTTTGTTGGGAAAAGCACTGATGTACCGTTGATGGAACTGCTTCGAACTTCTTCAATCCAACTCTTCCCATGATGATGTTGTAGGCTGACTGCACATTCTTATCCATCACGAAGAAGCGTATTCTTTCTGTTCGACAAGCGGGCCAGGTTCCAATGAATATATCCAACTTGATCGTCCCAAGTGGAAATACTTTCTCGCCAGCAAAACCCAGAAGGGGTCTATGATAAGGCTCCAATTGAGATAATTTCAAATTCAAGTTATCAAAGCATGAATAATACATGATGTCTGCTGAACTACCGTTGTCTACTAACACTCTTGAAATCATTACCTCTTTCATCCTCATTTTGATCACCAAAGGATCGTCATGAGGGTAAAGAACACCTGCCAGGTCGTTTTTTGAAAACCCAATGACTAGCTTCTCTTTGTTTACTTTCCTCGGACGATTATCCTCGGCCAGATTTATCCGCTGAATATACGAACAAGCTTGAGCCTCTCTGAGGTAAGCCTTTCTTTCTGCAGTAAGGTCTCCTCCTCCTGCATCTCCTCCTGTAATAACGTTACAATCAAATGACCCAAAACGTATGGAAAATACCTCTCGTTCAGGCTGCCTTGGCTTCTTGGGAAGATCAGGGTCATCATCTGGATCATCTTCGTGGTTCCTCTTCTTTTTCTCTTCTGCACGACGAGGAGATCTAGATCTCTCTCTAGTTTTATCATCATTCTTCCTCTCACCCCTGCGATCTACATATTTTGATAATTTTCCTCTTCGGATGAGCGTTTCAATCTCGTTCTGAAGGGCTATGCAATTTTTGGTCATATGGCCATGATCTTTGTGAAACTCGCAGTATTTGGCCTTATTCCTCAGATCAGGATTTGTCCTCAGTTTTTCTGGCCACTTGATTTCCTCGCTGTTTTTGATTTCTTCTAAAACGTGATTAATACCGATTTTCAATGGAGTATAATTATCGTACTTCTTTAGGACCTCCCATGACGTCCTATTATTCTTGGAGTGCTTGTCACCACCATTACCTTTCTGCTCTTTCTTCTTAGACTTGTCGACCTCCACCTTAGTTTCTTTATCCATATTCTTCTTCGCAGACATAGCCTCCTCGGCATTCATGATTTTGGCTGCTTTTGCCATCAATTCAGACATAGTTTTAGGTGGATCTTTGGCCAAGGTGTAGTACAGCTTGTTAGGTAATAAACCACTCATCAAAGCAGTGATCGCTGTTTTTTCTTCGTAATCTATGACTTCCAACTTCTCGTTATTAAAACGAGTTATGTAATCTCTAGTACTTTCACCTGATTTTTGCCTAACACTTAGCAAATGTGCTACTCGCTTTACTGGCTTCGCTCCAAAACAGAAATTGCCAATGAACAGCTCGGCTAACTGAATAAAAGTTGAAATCTTACTTCGAGGAAGATTATTGTACCATATTTGTACAGATCCGGTAAGAGTTCCCGAGAATGCTCTACACCTCATCTCGTCAGGGACGGCATAGATGTCGGCAGCAGCTTGGTATTGTTCTATATGAAGTACAGGATCTGTCTTTCCATCGTACTTAGGGGTCACTACAGGTGCTTTGAATTTCGATGGTATTGGAAAATCCACAATGGCTTGCACAAAAGGTGTCCCTTGAACAAAAGTTATCTGTAAAGGGCTCCTCGCTTTAGCCATTTCTCCCAGTCTCTCCTCCAACCGTTGAATGGAACCTTTCCATGCTTCATTCCCTTCCTCAGGCCGCCTAGTCCGAGCAATTGATTGTTCTGACATAGCTTCCTGATATTTATCTCGACGAGTAGCTGGTCGTGATTGTGCTGATCATTCTCTCAAACCTGATGGTGGCCGTAAACTTCTCGATGGAGCTCTAGGTGGACTCATATTCCTCCTTGGTCCTAATCGACTGAAAGGAGACACCTTGCTTAATCTTTCTAAAGCGCTAGTTCTCTCCGGAGAGAGAGTGATACGTTGATCTGTATCCGTGGCCCGTATTGATGAAGTTCGCCCAGGTTGATAAGAAGAATCATTAGATTCTTCATTGCGATATAACCCAGTACATCTGGATCGCGATTGCCCACGATCACTCCTTTGCCCTGAATATGTAGGTGCACCGCCTTGAAGAGTTTGAATGAGTTGCCTCATAGATTCTTGCATGGTGGTTTGTCCTTGAGCCAGATTTGTCATAATTCCGGCCAGATCTGGAGATGCAGATGGATTTGTAAGATTTCCAGTATTTCCAGCATTTCGATTACTGGATTCTGGGTTATCTGCCATTGATGGTAAATGATTTTTTATGAAAAACGATACGGCGCCAATCTGTTGATGTAAAAAACTAGATTGCTCTAATTATTCAATCACAGATAAATAAATAAGACAAAGATTTTTAAAGTGGTTCGGCTAGGAATAAAGCTTACGTCCACTGTTATGTTATTGCTGAATGTTTGCAGAATTCTTGATTACAAGTTCTCTCAATAAATTCCGGTCCCCCTTGAATGAGGATGATACAAGGTATTTATAGCCTTGAGGCTGTACATGAAAGGTTTGCTACATTAAATGATATACATGTGAAAGGGTAATACATTTAATGCAGCGTGCGCGTCAAGAATATAAGCAGTCAATGAATATTTGAACTGTTGATTATCTGGCAATTAATGATACGACCGAGGTGCAGCTCGGACCGCCATAGTTGCTCGTTGCTCAGGAGTTCCTCGGAGCGCTAGAGTACCTCGGAGCGCTAGAGTTCCTCGGTGTATCCTCGTTGCTCGGAAAGAATCATGGTTGGTCGGGAAATGAACTTCCTCGCTGCTATTGTGCCACGTAGATTGACATGTGTCTTCGTATTATTCGTCCACATCAGCATATTAATTTTGGTATCAACAATAATATAGACCAAGGTTCTAAAAAACTCCGGGAGGGGGGAGGGCATGATTGAGGCGTGGAGGCCAACCCTTAAAAGTCTAGGCCGGCTTAGGCGTGAAAAGGCGTTTAGACCATCTTAGTATATTTTAATAATTTTTAACCTTAACAAGGCTATTGAAATATTTAAATTGTACAAGGCTATTGAAATACTTAAATTGTACAAGGCTATTGAAATACTTAAATTGTACATATCATAAAAATATGTCTAAATATTTTCAAATTAAAATACTATTTAATTATTTTGGATGAGATAATGGTCCGGTTTGTAAAAAAATCTTTAAAAAGCGATATCGTTTTACTAAAACATTTTTGTTTTTAGAAAAAAATGCGTCTTAAGGGTTTTAAGAAGAATAATGCGTAAAAAGCTTAAGGCGGACGTTTCTCCCAAGCGTCAAGCATAGGCGTTTTTTTTAGAACAATGATATAGACACACACACATACACACACACACACACACACACACTCATTTATGTATGTATGTACGCATACATTTGTATTATGTATATATAGTCAAACTCTCCAACATATCTCATTAAATATACATAAAGAACATATGATAAATTCATGTATATATGATGTATGTATGTATGAAAGTTGTGTATAATATAAATATAAATATTTGCCATTTTTAACAAATTTTAAAAAAATATTGTATTTAAAAACAAGTTATCAAACACGCACCAATATTACTTAACACAAAAACTGAAATTTAAAACTTTATTTAAAAACAATGTTTAAATTGACTTTTTGTGAATATATAACCCAACGGCATATTTTCCTACTTTTCCCAGGAAAAAACTTATATTAAAATAAAAACTAAATATATAAAGGAGGGCAAATCTAACAATTATTATATTTGAAACTCTAATTTAGTTTTGGAGATTTAACTATGAATAAATATTCTTCCAAGATGAATATATTTAGCCGCACGTTTCATTCTGCATGCGTGCAGTAGGTGAAGTTTCTTGTAATTTTGAAAGTAGTTTGCTCCTCCTTGCTTCCCTAAAGTCTAGAAAGTCGGCCACTAAGTTAGGCTTTAACGTCACTGATTATTTCCAAAGTTTGGCATTCCTAACAGGAATGAGTCGACATACTTATAAAATATAAAATATAAAAACGCGGCGTCATTCCGTTAATACATGACATTCACATGGCTGGTGTTGACCTTTCTATAATAACAATTAACAACTCTTCTATAAATAAGAAGACATTTAGTCCATTTAAATTGTACAACAGTAAGAAGAGAAGCTTAAAATGAAGAATTCCACCAGGTCCCCTCTTTACTACAACAGCCACGACATAATTATTGAAGACCAAGAAGAAGGAAAACTGGGCAACCGATTCAAAGAGAGGAGTGCTACTACTAAAAAAACTACTACCACTATTACTAGTGGTAGTGGTATGAGGTCCAATGCCACTGCAAAGATGAAGTTGGCCGTGCCAGAAAGAAAGCAATCGGAAGATATTAACGAAAGTGCGGAGGCATTTATTAGGAAATTCAAACAGCAATTGGTGATTCAAAGGCTTGAATCTATTGAAAATTACGAGAAAATGCTTGCGAGAGGGACATAAATATTCCTTCTTCATCTTATGCTACTGTGTTTCCCTTATTAAATTGTTTGTTTGATTTGTTTGTTATGTGTTTTCCAATGGTAGCATGAGCATATATTATGTATGATTTGGTATGTGTTAAGGAACTTTTCCTTGTTTCTTGTTGGAAATGTATGATGAATATAGATGGTAATGGAATAAATTATTAAATTTTGATTACCTACTGTTTATAACCATTTGAGTACATGACTGATTGAAGATTACCAATGTTCGCTGGCATTTGTAGTAGCATTGATTGTTCAAGATCAACACCATATGTCAACAAGAATCTTTTGATTAGATGCCACATTCCATACCTTTCTCCTTCTTTTTTATATTTTAGTTTTACCAAATTACAATAAAAGCCACATGATTTTCATTGATGTTACATTGTTATTCTTTTGTTAACTCGTAAGTGGCGCCACAAAATAAAAAAGGTGTTCTCGCTTGTGAGCTTTAAATCAACCCATTTTTTAACCAATTAAAGCTCCGTATGGTCTTAGGTTTGTAGGAGTGAGGGCCTACACACACACACGTCACTAAAATCATCATCTACCAAATTCATAAAAGCCTCATGTCATAAAAAATAGAATTTTTTAAATAATCACATAAATGTCTTTTGCTTCATACATGCTTTAATTGTATATAGGGGCCATAATCATCCCTTCAGCCATAGGTACATGAATACTAATTAATAATGAATCTAGACATTATAAAATAATGAATAACACAAAAACTCAAAGAGGATCAGGTTCAAAGAACTTGTAGAAAAAAGTGCAGTCTTGAAAGTTGGCATAGGTTCACGTTCACACCACACTACAAAAAAAACTACTTTTTGAGACAGTGCTTGAGCTGTTTCAAAAAGTCCTCTGCCTGCTCAAAGGCCTTTTGTGATGCCATTTAAGACGGTAAACGGCGTCATATTAGCCCCCGTTTTAAAAGCTTTTTGAGACAGCAACAATCGTCTCAAAAAGTTTTTTTTGAGACGGGAAATACTCTATGTCTCAAAAAGTCATTGCTTATAGGACCTTTTAAGACGGTGAAAAATCTGTCTTTTAAAGTTATTTTTAGAGATGGTGTATTCCGTCTCAAAAGAATTTTTTTAGATGGTAACTTAACCGTCTCAAAAACTCCTCATTTATGGAATCCTTTTGAGACGGCAAAGAAGTCGTCTTTATTAATTTTTACGCCAAAATTAAAATTTCATCTATTCCATAATATATTCTATATAATTATAAAAAAAACTTTTAAAAATAATATATGACATATTTGGCATCCCATTTCAACATATATGACATACAATTTTCCATTCAACTATAATTAGAGTTCATACAAGTAAAATCTCTTTACACAATAAAAAATTTCAACATCGTGTTCACCAACCTAAATCTCTCTACACAATTTCACTCGTCTCAATAGAAAAAATTACATAAAAATCTATCTACTCCTAATATAAAATGATGTAAGCAAAGTAAACCCTCAATTTTGAAGTATGGGACCTCCAACAAAACGACTTCAATAACTCGTCTTGTTCACAAAAGGTTTCCACCTGCAATAAAATTTACTTTGTGTGAGTTACCTTAAATAAAGAAGTAATCTTTTTTAATAGTTCCTATAGATGACAGTATTTAAAAACATTATCAAATTTGTATATCTTCATATTAATTTCTTTTAAAAACACTTAATATATTTTTTTTAAATTGGCCGAGTCTCTTTTATTTATTCATGAAAACCAACTTGTTTAAACATAAAATTTAACTAAAAAATGATAGAAATAGTCACAACATTGTAACCAATTAATGGTGGAATAGTCACAACATATATCCTACCTAACACTCCATAACATGCATATATAGAATTAAAATAAATATGTGTTATTACCTAGTTGGTATGGGTCGTTGAGGTAGTGTAACTTGTTTGTGTCGATTTTGTACAAACTAGGAACATCGAAAAATAATGCTGGTCTTAGAGAAGCTAAATCCCCATCAATTTCATATTTTCCTACATATCAAAATCGTTGATCAATTTCATATTGTCCATCATATTACAGAGACTAACTTTTCAATACATAAAATTGTTACAAAACAAAAATATAATGAATCATAAACTAGTAAAACATAAGTAGCACCTAATTTACTCCCCAGTTTGTATGCTACTGTTGCATTTCCCTTTAATAAAAAGATCGACATTTGGAGAAGTGCATAATAAATAATAGCACGAATGGATATAGGCCTAAAAGAACGAACATGTATTCTCATGTTTCAATCCTGTATTCTACAAATCAAATCTAAATCTCGCCAATTTATACACGTTGTCCTCTCTTATTCATTTTTTGATTTTCTTTGGACTCGTCATCCTCATGTTTTTGTATACGTATTTTGTTATCAATAAAACTGCATTTCTACTTATACAACAACACACGTAAAACGATATACTCAAGTGATGAGTCTTTATCGTCGACAACAGGGAAAACGCCCATCCTTTCCTCATTACTTGTGCCATAGGGGTGATTTTCACTTGATAATTTGTGAAATCACGAATGTATCACAAGTTTATCTTTGTTCAAATCATGAACTAGATGGTAAAGATTCAACCTCCCTTGATAAGTAACAAGGCCAACATCCAAAGCTACCCATGTATTGTAATATAAAAGGACGCCTTCTTGTATTGTACTCACAACTGGTATCATAAAAATTAATGAAATTGAATGAGAATTAGAGAGTGTCTCTCTTATTAAAAATGTTGTTGTCTAGTTTATTCATATCTATTACATACATCACATCGAAATAGTAGCAGTTCGAAGTTCGCTCTTTGCATGCATCGTATTCACATTCCATTCCAAAGTTCCTTTGCAACACTACTGGAACGGCTTGGTCCTTCTAATTTCTTCTTATTTCTGCTGATATTTCACATAATATTACATTCATGGAACTTTTGTAAAATCCCATGAAATGGAGATTGGGTTTGATTTCAAGTCGAGCACTGTTGCTGAAAATAGTTTTTTTCGCGGATACATACTTTCAAAGTAAGCAAAATGGTACTGAAAATGGATTGAATCCTCATTCACGTGTTGCGATTGATGATTCTGATGGAAGTTTTGGGGGATTTAAGGCTGGATTTCTAGAAACTGTATCGAAGCAAAGGGAACTGAAGTTTAGCAATATTTCGAGTTCAGAGGTTGAAGCACACGCATTTTATAGGAAAAATCAGGAAAATGAGAATCCTAATCCTAGTTATTAACCTGTCAATTGCTACTTGTATATGTTATTAACCTCATTACAACCTCTAATCCTAGTTGTTGCAAGGGAGGGGAGACTCTAATTTAGTCTGTTACATCTAATGGTATGTTTTCACTTTATTCCACATGGGATGTCTGCGGATATTCTCCATGCCTTCATATATTGAGAGGAGAAAACATAATATCAATGATGAGTTTATTAGGGTCCAAGGAGGTTTCTTTAGACAACCTTGAAGAATATTAATTATGAGTTTTGAATTTGACTCTACAATGATATTAGAAATATTAAGAGCAACAAACATATTCAGGACCATCAGTATTTAATTTAAAGAAATTTTGAAGAGGTCTTGATCAATGAACTAACTGGATCAACTTGGGATACTCCGTAGAAAATTTTAGGGCGATCTGATTTAAATGACTAATTAAAGGAAATTGAGGCAATATCTACATATAGAGTCCAGTTTAATGTCCATAACTTGGATATTTGAATCCATTAGAACAATATTATGGAGGCATTTCCACAAAAATATGGTAATTTTAGGAGGAAGAGATTTGTTCCAAATGGTTTTTTACAGGAAAGAAGAAGGATGAGTTGACCTTAGTCTGGCAAACAGATTTAGAGGAGAAATACCCATTATAAGATAAATTCCAGTAGAAAGAGTCATCAATTTCAGTGATGAACTGATCAGTGTCTCTTTTATCCTTCAGCAATCTCTTGTAAATGGATGAACCTAATGGTTTCGAGCAGTTGCTATACCCGTTCAAAAAAAATTGGATCATAAACTGTCTTAAGACCTTAAATTCCACCAAATCTTCATGCTAGATTCTTTACATATATCAGGAATGGTTTTAAACCCTAGGACTCCTTCAACTAAAGGAAAACAGAGTTTATTCCAACTTATTTATATCTTTTACAAGTTTTGCTCTCGAACACACCAAATTTTTTGGCATTCTTGCACCATGTTCCAATGTTAAAACTCGACCCAAATTCCGAGGTTTAATAGCATTTAGAATAAGTTCTAGGGATGTGAAGTTTGTTTAGATTATATATTTAACGAGAAAAAGGGATCAAATAGGGAAATAATCATTCAAATAATATATAATTTAGGACTCGATTTAGCTCCACCATACACCACTTCAAAAGGACTAGTTCTCGTAGTTTGACTTGGTAGTCTATTATATGGAAATTCAGTTTGTGCCAACATAATATCCCACATTAAAATGTGATCACCCACCAAACTTCTCAAAATATTTCCCAAGCTTCGATTAAAAACTTCAAATTTTCGATCTGTTTGCGGGTGATGTGAAGAGATGAAGTGTAACTTTGTACAATGTTTTCGTCAAAGGGTAAGCCAAAAATAACTTAAAAATTTAAAATCTCGATTTGAAGTAATGGTATTGGTAATTCCACGAGGCTTTAAAATTTCTTGAAAATAAGTGTCAGCAGTGCGAGATGCATCCAAAGTCTTATTATAATGCACAAAGTGAGTCACTTTTCAAAAAATGATCAACAACCACCATAATAGACTTTGTCTTTCTTCCTTTAGGTTTGAGGAATCTCAACAACCAAGTTCAAACTAACATCTTCCCAAGGATTTTGTAGGACTGTGATTTGACCATAACTTTTAGCAATGTGACAAGTTCGACATCTGTTCATACGATGAGTAACATCCCATATGGACAATAAAAAATTTCATCAACCAAAGCAAGGGTATTTTCTCTTCCAAAGTGATCGCCAATCCCACCACCATGAACCACAATGATTATAGCTTGCCGTAATGAACATTCGAGAATACAGAAACGACTTTTCTTATTCATAAACCCATCTTATATAAATAATTTTTTATATGTACCTTTAGCACATTGTTCCCTTTTTAAAAAAATAAGGGTAATACTTATAGCATTCTTTTAGAATTTGAAGCCTAATACCTTCACTTGCATAATAAGAAGCAAACAATGTCTCCAGCTCAACACATTTTCCACTTGATTTAAGATGCCCTCTTTATGTTTGATATGAAAAATAAAGGATTTTATAAATTCAACCCATTTAACATGCCTCGAATTGAGTTTGTGTTGCCCATTTATGTAATTTACTAAATCATAACTAGAGAAGAGAATGAATTCCTTTTCCATGAGCTAGTATTGCCAATGATCCAAAGTCCGGACAATGTCATAGAATTCCCTTTCATAAGTTAATAGTCATTGAGAGAATTATTCAACTTCTCGCTTAAGTATAGAATATGCTTGCCTTCCTAACTAATCACAACACTAATTACTACATTAGATGAATCATAATAAACTTCGAAGACTTTGTTGAAATTCGAAAATGCAATAACAAGAGTTTACTCATTCTCTCATTTATAAGTTTAAAATCGACCCCTTTGTTCTTCATCACTCCACTTGAAATTTCATTACTTGAGGCACTCGCCGATTGTGGAAATAAGGGTGATGAAACCCTTAAGAATATGCCTATAAAAAGAAGCTAATCCATGGAGCTATGAATGTCATGAGCCGAAGTTAGAGTCGACTAACTTGTAATTTCTTTAACCTTACTTAGATACACCTTCATTCCTTCCTTTAAAACAATATAGCCCAAAAATACAAGGCTATTTGATAAGAAATTAAATTTCTTTATATTCACATACAACTTATGCTTTCTCAAAACATTGTTCATTGATCCAAAAATGACTGAACAACCTGAATCCCATGCCAGAAACGATGGCAATCCGCCTATTCCATCTGTTTCTCCAACAAATAATGATCTTGAAAACACCTAACAGTACTAGAAAGGACCAAAGAGTACTTGCTAATGTGTATTAGGTTCTAAAAAACTCTTTTAACTCTTTGATATAAATTCTATTAAAGTTTATAAATTAAAACAGTCACGCACACTATTACTAGTGGTAGTGGTGATGCCAGAATAACTCTTTGATATAACTCTTTTAACTATTTTAACTCTTTTAACTCTTTGATATAACTCTTTTAACTCTTTGATATAACTCTCTTAACTCTTTAATATAACTCTTTTAACTATTCCCTTTGATATAACTCTTTGAACTCTTTTAACTGTTTTATAAATTAAAACAGTCACCACTATTACTAGTGGTAGTGGTGATGCCAGAATAAAAATACGCTTTAAGAATGAGATGAGGTAAAGTGGAAAGAACACAATATTTGTTCTTGAGGAAACCACCAAAATGGAAAACTACGTTTCCTTTAGTCCCAGGATAACTCACATACCCAAGTCCACTATTACCAATGTTTAAGTACAAATTATAGCAATACCAATGTAAATGAAATAGTTTGGCCAATAAAAACCCATACAACAAGGCACAAACTAAATAATCCCACAAAAATCTGAATCTAACTAAACAACTCAGGTAGTGGTAACTTGGAACACACACACAACTACACACTCAACACCAGAGTCCCCGTGAAGTTGTACACAACACAAATGAATAATAATAATAATAATAATAATAATAATAATAATAATAATAATAATAATAATAATAAGAAGAAGAAGAAGAAGAAGAAGAAGAAGAAGAAGAAGAAGAAGAGATTGAATTAATCGGTACAAAAAGAATGATTAACTATTTACTCACAAGACACATGTAAGGTCTTCCATAATAATTAATGTTCAAGTAAAGATCAATCCTGAAAACAATTCAGTTGATGTAAATGTCCACAAATAAATTAGAAAATAAAATTTCAGAAATTGTGTCACAATAATTGAAATAAAATAAGCTAACACGAAATATAATATGAATAAATAAAAAAGGTGTAATGTCACAAATATCAAGTCCACATAAAATGAGCAATAGATAGCGCGTGTAGCACTTAGCTTATATAAATTAGAACTGATTTAAAATAAACAAAATAGTTTACTAATTGAGTCAAGTCCAAAAGCAGAATTTAGTAACCCAAATATTAATCACAAAGATTAAAGTCTAGTTTTAGTTCAGAACAATAATATAACAAGGTTTGGATTGAAAACTCATACACACATAAAAAGATTACAAATGAAAACAACAAAAAGTATTTAACTTAGAGAATGAAAAAGTGTAGGAGTCAAATGATCCAATCTAAATTAAATAAGTACGAGATAAAGAGTGTAACACTCGACTCAAGAAATTAGGACAGGTTTAACTAAAATAAAACAAAATAAATAAAGATATGATTTAAAGTCCACATACTGATTAAACCCAACTAAATAAAAGGAATACAAAAAAACGTTCAACTTTAGAGGATATAAATAGTTAGGAGCAAAAATCAGATTATCCTTAATCCGAAATTAATTTAATTAAATTATATTTAAAATAAGAAATATTTTAATTAAAAAAATTTATGTGGCACAAAAAAACTTAAGTTTAGTTTTTAAGTTTTAAAAATGTAAAGTCCAAGTTAAAAAGTGCACACACATAAAATAGGTGTAAATAAAATCTTAGCACGATTTTTATATAAAAATAAACTTAGATTTGATTTTAATAAAAAGAATCTATAGCATGGACAGGTCTACACAAACAAAAAAATTAACTGATCTAAACTAGAACAACTACAGATAAAATGTGACAAAAAGAAAATTTTATATTTGTCCTTAACACACAAAAAAAATATCTGGACAAAAAAACCTTTAACAGTTTTAATCAAACAACTCGTTACTAAAAGTCAGTCCCAAATTCTGTATAAACAAAGTCACTAAATAAATAATTATATATATATATATATATATATATATATATATATATATATATATATATATATATATAGAGAGAGAGAGAGAGAGAGAGAGAGAGAGAGAGAGGTCATCCCCTGTAAGGACTCCTTATGGTGCAGACTCCGGTACATACCATTTTTTTAAAATAGTAAAAAAATGATTTTTTTGATAAAACTTCATGGATATGATCCCATAGTAGGAAGATCATCTCCAATTTTTTTCATCAAAAAATTCAATAAAAAAACTGTTGAGATGAAGTGATATGTAAAAAAATGATCTAAATATGCATTTTCAACCGTCAAAACGTTGGCGATCATCTCACCAACTTTTTGATTGAATTTTTTGATGAAACTTCATGGATATGATCTCGATAGTGAGAAGATCATATCCATGAAGTTTCATAAAAAAATTCAATCATTAAAGTGGCTGGCGCCGACCCAACATTTCAACGGTTGAAAATGCATATTTATACTATTTTTTTTACATATAACCTCATCTCAACGGTTTTTTTATTGAATTTTTCGACGAAAAAAATTGGAGATGATCTTCTCACCATGAAGATCATATCCATGAAGTTTCATCAAAAAAATCATTTTTTTACTATTTAAAAAAAATGGTATATACCGGGGTCTGTACCATAAGGAGTCCTTACAAGAGACTTTCTGTATATATATATATATATATATATATATATATATATATATATATATATATATATATATAAATGGAAAAGTTGAGAATAGAAATTACCCCCAAATGAAAACTCGTGATAAAAAAGGGAGATACAATCTCAGTTACGAACAAAGACAACTGGGACGGGAAGCTTCAAACAACACAAGCAATATGTAGCTTCCATAGTATTAACCTATGATCAAGCCAAGAACTTCGGCAGTAATAGCAAATAACAACCTATGTCACACACCCCAACAGCCTCAAACGGCTCACAAATCTTACTGGATTTGTAAGGAAAAGTTTTTAATCAAATCAACAGCTCTCAAAAGATCCCAGGAAGCGTATGTAATTTGTTGGAGAAAAAGAAAAAAATGATGGGGTAAATGTTGTGTCCGGCAGCTCGAATTGAGAGAGAGAGAGAGATAAAAAATCCCAATCTCAAAAACACAAAATGAAGATTGTAAAGTCCCATGAAAATAACACCGGTACAATCATAATAACAACGAACTAACAAGGGAAAAAATGACAACCCATAGAAATAATGGTACAATGTCAATTAAATGGGAACAAAACAGTCAAATTTTCAGCCACAAACAGACCTCAAGATATGCAACTCTCGAAAGCCTCAAGCAGTTTTCAAAGAAACCATCAAAGTCCAAACCAGCATAAAACCAACCCACGAAAATTTGAAACGTCGCCATTTTAATATGAGGAGAAAATATTTTTAAATAATTTTTTTTTATGTTTATTTAAATGATTGTTTTATCCCTTTAAAAATCTAGAAAAAACAATTTATAAAATACTTAAAATAAAAAATCTGGAGATAAGATACATAAATCAATATATAAAAAGGATTTTAATTAAAACATATATATTAAAAGTATTTCAAAAATATTTTATGTATTAAATAAAAATAATACAAATATGATTTAAAAATTTATAAAAATAGATTTTAACAAAGAAAAAAATGCAGGAGCCTATATAAAATTCTTTGTCTCAAAATTGAGCCAACACAAGAAGAATGAGATTTTCAATCTCCCCCTTTGGCCCATTTTGAGAGAAACTAAACTAAGACTCAAAAATAAGAAACAACACAAGTTACATAAGTCAACTATACACATGACTCCTAAAAATACAAGAGTACATAACTCAACTAACAACGTGCAATCCTAAAAGAAATAGAAGAGTACATAACTCAACTAACCACAAGGATTCCTAAATTACTCAAATAAAAATTTAAATACAATACAATAAAAGAGTCTCAAATTCTCTCCGTGTTTGTCTCAAAGGGAGAAATGGTAGGGAAGAATCCTACTAAATAAAGTTAGTACAACATAATATGCAAAAAGAATGTACTAACAAATAAAAACTAAAACTAAAACAAATTAGTTTGGAACATCGGAACTTCTCATTTGATAACCTAAGTCATCTTTCTTAATCCATTTAGTCTTAACATTAGAAAAAGTCGTCTTAAAAGGGGCATGACCAGATTTAAGTTGGGGACGATTCGCAACAAAACCAGATTTTAAAGGGATCATGGGCATTTTATTAACACCACTTTGTTGTCTATTTAAACACTTATAACAAAATTGTCCCAAATGACAAGTTTTATGACAAAAATTGCATTTGAAAACATACCTATCATTGGACTTAGCATTAATAGGAATGCGATGAAGTTTATCAATTTCAGTTTTCCTACTTAAATTCAAACGCTTAAAATAAAATTGTTCTAAATATCCAAATTTGGAACAAAAATTACAATGAAAAGTCTTTTCTCAACACAATTAGCATTATTACACTTAGTGAGAAGTTTTTCATAATCAAAATTTCTGTTTGCATATAACCTTTTATGACAAAAATGCTCTAAATGTCCCTTTTAAGAATAAAAATTACTCTAAAAAACAGGTTTAGTAGTATGTTTATTTCTAACATTTTTAGTTTTCCTAAATTTGCTTTATTTTGTCCTAATCACTTAAAGAATAATTTTTCTAAATGTCCAGTTTTAGAACAAAAATCACATTTAAGAATAGGCTTGGTAGTTTTAAAATTTCCAACATTTTGAATTTCCCTAAATTTTCCTAAATCAGATTTATTTTGTCCAATTTTCCTAAAACAAAATTTTTCTACATGACCTTTCTCAGAGCAAAAAGTACACCGAAAAGTAGGTTTAACGTATTGAACATCCCCAACATTTTTAGTTTGCCTAAATTTTGCCTAAATCAGATTTATTTTGTCCTAATTTCTTAAAATAATTTTTTTCTAAATGTCCAGATTTATGACAAAAACTACATGAAAATACCGGCTTAATAATTACGGTATCACAATCCTAAATTTTATCAAGTTTATAACTCATTTTAATTTTAGTTGAATCGAGAATTTGTTCACTATAACAAACGAAATTGGTTTCATCAAATGTTTCTCCATTAAAACCAATTAAACTAGAATTTAAAAAACCATCTACCTTTTTCAAAGCGACCTTAAGATATTTTTGACATTCATCATATTTATTCAAAATAGACTTAAGTTCACATTGAGATTCATCAAATTTATTTAGGGCATCCTTATGTTGACATTCAAGTAAGTGATTAGTTTTCATCAACATAGAAATATGCATGGTAGATTCTTCACTAATTGATTTGATTTGATTATTTAAAGCATCAATTTTAGATAATAACCTAGAATTTACTTCGTCCAAGTGTGTGCTATCATCAAGTGTGCAATTATCAACAAAATTATAACACACACACCCCCTTCTAAAATGGTAGCATCGTCTAAATCATCACATTCATCAACATCATAAAAAGAACTCTTAATGTCAAATAAAGAATCTTTGAAAGTAGGGTGATTTTGGGCAGGAAATATAGGAGACAAAAGTGAAGAAGATTTTGAAATGTGACAAGCTTCTAAAGATATGGTGCAAGCTTAAAAGCCTTTAAATTCGGTTGCACCCATCACTTGGCCAATGGAATTTTTGCCTTTAATGTTGTTATATTGTGAATAAAGCTTTGCCACATTAGAACATTCATTAAGGGATTTTCTCAAAGAAAATTTTGCATCACCAATTTGTTTTGCCATATATAGAAAATAGATTGTAAAATATAAAAATAGACTTGAAAAAGAGTTCAGGATTTTTGCAGAATAAAAACTTTTAAAAAGTGAATCCTGAAGCTCTGATACCACTTGAAAACACCTAACAGTACTAAAAAGAACCAAAGGGTACTTGCTAATGTATATTAGGTTATAAAAAACACTCTTTTAACTCTTTGATATAAAATCTATTAAAGTTTATAAATTAAAACACTCACGCACACTAGTAAGGAAATGTGGTGATGCTAGAAATAAAAATACCTTTTAATAATGAGATGAGGCAAAGTGGAAAGAACTCAATAATTGTTATCGAGGAAACCACCGAAATGGAAAAACCCGTGTCCTTTACTCCCAGGATAATCCACTATTACCAATGTTTAAGTACAGATTACAGCACTACCAGTGTAAATGAAATAATTTGGCCATACAAACTAGTACACCAAGGGACAAACTAAAAAACCCCATAACAATCTGAATCTAACTAAACAACCCAAGTAGTGGTAACTTGGAACACACACACAACTACACATTCAACATCAGAGTCCCCGTGAAGTTATACATGATACAAATGAATAATAATAAGAAGAAGAGATTGAATTAATCGATAAAAAAGAATGATTAACTATTAAGTCACAAGACACATGTAAGGTCTTCCTGAATAATTAACATTCAAGTAAAGATTAATCCTAAAAGCAATTCAGTTGATGTAAATGTCCACAAACAAATTAGGAAATAAAATTCCAGAAATTGTAACACGCTAATTGAAATAAAATAACCTAACATCAAATAGAACATGAATAAATAAAACATGTGAAATGCCACAAATATCAAGTCCAAGTAAAATAAGCAAAAGATAAAGCATGTAACACTTAGCTCATATAAATTAGGACTGATTTAAAATAAAAAAAATTAGTTTACTAATTGAGTAAAGTCCAAAAGAAGAATTTATTAACACAAATATTAATCACAAAGATTAAAAGTCCAATTTTGGTTCAAAAAAATGTTATTACAAGGTTTGGATTGAAAACTCATACACACATAAAATCCATCTAAGTAAAAATGAATACAACAAAAAGTATTCAACTTAGAGAATGAAAAAGTGTACGAGTCAAATGATTCAGTCCAAGTTAAATAAGTACGAGATAAATAATGTAGCACTCGACTCAAGAGATTAGGACAGGTTTAACTAAATTATAATTAAATAAATAAAGATATGATTTAAAGTCCACACACTGATTAAACCTAACTAAGTAAAAGGAACACAAAAAAATATTCAACTTTAGAGGATATAAATAGTTAGGAGCCAAAATCAGATTATCCTTAATTCCAAATTAATTAAATTAAATCATATTTAAAATAAAAGATATTTTAATCACAAAAAAATTATGTGGCACAAAAAAACTTAAGTTTAGTTTTTAAGTTTTAAAAATATTGAGTCCAAGTTAGCAAGTGCACACACACTGAAATTGGTGTAAAAAAAAATCTTAACACGATTTTTATATCAAAAGAAACTTAGATTTGATTTTAATAAAAATAATCTATAGCATGGACGGGTTCTACACAAACAAAAATAATTAACTGATCTAAACAAGAATAACTATAGATAAAGTGCCACACAAAGAAAATTTTAGATTTGTTCTTAACACACAAAAAAAATATCCGAAAAAAAAAACCCTTTAAGAGTTTTAATGAAACAACTCCTCACTAAAAGTTTGGGGTTAAACACACGCAAAGTCAGTCCTAAATTCTGTATAAACAAAGTCAGCAAATTTTTTTATATATAGATGTATAAATGTATATAGCAATTCATATATATAAGAGATCCAATATGTATACGTAAATGTATATATAAATACGTGTCTATATATATACATCTCTCTCTCTATATATATATGTATATAAATGGAAAAGCTGAGAAAAGAAATTATCCCCAAACGAAAACTTGTGATAAAAAAGGGAGATACAACCTCAGATCCGAATAAAGACAACAACATAAGCTTCAAACAACACAAGTAATATGTAGCTTCAACAGTATAAACCTAAGATCAAGCCAAGAACTTCGGCAGCAGTGGCAAACAACAACCCACGTCACACACCCCAACAGCCTCAAACAACTCACAAATCTTATTGGATTGGTAAGAAAAAGTTTTTAAAAGAATCAACAGCTCTCAAAAGATTCCAAGAAGCGTATGTAATTTGTTGGACAAAAAGAAAAAAAATTGAGGGAGTGAATGTTGTGTTTAGCAACTCGATTTTAGAGAGAGAGATAAAAAACCCAAATCTCAAAAACACAAAATGAAGATTGTAAAGTCCCAAGAAAATAACCCCGGTACAATCGTAATAACAACGACCTAACAAGGGAAAATGACAACCCATAGAAATAAGGGTACAATGGTTAATTAAAGGGAAACAAAACGATCAAATTTTCAGCCATAAACAGACCTCGAGATATGCAACTCTCAAAAGCCTCAAGAAGTTTTCGAAGAAACTATAAAAGCCCAAATCAATATAAAACCAACCCACTAAAATTTGAAACGCCGCCGTTTTAATATAGGGAGAAAAGATTTTTAAATAAACAAATTTTATGTTTATTGAAATGATTGTTTCATCCCTTTAAAAATCCAGAAAATATAATTTAAAAAATACACAAAATAAAAAATCTGGAGATAAGATACATAAATTAATATATAAGAAGGATTTTAAATAAAACATTTATATTAAAAGTATTTTAAAAATATTTTATGTATTAAATAACAATAATACAAAAATGATTTAAAAATTTACAAAAATAGATTTTCACAAAGAAAAAAAACAGGGGCATATATAAAATTGTTTGTCTCAAAATTCAGCCAACACAAGAAGAATGAGATTTTCACATCTGGCTGGAATCTTAGCTAGTCTTGCCAGAGGATAGGAAGCTATGCAACTTATGATTAGGCTATTGGCCCAAACACTACAATCTGGATCTCCCTGCTTGTCCATTCACAGGAATAGGAATATGCTACCACTACCTCTAAGAACTAGCAGGCACAGCCAATCCAGGATTACCAGGGACACATCCTACTGTTCAGGAGCAAGTTCTTCTCTTAGGACTGTAGGACCATATGATGAGCAATCCTTTACTCCTGAAATATTAAGTGCTTTAGAAAGGTTAAACAGGGCATCTCCTTTTGATCGACTAGGACCTAAAGGGAATAGAAATGTTCCCAGGGCATTATCGCGGAATACTTGATGACTAGCCAATCAATGTAAGGGTTCAAACCAATCTAGATTAGGCACCCGACGATCAATCTATACCGAACACACCTCACAAGAGGAGAGCTCAGCACAAACAGTTGGTCATAATAGCCGAGCTACCACTCATAAATCTGATTTTGGCAATAATACATGGAAGGGCTCAATGCAACGATTGGAAGATAGGTTGGGAGAGATGGTAAAGGCGAAGAACCCTTTACAACGAAGCTTTGTGAAAGGGTCTCCTTTTGTCCAAGCTATTCTGGATTTTCTTACTCCTTTAAAGTTCATATCTCTTGTGGTTACTCCCAAGTATAATGGGAAAACATATCATGTTCTTCATATAGAGCAGTATCAAGCAGCAATTGATATTTATGTTATTCCTCATGAAATGAGTTGCAGGGCGTTCTTAGGTATAATCACAAATCCTGCTCAGGTTTGGTACAACAGCCTTCCTCGGGGATAAATTTCTAGTTTCAACTAGCTTGTCGAGTTATTTATTGGAAACTTCTTCTTCGGAGCCAAGCTTGTAAAAAGAGTAGTTCACCTACTAAGTGTGAGGCAGCGGGTAAGAGAAAGTACAAGGGACTACATTACTCGCTTTAATAATGAAAAGTTGGAGGTGATTTATTATGAGGAAAAAATAGCTATTCCAACTCTCATGAGTGGACTGCTCCTCGAGAAACTTTATTACACTCTTAACAAAGATCCTCCCAAGACTATAACTAAATTAATGGCTAAAGAATTCAAGATAATGAACGTCGATGAAGCCATGGTAGAGAAACAAGGATGGAGCATGAAGTCTGAGGGAAAAATCGAAAAGAAGGAGAAGAAGGATTTAAGGCAAAAGAATATTGATGACAGGATCAGGAAATACAACAATTACACTCCATTAACGATGGACATTCACCATATTTTGGAGGAAATTAAGCATAGCAATGAGGTACATTAGCTCGAGAAGCTGAGAGCACCTGCTAGGAAGAGGGACATATCCAAATACTGTGAATTTCATAAGGATCGTGGGCATACTACAAATTATTGTATTGCTCTGTAAAATGAGATATAAACCCTCATCCGACGAGGAAAACTGGACAAGTTTGTTGATCGACAGAACGATAGAGGAGCTCGGTGTAGGTCAAAATCTCTATGAAATCCCAAGGAAGAGAAGAAAAGAAATCATGAAGATGATCTCGAAGATGATCCTGAATTCCCCCAAAAAACCAATCAACCAGAGCGTGAGGTATTTACACTTAGTTTTAGTACCTTTGATTGTCGGATGATTACAGGAGGAGATGTTGAAGGTAGAGATCACACTACTGAGAGAAAAGCTTACCTCAATGAGGCTCTAGCTTGTTCTCACATCCAAAGGATCAATCTAGCAGAAGAAGATAGACCAAGGAAGGTTAATAAAGAAAAGTTAGTAATTGGGTTTTCCAAAAATGACTTTTCAGGAGTTCTCTACCCCCATGACGACCCTCTGGTGGTCAAATTCAGATACCAGGATACGATCGTTTCCAATGTGTTGATTGATAATGGTATCTCAATAGATATCATGTTTTATTCTTACTTTTAAAAGATTGATTTGAAGTTCAGTCAACTAGATCCATACCACAAACCTTTGATTGGTTTTTATGGTGAAAAAGTTTATCCGTTGGACACAATATTGAGGTGTTGCTCGACACTTGGCCAACAAGTCGAACCGATAAAGTTCATTTCTTTGTGATGGATAAGAACGTGCAGTCAGCCTATAATATCATCATGGGCAGAGTAGGATTAAAGAATTTTGAATCAGTTCCCTCAACAATCCATCAATGTTTGAAGTTTTCGACCAACTTTGGAGTAGGTGTGGTGAAGGGTGATAAAAAAGCATCCCGAGAATGCTATTACTCCTCTGCCAAGTAAGAGGATCTGGAAAAAATAAAGAAGAAGACCACCACTTACCAATTGGACATTACTGAGCCCAAAAGCGAATCTGAGGTGGAAACTTTAGATCCAAGAGAAGAGACATAGTTGGTAAAAGGCTAAATTATGGAAGCAATGGAGAATATCACCTTAGACAACGACAAGCCATAGCGAATTAGACAGGTAGGATCAACGCTAAATCTTTTTCTTAAATAGGAGCTAGTGACGTTCCTGAGACAGAGAAAGCACGTGTTCGCTTAGAGTAATGAGGACATGCCTGGGATTGATCATAATTTCCTCTGTCATGAGCTCAATGTCAACAAGGATGCCAAGCCAGTGAAGCAAATACATAGAGTACTTGGCCCTGAGAAGAACCAAGCTATCCAGGAGGAGGTTGAGAAGCTTCAAAAATCCTCATTTATTGAAGATGTGAAATATCTAGATTAGTTGGAAAATGCTATTATGATAAAAAAGAAAAACAACAAATGGATAATGTGTGTGGACTTCACAGATTTGAATAAAGCCTGTCCAAAGGACTAGTTTCCTTTGCCTAGGATTGATCAACTTGTTGATGCAACGTCAGGGCATGAACTATTGAGTTTTATGGATGAATATTCCGGTTATAACCAATTAATATGAATCCCAAAGATAGGGAAAACACTTCTTTTATTACTCCCCGAGGAACTTATTGCTATAATGCTATGCCATCTTGTTTGAAAAATGCATGTGCTACTTACCAGAGGTTAGTGAACAAAGTATTTGAGGAATGAATAGGAAAAAACATAGAGGTATACATAAATGGAATGCTAACGAAGAGCAAAACATTCATCTGATCATATTACTGACCTCAACCAAACCTTTGATTTGCTGTAGAAGCACCAGATGAAGTTGAATCCGACCAAGTGCATGTTTCGATGTCCAAGAAGGCATGTTTCTTGAGTACATAGAGAATTAGAGGGGAATTGAGGATAACCCTGGAAAAATCAAGGTGTTGATTAAAATGCAGTTCCCGGCCTGCAAAAAGGAGGTGTAAAGTCTCACTGGACGAGTAGTAGCATTGAACAGATTTGTGTCCCGAGATACAAATAGGTGTTTACATTCTTTAAAGTGCTGAGAAAGACTTTTGAATGGAATGATGAATGCGAGAAAGCTTTTCAGGAGTTGAAAAAGTTATCTGGGTTTACCCCCGTTGCTCTCCCGGCCAGTTTTGGGAGAAAATTATATTTATACTTAGCCATCTCTAAGTCAGCTGTAAGGTCTGCTTTGATACGAGAAGATAATGTAGTTCAGAAGCCAGCCTACTACACCAACAAAGCCTTTTGAGGAGCATAAATTAGATATAGACATTTGGAGAAATTATCTTTGGCATTGATTGAGGCATCCAGATGGATGAAACCTTAATTCTAAGCGCATAGCATTGTGGTATATACTGACATGCCTCTTCCAAGCGCATACCATTATTCTAGGATTGAGTTTGGATCAATTATTGAATGCCGATCAAGTTATGGCTCATAGTGATTCTCTGTTGGTGGCGAATCAAATTTTGAGTTTGTATATATACAAACGTGAATTGATGACAAGATACCTATCTAAGGAATTAGAGTTTATAAAAAAAAAATTCGCTATTTAGATGAGCAAAATTCAAAGATTAAAGAATGCCCGAGCTGATGCACTTGCTCGGCCAGCATCAACGACCAGAATTGAACTCAGGAGAACCATTCCCATCAAAATTTTGGCTAATCAAAGTATTGATGAAGATTTAATGATTAATCTCATTACACTAGATATGGGACCTTCCTGGATGGATCCCATCAGAGCTTACATTGAAGAAGGAATTCTGCGAGTAAATGCAGTTAATGCAAAAGCTCAAGTATAAGGCGACAAGGTACGTGTTAGACAAAGGAGTTTTGTACAGAAGACGATTGACATCTACTTTGCGGTGCTGTGTTCACCCAACAGAGGTTAAAGATTTAATAGAAGAAGTTCATGAAGGATCTTGTGGATCTCATATGGCAGGAAGATCATTACTATCGTGAATGAATACTCAAGGGTATTACTGGATGGATGGACATGAGGGAAGATTGTACAACCTTTTCAAATAAGTGTGACAAGTGCCAAAAGTTTTCCAATATTTGCGAAACTCCACATGAAACTCTGACCCCCATTATTTCACCTTGGCCATTTGCTATTTGGGTATAGACTTTGTCGGGCCATTGTCGACCACCCGAGGAGGATTTAAGTACTTGGTCATAGTTGTTGACCATTAGTGGATATGCCCTATGACAAGGTGTACTAGTTCATCTGGAAAAGCATCATTTGTAGATATGGTTTGCCATATGCCTTCATTACTGACCATGGTATCCAGTTCAACAATGAGGAGTTCACAACATACTATGCCCAATCCAAGATTCAAAAGTTTCACTCTGTTCTAGGTCATCCTAAAAGCAATGGACAAACTGAGGTAATAATAAAAACATTACTCAATGGGTTGAAGAAAAGACTTGATGATGCCAAAGGGAATTAGATAAATGAATTACACTCAGTTTTGTGGGCATATCGAACAACTCTAAGAGTTGCTACCAAAGAAACACCATACATACTGGAATTTGGGACAAAAGCAGTCATACCATCTAAATATGTTTGCCAACCCATATAGTGTTAAACTTTAATTCTATTGTTAGTGATTTGATGAGAAGACTAGACCTGGACATGCTGGAAGAGGTGCGCGGAGATGCAGCCTTGAGGAATGCTGCCTATCAATAATAAACAACATGCTTTTATAATAAGAGGGTGACGCCGACCAACTTAAAAGAGGGGGATTATGTACTTAAAAAGGTGATTCAGAAGACCAACAAGATTGAAGCCAATTGGAATGGGCCTTATCGTGTCTCAGCAGTTGTTCAACCAAGAACTTATCGAATTGAAACTTTGGAAGGGGAAGAATTCAAAAATCCTTAGAATGATGAGCATATTAGGAATTACTACCAGTAATGTAGCAAGCAATATCTTTTGTAATCACTTTGCTTCAGTATGAATAAAAAGTTGTTGTTTTTTTCCATTTTTTGATTTTTTTGGGAATATTGGTGATATGCATCCCCTAATACTTGGTCGACAGGAATTCAGTAATTGGTCGGACTTTGTCAAAAAAAGAGAAACTTGATCGGCAAAGCAATCAAACCTAAGTCAAAACAGGATTTTAGTCCTCAACACTTAGTCAAGAAAAATCATGGACAAAACTCTGTATAAAAATCAACAAGTTTTATCCGAACTGAGAAAAATGGAGGAAGAACGTTGTGAAGATTCCTAAATAGGAATGTAGACACATATTCCACATACGGTTGGTCACCACTATTAACTAATGCTAAACCTAAAAATTTAGGTGCATTAGTAGAACCTATGGAAATACTACTGGTAACTAGTGCTAAACTTGGATTTAAATCTAGGTGCGCTTGTAGAACCTATGGCCACATCAATGGTAACTGGTGCTGAGCTTAGAAATCGAAGTACACCAATAGAACCTATGATAACATCATTGGTAACTGTTACTAAATATAGGTAAATGTCTAAGTGTATCAATAGAACTAATGACACAACAAACTCATCCAGATATTCAGAAATTAACAAGATAAGTTAATAAATTGCATTTCATTTATATTAATGATAATTACATGCAAATATTGTGTATAAATGAAATACTAAAACAAATTATTCTCAAGATTATTCTACTGGACGCTTTCCTTCAACTTTGGAGGAGCTCGGTGCTGGTTCCATGCCTGTTGGAGGATCATCCAATTTGTATGGATAGTTGATAAAATTAAAATCACGAAGCATTCTCCTATTACTGCTGCTTAGAGTATTCAACAAATGAGGAGGCCAAACTATTTCCAGCTCATCATGCATACCAAATCTCCTAAATATTTGGAGATAAAGCATTAAGGAATGGTTTTTATAGGGATCTAACTAACATAAAGCTTGAAGGGAGGGTTTTGAAACTCCAAATGCCCTGGATCAGCCCAGTACCATAATTTTCTATCCTGGTTAACTTTCATAACTATTAGGCAATTGATCCAGCACCATTTATAGCCTTCATGACGAGCCTGACTAAAATGATCATCAAATCATCCAAGGACTTCATTATACCCTTCCATCCAAACTTCTATGGGTTACTTGTGAAACTGGAAGATTAATATTTCAACCTTGTGTTGCAATTTTTTCAACATTCCATCCTTAATTTATTATTGAGGAAATTAGGTGGAAAGTTGCTCGTCCTGGGTTTGGATCTGTTGAGACATCTCAACAATGGCTAAGTTCTTGGACTTTATCTGTGCTGCCTGGTTGGCAAGCGTTTGTTGAGTTATTACCACATATGTTGTTGGTCGGCTAGATCTTAATCTTGGTCGGGAAGTAGAAACAGTTTTGGATTTCTTCAAGGCTTTTAGTTCTTTCATTAGCCTAGCATTATCAGTATGTAAGAATGATACCCCTTCATCATCAGTAGAAGTTGTGGAAGTATCCTTCAAGGAGTCCAGTTCACTCATAAATTTATTATTTTCTTCCTCCAATAACTTGGAAATGGCTCTGGCTTCATCAAGTTCACACTTAAGTAGTAATTCCTTCTTCCAAAAGATAGAAGGGTACTTCTCCAACTTCTCTTTAAATCCCTGAGCTCCACTTAAGGCCTTGTACTTGGCCTCATAATCAGTGTGAAGGAGAGCCTTAGATTCATTATACTCTTCTTGGAGTTTTTTAATCATCTCAAAGTAAGCCACGTTATTGGCCACAACTCGATCAAGAAGAAACTTGAGATAAATATACACATCTTTAGTTTGATCAGTGGCATGAGTTCAAGAAAGTCCGATAATTTTTCCTCAATTAAAGTCATATAACCAGCCTTAAATAAACTATTGTAGCGCTTGACTAAATCTGAATCATTGGAAGAGAGTTGTTCCATCTTGGCCATGAACTAGAAAAATAAAGAGATTATCAATCAACAACAAGAAAAGGAATATATGACAACAATCAACAAACAATGAACAATCAAGAAACGACAAATAATATGAAGAAGGAAAAAGTCCATTTATTGATATGAAGGAGAATTAATGTAAGGACATTGTCTGTCACATTTAATTATGTCGTATACCGCTACAAGTCGTCAAAGAATTGAGTAAGCTATCATCTACAAACTCCGAATCCGAATTACAAGTGCACATCAACATTCAAGCTCCAACGAGATAATTTTAGTAAAACTATGTTTAAGTTCCACTTGCATTTTATATTTAAAGTGTTGGGATATTTTTAGAAATTTTATTAAAATCTCTTTTGAATAAAAGAAGTGTTATTTTAAAAAAAAATTGGAAACAATATTTTTAAAAAAAAATAAAATCAGTTAGCATTTAAAAAAATATTTTTTTTGGAAAAGAAGTTTTTTTAAGGCCAACTCGCCTTTGGTTTCCTGTTGAAGGTTTCGGCATCTTTAAGGTTGGGTGTAATAGTAGGTGCCGCATTGTTTTTCTTGCCAATCTGTGGCATGCCACTTGGCTAAGGATGTTTATAAAAAAAAGGGGTTTGAGTTAGTTTCTGCCCTTTTTTTAACAATCATTGGGATAATGACTGTTTAAAAAAAAAGAGTTTGGTTTTTAACAATCAACGCTGCCGACCCAATAATTGGGCTTTTGGGGATTCAAAGTGGGGTGCCGCTTTTTTCTTTTTGCCAATCAATGGCTTAAGTTTGTTTATTTTAAAAAAAGGCATGCATGCATGTTTCGTTTTGTTTTGTTATTCAAAAGGTTCACGACACTGCTTTCTTTTTCTTTAAACTCCTTACGTCTCTGTTGTGGTTGGAAAACCTGTGTACCACGGTATATTACCTTGGTCAAATCTTTTCTATATAATACCCATGCTCATACAGTTTTAATTTGCGAAGAAAAATTGGCTTTTGACAGAGAACTTTATCAAGAAGAAAAATTCTTTGTGTTCTATAATTTTTAGTACGTCTTCTTCTCACTTTCAAGGGTTCAAAACTTTTGTCCATCAAATTCATAATCCCATATATTTTGTATGAATTGTTTTGTGGAACCCAAGACATATCTTTGCTGAAATAGAACTGAGTGTTCTTGTGGAGCTGCTGCGGTGTTCTATTGCTGACGACTCTGACCGAAACCTGGGGGTAATCGTGTGTCAAATTATTTCATTGTAATCAGTGTAAGTTGTGAGTTACAAAATTATAGTGAAATAAATGGTTTTGCCCTTCAGGGATTTTTTTTCCTCATTTCTGACAGTCCTGCATGCGTAGATTAATTTTTTCAATCTAGTTTATTTGCAAGAGTTAAAAATTTTGTTGGGTCTGAAATTGGAATTTAATTAAATAATTAATTAATTTGAACGCACGCGCACTCTCAAATTGGTATCAGACAAAATTACACAATTATAACGTGTAATTTTTTGCAAAATTTTTCTAAGATATCAATTTTTTGAAAAAAATATTTTTTTTAAAAAAGGAGCGTGTTCATAATGGAAAAGTGACGGGACAAATTATACTTACTGGAAAGCCCGCATGAGATCTGCATTAAAAGACATTGTTGAACGAGTCTGGATTTTGGTTGAAAAAGGGTGGACTCCTCCCTCTGTCACTGTTAATAACGTGACTAATTTAAAATCTGTCACTACATGGACTGAAGAGGAATTTAAATGGTCGTCTTTTGATTCTAAGGGGTTAAGTGCTATTTTCGGATCCGTCACACCTGACGGGTTTCGACGGATAATGACGTGCACCACGTCAAAAGAGTCATAGGATGTTTTGCAACTTACCCATGAAGGAACTAATACTGTGAAAGAGTCTAAATTGCAAAACTTAACAACTCAATTTGAAACCATCACCATGCTTGAGACTGAATGTTTTGATGAATTTTATGTTAGGTTGTCTGATATTATAAACACTAGCTTTAATCTTGGTGAACACATTCCTAATGCTAGATTTGTTAAAAAGATTCTTAGATCTTTGCCTAAGCGTTTTATCCCTAAAGTCACTGTGCTAAATTCTATGGGTAATTTAAACACGCTAAAATTGGAGGAACTTGTAGGAGACTTACAAACCTTTGAAATTGATATGTTTCCTAAGTCTGTTAAACCGAAAGATAAGGGAATTGCACTTAAAGCCCAGGATAGAAAGGGTGAGGGGCCCGTTAAAAGGAAAGAAGCGTTAAAACAGAGAGAAATAGAAGTGTCTAATTCTGAGGGAGAATTTGATTTAGACAACTTGGTTCTTTTTACCAAAAATTTCAAAAAAATTCTCAAAGAAAAAAATGGCATTTTTAAAGATAAAAAGAATTTTGAGAAAAATAAATATTATAAGAAAGATGAAAAAGATAAAAAGGACACTCCCAAGAGAGATGAAGAGAGATGCTATGAATGCAACGATAGAGGCCATAAAGCTTTTGAGTGTGCCACTAGGTTGAAACGTCAAGGCAAGGGAAAAGTTGTCCTAAATTCCACATTGAGTGACGATAGTGAGGTCGAGTCGATGGATTCTTGAGATGAATCATCGCATGAATGCAACTTCACCTCATTCATGGATAGTCATGGAGGTTCTCCTACTGCATCTCACGACGATGATGATGCCACCTCACATGGACATCTTGACAGTAATGAGAGTGAGGGAGAGGATGCTGAAAGTGAGAGCGAGAGTGATCTTAGACACGCCTACGTAGATTTATATACCGAATCATTCAAAACCAAAAAGCATAACAAAGAGTTAGCTCTTAGGATCATCACTGTTGAAAAGGAATTAGGAGAGACTAGAGAGAGAGAGTTATCATTTAGGACTGCCTTGAGAGAGAGAGAGAGAGAGAGAGAGAGAGAGTTAGTTTGTGATGAAAGAGAGAAGAGTTTTGAGAAAGAAAAGGGGGACTTGACTAAACAAGTGGCTAATCTGACGAGAGACCTATGTGCATCCAAAGAGGCTCGAAAGATTCTGGAAGCCCTTGTTGCCCAGCTCACTCATGATCTTGAGAGAGCACGATAAGCCAAGGTTCAAATCGAGGATAGATCTGGTAAGATGGGAAAGATGCTTCTCGCCCCCGCCTTGGGATTTGGTGAAAGGCCGGGAATTGGTTTTGATGGTGCTTCCACCTCTCAGATTGCACCTGGACCAGTCCCTAAGTTTAAGATTTCTCCATATGGCCGCCTATCAAACCCCCCAAGAGAAGTGTTTGTTTGAGAAAAGCAAACCACGGTCTGCCTAAAACTGTGTTCTTTTATACGTACTGTAAAAGAAAAGGTCACCTAAGCGAGTATTGCTATAGTTTGGGTCGGACTTCACATACTTATGCTCCATCACATCGTACTGATGATTTTACTAGTCTGAGAGAGCGTGTTGAGTTTTTATCCGCCATATCACAGAGTTTGATGGAGGAATTCTGACGGATATCTTTACCGTTAGTGAATGCTTCCCGCATCCCGGTGAAAACAAAAAACAACAAGGGTAAACAAAAGGTTATCACTTCTTGGGTACCTAAGAAAGATAAAAAGGCCCTTGCTGTTCATGTTGCTCTCAAAGCACATAATACCTCCCAATGGTATTTTGATAGTGGCTGCTCCAGGCACATGACTGGTGACGTATCCTTCTTTACCTCCCTCGAGGATCGAAAGGAAAGCAAGGTCACATTTGGAGATGGGAGCAAATCTAGCATAGTAGGACGAGGGACTGTAGAGATACTTGGATTTTCTAAGCTAGAGAATGTCATGTACGTGAAAGGTTTGAAAGCTAATTTACTCAGCATTATCCAGCTGTGCGATGCTGACTTTGCAGTAAAGTTTGTCTGGAATGAGTGTAATGTCTATGATCAAACCAGTAAACTATTGTTGCAAGGGGTGAGGACTGACCATAACTGCTATAGGATTATACCCAAGTCCTCATTTGTTTGCAACAACGCTACGATCTCTCCTATGGATCTGTGGCATCAACGTCTAGGTCATGTGAACTTTAGTAATTTATATCATCTTGTTAAAAAGGACCTATTACGTGGCTTTTTATCCCTTAGAAAGCCAACTTTCGCGATTTTTGTACCCTATCAATTGGGTGAACAAGTCCATAGTCCCCATAGGAAGTTACATTCCAATACCACCTCTCGCGTGCTTGAGTTGATTCACATGGATCTTATGGGTCCTATTTGTACTGAGAGTCTCGGTGGTAATAGGTATATCCTCGTGATGGTAAATGATTTCTCCAGATATTCGATTGTAGGTTTTCTGAGAGAGAAATCAGATGCTGTAGAGTTTTTAATGACCAAGTGTCGTGTCCTGCAAAACCAACACGGAGTCACTATTAACAGGATACGTAGTGACAACGACACTGAATTTACAGAAGTAAAGGTATATCTTTACCGTGATAGACTTGTGATTAAACATGAATTTTTGGCCGTAAGGACTCCTCAATTGAGAGGAAAAATCGGACGATTCAAGAAATAGCTAGATCTATGCTTTTGGGTCGTAAGGTAGCTACGAGATTTTGGACAGAGGCGGTGTCTTCCGCATACCACACGGTGAATAGGGTTTACCTACGTCCACTCACACTTAAAATGCCTTATGAATTGTGGACTGGAAAGAAACCCAACCTTGCATATTTCTGGGTCTTTGGAAGTAAATACTACATCCTACAGGATAGAGAGCAATTAGGAAAGTTTGACTCCAAAAGCGATGAGGAAATTTTTCTTAGATATATATCAAACAGTAGAGCTTACGAGATTTTCAACCTGAGTAGCTCTAAGGTTATGGAGTCAATAAACGTCACCGTGCAAGATGACGAACCTCCGTCATTTTTTTATCCTAGCCTTCACTGTGAGGATGAGGACTTTTCTGGCAGTAATTTACTTATCCCTCACACACACCCTGTGGACCCTACTCCTGTGTTAGGGGACACACCTGCTTGGGTTCGCAAGAGTCATGACCCTTCCACCATTGTAGGAGATCCCACCTTTGGGGTCAAAACTCATGCTCAACTAGAGAACATTATTAGTCATTTTTGCTACATGTCCACAGTCGAGCCCAAAAATCACAAAAAAGCACTCAAGGATGAACACTGGATATCTTTTATGTAAGATGAGTTACTTCAGTTTAAAAAGAACAATGTCTGGGAACTTGTCCCTCAACCTAGTGAGACAAATGTGATAGGTACCAGGTGGATTTTTAAGAATAAAATGGATAAAAATGGTACCATAATCAGAAATAAGGCTAGGTTGGTCGCTCAAGGCTACACATAGATAGAGGGTGTAGACTTTGGGGAGACATTTGCTCCTATTGCGAGACTTGAGTCCATTCTCTTACTACTCTCCATCATGTCATATGCGCTTCAAGTTATATTAGATGGATATCAAGAGTGACTTTCTAAATGGCATTCTACAGGAGGAGGTTTACGTGGAACAACCAAAAGGGGTTGAAGACCCTAAGCACCCTGAACACATCTACTATTTGAGGAAAGCCTTGTATGGTTTAAAGCAAGCACCTCGTGCTTGGTACGAGAGGCTTACTTCCTATCTCTTAGCCCATGGCTTCAAGAGAGGGGGAGTTGATATGACGTTGTTCATCAGAAGATATGACGGTGCTATTTTGGTTTCCCAAGTCTATATGGATGACATTGTCTTTGGTTCCACGTGCTCCCAGCATGCTCACCACTTTGAGGAGGAGATGAAAAGTGAGTTTGAGATGAGCATGGTAGGTGAGCTTAATTTATTCTTTGGTCTCCAGGTTCGTCTGCTAGAGGATGGGATGTTCATCTCCCAATCTAAGTATACTAGAGACCTAGTGAAGAAATTTGGTTTAGACTCCGCTAAGCATGCGCATACACGTATGAGTACTTCTATCAAGCTTAGTAAGGAAACTTCAGGCAAAGACGTAGAGTAAACCTTCTATCGGAGTATGATAGGTAGTCTTCTTTACTTGGCTTCTAGACGTCCCGATATAGCCTTTAGTCTTGGAGTCTGTGCTCGATATCAGGCTTCCCCAAAAGAGTCACACTTACTCTCTCTAAAACGTATTATCAAATACGTGAGTGGGACTCTCTCATACGGTATTTTGTATTCCTTTGACACCAATAACCGTTTGTCCACCTATTCGGATGCCGATTGGGCCGGTGATTTAGATAATTGTAGGATCACTTCTGGTAGGTGTTTTTATTTTAGTTCTGCTCCTGTCTCGTGGCTGAGCAAGAAGCAAAACTCCATCTCTTTTTCCACTGCGGAGGCTGAGTACAACGTCGCCAGGAGTTGACGCACGCAACTCTTGAAGATGAAGCAAATATTGGAGGATTATGGGATTTCACAGGACACCATGACCATTTCCTGTGATAACACGAGCGCGATACACATATCTCTCAATCTAGTCCAGCATTCTCACTCAAAACACATCAGGATACGCGAGCACTTTATACGTCAGTTAGTTGAGGAGAAAGTCGTATCCCTGAGTTTCGTACCCACCGACCGCCAGTTGGCCGATATTTTTATGAAACCTTTAGACGCCCTTAGATTAGAGAGTCTTAGGAAATCTTTGGGGATTTGCACAATTGACTGAGGGGTTGGTCCGTGTATAGGATATGATGCTTTGTCATGTTCATATCATATGCTTCCTATTGCTAGTTTGTATTATGTGTATTATTATTTTTGCTTTTTTATATTTTTTGAAAAAATCCAAAAAGATTTTCTTTTAATAAAAAATTTAGAAAAGAACAAAAAGATTTTTGTATTTTATTTTCACCTTTTATATATGAGCATTTAAGATAGCCGAGTCAAAAATTTCATTCCATTTATTCCATGTGATTGTTTGATAGTGATTTACATTGTTTGGAGTCTTTGAGATGTGATTAGTGATATCTTTCTACATGTGTGACTCCTATCTCCTTTATTGCACACATGCACAACTTTATTGTACTTGTCTATCACATATTGACTTGTGTGTTTCCATCTCAATTCTATCTATACAACGTACCTTATGCGATAAAACTTGACAAGATTGGAATGCATGTAAAAACCGTTTGGTGAGACTGTGTGGTATTTTAAAAATGGAGAAGGGCTGCGAAAGGTTCATTTTGCCTTCGTGAATACTAAGGCACCGTTAAATCGGACCTAAAAATTGAGAAATTTTATTATCCGGGATCCAAAGAGGTTAAAAGAGCCCAAAAAAAGTTAAAGGCAATAAAAAACAATACATGCCAAATATGGGCCATTAGGTTTCACCATCAATTCTCCAAAGTTTGAGAATTTATATCACATCTATTCAAAATATAAATCTGAGGGAGTTTGGTTGGAGAATTAAAATGGGGTTGCACTTCCTTGAAAGCCCTGAAAAAGCATTAAATCATTTTGGACGTTATTGGTGTGAAAATCACTTTGAGCTTTGATTTGTTGATATGATTGAGTCAATGTCTCATATTACCACCTTTTTACACCTAAGGAAGATGTTGAGTTCTTTCGTTAGGAGTATCCGATATTCATCATGCACATATGTCATGTTTGTACGCATTGATTTTCCTATCGAATTTGATCACACCCCTACATTTACGCTATCATCGACTTGGTTGTTTTTGTGTTCTTTCATGGTGTGATTCTTTGTTGTACATTTTATGTGAAAAATTGAAAAAATTCAAAAATAGTTTGTTTTCTTGATTACCGTGACACCTCGATTTACTTTATGATATTTATTCTTTTCCTTGTCTATTTCGAACAAATAAAAATGGGAAGAACGAATTATGATATTATAGGCGAGTTTTAGTATGGGGGAGATTTGATTCTGCTAACATTGATTATGTTTATATCATTTCAAGCTCAATATGTCACGAGGATTTTTTACTTTATCTCATGTGTGTAGGTACGAAGATTTAAAATCAAATTGTTGCACACCCTGATGAGAAAAGCTTGGAGTTTTAAAAGATTGATTGTTGAAGCGAAGTTTGAAAGTTTGAAGGCTTGTCATTTTTATCTTTCCTTGATTATCTTGGGAGGGTAGATTTGTATAGGTTATTCTTATGATTAATAATTCGGATTTTTTATTTTGTACCGGCATAGACATAGGGGGAGATTTGTAAGGACATTGTCCGTCACATTTAATTATGTCGTATACCACTACAAGTCGTCAAAGAATTAAGGAAGCTATCATCTACAAACTCCGGATCCGAATTACAAGTGCAGATCAACATTCAAGCTCCAACGAGATAATTTGGGTAAAACTATGTTTAAGTCCTACTTGCATTTTATATTTAAAGTGTTGGGATTTTTTTTAGAACTTTTATTAAAATCTCTTTTGAATAAAAGAAGTGTTATTTGAAAACAAAAAATAAAAATTAGAAACAAAGTTTTTTTTAAATAAATCAGTTGGCATTTAAAAAAAATATTTTTTTTGGAAAAGAAGTTTTTTTAAGGCCAACTCGCCTTTGGTTTCCTGTTGAAGGTTTCGACATCTTTAAGGTTGGGTGTAATAGCAGGTGCCGCTTTGTTTTTCTTGCCAATCCGTGGCATGCCACGCGACTAAGGCTGTTTATAAAAAAAAGGGGTTTGAGTTAGTTGTTGTCGTTTTTTTGCCAATTATTGGGATAATGATTGTTGAAAAAAAAAGTTTGGTTTGTTTAACAATCAATGCTTCCGACTCAATATTTGGGCTTTTTGGGATTTAAAGTGGGGCGACGTTTTTTTCCTTTTCGCCAATCATTGGCTGCCAATTAATGGCTTAAGTTTGTTTCTTAAAAAAAGGAATGCATGTTTTGTTTTGTTTTCTTATTCAAAAGGTTCATGACACTACTTTCTTTTTCTTTAAACTCCTTACGTCTCTGATTTGGTTGGATAACCTGCGTACCAAGGTATGTTACCTTGGTCAAATCTTTTCTATATAATACCCATGCTCGTACAGTTTTAATTTCAGAAGAAAAGTTGGCTTTTGACAGAGCACTTTTTCAAGAAGAAAATTTCTCTGTGTTCTACAATTTTTGGTATGTCTTCTTCTCACTTTCAAGGGTTCAAAACTTTTGTCCATTAAATTCATAATCCCATATACTTTGTATGAATTGTTTTGTGGAACCCAAGACATATCTTTGATGAAATAGAACTGAGCGTTCTTGTGGAGTTGCTGTGGTTGTTCCATTACTGACGACTCCGACCGACGCCTGCAGGTAATCCTGTGTCAAATTATTTCATTGTAATTCGTGTAAGTTCTGAGTTACAAAATTATAGTGAAATAAATGGTTTTTTCCTTCGGGGATTTTTTCCTCATTTGTGACTGTCCTGCATTCATAGATTAATTTTTTCAATCTTGCTTATTCGCAAGAGTTAAAATTTTTGTTGGGTATGGAATTGGAATTTAATTAAATAATTAATTCATTTGAACGCACGAACACTCTCAATTAAAAGTACAACAAACAAGAAATGAAAGAAAGGCAAAAATACAGAGGCCAACTACCGAGTAAATCTACACCTTCCCTTTGTAAGCTTCAACTCCATCTTGGTTGGCAGAAGGGATGGCTGGAGTGACTTGCTCGATGGATGGGAGAACTGACTCAACAACATTCTTAGGTTGATCGACTGAAGACTCAACCACTTGAGATGACTCCCCATAACCAACATCATCTTCAACTTCATCATCCATGTTGGGGGGAGAGCTAGGCTCATGCCTTTAGAAGAGTTCAGAGTCTTCTGCTATACCAACCTCCTTTAGGGCAGCCGACCAACCATCCTTGAAATATTTCTTCATTTCATACTCAATCTGAGCAGAGGAAGAAGTGATATCCTTATCCCATCCTTTATTGAAGGAATTTTATCTGGCATTCCTCCTTTTGGCATTTTCAGCAGTTAGACTTTTTGTCAGCTCAGCCACTTGCTTTTGAGCTTTAGCAGCCTCATCCTCAGCCTTTTGCCAAGCTTCCTGAGCAGATTTTATTTTTTTTCTCCCAAGTCTTCTTTTCAGTCTCCAATGCTTGTTGGGAGTCAAGTAAAGACTTCTTGAGACCAGCAAAATCCTCCTCAACATTAGTTGAAGAAGAATGAAGAGCATCATCCTTCTCCAACATCTGGTTGAAATCAACCATGAACTGCAAAGAAGAGAGGAAAAATTAGTACAAGTGAATGATAAAATACAAAGTATGAAAGAGAAAAATAAGAACTCTTACAATGGAAAGGATTTGAGAAGCCCTTTCAGAAATTTTATGTTGGGGCATAGAGGAAACATCACCCCCGTGGTTTAGAAAAGTACCAGACTTGACTAATTTCCTGGCCAAGCCAGGACTTATGGCTATAGAGGATCCAACAACAGATGGAGTAACACTGACCAAGCTCTGTTGGCCAGCATAAATAATTCTTTCAACCTGATTAACAGTAGGACCTCTCCTCAATCTTTTTAAGAGAGAATCATCTCCCGGGGGCTTCTTCCCAACAACATCTTTCTTTTTGTCCCCACCATCCCAGGCTTGTGGGTTCCAGCAGCAACATCATCTCCAAGAAGGTTGGGAAATTTTCCCCATGGTTGTAGAAAGAGGAACGTCTGAGTCAAGAGAAGAAGAAGGGACAACAACAAGTTCACCACTGCATGATGAAGTGAACACTGGGTCCTGGTCCAAGTCAAGCACAATGGTAAGAGCAACAGTATAATGTTGGGCAATAAAGGAGGTGACAGAACTCCTGTATTTTAGCAAGTATGATGCCGACCTAATATGCTCTTCACTAATTTTTTTATAAAGGCCCCAGAGAAACTTGAGATTGTCAAGCTTAATGTCACCCTTCTTGGGACACTTCCTCTTCCTACCAACTGCAAGAAAACAAACAACCAATGTTAGTTAATATTTCAGCAGGTAATTCAGCAGCATAAGTAGATAAAATATATTCAGTACAACTCATGCCATGACCCTCTTGAGGTCATCTTGGTCTCGTATATACTTCTTCCCCTTCAAGCGATACATATTTGGCAATAGCTCCATGATCGAAGTAATCCCTATTGGAATCAGGCAGATTAATGACTAGTGCTTTATTAACAGACCTAGTTTCCAAATAATATGTACTGTCACTGGTGACCCACTTGTAACAAAGCATAATCTCAGAGATACCGATATGGGTCCCATGGATTTGATTAAGTATATGGATACTATTAACTATTCTCTAGGTGTTGGGGGGCTATTCTAGCTGGTACAATGTCAAAGTACTGACAAAATTCCAGACAAAAATGATTTGGAGAAAAAAGTAAAGGCTTATTTAACAACGAATAAGGAAGGGGTCCAGTGACCTTCAAATAAAGAAAAAATGTATATAGATGGATTGAGGAACTCTAATAGCAGTACATGCCATCAAAAATGCCATTAGCAGTACATGCTATCAGAAAATGCCATTAGCAGTACATCTGGATATTTATAAAAATGCCATTAGCAGTATATGCTATTAGAAAATCTAATAATTTAACAAGTGTGGAAAGTCAACAACCGACCAAACATCAGAAATATAGCCCGAACTATTACTAGAACTAAATGCTCCATACTTTCAAGCAAGCATCAAGCATGGAACATTGGGGTCTTCTGTTGATACCAAAAATTATCCACTGACATGGACCAATCAAGAATAGACACGTGTCATCCACTGTGGCTATAATCCTAGTTAGCAAGGTATAACCACCGACCAACGTCTGGAATGCCAACCAACGTACAGGAAGCCCGACCAATACTAGGAAGCCTGACCAACAGTAGGGAGGCCGACCAACTTTATCAGCAAAACGCCAACAGCTAGAAACATTATGGACATTATATACTAATGTAAATGCATAATTTATAAAGGCATTACATCCTTTAGCATTCCATCTCCTTGTCTCCCTACTGGGCTATTAATGCATTGTAATTCCTTCGCCAATGGCAAGTAATTGAAAGGCAAACACAAGGCAATAATAAGTAGAGTGGACGTAGGCTTTTCTCCATAAGCCGTACCACTTTAAAAACCCTTTTGTCTCTTTCTTTTACTAAAAAATATTATTTTTGATTAAATAATTAGACCCAGTCTAGTTTTTTACATCAACAAAAAAATAAAATTAACCTAATAAAATAAAATATTAATAAAAATAAAGAAAATAAAAATAAAACTTACACCTATATAAAAATAGCGACGAACAAATAAATTCTAAAAATATACATGGCTCAAAATAAAATATAAAATAAATTCTGAAAATCTCAAATAAAAATCTGAAAAATATAGAAGGTGCAAACTAAATACACACGAGGGTCGAGATAGGTCTAAGGAGGTCTGGGCTCGGCTAGGGAACAGAGTAATAGGCACGGGGATTGGGGTTTAGCTCATTTTTACCGCATTTTTCTTTGATTTGATTCTTTAAAGCATTTGACCTACAAAATAAACATAAACACGCATAAGACCTATTTCCTGAGAATTAGCAAGTAAGAACCGTTTATTTGGGATTTTATTTAAACATTTTTGGGTGCTTATCAAAAATCAACATCAAAACCTAGTGTTGACATTTGTCGTGCCCCCATACGTTGACATGTGCACACATCATTAATGTGTTTGTTATTTATTAATTTTGTATTATCTAGATTAATGTTTACACATATGTCTTTGGTCACTACATGCATTTAGTTGGTTCATGTATTCGGAAGTTCATGTACAAAAGTTTAAATGGGGTATATTTACCTTAAACGTAATAGATACATGTATTTGGGTAGATACATTTTAGAGATAAAAAGTCGTGATTTATGACACTCACTCCCTATAAGTCTATGAACAACTGCTTCCATACCATTATATATATCTCCATCAACCAATCAATCACTCATTAATTTTATCATACTATCTCCCCTCATGCATCCTCTCCAAATCAGACTTTCCTTTTCATCTAAAAAAAAGATAGGCTCTCTATACCTTTATAAAGTTTTCCATCTTATCTCTACATATTTTGTTTTTTTTTCATCTTATCTCCATGCACCTTTTTAAAGCATTTATGTATGTTGCATATAAGTTGTGTATAACGTTTGTCATATATATATATACCGTTGCAAATGCTTCTGTTGAGTTGTGGTTTCTTGCATATGGTAACAAATGCATGCACACTGGAGAGGGGGAGAAAGAGAAGGAGAGATAGTGTTTAAAAGATGGATTTTTTAAAAAACGATTTTCAATATTTGTTTTTTGAATCTATCCCCTTTTATGTACTCTTTTTCCTTTTTTTGCTCTCTCTCTCTCTCTCTACACATTTACACTTCCATTTCTCATATACTCTTCTATTTATTGTTTATTAGGAATAGAATTATTGTTAAAGTTCTTCTTCACAACGTGAGTCTCCAAAAAGTAACCTTTTACAGCCACGCGAGTGACCTGCAAGCTAGTACATAACTAAATATTAAAAAAACTTGTAATACTAACACCATTTATTGAAGGTGAGTAAATTACAAATTTAACTATGTAATGACGTAGTAAATTTTTAAATAAATATTACAAATGAAAAACACACACAAAATTTTATAGGGGATAATTTTTCACTACATAATCTATTTGTTTCAATCAGTGATTTTCACTGCCAGTATTTTTATTACAAATATAGTTTATGGTTGAGTAAAGTAATAATGATTTTCTTAGTAAAATTTCAAGCTTGCTTCACTTTTTGCACGTTTAAGAGAATAAAATATTTTTTTAAATAAAAGAGAATAATAAAAACACCATAAAACTAAAATATTATATAAAAAATAGAAAATGACATGAAAACCCGACTTTTTATAATAACTTCATATCAACCAAATGTTGGTGTAATTTAATTGATAATGGAAGACTATGTTGTGGCAACATAACACAACTCACCCATTAAGAATTATGAATTGTTTATGAAATGACTTAACCCAACAAATTTTAAATTAATGTTTCAAAATTTTAGTATCCAACTTAGTTACTAAATACTGTCAAGTAGCTAAACGATGCAAATATAGTTCATTTACATCCACCAAATGCTTCATAAATGTACACAACTGCCTCTTGATAAGCTGTAAAAACATCCTCTAGATGAACTAAGACATAAAGTATATGAAATTGAAGGAACAAAAGTATTTTTAAATTTGAGAGCACCGAGATCAACCCGTCTGCTAAACTTCGCTCTTAAATCAACCACATCACCAGTGAAAACCTTAAAGGAAATGACAAATTCATCTCCAATTGGACTTAATCTCCGGCTTTAAAGTCTCACAAGATTTCATATCCACGCAAACCTTCGGCATCTCATTTCTCCTCATCACTTACCCTCAATTTTTAAAGCCGGAATCACAACTCCGGTTTTCACCGTTGTTCATATCCGACAACCTTTACGATGTTTTCATGGCATTTTAAACATGACTTCTACGATTTATAACGGTTCGTATTTAAAAAGTGGCACCCACATACATGGGTTAAAAGCTTTGGAAGGTCTAAATATATAAGAGATGGAAGAGGAAAGGACATAATATTTAGAGAATGCTAAATCCCTTTAAAGGATATATTAAGGGTTTTTAGTTAAAGGGATATATTTTTTTTGGTAAACCAGGGTAGCCACTAGCGATTTAGTGATTAATCATCATCACTTACCCTCAATTTTTAAAGCCGGAATCGCAACTCCGGTTTTCACCGTTGTTCATATCCGACAACCTTCACGATGTTTTCATGGCATTTTAAACATGACTTCTACGATTTATAACGGTTCGTATTTAAAAAGTGGCACCCACATACATGGGTTAAAAGCTTTAGAAGGTCTAAATATATAAGAGATGGAAGAGGAAAGGACATAATATTGAGAGAATGCTAAATCCCTTTAAAGGATATATTAAGGGTTTTTAGTTAAAGGGATATATTTTTTTTGGTAAACCAGGGTAGCCACTAGCGATTTAGTGATTAATCCCTTCGCTGATTGTAGGCATCTCGATGGGTGGGACAGCTGGCCCAGAGATTTAAGGCTACTCCATACCCAAGGCGGGAATCGAACCCTCGACACTTGGTTAAGGGAGGAAGAGCCCCTTCCGCTCTACCACACCCCCTGGGTTGTTAAAGGGATATATGAACATGAAAAACTAAAAGAGGGATGCAAAAGAGATGAAGTGAGAGAATGCAAGGTTTATTAGAAATTATCGTTACCACTCCCACGTGGAGTGGTTAGATGATTAGAAAAATTAAAGTCACTAGTCGTTTTATAGTAGTTAATATATTTTGGCACGTTTACCTTTTAGCATTATTTAAACATGTCATCTTTTTAGTAAATCTTTTTTTATTATGTAAGTAAAACATATCAATAATTTTTTTACCACGTTGTTTTTAACTTAAAATTAATGACTTTCTAATTGACGATTAATTTTTTCCATCGATAAACATGCCAAAAAAATATTTGAATAGAGTTGGTAACGAACAAAATCCAATTTGGTAGTTAGTTAAAAAAATAATTTATTTTTAAGATGATTAAGAAAATGAAGGACTATTTTGGTAGTTGAAAAGGTTAACAAAATGTTGATTGTAAAACTAACTATGTAATCATAAAGTTCATATAGTGATATATTTTTATATTTTATGCAAAATAAATAATGACCAATATCTTTTGTTTAGAAAATAATAGGGCGAAATTTATTACCCCAAATTTTTAGTTAAACAATGAGACACAATATATATATATACAGAGAGAGAGAGAGAGAGAGAGAGAGAGAGAGAGACTCTCATACGTACCAAGTATACATAACATTGGCGCAATCTATTTTTTTAAATATTAAAAAAATCATTTTTGAGTTGAGTTTTTTTTTGTGATATTTAAACATGTCAAGGGACCCATATGTAAAAATCAGTCCAAAATAACTTTTTTTTTCTTTTTAAAAAAATAGGTCAAACTTTCGCAACTTTTAAAATTCTGGGGTCTGTCTGATATATATATATATATATATATATATATATATATATATATATATATATATATATATATATATATATATATGTGTGTGTGTGTGTGTGTGAGTGTGTGTGTGTGTGTGTGTGTTTGTGTGTGTGTGTGTGCCCCCTGCTGTAAGAACTTCTTATGATATAGACCTCGATACATACCATTATTTAAAATAGTAAAAAAATGAATTTTTTTATAAAAACTTCATGAATATGACCTCCACGGTGAGAAAATCATCTCAATTTTTTTCATGAAAAAATTCAATAAAAAAACCAATGAGATACGGTGATATGTAAAAAAAAGGTATAAATATACATTTTCGACTGTTGAAATTTTGACGATCATCTCATTACTTTTTTATTGAATTTTTGTATGAAACTCCATGGATATGATCTCGACGGTGAGAAGATCATATCCATGAAGTTTCATTAAAAAATTCAATCAATCAAGTCGCTGGCGCAGACCCAAAATTCCGCCGGTCGAAAATGCCTATTTATACCAGTTTTTGACAGATCATCTCATCTCAGTAGCTTTTTACTGAATTTTTTGATGAAAAAAATTGGAGATTATCTTCTTACCGTGGAGATCATATCCATGAAGTTTCATAAAAAAATTCATGTTTTTACTATTTAAAAAATAATATGTATCAGGTTCTGCACAATAAAGAGTTCTTACATGAGACTTTATGTATATATAAATAAATAAAAGCCCAATTTGAAAGTGATTTCGTTATGTACTAAAAAATTGTGTGCACCAAGTTCATTTTATATTAATATAATTTTAATATGTCAAACTAACAACATCACCATATAAATATTTACAGCCCCTCTCTCTGTCTCACACACACATAGTTAAAAATCAAATGTCGAGAGTTATTTCTATCACCAAACATCACTATTTAGTCCATTTTTAAACTCTTGTCGGTCTATTTAGGTTCAAATCATATGCAAAGGACATTAAACATGGACCTGACCTTGTTATCACCTTGGAAAGTTATTCAAGACTTAAAGGTGTGTGGGTGAAAAGAAAATAGTGCAATCCTGTTTGAAAACTCTTAAGAGACGCAGTTAAAGTTGTGAAAACAAACTAAATAAGTCGTAGTAGGTCCAACGCAATGAGAATAGGCAAAGTCCCATTTGACGTCATCTTATTTCCACTAAAAAGGGCTATTGTAAAAGGTTTCCTCCCCATTAGACATCTCCAATGTTAATGTGGAGTGGGAGAATAAGAAGTACCACATATGATTAATAGATTATGAGTTAAAAAAGAGTCCTCCAATGCAACCCTCTGCAATGAATGTGGAAGTGATGTGTCAATATTTAATATTCACAATGTTAAGTAGACCCAGTAGATATAAAGGCTCTCTTACACATTGTAAAGAGAAAAGATAACCAGTCAAAATATTTATTTCTCCACCTTGTCATTTCCTTCTCTCAACATTTTACAAACAAATGAATTACGTACATGTGTCACTCAAGTTTACTTTTAGACATATGCATTGGAGATGGTTTTTTATTTACAATGTCTACATAAATTTTTTTATGACACGTAAGATACACATTGTCTAATTATCATAGACACATAGGAAACAACTCACATTTGCATTAGAGATGCTCTTATAGATTAAAAGAGATCTCCATCTGTTCTTTTATCTCCCTAACCTTTAATTTCCCATATTATGCAATCTTCCATTATTTATCTATAGGGGAGTCAAGGGTTTCTTGGATAATTAAAATTTGATTGTAGACATAGGACACTTTGATTTAACCATTATAAATTCTCAACAATCTTTAGTTTTATGTACTTCATTCCTTCAGGCTAAAATAAACATCATCAGTTAGCAAATGTCTAGGGAAGAATAGTGTTCCAGTTATAAATTCTCACTAATCAACAATGCTACCGAAATAAAGGACTGAAATGTTGTGCCAATTGAATTGACCCCTGGGAAAATGTTTTCCACTATGTACCAAATTGTTAGCAATCAACAAAATATTCAATAACATATGAATAACATACTAGGTATTCAATCGCTCCCACCCATCTATGATCCGTCATTGAAGAATAGGTTGAGAAGACATATTCCCCATACCCATGATCTTCTCCAAGAATATATAGCTTAGGTCTTCAAATTTAGAAAACCTCCCAATAAAATCATGCTTCTCACGGTTACTTTAGTGAAATGGTCTCAAAATCCAATATTAGGTTAAGTGTGAAATTAGGTTTACTCCCCGATGGTGCTTACTCGAGCTAAAATAGTAGACCATGAGGTGGAATTTTTAAAACATGTGGACCTATTATCGATGTCGCTCATCCATTAACCACATGAAACCAGACCTCTAGTTTATATGCACTCCTAGAATATGAGACTAAGGTAAAAGAATCATAAAGACATAAAGCAGTCCTTTTTCCAAGAGGGTAATGAGGCACATCGAATGAAGAACCACCCATATACTTTTATATGACTCAATCAAAATCCTCGAGAAGCAATTTAAGGACAAGGTGAATTCTTTAAGAGGAGATGTGATAAAGACTTGTTCATCCCTCTTCTCTAATGGAATTTTCATTTGATAAGAATGTTAAAAGACCCCGATGAACTTTGTGGATGAATTCAATGAAGAGGTAATCAAGATACAAAACCTTTTGAAAATTAAGTTTGATTATAGTTTTGATTATAGTTCGTTGTTGTTTCCTACTTATCCCCTCCTCTTCAAACATAATACTCTAGGTCACATCCCAGAGTTTAAATAGGAGAGGTAGACATATCCTAGTTAAGAATACCCTTATTAGAGTAGATAATTCTTTGGATAAACCTTCAAAGGGCATGGGATCATTGTCACTTCTTATCTAAAAGGTGGAACCTTATCAAAGTTGATCATTAACAATAACCATAAATAACCACTTTGTTGATATCTAGGAAAAGTTCTTAACCCTATCTTTTATATAAAGATAAGTCAAACCTATCAAAGAATTATTTTAAAAATCCTTCCATTATTCTTTCCCTAAATTACTCACAATAACTGAAGTAATGCTCGACCTTTATGAGATGAGCTTGATTACTTGGGGACAAATTTTAATCATTTACAAAGCCCCTTCGAATGAAATTTAAATATTTTATAAAGACCATTCATATGTGGTTTGCCTTGTGTGGCTATCCCATCTCCCAAGTCGTCGGTGAGGTCCGCGCCCTTTTTTGGGGCGATTCGTCCGTCGTCAAATGTGGGGGTGATGTATAGAGATAGGGTCGCCAGTCTATTTTTCAAAAAATAGGCAAAAGAAATGTTACCTCCTTGAGATAACTGCATTAAATACATACTGATGCTTCCAAAACCAATTAGTTCAAGGATTCAGGGGCTGAGTTACGGAATGGGAAGGTGTTAGGCACCCATCCCGCTCTTTCAGTCTCTCATGGGCATATGTTATTCTTCTCCTTAATAAATAAGTGAAGTGTAGTGCACGTATATATAAATGGAGAATGGATTTACTTGACTCGCGCCATGGATAAAGGGGAAGTGAGGTCATCTATAGGAGTGTTCCCAAAATAGTCATTAAAAATATAATGTGTGTGTCTGTCGTGTCACCGACCATTTATGAAAGAATGATGGTATAAATTGGACAAAATGCGAGCATGAATAACAAATATCATATTCAAAAAATATATTAACAAAAAGAGGAAAGTAGAACTCAAATCTTGGGTTTTGCCCGAGATGCCTACGTAGCCTAAAAGGGCATAAAAGTCCCGTAGTTCTCATGCAACATGGGGGTAGTGTTTATCCCATAAATCAAATCGGGGATTTTTTTTATACGAGTGTGTAGAAAAAGGGTGTTTTAGTGGTAGCAAAAAATCCACATTTGGAATTTATAAGCCAACACTCTTTTCTTGTGTTTTTGGGTTTTTTTTATAGAAAATATAGTATGTGCAAAACTACTAATGAAAAATTGTATATTATTATGTGTGAACTAATAAAGATGAAATGATAAAGTAAGAATTGAATAACTAATGCAAAAATAAAGAAATTTAAAGAGACATTAAAAGATTTGGACCTTCTTCGAAAGCTTTAAGATTGATCTTGATTGTTGAAAGGATGCTCTTGCAAATGGATAGAGGTGGTAGGAGGAGAGGAAAGGGAATTTTCTAAATTGGATAAGAAAATATGGAAATGGAATGTAAAGGAGAGGTTTCAATATAGAAATCGCACTGATTTTGAGAGAATGTTTCTGAGGTGCCTTTCGAAGTGAGATCCCTCTCCCTTTATATAGGGTTAAGTGGGTGCCAATTGGCATTATCCTTGACATGCCTATCGGCATGCAATCCTAGACACACTGTCGATAGGCAGGGAAATGGGTTTGTTATTCGGTAGTTTCATGCAGATTTTCCAAGAAATGATCATAAAATGAAATCCATAAATCCAAATCTTACATGGGATGCAACATTGGAAAGGGTATTGAGATTACTTTAATAATCCATGGGCTACTCTCGGGTCCGGGAGTTGACTATAGTCAAATGGGGCTCGAAAGAGCCCGACGATCTTTTGGATAAGAGATTCCCAAAGAAAATGGACCGTTCATCCAAATTTTAATATCAATTCATGCATGGGATAGACCATTGGAAATGGGATTCAGAACCCTTTTAAGATTCATTCAGTCTCGTTTGGTTCGAAGAGTTGACCTTGGTCAAACGGAGCTCGAAAACAACCAGTGACCCTTCGGAGTAAAATGGATCATTATTCCATACCATAAGGTTGATTCATGTATGGGTGTGACCGTTGAAAAGGGGATTTTGATCCCTTTGAAGATTCATTCAGTCTCGTTCGAGCTGATGGGAGTCAAATGGACCCTGGGAGCTCCTGGTGGCCTCCGTTTCAATTTTTGAGGGAAAACGAATCGTGTGTCCGAACTGTAAGGTTGATTCACTCATGGGGTGGATCTTTAGAAAGGGTATTCAGATCCTTTCAAAGATTTATTGATATTTTTCTCAGGTAAGGAAGTTGATCAGGGTCAAAACGGGGCCCAGGAGTGCTTAGTGGCCTCTAGATTGGTTTTTAATAGTAAAATGGGTTGTTTGTTCAAACCGTAAGACTTATTCGTGCACAAGCCAAACTGTTAGAAAGGGGATTTAAATCCATTTAAAGATTCATTAAGATTTTGCTCATATGAGAAAGTTGATCGGAGTCAAATGGGGCCCAAGTGCGCCCGGTGGCGTCTAGAGTAGTACTCGAAGTATAACATGTGGTTTAAGGTAAAGGAGGAAGTGCTAGGGACCTAAGGAGATTCTTGGGAGGGTCCTAACATGTGGTGTCTACAGAGACCCTCAATGGGATAGCTTGGAACAAGTGAAGATTGTTGAATAGACACCACATTGTCATTTGGGAAAGCGATCAATTTTACGGACCAAAGGGATGAGGATGACTATTTTAGAGGGTCGAGGTTGATTCTGAGGACCTAAGGTAATGTTGGGGATGACAGATTCTATGATACGAGGTCAATTTTGAGGACCTAAAGTTTATAGCAACTAATTACGAGCGTCGAGGTCAATTCTGAGGACCTAAGGTTATGACGACCGATTCTGAGGGTCGAGGTCAATTCTGGGGACCTAAAATTGAGATGACCAATTTCGAGGGTCGAGGTCAATTCTGAGGACCTAAACTTTTGATAACTGATTTTGTGGGTCGAGGTCAATTTTGAGGACCTAAAGTTGTAGCACCCAATTCCAAGGCCCGAGGTCAAGTCTGAGGACCTAAAGTTGAGATGACCTATTATGAGGGTCGAGGTTAATTCTTAGAACCTAAAGTTGTGATGATTGATTCTGAGGGTCGAAGCCAATTTTGAGGACCTAAAGGGGTGATGATCGATTTTGAGGGCTGAGGTCAATTCTGAGGACTTAAAGTTGAGACATAGGGAGTTGTGTTATTTTGAAACTCTTCTGAGGAAGGTTTTACCTTTTGAGACATCCATGTGGGGATAGTTTGCTGGGGAAACTATGAAGGATTTTGATTACGGGTGTAACCATAAATTTTGAAAAAGGATTGGGAGAAATATTTTCTTGGAAATTTTTCTCGAGAATTAGAAAGGTATTATTTTGCAATCTTGTTAGGGAGGCATTTGGGTTCCTTAAGGAAGACTTGGGATTTGAGATTCTTCTAGGGAATTGTAGTTGGACTTGGGATACATGCGCATTGTTGATTGTGTTTGTGGAATATGTTTAAGGTTTATGCTGGAGATAAGAATGTAATATTAATCTTTCTGGGGATTTCTGGAGTAGGTAATGGGTTAAGTGTTCTAAAAAATGATTTTCTTGATGAAGAAATGTTCCAATATTTATCTGGAATTTTTTGGGTAATTTTTTTTTTATTTTTCTGCCATTTTCTGGCATTTTTTGTACAAGATTTTTAGGGGCATGTCAATCCGCATGTTTTAGGGGTTTCCATTTGGCAATGTCACAGTATCCCGATCTTCCTTAGGAATAAGAATAGGCAAGTGCCAATCGGTATATGCAGGGGGTCTGTCGATCGACATGTTGTTTAGTCCCCTATAAAAAGGGGCAAACCCTCCTCATTTTTCACATCTTTCAGAATACGAATCTTCTTCTTCCTCTCTCAAGAAATCGTTCTTAAGTACTTTCTTCTTCAAGACTTCAAATGACATGCTTTTATTGTGAGGAATAAAAATTGGAGTGGTTGAGTGTTGTTAACTTGGTGGCCTGGAGAGGCAGGCTAAGGTTCCCATTGCATTGGGTAATGACAATGTGTTTGATCTATTTGATCCTGTTGCTGACGAGCGCACTCTTCTTCGTGAGATTGCACACCACCGTGGCCATCCTATCTCTTTCTCGAGGGGGGAAAGGGGTGAAGATCTCGTGCCCTATTACTCTAGGAGCGATTCGGTCATTGTCGGTCTGGGGTGATGTAAAAAGATAGAGTCACCAGCTTATATTTCACAAAATAGGCAAAAGAACATGCCGCCGCTTCGAGAGAGAGGGATCAAATACAAACTAATGCCTTCGAAACGAATAGGTCTAAGGTTCGGGGGATAAGTTACGAAATGAGAAGGTATTAGGCACCCATTCCTCCCTTTTCGGTCTCTTATGGGCTTATGTTAATGTTTTTATTAATTTCACTTTGAAGTGTGCATGTATATATAAATGGATATCGAAATTTCCCAACTCATACCATGGAAAAGATAAAGGTAGGTGATCCGTATGAACGTTTCCAAAATAATATCTAAAAAATATGTTGTATGAATTTTTTGGGATATTGATTGTTATAACAAAACGATAATATATTTTGGGATAAAATGCCAATAAGGATCACAAGTATAATGTATATTAAAATAATGTATAGATAAAAAGGATGCAAATACGAAAATGGAAAAGTAGGAAAAATTGAAAAGTTGGAAAATTGGACTCAAGTCTTGAGTTTTATCCCGAAACACCTACGTAGCCTATAAAGGCATCAAAGTCTATGTAGTTATCATGAGGCATAAGGGTGGGATTTATCCCTTAGATTCTAACGGGAATTTATTATATGCGTGTGTATAGTAAATGTACTTTAGTTTTGAGAAATTGTGGTAGATAATCTCGTTGGAATTTATAGATGCAACCCTCTTTTTGTTTATTTTGTTTTTTTTATTAAAAAATAGAGTATGTGAAATATAACTAATAAAAACATGATATATTAATGTGTATGAATTAAAGTAAAATCTAAATTAGGAATTTATGTAACTAATGCAAAAGTAAAGAAATTAAAGAGAGAGAGAAAGATTTTGGGCCTTCTTTGGAGAATTGAAGCTTGATATTGATCTTTGATGAACTCCCTTGAGTATTGAGATGACTATTAGATGAGAGAAAATTAGATTTTGCTAAATACGGTATGAAAAGTATGGGAATGAAATATGGAAAGGAATTTCACACAAGGAAACTTCGCTGATTGTAAGAGAATGTTGCCGAGATCACTAATATTGATGGATCTGAGGTGTGCCCTATGAGTGAGGTCATGCCATATATTTATAGGGAAATTGGGGGGGGGGTGTCGATCTTCATATCCCTAGACCTGCTAATTAGCATGTAACCCTAGGCACACTGTCGATAGGTAGGGAACTGGACCTGCCAATCGACAGTCTTATGCAGATTTTTTCAAAAACACGAACGTATAACACAATTCGTTGATCCAAATCGTGCATGGGGAATACCACTATAAAGTTAATTCAGAAACCTTCAAGAGTCCTTAGGCCAACTCCCAAGTCCAGGATTTGACTTTGGGTCTAACATGGCTCGGAAGCACTCGTAGATTCTTTGGACGGGAGATTGTTAGATGAAAATGGATCATTCATTCGAATGGTAAGTCAGAATCGTGCACTGGGTGGATCGTTGGAAAGTTTATGCGAGGTAATTCAACATTAAAAAAAATATTTGCTCGATTCAAAACATTTTATTTGGTCAAACAGAGCTCGAAAGCGCCCACGGAGACCTTTCGGAGTAAATGGGTCGTTCATCTGTATTATAAGGATGATTTGTGCAGGAGGCAGACCATTGGAAAGGGTATTTAGTACCCTTAGAGGATTCATTTAGTCTCATTCAAGATAAAGAGCTTACCTTGGTCAAACGGATCCCGAGAGTGCTCGATGGCCTCCGAATTAATTTTTGAGGGAAAATGGATCGTTCGCCCAAACGATTATGCCATTTGGTGCATGGGGCTGACCTTTAGAAAGGGGTTTCAGTTCCCTTCAAATATTCACAGAGATTTCACTCTAATAATGAAGTTGATTATGGTGAAATTAAGGCCCGGGAGTGCTCGATAGCCTCTAAATCAATTTTTGATGGTAAAATGGTCCATTTATCCGAACCGTTATACCAATGCGTGCATGGGGCAGACCGTTGGAAAGTGGATTCATATCCCTTCAATGATTCAAAGAGATTTCACTCCGATGATAGAGTTAACTGGAGTCAAACGGGGCTCGGGAGTGCCCAATGGCCTGTAGATCAGTACTTGAAGTATGACTTAGGCATTGTAGTGAAATGGGGAGGTGCTAGGGACCTAATGAGAGACTTAAGGGGTCTTAAAATGGGGTCTATACAGAGACCCTTGATGGGTGAGATTATAACAAGTGAAAGCAATCGAATAGACACCATATGATGTTTTGGAAAGAGGTCAATTCTGCGGACCTAAGGGACGAGGATGACTTATTTAGAGGGTAGAGGTCTATTCTGAGGACCTAAGGAAATGTTGGGGATGGTTGATCCTACGAGTCGAGGTAAATTTTGAGGACCTAGGGTAGGGAGCGACCAATTCTGAGGGTCGAAGCCAATTTTGAGGTCTTAAGATGAGGACAACCAATTATGTGGGACGAGGTTAATTCTAATGACCTAGGGTAGGGAGTGACCAATTCTTCGGATCAAACCCAATTCTGAGGGCTTTAAGTAGGGGTAACCAATTCCGCGGGTTGAAACCAATTCTGAGGGCTTAAGTAGAGGTGACTAATTCTGAGGATCAAAGCCAATTCTGAGGGCTTAAGTAGAGGTGACCAATTCAGAGGGTCAAAGCCAACTCTGAGGCCTTAAGTCACAGTTTTCTTGGAGATGTTTGGAGACTCCACCGGGGAAAACATATGAATCCGTGGATTAGATGCATCCTTATTGGGGAATTTTCTTCAATTTCTACGGTATTCTTTGGAGATGTTACTGGGGAGATATCCAATTGATTTTTGGGGAATGATTGTTTCGCTAGGGATTTTACAAGTGACCTTCTATCCCTAGGGGACGGCCATCCAGCACACAGGGGTGATCCGTGGGAACGGAAAGCTGCGTCATTTGCTGGCACACGAGTTTGGCTACTCCTAGTATGTAGGGCTAGGGTAGTCTGACATGTGGTGGAGGACGAGGTGATGATGCCACCTTTGAGTCATCCGATGTATATTAGGTGAGAGCGTGAGATGTCAAAGGAGGCGAGGATGGAGGCGATGGTCGACGGGCCTTATTCGTCATATGTTGACACGATGGCGATCTATGATTATTTGGATGATACCGCCCTGTATATACGACATTATGCCTCTTCCCCTACGGGCTCTGGTAGGGGAACGAGTTGGTTAGTGGGGTCTGCCCACAGTGCAGGTGGTGCATTAACATCAGTAGTGACCACAACATCAGAGGTCCTACTTTTGCGATTGGCTCCTCCTTCCTATAACATTCGAGGGTCTGATGGAGGATCGACGCTTATGCTGCATCATCCCAATGAGATGGATCTGAAGGAGTTGGGGATAACAGAGGATGTTCTTCACTCGGTTTTATACCTTTCATTTCTTTGCCTTTTGATTTTCTGATTTCTTTCTTTGCCTCAGACTTACTTATTTTCTCTTTTCTATTTTTCTTGCAGCATATTCGGGTGTCGACCACCTGGCTGAAAGATATTCAAGAATAGGATGGCTTTTGTGACTACTAATATTCGAGAGTCGATCCCGATTTCATCTTGCTTGGTGTCTTCTGCCTCACCTAGGGAAGGGTCTGGTTCAGGGAGCAGAGGCCAATCATCTCGTCACCGGGGAAAGCATGTACGCCGCAAGGATGGAGGGTCTTAGAGAGAGAGAGAGAGAGAGAGAGAGAGAGAGAGAAAAAGAGTAGAGAGAAAGAAAGAGTGAGAGAGAGATAATGTAGGTGAGAGAGAGAGAGAGAGAGAGAGAAAGTGTTTTATTGGGGGGTTCAGGCTAAGTCTCGTTGTTTTTTGTGTTATCCAGCAAGACAAATGTAATAAAACAATATATAGGCAATGAAATGGGATTTTTTTTAATTTTTTCTTTAGTGACTTAAAGTGTATGCACTTTTTACTTTGTTGCTGAGACCGTAAAAAGGATTTTAAATGACTCGAGTAAAAATTTATTTTAAAACAGGATGAGTAAAATAGATGGAGAAGGAAATTCTGAATTCGTTAGAATAAAAATTATTTTTATTGAGTTTTTTGATTTTGACAAAAAAATAAAAAAAGGGAACTTTCTAAAAATAGGGATTGCCATTCGGCATACCCCTTGTCTTGCCTATCGGCATGTCATCTATTCTAATCAACCCAAGGTTTTGATTGCACTTTCTTCAATTACTTGGTCCTTAGTGGGGCAGGGTTTCCTCCGAGATTTGCAGGACTTTTGTCTTTGGCTGAGTTTTTCAAGTATAAAAAGGGGGTAATGGACGAGTATTTTCTTCACCCATCCACATTTCCTTTCTTTTGCATACTTATTGATTCTTGTATCATCTTTTTACAATATGTCTCTCCTCGAAAGTGTTGAATTTGCTTCTTACCTAAAAAACTTAGAGGCTATGTGCTCATATAATGTAGACTACAATGCTTTCAACATGAGTCGGGTTTCATTATGGTTCAATCGACCTATTGAATGGAACATGATGATGGCGGCGGTAGAATTCTGGTACCCCGAGGACCATGTCTTTTGCTTTGGCTTCGATGAAGTCTGTGTGACTTATGAAAAGTTCTACGCCATATTATGGATCAATCCCAGTGTTGAAGCGGTCATGCCTGAATTCTCTCGGTCTATTCGAGATCTGTTAGCAGGACTTGTCCATATTTCTCCCTCGATGGCTCAATCATTGGTTATTGGAGGAATTATATCTCTCCTAGTTTTGTTACATTTCGTTCATCTGCAGGATGTTGGTGATGCGGGCTATGTCGGAGCCGTTATTCCTGGTTTGACTTTGAAATTACTATTGGTGACTGGGGAACTATTGGCGGATCCATAACTTACAACCATCACTTGGATATCGTACCATCAGAATCCTACAGCGGTGACACTAGCGGAGTCTCTGAATAGTCTGGATGCTTGGTAGGAAGGCAATTTTAACTTCTTGAGGGGTAGCCTAGTTATGTTGTTCATGTGGATATTAGAGAGATTTCATATGGTGGTCCCTCCTGAATATCACGTGGTAGCCGTGCCAAACTTCTTTACTCGCTACTTTATCAGTGTGGGCCTTGATATCAAGAGCTGGGAGAATAGGTTTATGGAGCACAGGGCTCAAGGTTTGCGTTGGTCAGTGCTTTGGTGGGGAGAACTGCAGTCCATTCTAGAACTGGGGGAATACCCGTATATTCAATTGGTTGGATTCCGACAGACCTCTTTCTACTTTCCCTGGCGATTCCTGTGTCAATTTGGCTGGGAGAATATTATGCCACTTCGAACACTAGACTTATTTCTTGTGGAGGATTTGACAAAGCGCATGCGCATACAGCTGGGTTCATTGTGGGAGAATCGTAGACCGTCGACCCGCCCTTCCTAATATATTGACCGAGTCTGGCATGTTTCTGGAGACTAAATGAAGTGGTTGTGGAGCAGGGTAGTTACCAAGATGCTAGCTGTGGAGACCGGGCAAAGGTAGTTTGTCATATCTGACACAATGGATGAAGGTGTTGTTGTTTTCTCTAGGCTGGTTCGGGCTTACCGTTCCATGGAGCGCCTTTGGTATTCCATCCAAGCAGGGGAAGTTTGGTGGCCCCAGGATGTAGAAGATGATGATGTCAGTTCTTCTGGAAGCTGTAGGTAGGATCCCTGGGTAGTTTATTTGTAAAGCTTTTGTGATGCGTTTGGTTATAATTCTGGTTGTTTTCTGGTAGGAATAACTTTAGAAAGCTTGTTTTTGGAGTACATTGGCTTGTTTTTGGTTTTGTTTTAGGAGAATAGGGTTGGGTTGGTGGGGAGGTTGTTTGACTTCCTAAAATGATGTAATTATAACGTAATTTATCGTCAATGATGAAAATTTTAATTATATTATTGTGTCTCGTGATGAAATTTTGCATTTGAATTATCTATACCGATCACTAGGTCATACACAATCCTTTTGTTCATGCACATGATAAAAATGAATCGTCGTTCCCGGGGATAAGAAAATAATAGCATTTTGTGAAAAAGAAGGGGGCCATGATAATGTGAAGCGTATGACCTGCCTACGTACCTCTGGGGGTTTTGAAAATTTTATGAGTTTCATTTTCGAAAGAAAAAAGGTTTTTAGAGGATCAGGCCCCACGTAGTTCTGAGTAAAGGGAAATAAATAAATAAAACTTTCTTGTATAAAAGGGAGATGAGAAGAATCATACTAAACCGAAATTTTAGACTAAGGGTATAATTTATTGAGACGGTCCAGGTTGACTGGGGGGCCATCTTTTCCCCATTGAGGTAGGTGAGCATAGCGACGCCACCAGATAAGATCTTCTTCACATTATGGGGGCCACTCCAATTGGGTTTGAATTTCCACTTTGGGTCCTAGATGGGTTATAATATTTATTTAAGGGCTAAGTCCCCTTCTCGAAAACCACGGTCCTTGACTCTCTTGTTGAATGAACATGCTATTCGATGATGGTGTCCTTGTATATGATATAGATCCTTCAGTTTCCTTTTGTCTAAGAGTGTTAACTCGTTAATATGCCTTTGATGTCAGTCTTCCTTGCCGACTTTTCTTTCACGCATGATGTGTAGTGAAGGAATTTATAGCTCAACGGTTAGGACTATGCCTATGCCTATGTCGTATACCAGAGACTAAGGGGTAGCCCCAGTAGATGTTCGAACTGAAGTGAGGTAGCCCTAGAGGGTGTAAATAATCCGATCAGCCTAAACTTGACAACTCTCGATCATCTTGTTGATGATGGCTTTGAGGTTCTTATTAGCGATGTCGAATGCTCCGTTGGTTTGAGTTCGGTAGGGATAAGATTTATGCCTCTGAATCCCATACTCGTCAACCACTTATGTGACTTCTGCCTCAAAATATAACCCGTTGTCCGACACGATCATACGGGATCCCATATCGATAGATGATATTTTTTCAGATGAACTTAGCCACCTTCTTGCATTCAGAACTGCGTATGACTCGGCTTCAACCCATTTGGTAAAGTATTCAATCTCAACCAAGATGAATTTATGCCCATTTGAGGATTTGGGTGTATCTTTCCCTGTAAAATCAATTCCCCATGTGAAAAATGGCCAGGGAAAAGTCATGTTATATAATTCCTGTGGAGTCAAGTGCTGGAGGTTGGAAAATTATTTGCATTTAAGACATCTCCGAACATAGGCGATGCAATCCTGAACTATGGTAGTTCACTAATAACCATGTCGGATGATTTTCATGCCGAGAATAGGGCCATTCATGTGGGGTCCGTACTCCTCGCTGTGGATTTTCTGCATCATCTCTTCAATGTCAGATGCAGTATAAATGGGTTCCATCGAAGTTTCTCTTGAACAGTGTTTTATCATAGATAATATATTGGGCAGCCAGTCCGCAGAGGGTTGCTTAGTCTTTCTTATCAGAATCTTGGGGATACCTATCGTGCTTGAGGAGGCGCTAAGTATCATAGTACCTGCAATTGGCTATATCAGGGTCTTCTTCAGTGATGAGCTCAATATGGTAGCAATGGGTGGGTTTAGCTTTCTTTTGGACTAGGAAGGAGGACAATGTCATTCCTTTGGGCATGTCAACCATGGGGGCTAAGGTAGTAAGGGCATCGACTAAGTTGTTCTTTATTCGGGGCTGGTAATGGAAGGTGATATCTTAGAATTGTGAGGCTAAATCTTCTAGGTAGGTATGGAAGGGTAAGAGTTTCTCATCCTTGACTTTCCATTTTTTGAGTACTTGACTAATGATAAGGGTTGAATACCCGTAGACATCTAGGCATCGAATTCCTTTTTTAAGAGAGAATTTTAGGGCTACCGTGCATGCCTTGTATTCGGTCATGTTATTGGTGCAGGGAAAATCTAATTTGATGGAAATGGGAGTGTGAGAGTCATCAGAGGAAATTAGGAGTATCCCAATGCCATACCCCTTCTTATTGGTGGAACGATCAAAGAACATATGCCATCCGAGGTCTTCTTGGGAGGTACAAAGTATATTCTCATACGAGAACTCAGAAATCCAAATACTGGTTTCTTCCATAGGGTGGTCAGTGAGGTAGTTAGAGATGGGTCTTCCTTTCATAGCTTTCTGTGTGACATACACAATATCAAATTCGGCTAGTAATATCAACATTCTGGCCATTCGGCTAGACATGGCTGGTTTCTAGAGTAGGTATTTGATAGGATCCAATTAGGATACAAGTTTAATGGGAAAGGCGATCATATAGTGCCGTAATTTTTGGGTGACCCAAACAAGGGGGACACATGCTTTTCCAAGTTACTGTACTTAACTTCGTACCCAACTAACTTGCGATTTTCCTAGTAGATGGCCCTTTCTTTGCAGGTTTCTTCAAGGTATTGGTCTAGGAAATATCTAATTGTAGTATCTATTACTATTGGGTATAGTAGTAGCGGAAGACCAGTCTCTGGTGGTATGAGTACTGAAGGTCGGGTTAGGTATTGTTTGATTCAATCAAAGACTTCTTATCAAGCTTCATTCCAAACCTTGGTTGAATATTTTTGGAGGATTTTGAAGATGGGTTCATAGATAGAAGTTAACTGGCTAATGAAGCAGTTGATATAATGTAATTTGCTAAGGAATCCCCGAACTTCATTTTTCGTTTGGGTAGGTGGCATTTCGAGTATGGCTTTCATCTTGTCCAGATATGCTTAACTACCTTTCTCACTAACCATGAATCCCAAGAGTTTTCCTTTGGTAACTCCAAGAACACATTTTTGTGGGTTAATTTGCATCTGGTATTACTGTAGTCACTCGAAAAACTTCTGAAGAACGGGAAAATGACCTTCCCTAGTCTTTGACTTGAAAATCATATCGTCTACATAGACCTTGACTTTTTATGTATAAAATCATACAAGATGGTTTTGGCAACCCTCTGTTAGGTAGCCCCTGCATTTTTTAGACCAAATGACATAACGGTGTAACAGAAGGTTCCCCAAGGGTTAATGAATACAGTTTTCTCTTGATGATCCGAGTGAATCTTGATTTGATTATATCCGGCAAAACCACAAATAAATGAATTGAGAGCGTGACTAGTTGTATTATCCACAATCATGTCGATATTGGGTAGTGGGTAATCATCCTTCGTAGGCCTTATTCAAATCTTGATAGTCAATACACATGCGAACCTTTCCTTAAGATTTTGACACGGGTATTATTTTGGCTAGCCATGTGGGATATTCGATCACATGAATGAAACCCACGTTTAACTGTTTGACCGCTTCTTCCTTAACCTTGAGTGATCATTCGGTGCAGAGCTTTCACACTTTTTGTATGACCGGTTTATATTCTGGGAGCATTGGAATCTCGTGCTGAGTAATCTCGGGATCAATGTAGGGCATGCCGCAATAGGACCATGTGAAGACGTCCCCAAATTCCTTCAATAATTCTTTAACTTGCGTGTTCTCTTACTTGTCAAGGGTGGCCCCTATCCTAATATCGCATAGTTGGCTACTAGAATTGAGATTAATAACAACAGTTTCATCTTCATTAACTTGAACATGGCTATGTTGATTGTTATTAACCTTATTAAGACCTGTTCATTTGCAAAATCATCATCATTAAGAGTTTGATTAGAATCAAGACAATTAATGTAAGGAACAACAAGGTGCTCAAAATCTTTGCTTATTTCATTATTAGGAAAAATAGAGTTGAAAACCTCATCGAAGGAGGTCTCGATTACATCAGAATAGGGAGGAAAAATAAAATAGGAGTAAATGGGATAAACATCGGGGTTGGGTTGCATTTCAGTGGGTGGAACTGGTATACCACGCTAGTTGAGGAGAGGTGCATCAACATCTTTGATCAGGCGGGATGGATCTAATTATGTCACGCTTGAGTGGATCATGTAGAGTGTCAGCCCCAGTGTCTACAAATTGAATGAATCCTCAGAGTCACTCTCCTGAGAATCTACGATACAAATTATAGTCTTCTCAATGAGTGGTGGCACATGATGCTGGTAAATTTTTTCATATGAGTAGTTGTCTTGGACAAAGATCTCCATTCCTAGTTTCATCTTCTTGTCAACATGATCATACCACAGTTCGAGAACGCCACAGAAGGGAAAATCTTCATCCTCTTTGATGAATCATCCATTCAAGGAGTCTCTTAAGATAATCTTGGCACTTTCTAAACTTCTCTTCAACTAAGGTTGGAAGAGAATTATGAGTTCTTCTACTGATGGTTGATAACCCAAGCCATAAGGAGGAAAAGCTTTCTTTAATATTATGGGTTCAAGTATCCCTTATTATCATCATTCCAGTCCTAGTTTAGGCATAAAGTGCATGTTCTTGAACATCTATATCATATTGACGTTGCCATGAGGGCTGTGTTTTGGACAAACTCTATCTTTGAAATCATCCCCTGCTAGGAGAGGAAGCGGTTCGACTCAAAAACCTAACAGAAGCATATTATTTTCCACATGCTGTATTTCTAGTACTGGATATTTGGTGCTTGCATTCTCAGCATTGTCGTCGTCGCCCAAGATGGTGATGACTTGCCCACTGGTGAAGAAATTCAGTTTCTGATGAAGGGAAGAAGACACACCTTGATATGATGGAGCCAAGGTCGTCCAAGAAATAGATTGAAACAAGATGGGATGTCGATGACTTTGAGTTCAATAACAGGATTTATAGGGCCAACCCCCTATTGCAAGCTTTATGGATCCCATCACTTCTAGATGAGTGTTATCATAAGAGCATTGCAACAGAGGTTAGAGCAAGGTCACTCAGTTTTAGCCCCAAGAAATTGAGGGGTCTCAATGAGAAAACATTAAGAGCTGATCCATTATAGACAAGTGAAAGTGAGAGAATCTTCACCATGACTTCGACAGAGAAAGAGAACATTCTAGTAGAGGTTAGAGATCTGGGAAGATTCATTGTTTATTCTAGCGTGGTGGAAGGAGGATTGGTGGGCCCAATAAATAGTCTGATCAAGGCATTCCGGTGCAGCTGGAAAGACATAAAGAGTCCCCACAGAGTGATGTTAACTTGGGTTTTCTTCAACTGATCGAGGATCTTTCTTTCCTCGAGGGTTATTTCTGGCATAGAAAATTTCTCGACACCTTTTATCTTGTCGATCGCTACTGGTTGTGGGTTTAGAACTTAGTAATGCATCCCTGATCTAGTCATTTGGGTCACAGAAGAGAGAAAAAATAGAAATCTTATTTACTCATCTATTTCTAGTTGTTCAGCCAACTTGTTGATTTCTCCTAGTAGCTCCTTAAACGATATCATTCCACATATGCAGACTATTGGGTTAATATTTTATGGGCTTTTTTCTTCATCTCAACTATCAAATTTGTCCTCTCATCTGATGAAAATGACATCATCAATACATGAGAAGTCAATACATTCCACAACCTCAACGACCTCTTTGTATAAATCCTCCCACTCAACGATGAGATATAGAAGGAAAAGGACTAGGAGATCTTGAATTATCAAAGCATTAAGTTGTTCAGACATATTACAAATTTCATCCGTCTATCAGAATAAGTGTGCCATGATCTGGAGAACATCATCTAAACTGACTTCATCGGGAGGTACCACCTAATTATCTGACTCTCGAGCCCATTTATGAAATTTCAAGAATAGTGTACTGAATCTCTGGCAGTCAATGGCCATCTCTAAGGGTAATTTTAGTCCATTGAACTCTAGAAGCTGGTTCAATACTGCTTAAATTCCATGTCTTTCCTTTTGAAATGGATATGAACAATAATGCATACTCTAGTAAGAAGTGACAGGGCCTGATCGGCAAAATAGGTAGGATGCAGGAGAAAATAATGGCAAATTTGGAGGGGTTTAGGGGAATATATTGGTATGATTGGTGATTTATTAGGTATGATCTGGATAGATGGATCAAATTTTCGGTTTACTTCTAGGAATATGTCATTTGTATGATTTAGGAGTGAATTGTGGGTAGTGTTTGATTTAGGACTTGGGAGTGGATTCTCGATAATGTTGGAATACATTGAGGAGGTAGAAGCATTGATCAGTGGTGTGGCCAACACTTTGGTGAAAGTCGCAATGGGCATCTGGTTTAAAATGTTTGGGAAGTGGGTTTGGTAACGGACGAGGGTCCAATGGATTGATAAGATTTGGACTTTAAAGGGCTTGGTAAACTTTGGAGAGGTGTATTTATTTTGACTGGGCTAGGGAAGATTTTTGGTGCCCATGAAGTGGCAGGTTGAGAGATGTTGTTGACGATTGAAGTTGTGGTATTGGTAGGCTTCTCATACTTTCTAGGAGTGAAGTGTCCGGATACTTTCTTCATCTCAATATTTGACTTGGCAAAACTTTCTTCAATCTCCACTCCTACTTCTTAAAAGGCTCGAAAATGAGGGGAGTACTGCCCTCCCATCGTCGGTCGAACATGGGGTAAGAAGTTCTTCTTCACGATACTGACTTGGTCCTCTTCGAAAGGCCGGTTGGTCATGGTGGATGCTTTATCTCTCCACCTTTCTATGAAGTTACTAGTAGATTCTCTAGGGTTCTGTTTGAGTAGTTCTAAATCACGGTGGGTAACCTCCAACTCTTCATTATACTTGTACTGTGACATGAATTCAAGGGCAACATCCTCTCAACTGTGGTAACTGGACTCCTCGAGAGATAAGAACCACCTAAGACACTGTCCTTCAAAGTCTCTTGGAACATTTGGGACATTATTTCCTCGGAGGGACCTAAGAGAGTAATGGCTCGGTGGTAAATTCGGACATAAATAATTAGGGGTCCACTACCCTCGAATTTCTCAATGTTGAGCATATTGACCTTTTCCAGTAGCCTTGCTTTAGGATAGGGAGACATATGGGTGTAATCCATGTAGTTCCTTGGTCAAACTTCTTGGTCAACATCTTAAGTCCCTACTTGACCTTGTTCAACTTTTTCTTCCTTCGGATGAATGGTCACGGGTAGTTTAGTCCGTGGCTGGGCAAGATTAGGCATAGGGAGCTGAGCTGATGGCAGCCCATTAACAGGAGGGGAATGTGGAACATGCTGATATTCCTCAAGTACCCAAATAGGTTCAGGTGCGGGTGAACCCATAGCACAAGGAAAGAGGACCTCGGTCTCTTCAGTAATAGGGACCTGGTTTTTTTGCATCTCATGAATCTCAATTTGAAGGTTATCAATCTTGGCAACAAGTTGGTCTAGGATTGTTATAAAATTTGTCTTCACATTCGGTACTTGATAAGCATTCTCCATGGAAAGTGGATGAAGATGAATTCCAAACTCGGAGGAAGTAACGAGGGAACTTACGGAGCCTCGGGGCGGTTCGACGAAAGACTGAAGCCAATAGGAAGCTAGGCTAAGGGTCGTTTATGCAATTCACCTAAGAAGGAGAAAATTTCGAATTTATTTTTGAAAGAGAAAGAGGGAAAACTGTTATTTTTGAAAAGGAAGGAAAATATTTTTGACATTTTTTTAGAAAAGATGAGGACAAAATGTTTTTGGGTAAAAAGAAGTGAAAATATTTTTGGTATAAGGAAGGGAAATGTTTTTGGTATTTTGATAAAAGAGGGGGAAAATGCCTTTGACACTTTTGGTAAAGAACGAGGAAAAACGAGAAAAAGGGTCTCAACATGATTATTATTATTATTATTATTATTATTATTATTATTATTATTATTATTATTATTATTATTATTATTATTATTATTATTATTATTATTATTATTATTATTATTATTATTATTATTATTATTATTATTATTATGTTCTCACTTATATTAGGTTTACCTAAATGAAAAAATAAATGTTGGACGGGGCCCGAGCCTTGGAAAATTCGGTGTGAAAAATATGTAAAAACATGGTTGGACTTGTTGCCTGGCTTATGGACAGGGCCCCGTTTTAAAAAAGTCGAAATTGCGCAAAAATTTGAGCGGTGTGCCGACCTGTCATTTTGGCATAGTTTCGGGTAGAAACTGGCAAACTAAATATGATTGCCCTAGGTTTGACTCCTATATGAGGGTATGCAGTTGTTGGGTTAATTGGAAGGCTTCCCCCCTTTGGTATGGCTTCCACGATATACGTCTTGCTTTTTAGGGCAATCGGTACGTGTGTACAAGCCATTTGATATAACTGAGTGTAAGTGAATTGGCTCACTATATACCCCATGGGGACAATATGTGTGAGAGCGAATTCGATATACTTGATGTACGTTAACGAGTTCCCTGTGATATACCTCCTATAATGACTTCGGTCAAGCGATACGATGCGGGGGGAATCGTTCGATATACGTCGAAGGCACTTGGCCAATGGAAGGTGAGAGTAATATCTCTTGGGCTAATTGCGACCTGTCAGACCCGCGCCCATCACAAAGTGACCCCCAGTTACAAGACAAAATTTGGTCAATGGCTACGCTCTTTGGTGATGTAGTGTGAAAAATGCATATTTCTTGATTAGTATATTATGGAGAGAATATCTTTATTTAGCATGATGAGCGTTATACTAATAGGGATAAATGTATAAGTATAAAAAGTAAATCTAACATGGATCATGAAGATTATAATAAGCATGGATATGTGCGAGTGAGTAACGTGTGACTTTCTACAAGTGAGCGTGTCATAGTGAACCTAAGCATGAATCAACTATAAGTGGTGTGTGATTAGTGTGGGTGATCATGGATATATACAAGTGTGATGAGTGGAGGTGTGTTTTTGTGACACCTAAGAATGGATATTCTAAGTGGTACACAACATGTGGATATAAGTGATCCTACGTGTAAGTAGTGTAAAGTGTACATAAAAAGTACCTACAAGTGTGTGAGTGAGAAGTGATATAAGCATGAGGTAGATACGTATAAGAAATAATTGAGGCCAAAAAGGGAACATACAGGTGGGTTCATGTGCACACAAGAAGAAAATAATAATACCCTTGCAAACAGAGTCTATCCCTCTTATGAAAATTATCCCCAACGGAGTCGCCGCAGTGGCTATCCCATCTCCTTGTCGAGGGGGAAAGGGGTGAAAGTCTTGCGCCCTCGTACACTAGGAGAACTTTGGCCATCGTCAGTGTGGGGTGATGTAAAAATATGGAGTCGCCATCCTATTTTTCATAAAATGAGAAAAAGAACATGTCGCCTCTTCAAGAGAGCGGCATCAAAGACAAACTGATGCTTACGAAACCAATAGTTCGAAGGTTCGGGGGCTAAGTTACAAAATGGGAAGGTGTTAAGCACCCATCCCACCCTTACGGTATCTCATGGGCTTGTGTTCCTATTTTCCTTAATTTCTTAGTGAAATGTTTGTGCGTGTATATATAAATGGGGATCGTAATTGCCCAACTCATACCGTGGGAAAGATATAGTGAGGTCATCCATAGAAATGTTCCCAAAACAATATTTAAAAAATATGATGTATGCGTTTATCGGGATATTGATCGTTATGATGAAATGATAATATATGTTGGGATAAAATGCCAAGGAGGATCACAAGTATAATGTATATTGAAATAATCTATAGATAAAAAGGATGAAAATACGAATATGGGGAAATTAGGAAAAATTGGAGAGTTGGAAAATTGGACTCGAGTCTTGGGTTTTAATTCGAAAAGCCTACGTAGCCTATAAAGGCATCAAAGTCCATGCAGTTTCCATGAGGCATAGGTGGGGGGGGGGGGGGGATTATCCCCTTGATTCGAGTGTGAATTTATTATATGTGTGTGTAGGAAATGTATTTTAGTTTTGAGAAATTGTGGTGGATAATCCCGTTGGAATTCACAGGTGTAACCCTCTTTTTGTGTGTTTTCATTTTTTTATAAAAAATAAAGTATGTGCAATATAACTAATAAAAATGTGAGATATTAATGTGTACGAATTAAAGTAAAAGATGAATTAGGAATTTATGTAACTAATGCAAAAGTAAAGAAATTAAAGAGAGAGAGAGAGAGAGAAGGATTTTCGACCTTCTTTGGAGAATTGAAGTTTGATCTTGATCCTTGATGAAATCCCTTGAGTATTGAGATGAATGTTGGATGAGAGAGCATAAGATTTGTCTAAATTGGGTATAAAAATATGGTAATGAAATATGAAAATGAATTTCACACAAGGAAACTTCGCTGATTGCAAGAGAATGTTATTGAGATCACTGATATTGATGGATCTGAGGTGTGACTTGGGAGTGAGATTACGCCATCTATTTTTACGATAAGTGGGTCCTGATAGGCATAGAACAATACCTGCCAATCGACATGTAAAGTTAGGCACCCTGCCGATAGATCGAAAAATGGACCTGCCAATCGGTGGTCTCGTGCAGATATTTCCAGAAAAATTATCGTAGAATGCAATTTATTGATCCAAATCGTGCATGGGTCAGATCGTTAGAAAGGTAATTCTTGGACTTTCAAGAGTCCTTTAGGATTTTCCCGGGTATAATAGTTGACTTTGGGTCAAATGTGGCTTAGAATCGCTTATAGATCCTTAAGATGGGAGATCGTCGGACGAAAATGGATCATTCGTCTGAATGGTAAGTCAGAATTTCACATGATGTGGACCATTGGAAAGATTATGTGAGGTAATTCAACATTAAAAAGAGATTCACTCGGTTCAAAAAGTTGACTTTGGTCAATCGGGGCCCAGAAGCGCTCGGTGAACTTTCAAAGTAAAATGGATCGGAAGCGCACATCGATCCTTTGGATGGGAGATAATCATATGGAAATGGATCATTTTTCTGAATGGTAAGTTATAATCGACATGGTATGGACCATTGGAAAGGTTATTTGAGGTACTTCAACATTACAAAAAGCTTCGCTCGATTCGGAAAGTTGACTTTGGTCAATCGGGGCCCGAAAGTGCCTAGTAACCTTTTGGAGTAAAATGGATCGTTTGTCTGTACCATAAGGATGATTTGTGCATGGGGTGGACCATTGGAAAGGGTATTCAATTCCCTTTGAGTATTCATTCAGTTTTGTCCAACCTAAAGAGTTAACCTTGGTCAAATGAAGCCCGCGAGCACCCGATGGCCTCAGAATCAATTTTCAGGGGAAAATGGATCGTTCATTCGAACGGTTATGCTATTTTGTGCATGGGGTAGACAGTTAGAAAGGGGTTTCACTTCCCTTCAAAGATTCAAATAGATTTTTCTCTGATAAGGAAGTTGATTGGGGTCAAATCGGGACCTGGGAGTGCCCCGTGACATTCAAATCAATTTTTAATGGTAAAATGGTCCGTTCATACGAACCATTATGTCGATTCATGCAAGGGACACACCAATGGAAAGTGAATTAAGATACCTTTAAAATATTCAAAGATATTTCACTCTGACAATAGAGTTAATCGGAGTCAAACGGGGACCGAGAGCGCCCGATGGCCTCTAGATCAGTACTCGGAATATGACCTAGGTTTTGTAGTGAAATGGGGAGGTGCTAGGGACCTAGGGAGAGACTTAGGTGTTCCTATAATGTGGGGTCTACAACCACCATTCGTCTAAGGCGAGGAACCCTAGTGGTTGTGTAAGTATGATGACCTTAAGTATTCTTTTTCATTTTCTCTTTGCTTTCTTATGATAATGAATGGTTTTTTTCTTTTGCTTTGTCAGATTGACATAGATCCTTCGAGCATGCATTTTAGAGGGATGAATGGGTTAAGGGATGTATGGAAGCATCTGTTTGAAGTGGTGAACTGGATGGTTACTTCTATTGGCTTTGGTCGTCTGCCGTCAGTACACCAAAATGGTCAAATTATCACCTTTCAGCCGGCCACCCTTGTCAAGGTCATTGACCGTGACAAAAAAACACGCGTTTTGTGTCACGGTCATTGACCTTGACACGACCGTGACAAGAACTTGTCACGGTCATTGACCGTGACAATTCTTTAAATAATTGTCACGGTCAATGACCTTGACACGACCGTGACAATGTTTACAGCAAAAACCCTTTCCCCCTTCTTTTTTTCCCTCCTGCGCCGTTCCCTCCCTCTCTCTCTCTCTCGACGCTGCTCTCTCTCTCTCTCTCTCTCTCTCTTCCATTTATATATATGTTTGTGTGTATATATGTGTGTGTATGTGTGTATATGTGTGTGTGTGTGTGTGCGTGTGGGGTGGGGGGGGGGGGGGGGGTGGGGGCAGGGTGAGGGTAGGGGGTTAAAAATGTAAATAAATAAGTAATTTTCTATAAATTTCCAAAATTAATATCCAAAAATGTAAATGTAAATAATATCCAAAAATAATATCCAAAAATGTAAATTTGTAGTAATTGTCATCCGAAGTTGCTAAAAGCATCCGAAGTTAAAAAAGCACGAAAAATAAAATATTTTTTAAGATTTGTGGTGAATAACTAAAGTTAAAAAAAGTATTACTTTAGTCATTAAATTACTTTTTGAATTCGGACGATGCGCATAAATTTGGATTATTTTAGAACTTAAACTTCAAGATACAAAAAATAATTCTATAGAACAACTTAGATATCTTAATAAAACACATATCTAACATTGAATATGATTTATAAAAAGCAAAAAACAATAGTAGAAATTCAATACATGAAATTAACATTGAGATTATTTTAAATAGACAGTCACTACTGTGTGTGTGTGTGTGTGGTGGGTGGGGGCTATTGTGTGTGTGTGTGTATGTGGTGAGTGGGGGTGGTGGTGTGTGTGTATGTGGTGAGTGGGGGGTGTGGAGGGAGGTGTGTGTGTGTGTGTATGTGCTGAGTGGGGTGTGTGGAGGGAGGTGTGTGTGTGTGTGTGTGTGTGTATTTGAATTAACCCATGAATTTGTATTTTTGTATTTGAATTAACCCATGAATTTATTTTTGTATTTGAATTAACCCATGAATTTATTTTTGTATTTGAATTAACCCATTATATGAAACATACTTGAACTTAAATATAGTGCGCATAGATACTAGCCTTCTAGTTCTTATGCGTACGCATTCAATAGCCCTTAGAACCGTTCGAGAGTCATTACCCCTGTAATGAGATCTCTCGAATTGTCCCGTTTGGACAGTTTCAGACTGTATAATTTCTGTATAATATTCTTATTGGCTTAAAGTTGTTACTTTTGGAGGAAGTTCTGCAGTCGTATCTTAATGTTCTCTGGGTACATACTAGATTGACAAGTGTGACTGTTATTTCAATTGACCAATTGAAATAACACTCACACCTGCCAATCTACGTCGTGTACTTGGAGAACTAAGGGGATATGCTGTCGAATTTTTTTCAAATCGTAACAATCTGCATGAGCTGTTAAGTATATTACAGAAAAATGCAGTCTTGAATGGGATAGGACCACGTACCCTTTAATAGGATAATTAAATGATGGGATTATTAAATAAAACATACTATAAATCTAAGTTTTGTTTACCTTTAATAGGTGTTTAGTTGTGGTAGCTGTGACGGGATATCCGAAATACAAAGAGTGGATGGGTGAGACTAATAGAATGGGGGATGTGTTTCACAGAGGTGCTAACGAATTTGTGAAATATGCAAAGAGATGTCGTAATGATGAAGAGTTTCCGTGTCCGTGTGCTAGGTGTAAGAATGGTAAGGTGTTTGAGTGGAAAACAATTGAACTACATTTGTTAAGATCGGGTATGCAAGATAGTTATCGATTTTAGAGTTTTCACGGTGAATTGAAAGTTCCTTTTGTCCCCGACCAACCTTCACAACAACCTTCAACAAGTAGAATAGATGTATAAGGGGACGACGTAGATCATAATATGTTAGAGGATTTAGTTGATGATGCGTACGGAGTTTATGAAGCGGAGGAGAATGAGGTTACTGATGATGTAGAAGATTCAAGTGCTCGTGAAGATAACATGATAAAACTTGACGATGACTACCAAAGTTTAAAATTTAAAGCGACCCAACCGTTATACTCTGGCTGTGAGAAAGATCAACCAACTTTACATGCCATGGTTGGTTTGCACAGTTTGAAGACGCCGTACGGTTTGTCTGGCAATAGCGTGAAGGGAATTCTGAAATGGGTGAAGGGCTTATTACCCAAGGTGAATATGCTTCCAAATAGCTATCCTGTTATGAAGAACAGTTTGAAAGGTTTGGGAATGAAGTATAAATCGATTCATGCTTGTGTGTATGACTGCATACTATACCAAAAGGAGTATGAAAATCTCGATCGTTGTCCGGTATGCGATGAACCTAGATATGTCCAATCTACTAGTAAGGAAGGCACAAGCTCAAAAGTGCCTCAAAAAGTATTGAAATATTTTCCCGTTGGGCCTAGATTAAAGCGATTTTTCACAGTACCATGGATTGCAGAGGCAATGACTTGGCATGCTAGGGCAGAAGTAGGGGGTAATATCATGCGTCATCCTATTGATTCTACTGCCTGGCGGAGGATGAATTTTGAGTATCCCAATTTTGCTCGAGAACAACGCAACATTCGTTTGGCTATATCAATAGATGGTTTCAATCCATTTGGAAATCTAAGCACCAATCAGAGTGTATGGCCAGTGATCCTAGCCCCACTCAACCTCCCTCCTTCACAGTGTATGAGACCTGAATTTTCGATGATGGCTTTATTGATACCCGGGCCAAAGGCACCAAGTGATGACATTGATATCTACCTGGATCCTTTGGTAAAATAATTAAATGAGTTGTGGGAAGAGGGTGTGCAATCATTTGACTCTTTTTGAAAAGAAGAGTTTACGCTGAAAGCTATGTTGATGTGGACAATTCATGATTTTCCAGCTTATGGGACATTATCCGGATGTGTAGTACATGGTTATTTGGGGTGTCCTATTTGTGGAGAGGAGACTGAATCTCTTCGTCTATCCTCTAGCTTAAAAAATATATACCATTGCCACAAGAGGTTTTTACCCCCGGCTCATAGTTTCAGATTTGAGAAAGGTTCCAATTTTTTATTGGGCGGAGTTGAACATAGGCTACCGCCAAGACAACTTTCGGGTTCAGAAATTGAAAGTAAATCTTCTGAATGTGGCCCAAATATGCCAGGTAAGAATCCCAAATTTAAGAATGTCAAGCATAAGAAGACCCCAACTGGGAATGAAACTGAGATAAGAAAGGCATGGTCTCAGAGGTCAATTTTATTTGACTTGCCTTATTGGAAGAAAAACCCGGTGCGCCATGTATTGGATGTGATGCATGCAGAGAAGAACTTCATTGAACATATTATGGGTACTTGCCTTGGGGGGAGTCATTCGAAGGATGGAGAAAATGCACGAAAAGACCTTAAAACGTTAAAACTTAAGCCACAACTATGGTTGAAAGAAGATAGTAGGGGAAGGACAATAATTCCCCCTGGTGCGTTTACTTTGACGAGTGGGGAAAGGAAGGTGCTTCTAGACACAATAAATAATTTGAAGGGCCCATCTACTTTTTCTTCCAACTTGCAAAGGATTGTGAATTATGCTACTCATGATTTACATAAATGTAAGTCCCACGATTGGCATGTGATCATGCAATTGGTTCCTCTATTATTTAAGCACTGTTTCTCCAAGCAAAAGGATTTGCGTAGGGCTATTATGCAAATTAGTATTACCTTCTCCCTCTTGTGTGAGAAGGTAGTGAATCGAGAACACATAGTGGCCGCAAAATTGGCTGTGAACGAAGCGATTTGTGTATTGGAGAAGTACTTTCCCCAGCATTCTTTGACATAAGTGTTCACTTATTGGTACACCTATGCGACGAGGCACTTCTTTGTGGTTCAGTTAGATATCGGTTGATGTATCCGTTTGAAAGATTGATGAAAGTTTTTAAAGATTACGCCAAGAATACGCGATATATTGCAGGATCAATTGCAGAGGAATACATCACCGTGGAGTCATCAATATATACTCAGGAATATATGTCTGACTCGACCAACGTTGATGACACTGATGAATTCCTCGATGATTGTGGTAATGTGATGGGAAAACGAGTGAAATTAACGAGTTTGCAACATGAACAAGTAGCTCATTATCTATTTGACACACATGAAGATGTCGAAGAATGGAAAAAGTAAGTTTTGAATATTATAATGTTTAACATTATTTTAGATTATTTTATACATGATTAATTTTGTAATATGCAGTAAATATGAAGCCTGTGAGAACAATAAAAGACGAAAAACAATGGTACAATCAGACAACGAATTTAGGCTATGGTTGACACAAGAGCTAATTATAATGAAAGCAGTCGTTATATAACGTTACATTACACTCAAATTTTACCACTAATATAATTAATTTATCTATATTCTCAGCTCCTAAAGATGGGTGATGCGACATCAAGGCTTGCTCGTCTAGCCACTGGACCCTTGTTCGTGGCACAAAAGTAAAAGTATCGATTGAACGATTACATTTTCGGCGCTAAAGTGTACGAGAAAAGTACAAATGTACAGAAATCGGGAATTTCATACAAGGCTCTTACTTTCTTTCGAGCGAGCGCAAAAGATAAAAACCTCGTTGAAGCTGAAATGACTTACTATGGTGTAATCCAAAATATATTTGAATTGGATTATATAAGCTTTAAAGAGGTTGTATTTTACTGTGAATGGGTAAGAGTTGAGGATAAAATTCTTGTAAAGTTGATCCTGTCACCAATTTGATCATGGTTGACTTGTCCAAGTTGAAGAGCAACGGCCACGTGAGCGATGAGCCGTTTGTTTGTGCATTTCAAAAGGTTAAGAAAGTGTTTTACTCGGAGTATATCAATAACGAGCCATGTTCAATTGTCCAACACGCGCCAAGGCGTCTAAATAGTAGGACTTGGCTTCTCCTACCGAATATCAATCCATTTTTGATGATAACCCGAATTTGAAACAATTTTTCAATTTGTAATAAATATTTCAATTTGTACCGAAACATCCATTTTTAATGCTTTTAATTGATCTGCACTTTGTCATTTTCACTCTTGTGTAGTGTGCGTGTGTGGAGAGGATATTAATACATAAATATTCCAACTACATCTAAGTTTTGTTTATACTAATCCATGAATATACGCTTCTTACCTTTAATAGGTGATTAGTACATAGTTATTTGGGGTGTCCTATTTGTGGAGAGGAGACTGAATCTCTTCGTCTATCCGAACACTAAGAAATGCCATAATCCTATGGGGCGATGCTCTGCAAATTCCTCCCAACCGTTATGTAGCCAAACATCACCAGTTGAAGTTGTCAATTCCACTTTCCATACCCCACCACTTGGAACTTCTAACAAAACATGGGAGACCATTGAAAGGTGGAATTGACAACTTCAACTGCTAATTTTTGGCTACACAACAGTTGGAAGGAATTTGCAACGCATAACTCCATAGGATTATGGTATTTCTTAGTGTTTAGATATGAAGAGAATTATATTTGACATGATTGCCCGGGATACATTAGTTAGAAGGAGGTTCCATATGAGCTCAAGTTAGCTGTTTGAGTGACACTACAGGTAATGTATTTATATTTATATGTCAATTTTGATTTCGATTTCAATTATGATTTATATTTATCTATATTTGAGGGGCGGATACTAATTTTACTTTATTTCAATTCAGGGGACAGGGAGTGGCCCTAAAGGTAGGCCACATATGCTCTATACTTATGTGGCTATTCGGACGAGAAGGGAAGGATAAGGAGGTGTCCCCGAGGGTCGCGGTACAAAATCTCTTTTCCATGAAAATAGTTTGTAGATTTGAGATAATTGATGGTGATGTTGTTTCTTCTTAAATAGTTTCTATTTTGAATATATATTTGCATTATCTTTAGTTTGTTTGGATATATGATGTTTGGAACAGGTGCAACGTTGCTATAACAGGTACAAATATACTGCTGGGCAGTGGCAGTGGCCATACTGCCAAGCAAATTTTTTTAAATTCTGCCCGGAATTGTCACGGTCATTGACCGTGACACGTCTATGACAAAAAGTTGTCACGGACGTGTCACGGTCAATGACCGTGACAATTTTTTAAAGAAGGGTCACGGCTTCAGGGTCATTGACCGCGACACGACCGTGACAAAAAAAGTTGTCTCGCCTCGAAATGTCACGGTCATTGACCATGACAAGTTGGATTTGTCAAGGTCAGTGACCTTGACAATTAGGCAGATTTGGTGTAGTGCGTAGGCCTTGGACTAGACGCCACATTCTATTGCGATGTTTTGTGCTTTGGGAGAGAGGTGGTGGGACACTACCTATACCTTCCATTTGGGTTTCAAGGATATAATTTTCACTCCCATTGATGCGCAGCATTTGTTGAGGATGGATTTCAAGGGTGCATACATTGAGTTGGACTATACTATGAGGGTGAAGCCGGAGGTGATTCAAGCGGCGTTGGGGGATGTGGGTAGGATCAATTCTTGGAATTATATCTGTATCTATTCTCTTCTGGAGGTTCTCTTAAGTCATAAGATAGATGACACTAATGGGAATCAGGTGAGATAGATGGCCCGATTATTTATTATGTTTCTGTTGGGTAGCTCCTTGGTGGCGATAAGTGGCGACGTCATCCATATCTTGTTTTTGCCATATTTGAGGACATTTTTTAATGTCCCTCTCTATGATTAGGGGAGCCTGACTTTGGATACCCTTTATTAATCTCTAGATGCATTTAATCGGTGTTGTCGGCAAACTTTTATGGGATCGATGTACCTTTTGGATGTAACTTTCACTTTTCCTTTTCTTCTTATGCGTTTCCTTGCACTTTCATTTAGTTTTCTCTTTGTTGATTCCTTTCTTTTTGCAGAAGTGGTTCTATGAGGTGATTAGGCTCAATGTGAGGTTGATATGACTAAAGTACAAGGATTTGGGGGACCTCTGTCAGATGTACCGATGGCAGAAGCCCAACAGGTAGTCAAATCAGTCCTTGTCCCTGGCGATGGTGCGGTAGGCTTTAACGAGTGATCAGGTTATTTCGTATTTCTTATGAATCCTCTTTTGGCATTTTCTTTCTTTGCATGGATATTGATCTTTTATCAGGGATTGCAGGGATCCTTTTACCCGTGGAGGACTTCTCCTCAATATAAAGGGGTGACGGGTATGAATGCGCAGATGAGGAGGTTGTAGTCATGTGAGTTTGGGGTATATCTAGTACCTATAATAGGGTTGTGGGGAAAATGAGGCGACATCTAATTCTAGTTTTTTCCCTTTGGTATTTTCTTGCGAATTCATCATTGACTGTGGAAGCTCGGTGTTGACCATGTTGAATGCTTGATGTAGAAGCATTGCGCCTGGAAAGAGACTTCAACGAGGAAAAGAGAGATGCATATTTTTTTAATTATCTTGATTTAATTGCTTATTCTATATGCATTATTATTTGATGCTGATTTTTTACTTTGAGAAAGAGTAGGAAAAGTGTGTTTTCTGGAAATTTTTGAATATGTTTGAATAGAAGATGGCCTCGCAGGCTTGGTTGAAAGAGAGCTTCCCTTTTTAAGGGATTTATTTTGAGAGAAAGTAGGAAAAATGAGTTTTTTTGGAATTTTTTAAATAGAGGCAGGCCTTGGCGGCTTGGTTAGTATATGGATGAGGGGATATAAAGCTTGGTTGTAAAGTGGGGATTGTCGCCTTAGTTGGAATGTTTTGAATCTGGTGTGTTGAACAAACTATAATGATGCAGGTTTTCTTGGAGTTGTTGCTTTGGATGAGACTTCGCATTCTACTATGGTGTTGTGTGCTTTTGGTGAGAGGTAGTGGGACACTATCCACACCTTCCATTTAGGCTTCGGGGAGATGACTGTCACTCCCATAGACATTCAGCAGCCGATACAGATTGATTGTGAAGGTTTTTGGAGATGTTAGATTTGCCGAAGTTGTTACCTTAGGCCTTCCTGCGAGGATTTTGCTGGTGATAGGGGGCTTAATGGTGGATCCCCATTTGGATGCGATAACAAAGTGGTTATTTTACTGTCATAACCATGCGATGGGGATATTAACTGAGACTCTGAGTGGTCTTAATGCTTGGAGGAAAGGTCGCTCTGAGTTTTTGAGAAGGAGACTGATGATGTTGTTCAAGTGGTTGGCTGAGAGGTTCCATCTGGCGGTTCCACTGGAGTATCCCTTGGTAGGCGTGCTAAATTTCTTTGCTCGGTTCTTTATCAGTTTTGTCCCATCTGTGGAGAACTCGATTAATTGGTTCATGGAGCGTGGAGCCTAGTGCCTTCGTTGGTAGAACTTGGTATAGTCCATGTAGTTCTCAAATATCTTGACTTGGTTGAACTTCTTTGATAACATCTTGATGTCTTCCTTGACCTTTTTCAGTTCTTCCTCCTTGGGATCAATGGGTATTGTCAAGTTAGCTCCTGGCTGGGAAAGGTTTTGCCTAGGAGTTGAGCTGGTGATGGCCCATTGGCAGACGGGGAACACGGAGCATGTTGATATTCTTCTGAGACACAAACAGTCTTGGGAGCGGGTGGATCCATGGCTCAAGGAAAGACGACCTCAGGTTCTTTGGGAACTTGGAACCGGTTTTGCAACATCTCATAAACTTCGATACGGAGGTTGTCAATCTTGGCACTGAGTTGCACTAAGACTGTCATCAGATCAGGCTAAATGCTCGGTGCTTGATCGGCATTTTCCATGAAGGAATAATGAAGGTAGATTTTTGAATTGAATGAAGTAGTGAAGCTTCGGGGCGGTTTGACCGAAGATCGAAGCTAATAGGGATCGAGGCCAAGAATCGGGTATGCGATTGACCTGAGAAGGAAAATGATTTAAAATTATTTTTGAAAAGGGAAGAAAGGATTTTTTTGGTATTTTGTAAAAAAGAGGTAAGATATTTTTGACACTTTGGTAAAAAGGAGGAAAAATGCTTTTGGCATTTTTTATAAAGAGGAGGAAAAATGTTTTTGGTATTTTTGATGAAATGGAGGAAAAATGTTTTTGGTATATTTGATGAAAAGGAAGAGAAATGTTTTTTGGTATTTTAGTTAATTGAGAAAGTAGAGGAAAAATGAGAGAAGAGTCTGAGCATGATTACTACTACTACTACTATTATTATTATTATTATTATTATTATTATTATTATTATTATTATTATTATTATTATTATTATTATTATTATTATTATTATTATTATTATTATTATTATTATTATTATTATTATTATTATTATTATTATTATTGTTATTATTATTAATATTATTATTATTATTATTATTATTATTATTATTATTATTATTATTATTATTATTATTATTATTATTATTATGTTTTCACTTGTATTAAGTTTACCTAAATGCAAAAAAAAAAATGTCGGACAATACCCGAGCTTGGGAAAATTTGGTTTAAAAAATAGGTAAGATGTGGTTTGACTTGTTTCCAAGATTAAGGACAGGGTCCTATTTTGAAAAAGTGACGAAGTTGCGGGACCATTTGGGCGACATGTTGACCCGGCATTTTGGTCGAGTTTCGTGTGGCAATCAACAAACTAAATATGAGTTCCCTAGGTTTGACACCTATATGAGGTTTATGCAGTTGTTGGGTTAGTGGGAGTGGTCCCCCCTTTGGCATGACTTCCACGATATACATTTTGCTTTTCATGGGAATTGGTTGTGTGGACATGCCATTTGATATACCTGAGTGTACGTGAAATGCCTCACTATATAACTCATGGGGATAGTACGCGTGAGAGGAGATTCGATAGAGACGTCCTACGTGAATGTGTTCCCTATTATATACCTCCCATCATGAGTTAGGTAAAGCGGTGCGATACGGGGAGAATCGTTTGATGTACGTCGAAGGTACTAGGACAATGGAAGGTGAAAGTCATATTTCTTAGGCTAATTGCGACTTGTCGGACTAGCGCCCATCACAAAGTGACCCCCCAGTACGGGACAAACTTTTGGTCAATAGCCATGCTCTTGGTGATGTAGTGTACAAAATGCATGATTCTTGATTAGTATATTATGGAGAGAGTCTTTTACTTGGCATGATGATTAAAATAACCACTATACTAATAGGGAAGAATGTACAAGTATCATAAAAAGTAAATCTAGCATGGAGCTTAAAGACTATCCTAAGCATGGATACATGTGAGTGAGTGATATGTGAATATCTACAAGTGAGTGTGTGGTAGTGAGATTAAGCATGGATCAAATACAAGTGACATGTGATATGTGCAAGTGAGCATGGATATATACAAGTGTGATAAGTGAGGTGTGTTCTAGTGAAACAAAAGCATGTATATTCTCAATGGTGTGTGAAACATGTGAATATAACTGATCCTACATACAAGTGCAAGTAGTGTGAGGTGTACATGGAGGGTATTTACAAGTGTATGAGGTAAAAAGTGAGTGAGAAGTGATATAAACACGAGGTAGATATATACAAGACGTAATAGAGGAAAAAGGAAACATACAGATAGGTGCATACGCACACATGCATAAAATGATAACATCCATATACGAATAGAGTCTAGCCCTCTTATAATAAACAAAATTCCCCTGTGGGGTCACCATTTTGGCCATCCCACATCCCTAGTCGGCGCACACGCCCAATGGTGGGGTTTGCGCCCTTTCTCGGGGAGCTTCGACCTTCGGTAAATGTGGGGTGATGTATAGAGATAGTGTCTCCATCCTAGTTTGCATAAAACATGCAAAAGAAATGTTTCCACCTAGAGAGAATGGCATCAACAACATACTGATGCTTGCGAAACCAATTAGTTCAAGGATTCAGGGGTTAAGTTACGGAATGGGAAGGTATTAGGCACTTATCCCTCCATTTTGGTCTCTCACGGGCATGTGTTATTCTTCTCCTTAACAACTTCGTGAAATGTGTGTGCGTGTATATATAAATGGAGAATGGGTTTACTCGACTCACATCATAAAGGAAAGCGGAGTGAGTTCATCTATAGGAGTGTTCCCAAAATAGTCATTAAAGATAAAATGTGTGTGTCTGTCGGGCCACTGATTGTTTATGAAAGAAAGATGTATATATTGTACAAACCGCGAGCATGGCTCACAACACTATAGAAAAACTCGCTAATGGTCATGGCCAAAATCCCTGACCAAGAATGTGGGTCACGGACTTGGGTCATGACCATTTTGTGCACGACCAATTTCGTGGGTCGCGGCCCAAGTTCGTGACCAATCTAGGGGTCACAGCCCTTAGGGGTCGCGACAGATGGTCACGAACTTGGGTCGTGACCCACACCGCGATGAGGAAAGAATGGTCGTGGCCAAAGTCTATGACCCCCAATCGTGACAAAATTTGGTCGCGGCCAAAGTCCATGACCCACATCGCGATGAAAAAAAAGGTCGCGTCCAAAGTTCGTGACCCACAGCACGACGAAAAAAATTGGTCGTTGCAAAGTCCGTGACCCATACCACGACCATTTTTTATCGCGGTGTGGGTCACGGAATTGTTTTCCAATTTTTTTCATCTCATCGTGGGTCACGAAATTGTTTTCCAATTTTTTTCATCGCATAGTGGGTCACGGACTTTGGCCGCGACCATTTTTGTTCACGATTGGGGGTCATGGACTTTGGCCGCGACCATTTTTATGGGCGACGAAAAACATAAAAATGGTCATGGACAAAGTCCATGGCCATATTTAACTACAATTAAAAAATATTTTTTGTCCAATCCTAAAATTGGGGGTCCTGCGACTGCACGGTCAGTTACTACAGGTAACTTTGGACACATATGAGGTGTTACAAATATTTATTATTGGAAAAATGATAAAAAAATCACAAATTGCGAATCGGGAACATTGTTAATAAACTAATATATATACAAACTTAAAAATATAACACGTCTTAATAATTCACAGACAAAAAAAAATTGGGTAGAGTTTCCTATGTTTTCTAGACATTCCAAACCTTGTTAATATAAAACCTGCTTATTGTAAAGCCTGCACGGCTAGAAAATTTAACAATCAAATTATAGATGCCCGCACGGCTGTAACACATAAAAACATAATCTTGAATGTCCACAACATTATAAAAATAAACTTCATGTTGTAAACCATAGCCTCCTTCATTTGTTCCACGTGCAAAAAAGCAAATGAGACAATGTTATCCTACAAATGATAGGATAAAAAAAAGTGATATCAGTAAACAAGTAGTTTTACAAAAATCTTATTCAAACTATCAACTTGTCAAAAATCTTATTCAAATTAAGCCTAAGTCTAGAAATTTTTGAATAATCGTCGTATTCTCAAATCGGGATACCCATGACCAAGCGGTCAGTTCCTACGAGTTACATTGGTCCCATATGAGGAGTTAGTGCCTCTCACGGGGCTGCTTGGATGCTGTTTCGGTTTTTCGCACTCTGACGCCAAGTTTTTAAGCCTAAGTCTAGAAATTTTCAAATTATCATTGTATTATCAAATCGGGAGCCCTGTGATAGCGCGATCAGTTCCTACAAGTTACATTGGTCCTGTGCGAGGTGTTGGCGTATCTCACGGGGCCATTTGGGGGTTGTTTTAGGGTTCCCCCTCTGACACCATGTTTTTAAGCCTAATTATAGATATTTTCAAATTATCATCGTATTCTCAAACTGGGAGTCCCGTGACCACGCAGTTAGTTCCTACGAGTTACATTGGTCCCATACGAGGTGTCGGTGCCTCTTACATGGCTATTTGGAGGCTGTTTCGGGTTTTCACACTCTGACGCCAAGTTTTTAAGCCTAAGTCTAGAAATTTTCAAATTATCGTATTCTCAAACTGGGAGTATCGTGATCGTGCGGTCAGTTCTTACGAGTTACATTGGTCCTGTGCGAGGTGTCAGTGCCTCTCACGGGGCCGTTCGGGGCCTGTTTTGGGTTTTTGCCCTCTAATGCCATGTTTTTAAGCCTAAGTTCTGATATTTGAAAATTATCATCGTATTCTAAAATTGGGAGTCCCATGATCGCGTGGTAAGTTTCTACGAGTTACATTGGTCTCGTGCAAGGTGTTGGTGCCTCTCACAGGGCCGTTCGGGGGTTGTGTCGGGTTTTTGCCTTCTAATGCCATATTTTTAAGCCTAAGTGCTAATATTTTAAAATTATCATCGTATTCTAAAATAGGGAGTCCCGTGATCGCGCGGGTAGTTTCTACGAGTTACACTGGTCCCATGCGAGGTGTTGGTGCCTCTCAAGGGGCCGTTCAGGGGCTGTGTCAGGTTTTTGCCCTCTAACACCATGTTTTTAAGCCTAATTCCTAATATTTTCAAATTATCATCGTATTCTCAAACCAATAGTCCCGTGATCGCTCGATCAGTTCCTATGAGTTACATTGGTCCCGTGCGAGGTGTTGGTGCCTCTCACGATGCCGTTCAGGGGCTATTTTTTTTCCTCTAACGCCATGGTTTTAGCTTAAGTCCTAATATTTTTAAATTATCCTCGTATTCTAAAGTTGGGAGTTTCGTGATTGCACGGTCAGTTCTTACGAGTTACATTGGTTCCTGCAAGGTGCTGGTGACTCACAGGGGGTCGTTCGGGGGTTGTGTCGATTTTTTGCCTTCTAATGCCATGTTTATAAGCCTAGTTCCTGATATTTTCAAATTATCATCATATTCTCAAATCGGGAGTCCGTTATCTCTCGGTCAGTTACTACGAGTTACATTGGTCCTGTGCAAGGTGTTGGTGCCTCTTTCGTGGCCGTTCGGGGGCTGTTTCGATTTTTTGCCCTTAATGCCATGTATTTAAGCCTAAGTTCTAAAATTTTCATTTTATCATTGTATTCCCAAACCGGGAGTCCCAAGATCACGCGATCAATTCCTACGAGTTACATTGATCCCGTGCGAGGTGTTTGTGCCTCTTACGGGGCCGTTCGGGGGCGGGTTCGGGTTTTCTCCATCAAACGCTATATTTTTAAGCCTAAGTCTAGAAAATTTTAAATTATCATGGTATTCTAAAATCGGGAGTCCCGCGGTCGCGAGGTCAGTTCCTACGAGTGACATTGGTGTCTACGAGGTGTCGGTGCTTCTCACGGGTTCGTTCGGAGGCTATTTTAAGCTTTTGCCTTCCTACGCTATGTTTTCAAGCCTAAGTATAGAAATTTACAAATTGCCATCGTAGTCTCAAACTGGGAGTCTCATGATCTTGCGATTAGTTTCTACGAGTTACATTGGTCCCGTGCAAGGTGTTGGTGCCTCTCAGAGGGACGTTCGCGGGCTGTTTCGGGTTTTTGCCTTCTAACGTCATGTTTTTAAGCCTAAGTCTAGAAATTTCAAATTATTATCGTATTCTCAAATCGGGAGTCCCCTGTTCGCGCGGTCAATTTCTACGAGTTACATTGGTCTCGTACGAGGTGTTGGTGCCTCTCACGGGGCCATTTGGGGGCTGCCATTTTAGCCCTCTAACGCTATGTTTTTAAGCCTAAGTCATGATATTTTCAAATGATTGTCATATTCTCAAATCGGGAGTCCCGTGACTGTGCGATCAATTCCTACGAGTTACATTGGTCCCGTGCGAGGTGTGGGTGCCTCTCACAGTGCCGTTCGGGGCCTTTTTCGGGTTTTTGCCTTCTAACACCATGTTTTTAAGCCCAAGTCTAGAAATTTACAAATTATCGTCGTATTCTCAAACTGGGAGTCCCGTGATCGCGTGGTCACTTCCTACAGTTATATTGGTCCCGTGCAAGGTGTTGGTGCCTCTCCATTTGAAAATTAAAAATTCAATAAAAAAAATAAAAATACACATTAATGTAAGTAACATTACCCAACAAACATGCCAAATAATTCATAGAATTAATTAGTTGTACCTGATAGTGTGTGTAATAGTATAAATGAGTACTTGTAACACACACAAAAAAAAAATTAGTAAATGCATCAGTTATAGTTAGCAATAAATAGTAAAGAAAACCCCAACACTCACCTTGAAATCTTTTATCCTTAAATAAAGCCCAAATAACCCCCAATATAATATGATGGCATGCATATAATCTAGAACAAGGTGGATATAATTTTTTTTACTTGTTAAAAATCCATTGAATAATATTTTGTTAAAAAAATATTATTTCTAGGGTTTACTAAACCCTAATATTTTTTTGACATAAATCTATAAATACACACACATACAATCTATACATACACACACATACAATTTAGGATTTATTGATAAAAAATAACTTATTTATTCATAGTTACACACATAAACACACATATACACATAAATTTATGCATACACACACATATAAACATAAATCTATACATACACACACACATACACACACAAATAGAAATCTATACACACACATATACACAAATAGAAATATATATATTCACACACATATCACCCACAAATTAACAAATCGAATGCACACACATATACACACATACCTTTAACAAATCTGAGAGCTGGAACCGCGGAAACCCCTTAGCAGAAATCGAATCGCAAAAATTACCCAAACCTCCTTAGCCAAAATGGCAAATTCCTAAATAGAAACTAAAGTCTGTGAAAATCGTATTTTTTAATGGCTGAACTTGGTCACGGCCAAAAGGTGTGATTCACTATCACGACCCATTAGTTCCTTACTTGCGCGACAATAGTAGCAGATTGACGAATGGTCATGGCCTAGAGCCATGATCCCCATGCGCGGAAATAGCAGACCTTCAATTGAGGCATGGTCACGACACCTAACAGTGACCCCATTAGTTCCTTATACCTGCTACCTGAATGACGAATGGTTAGGAACTACAACCATCACCCCCATGCGTCACCAACAATAGACCTTCAATTGAAGGATGGTCACATCCCATAGCCATGACCCTCACCAAGAAATGGTCATGGCCCCTGGCCGTGACCCCATATGTGTGTGTTTTGTGCTTCATCATGCCTACAGTCACGATCACGGTCAAAGTCCATGACCCATCCGCGACCAAAATTGGAGGGAATTTTGGCACTAACATGGTCACGCCAAGGTCACGGACCAAGTCTGTGACCCATAGTGGTTGAGGATTTGGTCCGTGACCACTTCTAGAGCATCCATGACTCATTGTGGTAATGAATATAGTCACGCTAAAAATTAAGTTGGTCACGACCCAAGTTCGCGACCAGTTGGTCGCAGACTTAGGCCGTGACCAACTGATTGTGACCATTCGCAAGATTTGGTGTAGTGCAAATATATTATGTAGAAAATATATAAACCAAAATAGGAAAGTAGGACTCGAATATCGGGTTTATCTTGAGACGCCTACGTATCCTAAAGAGGCATCAAAGTCCACGTAGTTCTCATGCAACACGGGGGTGGGGTTTATCCTATAAATCTAAGCAGAGATTTTATTATATGCGTGTTTGTAGAAAAAGATTGTTTTAGTTGAGAAGATGTAGTGGGAAATCCCCATTTGGAATTCATAAGCAAAACCTTCTTTTTCTTGTTTTTTTTTTTATAGAATATATAGTATGTACAATACTACTAATAAAAAGTGGGATATTAATATGCGTGAACTAACAAATATCAAATGCTAAAGTAAGAATTGAATAACTAATGTGAAAATAAGGAAATTTAAAGAGAGAGTGAAATATTTGGACCCTTTTTAGAAGATTTAAGATTGATCTTGATTGTTAAAGGGTTGATCTTGCAAGTGGATAGAGGTGCTAGGAGTAGAGGTAAGGGAATTTGCTATTTTGGTTAAGGAAAGGATGGAAACAGAATGTGGGGGAGAGGTTTCAATATAGAAACCAAACTGATTTTGAGAGAATGATGCTAAGATCACTGGGAGGGATTTTTCTGAGGTGCCTTTCGAAGTGAGATCATGCTCCCTTTATATAGGGTCAAGAGGGTGCATATCGACATTTTCCTTGACATGCCTATCGATATACAACCCCAGACACACTACCGATAGGCAAGACAATGGGTTTACCATTCGGTAGTCTCACGCAGATTTTTCAGGAAAATGATCATAAAACACAATTTGTTAGTTCGAATCAAGTATGAATCATGCACGAGATGTACCATTGGAAAGGTTATTCAAACACCTTTATGAATCCATGGTACGATCGCGGTTCCAGGAGTTGACTGTGGTCAAATGAGGCTCAGAAGCATTTGATGGTCTTTTGGAAAAGAGATTCCCAAAGGAAAATGGATTGTTTGTCCGAACTATAAGGCCGATTCATGGACAGGATGGACCGTTGGAAAGGTTATTCATATTTTTTTATTCGAAGAGTTGACCGTGGTCAAATAAGGCCCTGAAGTTCTCAGTGACTCTTCAAAGTAAAACATGTCGTTCATCCATATCGTAAGGCTGATTTTTTGCACGGGATGGACCGTTAGAAAGAGGATTCAGAGACCTTTGAAGATTCATTCATTCTTGGTTAAGATGAAGATTTGACCCGAGTCAAATGGATCCCGATAGCGCCCGATGTCCTCTATATCAATTTTCAGGGGAAACATAATGTTCGTCCGAACCGTAAAGATAATTTGGTCATGAGGTGAATCATTAGAAAGGGGATTCAAATCCTTTCGAATATTAATTGAGTTTTCTCTCGAGCGAGGAAGTTAATTGGGGTCAAAACGGTCCCCAGGAGCTCCAGATAGGTTTTTTTATAGTAAGACTAACCGTTTGTCTTGACCATAAGGACGATTTGTGTACGAGGCCGATCATTGGAAAGGTAATTTTGATCTCTTTGAAGATTCACTGAGCTTTCGCTCAGATGACAAATTTGATCGGAGTCAAATGGGGCTCAAGATCACCCGGTGGCCTCTAGATCAGTACTCGGAGTATAACCTATGGTTTATGGTGAAGGAGGAAGTTATAGGGACCAAAGGAGATTCTTAGGAGGGTACTAAAATGTTATGTCTACACCTTGTACAAAGCCTTCTTCATACGAGGGACATTTTTTTAGAAACAAACCCCCTCATAGGTTAGTACCTTCGTACAAGATGGAGCTCATACACTGGAACTTTGTATGATGGTCGTTTGTTGAAAATATTTTTTTATAGGGGAGCCTTATAAATGGCACCTTGTTTGTATTTGGGAAGCCTCATTTATACGAGATATATTTTCTCAAAATTTAAGAATTATAACCTTACTTCAACAAAAACATGTAAAAAGGGGTCAGAAATCGTATTTTCGATCAGCAGACCGATATTTTTTTACTAATAAAAACCAACATTGATTTTGAAGAGTTTTATTATGAGTTATGAGATCCTATAAATTTCGTTAGTCCAAGATAACTAAAAGATAAAATCCATTTATTCTTTACTTCTAAAGGTAGAGCACGGGTGTTAACCCATAAATATGTGATGGATCGTGAACCAAGTAGAAGAGGATAACTGGACTCACACATCAGCATAAATAAGGTCGACCCTAGCTATCAACTTGGTCGTCACTAGAATGAGGTTGTCTCGGCCAATCTTAACAGTTCATTTAACACTATTAGTTAGAAGTCAGCTAACACTGTTAATTAACGCTGTTACATCAAGTATGTACTACGTGTTTGGATGGCATCAATATTTATTGCATGTGCACATGGATTAGATATGTAAATTATCTCCCCCATATGCCAATAACTAACTTTATGATTTCTCTTACATGTATGTAAAGTGTGTACTGAGTTAGCCTATAAAGTTGAGCCATGTGATACTCTCTTTTCTCTCTTATCTAACAGCATATAAATATTACACGCATGTGGTGTTACGGACCTTGAGCGGTGATGCGCTCGGGGGAAATTTTTCACGATGGATGTTCGGAAGTTCTTGTCTCCTAGTCTGTAATGTCCCCTCGAGGTCGGTTTTTTGGCTTTACGTGGATCAGGTGATTAAGACATTTCCCTGGAAGATGTTTGATGCCATGTCGAGGTTGACTCTCACACCCCTGGTTTTAGGCCTAGGACTAAGTGTGTTTTCATACAGTAAGGGGTTTTATCGGTTGTTCAGATTCTCCGATTTATTTTATATAAAAATGAACAAAAGGTTTGGGTTTGCTTTTTTAGGATAATATTAAGGCATGTTTAGGTCTGCAATTGATCCAAAGATTGTTGATATACGTGTTCAGGAACTGCGTTAAGAGTGGGGAAGGTATTAGGCACTCCACTTGTTCTCTATGCTTCCTCAACTATATGTTTAATATCTCTCTTTACATTATTTTATTACTTTTTAGTTATTTTTAGAACTGTTTTAGAGATTTTAGGTTGAGAATACTTTAAACGTAGGTATGTGATTAGGTATGAAATTCTATCAGTGATAGGTGTTGAACACGCACCTGTCCTCATACTTATATAACGGGTGGTTATTAGTATGTATATAAGTAAGCGAGAAAGCTTGGTTTTCAGATAGTTATATATCTCGTTCGAGGATTAAGGACAGATAGACAGGTAAGGTGAGAGATGATGGCATCTCTGTTATGACAACATATTGGGAGATATCCTATCAAGGCTGGTGCTCATGAGAAGGACTCATTATTGCGCCTATGTGACTAAGAAGACTTGGGATCAAAGCCTATGTAGTTTGGCAGCGTATTGTGTATATGTGTTTGCACGCTTGTGAAGGTGTGCACGAGATAATATGGGTGAAAGAGGGTATAAAAGAGGTGAGATATGATTTCACCTATGAGGGGATAATATACCAAGAGACATAATATGGAGTCTTGTGATCACAAAAGTACTCGGTATTGTGCCTATGTACCTACGCAACCATGAGATCAAAGACTACGTAGTTTGATCGTGTTTAGTTTATATGTGATTGCATGTTTGTATAGGTGTACGCGAGAGGTCAGGGATTTTAGATAGTTTGATAGCCCGTTTGGGTTAGAAGGGTATAATGGATAAGATATGATTTCATCTCAGTTGGTAAATATATCATAAGATATATTGTCGAGGCTTGTACTCATAAGATGGACTCATTATCGTGCCTACGTACTCATGTAGCCATGAGATCAAAGTCTACGTAGTTAGGTTGGTCATGTGTTCCGACGTGATGTCTGTGCAAGTGTAGGATTTGGCTTTGGGTGGAGCAGAAGTTATATGTAGGACAAAGGGTAGCTTTGGTAGAGGTTTAGAATGGGAGTCAACTTGAAGTTTTCGACAACTACATCCATCACCTGTGGGGCGATTACTAATTCGAGGGTGTTATTGAACCTTCGAAATAGTTTGAAGGTGTATCTCTAAGGATGTCATGTTCTAGACATCCTTGGATATGGAGGTAGAGGTAGAAGTGGGGGGAATTTGGATTGGGAATGGATGCATCCCTAAGAAATAATACACGGAGAGACGTATTATAAGGCTTGGACTTCACGAGTTTAGTTCAGTATAATGCCTACATACCTAAGGAGACTTGGGATCAAAGCCAATGTAATTATAACAAATAACACATATCTACGGGTGTAGGGGATGGGATACCGAGTATACAATATATAACATTATGGTATTTATGGAGCCTAGTCCTTAATATAACATTTCTGTTGTATTGGATTGATATATTTATTTTTTTAAAATACGTTAATTAAAGATGAATTTTGTCAAGTATTGATATGAAAAAACATATCCGGGGATCCGCCGTGGGGACAGGCTTTGTTCATTTGGAGAAGTGGTGGGAGTAGTAAGATTTTAGACTTTAGCTTGCGCAATGTTTCGGACTAACTCGACTGACTTACACTTTTTTAGTTTAATTAGAATTTTTTTAACATATGAGCATGCGAAGTCAATTAACATAGGTGTCAGGTTAAAAACTAGGCTTTGAAATATAAATGTTGTAAAGTGCATACCCGGTCCCCTAACCGGTGACCGGAATAAAAAATATAGAAAAATATGGACAGTTTATGACAATATATATGTGGGGTGTTTAACCGATATTTGAGCAGAGTTTCCTTACCCTTGTAGCGTGAACGGAATTTTTCTCGAGGGAATGTCCCCATATGAGGTGCTCGAGGTGGCCAGAGATCCATTTAGTCGGCATAACTTCATTTAGAAGTGCTGACTTTCACGAAATGAGTGCAAAGGTCTAACTCTGTTTTTCTTTTATATGTGAATTTTCAGAATTACGAATCTCTTTTGGGACTGAGGAGACACTTTTGAAGTACAAACTTTTTTCGAGACTTTTTCGAATGCTCTCGAGTATCTCGATTGCTCGGGATTGAGAAAGTTAGAAAATGGAATCCACATTGGGTTTGGGGGTCTTTTTGAATTTTGGTTGGGACCTCTATTAATAGGATCTGATTTGGGGCCTTTGACCTAATGGTCGAAGGTTTTTGATGGTCGATATAGTGTGGGGTAACACATGGATAGATGGTAAGAGATTTGGTTGGATTTATTAAGCATTACCCGAGGGGCGTTTAACTAAATTGTTAAAGATCTCTTCTACTGAACAACATATGGTCCTTGGGTCCTTTAACTGAACGGTTAAAGATATCGACAAGGCTTTTGGGGGCTATTGTGTAATTTTCTATTTTTTAAATGGGTCCTTGTAGTTTTTATTTGTGGGAGGTAAAGTCCTTTTGTCTTCCATTTTAGGGTATCTTACCTTTGAGATCTTAGTGGGCCCATGTTTAGTATGGTTTACCGGATGGGATAAATTGACACACACAATCGGATTACAAATCAGGGTGTCCACAGAGGCGCTCGTTTAAGAATGAGCACGGATGAACTCTCTTTGTTGAAATTGAAAGGACTCAAAATTGGGTTTGCTCATTTTAGAGAGGTACGAGGCATAGATTTGATAGGTAGCAAATTTTGGGTGTTGAAGTGGGATTTATTAAAAAGGTGTGATGGTTTGATCGAATGATTAAATTTTTGGTTAAGTTGGTCAAGGGGCTTAACCATTCAGTTAAAGGACCTAGCATCCTAAACCTATTAATAGGGGATGTCCTATTCAGTTTCCCCCTTCTTCCCACTTCTCTTTCATTCTCTCATTTTTATCTCTTTGTAAGACATTTATTCCTTCTCTTGCGAGTTCATTTCTTGGTTATTCAAGGACCTTTTGGATCCTATCATGGTTGGACATGGAGAGATTCAGTCCTTGGGCCCAAATCAGGCCGAGGGGGCTGTGGAGGATGATGCAGCACCGACAGTGCAAGACATTCAATTGGAGGTGGGGCCTTAGCTAGATATATTCATTTCTGGGTCCACAGGGTATCAAAGTGTGGTACCTCATGATGATTATTGGGTGGGAGTAGTGTGGCGATGGGAAGCAACGGTGCTTGGGGAGCGGGTTGCTTGTTATCCTCCCCTACTAACGAACTTGGAGGACACAAAGGTCGTTTTGCGAGAGTATGATATTCACTGGCTTTCGAGGGAGCGTCCCTTAGATGCTCCACACGTAAGTTCTCTAATTTTTATATTTTTTCCCCATATTCCTTATGTTTGGTTAGTTTATAGATTTATCATTTTTGCCTATGCTTGATCCGGTGATGGCATTTTTCATAATTTTGGGACTTAAAATGTGGTAACTCGATATTTGTCACACGTCCTAGTGTAAAATAATAATAATAATAATAATAATAATAATAAAGTAGTAGTAGTAGTAGTAGTAGTAGTAGTAGTAGTAGTAGTAGTACCATGAGTAGGCATGTTGGGGTGGGGAAACGGGTGTACCCTAAGGAGTAGAAGGGGTGTTTGAATTTTAGTATGGTAAAATAGATTTGAATATATAATGATAAATAATAATAATAATAATAATAATAATAATAATAATAATAATAATAATAATAATAATAATAATAATAATAATAATAATAATAATAATAAAGACACAAGATAATAATAAAGTGAAGAAAAGGGAAATGGCAACTGAGGGAAGTATATCAGAATTGGCGCCACGTGGCCGAACACATGGAAAGCCATGCGAGAAGCGCATGGAGGGAGAATAAGATAAGGAGGGAACGAATATTAAAGATATTAAATCAGATCTTGGAGATTATGTTAAAAACTCGGAAGGCCGTCGTTAATAGGACTCCTGAATCCGGTCAAGATAGATACAAAGAGGCCTAAGAATATGGGACACCTAGGTCTATAAACAAGGGAAATCTAGATCGAATGAATGGTATTATAAATTGAACGTAAAAACTTGGACTCTTAGCTAGCATCTGTAGCACTCCATCTATTACCATCCTTTGATGCTAATAAACCGTAACTAGCCATATTTTTTAGGAATTAAAAATGAATTAATTCGTTTAAATTTAATTTACACATGTGACCTAATTTACTGAAAATTAAATATTATGGGTTAATTAAATTATTAATTGGAGATAAATGATTAACGTTTATCGAATCAAATTACTAAGTGAATAGTAACTATGTATTTGACGTCATAATGAGTGATAGTATTTTATCTCAATCGGGTGTCGTGTGTGGACTATATGAGGTCATGATAGGAAATTATTTGTGAGTAACTCGAATGGTGATTTTGAGGTCATCGTTGAGTCCAAAAGGGTGAAACAGTAAAAATAGTATACCCGGGTGTATAGTTTGGGTCCCGAGACAGTTTTAGACCAAACCGACACCACGAGAGGGCATTCGTAGTCATTCGGTAGCCTCGGGGTTAAGGGAGATACGAATTTCCAAAGGTTATATAAACTTGTAGTCGTGAGAGGGTAGGGTAAGAGGAATAAAAAATAGTTGGAGTGCATTGGAGAAGAAAGGGAGAGCATTCTTGGAGCTTAGGAGAGGGTTCTTGGAGATTTCAACCTTGTTCTTACATCACCCTCACCTTTGGAGTGTGGATTAGAAGAGAATCATCATCAAGAGAACCAAATCAGATCACTCCCATACAAGGAAAGTATTTGTCTTTCAAATTTTTATGAGTTATTATACCCATGTAGAGTAGGGCCTTTGAATTAAGGATAATTAATACCATTCTTATGATTTGATGAACATAACTCATAATTCGAAATAGGATTGCATGTAGAATGAATCCAATTGTATAAATAAAGTGAAATAAGAAGATATGGGATTTATATCATGGGATAAATATGGGTTTTGGATGAACTCATGTGAGCAACACAAAAATGTAGGGTTTAATGATTAGGGGAGTATTAATCTGATCAAGGATGAAATTGTATGGATTTTATAAGATATCATCCCTACATGTATATTTGATGTGTAGTTATGTTGATTGGGAGTTTGGGATTATTGTATAAAAGTTTGAGGAATTGGATGGTGTAAAAATTCGTAATAGCGAACTGGAGAAAAAAACACCTGATACATTTTGAATCGATTCCACCCAAGGGAAATCGATTCGGTTTGCCCAGAATTGAAAAAAATTCCTTTATGTTTTAAACCCTAAAATTTAGGATAATTCATAAGGGAGATGTTGGGACATTTTCAAACTATATAGGAGAATATGAAAATGTCAATAGGCCTATAGTGGATATTAGGTTTACATAAATTCAGACGAGTTAATGATTGGGATAATTGAGAAAATATCCATAATTAAGGAATGAATGAAATTCGAGAGGGGTCACGGAGTGAAGAGTGAACCTACATTTATGACCATTAGTATACGATGGGAATAACTACATATTAATTAAGGGATAACTATGGCCCTTAGAGTGGTATACTATGTACGAGTTGATAAAATTGGGTTATGTGCATACCTTCTGAACAAAATATGTATATAGGTTGTGTGAATACCTATAGATATGATTTGATTATGTGTGTAAACATACCTACACACTATGTGCAGTGTATTAGTGGGAATGACAGGTCGTTCGATTAGGTTAGGTGTGTGCGTATCCTAAAGGTTTATAACCATGTTCACATCCATTGTTGTGTTGATTAATTTTGAGTTCGAGGAGATATACCGAACAATTATTCCTTGATTGAGTAGGAGAGGTACAGGGACTTGATAGCAGAGTATGCCAGCATGAGAGGTGAGGATCTCAAGAGAGTGTACTTTGATATTACATGGGTAATACATAAATCATTTAATTTGTAATTTAAATACTTGTGAATTATTTTCAAAACATTTAGTTGGGCTCTGATCCGTATCAAAAATATTTTCAAAATATTTTAGGTGTCCAACCACAAGGATGCCAAGCTTTGAGATCCTATCCAGAGATGCGTAGCTGCAGGAGTGTGGAGGCTTGCAGGATATTACTTTAGACGCTTCAACTCATTCATTCTAGATAGGAGATTTCCTCAATAGTTAATTTGGATGTGTTTCCCTTAAGATTATTTATTTTATTCAGTTATGCATCAGACTGTATTATGATTTTAGTTTTACTTATTTCAGATTGTGGTTGGATTATATACTTGGAGAACCGATGGTTTATTCGGTTTCATTTATTGATATATATATGTCATGTGATTGTTCAGACTAAATTTATGTGTGAACGGTTTAGTTCATTTATTTATTTTCGCATGTGGTCATAATAAAAGATAAAATTTGACACCAAGTTTTTCGACAATGATTCTAAGAATGAACCAAATGGGATTTTGTTTGTTTTAATGAAGGAATGATCACCCGTGGTTAAAATAGGCGGGTGTCACATAAACTCTCTCCCCTCTTTTCCTCGTGGACATAGTCTGACCTAATGGTCGAACCACGTACATGGTGTGTTGTTACTATTTCTGTATTCATAATCATTTTGTGGACATTCCCGAATTCCATTATTTATTGTGGGTCAATAAACCCTACAACTTGGCGTCATATGTGTTAAAAAAAGTTCTCGCCACCGTTAAAGCTAATAAAGTTTGAGGATCATAATGAGCGCAAACCAGTCTCACCCTACTCACATAAGGAGTCACATTAAGTCTTAAATACGCATCATAAGGAGGGAACACACTCCTATTCGTCTTCTGTCTCTCCAACAACATTTAAGGTCCAAAGGACGGTCACCTGGGAGATCTGGACCAAGTCGACAATATCACACACCGTCAATCGATTGACTAGAGGAAAGAGTTGTTTCCTATTTTACCAATTTTTATGAGGAAAGGTTGGACGATAGCGATAAGGAGATCTCCTGATTGAGGAGGCAGTTGACTAATCAGTTTGAGGATCAAAAATCAAATTCTCATATTCAGTATCATTGTAGGAGGGGACCATGCTCTTACAAAATCAAAATGTAAGGACTTCCCGTTCATAGAGCCCTCTTGCATGGAAGTACCAGCAGCTATGTGATCATTCTCTTGGGAGGAATTCTATCAGCCTCAGTCACCACTAGTCCCAACCTACAGAGTCATCTCAGAGTATCATATTTGCCCGTTCAGAGGTGCAGCCAAATCAAGTAAAGAGCAACGAACTGGGAGTACTCATTCGAAGCGAGTTAGAAGCAAGGATGAACTGAAACCTTTCCAGGACTCTTAAGGTCTTGGCTAGACAGGCTCTGGGGCATAGTTCAGCGTCACCATTTATCAAACTTATAGAGTCTTTTGAGGCCCCAAAGTAGTTTCCATGTCATAGGCCATAACACACCATGTTTCTTTAGATACATCACAATGCCCTAATGTGTCGGGTATTCCCATCGACTCTAAAAGAGATTGATCTAAAGTAGTTTGAGAAGATTCCCATAAATCAATATCTTCTTTTAAAGAGTTGGGAGAGAAGTTCTCAACCCGATTTATCACAAACAGTAAGGTAATCAAGGAGGTCAATTCACTGATTTCTCTTATGAAAAAGAAAGGATAGTCTCTTAAAAAGTATGCTCAGAGGTACTGGGAGGTGCTATAAATTTCTTCTTTCAAGTTTGGCTTGGAGTGATCGAAATGATCTCTAACAGTCACTAACAAAGAAATCGACCTCTTTAATGGACAATCTCATGTATCGTATTGAAAAATACACCAAGGTAGAGGGTGAACTGGTCAACACAGAGCCCCTAGCCTAGCAAAAAAAGAATATGCCTAAGAAAGACCCCGAGGGGGGAAACTAACCTTCTTCGACTAAGAAGGGATCCAAGAATGAAGCCTCAAAGGGTCACCCCATATATGAAACTAGTGAGAACAGTTATAAGGCACTCAAGACAGTCTTCAAATATCCCATCTACAAGTTTATTCATCAGATCAAAGATAAGCCCTTCATTAAAAGGCCTCCTAAGATAACCAGTGATCTATAGTATAGGGATGTCAATCGTAGGTGCAACTATCACTAAGACCACGGACACCTCACGAAGAATTGTAAAAAATTTCAAAAAACACTTAGAGTAACTCATTTAAGCAGATCACCTCAAGGAATAAATCAACGCGACAAAGCCAAAGTAATGATAAAGATCAAAATTGTTTAGAAAGAAAAAGAAGATCTTCCACCAGCAAGATTGGCCATCGCCATCCAGGACTATACCGAACTGGCTCAGCACACTAGTAAGAAGCTCAGGGAGAAGGTGAGAATAGTAACCAGAATCCAACAAGAATTCTAGGTAGACTTATCGAAGATAGTCTTATCCAAGATGGAAAGGAAAGACATGGATACTGATCGTGTCATTATATTCATTGACGACAACCTGGTCGGTGTAAATTTTCCTCATAAGGATTCCTTGGTACTCATCCTACGAGTTGCGAACTTTGACATAAGAAGAGTGCTAGTAGATCAAAGAAGCTCTTTAGAAATCATAAACCTGACAGTATTTTACAAGTTTGGTTTTTGCATCAAGGATTTGGATACGAACGTCGATGTTGAGGCCAAAATTTGGATTATTAATCTCAGCCAGCCTTACCAAATTTATAATCACATATATAAAAAATAAAGAAAATAGAAGAGACAATGGATATTTTTTCATGGTTCAACTAAAAAATGAAGCCTAAGTCCACAGGGTGTTACTACTAATTGTTTAGGGTTTTGTTCCAATATCTTGGTTATAATTCTAGGGTTTAGAACAAAATGTATGAGTATTTTTTTATATCCCCCCAGCTGGGGGTGATAGTATATTTATAGTACTTAGAATTTCAAGAGATGGAATGCCTTTATAATTTCAGGCATTATCACCTTTACACGCTAATATGTAGCTGGACATTATTCATGCGCATGTGCATGGTGACTATTGATTACCCCACATGCGTCTTTTCATCTAACTGATGTTTTACCTTCCTAGTTATGGTCGGTTGGGTGGCCGATAAGAGGCTTTTGGGGTCAACCAGGTTTACCCATTGTAGAAAGTAAAATGGAAATGAGGATATGTGTCACCAATTCATTGGTCTACATGGCCTAATAATTTTAGGCTATAACAAAATCTCATAATACTTCATATTTGATGGTGTATCGAAATAATGGAGTATTTATCTCAAACATTGTCTGGCACCTCAAAAAGGGTGTTATCGGCGTCCGTTCAAGGAGGTTGTAGTAATTTTATAAATGTATGGAAGAATAGGAAACCGCCGGAGGGTACGCTGGTCTTTTTGACACTCGGGGATATGGGACAACGTTGATATCCCAAATATTGGTACATTTAATTATTTCAAGTTCAAGATTTCAAGAGTCATCATTGGTCCTATAAAAAGTTTGCCTCTCCATCCATCTTTCTTCACTTTGCGTTTCGAACTATGCCTTCAATTGCTTAAGGATTTTAACTCAGTGCCATTACTATAAGAGCCTCTTTCTTCTAGTCTTTTTTCTTTGTTAGATATTATAATGGTTCATATTATAGACGAGGGTTATTTGTAAGAGTTTAGGGAAAAAAGGAAAATCCCAGACTGGGTAACAACGGAGATGGTTTCTGGCCCTTGTGATTTATGTGATTTGAGTGAGGGTCATTGATTGCCAACAATTTTTGTAGATGAATGGGGCACTACTTTCCCGCCAAGTAATTTATTTCTCAAATTTTGTGAATACTTCGATGTGGTCCCTACTCGGGTGGCTCCAAATATTTGTAGAGTTGTTAATGGAGTTAACTGCCTTAATGAGATACATAGGACCCGCATAGAAATACCTGAACTCATGTATTGCTATTGCTAGGGGACCACTGGTGATAACATTTATTATTTGAAGAATAGATATTCCAACGGAGCTTTGGTGGTGAATTTACATGAATCCAATAAGGATTATTGGGAGTATGGGATTATAGTTAAAAACTGGTAGTATGATCCTCTTCGTGAGGGTGTAAGATACATTAGGTCAAGATGCCACCGGGAAGGGTGTGGTATAGGTAGGCACTTGAATTACTTCTTATACTTTCTTTGTATTTTCTTTACCTTCATTGGTTTGTTGATCCTTATTTTCATGTTTATTTTTTACAGAAATAAGGAAGAAGTATTGCCCTCATAACTCTAAAGGTAATTTTACTGACTTGAAATACATTTGGTCTATCCAACAAAGGATATAGGAATCCATCCTCACTCGGCTTATGTTCATCTTGAATATCAAAGCTCTATCACCTCTTACACAGCTTGGGCTATAGAAGATATCCCGGTAGCACACATTGATTTGGAAGAGTTTACCTCCTCTTCATCTATTGTTGCCTTTGAGTCCACTTTACAAGAAACGTGAGATACTTCTTTTGGAAGAACCTTCTCCTTTTTTAATTCCCTAGATTTATCTACTTTTCTAGCTATCCTTTCCTCTCTGGACAAGATGGTTAAGAAGAAGATTCTAAACCTAATTGCTAGAGCTATATCTCCTACGTGCCTAAAAGAAGAAGGATGTTGGTGAAGGTGGTTCCAAGTGCCTAGTGGTGGTGACGACTGAGGAGATGAAGAACATGGGGCCTCGGTATTAGAGGTTGATAAAAGTTCCGTCCAACCAACAGGAATTGGTGAAAAAGACAAGGTCGACCAGGCCGCTGCTGATTCTGCTTCTGTGGCAGTGAACCCTAGTTTAGCCAGGGGTTTGATTGGTTCTAGAGTTCTTCCTGCTGATAGGTCGACAGTTGCCCCTTTGTCTAGGGAAATATTATGTGAAAAGGCTAATAAAAATTTGACTTTTGTAAATTTCTTAATATAATCTTATTTTTCTTGCTTGCACACTTTACCTTTATACTTTACTGATCAATCTTGATATTCATTTTTGTCTTTATTCATAGATTATGACCAAATTTTGATGAGAGATAACCAACTTAGGGAGTCATAGGTTGATGTGGAAGTTACTTTCAAAGGCCCGAGGGACTTCTCAGATAGTAAAAATGTCCATGTGAAAGATAAAGAAAAGTGGCAAGGCTTGTTGAACAACGTCGAGCAGGCCAAGGAAAATGCTGAGAAAGTTGTTGCAAATGTTATTAAGGCCACTACTGAGGTGAAGGGTAAATACCAGGGCTTGAATGCCATTATGAATAAGGATAAGGAGGATGCCTATACACATGGTTAGGATAAGACTTTTGATATGGCTGCCTTACAGATTGACTACTTGAAGAAGACCTCCTTCAAGGAAGGTTGGGAGTCTATAATCAAGTAGGTTGGCATTGCTGCCAACTCAAACCTCTTTATGTAGTTTAACCCCGTTACCCCTCGTATTATTGAAGAGGAAATGGAGGATGAGTGGGATACTAGTAAGTCTTCTATTGTACCTGTGATTTCAGTAGTGGATGATCGTCCGTCAGGAGAGGTGGACCAAGACAAGGAGAAGGTGTAAACACCTTGGGATTGTTTTACATTTTTAATTTTTTTCTTTGTAATGTTTGTTTTCCTTATAACACAGAAAAATTATCCTTATAATGTACCATTCCACATATTTAATAACATTGCTCTTAATTTCACTTGCATAATGTTGATGTTTGCTGAATTTACTCCTTGTTTTTGTACTCATATTCTATTTTTCAATTCACATCTAGGAGGTCTGTCATAGCAGCAATAGAAAATGATATCTTCAAAAGAAGTGTCCAACTTTTTGAGGTAGGTCATGAAGATTTGGAGGAAGACAAACTCGAGGAACTGCTCGAATTAGATGCCTCTAACCAAGTCATGGAGGTTTGTGTTCATCTATATAGGTTATTTAGTCAAGCCGTGGAAACCTATGACTCTTATTTTGAGATGATTCTCAAAACTCAAGAGGATCACAAACCATCCCTAAGTATCATGCATGTTGATTATGAAGCAAAGTATGCTCGACCAAGCAGCGAAAAGGGCTTTGATAAAAACAATTATAAGACAGATCTACAACCTTAGGAAATAAAGAGTTTGGAACATGAGAACAACGCACTGAGGAATAATCTTAAAAATTTAAAGAACCCAGTAAGCAGCGAGCGAAATGAAGGTGCTTCATTCTTGAAACAGGAATATGCCAGACTAATGGAGGAAATAGAAAGGCTGAACAAAGACAGAGGTGGCCAGTCATCTAAGCAAGTGATGATTGATCGGCCTACTATTAAGAAAGAAGGAAGAAAACTTTAGCCGACTAAGCCATTTTGATCAAGACCTAGGAGACCAATATCAAGAAGCTAATTGACAAAGTTGATCAGTTAACCGTTCACTTTCATAAGAAACCACGAATTGTTTAGATGAATGGCTATGATGAGGCATTAGTACACATCGATGAAGAGCTAGAACAAGCCAAGACAGAAGGTTTAAAATGGGGTTAGCTGAATGCTTTGACAGGTTTAAAATGGGGTTAGCTGAATGCTTTGATAGTTTTTATAACTTTTCCATATCTTCTTGAATAGCCATATTATTTTCAGGACCGAATATATGTCGTTTCTACTTGACCAGGTTGGCATCTTTAGTGATATTTAGCTCAAGTCAAATAAATTCCTCATAAATTCCTAGCATATCGCCGTGGCTCTACATGAACACGTTCTTCCACTCTTTAAGGAATTTGATCAATTCCTTTTTTAGGGCTGGTTCCAAAGTTTATCCAATCTGCATGGTTCTTTCTGGTCTTTTATCATCCAGGACAATCGTTTTAGTGGACTCCCCAACCTGTCCTTTAACCAAATCAGTCTCTTCGCGGTGATTTAAAGTTTAATCTGGTACCTGGTGATGATCTTCTTAACTTCTTCTTCGTCGGCTAAAGTGTAATAGCATTCTCTAGCTTCAATGTGGTTTCCCTTTATAATATCGACCCCATAATGAGTGGGGAATTTCAAACACTGATGGACAGTGGATGGTGCTACTTAAATTTCTTCAAACCGACCCTGCCTAGGATCATATTATATGCCATAATGTTATTATCTAATATGAAGAAATGGATCCTTTCAGTGCCTATCATGACTTCCAACTTAACGGTTCCCAAAGTGTATACTTTTTCTCCCAATAAGTCTATCAGGGGCCTGTGATAGGGTTCCAACTTGTGTCGCGTAATCCAAAACTTTGTAAATAATTATAAAATATAATGTTGGCCAAACTACCGTTGTCCACTAGGATTCTGGCAATCCTTGCCTTGTGTACTCATTTAGTGACAACCTAGGGATCATTGTAAGGATATAGTACTCCAGACAGGTCATTCTTAGAAAAGCAAATTACTAGTTTATCTTTGTTCAACTTTCTTGGGAAACCATATAATTCATTTGATAAATTTATTTGCCTAATATACAAACATATCTTATCCTCATTCCGAGAGGATTTTCTCGGTAGCTTCTTCTCCACCACCACCGTCTCCTCCTGTAATGAAATGACAGTCAAATAATATAATTTTTATATCAAGTTCAGGTTCTCATGGTTTGATAGGAAAATCTCGATCATCTTATGAATCTCATCCTGACCTTTCTTCTTGTCATCTCTACTTTTGTAAGGAGATTTTGATCATCTTCAGGACTATCGCCCCTCCATTCAATCAACAAACTAGACAGTTTTCCAAGACCGATGAGATTTTAGATTTAATTTTTAGGGCAATACAATTGTTTGTGGTATGCCCATGATCCTTGTGGAACTCTCAATACTTGGGCGTATCCTTTCTGTTGGGAGGGGGCTTCAACTTCCCTAGCCATTTGAGATCTCTACTTCCTCTGATCTTTTCCAGAATGTAATACATGTCAATAGTGGAGTGTATGCATCATACTTCTTAAATTTCTCGGCTTTCTTATCTTTTTGTTCATTTTTTTCTTTTGACTGTTGGTTTTAGCACTTGGAACTTACTTGGCGGCTATAACCTCATCAACATTCATGATCTTGCCAACTTTAGCCATCAATTCAGTCATGGTTTGAGGTGGGGTCTTTGGCTAGCGTATAATACATCTTATCGAGAAGCAATCCACTCACTAAAGTAGTGATATTCGTCTTCTCTTTGTAATCCACCACTTTTATTTTTTCATTGTTAAATTTAGTTATATACTCGCGAGTGGTTTCCCCCGATCGCTAACGGTAGCTCAGTAAATAGGCTACTCTTTTAATGGGTTTGGCCCCAGAACAAAAGTTGCTGATGAATAGCTCAATGGGTTATTGAAAGCTAGAAATTTATCCTCGAGGTAAATTGTTATACCAAATCTGTGCAAATTCAGTGATGGTACATGAGAATGCTCGACAGTTACTGTTCAACACGAAGGACGGGATGAGTCTTACCGTCATACTTAGGAGTAACACAGGTGGCTTCAACTTAGTCAAAGTGGGAAAATCCACGATAGCTGGAACGAAAGGTGATCTAAGAATGCAAAAATAGTCCTAGGGTGGTTTCAAATAAAAATTTCAACACCAATTGGAAATGTGAAAGACAATTTTAAACATATTTTATCTTTTTTATTTTAAACATGCATCTATCGTGATAAAACAGATAAATCATTCAAGTATTCAACTAAGGCCAAGTTTAAGGAAAAATACCCGTAGGGAAAAATCTTTTATTCCACTAATAATTCACAAATCACAACTTACAAACTTACAAGTAAAATACAACAATGATTCTTGCAAGAATCACAATGATCGCAGTCGACAACAATGATTCCCTCGAGAACCACAAAGACCTCAGTCTTCCACCTTCATCCTCAGCCTCAGTCTTCAGTAGTGATTTCCTATAGGTATCATAAGTCATCCCTGGAGATTCCTTCTCCATAAATGTGTATATAAAGGGTACAAAACTTTCTAGGGTTTAAATAATTCACAAGAACAATATTCAAGGATGTTTTGTTGTGAATTAAACAAGTGTTTTTCAACACAAAACTTAAAGAACTTTCGCAAAAGTTATGCAGAAATGAATGTGTCAAAAGTCTTAAATGTTCTGACACATGAAAGAGGTATTTATACAAAACGTAAGGCAGAGCATCAATCTAACAATAATGCGGAGTCGTTCAAACGAGATGTTGATCTCGTTTGAACGAGATCTGGTCTATAACAAAATCAAAATAGTAAGATTTATTTGATCCAAATGAGAATCAACCTATGAAATGAGGGATATAACGACATGTAGAAGTCATTTACACGACATGGAGGTGTCATTTGAACGAGATAAACGAAATTTTAAAACCGCGCCTACAGTAAACTCAAAAAACATTTTTCTTTTTTGAACAAAAAAAGTTCTTTTTTTTTTTATAAAAAAATAAGCATCCTTAAATATAATTCCATAAATTAATCCAAAGTATAAATTGTTTTATACCTCATAGGTATGTCAGGAAGTCTTTAAACTTAGATATGCTTGAGTTCGGTTCGTTTGACGGTGCGTGACGATTTGAAAGGGGATACGCCAAACTAGCCTAAAGTTATGCTATGAACAATCCTAGAAAAATTCTTCTTACATGATCCTTTCACAAAAATCATCTGCAATGGGTTTTTAAACTTGTTTATTTCCCCGAGGTGGTCTTCCAATCATTAGATAGATCTATTCCAAGGGTGGTCTACTGGATTAGTTTTGACTGAGGCCTCTCTAGCGTCTCTGCCATGCATATGTACTGAGATCTCTTCCTAAGAAGCTTGCTTAGCTCGCGTGGATCCTTGTATACTAGATCTAGATCTAATAGATCCTTCTCGGTGATCTCGTGATCTAGAGGGTTCCCTGTGGTAGCCCTAATTTTCTTGGGGACCTAATCAATCAAAAGTAGAGGCTTTTTTAACCTTTCCAAGGCGTTCGGTTGTTCTTGAGTAGACCATTGTTGTAATTTTTAGATCGAATAGAAGAGGTTACTCACGGGCGATAAGTTCAATCTTGTTAAGATTTGAAATTTCTGGAACTAGCTATATAATTTGTAGGAGATGGAGGTGGCATTTCCCTCCTGGAAGATGGGGCAGCAGTGGGTATAGCCTAGAGCATCTGAGCGAGTTATTTTACCATTTCCTGCATTGCTTCTTGGCTTTTAGCATGTTGAGTAAAATTTCGTGTAAGTCTCCTATTCTAGGAAGATCGCAAGGACATAAAGCATAACCTCTAGTAAGACTTCCTTCCAGGACGTTTGCCATACTTTATAGGTATGAAAAATGGGTTTTGAAAGAATTTGGTAGGAAACGACAATTACTTATCGTTCCCACATATGGAAAAAATCTATCTATGTCTAAATTTGGATTCTTGGTCTTAGCCTTAGCTACAAAATTTATAAGCACATATATAAAAATAAAGAAAATAGAAGATACGCGAGAGATTTTTATGTGGTTCAGTTAAAGAATGAGGGTTGTGTCCAGAAGGGGTTACTACTAATTGTTTAGTGTTTTTGTTCCAATATCTTGGTTACAATTCTAGCCTTTAGCACAAAATGTACGAGTTTTTATGTGCATTCCCCCTCTAGCTGGGGGTGATAGTATATTTGTAGTCATTAGAAGTTCAATAGATGTAACACCTTTATAATTTCAAGCATTTACACCTCTACACGCTAATATGTAGTTGTACATTATTCTTGTGCATGTGCATGGTGACTGTTGATTACCCCACGTGTATCTTTTCATCTAACTGATGTTTCTCCTTCCTCATTGTGGTCGGCTAGGCGATCGAACAGAGGATTCTAGGGCCGACCGAGTTTACCCATTGTAGAAAGTCAAATGGAAATGTGGACATGTGTCACCAGTTCATTGGTGACACATGGACTAATAAATTTAGGCAATGGCGTTCGGCCCATTTATTAGCTTCAGTGGAGATACGGAGACCCCAATCAAGTTTTTGTTCAAGATCGAACAAGCTAACAAGGAAGTCGAATTCCAAGAGATACAATAGAAGTCTCTGTACAATGCAATACTGGGCAGAGGATGGATATATGATATGATAGATGTCCCCTATTCCCTTCATGAAAAGCTCAAACATATGACCGACCAGGGAATGATAGAAATCATAGGAGATCAAGCAGTGGCACAAAGATGTTTTGTTTTTGCCATCAAAGAAAAGAAGACCCGGTTTAAGAATACTCAAGACGGGGATAATTCAGAGGATGATACGCATAAGTAGCAATCAAAGGGTGTTCAACCGGGAGTTAAAGAATCTTGGTTGGATCCTACCAAATGCGTGTTTGAGGAACTCATCTATGTTCCTCTAGATGATTCACAGTTAGAAAAATCTTCCTCATTGAATCGGAGCTGCCAAATACGAAGTAGAATAACTTTATCACTTCCTCATAACAAATGCATATGTATTCACTTGGAAACCCTATAATCTCTAAGGAAAAGATATGGAAATTACTTGCCACCAATTGAACATAGAACCAAGTATCAAACTGATCAAATAGAAACCCGGAAATTGGCCCAGAGAAGGTGAGGTCTATGGAGGCTAAAATTGACAACCTACTCCAGGTCGACTCCATCAGAGAGGTCCAATTCCGAAATTAGATCTCCAACACTATTGTCAATTAAAAAAAAAGTGGAAAGTGGAGGGTTTACATGGGTTTAACCGATCTAAATTTTCACTGCCCCGAGGAAAGTTTTTTGCTGCCCGGGATAGATCAGCTTGTGGATTTCATAGTAGGACATCAGTACATGATTTTTTATGGACGTATACTCCAATTACCACTAGATACCCATGTTCGGTCAGACTAGGAGAAGACCTCGCTCATCATAACATTGGGACCTTATTGTTATAAAGTAATTCTCTTTGGTTTGAAAAACATAGGGGCAAGTTATCAGAGTTTGGTTACCAAGATGTTAAAAAAATGATTGATTCCACTGTGGAGGTATATATTGACGATGTGACCGTCAAGATAAATTATTTGGTTGATCACTTGAGAGACATTACAAAAATCTTCAACATTATTAGAGAGTATAGGATAAAGCTTAAAGCTTCCAAATGTGTATTTAGTATGAGCTCTGGCAAGTTTCCAATTAAAATGTAACTCGGAGTGGCATTGAGGCGAACGATCAGATCAAGTCTCTACAGGATTTCGGATGACCGAATATAATAAGGGATATCCATGTCATTACTAGAATGTTAACTTCCCTAAATAGATTCTTTTCAAGATCTTCTAATAAGTGTCACTTGTTCTTCCAAGATTTGAAGAAAGCAAGTCCCATGATCTGGATCAAATAATATAATAGAACTTCAAAAGGGATTAGGTAGTACTCGGTATGCCCTCCCCCCTATTGTCAACTCACAAATAAGGAGAATACATATACCTCAATTGGTTGTCTTTGGGCATGCGACTAGCACGACATTGATATGTCTACATGATGAAAATCAGAGACCAATACACTACATGAGCCACATCTTTCTTGAAGCAGAAACCATGTACATGCCTATAGAAAAGATGGTTTGGTCATTGATGACCGATGTAAGGAAGTTAAGTCACTACTTCAATGCTCATACGATAGTCGTCTTAACAATGTACACCCTGAAGGACACTCTCAAGAAGGTCGACCTTTCCAACAGAATGACCAAGTGGTCCCTTAAACTAACCCACTTTGACATTAAATATGAATCTAGAAAGACGATCAAGGACCAAGTCCCAGCAGACTTCATGGTATAATATTCAACATCGCCAAGAGAAAAGGATGAACAACCGTATCCTATGTGGGAGGCATTAGTGGTCGGCGAGGACAAGTAGTCCTGGAAGTCTTTTGTGGATAGCTAATCAAATGATATGGGCAAAGGAGTTAGAATAGTTTTATAACACCACAAGGAGGCTTTATCAAACAAGACATCAGACTGGGATTCAAAGGATCAAATAAGGAGGCAGGGTATGAAGCCATGGTGTATGATCTTTATAGGGTGATCAGTTTGGGTTCTCACCATATTGTATATATTGTGACTCTAGACTGATCGTAAACCATCTCAACGAGGAATATGAAGCAAGGGGTCCTAGGATGATAGATTACAAAATAAGGCCAGTAGCAATGAATACGCTCTTACCACTTTGGTCTCTGTTATAGATACCGATCTGAAAACAACCATTGAGGTTGAATATATAGATCGACCAAGCATTGAAGAGACAGAGAAAGATCTGAGCATTCTCCAAGTATATTTGGACCTATCCTAGATGGACCCATCATCTCCTACATAAAAATTGATGATCTACCTCCACATGACAAGGAAATCCAAAAGTTAAAAAACAAGTAAAAAAGGTTTTGCCTTAACTCTAATGGGAAACTCTATCGAAGATCATTCATTGACCCACTACTAAAGCGCGTTCAACCAGATCAAGTGGATGAAATTTTGAACGAAATGCTGGAAGGTAGCTATAGAGCACACACGAGTGGAAAATCACTATCCTACAGGGTGATCTCTTTGGGATATTTATGGCCATTTGTATAAAAAGACTCAACAAGATTTACATAAAAGTGCCCAAAGTGTTAAACGTTCTCAACAATGATCAAGCTACTTATGGGAGATTGGAACCCCCTCACAAGTCCATAGACATTTGCCTAATGGGACATGGATATAGTGAGGCCTCTACCAACCACACAGAAAAATCAAATGTACCTGATAACGACGATCGACTACTTTACAAAGTGGGTTTAAGACGAACCATTGGTCCACTTTGGAAAACCAAACACCTGAAGGTTTGTTTGGAGGAATCTCATCACAAGATTTGGCATTCTAAGGGAAATGGTCATATATAATGGAAATCAACTTGAAAATGACTTTTCTTAAACTTTTGCACCGAATATAGAATATAGATCCACTACACGTCGATAGTCTTCCCGCAATGCAATGGACAAGCATAGATAACTAATAAAACCCTTATGTCGGGTATCAAGCATCGATCGTATACTGCTAAAGGGCGATGGATGGATGAACTCCCATACGTTTTGTGGTCATACAGGACGAACCCCAAAAATATGATGAAAGAAACTTTGTACTCCCTTACTTACGGCATGGAGGCGGTGTTCCCCTTGGAGATCAAACTTTGTACTCCCTTACTTAAGGGAATGGATAGAATGATGAACGAATAGATCATGAGTTGGATATAGCTAAGGAAAGGAGGGAGAAAGATCTAATACATTTGACCACCTATCAGCAAGATCTGGCGAAGCAACATGACAGAAGGTAAATATCATAAAATACTAGGTCGACGACCTGGTCCTCAAAAATTTTCTACCGATTGCAAAGAAGCCATCAAATTGAAAGCTAGCACGAAACTGCCAAGGACCTTACTGCATAGCTTCAAAATGGGGTGGGGGTCATATCACTTATAAGGGATAGATATTAAAGTAGTCCCAAGGTCATGGAATTCCACGAACCTTAGGAAGTTTTATCATTAGATAGTGATATAGATGATTTTTCCGTTTTCATTAATGCACAATAAAACGATCTGTGATTAGTTACCTAAATTATATAAAATTTCAATTTGATATACTAAGTATGAAAACCCACTTGAATAAGTGGTATAATCGGAGGCAGGTTAGTCAAAACCAACTCAAGGAGTTGTATAGTCTAATGTAGATCTGCTTAGAGAAGGCATAAAACCCACTAGAATAGGTGGTACGATCCGAGGCAGATTGGTTAAAACCCATTTAATGAGTTGTATGATCAATAATAGATCAGCCTAGAAGAGAAATAAAACCTACTTAAATAAGTAGTAAGATCTGAGGCAGACCGGTCAAAGCCCACTCAAGGAATGGCATGATCTAAAGTAGATCGACCTAGAAAAGGTAAAAAAAACACATGAATAAGTGGTATGATCTAAGGAAGATTGGTTAAAACTCCCTCAAGGAGTGGTATGATCTAAAGTAGATCGACCTAAAAGAGTCAAACGAATCACTTGAATAAGGGATATGATAAGAGGCAGAACGATCAGAATTCACTCAAAGAGTGGTGTGAACAAAAGACTCGTTAAAAAAAAACCATATGAAAGATTAAAATAATATCCGATTACTCCATTTTCTTAAGAATTTAGAAATGTTATGATGTAAGGAAAGTACCTTTGGTGAAAAAATAATGCAAAGCAGGCAAATGATCAATATCTAATAGATCTTGGTAATAAGACTACATTACTTGCACAACAGGGAAATAATGGAAATGAGCCCATAAAATTGTTTTCATTAATAAATAAAAAATGGCTACCCAGGGCCTACAAGATGACCACCAAGTGTCAAGAAAAGAAAAGGAAAATACATAGCAGGATTAAAATTTATTAAGTTTAATTATGGTTGTCTGCTACATCAGTTGACTTAGGATCAGACCCTTCAGGAACAGGGGTAGGGGGATCGGTGGAGGCATTATCCAAAGCATCCCCTGGGAGACCTGTTAGAGGGTTGGCTATTGGGGGATGTTCATCATAGGCGAGATCACCATCATCGACATTTACCTTTTACAGACCATCCACCCAGCCTTTCTTAAAAGCAATAAACTCATAATAGTGTGGTGATGACCTCTTGGATGGCCTCTTCATCGACATCATTATAAAAATTTTATAGATCGTCGTCCCGAGTTTTCTCCATTTGACAGCTCATCCTCTAAAGGATGAGCTTCTCCAGGATAGTTCATTGATGAGAAATCTTCAACTTTGATAACTTAGTGACCACCCGGCTAAACTCCTTTTGAGTTAGTTCGGCCTCCTCCACCGCCTTCATCTTAGCGTCAACATCATCCTTAAACCTCTTGCATAGATCCTGAAGTTCCTTGTATTATTTTCCCACCTAATCGTTGAGGGTGATGTTTTCTTAGGAAGGGGTTGCCAATGCCTTCTAGTAGCAGTTATCTCGGCCAGCGAGCTCCTATTGTGGAGTCTTTTCAGAGTAAAGCCCTTTAAATTTTCCATATTAGACAGTAGTATCGCGACCTGAGCAACACAGAAGTCCACCTCCACATCCCTATAATCCGAATCGACCTCTGTTACTAGCTCCTTCCCCTTATGTACGGATATCTTCCACCATCGATTATGGCTTATTTAAAGGAGTAGGGTCTTCGATTGGTTCCATTGCCTCTATTTAGTCTCGTTGATTATGATCGATCGATTGGAATGAGGAGGTGGTGTTTTGGAACCACCGTCGACTAGTGTATTGGAGGTCCTTTTCTTTTTAGCATGTTCAACATCCGCCCTTTGGTGCTCTAACTCAAGGGATTCTTTCTCCTTTAGAGAGACCATCTTCTTCTTCTGATTTCATCGATAGAAGGAACTTGGCTAGCCCATGTGGTAGTGACTGACTATTTTTTTAACTTATCACTCGAAGTTGCCCGGTCAATCAATTTTCTTGATCAGTTGCTCATTTTTTTATGTTTCTTGATCGGTTGCTCATTTTTTTAAGTTTGGACGGGATCGATGGGAACGATAATTCCTGAAAGGTGAAGTCCTATTTGTCATCTACCTCTTCTCAGGGATGAAGGGATACACTAGATTCATATGAGAAGAGTGGATCAAAATCTTTCAAAAAGGTATCGAGGTATTCCTCTTCTTCTTCCTCTTCATCTTTGTCCTCCTCTTCTTCATCTGCCTTATAGGAGTCAGAGTCCGCTAGGATTATGTATGGGGAAGAATCCTTAATGTCAAACCACGTATCAGATTAATTGAGTATGGGGGTGGCAGTTGGAATGGAATCATCGCCCACTATGGTCTAATCAGTGACTTGGATGTCAGGGACAGCTGTGAAGTTGGTGAAGGAGTGGTAATAGGAGTCGTAGCCACGTAGAATGTAGCGAGCTCTACAGTGGGGGAGAACTCCAGGGGGAGACGTTATTCTCTAAATCATTTTTAAATCTTACAAATTAACTTGGTAATTAGACGACTTAGTGTTGAGAAAGTGATGTACAATGAAAAAACAGTTCGATCAGTAACAAGCAATTAACATTTAAACATAAATAAATTTTGCGCGACCTACCAGGCACCCTCTTTGTGGCAGGGACTCTAAGACCATCATTGACCTCACCATATATCCCCGAAGACCACAAGGAAATTTTTCTCTGTGTCCTTTTGAGATCTGGGCAAATTGCTGACCAAATTGCGAGACTTATCCCTGGACTATAAGTGGTACAGTCTGGTGCTTGGGGAAGACCTCAAGTCGTAAAAGTACCTAATTTCCTCAAGACCAAGATTGGTCCCATAAATCTAGTTTATGTCCATTGTCCCCATAATAATTATATAGAAACTTCCATTTTCTTAGGTAGGAAGTTTTCCATAATAATGGAGCACCTTAACTAATAATAAGTAAATGGAGAAACGAGCTCCTCCTTCTTATATGGATACCGTCAAGAAGGCAACCGCCCTAAAGGAAAGATTAAGGATGTCTTCTTACTAGAGGGAAACCCTCAAGTGAATGCTTACAGGAATCCCATATTGACTATGAATTCCTAAAAATCATTGGAAGCTGAGACTTCATACTTCCTTACATGCCTAAATATGGCAAGAAAGGTGAAGAAGGTGAAAAGGATGAAGAAGTGTAAGGTCACAAATTTCCAATTCAGTCTTATGTAGTGTTGGATCAATTACGGACAAAACCATTTGAGTCATAGTATAAAAAATTTCCCTATTAAGTCTATGACGTGTTTGAGGAGTTTAAGACGTAGTGACCCAAAATTTAAAAGCTTCATCATTATCGATTTTCGTGCCAAGTTTCACGTCATCAACATGTGGATTCCAATGTCTCCTAAAGGTATGAATTCATTATATATATATATATATATATATAGGATCTTGGAAATTTAATTTGGGTGTTAGTATTTTTTTGTTAAATTGTTTTTGAATTCATAGTTCTAAAGATTTTGTTCTCGGACACCTTTCCGTAGAAAAATCATATCAAAATCCAAAAAAAAATCAGAAAAATACGAAACTGGCCCTCACGCGTTCATATCAAAATTCTCTAGAACCATGGCCTAAAATATCATTAGAAAGGCCATTCGATCGACCTCGTTCGAACGAGATCTCAAACGAAATTTTAGTTTCATCATTTTTTGCCAGTTTTCTTTTTAACCCCCCCACTACCCCACTACTTTGTACCAGTTTTAATATGTGCGGGAAACACTATTTGCTAAGAATTTTCATACTTTTCTAAGGTCTCTTGAGAGCAAAAACTCTCTAAGAAAGTTCTCCTTGATTTTTGTTAAAAATGTTCAATCCTTATAACAAAACCAAGCGTTTCACACCCATAGTTTTAGTTTGTTTATTCCAAGTTTTTCATTTATATATATTTTCTTGGAGTCTTTGGAACCGGGTTCTACTCTACCCTTTGAAGAGTTTGTTTGGGTTTGATTCTACATCCCACAAAGAAGAAGACTTTGTTTGCTGCGGCGTTCCCACTCGGAGAAAGGTGTCGGGTGCGGGTTAACGGTTTACCAAAAGCTTCATTGGAGGATTCTAAGGTTCCGGTGAATTTTGAGATTGTCGGCTAGGCAAAGATAGTTACAAGAAGACGCGTCAAGGCTTTGACGGAGTCAAGTTGTGTGTAATAAGCCATCTATCTTGTAAACATAAAACCGTACTTAATGGACTTAAGGCTAGGGGTCGTCCAAGGTTTTTCCCATTTGGGTTTTTCTCGTACATCGCGGCGTAGTGGTTTGTGATTTATTTTATCTTGCTATATCACCTAGATGCATGCTTAGGACTAAAAGATAAAATATGGTTTAAATCACTACGCATGCTTAATTTGGTGCTAAAATTAATTTGGGTAATATTTAATTAATTTAGTTCAATTCATTAATTTTAACTTGATAAAATTTGGTTTCGCTTATGTAGAAAAAGGAATTAATCTTGTTAGGCAATTTTTAGGACTTGGAATTAATTAAGTTGTTTAAGTGAAAATTAATTTGTTGATTAATTTAATGTCACTTTTAGTTTAGTTTATTTTAATTTGAAAGAAAGTAAAATTTGAATAAGAATTTGTAGTTTGTATTGTGTTAAGCCATCATATTCCATATTAAAGGAAATCAATATTTAATTTTAAAATTGGGGTTCCAACATTTTTCAAATTTGGTATCAGAGCTAGGATCGCTAAATTATTGCGTTTATGATCCTTTGGAGCTTTTAAAATGGAAAATATGCCTTTTTTGAAATTTTCAGATTTTGATGGTTCTCGCATGCTTACTCGCGACTCTTCACTTGCTATATCTTTTGAGTAATTGCTTGCATGTTTTACATATACTAGCTTTTGTGCTACTTGTTGTATATTGATGCTACTTGTATGTTTATTTGTCATTTTTCTAGTCTATGCTCCATGATTAATCACATGCTAGAATTATGATTTGTGTATATCGTTTGTATTATATTCTTTTCATTAAATGAAAAATAAAAAAATAATTTATTTATCATTGGTATTTTTTTATGAGTTATTTGATCATAATGAAAAATACAAATTTTTGTTTGTCTTTTGGGTAAATTATTTTTGTTTGGTTATAATTTTCAAAAACTCAAAAAGATTTTTTTTGTATGTATTTTAGTTTGACACACTTTTTGTGGTATATGTTTGTGTTTGAATCCTATCATTTCGCTCCCTTGTGGCTAGGACTTTTGGTTAATTAATGTCATCCTTAAAATGTTCTTTATCATGGTTACATGGAGTAGTTTAAGTTTGACTTGATTAATGGATTCACTTTTATATTCCTTTTCACACACATGCACGAGCTCTTTTGAAATTTTAACTTCACATGTATACTTGAGCTTTGTGAGGTGTTCTCCTACCAATCCAGTCATCAACATATCTTGTGACATAGACAGATTTATGCATGTTAAATCCATTTGCACGTGAAATTTGTGTGATATGAAAAAATGGTATATGAATGTGCACGGGGAAGGGCTCCGAAAGAAAAAATTATCCTTTGCGAGTAAGTCACCGTTCGGAATGGAACTAAAAGAAAAATATGGCATTAAAATAAAAATAATTTGCCAAGGCTTAATTTGTTTAGATTTATATATTCATTCAAAAGTATTATATGCATATTTTGAGGGAGTTTGGATGGTATATCAACAGTTTTGCACAATGTCTTTGTTTTCTAGTTGCACTATCATTGTCATGACTCTATTGGTTTGCAGAATCATCAATATTCTAGGCTTGTATGAATTGTGCTTGTTTGTTCAAAGAGTTCAATTTATCTTGTCACAAAAGGCTAAATCTTATTTGATAATGTTTTACAATCAAATGAGAACTTGGTGAAGATGTTTAAGTGATTGGGTTTTAATTCATTGGTATCTTGTTCACACCCCTTCACTTTCGTTTCCATATGACACATTTATGCTATAAGAGTGTAAAAAACTCATGATATTTTATTTTGTGTCATTTGTGTGTTTATATCTATACATGTGTGCTTATGTATATTTTGCATCCATTATGTATACATATATGATATTTTGTTTGTTTTGAGTCTTTGCCATGCTAGCTAATCCATTTATGCTTTTAATTCAAAATTGGTATATAACTGTTTACAAATTTTGGTTGATATCCCATGCTTATGTTGAATACATTTTAGTTGGAATCATTTTTTTTCCGCATCATAAGTTGGTATCTATTTACCTTTGTATGGATTAGTTGTGCGTCATTATTGCACATATATTTTAATGTTCTTATCATTTTATGCACCATCATGTTTTACTTGTTTTCCCATATTTTATATCCATTGTGAAGTTTTAAGAGGGATAAATAGTATATTCTTTAATTAGGGGAGAAATAAGTAATGTTCTTAAAATTCCTTATCATTTGTCTATTCCTGAACAAAAAGGGGGAGACATGGTATCTAAACCTTTTGTTTAGGAGATTTAACTTAGGGGGAGTCGCGACCTTCTTAGGTATATCATATTTGATAAAGGGGGAGAATTAAGTTAGGGGGAGTATTTATTTAAATTGCATTTAATAATTGATATTCCATATGCGTTTAATGGTTTGCTTAAGTGTGCAAAAAATTTCTTTTAGTGACATCTTTAAAGTGGCAAAGAGGTTCATCCTTGGTTCGAGTCATCACGTCTATATTTTTTTTTGGGTGGGATGTTGTGTCTAAACAATCTTGACGGCCCTTTAGGATTTTTGGTTGAGTTTTGTCCCGAAATAGCCAAAGGGGGAGATTTGTAAAGTCACAAATTTCCAATTGAGTCTTATGTAGTGTTGGTTCAATTCCGGACAAAACTATTTGAGTCATAGGATAGAAGTTTTCCCTATCAAGTCTATGACGTGTTTGAGGAGTTGAAGACGTAGCGTCCCAGAATTTAAAAGCTTCATCATTGCCAATTTTCGTACCAAGTTTCTCGTCATCAACATATGGATTAAAATGTATCCTAAAGGTATGAATGAATTAATATATATAGGATCTTGGAAATTTAATTTGGGTGTTTGTATTTTTTTGTTAATTTTTTTTTTGAATTCGTAGTTCTAAAGATTTTGTTCCCGGACACCTTTCCGTAGAAAAATCATATCAAATCCAAAAAAAATCAGAAAAATACGAAATTGGAGGCCACGCGTTTGTATCGAAATTATCTAGAACATGGCCTGAAATCTCGTTAGAAAGGTTGTTTGAACGACCTTGTTCGAATGAGATTTCAAACAAAATTTATGTTTCGTCAGTTTTTGCCAGCTTTCATTTTTAACCCCACACCCCACTACTTTGTAGCAGTATTAATATGTACGGAAAGACACTTTTTGCTAAGACTTTTAATACTTTTATAAGGTCTCTTGAGCACAAAAATTATCTAAGAATGGTCTCCTTGGTTTTTGTTAAAAATGTTCAATCCTTAGAATGAAACCAAGTGTTTCACACCCATAGTTTTAGTTTGTTTATTCCAAGTTTTTCATATATATATATATATATATGCTTGGAGTGTTTTTCACCGGGTTCTACTCTACCCTTTGAAGAGTTTGTTTGGGTTTGAATCTACATCCCACAAAGAAGAAGACTTTATTTTCTGTGGCGTTTCCACTTGGAGAAAGGCTTCGGGTGCGAGTTGATGGTTGACCAAAACCTTCATTGGAGGATTCCAAGGTTATGGTGAATTTCGGGATTGTCGGCTAGGCATATATAGTTTCAAGAAGACGCGTCAAGGCTTTGACGGAGTCAAGTCGTGTGTAATAAGTCATCTATCTTGTAAACATAAAACCGTACTTAGTGGACTTAAGGCTAGGGGCCCTCCAAGGTTTTTCCCATTTGGATTTTCCTCGTACATCGTGGCATAGTGGTTTGTGATTTATTTTATCTTGCTATATCACTTAGATACATGATTAGGACTAAAAGATAAAATATGGTTTAAATCACTATGCATGCTTAATTTGGTGCTAAAATTAATTTCGGTAATATTTAATTAATTTAGTTCAAGTCATTAATTTTAACTTGATAAAATTTGGTTTGGCCTATGTTGAAAAATGAATTAATCTTGTTAGGAAAATTTTAGGACTTGGATTGAATTAAGTTGTTAAAGTGAAAATTAATTTGTTGATTAATTTAATGTCACTTTTAGTTTAGTTTATTTTAATTTGAAAGAAATTAAAATTTGAAATTAGAATTTGTAGTTTGTATTGTGTTGAACCATCCTATTCTGCATTGAAGGAAATTAATATTTAATTTTAAAAGAAGAATTTTAAAATTGGGGGTTCCAACATTTTTCAAGAAGAACATAAACAAATCTATTGAGAATTAGAGAGAGAAAGAGCATAATTAAAAATAACTTAGCGAGTGTAAAATGCTATGGTGTAAGGTGTGAAAAATACTTATACCTTCCGCTAATCCCATCAACTCAACTGCCTTCACAATGCTTTGGGAACTTCACTTAGCTCCCACGAGCCATGATTGCTCTGGGTAATGACGTTGGACGCGTAGCCCTAAGGCACATACACGTGTAATATCATTGAATCGGTAATGATCATTATTACCTTATGCCCCTCATGTAAAACACAACACTGGCTTAAACACGCGTGTGACATAAAAAAGTAAACATAGGGTTAGGTAACCGATCACATGTAGTGTGTGAATTACATACAAGACAAGGCCGATCGGCATGAATGACCGATCACACCCACCTTAGGGACAATTGAGGGAAGTATATTAGAATTAGCGCCACATGGCCGATCATGTGGAAAGCTACGTGGGAAGAGCATGGCGGGCAAATAGGATAAGGGGGAGCACGAATCTTAATGAGATAAATTTAGATCTTGGAGATCAGGTTGAAAACCCAAAAGTCCATCGTTAATAGGACTCTTAAACCCGGTCAAGATAGATACAAAGAGGCCTATGAATGTAGGACACCTAGGTCTATAAATAAGGGTGATCTAGCTCGAATGAATAGTACCGTAACATTCACGTAACAACCTGGACTCTCATCTAGCATCCCTAGCACTCCGTCTGTTACTATCCTTTAACGTTGATAAACTCTCCCCCACCTATTTTACCCATTGACATAGGCCAACCTCACGACCGAACCAAGTACATAGTGTGTTGTTATTATTTCTGCGTTCATATTCTTTCTAGGCCCATTATGCAATTCTAGCATTTGTTGTGGGTAAATAACTCCTTCAACAGCTAATAAATTACTACAAAAATAAAAGGACGATATATACTAAACACAACAAGAAAAGAGGGAGAAATACAAAAATCATATATGCATATGGGACTAGGATATAGCCTATACTAAAGAAATAAATCGTAAAGATTTGTGTATTTCTTTACAATAATATACAGGGGTTTCTAGATCACCTAAATATTTATCATCCTTAATAGTTAGCGGGAACCGAGGTGTAAGGACCAAATTTCCAAATTAAGTCCATGTACGGAACAAAACACGTTCAATTCATAGGTAGATTTTCATTGTTAAGATCCACTCAAAGACTATGACATGTCGAAGATTAATTGAAGACTTTGCGGCAAAGCTAAAAGGAATTAATTATTCCAAAGTTTAATTGGTGCTCATAACTTCGTCTTCAAAGTTTAATTGCATTCCGAGATCACTCGGGTATGAATGCATAATGTTAATGAAACTCGAAATTTTATTTTATAAAAATAAGGATGTTAATTTTAAAAGAAAATATTTTTAAAATGTTATAAAAGTGTTTTAGTTGTTTACACTTCGTTTAGAACTGATAAGGTTGGATTAGAGATTAAGTTGGTTTGGACTCTAATCAGGGCATTGTCGTTCAAACGGCAAATGATATCGTTCGAATAAGAGTTGTTGTCGTTAGAACGACGCAGTATCTCGCTCGAACGAGATATGCCACTGCCTTAAAATATTTATAAATAGGTTGTTCCAGTTTTCTCAAAGTGTGTGCAGTACGAAAAATAGTTTACAATACAAAGAGTTTCCTGCATAAAGTTTTATAAGTGTTTTAACTATAAAACATCCTTAGAGTTTAAAAAGATCTGAGTTATCATTACAATATGTTTATGTGATCTTTGTTGCACCAAGTTAGGTTTGTTCAACACTTGAATAATGTTGGTTTTGTAGTGTAGAAGCGAAGAAGGTTACTTTCTTGTTCAACATCGTAGACGACCTAAGGTCGAATCAGTGGATACCGAGGCATTCGCGAAGGCGACTGTTGTGGATGAGCATCATGGAAGAAGGTTACTTTCCGCGTGGGTATTGTGAAGATTGGTAGAAGTTCAGAGGAGCGTCAAGTCTCGTGGGTGGTTCGAGTCGTTGTATAAGACTACCGCCTGACTTTGTAAAACCATTGTCATAGTGATTGTCTGGCCTGGGTCGTCCGAGGTTTTTTCTCGATTGGGTTTTTCCTCGTACATCGGCGTTGTGAGTATTGATTTACTTTATTTTACTTTCCTTAATCACTAGTTGCATGCTTAGGGTTAAACAAGATAAAATTTGGGTAAGTTAATTTGTGTCACAATTTGGTGTGCTTTGATAAAATTGAAAAGAGTTTTTCAAAAGAGAAAATTGGTTTGTATTCATCCTTAATTAATTTCGCTCACGCAAAAGTTTTTGTTGAAAGTTAAATACGGGGACCTACAAATTGGTATCAGATCAAGACATACATTTTTATTGTGTTTGATCCCTTTTTACTGGTAAGGATGAATTTTGGAGGTTATGATAGTTTTTTCACTCCTGTTTTTTATGGCACTAATTATGCGTATTGGAAAATGGGAATGAGAAGTGCCTTAAAATCCATTGATGAGCATGTCTAGTTAGCTATTGAAAAAGGTTTGTCACCACCTGTCACACGAGAGGGTGAGGTCACTAGTTTGAAACCCGTTGAGTCACGGACTGAGACTGAGCATAGGGTTGGACTGCATAAATCTAAAGGTATGCATGTTATTTCCTCACATGTCACACCTAAAGAGTATAATCGTGTCATGAATTGTGAAACTTTGAAAGAAGCTTGGGATACACAGGAACGAGCATGGTTAGGGTGTCTAAGTTGCAAAATCTCACTACACAGTTTGAGACGATTAAGATGTTAGAGAGTGAGATGTTTGATTTGTTTTACACTAGGTTGTCCACGATTGTTAATACGGAATTTAACTTAGGTGAGAAGATTCTCGATAATCAAGTGATTAAGAAAATTTTGAGATCGTTGCCGAGTAGGTTTGATGCGAAAGTGTTCGTTATGAATTCCCTTGATATACTTAACTCGTTGAAACTGGAAGAGATCATAGGTGACCTGCAAACCTTTGAACTCGATATGTTTACCTCCATGGAAGTGATAAATAAATAAAAGGGCATTGCTTTGAAAGCCTAGAAAGAGTAGACTAAAGTTTCAAATGAAGATTCCGATTCCGACTTTGAGGATGTCGTCTTGTTGGCAAGGAAGTTTAAAAAGCTTCTTCAATTTCAAAAGCAATCGAAAGATACTAAAAAATTTGAGAAATTCAAGAACAAGGGAGACTTCACCCCTAAGGATATGAGTGAGAAACGTAAGAGAGATGACTCTAATAGGTGTTTCGGGTGTGAGGGTTATGGTCACAAAGTAGTTGAGTGTCCCACTAGACTTAATAAAAAGGGAAAGAAACCGATAGCATAGAATGCCACCTTAAGTGATAGTGAATTGGAAGAGGGAGAGAGTTCCCCCATTGAGCATAACTTTGTTGAGTTTATGGCATGTCATGTGAGCGACGATGATATATTCTCCCCCGAGGATACTCATGTGCATGACACTTTCGAGGTTGTTAAAAGTGCTTCCTGAGAGGGTGAGGGTGATGAGAGAGCGGATGAGGAGATCAACGTAAGAGAATTGTAAGTTACATTTCGAGAGTTGTTTGAGGAGACGGTGAAGGTGAAAAAGGCTAACTTGAAATTGCAAGGTAAGTTGAAATGAGTATGCTGTAGAAAATAATGATGCGTTGATTGAGGATCTTAGGGCATGGGAAAAGAAGCTTAGGGATAATCTAGAGTACGTCGAGAAAGAGAGATCTAGCCTTAAAGGTTTGATGGAGGCCTTGAAAAAGGAGTTGCTAGAGTTTGAGTAGTTTAGTCGTCTACTTGAGTTTAGGATTAAGGAGTTGGAGGAGAGTTTGAGAGACTCGTCTAGAGTTATGTTTGACTTGGAGTCTAGGTCGGAGAAATTTGATAGGATATTAGGCACAATCCAAGTCAAGAAACATAGGTTTGGTAAAGGATACGACGAGAGAGTTCCCACCCCAAAAGATAATACCATTCGAGTGAGAGAGCCCACTAGGAACGTGAGGAGAGGTCGATATTTTGATAATTATTCCAACCATCTTTACACTTGCACACATTGCGGTAGGAAAGGTCACCTTAGAATTTTTTTTTATGACCTTAGGAATGATCCTAAGAAGTTTAGGAATAAAGTCGTGTCGGTTCCCAAAACCCCTATGTGTTACGTTACACCTACTTGGGTTAGGAATTCAGACTTAGAGGCTTTAGGACTAAAACTTCATGGTTCTCATTTGGTTGCACTTGATTCTTCCAATGCTAAATCTAAAGGTGAGTGTGTTACCATATTTATCATTTTGTATTATATTTTTTTCATTTATTGCATCTTATTTGAAAAATAAAAAAAGATTTTGTTTTTGATTAAATTTTTGAAAAATACAAAAAAAATTGGTTTTGAAAATTTTTGTTTTTTGCTTTTATTTGAGTCAAAATATTTCGAAAAAGAAAAAAAGATTTTTGGTTTTGTTTTTGTTTTTGTGTCATCAGTTAACATGTTTGATGTGGCATGTTGGTGTGCTTGGACCCCCTTCCTTCCATTATCCATGTGGCTATGACATTTGGTCATTATTATCAATGCTTAAAATGATCTTAACCATTGTATTACGTTTTTTTTTGTATTTGATATGCGTTTTGATTCGACTTTGTATATATGCCATCTTTGCACACATACACAAGTTTATATGGATGTTTGACTACTTTTGCAAATTTGAGTTTGGTGCGACGTTCTTATCTCAATTTTATCATCTATACGTAAGTAGACTTAAGGAGGAGGTGTGCATGTAATAACCATTCACCAAGAGGATTAAATTGAAAATACGATGAGTGTTCATGGGAAAGGGCTGCGAGAGTGTAAAATTGACTCGTCGTGAAAGCCACCATTTAAAAGAGCCCGAAAAAATTCTTAAGGCAATAAAAAGAATCATATGCCAAAAATGGGCCAAATTAGTTTAGTTCATTCAAAGAGAAAATATGGTGTATTTGAGGGAGTTTGGATGGATTAACAATTTAAACGGGTTTGCACAAAGAATCCTAGAGTTGAAAATTCATGTCATAATGCTATTGTTTGTAGAATCATCAAAATTCCGGATCCATGTGTATGATGTTTGTTTAGTTCTTTAAGCTCACACTTTAATTGTCACATATGGCTATGATAAAGTTTGATGACTGATTGCTATCAATTAGAGCTTCTTGATCGTTTCGATGTGTTGAAATTGTGATTCATCTATTGTAGTTCACGCCCATACATTCCATGTTCATGTTTGAGCACATCGGTACTATGTTAGCATGTTACTCATATTTTTTTATTTTTTCGTTTTCTTAGTTTAGCTATTGTTTTGCCATTGTTTCATTTTGGTAACGTTCTAATAAATCAATGCAGTATACTTTGATCGGTGATTTATTTTGCTTCATTGATTTGTTTAATCACACCTGCATGAATTTGATATATTTTTAGTGTGATTCTTTGTTGGCTAGCTTTTAATTTTTCATTGCTTGAATATATTTAGTTGGTAGTTTCATGTTTATCTATCTATTCTTCATATTGATTTATTCATAGTAGTATCATATTATGCTAGATGTATTCATCTTTTCACTAGATTGTCTATTCGAGAAAAAAATGGGGAGAGATGTCTGTGATGTAGGGGGAGTTTTGTGAGTTTCATATTTGTGTTCATAGTGGTATCATGGTTACACAAAGTGGTTTCATATTTACTCACATATCTAATGATTCTGATTTTGAGTTTTCAAATTGATTTATATCATTTGTTCCTTGATACTTCACTAGGTATTTGTCTATTTTATGTGTGTAGGTACGGTTAAAGAGATTTGAGATTTCAAGTCTACATTACATTCAGACATTAAGAGACAATTTCATGCTTGTCGATCCATCGTTTATGAGTCTTATCATGTATTGATGATGTAATTTTATTTTTTGATTTTATGGGATGGGATTTAGGCGTCATACGGCTTGATGTCCCGGCTTAGGCATTTCACTGTTGGTTTTGTCCCGGAATAGTCAAAGGGGGAGATTTGTATGGACCAAATTTCCAAATAAATTCCACGTATAGTTTTGACTTATTCTCAAAACAAAACACGTTTGAGTCATAGGTAGATTTTTATTGTTACGATCCACTCAGAGACTATGATGTGTAGAATATTAATTGAAGACATTGCGGCTGTGATACCCTGCTTATTAACATAAGAGGTGGCCATAATGATATTCCAATTTATACAAGAATCATACATGGTTCATTCTTAGCATCCCTGTCATTATATTAAGTATACGAGAAAACCACCAATTATTTTAGAAAACGAATGTCAAATAAGTGTAAGTTTAAAGAAAATCCTTTAGACAAACCAATTTTAAAAGATGGTGGAAAGTAATACAAACAAGTAACTATACATGCAATTCACCATAATATAACCGAATAAGCTGTCGGTTAACAGGCCAAAATAATCAAGTTACACCGAGTATTAAAATGAATATCACAATATATAACAAGTACAACAACTTAGGCAACGCGGTTTAATGTGTAAACTGATCATAACTAGAGTAAAAAAGATCGAAGTGTCTATGACAAATATCCTATGACATCCGCAAAATGCTATAGCTCCGTGACACTTGGATGGAAGGGTCATTACGGGCGTCCTTGCGGCGGAGCACCTGGGCGTAAATGGAATTTATGCAAAATAAAGAGATATAAACGGGTCAGGGTCCGGTTTGATATGATCACCATGTGAATAAAATGCATGACAGATACGAACATTTAATCATCATGAATAAACTTGTCTCGCTCTCTACAAATAATGATAAGAATCCTCACCTCTCAATCCAAAAGGACAACCTAACGCAATGTCAATGACAATGATCAATATTCATTTATGCAGGAAAATATAGATACATCCTACTTAATGAGATTCCATTTCAGTTTGACACCATTTACTTCATAGTTCCTTTTCTCTTTCTGAAACATTTTCAAAGCAATTTATTTCACAAAATGCTTTACCATTAATAAAATTTCCATTTTAACAAGAATATTTATAATCACATCATATAACGATTATAAGACCATCCTTACGGGTTCCCCCACTGGATGCACCCCTAAATAGCTATCATCTTCCAGGGCCTATCACCAAGACCACCTAGGCATCCTACATTGTGTGACATCGATAAGCGACCATATACCTTCGATAGTGAGTCATAACAACACCCGAAATTACCTCACTTCGAACAATAATCACACAATACATAATAACCGGTCCTATGGCCAAGGACTATATTCACCCTGCATTCATTAGCCAAGGGACTTCACCTCATGCGCGTAACTTCCCCTATGATAGCATTTAGATAGGTGTGTATATGCAAATTATCATTCACTAGTTATTCCCATTTTAAAATATGCATTATGCTTTATCCGGAGCCATAAGTGTTTAATATCATCATTATAAACCTCAATGTTTAATTATCTCCAATATAAATCTCCCTTAATTAACATTCATTCTATAACCCATCATGTATGATATTCTTCAATCCAATTCTAGAAGTTTACACTAACTCACTATAACTCTCCCTAGACCTAGACTAGTTCATTTTATAAAAAGAATCATTTATCTTCCTCTAATTTAACTAACAAAATTGATTCCCGAACTAAGCCCCAACTCTCATTTCTAACTTAGGTTCTTCAATAATTTACTTCTAGACTCTAATACTCTAGTTTTACTTCATTCAATAAGGTTCCTAAGTCCTTGTCTTAAAAGAACGAAGCTACAGGAAACTAAGCATTTTATGGTGAAAAACAAAGGATCGATCAACCAGTCATGGGACCGCGGTTGATCGCGCCTCTTTGGTTTTTCCTAGAAACGAAAGCAGTAAGATCATTTTAGAAGGCCCGATCGGCCAGTCCTAGGACCGCGGTCGACCGTGCCCTGAATTTATACTTATCGAGGAAAGAAGTATGCCTCCCCTTTAAGTCCCGATCGACCGGGATTTGGACCGCGGTCGACCGCGCCTATCAGACTCACGATTATCTCTTCTTCTACAATACTAAATCCAAAACCTAAACCCTTTATTCTTACACTTCCTTCATTCTCATCAACCAATAACACAGCCACAACATTTCTACACCACAACAAACCCACATGACCAACTTAAATAATACAAAAAACAATATCCAAGGGTTAAACATCAATATTTATCAAAACCTACTATTTGTTCAATTACTTTAAATACACAACTATCACAATAAATTATCCACATTAAATCATATACTAGCAAGATAGAAACTTGCCTTAAGCTGAAATCTCGGATTACCTTACGGTAGATGCAAGATCAGACCCAATTTCTTCAATTCTCCTTCTTTCTCCTCTTTTTCCCCAAATTCTCTTTCTCTCTCTTTCTCTCTAGGTTTAGGAACACATAATTGGGAAAATAAGAGGGTTGTAAGACTTAATCGTACACTTAGCTTTAGTTTCCATATTTAAATGTTAATACACCATTAAAATGACTCGTAACTACATAATTAAGCCGTAATTTGTCAAAAGTGCCCGTAACCCAAAAATACAATATGACACTTATTTTGACTATCTCAATAATTTTAGGACTAACCGCGCCCTCTAAATAGGCGTCCGAATTAACATAAATTATATCGTGTTCCAACATCATCTTAAACCGTAATTGTCATTTAAAACACAACGAAGTTATAAAACATAACATAACGCTATTTACATTATCTTAACCGTAAATATGCAACATTTAGTAAACATTATCTTTTAAGTCACTTAAAATAATATTTACTCCAACTTCCATCATTTTATTAATTACCTCACATGGAAAAATTATATAAAAACAATTACTTAAAAATAAGGGTTATTACATACTCTCCCCCTTATAAGGGAATATTGCCCTCAAAATTCAAGTGTACCTTGCAAAAAGAGACATGGATATTTCTCTCGCATGTCGTCCTCATGCTCCCACATTGACTCCTAGACATTGTGATGCCCCCATTGGACCCGAACCAAGAGCACCACCCTAGACCTTAGTCTACGCTCCCCATGATCTAAGATTGCAACTGGTTGTTCCTAGTATGAAATATCGGGCTGCAATTCGATATCATATAAATGAATGTACGAGTGGGCTCCTTCACACCTTGTGTACTTTTTCAAGGATGAAACATGAAACACATCATGAATCTATTGTAGGCGTTCCAGTAAGACGAGTTGGTAAGCTACGGTGCATACTCTTGCAATAACAGGAAAAGGTCCCACATAACGAGGCGCAAGCTTACCTTTCTTCCCAAATTGTGTTATACCCTTCATTGGCGACACCCGTACCAAAACTTGATATCCAACTTCCAATTCCACATGCCTTCTATTTGCTTGAACGCGATATGCCACCGTCTTAAAATATTTATAAATAGGTTGTTCCAGTTTTCTCAAAGTGCATGAAGTGCAAAAAATAGTTTACAATACAGAGAGTTTTATGCACAAAGTTTTCTAAGTGTTTTCACTATAAAACATCATTAGAGTTTACAAAGATCTGAGTTATCATTACCATATGTTTATGTTATATTTGTTGCAACAAGTAGGGTTTGTTCAACACTTGAACATTATTGGTTTTGCGGTGGAGAAGCGAAGAAGGTTACTTTCATGTTCAGTATTGTAGATGACACAAGGTCGTATCGGTGGATACCGAGGCATTCGTAGAGGCGACTGCTATAGATGAGCATCGTGGAAGAAGGTTACTTTCCACGTGGGCAGTGTGAACATTGGTAGAAGCTCATAAGATCGTTAAGTCTCGTGGGTAGATCGATTCGTTGTATAAGACTATCGTCAGACTTTGTAAAACCACTGTCATAGTGATTGTCTGTCCTGGGTCATCCGAGGTTTTTTTTTATTGGGTTTTTCCTTGTACATCGGCGTTGTGAGTATTGATTTACTTTATTTCACTTGCCGTAATCACTAGTTGCATGCTTAGGGTTAAACAAGATAAAATTTGGTTAAGTTAATTTGTGTCACAATTTGGTGTGGTTTGATAAAATTAAAAAGAGTTTTTTCAAAAGAGAAAATTGGTTTGTATTCATCCTTAACTTAATTCCCCTCAAGCAAAAGTTTTTGTTGAAAGTTAAATCAGGGACCTGCACGAGGGTAGGGGGAATAAGTGTGAATATGTTTGTGACCCAAACACCGGGAGGGATAAATATTCGACGGGTTTTCTGATCTCCTGATGATTGATTATCCTTCCTGGTTAGCAGAAACTAAGGGTAGAGAGATTAAGTATAAATATTATTGTAACCCAAACACTGGGAGGGAGAAAGATCTGGGTGGGGGAGGGGGGTTCTTCATCATCTCATGACTAATTATCCTTTCTGGTTAGTGGGAACCTAGGGTAGGAAGATTAAGTGTGAATATGTTTATGAATCAAACAATGGGCGGGTGAAAGGTATTGGGGATTTCTTGATCACCTCGCACTGATTATTCTTCCTTGTTAGTGGGAATCAAGGATAGGGATATTAAGTGTGAATACGTTTATTACCTAAACACATAGAGGGAGAAAGCTTCGAAGGGTTTCTTGATCACCTCGTGACTAATTATCCATCCTGGTTAGTAAGAATTGAGGGCAGTGAGATTAAGTTTGAATATTTTTGTGACCCAAACACTGGGTGGTAGAAAGCTTCGCAGGAGTTTCCTGATCACCTCATAAATGATTATACTTCCTGGTTAGGGAGAACCAAGGGTAGGGAGATTAAGTGTGAATATATTTGTGAACCAAACACTCGGAGGGAAAATTCTCTGGAGGGTTTCCTGATCACCTCATGACTGATTATCCTTCGTAGTTAGCGAGAACATAGGGTAGGGAGATTAAGTGTGAATATGTTTGTGACCCAAACACTGGGAGGAAGAAATTTTTGAGGGCGTTACATGATCACCTCATGACCAATTATCCTTCCTGGTTAGCGGGAACCGAGGGTAGGGAGATTAAGTGTGAATAAGTTTATAACCCAAATACCGGGAGACAAAAAGCTCTGGTGGGTTTTCAGGTCTACTCACAATCAATTCTCCTTCATGGTTAGTGGCAACCAAAGTTAGGGAGATTAAGTGTGATTATGTTTATGACCCAAACACCAGGAGCGAGAAAGATATGGGGGGTTCCCTCATCACCTCATGACTTATTATCCTCCCTGGTTAGAGAGAATCAAGGGTAGGGAGATTAAGTGTGAATATATCTGTAACCCGAACACCGGGAGGGAGAGAGATTCGGGGGGTTTCCTGATCATAACTGATTATCCTTCCTGATTAAAGGGATCAAGGGTAGGGAGATTATGTGTGAATAAGTTTGTGATCCAATAACCTAATATAGAGAGTACCTTTTTCATTTTACTTATGTGTTTTTTGTCATTTATTTTCTTCCTTGCATCCTGGAGGGGTTCTTGAGTTTGGAGCTTTATGGAATCATTGGCTACGGTCTAGGCAAGGTCCCCCTTTTATTTGTACATTTGTGTATGTCATAGGGTTTGGCTTATTGCTTGATTGTATCTCTAACATCTTATTTAGGAGGATATTGATCATTATTGGGGCCTTGTGGGAGCGCTGGTGGGATACTACCAATACTTTTCATTTTTTGATGGAGGAGAAAACCACGACTCCCCTTAATTTTCATGTCTTCATGGTACTCCCAATTTTTAGAGTGCCCATATATCGTACCCTGACTATTATCATCGAGGTTAAGTGGGTAGATTTGGGTATATAGTTACCTCTTAGTCAGGGGGAGTACCTTGATGTTGGTACTTTAACCATTTACTTCGAGGAGGAGGTGAAGATGTAAGAGCAAGATTTTATAATTGCTCATAGTTTAGATATTTTTATGTATCACGTTATAAAGTGAACAATACATCTGGACATGCATCAACGATCTTTAAAAACATGTTACTGATCGATCATTGTTTTCGATATTCAATCGTTAAAATCATCGCAAACACATTATGGAGGCATATGGTATTTATGGTAGTTGAATTTACTTAGTCAAATTTATTCTAGGATGTGATTTTTTTTTTATTGAAAGCATTTTACATAAAAAAAATTTCAAAATAATATTTTTTATGGTTTTTTAGAATGAGATTGGCATCTTCTTAGAACGAGACCTTGTTCTCGTTCAAACGAGGTTGTGACTTTGTTGGAACGAATGTTTAAGTTCGTTGGGACGAACTTAAAATGAAATTTTAATGGGGATTCTCTATATAACAAAGATGTAACTGTTGGAACGAACTAATCAATTTATTTAAGAGAGACTTCCCTCAAAATTTGTGTTTTCTATAAATTGGACTATTTTACGTAACTCTTTTGGAAAAAATCTATGTTAATACTTGTTCTAAAGGTTTTCCTTCTTTTGTTTCATAGAAACACTTTTTCCAAATCATCTTCATCCCTAGAATGATTTGTCTAGTTTTCAAACTCTAGTTCCATACACAAACATCAAACCCTAATGGGGTTCATCTACTACTGATTAGTGGAGTTGTGACTCTAATGCCGAAGAATAAAGGATTCCACATCCAGAGGTTGATCGGTGGATACTGAGGGAATAGTTGCTTCCTATGGGTGGTGCTAGACTGCATCACTTTCTATTGAAGACTTTAAGAACAACATCGTATTATACTTAGTGGATCTTTAAGTAGTCTGTAACTCGTCTTGTGTCTATGAATTTTGATACAATGTTGAATTAAAGGTTTTGCCCGAAAAGGATTTTTCTCCAAAATTTTTTATATGTTAAGTAATGGAAAGGGGCTAAGAAAGAACAAATTCTCTTTGCATTAAAAGCCGTCATTTGCAAAAATATCCTAAAATATTAACGGCACACAAAAAACAGAAGTACTAAGGCTAATTTTATTTCATTGATGCTTTTCTACATATGAGCATTGTGATATCTTCAAAAATTTGAGAGTAACTTCTTAAATATGTGAGCTTTTGAATATGTTATAAAGTAGAAGATTAATAGTTTGGATAACGAACTCTCTTGAAAAGTATTAAATAGTCTGGCTTTATTATTTTGAGAAGCATTTAAATTCATGGCATGTTGCATAAGTCGAGTCAATTTCATTTTGCTCAATAATCTTACATCTAAGGTTAAAATCATGTTCTTTCTTTAGATGTATATCATTGACTTTGTGCACCTATGTTGATTTTACTTTGAAAAATATTCACATCATTATATTTCGCTTTCATGATTTGGATATTTTAGTGTTATTCTATGGTGTGATGTACTTGTTTTATGTAACTTTTATACCTATACATGTTATACTTGATAAAAAATAAAAAATTCAAAATAGTTGGTATGTTTCTTCAAAATATCATCACGTGTACTTAATTGATTATCTTTATGGTGTTATTTCATTTGGATTTATGTGATGATTATTATACATTCTTAGGTTCTTACCCTTTGTCTATTACAAACAAAAAAGGGGCGAAAATATTGAGGGGGAGTTTAGTTTTTAATTGCTTTAAATTCTTGTACGCATCATAGTATTATTTTATTTCATGTGTGTAGGTCTCTTCCGCTTTGATGATCATCTTATGGACTACATAAGATGAATTTCAGTTGTAGACAAAAGACTCGAATCTCATTCCATTTTGGGTTTGGGAGGGTATTAATAAAATATTATCTTAGGGTTTTAATTTGGTTTTGGTTTTTATTTTGTACCGAAATAGCCAAAGAGGGATATTTTTAAGAGTAAGATTTTATAATTTCTCATAGTTTAAATATTCTCACATATCCCATTACAAACCGAACACTATATCTACATATGTATCCGTGATGTTTGAAGACATGTTAATGACAGAGCATTGTTTCCAAAATTAAAGACGTTAAAATCATCACGAACACATTATGGAGGTATATAGTATTTAGGGTATCTATTTTTACTTAGTCAAATTTATTCCGGGACGTGATTTTTTTTGTTTGAGGTATTTTACATAAAAATAATTTTGAAATTAATTTTTTTTTATTTTCTGGTTCGTGAAATCACGTTAGAACGAGACCTTGTTCTCATTCGAATGAGGTTGAACTTCATTGGAACAAACGTCAAATGGGGGTTCTCTGTATAACAACGATGTACTGATTAGAAGCTCATTGAAATCTTGTTGGAATGAACAATGCAGCTCATTCGAATGAGACCTCACCTCGTTAGAACGAAACAAAGGTTTTTGTTCGAATGAAGTTTCATTTTTGTTCGAACGATATCCGCCGCCTCTAAGTTTGTGTTTTCTATAAATTGGACACTTTTGGACTATTTTACACAACTCTTGTGGCAAAAATCTATTCCAATACCTATTCCAAAAGTTTTGCTTATTTTGTTTCATTGAAACAGTTTATATTCCAAATCATCTTCATCCTTAGAACGATTTCTTAAACTCTAGTTCCCTAGTTCCATACACAAACATCAAACCCTTGTAGAGGTTTCTTTACTGCTAATTTGTAGAGTTACAACTCTACTGATGAAGAAGAAAGGATTCCACATCCTGAGGCTGATCACTGGATACCGAGGGAAGAGTTTCTTCCTGCAGGTGGTGATAGACTGCATCACTTTCTATAGAAGACATGAAAACAAACATCATATTATACTTAATGGATATGTAAGTAGTTTTTAAGTCGTCTTATGTCTATCAATTCTAATACAGTACTGAATTAAAGATTTTACCGAAAGGGATTTTTCCTCCCATCTTCTTCTTAGTGTGTTTTGTTTATTTGTTTAGTTTAGCATAGTTTTGGTTTGGATATAATCTTGCATGCACACCTAATTCTAAACAAGATAACATTTGGTTAAAAATTAAATCTTTATGTGTGTGACCTAAGATACATGTGATCCATATAGCCTCTACTTTCTCAGAAGGGTTTGAGGCTCGTTGTGGTTGTAGAGAGACGATATGCCTAGAGTTTGTTTTTATTACCTATTGGATTTCTCTTGGCACCGGGTGGATCGGGTGGGATACATTTATGGTGGTTGCCATTTTTAATGGACTTGTCCTATATTTTGGGATATGCATGGGGGCGAATGAGGCTGGAAGAGATGTATCGATCCATGGCCTTTTATTCACGGTAACGTACATACATCTTTACAAGTTTTGTATATTTATGAGAGGTATGTGTTGATTTTAATTTTGTTTATTTATCTTGGTTAGATATTTATTCTTTCATATTACTCACATCGTACTTACTTTCTATATTATGCAAATTTAATTTTTTGTGTATCTGGATACATACTCGGAGCTCCCATGGGTCATGTCGATGGTTGGGGTTTTCCAACTTTTTAAACAATACACGTGGACGAATATGATGACAGGGTCATCCATGCCATTAAGGGAAGTTATGGCGCACCTGAACGGGATGATCATTGAGAATTTAAGTATTTTGGAGCCTTTAATTCTCATTACTTCTCTTTCCTTTACTCTTAATATTTAAATTCTTATCTTGACTTACTTTTTTTTAACTTTATTCCTTTAGGTGCCCTGGGGTTTGACCCGTCACGTGTCAGGAGCGGGTGTCTCAGGGTAAGATCAATCTGGATGGAGGTTATTATTGGAGGATCCATATAAATCTCTTTTTCACTTAATATAGAGGATGAATATCCAGTATATATAGTATTCCCTAGTCAGAGTATCGTTCCCCCCTTTTTACTGTATGAGGCATATAGAGGGGTTAACTGAGGTGGATGGGTAGACGTTTGTAAATGGTGTGCCTATTATTGGTATTGTTAGGGAGGACCTTTTATTATCAAGGCTTTCAGGAGTGGAGCGTGATGACGATGCCACTTCCCGTGCTTGGGGATGTTTTATTGTCCCGATATGGGGTGGATCCAGCGGAGGAGTTACTTGAGTCAACGGATGGAGTGACGGTAGATCTAGTGGGTGAGACGTTAGTGGTAGGAGGATATTATCCTTCTTCTTAGAGGGAGGGGTGGATGTGGTGCATGAGCGTGGTGTCGAGGTTTAGTGTTGGGTCCTAAGGACGAGGTTGGATTTCAGGGAGTGGTTCTGAGGGGAATGTCGAGGTTCGAAACGTAACTACACGGAATGCATGCATGGGTGATGGGACTAGGAGGGATCCTGGGCCTTCAGGGGGGATGTTTCGGGATACCAATGGATATACTTGGGCCAATGAATTCAATAGGGGTGAATTTTTTATTAGCTCGAATGTGGCTGGTGCGTCAGGGCATGATCACGAGAGTTCGTGGATCCCCTTTTATGAAATTTATGAGTTTTTAGGGGTTAGTTTTGGCGTTGGGCTCTAGGACAGCTTTAGAGGATTTTGATATTTGGAATAAACAGACGGCTTCTGAGGAGAGGGTCAGGTTCTTGGATGAAGGTGTATCCCCGGGGAGGGCTGCAATAAAGGATGTTATTGCAACTCGTATTTTCGCTCTAAAGGCTAGGGTGAGGAAGTTGAAGGAGGTGGTCGTGCGACGACAGAGGGAGGGAGGTTTTTTTAAAGGGAGGATCCCCTCAAGAGGGTGGATATCCATGTTTTTCCTCTTAAGGTGGATCCCCAGTACTTTCTTTTAACTACGTATCCTTTTTCTTTGTACATCGCTCATTTGGATTGGATAGCTCCTGGACTCAGGGAGACTCTGGAGTGGATGGTGGTATTTCCCTTTTTAGGTTTACCGTTTATTATTATCCTTGTCTTTTTCACTCCTTTTTTTCTCTCGTACTAATTATTTTCTTACCTTGGTGTTTCTCTAGAGGAGTTAGTTTTGGTTCCTGGCTTGCGGAGGATGCAGCTTTTTTAGACCTCGTTGTACAAAGAGTTGTCGTATTATTTTAGGTTTGCAGCCCCATATCGGTCCATAAGGCAGGGCTGATGACTAGGGTGTCGTGTCTCTCTCAATATCGTACTCTTACTCGCGTGCCCTAATATTGTAGGGAGGTTTTAGAGTCAGTTACTTGGTTGGTGGCTACTCCTATGCCCCATCCCCCAATTCAGCTCAGTTCTAGGCATCCTTAGATACGAATGCAGAACATGGTGATGGTGATGATGGTGAAAGGTCCAAAACATTTTGTCATGCATAGGCTTTTATTTTATTATCTAGGTGAAGGTCTTATCTCCACTGATTTATATATTGGATTCTTCTTCTCTTATTCTTTCACTAGTAATGGATATTATTCTTTAATAGTTCTTAGAAGTTGGATACAAGATATTTGAGATTTTTCTAATTTATACGACCTCAATTTTGATTTCATTTTATGATTACGTCTCTTTATAAGTCCTTTGAGGAAATATTATTGATGTAGTAGGTGCAATGTTATTCTTATGTATATTGTAATTCCAAGTATGCATATGAATAGAGAGATTGAAGCTCTTTTATTAAAATGGTAGTTATGCACCTGTACACAGGCGAAAAACCTAATAAAATACAAGGGGTATATATATGTATGGGAACAAACATGAGTCAAAAATCCTCTATTCAAATGGGGTAAAAAAATAAAAGAAACATATACATATAGGGAAAAGTGCCTCGTTTTTTTCAGACTTTAATTATGGAGAGAGATGACTTTTATCTACTCGTTGGATAGCTATTGACCAGTATTGATGTTGAGTGGGAGGTAAGGGGATCCTTTTTATTTATTTATGGAGGGGAAAGTGTCTTTTTGACATAGCTTCGGAGTCAGAGTGTCGTTCCTTGTTCCTGATAAGGTGTCATTTTGTAGAGAGTCCTTAATGAGTATGTATGTTGATGACCTTCGTCCCGGGATGCGAGGTGATTTGAGGGGATGTTGTTCAGTGTTTCTTTTTTTGGGAGAGCGGAAGGATGTTTCACCGTTAGGATTTTTTTGACTGTTGCTTTCATAGCATTAGCCTTTATGTGTTGTTTCTTAAATAAAGATGAACCTATGGAGTCTTAAAATGATTAGAGCATTGTTTTTATTTCATTTATGTTTGGTTTATTTATACCCCTCCATCTCTTTTGAGTGAGGGAACAATATCCATAATCAAGATTTTCCCATATATTGGGTTTTTTTTGTTTATTTAGACTAGGACCGAAGTGATATCTCGAGTTGTATACGTATCTCCTATTCAAGGACAATAGGGTGTCTGTATTAAATGTCTATGATAAAAATATAGCGAAGAATATGGTCTATGTAGTTCTCTCTGGATGAAAATATCGGAACTTAAAGTGTTTATCCTAACTTCAAATGAAAGGTTAATGTCTCGAGTGGAACTTTTCTATGTAGGGTTGGGAATGTGTATGGGATTGCATAGTCTTACCTTCCCATTATGACCGATTGTTTTTTAACTAAATTGGCCTTTTCCTTATCACCACTATATGTCTTAACAAAATAATTTCTTCAATATTGAAGGATTGGGAAAACATGAATCCGTGGAGATCATCTAGAGTAATATCCCCACCGGAGTCTATTTTGGTGACGAGGTAGGGTCCTCCCTAGTTTGGTGCGTATTTTCCTTAGAGAGTTCAGGGGGGGTTTGATATTCTCTTTTAGGACTAGGTCACCCTATTATATGTTTCACTTCTTGTCCCTCTTATAGAATGCTTGGGTGATACGTTTCTAGTAGCCTAACTATGATAAGCGGCCTTTAGTCTTCTCTCATCCAGTAGATCTAGGTCATCGTAACAGTCTTAGACCCATTGGTTTTAACCACTTGGATTTCTATAATGACTCGTAAGGATGGTATCTTAAATTCAATGGGTAGGACTGACTCCATGACATATACTAAAGAGTACTGGTGGCCCCATTGACTTGTGTCGATCGAAACCCATTATCCGATACCATGTCGTGGGGTACGTCGAAGTGATAGGTGATGTTTCGAAGTATGAATTTCACAAATTGCTTATCATTTAGCATTGAGTCATATCCAACCATGACCTATTTGGTGAAATAGTCGATGGTAGAGGACTTAGGAGTATATTTATGATGTCTATCCCCCATGTGGATAAAAGACAGGGTGAGGTCATCCAGTAAAGTTCTCGAGGAGGTAGAAACTTCCATGGGGCATATAGTTGACACTTGAAGCACCTCCTGACGTAGTACGTGCAATACTTTTGCATGGAATTCTAGTCGTATGATTGTCTGAGTATTTTCGTAGAAATGGTATGTGCACCCATGTGTGGTCCATATTTTCCACTATGGATTATGTTTATGATCTCGAGGGCCTCGTCTTCTGTGACACACCGTAAGTGTATTCTGTTGAACCCCCTTTTGTAGAGTTGTCCCCCACAAATAATGAAATGAGGTGCCAATCGTCTTCGCGTGAATCAAGCACTTAGAGAAGCATTGGGAGGATATTGGTTCTTTTAGGAGAAAGTTCTATATGTCATAGTATCATATTGATGTTGTCTCATAAGTGACATCGACCTTAAAAAAATAAAAAGGGGTGTCTCGACTGGTTACAGTAAACGTGATTTTTATATTTCCTTATGGAATGTCTATCATGGTGGCTAACTCCAATTAATTGGTTCCTTTCTCACTTTGACTGCATAAAACTAAATGTTGATGGCCTTTCCAATAGATATTCTGGTGTCTCTACTTGGGCGGGAATCTTTCGAAACATAACAGATTTTTCATTGGAGCCTATGGTATCAACATTAGAAACCATAATGCTTTCTTTACTGAGCTTTTTATTGTAATTCACATGGTACATCTTTCTTGGGACAGGGGTTATCACAAAATCTAGATTAAAGTGGACTCCATTGTAGTCTCATATCTTCTTAGTGATACCATTCACCCCCCATGGGAGTTGGATACTCGATGGGCTAATTGCAAGTCCCGTCTATCCTAAATAAGATTTTATTTTCCCACATTTATTAAGAGGGAAATGCCACATCAGACAATCTCTCTCATCTTTCTACTCATCTCATTGCTCTCAAATGGTTGTCACTGCCCCCAATTGACATCACTACGCTGCTTGATGAAGATCTCAGTCCTCTTCCTAGATATAGATTTATTATTAACTTGATCATGTCCTCTGGCTACTCTATAGCATGTAATCTCTTGGGATTTCTGATTCCTTTTTTATTTTAATATACTTACTCCTTAATTATGAGTTAAATAAATGGAGGCTAGGGTGGCAAGTGCATTTGTGAAATAGTTTTTAGCTCTTGGGAGGAAGTTAAATTTGAGATGTTTAAATATTAAAGCTACCCCCTCTAAGTAGGCATGGTATGGTGGTTTTTGTCCTCCTGCATTTTACAATTACCAAATATATAATCGATGACTAGGATGGAATCTCCATAATTGTTTAGGTCTGTGATTCCCATTTCCATGGCGATTTTAAGACCCGTGATGTAAGCCTCATACTCAGTCATTTTGTTGGTGCATTTGTAGGTGAGTTTAATAGTAGTGGGAAGTCGTCATGAGTCAGGATATATCAGGAGCATTCCAATGTTGAATATACTTTTATTGGAGGCCCCATCAAAATAGAGTTCCCAAGTTTCTCTATCATTTAGGGTGAAGATCTCCTCATCAGGGAATTCTGCCTCATTTGGGTCTTCCTTATCTGTCAAGGGTTATCTACAAGAAGTTCAGAGATGGCTCTCCCTTTGGTGGATTTTTGTGTGATGTATGTGATCTCTAACTCGGATAGCATCAGTAGCCATTTGTCCATTCGGATAAAGATCGAGTTTCTCAAAGAGGTATTTTAGGGGATCCATCCTGCAGATGAGTCGTATTAAGAAGGACATCATGTAATGATGTAGCTTGTGAGTAATCCATACAAAACATATACAATCCTTCTCCAAGATGGTGTTTTTAAGCTCATAGGAGACTAGATTTTTGTTAACATAATAGATGGAACATTCCTTTCGGGAACTCTCTACCTATTGGTCTAACATGAGTCGTGTAGGTTATGGTAATTATCAGGACAAATTTTCAATTGATCCAATTTATCATCCAAAATGAGGATCCGTGTAGATATTCTAATCGTTGTTATCGGTTTCCAAGCGCATTGCAATAAAACCTAAACTTTAACTAAACTCTTGTGGAGTATAGAAGATAGTTGGGGTATTGAAAATCCCCAGGGAATGTTTGATAAACGTTAATTCATTTATTACTTCTCAAAGAAAAGTGTAAAAGATGATGATGGTTTAAAAGGGGAAAAGAATAAGTTAACTACACGAATTAAAACTAAACAAAGATTAATAAAACGAGATTAGGATCATGTTTCCACCATGGGCTAATAACACGTAAAAGGTATTTTGGTTTGAAAACATTTAACTGAGCATACTCAATTGATTATAAACATCAAACATAAACAAATTCAATTACAAAATGAAAGATTAAACCTTCAATCGAAAATGGTCACAAATGGATTAAAGTAGCCATATCGCTATAAATACTACTAGTGCATGACAAAGTAAGTTAAAAACCTAATATTCCAACTTTAATGCAAAAGGTTTCAATTAAAAGTGTTTCAACCCAAAACCTCTATTTTAAAGCTCAACACCCATAAATGGCAAAAATATGATCCCAGCCTTTAAAGTAGTTACAACACATGATTAAAACAATAAATACAAGTAATTAATTAATGAAAACAACTAACTAACAAACAAAAAAATAATTATATTAGAACAATAATAAGTTACGAAGCAAGAATCTAAGCTAGATAGCAAGAAAATAATGAAAGAGATGATTAATAGTAGCATACATAACCCTTGGAGAGAGAGAGAGAGAGGATGTAAGCTCCCAAAACCCCAACCAAAACTAACATAATCTAATACAAAATGATGATATATCCTTATATTGTAAGTGGGCCAAAGAAATGGAAGATAAATAAGAAATAAAAAATAAAACTTCATGATGAACAAGTCTGGTTCGAGCCAAAAATCATCTCTGTCCGAGTTTGTGAATTTCAGATAGTGCTACCATGATCTAGTTCATGTCTAATTTCGCACGTCGGTATGGAAAATGCCATAACTCCCTCATACGAACTCAGAATTACACACGGTCAGAAGCTACGCTAAGATAATTCAATGATATACATGTTGTTCTTTTAAAACACTGAAATTATATAGTATAAAAAGACCATATTACCCCTAAATTTGAAATAAATGCCAAAACTTTCTAGAAACGGCCATAACTTCCTCATTCGGGATTTAAATAACGCACGGTTCACATCCATGCAAAGATAATTTGATGATCTACATGTCGATAACTTTATACCATCCAAAATATAGTTTAAAAGAACAAATTTCCCTTGAAATTGCATCTTGTGATGAAACTATCTCAAAACACAACCAAACTTCGCACTTAGCACCTTAACACCTACAAAAGCTCAATTATACTTCACAAAGAATATATATATATCCATAAAAAAAAATTCGATTAACGAGCATAAATATAGGAATTAATTCACAAAGGGAGTTAAAATGCGCAAGTATAAGAGTTACTAATATGCAATATTCGAGATGAATCACACCCACTAACTTACACATTGCCAGCCCCTAGCAATGAAATAAAAAGAAACAAGTACAAAAAAAAAGCACAACAAAAGGGGAGAATATGTACAAATGAGATGAATGCCACTTTTGTGGGCATATGATTTCATATAGCATATGCACTAATTTGTTAAACCCCTAGGTGGTCTAGTGGATATGTGTTGTCTCGTGAGGGTTTTTAGGGATGAAACCCACAAACATCAAGTTTCCTCAAAAGGATGTCCAACTAACCAATGCAAAAAGCTCAATAATAACGAAAAAAAATTTAGCAAGTTATTTACCATTAGCATTAATAGAGTAACTTTATGGAATTTAAACCTTAAGTGTGGGAGGAAAAGCGAGCACATGATATTCAAGTGTATACACTATTTAAGCGCATATGTAATACCTTTCGTTCAGATTACATATACTTTTTGGTCTGAATTTTTTTTTATAAATCGGATAAAAAGCATTTAAGCACAGCATGATATTCAATACTCTCCAGTGTATACACTCAACAACCTAAATCACTAAGTACGAGAGGTATTACATGGTATATGCCGGCATAAAGAGTATATATAAATGGAAACTACTCCACACACACGTCATTAATGTAGAATCTATATATAAAATGCAAAGTATGTAATCTGAACGAAAGGATACCATCATTAAAGAGGTCAAAATGCACCTTCATAGATTATAACACTATTTAAACTTTTGAGTTACATTCACCTTAGGATCACATAGGACTTCTATAGGTTATAATGAAGGCATGGGATTAAGGTTATGAAATGAAGGAAATATTTGGGGATTCAGAGGTGTTTGGAAATGCAACACTCGAGATAATTGAAAATTGTGGGCAATTTCAAAATTAGAAAATGATTTCCATAACAAGGGCATTGGATGCGACAAATATTATTGAACACTATATACAAAATTGATATGCTTTATCTTTATTTTATATTACATTGTAAAGCGACAAATATTATTGAACACTATATACAAAATTGAAATGCTTTATCTTTATTTTGTTTTCATCTTTTTATTTTGTTTTCTTTTGTTATCTTCTCTTTTCTCTTGCACTTTTGCATGCTCAGTTGCAACCATGTAATAAGAACATCATTCAATACCAAGTATCACTCCAAATAAAGGTATGAAAAGCAATAAATATGGTTTATAACTCTAATTGGGAGTTGGTTATGAGATTTTGGGTCATGAAATGAAAGGCTATATTTAGGCTCAATGGGGTAGACGAGGGAAAACATATAAGGTGAGGTCAAGGTCAATATGGATTAAATAACAAAGATGGCCCATGATCATTTCCTTGAGTTTATGAAATTCTCGAGTCAAAACAACTTTAAAAATTATGCTCAAGTAAAGCATTTCAAAATGAACTTAATTGATGAACGATCAATGAAACAATAGTGAGATTATCAAGTTATAATTAACATTTTCAAGGAGGAAATAGTATTCTATAAACACTCACAAATGAAGAAAATCCCAAATCTCACTTGGTGTAAGTATATACAATGCAACAAAATATTATCGAGTTATTGGATCGAGAATTTATTTTAAATGTATCATCAAAAACAAGGGGAAAATTCCTAACAAAAGGGAAAAGGGAAAGAAAATATTTTTGAAATCTTATAATTTTTCAACAAAAGGATGCTTGAAAATAACATGTGATCAGATAAATAAAACTAAACAATGAATGGGAGGAATATTCCACACCCCTAACTTAAATGTTATACAGTCCTCAATGTAAATAAAGAACACAACATAAAGAGAGTGAAAGAAAGCTACTATCCAAAATGGATTGATCTCCAAATAGCTCAAGTCCATTGATACTACAAAACATCTTAGCACCAAGCATAATAAAGAAGAAGAATCAAAATTTAACTGATTACACTAGACTATAATAGAAAATAAAAATAAAACAAACTACTATTTACGACCTATAGTTTTAACATTTAACTAACCATACACTAGAAGTTGAAGTTTTTGAGGGTCCAAATAAAATACAATTTGAGTTTGATGGATAATTGGTGGTGCCTCATTTGAGTACATGCCTCTCAAAAAATAAAAATTCCGATTGAAAAATGGAAGGTATGTTTTAGATGGGGAAAATGAACCATCACCAATTAAAAGTTTTTGGAGGATGATGGGGAATTTGGATGCTAAGGGGGACAAGTAATTGGTTTTAAAAAAATGGCATTTTCACCCAAAAGGTTTTTAAAATGGAATGGGATGTAGGGCACATAAAAGGGAAGAACCCATCATAGAAAAAAATTCAAGAAAATAGTCCTTGTCTGTAAAAGGATTAAGCATTTCAAAGTTTTCAATTGACTTGTAGGAATCTTGCAGTACTTGTAATAGTTCAATAGTGGTGAACGAAAATGGGGATGGAATAAATTCAATCTCAAGTGATTCATCATCTCTTGGAGATTGAATTTCAAAGGATAAAGATTCACTTTCACGTAAATGTTCTTCTAAAATTGTTTGAGGTGAAATGCAGGTCTCAACCTCCTCTTTGATTTTCAGAGAAGAAATCATTTCATTGCAAAGTGCTTCAATTTCTAAATTATCACCATTAGAGTTATCCATTATCGTTTGGGTGGAAAGAAGCATGGTTTCTTCCAAAGTAATCTTTTTTGGCCTTAAAACCTTGGACTCCTCATTTGATTGAAGACATTCTTCGACTTCAAAAGTCTCAGACAAAAAATAATCATTGGATTCGAATAATGCATCCAACTCTTGTTTCCAATAATGATTTTATTCCCGATATCTGTTTTCAATCTTTTTATTCTCAAGAATGCGAAGGCCTTCACACACAGTAATAGGTGAAATCACGAATTCTTTAAAATAGAAAGTTTAAGAACTATTCGCGTACAAAAGAGAACCATTATAATTACTAAAATCAATATAAAAAGACATGATTAACAAAGAGTTTGTAATTGGAAATCCACGTAGAGAGGTGTGCATCCGAGAATTCAACGTTTCTTAGCACTCAAATGCGTACGCCTATATAAACAATTAGAACAAATAATACAAATACAAAGGAAAAATTTATTACGAAATAGTAAATCAATTAAAATCTACAACAAAACACTCCCTGGCAACGACACCATTTTGATGAGGTGAAAACTAAGTGTCCAAGTAGATACGTTATCCTTGTTATCGATTTCCAACCATAATGCAAAAAACCTAAACTTTAACTCCACTCTTGTGGAGCATAGCGGCTAGTTAGGGCATTGAAAATCCACAGGGAATGTTTAATAGATGTTAATTGATTTATTAATTGTCAAATAAAAGTGAAATAAATGATGATGTTTTAAAAGGGAAAAAGAAAAGATTAACTAGACTAATGAAACTAAATAAAGATTAATAATATGAGATTAGGATCATATTTACACCATGGGCTAACAACACGTAAAGGAATTTTTGTTCGAAAACATTTAACCGAACATACTAAAATTATTATAAACATCAAACATGAAGAAATTTAATTCAAAAATGAAATATCAAACTTTAAATCGAAAATGGTCACAAACGGATTAAAGTTACAATATCTCTATAACTATTACGGTTGTATGACAAAGGAAGTTAAATGCCTAGTATTCCAACTTTAATGCACATGGTTTCAATTAAAAGTGTTTCAACCCAAAACCTCACTTTTAAAGCACAACACCTATTAATGGAGGAAATAGGATCCCAACGTTTAAACTAGTTACAACATGTGATTAAATTAATAGATACAAGTAGTTAATCAATGAAAACAACTAATTAACCAACAAAAACTAATTATATTAGAGCAATACTATGTTACAAAGCTAGAATATAATCTTGAAAGTAAGAAAACAATGAAAGAGATGGTAAATAGTAGCATACATACCAATCCGTAGGAGAGAGAGAGATGAGGCAAGATCCCAAAATCCCAACCCAAACTAACCTAATCTAATACAAAATGAAGATATATCTTTCTAATAACATACCACTTATTATTTATAGTAAGTGGGCCAAAGAAATGAAAGTTAAAAAAGAAAAAAACGTATATTTTATGGCTGAATAGGTCTGGCTCGAGCCGAAAACCGGCTCTAGCCAGTTTGCAAATTTCAGATAATGATGCCACGGTCTAGTTTAGGTCTGATTTCACGCATCAGTACGGAAAAAACCATAACTCCTGATACGGACTCAGAATTATGGATGTTTATAAGATAAGCGAAGATAATTCAATGTTTCTACATTTTGGTATTTTTAGGACCTCCAAATTATGAAGTATGAATAGACCAAATTATCCTTGAAGTTAAAGAAAATGTCAAAACTTTTCAAAAATGGACATAACTACCTCATTCAGGATAAATAACACTCGATTTGCGACCTCGCAGAGATAATTTGACGATCTAAATGTTGGTACTTTTATGCCACCCAAAAGATAGAGTTTGAAATACCAAATTGCCCCTTGAGATTGCATCTTCCGATGAATATTTCTCAAAATGTGACCAAACTTCATGCTTATCACCTTAACCCCTACAAAATCCCTATTATACCTCCTATGACGTGTTTCATTGAATATGTAGTGTCGAAGCTTCAAATATTACTTATCGTGCCGTGTTTTAATCCTTGGAAATTTATTTTTGGGTGTTTTGTTTTGACAAAATTGTTTGGAGTTGTTTTTAAAATGTTTTTAAAAGAAAAGATAATTTTATTTTGGTTCGTTCGAATGAGTTTAAGTGTTCGTTCAAAGGTGATGTGAAGTTCGTTAGAATGACCTTCCAACGAACATCAAATGGGGTACTTATGTTTATCACGGGTATATATGTTCGAAGCTCGGTCAACGTTGGTTCAAACAAGATCACATGTTTGTTCGAACAAGGTTTATGTTCATTACAATGAGATAAGGTTTTTGTTCAAACAAACCTTATATTTTCATTCGAATAAGTTGCCTAAAAAATTGTGCCACCTCAAAAAATGTGTTTTCTATGTAAAGGAGACCATGTATCAGTTTTATGTGAGACTTTTGGTGAAAAAAAATTCCCATAGATATTAAAAACCTACGAAAACTAGTTTCACCCAAAGAGTTTAAAGATCTAAGTTTTCATCTTTATATGCTTTGAGATCTTATTTTGCGGGCACCATAGTTTGTTTCTCTCATAATCTTGATAGGTATTCATTTGCTGCGGTGAACTTCGTACTTGGTTTATTATTTATATAAGATGGACTCCGTGGTGTGGTCTTAAGGTGAAAAAATGGGACGTCCGTGTTCCGTATCTATGGACAATTATTGAGCCTATTCGATGGATACCGAGGCATGTGGTACCTTAAGTGGGTGGATTCTTGCGTTTTACTGTGGAGGAAAGGTTCAAGATTGAAGGCACATCAAGGCCTGTCAGGGCATCGAGTCTACATAGTAAGTCATCTATCAACTTTTGTAATTCCTCATCATTATGAGTTGTGAAGATGGACCATCCGAGGGTTTTCCCGTTATGGATTTTCCTCGTACAACGATGTGTCGGGCGATTGATTTATTTATTTTAACTGCGATCACCTAGATGCATATTTTAGGTTAAGAAGATAAAATTTGGTAAATCGGTTTATCACAATAATTTGGTTTAAAACTGGTGCAAAGTTTTATTTGGGATAATATGTTTAAGTTTATATATTTAATTTAAAATTTTTTAAAAAGTGAACTTTTTTTGCTTAGACCTCATACCTATGTACCTCACTGCCTAGCTTTAGGGTTTTAAATAATGTAGAGTAGGAGAGGTTGTCCCGATTGGGGAGATAATAATACAGGTAGGTGACTGAGGTATTCTTGTATCTTCTTTAACGCGTATTGTCATTAAATGTTCCATTCCTTGGGTGAGTCCTTATTGACTCCTTGGAATATGGGTGAGTCCATTTTGGTAAGCTGGTTGATGAACTGACTTATGAATTGTATTTGGCTTTCGAACCCTCTGACATTTTTATCTGTTTTGGATGGTGGCATTTCCCATATGGATTGGACCTTGGTGGGATATACCTCGATTACATCCTTGCTGACAATGAAATGAGGAATTTTCCTTTGGTGACTCCAAAGACATATTATTTAGGATTTAGCCTCATTTTGAAGAGGCATAGCCTTTGGAATAATTTTCAGAGTGTCGAGAAGTGTCCTTCTCGATAATTGGATTAGATGATCATGTCATTTACATAGACCACCACTTCCTTACGTATGAGGTCATGTAGGATGGTTGTGGCTACTCTTTGGTAAGTTGTGCCTAAATTCTTGAGATTGAAAGGCATAATTGCATAACAGTACGTCTCTTGGGGGGTAATGAACCTAGTTTTCTCTTAGTGACCAGGGTACTTTTTTATAAAGTCGCATCCTGAGAATCCATCGACAAACGATTTAAGCGAGTTACTGGTCATACTAGCTACCAATAAGTTCATGCACGGTAGAGGAAAATCATCTTTAGGGCATGCCCATTTAAGATCCTTTTGGTCTACCCACATTCGGACTTTATCGCTAGTTGTGGGTGCTGGCACAATATTGGCTAGCTAAGTGGGATATTAGATTACTCAGATGAATCCAACACTGAGTTATTTCTCTACTTCCTCTTTTTCTTTCAAGGACCATTCATTTATTATCTTATGGAATCTTTACTTTATGGGTTTTACATTAGGGAGAATGGGTATCTAATGCATGATGATAGTCGAGTCGATGCTAGGCATATCGGCCTTAGACAAAGCGAATACATCTACAAAGTTGGCGAGGAGATTTGTGACCTCCTTTTGTTCATTCTCATCAAGGGGGACCCTATTTTTAATATACACCTATTTTGACTATGGTGAAGTTTTTCTAAGTTTTTTTTTATGTATTTTAAGTCTATAGAGTTATCATTATTAGGTGTGAGTTCAGTTATAATCCATCGTTGGATTCATAATCATCACATGCAACATGGGCAGGAAAAAACTGAAAATCACTATTTATTATGCCATCAAATGGAGGTAGGATAGCATTCATAATAGCATAAAATTATTCTTTATGAAGGGATACATTAGGATATGAGATAAAGGGGACAAAAGATAGACTCAAAGGGCCCCCGAATGACGGGCATCATGATGCATTAGATAGAAATCCAGTTGTTAAGTATTGATTCTCTTTCAATGTTGGTGATGAGGGGGGATAACTTCTATAGGGGGCTTTTGGAGTGGTCTTCGGAGGCTCTAGGACCTTAGCACAGACTATTGGTTGGGGAAGGCATTGTTCCTTGAGTTGGATTATTTCTCCCTCAGAGTTTGTAGAAGGATTCTTTATTTGGCATACCACGGGGTCAGTGTAGTGGAAAGCCTTGGAAAGGGCTTGCAGTAAGGGCTAGTGTATTTCTTAATTCCACGGATAGTCCTATAGGGGTTGGAATGTCGTATCTTGAGGCTTAACTAAAGGCGATGTTTCAGTCAGCAGGAATGTTGATTCTAGTACTCGAAACTAGATATTGAGTTTAGGGATTTTTCCTAATCATCTTTATTCTGTAGTTATACCTGGGGTAGTTGAGGTGGTGTACCTGTCATGGAAGTGATCTGAAGGGGTTAATTCTGAGGACCCTAACATGGCTATTAGTGCAACTCCGTCAACAAATAATTTGGGTAATACCTATTCAAGTTATGGTTCGGGGACCTTATTATCTTCCTCAAGGACCCATGGTATGTTGAGATCATTTTAGCTGACCTTGTTGATCTTCCCGTAGTCTACGTATAGTCCTTCCTCATGGAGGATCTCCATCCCTAGCTTTAAGGATTTCTTTGCTTTGTCCCACCATGGTTTGGAGAGTTCGTGATACGAAATTATTCTCCTTAAAGATGGAAATTACCATTACACCTTTGATGGGTCTTTGGGATCCAAGGATATAGTTTAATGTTATGGGTATACTCGAGATCGAACATTACCTTATGTTAGGTGGTACTGATGGTTTTGGGGGTTCCCTGGTGATTCCTTCTGAGGTTGAATCGTAGCATGTATTCCATTTTGTGGATGATTCAAGTGGCCACATTATGAATAATTGGCTCCTCTTCTATCATATAAGTAACTAGGATGACTCAAAATACACTGAGGTAGATGTCGCTACTATTGTGGTGGGTATCTAGGAGGGAAATGGTACTAGTACTAGAAATTGTGGACCAGTCGTCATCTTAATGGACTATGATGACCTCTATGTCAAACAGGAACCTGACTTTCATGTGCAATGATGAGGTAATGGCCCCATGGTTTGTATCCATGATCTCTCCATCAAGGAGTTAAATCTTAATAGGATGTTGGGTACTTGAAACTTCGCATCACACTGGATAGGCTATTTTATGATGTTAGGGGTGATGATGACTTTCCCTGGGACTTCTCAACGAGTGTTATCATAAGGCCCTGGTGACCGTAGAGGATGAACTAAATTTTGATTTGGTGTATCCTAATCGGTGGTGGTACGGAGGGGGAATACATTGATGGTGGACACATTTTCTATCAGTACCATGGGTACAATATGTTCGTAGGTTGGTGATTGGTAGTGTGAATTGATGATTAGGACTTTGCATGAGGAGGTCCTCATTAGGGAGATTGATGTGCTACTAGATGGTGATGGATATGATGGTAGCTGACATCTCAATCGGAGTCAAGTATGTAGGCAAAAAATCTTGGGACAGCAGATGGATGACGGTGTCTCAGTGTTACTGGTATTTAGCTAACAGATCTTCGATGGTGATGTTAGCTAATGTCCAATGGAATTGCGCCTAGATTTTGTCGTTTTGTTGGGGAGGTAGTGTGAAAAAAAATTCAGGGGGAATTTCTCCTTGCTGATTAGGTTTGAAGGAGTGCAGTGTCGACCTGACCTGGTGAGGATGTCGACTTTTTTGTCTACGTGTTCAGATTTATCTAGACAGAGTAGAAGGTAGGCTGAGGATGTGGGGTTGGCGGTAAGAGACATTGGATTTGGGGCCATAGCTTCGATCCAATACAAGGCATGGGTTAGTTTTGGGATTTTAGGAGCCTTGTTATGAGTTTTGGAGGGAGTCATCTATCCACCATATGGCTATGTCTGAGTTCAAGGTGGGGTGTGTATTTCTACCACTATTATAAGGACTTATCCGTCCATCGAGTCAGGAGCATTAGGTGATGATTCTATAGATATGGATGACCTTTACTAGATATCATTATCGAAGGTTATATCTTGGTGCTCTTCCTTATCGAAAGAGGTTTCAGCTTCTTCTAGGTTCATCTTATTCACGATGTTGGAAGCCTGGAAAAATATGTCTCCGTAGTAGTATCGATACTAAATGTATTCTAGCCCTAGGATGAGACTTCTTTGACAAATCTGACATGGGACAGTGTGGACACTACATACGGTAGGTTGTCTAATTTTCCACATTCATAGTCATGGGGAGAAAGGTTGACTAGTTCCATCTTGTCAAAGTTTGAGTATCTCCGATAGGGGGGGACTTTCTAGTGGAGTAAAGCCTCAGAGGGTCTTCTCATCTTGAAGTTCGATTATGCCTACTATGTGGACGAAAGCTAGGTAAGTTCCCTCGTGGGTGCATCCAACATGGTGTAGTGGTGGGTCCAGGGTGACACTCCATGTACGAAGAGTCAAATGCTAGTTATAAAATGTGCAGGTAAAAATCACTATAGGGATTGCCGGGATCTTCTAGAGGCATAATGACTTCGGGAGGAGTATAATAGATCTGTATGGGCACGCTGATGGTATTCTGTGTTTCTAAGGGTAAGTCTCCCCATCTGGTAGGTCGTATGATCTAGTATATATCGATATTGGGGTGTTAGAGTTCCCCATTATTATTGAAGAACTGGAGTGGTGGCCCCTCGTACGAGAGACTTAGTTATAAATTGTATGTAGTGTATCCTTGCCTTTTTATGTGATAAGTCCAGTGCTCATACTGATCAAGTCGGTCAAGTTCTTTTGTGGTAGATCTATACCTAAACCCATAATTATAATATCGGATGTTGGGAGCTTCGAAGGATGCGGGTGCTTGCTCGTGAAGTCCCAGTCCTTTCCCCGAGGAGCAGTCCTATGTATCATCATTTCCAAGATTCGGGGGTTAAGGAGATGCTCATCTCTGGAACCTATGTATTTTATACCCTTAATAATTAAGAGTTGGTAAAATCAATCCATAATACGTTTCTTGGGTAGGTGGGTATAGTAGACCCGGTTAGGATCGGAGTAAGCTTGGGGTAAAATCAATCCATAATGCCTTTCTTGGAGTAAGCTTCAATTTTCCAAAGGTGGTGTTTATCATAGTGGGGTTTAGCATAGTTTTTGAACCTATAAGTTGAGAAGTACCGGTATTACTCATAGAGTATGTTTGTATCATGTGGATGGTAGAATAGGGTAGGAATTCGGATTTATTTCCCAGAGTATTAGCCTAGGCGATCATTCATTGTTGTCTGTCATACCGAGCATGGAATAGTATCTGAGTGACCATGACCTGCTAGCCTTCATAAATGAGATTCCATCTCTCTCTTAAAAGGACTATGTGATGGACAAAAGTTATTAGCCCGGGGTTATACTGAATTTGGCCTTTCAAGTGGTGTCCCTTTGAGCGATGTGGGACCTGACACTTTCTTCATATTCGTAGAAAAATTGGGTACGGGTCTGTAATTTTCAAGTGATGTGATCATATGTCCTGCATTGTTTGTCTTATTCCCTTATATGTGTCGTAGGGCTAGGATATCCGGGCATGTGAATTACGATTCCCTCTATCTGGTGACTGGAAGAAGTGGCACCCCCACTATTTCTTATAGAGTTCACCGAAAGCATGTTGGATTTAGTGGGTGAGTGGGTACCATTTTTGGTTCCTGAATCCATAAGGGGGAATAGGTTTGCCTCAGGGATAAATCCTCCACATTTGGAGGATTGGATTGGTGCTGGTAAGGAGATATGCTCGGTGACTTTGATACCTTCTTTTGGAACGTGAGGGCCCCCAATTTTTACAAATTCTCTTAAAACTTCAAAACAAAAAATTTCCTTTTATAAGATATGCGGAAGCGAAGGACGATGGTTCAAATTAAAACAAATGAACAAATTTTAATTTTTCTTTTCAAATTAAAATAAAACAATGTGAAATTAACTTAAACATACACACAACTTAAATTTCACTTAAACCAAATTAATTAATCCAAGTCCTAGAAATTTGCCTAAGTCATATTTCTCAGTTTTAACAAATTAGGCCAAACCAATTTTATCAAATTAAATTAAGTGACTTGAATTAAATTAAATAAACATTACCCAATATTTAATTTAGCACAAAATTAAACATGTAGTGAGTAAAACCAAATTTTATCTTGAATTACCTAAGCATGCGTTCTAAGTGAGTTTGTACAAGATAAAATAAACAATGAAACCACTACGCCGCGATGTACAAGGAAAAACCCACAACGGGAAAAAACCTCGGACGACCCTAGCCTCAAATCCACTAAGTATGGTTTTACAAATACAAGACACAAAGACTTACAACACTCGACTCGATCCCTCTCAAGACCCGACACTTCTTCTTGTATCCACCTCCGCCTAGCAAATAACCATGGAGCTCCACCACGGTCTCGGAATCTACCGATCGGACTTTATATGATCGCCGTCACCCAAACTAGGAGCCATTCTCCACGTGGGTAAATCAACGCAAACTTCTTCTTCTTTGTGGGATGTAGAAGAAAGATGAAAAACTTGTGCTAAATTCCAAGCAATGTATATATATATATATATATATATATATATATATATATATATATATATAAAGTAGACTTGGAATAAACAATATGGGTGTAAACAAAGTGTTAAAAGGATTTTTCTTGGCAAAATGAACACTAAAACTTGAACTTTTTCTTAGGAAAAATGAACTCTCAAAACTCTCTCTAGGAGATGTAGAATGGTAAAAAAGTTAAACAAAAAGGTTGGTTCACGCACTTAGATATTCTGTCAAAATTTAGTGGGGTAAATTAGTGGAAAAAGTGGGAAAAACTGCCAAATACCTGTTCCCGCCAAATCTATTTCGAACGACATTTTCGTTCGAACGAAGTCTTGTTCGAATGAGGTTTCTAACGAAGTTCCAGTGTGAACTTGTTGGAAATCTCGTTCGAACATCAGTTCATTCGAACGACACTTCGAATGACATTCCAGTGGCCTAATGGGGAACTTCGTTGGCAAACTCGTTCGAACGACATTGTGGTTCGAATGACAAACTCGTTCGAACGACACTTCGAACGAACTTCCAGAAAGTTTGAAAAATTAGATTTTTAGCCTAGAAACTTTATAAACATGATTTTAAAGTTTTAATAAAATCTTTCTGAAATTAAACAACAGTTTTAAATAAACGTTCACCCAATATAAAATGTTCCAAGCTCCTATATATATATATATTAAAATGCATTCATACCTTAGGAGCAATGGAACCATGTTGATGAAGTAGAAACGAGGCACTTTAAACTCGGCAACTTGATGAAGCTTTATACTCTTGGACGCTACGTCTACAACAAACACGTCTTAGGCTTGAAGGATGATCAGTAAACTCTATCCTATGACTCAAATGTTTTTGTCTGGAATTGAGCCAAAACTACAACGGACTCAATTTGAAATTTGTGTCCTTACAAATCTCCCCTTTTGGCTATTCCGGGACAAAAACCAAACAAAATTCCTAAAGGGTTGTCAAGCTCTACTATACTGACACAAAATGTCCCACCCAAAATAAAAATACATGCTTGACTCAAACAACCCAAGGATTATAATTTTTGCTGGTGAAAGTTTCCACTTATAAAATAATTCCTACACACCTAAGCAAACACATTACACGCATAGGGAATATCAAAATATATAATGCAAGTAAAGTAAGTACTCCTCCTAAATTAATTCTTTCCTTTTATCAACAATGATCAACTTAGAAAGACGTCTCCCCTAAGATAAATCTCCCCTAAACTAAGATACGATTATAATAGGAATAGATACCATTTCTCCCCCTTTTTGTTTAGGAATAGACGAAGGTTAAGAATGAAAACATTAAATTATCTCCCCCAAATAAAGCATATACACCCTCTAAACGAAGCAAGGTATAAAACATGTAATTGTGCATAAAGTGATGTGAACATTAAAGCACATGGGCAACAAAATTACAACTAATCCAACAAATAATTATGGATCCCAACAAAGTTGCAAGAAAATGACACCAAGATGATACACGAAGTATTAAGCATGTGATATCAACAAGGAATGCAACAAGATAAATACTAATTTTGAATTAAAGCATATATGGACTAGAAGGCAAGGCAAAGACCAAATAAAAACATATCAAATATATACATACTTAAGATATACCAAAGATGCACATGCACATATGATACAAAATAAGATAAGCTTTTCACACTCGTATGGCAAAAATGTGTCATATGGAAATGGTAGTGTTGGGGTGTGAACTAGCAACAAGTAAATTTAGACCAAATCACTTAAAACATGTTCACGGAGTTTTCAATTGATTGCAAACTTCATCACATTTTAATATAACCTCATGTGACAATATAAATTGAACTCAATGAACAAACATACACAATGCATACAAGCCTCGCATGTTGATGATTCGACAAACCAATAGAGTCGTGACATTAAAAGTACAACTAGGATAAACGGACATTGTGCAAACCATTGATATACCATCCAATCTCCCTCAATAATCATATATTAATTTTGAAAGAATATATCAATCAAACATAGGCCTTGGCAAATATTTTCTTTTTAGGGCCATATTGTCTTTTTAGGCCTTTGGACCACGTATTTCTTCTAAGTCCAAACAAACGGTGGCTTACTATTCTCAAAGGATAATAAATCCTTTCGGAGCCCTTCCCCTTCCCCTTCCCCATGCACATTTATATTTATCATTTTATATTTCTCACAGAAATCTCACGTGCAACGGATTTTGACATGCACTAGTCCTCCAAGGTCACAAATATATAGATGACAAGATTGGTAGGAGAAAAACTCATAAAGCTCAAATATAACATGTGATGGTTAAATTTCAAAAGAGCTCGTGCATGTGTGAATAGAGGCATATAAAAATAGTGTCCATTATATTAACACAAAATCCAACTATTCCATGTAAGCATGGTAAAGAAAATAATAAGGATTGACAATCTAAACCAAAATTTCTAGCCACATGGGAGCGTAAAAGATGGGATTCAAACACAAGTATATGCCACATAAAGTGTGTCAAACTAAAATACACACACAAGAAAATCTTTTTGAGTTTTTTTGTTTTTCTGAAATTTTTGATCCAAAATAAAAATATATACTCAAAAGACAAACAAAAAATCATTTGAATTTTTCATTAAGCTTAAATTACCAAGAGATAAAAACCCAAATGATAAACAAAAATCTTTTTGTATTTTTTCATATAATGCAAACAAAAGAAATATAATACAAAAGATAAACAAAAATCATAATTCTAGCATGTGATTAAGCATGGAGCATAGACTAGAAAATGATTAAACAAGCATACATTTTGCATGAGAATATAGCATTAAGTACAAAAGATAAAGTATGCAAACAAAAATAACACATTCAACCTTTAGAGTTTGCAAGAGAGGAAGCATGTGAAAGTAAAGGAGAATCAAAAACCCTATCTTGTAAAGCTAACAACTCGGATGTCCTAACCCAAACTAATGACAAATGACGATCTCGGGGTGTAGGAATATTGGCTACCTCAGTTGCCTTACCTTTAGATTTTCTAGGAACTCATTTAAGATCAAAACAAAATTTCCTAAGATGACCTTTTCGACCACAATGTGAACACTTGAACTCACAGCGAAAAGATTTACCTAAGGAGTGATGTCTAAAGAATTTCCTAGACGATTCTCCTAAAATGTTGGTTTTGGCTTTTTGAGTAGATTCATTACAAGTATCTAAGTCTAAACCACAAGTGTCATTTTTTATTTGGACTGTGCCTAAGATTTTATCAAGTTTTTCGGACCTACACTCCAAATCAAATTTAACATTACTAGAGTCTTTTAATTGTTCTTCTAATTATAAAATTCTAGACTCTAACAAACCATTTCTCTCTTCAAACTTGAGAAGCTCCTTTTTTAAGGATTCCATTAAACCTCTAAGGCTATCTATCCCGCCTTCTATATATTATAGCTTCTCTCAAAGAGTTCTCTCTCGTGTCCTAAGGTCTTCCACTAATGCACTCTCATCAACGACCTTGACACGCTCTCTTAAACTTGCTTCTAACTTCAAATTTTCTCTTTTTAATTTAATTGATTCTTCGCATAGTTCTTGAAAATCATTTTGAAGTTCACTCACATTAACCTCTTCTTCATTTTCACTCTCTCTTTCTTCTCCACTCTCACTATCATAAAAAATAAGGGAATCATAAACTATGACCTTGGAAGTATCATGTGTTAAATTTTCATCAATAGACGAGTTCTCACTATTACTCATATGACTAGTCATAAAAGCCACAAATTTGGGCTTAGTGGGGGAATCGAATCCCTCTTCATTATCACTATCACTAAGGGTTGCATTAAAAGAAATTAGTTTTTTACCCTCTCTCCTTAGTTTAGTGGGGCACTCAAATGCCCTATGGCCATACCCTTCACAACCAAAACATTTATCTGACTCGTCCCTATTTAAATTTTCTTTAGAAGTTTTAGGGATCCTCTCGGCTTTTTCATGCTTAGAAGCTTCAAATTTCTTAAAGTCATTTTTAAATTTATCTTTGTTAATTTTAAGAAACTTTTGAAGTTTCCTAGCAAACAAGGCAATATCTTCTGAGTCACTATCACTCTCGCACTCTACTACTTGTTTTTCCTCTTTTCGGGCTTTTAAAGCAATGCCCTTTTCAATTTTCTTTTCAGTTTTAGAGGGAAATATGTCTAGTTCATAGGTTTGTAAATCACCTACGATCTCTTCTAATTTCATAGAGTCTAAAGTTGGTAAATAATTTAAAACGGTCACTTTTGGAATAAATTTATCGGGTAGGGACCTTAAAATTTTCTTTATTACTCGGTTGTTGGGTATTTTTTGTCCCAAGTTATAAGATGAATTAACATTATCTGAAAGTCTAGCATAAAATTCATCAAAAGTTTCTTTTTTGTTCATTTTGATGGTTTCAAATTAAGTGGTGAGGTTTTGGAGTTTCGAAGCTTTTACGACACTTGTACCTTCATGAGTGAGATGTAAAATATCCCACGCTTCTTTAGCGGTCTCACACGTCATAATTCGTAGGAATTCATCTGGTGTGACAGCGCCAAACAAGGCGTTTAAACCTTGGGAATTAAAGTTTGAAAGTTTAAACTCATTCTCACTCCATCTATCGGCCGGTTTGGGAACACGTTCATTATCTACTAAATGAGTTAGTGGAGACCACCCGTTAACTACAGATAACCAAACCCTCTCGTCGATAGATTTAAGTGACGAATTCATTCGCGCTATCCAGTACGCGTAATTAGAAACATCCAAAATAGGAAATTTTGACAATGGGGAAAATTCCATTTAGCCAAAATATTTTAAAGGATCTTAACGAAATAATTTATCGTATTGGCTCTGATACTACTTATTGGATTGTGAGGGCCCCCAATTTTTACAAATTCTCTTAAAACTTCAAAACCAAAAATTTCCTTTTATAAGATATGAGTAAGCGAAGGACGATGGTTCAAATTAAAACAAATGAACAAATTTTAATTTTTCTTTTCAAATTAAAATAAAACAAAGTGAAATTAACTTAAACACACACACAACTTAAATTTTACTTAAACCAAATTAATTAATCCAAGTCCTAGAAATTATCCAAGTCCTAGAAATTTGCCTAAGTCATATTTCTCAATTTTAACAAATTAGGCCAAACCAATTTTATCAAATTAAATTAAGTGACTTGAATTAAAATAACTAAACATTACCCAATATTTAATTTACCACAAAATTAAACATGTAGTGATTACCACCAAATTTTATCTTGAATTACCTAAGCATGCGTTCTAAGTGAGTCTGTACAAGATAAAATAAACAATGAAATCACTACACCGCGATGTACGAGGAAAAAGCCACAACGGGAAAAAATCTCAGACGATCCTAGCCTCAAATCCACTAAGTATGGTTTTACAAATACAAGACAAAAAGACTTACAACACTCGACTCGATCCCTCTCAAGCCCCGACGCTTCTTCTTGTATCCACCTCCGCCTAGCGAATAACCACAAAGTTCCACCACGGTCTCAGAATCTTTCGATCGAACTTTATATGGTCACTGTCACCCAAACTAGGAGCCTTTCTCCACATGGGTAAATCAACACAAACTTCTTATTCTTTGTGGCATGTAGAAGCAAACCCAAACGTCTCTTCAAATGATAGAGATGAAAAACCAGTGCCAAACTCAAATCAACGTATATAACGTAGACTTGGAATAAACAATATGGGTGTAAACAAAGTGTTAAAAGGATTTTTCTTCGAAAAATGAACACTTAAACTTGAACTTTTTCTTAGGAAAGATGAACTCTCGAAACTCTCTCTAGGAGATGTAGAATGGTGTAAAAGTTAAACCAAAAAGGTTGGTTCCCGCACTTAGATATTCTGTCAAAAGTTAGTGGAGTAAATTAGTGGAAAAAGTGGGAAAAACTGCTCAAAACTGCCAAATATCTGTTCTCGCCAAATCTCGTTCGAACGAAATTTTCGTTCGAATGAAGTCTCGTTCGAATGAGGTTTCTAACGAAGTTCCAGTGTGAACTCATTAGAAATCTCGTTGGAAATCTCGTTCGAACATCAATTCGTTCGAACGACACTTCGAACGATATTCCAGTGGCCTAATGGGGAACTTCGTTGGAAAACTCGTTCGAACGACATTGTGGTTCGAACGACTCTTCGAACGAACTTCCTGAAAGTTTGAAAAATTCGAGTTTTAGCCTAGAAACTTTATAAACTTGATTTTAAAGTTTTAATAAAATCTTTCTTAAATTAAACAACAGTTTTAAATAAACGTTCACCAAATATAAAATGTTCCAAGCTCCTATGTATATATTAAAATGCATTCATACCTTAGGAGCAATGGAACCATGTTAATGACGTAGAAACGAGGCACTTTAAATTTGGCAATTTGATGAAGCTTTATACTCTTGGCCGCTATGTCTTCAACAAACACGTGATAGGATTAAAGGATAATCAATAAAATCTATCCTATGACTCAAACATTTTTGTCCGAAATTGAGCCAAAACTACAACGAACTCAATTTGAAATTTGTATCCTAACACCTTCATTGGATATCTCCTCCCACTCGGTTTAGTGATTTGTTTCTTTTGGAGAAGGAGTGAGGAGTCTTGGAACTTTTGAGAGCATGAATTCTGCGACCAGAAGTAAGTCCAAGTTGTTATGGTTAGTTTGTAAAAAGTTTATGGACATGATGAAGAATGTTATACGGTCAATGGTAGGCCTAGTTACGGTGATGAGTTTTAAAGCGATTGATGCAGCGCCCAGAGGAGTGGCTATTTGGAATTAAGAGTGTGTCCTTATCCTTTATTTGTGATGAATGGGGACTGTAAGGGTGGAGGGGTCGGTGTTTGGAACGGGAATGTTAGACAGGGAGATGGTGCTTGGGTTGGGGTGATATGGTAGGGGTATTTGTGATATTTAGCTTTGGTGGGATGATTTTCTCAGCATCAATGAGGTCATGTATTACAAATCTCAGGGCCCAATAGTTATCGATAATATGATCAGGTCCTTAATTAAACTCACAATGGGAGTCGACCCGCCAGTTTTTATCTCGAAATACGAGGTGTGGTATAGAGTTGAGAGGTCTTAAGATACCATCCATTTTCTGGGAGGCGTATACTCGGCTGAGGGGAGCCTGAAGATTTATGAATTATTTGGGTCGGGCTATGAACAATTTGGGAGGAGGCATGGCTTGATAGTTTCTAGGATGGGGTTATGGTTGGGATGACACAATGGTGGCTACCATATCTTGGAAATATTGAAAACCTGGCATGATTTCGGTTCTGGACTGACCATGAGGGTGGTGATGTGAGATGTAGAAGCTACAGGTAAGTTCTTAAGGTCAGAGAACTGATTTGAAGCTCGGTGAGGTTCCTCGATAGATTTAGTAGACTTAAGCTCTAAACTTTCCTCGATCTTGAACATGACGTGGTTGATTTCTTTAAACTCAGGGACCCAAGTGAGCCTGAGTTCAATTTGTACCTCTTTTTAGAGGTTCCTGATGACGATCTCTATCTAATCATTTTCTAGGGATCGGTTGACCATCTTCCCAGTTTTCTCTCTTTAGCGAGTGATTAAAGTGCCAATAGTCTCTACATCCTCTTATTTCATCATTTCCATGTCTTTACGAGCAACACTAAGTTCCTCATTTTATTCGTTATTCTTTAGAATAGCACTCCATTCATTATCCCATGTTTTGGTGGTCCCCTCATGTTTCATCCCTATAATCCAGGTAAGGGTTCATCCGGATAGAGTGGAGGAGAACATGATCATAAAAACTACTACCCTACATTTTGAACCTGGATCTGAAAGTGCTAATTGGATAGGTGGGAGGTTAGGGAACCTAATGCTTTATAGGCATTGTAGATCAACATCTTGAATTTTTTTCGACAACCAAGCTTCAGGATAGAGAGCTATCTTCTTGATGTTTTTAATATCATCGGTAGATTTTATTTTGTTGATGGCTTCCTGAAGGAGACACGACTTAGATTGTACCTGCATTATATCTTTATTTAGAGGTGGGGGAACAACTTTATCGATTGGTGGGAGAAGTACATATTCGCTACGCGAAAGGGCTTGGAAGGCGGTGTGTGGGTACTTGGGGTACTATTGGCAGGTTTAAATTATCCATATGGGGAAAATGGTACTTGGAAACAAAGGGCACCAGTGTTAGAAGTGGGTCGGGGTAAGAAAATCCTAGGATTAGCTAGTACTGCCTCAACATTTGTAATACCCCGCCTCATAATTTTAACCGTATTCATGGAATTTAGTGATTTAGTACGACTTAGACCCGTATAGATGGATTATGGGTCAAATATGGGTAGCTTCGTAGCCTTCGTACATGCCTAATCGAAGTTTTCATAACGCATAATTTATTTCAAAGGATTTGGATGTCAATCGAACGAAAGGCATTCTCATTTGAACGATGTCATTCGAACGAGGCATCTAATGACCTGGGTTTTGGACTATACTTAAATCTCATTGGAAGGGGTCATTAGAACGATATATATAATGACTTGGGTGCTGAAATCTCATTGGAAGAGTCGTTGTCGTTCGAATGAGACCTAGGTCCATTCAAATAACCAATTTTTTGTTCGAACGACCGCTGTCAGATTTGAAAATCTTATCCTTTTATTGTGTTGTCAAGGCATGGTCCATCGGATTTTATGATGTGTCGACTTCTTAACGACCCAAATCAAGTGTGGGGTGAATGACTAGAGAATACTTGGCTTAAAGAGTTGGATGTGGGGGTATTTTAGAAATTTAACCCCTCGAGGTTTTAAGGAATATATAAGTGTGAGTTAGACCATTTGGGCATTTTGGATCAGATTCTCTCTCTCTCTCTCTCTCTCTCTCTCTCTCTCTCTCTCTCTCTCGCTCGCTCTCGCTCTCTCACATTGAGAGCTCTTCCACCAACCAACCACCATTCCACCACCTTGTGCCACTATATTTTACTAGTGTTCCACCATATATAAGCCTTGTATACCCATTCCCACTATTGAAAAGGAAGAGCTAAAAAATTTGGAGTTATAATTGGGAGTTCTCTTGGAGATGATGAAGTGGGTTTTAATGGAGTTGAAGGGATTTCTTAGCTTGTAACTTTGGAGGATGCATTGGCAATCCCTTGAGGCCACCTTTGAAGATGGGAGTTTCTCCTCCTACACCAACACCACCATTGGATCCATTAGAGGTGGGAGAACTTTACTCTCAGTGTAAGAATGTTGTTTTTTCATTTAGACTATTTGAGTAGGGTGTAATTAGTTAAATGGTATAATTGTTGTGTAGAAAACAACAAACATTTTTATGGAATAAAAATGTTGGAAAATATTGTTGTGTTAAAAATAAGAAATGAATAATTGTTTCAAGGTTTTGAAATAGTAAAAGTGGGTGTTTTTTTGTAAAAATAGTGTATTTTCTAGAAATGTCAAAGAAAAATATTATATAAAATAAATGTTCGGAAATAATGTGATTTTTTTGAAAAATGATGTTTTGTTGAAATTAAAGAATAAGTATATATTTCAATGTTTTGGAATATTGAAATATGGTATTTTATGAAAATGGGCATTTATAGAAATATTGGTGTTAAACATTTTATGAAATAAGATGTCTGGAAATAAATATATACTTGGTAAATATTTGGTGAAAAATATTCTTAAACCGTGTAGTAAGATTTTTAGGTCTAACATCCATCTTCTCATGCATATAAACTTGTAGTATTTTGACATATAATGTATAAAAGAGTTTGAAGAAGATGTTATTGGGTTTAAACAAGAAATAATAAAAGTTAGAATTTTATTCTTCAAAGTATGTGTAATTGGGACTAAAAGACACAATGTGTATGAAGTTAAAAGACTATGTGTTAAATAAAAAGAAATGACAATTTTCTTACAAAAGTGGTCTTAAGTGTGAACGTGTTTCTTGAATGAAAAAGTAAAGAAATTTGTACTTGGGAAATGTTAATAAAAATAATTAATTAAGTGTTAATGGGTAAACATGGAATGGTTAGTGAGTGTAACTTACTAATGTTGTGAAATATTAACACTTGAGGAATTCAAAGGGGATTAAAAGTGTAAAACTATTTCCAATCAAATAAAATATATTACTCCAACTGTATAGGGTGTTAAAGTGTTAAAACACTCAAGAAGTTGTTATGAATAACTTAATAGTGTTTTTGGTGAAATTAACACTTGAGAAATGGAGTAAAAGGTGATTTCGGAAACAAATTGGTAAAATGGTAATTTTACCTAAAGTGGAACATTTTTATGAAATAAAAATGTTGGAAAGGGGTGTTACACAAAGTGGTCCTGAACGAATATAATTTTTTGGAATAAAAATCAAGGTTAAAGTGTAAAGGGCATAACATGGAAACTTTTCAAAGTGTAACACAAATGGGGCGGTAAAGTCCCGACTTTTTGGCTTCGACCGGGTAAAAAGGATAAGTGGAATAATGTGGACATTTGTAAAATGTTAAAAAAAATTAAAAGGAACCCGAATGTCACCGAGATAAAGAAAGAAGGCCCTGGATCCTTTATGTGAAAAGCCCTAAATCACTTATCAGAGCATATGGTGCTCATAGCCCTCGGTGTGGAGCCCGTGTAAGTATGCGGTATTGGAAGATGCCGAGAAAAGATAAAGAAAACATGAAACATATCAAGAAACGGGTTGTGTGGTAAAATGTGTTAATACAACCTAACTTGAATAAATGTAATAAATCTTTCGGTAAAAGTGAAATGGGCAAGTAAATGCGTAAATTTATTAATGTCCATAAGATAAGAAAAAAGGTAAAAGTAATGGGTAAATGAATGATTAAGCAACCAAGCTGTTAAACCCATAATTTGCATAAGTATGTAAATTATGGTATAAGATCTCTAGGTTCAAGGTTCCTTTTGGGTGTGACGTGGTGAGATCGGTATTGAATCTTTTGACGTCGTTGTGGTTTGGGTCAGTCATGCTAGTTTGATGACAGTTAGTTCGTGTCCTCGATGATAAAGTCAAAGAGGTTAATACCATAAGTAAGTTAGAGACAAGTGGCACACAACTAAGTTGATAGTTATTAATCGCTTCCAAGTTTCTAATTCAAATTACAGTAATTTACGGGTGTCCATGCAAGCCTATAGTGGTGACACCGTAGTTGTTAGTGTAAGGTTCTTTCATTAAAATTTAGTGACATAGAATTAATTCAAATGTAGATAGAATGATATGACACCCACTGGGTAGGTGGAACGAGTTGCATATAGTCATGATAAAGGTGATGGTTAGGGTGTCTTGGCTGGACACTAATGAATTGTGATTAAAAGGCGTATATAACCCTTAGGTGCGGAGCTTATGGATAGTAAATACTAGTTATGTAATTAGGAAAATTCGATCCGTGGGGTGATATCGCAATCAATGACATTTAGATGAACACATGAAGTTGTGTAGGCTAATAGTGGCAGTTCCGTAAACCCTTGTGTGAGATGTGGGGTGAAATAACTTTGGTTATGAGAGTAGCCTTGTAGTTGAAATAAAGCTACGACCTAGTGGTAAAGTTTGTGCATCTTAGGTATGGAGACTAGATAGCTGATTAATATTCATAAGTATTGATTTTTGTGGTGAAGACGTACTAGTTCCTTTGGTTGAGGACTTAAGTTCAATTTTTTGGGGTTATAATATGGTATTGAGGAATAGGATCCCATTCAGTGTCTGTGGTGTGGGCATTGGTATTTGTAGGCAATAATCGACATCCATATCCTACCAAGATATTTATATCCTTGTTAACATGTAGGTTAGCATGCAATGTGATGCTCTCTTGGAGAGACAAGTCTGTTGACATGATTGAACACTCGTTTGAGGATTGGGTGAGGCAAATCTTGAGGTTTATAAACTGCAGGCAGGCAAAGTCATGTATCCTGCCACAATCGGTAATGCCATTAGTGATGGTTTGTAGGTGACTTATAGTAACAGCCATTTGGATGCAAGGTACGATAAGTATCTAAGTCATTAAACTTGTTTTAGCCATAGAGATAGTGGTTAGGTGCGAGGTGATCCTAGTGTGTAAATAGTTCATAGGCATGTTAAAGTACCCATAGAAAAAAAATTGTGTGTGGCATCATTGAGGATAAATATCAAATTTTGTGATGCATTGAGGTGTTTGATGTTTAAGGTACACTATAAATAGAAACTCGTAGACTAGTGCTTCTGCGAGCACTAAGTAATATAGATATGAGTATTGAGTGGTTTGTGGAGTGAACCTGTGACAATAGAAGTATAGACGATGAGACCTTATCGAGTTCTAGGACTTCAGCATGAAATGTGTTTGGTGTTCTTAGGAGACCAATTAAGTCCGGGGAATAGAGGATGTAGATTTTTTAGTAATGGTAGAGTCAAGGATTAGGTGGTGATCCCGAGTTATCAGTCACATAGTATACGTGTCGATTATGGTTGTCCAATCTACACAGATGGGTTGTGGAACCCCTAAGGTAGGGATATAGTAGTAACCTTTATGAGTGGTGCTCGGAAATCATGGAATGACTAATATGGGGGGTAATACCCGGTTCCGAATTATACTAGGAAATATATTCGAGACTTAGAGTGATGACGCCATGTGGAGAGTTGCAAATGGCGACTAAGGTGGGGTAGCATCAAAACATGATTGTTATGTCAAGGTGCCGAAAGTATATGCTATAGTAGCCTTAGCAATGCAATGATTAGTGTTGGCACATCTTGTCAAGCTGGTACAGGTTAGCATATGTAGCCCATTGTGATATTAATTTCCCTTAAGGTACTAATGACGCTAAGTGTAGTCGTCATGAAAATCCCGTGTGGATAGAAAGGATATGGTGAATTGGTGGTAACCTTGTGGTCAAAAGGATACGGTTAGATGAGGTCCTTTTTTTACGAAGTGATGAATATAGGGGGTTTAGGATATCGATTGAGATAGGTAAAGCAGGTAATAAGATATGTGTAATAGTTTGGCGATGTCATCACTAGTTATTGGATAAGGTTGATGTAGACAAGGCATGGGGTATCCACCAATTAGAATTACTGGTTCACGCCAAGGGTGTGAAAGGTATGGCCTTTATCCCAAGGAGGTAAGTCGAGAATCGACTTCTTCAAGGGCTACTTACTCTTAAATTATTATCGCATTGTGAGAAAGAATGGTCGAGATTCAATTTGTGACTTCTAGTGACCCAGGACAGGGTATATGGTAAGAAGTAGTACTCGGTGAGAGTTTTATGAATGAGTGGTATGACTTATAGTATATGGTATAGGTTCGCTTCCATAAGTCATAATCGGATTCCTACGGGCAAAATTCCTCGGGACAATTGCTTGTCCTCGTGACTCTTCCATACTCCTTTCAGTTTCGATAATCTGGGTTCAGTATTCTCACCTGTGTGGTGACTCAGATTGGTATCATGCCATGGTATGACATGGGTGATCTCGGGAGAGCGCATTGGACTAGGTTTGGTCAATGCATCTCGATAGCTGGGTGTGCTTATCTGGGGTATTCTTGTTATTGCATGAAATATTGCATACTCGTGGATATGCTTTCGACCACTCAGTTTATTCGTAGTATCAATTTCCCATTAGAATATGTTCAATGTGTCTGATCTCCATCCATTCAGTATTAGTTTTTAAGAACCTATGAATTTTTGCATGGGGCCAACTAGGAGGAAGGGTATCTATGATTGATGTGTAGATGTCCGTGACATGAACTCGGAATCCCATATTTTTTAACTTATTGGCAAGATTCAATTTTACGCGCATATAGGTGAATTATTTCCGTCTTCTCTAACAACGTAACGAAGATCAGGGCTATGTCAAGATTATGAGTGTGAAATATATTTTGTATAATGCCATCCTAATTTTTTGTAGGAAAAAAGAGTACGATCGAACAGATAATCTTGCGGGAGATTAACTTCACGATTTATAAGGTAGTTAAATTGTTTGATCTTTTTCTTTCCATAGCTATAATCAAGAGTGCCCTCTATATGGCACACACTAATAAAATATTTATGTGTGCGGTCCAATTGCAACCTCTCCCACTCTTTTTGCTAGTGATTATCACGTGTATTTTTCCTGAGAAAAGTATACGAGGGATTGAATATGAGTCCAACAATTAAGGGCTCTAATTAATTAATAACTATTAATTCAAACATATGAGGTAAAAGGGTATATTACTTTGATTAAGATTTTGATTCATCACTACCCTTCTCTTAGCCCCTAACATTTTGGATCTCATCGATGTGAAATTCCAACAACAACTCACCGTAATTGTTTATAACATGTTTTGTTAGGGTTTATTAAGAGAGAGATTAAAAGAAAATGGGTATTATCAACCCAAGAAATCCAACATAGTATCCAAAAACCAAACCAACAACCAATAATTATCCCATACTCCTTTAATCATCTACGTATAAAAAACGTACCCATAATCACAATAACTCACTATAGTAAGGTCACTTCTCATTTTATGCGTGATAAATTCAAAAATGACAGTTATTAATGTGCAAACGTGTTTGTGACTCATATTTAAAGCAGAGAAGTAAAGAATTGTCACACAAACACAACATGGTAGGAGTTACTGTAAAAAAATCACAACGAGTATATAATCCCAGTATAATATGAAGACGTGCATATAACCCACAACACGGTAGACGTAATTTTTTTTTACTTATAAAAATCCATTTAATTATATTTTGTGAAAAAAATATAATGTCTAGGGTTTTGAAAAATATTTTGTCAAAAAAATAACCCCCAATACAATGTCTAGGGTTTATTTATTTATACATCCCCTTTTCTTAAAAATTAACTGTATACACACATACACATAAATATGCACACATATACATAAAAATACACACATACACACAGAAATATACACATACACACAAAAATACACATATATTTACAAAATATTAGGGTTTAACACACAAATACACACATATATACATAAAATTATGGTTTAACACCGAAATGCACACATATATATATATATATATATATATATATATATATATATATATATATAATATTAGGATCACCTTTGAGATTGAGAGAAAGATTTGAGGTAAATGTCGAGATTAAGAGAGAGACTTGCAGAAATCGCCAAAATCGTAGGATTCTCTTTTACTCATACTAAAGGTATCATCAAATATGTGAGTGGTACTCTTTCTTATGGTATTTAGTATTCCTTTGATATCGATAACCATTTGGCCGAGGATATTGATGGTTGTAGGAGCACCTCGGGTGGTTGCTATTACTTTAGGAATGCTCTTGTCTCTTGGTTGATCAAGAAGCAAAACTCCATATCTTTGTCCATGGCGGAGGCTAAGTATGTTACCGACGGGAGTTATTGCACGCAACTCCTATGGATAAAGCGAATGTTGGAAGATTATGGGATTTTCCAAAGCACCATGATTATTTTGGGTGATAATATGAGCATGATCCATATATCCCATAATCCAGTCCAACATTCTAGCCTAAAGTACATTAGGCTACGTGAGCATTTTATTTGTGAGACCATTGAGGAGAAGGTCGTGTTCCGAAGATTTTTTAGCATCGAACGTCAATTAGCCGATATTTTCAAGAAACATTTAGATGCACTTAGATTTGAGGATCTTAGGAAGTCTTTAGGTATTTCCTCCGTTGATTGAGTTCAGGTACTTTATCTAGTTTAGGATATTTATCATGTTCATATCTCATATTCCTATTGCTAGATTGTATTCTCATTGTATTGATATGTTTTTATTTGTAGATATATTTTGAAAAAATTCAAAAAGATTTTCTATTTTTATAAAAAAAATTAAAAACTTCAAAATTATTTTTAGCTTTTAAGAAAAAGTTTGAAACTTGAAAATTATTTTATTTTGATAAAAAAATTTAAAAAATGGCAAAAAGATTTTATTTATTTTTTATTTTTCACCGTATATGGATGAACATGTAAGATATTCGGATCACCCCTACATTCCATCCATTCTCGTGTCTTTTTCATAGTGCTTTGAAACATAACTTCATTTCATTAATGTACTTAATAATGCGTAGATAATATTTTGTTGCTTATATATTATTACTTTCTAAATGTTAGACTCGTTGTCTCCTTTATTGCACACGTGCACAGACTTTTTGAACATTGTACTTGCTTATCATGTGTCGAATACGATCTTCTCATCTCAATTCTTCTTAATAATGAACCAAGTGTAAAAAGATATAATTTGTGCATGTAAGAACCATTGCCCAAATTTCGTTTCCTGAAAAATATTGATATATATTAAACAATGGAACGAAAGAGAAAAATTCTCTTTGCGTTAAAATCCACCATTTGCAAAAAGCAGCCAAAAAAGATTAACGGCACACAAAAACAAAAGCGCCATGGCCATTTAGTTTATATTCATTGATGCTTAGCTACACATGTGCATTATGATTTCTTCAAAATATTTGAGACTAAATTCTTATGGATGAGAGATTTTGAGGGAGTTATAAAGAGAAGAACAATGGGTTTGCACAACGGACTTTCTTGAAAAGCATTAAATAGTTTGGAGTTATTGTTTTGAGAATCATTTAAATTCATGGCATATTGCATAAGTCGAGACAATTTCATTTAAGTTCAATATTTTTTACACCTAAGGTAGAAATTGAGTTCTTTCTTTAGAAGTATCTCATGACTTCGTGCACCTATGTTACGAATGTTATGTTTATTTTCTTATGAAAAATGTTCACACAATTACATTTTGTTTTCATGATTCGGATATTTTAGTGTTATTCCATGGTGACTAGGTCTTTTTGTACCTATATGTTATTTTTATACTTTATACTTGAAAATTTTAAAGTTCAAAAACAAGTTGTTTAATAGGAGGAGAACACATCATATCTTTTGGATATTCACCGCATGTGCTTATTTGTTTATCTTTGTGATGATATATTTTCTTCTTCTTATGATTCTTATTATTCATGTTTAGATTCTACTTCTTTGTCTATTACGGACAAAAAGGGGAAGAAAAAATTGAGGGGGAGTTTTATTTATCTTTTAAAACTCATATGCATTATGGTATTTCTTTTGTCTCATGTGTATAGGTCAATTACTCCTCGATGATGATTTCAAGGATCGCACGAGATGAAAAAGTTTCAGTTGAAGACTTATACAAGATTGCATTTCCATTTATTGATGTATGAAGGTCATTATTTGTATTAGTCTTAGGGGTTAATTTCACTTGGGTTTGTGTCTTGTACCGGAATAACCAAAGGGAGAAATTTGTAAGAGAAAGTTTTATAATTTCTCAGTTTATTTTTTATTTGGCTTATCCCATAACACATACATTGTACAATCATGACTGCTTCTACATACTCAAAGACAAAGTTGAAGACTTTTGAAAAGATTTAAGAATCGTTCATCTCACTAATATTCATAAGCGTTATGGTAGTTTGGTAAAGCCTTTATTTTTCCAGGGGATTAATTTTTAAGAGTTTGCATTTAAAATGATTTTAAATATTTTAAAGATGATTTTGAAATTTTGGCGAGTCATATGCAGTTGTTGTTGAAGATTTAAAGAACTGCGCGTCATACTTAGGTAGCTAAGTAGTTTGTAAGTCGTATCGTGTCTGCCAAATCTTGTATAATGTTGAATTAAAGGTTTTGCCTGAAAGGGATTTTTTCCTACTTCCCATATTTTCTTTTTTGGTTTGACGTATTCAAATTTTGACTTCATCTCTGCATGCACGCTAAATTAATTAAAAGATAAATTTGGTAAAATTGAATTTTTTTTGTAGCCGGCCTAATATACGAATCATTCCATAGAATATCGCTTTCTCACTATAAAATTGAATATTCTCATGAATAAATTGAAAATTTTTAAATTACATAATTTAAGGTAGATATAAGTTAAAGGCCAAAGAATTTTCACACTCTTGTCTAGTATACGATTTTATTTCATCGTTATTGGACATGTTAACACATGAAGTCATCTTTAGGTCGATACTGACGTAAACCTGAATCAACATAATGCGGCTCAATATGGTTGACTCATGTCATCTTTTCATCTCTAGGTTGGTTTTGTGGTTCCTGTGTAATTTCCATGGGTCTCATTGTTTTTATTATGTTTTTAACAACATTGTAATTTCTTTTTAGGTTACATGCGTGGGATTCCCATTTCAATGTCGTCTAGCATATAGTTGTGTTTCTGTTTATTTTCCCTTTGGTTTTGGTTTTGGTTTTATTTTATGTTTTATTTCTTAATTTATATTTTTGGTCATTTTTTTATTAGAGAGATTCCTTTAAACATTTTTTGTGCGAGGAAGAACTCATACATACGAGAGCTCATTCAAACAAGGACCCCCATTTGTATGAGCTCTAGGATAAAGCCATAATCGTCTTCCCATAATGCCTTTTCAAACCTACCCACCCCCGACCCCCCAAACCCCCGTTTATCACTATATTTTACTATTACAAGCCTCATGCCTCTGATTTCTCTTGATCCCATTCACAATGAAACTTTGTTTGGGTTTTGGCATACTAGAAGTCCATTTCTAGAGTCGTTTTTCAATATTGGGTTCATTTTTGTAAGTTTCTCTCCTTACCAATTTCCTATATTTACGTGACCTATGCGTATTGAGAAGTATATATATATATATATATATATATATATCTGTGTGTGTGTGTGTGTGTGTGTGTGTGTGTGTGTGTGTGTGTGTGTACATTCCTGATGTATATTTCCCTCTATATTTTAAAGACTCTGGCCATCTTACCCATTTCCATAATGCTTTTACTTCCATTCACCGAAAATCTTGATAACATGCATCCATCGGAGCATAAATTGATAACAATAATCATAAGAATACCTAATTAATAGTTTATTAATGAATAATTCTTACACGCGATGAACCAATTTATACATCTGATTATCTCCTTGTAATCATTAAAGTTGTCAATCTTATGCATAAAAATTTTAGGATCTTTAGACTTACATAATTATCACATATTGTAGATATGAACAAATATTGTACCTACATCATCCATTAGAGCTTGAGAGAAGAACTTGAGGTTGAAACCAAATCTTGAATACAAGCTAACCTCTGAGGATTAAAGTTTATCTCCCTAGCCTAGTTTCTTTTACTATTGTAATTTTCAAGTGCCTAACTAATAGAGGTTAGGAATTTATTTATAGGCTGGGAGTGGAATTTAGTCCTAAGAGTCATTCAATCTTGATCATCCATCACGGTTCAATGAAGAATCATGTTAATTTCTTTTTTATAATAAAATAATTAGTCTTATTCACGAAACCAAAAAATGAAATTGACCTTTAGTATTCATAGGAAACTTTTTGTTAACCAATTTGACATTTAGTTTATATTAATTATGAAACACCTAATTAATTATGAATTAATTTATAAAATATAATTTTAGCATAAACATTTTTACAAGGACTACCACATCCTCAACAACATTTTTTGAATCAATCTTTGGACCATTGCCCATTACTTTATATAACGTGCTTATCATATTTGTTTCTTGTATGCCATCGGGGTTGGTCAGCCAATTGACCTCCCATGTGCTTGCAAGGGTCGGTCCAATTGTAGTGTTGGATTAGAGGATGTCCAAGCACATAAATTAACTCTTTGATAAACAGGATAGGTCTGTTGTTGAGGACCTTATGCAGTACACATACAACATAATATAAATATAGCATAGTTCATCACCATGATAGAGTGTGACCAGTTGAGATTACAATCGAGTAGTATCGAAACAAAGTGTATATAATGATGCTGTGTGCATGAGAGGTTGATGGATGTGCAGGTTCTTTAAAAGAATGTGGTGGCGTTAGTTTAGATAATGGAGGTGATGTTGTGGAGATGGGCAAGATTAGTTTCTATTAATGATTAATTTGAGATGATGATGCTTTTTGTTTATTTTGGATGTACTTTGGAGAGAGAGAGAGAGAGAGAGAGAGAGTTTATTACAGTTGATGTATTTATATTATTTTTTCTATCACTCTCAAATGGTTATGGTTTTTTGGACATGTAGAATAGTTTTGTCATTTATCAATGTTATTTGTTACATTAAGTTTGACATTTATTTTCTCTCTCTTTTATAATATGGACTATGAGTATATATATTAGGCATTTCTATATTAGATAGATAGTTGTTTACCAGTTATGTTTGAGATATAGATTATTCTTATTATGGTCATTATTCATTTGGATTAGTATATCCATGTTTTTATGTCATTTATCTCAAATAATTGCTTACTTTATCATCTTATCTACTTATTTTTCGGTATTGATTTATGCATGATGTTACGATTTTAACGTTCTTACCTTTTCCCATTCGGGACGAAAAGGGGAGAGATTTTCGGGTTTAGGGGGATTATCATGAGATGAGTGGATAGGGCATGCATATTTATATATCAGACATTTACTCATTTATTTATATTCTCTTGTCTTTTTTATATTTTATACATCATAAATTTACTTGGTTTTAAGTTTTACAAGGTCCATAATCCACTTAAAAAATTTTGGATTGTCTATCTCGTGGGATTTTGTATGTGTAAATATTATGTAGGTTTTTCATATAGTTCATTTTTTGAATATTTTCTTCTTTCATTTTTTTTCCTAGAATAGCGAGAGGGGGAGATATGTAAGGAAATTTTAATATCCTTTTTTTCTTTGGCTTTGTTCTTGAACTTGACAAAACATTGGTCTTGGTGGTTTTGAGTCTTGATTTGTATTAAAGACTTAAAGATGACTACACTCACCTAGGATTAACTTTACCACATTGGACATCACATCTTATTCACTTAAGTTTCGATAAAAGTAAATAAGGATTTTGTGTTTTTCTAGTTTTATTTGAGTTGTTAAATTGACAGGAAAAAGAACTTTTTGAAAAGGTGTTACAATTACCTTTTTAAAACTTTTTAGGGCCTTTTTTTAATATCATACAAATACCCATCGTATGGGATTTACCTCTTACAAGGGATTGTATTTTGAAAGAGAACCCCACAGGGGATATACTGAAAAATGTAGGACTATAGGGAATCACTTGTAACTTAGGTTACACACAAAAGAATCCTATTTTTTTAACCAAATTTTATCTTGATTATAATAAGGTGTACTTGGAAGATAGAATCCAAACAAATTATGTGCAATCACACTAACAAATTAAAACAAATAGAAGAAGTGTTAAGGAAAAATCCTTTTCAGGCAAAACCTATATTTCAAAAATATAAAAGAGTTTGACAGACTCAATGACTTACAAACTACTTAGAGCTCCACTAAGTATAATGCACAGGGTCATCAAAACTTTTGACAGAAAATGATGCAGTCCAGCACCACCCACAGGAAGCAACTATTCCTTCAGTATCCACTGATCGACCTCAGGATGCAATATCCTTTCTTCTTTAGTCGCAACAATCAGTCATAGAGTAAACACTACAATAGTTTGTTGTAGCGAATGGAAATTGGATTTGAAAAAACTTAATAAATCATATCAAGGGATGTATGATTTGGCAAAGAAAAGTGTTTCTATGAAACAAAAGAAAGAAAAATTTGTGCAGGTATAGAAATTGATTTTTGCCAAAAGTGTTGTGTAAAACAAGCCAAAAGAATCCTTCTTATAGAAAAAACATGTCTTTTAAGGCAACAAACTCGTTCAAACAAAAATTGGACTTCGTTCGAATGAAAGCCAAGTTTCGTTCTAACGAGGTCTAGTCTCGTTCGAACAAAAGGCTTAGTTCATTCAAATGGGCTTCCAAAGAGATTTATTCTATCATAAAGAGGCCACTCGTTAGATTCTCAATAGAAGTTCGTTCTACAAATTTATCACTTTATTCCAACGAAATTTAACCTCGTTCAAACGAGAACCAATTCTTGTTCTAACGAGATGGCAATCTCGTTCCAACAAACTAAAAAAATTGAAAATACTTTTATACAAAAATGGTTTGAGTAAAAAAATCATCCCGGGATATATTTGACTAAAAAATAATCAAAATCACAAAGTCCATATACCTCCATAAATTATTCGTGACGATTCCAATGATTTGAAATTCAGAAATAATGCTCGGTTACAAACATGTCTCCAAACGATCGTGGAAACATATGTAGATGTAATGTCCATCTTGTAACTTCGGTTTCATAATGGGATATGCCAAAATTACTGAACTGTGAGCAATTATAAAGTCTTGCTCTTACATATACCCTTAATATGATATGGATCTCATATCAAAGAACATTGTACGAAGGTCCCTACTGTAAAGGATTCTTTTATACGAGAGAACCCTTGCTCTTATAAGAACTATTTCTTCAAAATCTTGATTTAATATCATTTTACAAAAACATATAAATAGGATTTAAAATCTTTTTTTTGAAGAGTTACCCAATTTTTTTTATTAAAGCCCAACTATGGTTTTGAAAAAAATTCTAATGAGGTTAGAGATCTTGTCAATTTCATAACTCCAAGAGAAGTAATGGATACAAATCCTTGTCCACTTCACATCTGAATACATAAAACTAGTATTCATATGGGCTTATCATGTTCATGCTTGAGATCAGTGGATACCAAGACCAGTGGATTAAGCAAGTTACTATGGTGGAGAGAAATTGTTGGCTAGTATGGGCAGCGTTGAAAAATCAAAGCATTGTGGTGATTTAATGGTTGGAATTGAGTCTTAAATTAGTCATGTATGAATTGTGAAAATTCTTGTAAAAATTTATGACACATATAATCTACTATCTATGATCGGCTCGTCTAGAAATTGCATTGTAAATAAGCATTGTTGATGCAAAAAACTGGACCGAATCCCATTTTTATGATCACATATAAATAGATGAAAGCAATCCAATCAAGAACATGAGAGACAAAGATTTTTAAAGTGGTTCGGCTATAGGAAAAAGCCTACGTCCACTGTTATTTTATTCCCAGGGGTTTACAATAGCACAATGTGGTGTAGAGAGAGAAAAAGGTGTGGATCTTGTGTATGGTGTTTCTAGGTTCCCTCAGATCTCCCCCAGATCTCTCTCGATCTCCTTTTGGCTAAGGGGATACATGTATTTATAGTGATGGAAGATAAAGAGATTCATTGTATGTAGACATTTATGTCTACATTCAACGAATCTAATTGTTGAATGTACATTAAGGATCATTAAATGCGTTGTCATCTTCATTAATGCACATTAAATGCATAGTTATCCTTTGATCTTACTGGTTGGTATGCCGGCCAACTCTCCTCGGGTGCCGACTAACTCTCCTCATGTGCCGACCAACTCTCCTCGTGGGCCGACCAACTCTCCTCATGTGCCGACCAACTCTCCTCGGGTGTCGAATATTGCCACGTAGGATGACATGTGTCCTTTTCTGATTGGTCCTCGTAGATGGAGAATTTTTGCGTTAACAGAAGCCCCCAATGCTCCATGCTTGATGGTTTACTTGAAAGGATGGAGTATTTATTCTGCAGTGTTGCTCGGTGCTCGTGAAATTCTTGATCTACCTTCTTGATTTGTTCAACATAAAGTGCATTATCTCCTAGACGGCATATGATGCAGGCTGATCGATGGTTGCTAATCTTTCTTTAGAGGAACTCCGTGTGCTATGTATCACCCCTGGGAATTTGGATGCAGCCATGCCATATTATGGAGCTTGTAGTTTGTCATAATCTTCAAGTATGTTGATTGGTTTGCTAGCCGACCAACTGTCTCCTGTGCCGAGCAACTGAGTGCTAACTTCACGTGCTTGATTCTTCTGATTTATGATCCTCTGAATACTTTATTGAGTAACACACTAGCTTTTGAACCCAACTCTTCAATCTCATTAGTACCAAGCTAGTGGTGTACTTCGAAACATTTTCATACAACTTCTTCTTCAATGTTGGTCGGGTAGTAGTAGTAAAGATCTCAGTGCTGTAGATGCTGAATTTGACTTCTGAACTTCAATAGTATGTGCATAATAACTCCTGAATATGCCTCCTGAACTTCTGAATGCCTCTTGAACTTTAATAGCATGTGCATAATAACTCCTGAGTATGCCTCCTGAACTTCAATAGCATGCGCATAATAACTCTTGAATATGCCTCCTGAACATCATAAGCAAAATTAGCTCCTGAGCAAGAAAAATAACTTCTGAATGATAATTAGTTGGGGCTGAATCTGATGCTCGACTGCATGATGTTATGAGAATGTGCCACCGAATGAACAACTGGACTTTTAATAGAGCCCCTAAGTGTGGAATGTGAACTTTGAATGCTTTTTGCTTGATCGCTTTCACATACTCATACTTTGTTTCCGACCAACTGTAGTTGACAGCTTCTTATTTCCGGCCAACCTGAGTTGGTTGATTTTTTCTTAACGAGCAACTTAGACACTTTGTGGAATAATTTTACCTCCCGAGGAATACATAGTTTTACTTCCCGTAGGAATACATAGTTTTACTTCCCAGAGGAATACAAGTAGCTTTACTTCCCGGAGGAATACAAGTAGCTTTACTTCCCGGAGGAATACAAGTTTTACTTCCCGGAGGAATACAAGTTTTACTTCCTGGGCTTTACTTCCCGGAGGAATACAAGTAGCTTTACTTCCCAGAGGAATACAAGTTTTACTTCCCGGAGGAATACATTTACTTCCTAACCAACATAAGTTGGCATTTTTAGGAATACATTTTTGATAATAAATGATAGAGACTTCCTCGGAGATGACCAACAGATTGTTGGGAATAAGATATAATAAATGCTGGAGACCTCCTCGGAGCTGACCAACAGATTGATGGGAATAAGATATAATAAATGCTGAAGAACTCCTCGGAGCTGACCAACAGATTATTGGGAATAAGATATAATAAATGCTGGAGACCTCCTCGGAGCTGACCAACAGATTGTTGGGAATAAGATATAATAAATGCTAGAGACCTCCTCAGAGCTGACCAACATATTGTTGGGAATAAGATATAATAAATGCTGGAGATCTCCTCGGAGCTGACCAACTGACCAACAGATTGTTGGGAATAAGATATAATAAATGCTGGGGATCTCCTCGGAGATGACCAACAGATTATTGGGAATAAGATATAATAAATACTGGAGACATCCTTGGAGTTGACCAACAGATTGTTGGGAATAAGATAATATATGCTGGAGACATCCTTGGAGCTGACCAACAGATTGTTGGGAATAAGATAATATATATGTTGGAGACCTCCTTGCTGAAATAAGAATAGAATATGCATCCAAATAGATATAAAGAATAATTAAAAATAATAAAGTGCCTCGTTGATCTGTCGAGGTAGAATTATATAATGCCGAACAAGAATAAGATCTTCCAGAACATAAGAATATGGCCGAGAACGTTGTCAGTCCTAAATATAAATAAGAATTATCCGACCAACTATCCGTTGGGGGTGAAATACAACAAATGTTGTAATTCTCCTCAAAGCTGAATAAGTATCTTGTCGAGGCACAATTGCATAATGCTGAATAAGAATAATATTTTCCAGAACATAAGAATATGGCCGAGAACTTTGCTGGGCCTGCATATAAATAAGAATTACCCCGACCAACTATCCGTTGGGGGTGAAATATAATAACTGCTGTAGCTTTTCCTTGGAGCTGAATATATAATAAGTATCTCGCCGAGCTCCATGTTGAGATGAATATAGAATATGAATCCCAATGGATATATAGAATCATTTGTGTTGGAGCAGATATCATAGCAATAATAAAATCAATAGTTCCTCGCTGAGGTGAAATTTCATACTGCCGAGCTATGATAATATTTTTCATAAGAGTAAGATTATTTCTGAGCATTCGTCGGAGTTGAATCTTTTACCTGTAAAAAATAATATCTTGCTCTACCATTTGTGTAGGCTGAATTGATTAGTCGTGAGAATAATTTAATCATTCAATAAATATATGATAGGTATATGTTTCAGAAATAAAAATATTAATTTCAAAAAATGAAATAATATATGTTGGCTGATATGTCGAGGTAAAACTGCCTGATGTCGAGCAATAATAGTTTCCAGAGGTTTAAGATTGTGGCTGAGCTTTCGTCATGATTGAATCTCGTCCCTATGAAATTTTAATAAGCTGCCCGAGCACCTGTCGAGACTAGATCAAATAATTATTATCATGAGAATAATTATTCAGCCAAACAATATGTGATGTGTATCAGCATAAGGCAATAAAAATTTCAAAATATGAAATAATATGTTTTGTGCCAAATGTGTGTGAGATGGTGAAATTTTTATTAGATATGCGCCATAAATAAGACATAAAGTTTTTTGTAAATTTATTTAATCTCCAACAACTAATCAGGTATAAGTTGATGTTTGAAAATTATTTATCACTTGGTTTTAAAAATATTTTTGGGGTGATCACAAGTTAAAAAATACTTAAGCCCACTGTTTGTCCCCAAGATGAACTCGTGTTTAAAGAAATATCTAGGGTGCTTCGCATTTTTTTAATACCCCAAGATTCTACTGCTGCCGACAAACGGCATGGATGTTGCCGACCAACATTTAAGGATATCTCAAGTTATAGAATATATGGTGCCGACCAAGAAGCAAATGATCCCCGACCAGCAGAGCGATTTCGTCGATCAACAAAAATGGTGCATTGATATTGCAGACCAGCTGTTGGATGGTTGGATAGTTGCCGACCAGTAAATTGAACCCTCCGAGCAAGACTGAGATGTTGCCGATCAAGAAATAGATGATCGTCGACCTGCAATTGTTTCCACCGAGCTACAATATGGGGCTCCGACCAATAATAAGATACCTCGTAGTTGTATAAAATTATTTCAACGTTGCTGATGGATCTTCAAATCTTATCTCCGACAAACAAAAATGGTCTGGTTAACCTTCTCTTTAATAAAATATGGCCCAAGATGATGCCGACCAACAATATAGATGGCTGACCAGAATATCTCGAATCCTTAGATCAAAAAGATAACATTCGATGTAAAATTTAAGCATTAAGAATGTTAATTACTAGTAGGATCTTATAAATGCTTTAAGTGAACAACATATACTCGTGGATGAACATATATAAGAGTTTTGATCTCTCTCTAGCTAGGGCGACCTAGGGTTGCATGGCTAATACTTCTGCTTCCATCGTGGAGGCAGTCAACCTCCCTCCACATCCTAACATCTGAAACAACCTCACTCATCCCTCAAAATATTTTGCATCTGTTGTTGGGAATCAGGCAAATGCAACAATCTCTCTGAAGGAAGTAAGCAAGTATAAAGGAGAACCGGCAATATTCTTCACTGATGATGATATTAACAAACTAGTCGCCCCTTTCAAGTACTCTCTTGTTGGTAAATTCTTCCATGGAAGGCCTGCTATAAATGATATATGAAAAGTTTTTACAGCACTTGGGCTTAAAGCAGCATTCAATATAGGGCTGATCGATCAAAAGCATATTCTTATATGGTTGTTTCATGAAGAAGACTGTCATAGGGTTTGGCTAAGGGAAACATGGTTTATACAGCGATATCCAATGAGAGTATTCAAGTGGTCCCCAGAATTTCATCCAGATGTTGAGTTGACAATAACTCCAACATGGATCAATCTTCCTCTGCTCCCTATTCACCTTTACAACAAGGACAGCATATTCTCCATTGCTAATGTGGTAGGTTTGCCTCTTAAACTTGATATTGCCACTGCATCTCTTTCTAGACCTAGTTTAGCAAGGATTTGCGTTGAAATTGATCTTTGCAAGGAACACCCTTCTAGGGTTTGGATTGGTAACAGCGATAAAGAAATAGGGTTTTGGCAACATATTGAGTATGAGAATATTCCCGATTATTGTCTCTATTGTTTAAAGAAGGGTCATAATCAAGAGGATTTCATGTTTAAAGAGAAAGATTGTGGGAAGAAGGTTAAAGAGGCTTTGTGTCCAGATCCAGTTAAAATAGTTAAGGAATCAACAAAAGAGTGGGTTAAAAAGAAATTCGAGAAAAAGTCTGATGAAGTGGAATTCAGAGAGAAACAAGAAGATATTCAAGAAGTTGATCAAGATGAGTCAGAGGAAGAAACAAACAATTTGGTGGAAGAAGAATGCCACAATCCTGTAACTCCAGAAGATAAGCAAGAATCAAATGAAGGTATCCTAGATTCTGCCACTACAGCAGATCTTCAGACTGATCAATGTGAGATCATTGGCCAGAGAGAAGAAGGAAAACTAATTGGAAATGAAACTCAAGAAGATAATCAGAGAACAGAAGCATCAGTAGAGGAAGAATTCAACTTAGTCAAGAGGAAAAGTAATGGTGGTAGACCTCAATAGCCATTAGGTGATAGAAATCTAAAAGAAGACCATATTCGATCAAATTCAATGCCTCCAGTTAGAATGCTTCAAAGGGGAGACAAACTCAAAATGAGGTTAAGATCCAATTCAAAAACATCTTCTGATGACTTGTCTCAATGATAAGATCTCTTGTTTGGAATATAAGAGGTATTGTGAAGAAAAGTGCAATGAGAAGGTTGAAGAAACTGGTAAAGATTTATAAAATTTCTTTTCTTGCAATTCTAGAGCCTAAACAAGCGGAGGAAGCTATGCTAAACTATATGCTCAGATTGGGTTTTCATCAGTGTCAAGCCAATACTAATAGCAAGATTTGGATTTTTTTCAAAAGAGGAAAGTCAATTTTCAGTGATTTCAAATAAGGAGCAAGTTCTTACTGTGTCAGTTCTTAATCAACATGTTAAAGGCAGCTTTGGGAGGATCTAAATAGTCTTAATATTCAGGAGCCATGGTTAGTGTGTGGGGACTTCAACACTGTGGTGTACTCATGGGAGAAGGCAGGTGGCAATGAAATTGACTTTTCTAGTTCAATGGAATTTTTAGAATGCATGGAGGCCAATAATCTTGTTGATATGGGTTATTCTGGATCATATTTTACATGATTTAACAAAAGAGAAGGACCACATAGAATTTGGAGTAGATTGGATCGTGTATTGTCAAATGGTGAATTGAAGGAATTCGGGTTCAATGTCAATATTTCTCATCTGAACAAGTCTTCTTCAGATCATGCCCCTGTTCTTATTGAGTTCAAAACTGATGTAGACCATACTAAAAAGCCATTTAAATTTCTAAATTTTTGGACAAAGAAAGAATCTTTTTATGAGATTATCCAAAATCACTGGGATTCCAGTATATCTGCTAATCCGATTTATGAAATTGCACTTAACCTTAAAAGCCTTAAAGTGCATGTTTCTAGATGGAGTAAAGAGACTTATGGGGACATTTTCCAAAAAGTTTTAGAGGCTGAGGATAAACTTCTTGTAGCAGAGTTAGCTTATGAAATTGATCCTTCAGAGGAGAATAGGGAGAGGTGGTCTAAGTAAGAAGCTGATTTTAATAAGAAAAGTGCAATAGAAGAGGAGTATTGGAGACAAAAGTCAATTGACAAATGGCTTGCAGAAGGGGATAAAAATACAAGGTTCTTTCATAACTCAGTTAAGGCTAGTAGAAAAAGGATGGTTATCAATAAAATCAAAAATGCAGCTGGTGATTGGATTGATAAGGAGGAAGAGATAAGTAATGAAGCAATTAATTTTTTTAGAGCAGCTTTTGAAGACAAAGAAGAATATGGAAATGCAGATAGCTTTCTATGTTGCATCCCCACTCTCATTACTGAAGAGAAAAACCTTAAATTAGCTGAGTATCGAGATGAAGAAGAAGTCAAGGCAGCAGTGTTTGAGCTAAATGAGGATAGTGCTGCAGGTACAGATGGCTTCTCTGGTCATTTCTTTCGGAAGTGTTGGAAAATTATTGGCAAGGACATAACCAAAGCAGTGCAAGGGTTCTTTGCAGGTTTAGAGTTTCCTAAAATTGTATCATCTTCTCTTCTAGCTCTGGTTCCTAAGGTACAAACCCCCCAATCTTTTAATAACTTAAGGCCTATAAGCCTTTGTAATTTTTACAACAAAATTTTCACTAAAGTGCTGACAAGCAGATTGAGTCAAATTCTTTATATAATTATCTCACCTAACCAAAGTGGTTTTATTAAAGAGCAAGATATTACAGAAAACGTTCTTTTGGCTCAGGAAATGTTCCATATGATCAATTTTAAAAAAATTGGGGGAAATATTTCTATAAAGTTAGATATGGCTAAGGCTTATGACAGAGTATCATGGTTCTTTCTTATAAAAGTTATGAGGAAATTTGGATTCTCTAAAAGATGGCTTGATATGATTTGGAAAGTTATGTCTAACAATTGGTTCTCAGTCCTCATAAATGGCCATCAAAGAGGTTTTTTTAAGTCTGAAAGAGGGCTAAAGCAAGGAGACCCTCTATCTCTAGGGATTTTTATCATAATGGAAGAGTCTCTAACCTTGAACCTAAATAGACTTCATTCTCAAGCAGTTTTTAAACAATTCAAACACCTTGTACGAGCTCCTAAAATTAATCATCTTGCATTTGCAGATGACATCATTATTTTCACATCAGGGGATTTAAAATCTGTTCAGCAAGTGCTTCTTGTGATGGAGAATTATGAAAAGTCTTCTGGTCAAATGATTAATAAAAATAAGAGTTCTCTGATTATGTCCAAATCTCTCAATTCAGGGAAACAAAAGAAGATTGTTGATTTAGCTGGTATTGCTTTAAAAAAAAGTCCTATTACTTACTTGGGGTGTCCAGTGTATACAGGTAGAAAACGAAATATCTTTTTTGAGCCTTTAGTGGCTAAAATAAGGTATCAAATTTCTAGTTGGAAAGCTAAAATGTTATCTTCTGGAGCTAGGACTGTACTAATTAAGCATGTGTTATCATCTTTTCCCTTATACATCATTTCTGCTTTGGTGCCAACTAGAAGAATTATTTCCTCTATTGAAGCGATGCTAGCTAATTTCTTCTGGAGTTCTAATATGGGAGAGAGAAGACACCATTGGTGTAAATGGAGCTTATTAACTAAGACGACTAATGAAGCTGGTGTGGGGTTTCGAAGTCTTTGGGATATGATTTAAAGTTTTTCTATTAAATTATGGTGGAAGTTTAGAAGCAGTAAATCCCTTTGGTCTGATTTCATGACAGCTAAGTATTGTAGAAGAGATCATCCGTGCGTAGCTATTGGGAGAGTTGGGTCTCATACGTGGAAAAGAATGTGTTCGATCAGATCTTCAGCAGAAGTAAACATGAAATTGAGGCTTGGTGAAGGCAATTGCAGTGTTTTTTGGGATAACTGGAGTCCAATAGGCCCTTTAAACCAATATTCTTTTGAAGTTTCTCATCTCAAAGTGAAGGAGTTGCAGTCAGATAATAGAAAGTGGGATTTGGCCAAATTAAATGAGGTTTTTCCTTTACAAATTAGTTACCAAATAATGAACTCATATATTTCGATACGAGATCAATCGGATGATATAATTTGGTTAGGTACAACTGATGGGAGTTTTTCGCTACAGTCTGCTTGGGAGATAGTAAGAGATCATTCTCTTCTTTCTTGGTCTTCAGCTTTTAAATGGCAGACAGGTATGCCTATGAAATTGTCCATTTTTATATGGAAATTATTGAATGGTTTGCTTCCTTTGGATGATAAACTTTACTCCATCGGGTGGTGTGGTCCATCAAAATGCCATTGTTGTGAATCTCCTCATAATGAATCTTATGATCATGTCTTTATTACTGGGGATATTGCTGTTAAATTATGGATGCATTTTGGCAGTATAATGGGAATTCCAAATACTAGAACTATCATTCGCAGTAGATGTCTTCTATGGTGATCTTCAGCAGGTAATTCTTTTACAGGTTCATGCCAAAAAATGATGCCAGTAATCATTTGTTGGATCTTGTGGTGTCAAAGAAATGAAAGCAAATACAATGGTTCTACTCCTAATTTGTCTCGATTGATTGTGAAAATGGAGGAATATTGTAAGTCCATTTTTAAATTGATTCCTCATGCCCTAAAGGCCTTCTCTATTTATTACTTAGAAGATGTTTCCTTTCATAAAGAATACATTTGGGTTAAATGGAGACCTCCTGATAAGCAAGTTCTAAAGCTCAACATAGATGGGAGTTCAATAGGTAATCCAGGCAGAAGTGGTGGAGGTGGGATTCTTCGAAACGTACACGGAGATATGATCTGGGCTTTTTTTCATCATTTTGGTATTAAAACCAATATTGAGGCAGAAGCATTAGCCATCTTAGAGGGTCTAAAATACTACAGGGAGCTTAAGGATTATCAATTAATTGTTGAATCGGATTCAAAGATCTTGATTGATGTGATAAATAATAAGATAAAGTGTCCTTGGAAGATTAGAGATGTAATTGAAGAAATTAATATTCTAGCTTCAGATCTCAGCTTAACACTTCTTCATGTTTATAGAGAAGGCAATCAACCGGCAAATATTTTGGCTAGTATGGGAAGCAAGTCTCAATCTTCTTTACGGTCTCATGATATTAAATCATTCCCAAGTCAGCTTAGAGGAGCAATTAAAGTGGATAAATGGGGCATGCCTACAGTTAGAATTAGAAAAGTTTATGATTAGGTCCTTTTTGATAGATTGCCATATGCATTCGACATTATTTAGTTTCCTTTTAATTCTTATAAGGGCTTTATTTATAAAAAGCCTCATTTATGCTTTTAAAATTTTCTCTCAGCTTGTAAGCTACCACGACAGGGCTTTTCTGTCCCAATTGGTCTATTAATTTGGGTGGGGGTTCCGTCCCTCTTCAAAAAAAAATGAATGTTAATTAAATGAATAATTATCTAATCCACTATATCGTGTGATTCCGATAAAGAAACCATGTGATGTGATGAACGAGGGGTCAACATATCAAATTTGTGCAAAAGAGTCTTGATATGGTCATGATTTGTTTTACTGGTCCTCTTTTACAAGAGGTGGGTAATGATTTTTCAGGTGAGAGAAAATTATTTTTTACATTGATCCTTTCCTATTCCCTATATGGAGAAATAAAAATATGTTGAATGATCGAAGTTATTACCAAATTTTATATCAACAATCAGTCAATGAGACTTTATTGACATAAATAGAAGATGAACCAAATTAAGTATATAGTTCATAAAAATGAATGCAAAGAGACTCAAACTTAAAGAGAGAGAAAGTAGATCTGGGTCATGATTTCCATGAGAAAAATTTTTATTGTCTTTAACCTTTTCCTATTCTCTGATTAAAAATGTAATGGGAATTTGAATAGTCATCAAAGATCTTTAAAAAATTATTTCAAAATCAAGAATGAAAATTATCAAATTTTATCATCGTCATATATATTAGTATATGTAATCATTTAAAATATTTATTCCATGATATAAAATTGAAACTTGAGAATCAAGAAAAAAGTTATGATTTATGAAATCCACTATTTTTCAGATTTCTAAATAAGAATGAATCTAACAGTTATGATTTAAAAATCATAATATGCAACATTTTGCAGTTAAAAATTAGACAATTAATTTATGTATATAAACATAATAATCATGATTGAATCAAAAGATGTATGTATAATTGATTATACGTAGAGAAAATAAAAACATAGCTTTTGATGGAGAACAATGCTTGTAACACTTTCCCACAGACGACACCAATCTATTGATGCAAAAAACTGGACCGAATCCCATTTTTATGATCACAGATAAATAGATGAAAGCAATCCAATCAAGAACATGAGAGACAAAGATTTTTAAAGTGGTTCGGCTATAAGAAAAAGCCTACGTCCGCTGTTATTTTATTCCCATGGGTTTACAATAGCACAATGTGGTGTAGAGAGAGAAAAAGGTGTGGATCTTGTGTATGGTGTTTCTAGGTTCCCTCGGATCTCCCCCAGATCTCTCTTGATCTCCTTTTGGCTAAGGGGATACATGTATTTATAGTGATGGGAGATAAAGAGATTCATTGTATGTAGACATTTATGTCTACATTCAACGAATCTAATTATTGAATGTACATTAAGGCTCATTAAATGCGCTGTCATCTTCATTAATGCACATTAAATGCATAGTTATCCTTTGATCTTCCTGGTTGGTATGTCGACCAACTCTCCTCGGGTGCCAACTAACTCTCCTCAGGTGCCGACCAACTCTCCTCGGGGGCCGACCAACTCTCCTCGGGTGTCGAATATTGCCACGTAGGATGACATGTGTCCTTTTCTGATTGGTCCTCGTAGATGGAGAATTTTCGCGTTAACAAACATATTCAACAAAAATTTATTAACTTTTTTTTTCAAATAACTAATAGTTGTTTCATTTTCATAATTATTTTCCCCTTTTAGATTGCAATCGCCACCTCTCATTAAAAATGCATGTTCTTTCACAAAATGTGCAAGTTTATTTTATTTGAGTTACTTGTTCAGTGAAACTAATATAAATTTGCAGTTGGATGCCTAGATATTTAAAACTAACATATTGATGGATAAAATTTTCATATCCAAATAGTGCCCCATATCAATTTAACTAATCATCAAATTCCTACATCGACCCTCAGCAAACCTGGTCTATTTGCATATATCGTCTTGTATGTAGTATGAACTTCTTTGTACGGCTAGTCAGTTGAAAGAAACTAGAAATTTCATAATAGAGGAAAAGGTGGCCATGTTACTAAATATACTTTCCCATCACATGAAGAAACGTGTGATAAAATTTCAATTTTCAAGGTTGGGAATGACGATTAGTAGTGTTTTAATGAAGTCTTAAATGTGGGTCTACGAGTATAAGGCCTATTACATAGATCACCAGAACCAGTACCAGAGGATTGTATTGAAGAAAGGTGGAAATTGTTTAAGGTAAATATTTATTTACCTAATACGACAATGTCTATCTACGATAGTAAATTTTAATAAACATTAATTTTAATAAGTTTATTTGTTTAGGGGTTCTATGGTGTACTAGAGGGAGCATTTATTCGAGTGAACGTCTCAGAAGTTAAAAAACCAAGTTATTGAAATAGGAAATGGGATATTGTAACTAATGTCTTAGGAATATGTGAATGTGATATGAATTTTATATATGTGTTGCCAGAATGGGAAGCTTTAGTTGTTGATTCTAGAGTTTTGCGAGATGTAATTTCTCGGTCAACACTCGAGGAGCTTGTGAGACATGGATATAGTCATGATAATGGCTTTAATCCAGGAACAACATTAGAAGTGGAGAAAAAATTAAAAAAAAAATATTCCTTAGTGTGGAATTAAAGTAAACACACATAGATTCTAACATGAGGGTTTTGAAGAAACACTTTAATTTGGTGACATATATGTTGGTTCATAGTGGTTATGGATAGAATGAAGCATTGAAATGTGTTGAGGTTGATCGAGATGATCAATAGGAAGCGTACTTGCAAGCGTATGAGTTAAATTTATTATTTATCTCATCATTTATTAATAGAATTTTCACTATTTTTCTTAACTTAATATAATTTATTTTTTGCAGACAGAGCCTAATGCAAAAGGACTGAGAAACAAGACATTTCCACTATATGATCGGTTGGGATACGTGTTTGGCAAGGAAGGCGCTAGTGGTGTTGCAGTTGAGTCTCATGTTGATGCCATGGATGATATAAATGGTTAGAATGGGCAGAATGTTGACTTCGATGGTGTTAATCCAACACGTATTGTTCAACCTTCCTCCCGTGTTCTTAATGCAAGTCAGATAAGGACAAAAAGGAAAGGTGATACTTGGAGTGTGGGCATGAAAGATAAGGAAACAAATTTTATGTCATTTGTAGAAAACTCGAAAATAAAAAATTGAAGTACTTAGTGAAAAGTTTGGTGAAGATAAAGTAGTAAATAACAGGAAAAATGCTTGAGGAGCTTGACACTATGACGACTCTAAATGCAAGGGACCACTTATATCTAGCCAGGAAAATTGTCGAGCGAATAGACTATGTAGACATATTTCTTTCGATGTCAAACAAATGTCGTATGGAGTTTGTTGCACAACTATGTCAGGAGGGTTTCTATAAATTTAAACTTATTAAAATCTATTTTGTAAACCTATATTTTTTATGGATTGGTTTCAATAATTATTTATTTCGACTTCAAAACAAACTTGGATGACTATATATTGGTATTTTTTATGTTGAAGTTTAAGTGGTTATTATTTATCATATTTGTATTGTGTTTATTTCTTGTTACATGCAATATGGTTGGGTTGTTATATTTATTTTTCAATTTAACTTTTAGTTTGTTTGCATATGGAGGCACTGAAAACTTTGTTATTGAGTTAAAATATATTATAACAGTATATTTTTCTATTTTTTGAATATTAAATACAAAATAAGGATAATTTTTGAAAAGTGAAGATATATTAATCTTATCAAGGGAATTTCATATCCTAGATTGGATTATTATATCCCATCATGTCTTCTTATTCGGGACTTTATTAAACACAGAATTGGAATAAACATTATATGTCCCATATATATACTATCCAATCTAACTCTTATCATATCTTATTCGACCCTCTTATACGACACATCAATCAGGGCTTAGTGTAACTCCGCTTTAATACCAATTTATCAAACACCTAGAGTTCTGGGGTTATACCAATATTTAATTTTCTAAATTATTAAATTTATCGAATAATTTTTAATCTTTGCACCAATTAAGTCAGTTTTATAAATCATTTGTCCAATTTTATCTTCCTCTAAGCATGCATCTGGGTGATATAGTAAGAGCAAAATAAACTGTCACACAACACAACGGTGTATAAGGAAAACCCACAACGGGAAAAATCTCGAACGGCCTAGCCACGTAAATCCACTATGATATAGGTATCATATAAGGACAAATTAGTCTTACTTATAGACTCGACGCCTCCAAGACTCGACGTTATTTGTTGATCCTTGAACCTTCTTCCCAGTCCACGTTAAATGTCTTCCAATAATAATTATAACATAAGAACCTCCCACATCTCAGTATCTCGTCGATCTTTTCTTTGCTTATCTAGTTCCAGTCATCGTCTACCGCACACGAAACCCAGCGTGTCAAACCTCAACAAACACGGAATCCATAGTATGAAACAAACTCTCATAAAAATGTAGAGTAAACAGTCTTGATGCAAGACACACGAGATCTCAAACATACATGTTATGTTGAAACTTGGATCTTAAACTTATGGTTGTAAACTAGGGTTTAGAAGGCCCAATATTTTTCTCTAAAATTTATTTTCTCTAACTTTTCATGTTTTTATAGGTAACTCATTTTAACAAAAATTAGTATGATGTTCGAATGAGTTAGGCATATTATTTTGAACGAAACCAATATCGTTTGAACAAAATACTAAACCTCATTTGAACGGCCTTTAAACGATCTTTGTAGGATAACTTTCTGTGAAGCATAAACTTTTCGCTTTAATCTTGTTTGAAGGTGGTTCGAGAAAACCCCCAAATATCATTTGAATGAAACATCTACTCGTTAGAACGACTTATACAAACTCATTTGAACAAAACTATGTTTCTCGTTCGAATGACCTAGAACAAAAAAACAATTTTCTTTAAAAAAAATTACAAAAAAAGACATCATGAAACATTTTAAAACACTAAGACCCAAAAAACTGTCCACAAATCAAACATAATATGCATTCATACCTCAACTAGATCCCATGAATGTTAAAGACGAAACTCGACATAAAACTTGAAATGATATGGTTGTCGCTTTACTTGGTCGCTACGGTCTTTAACATGCATCATAGGCTTGAAGGATAAACTTAATTCAAATCCTAACCTATGACTCAAATGATTTTTTCCTAACGGATTAAAGCCAATATACATATAAATTGACTTGATGTGAAGTTTATCCTTGCAGAACATTCGGGGGTGGCTCGGAGTTCATCCTCTACAAGAATTAAAAAACTAATTAAGATTCACAAAATTCCTTTCATTGCTATTTTGTAACCTAAAGTTGATAAGAATAAAATAGACACATTTAAAATTAAATGGGGATTTAATTATTGTTGTAGAAATGTATCAGGTAAAATCTGGTTTTTTTGGAGGTTTGAGGTTCATGTTAAATGCTTAGCTAATTAAAAGAAAGATATTACGGTGAGCTTATCTCATCATTCTATTAAAGAAAGCCTAATAATAATAGTGGTTTATGTTAAATGTACTAAGGAGGAAAGGATTTCCTTGTTGAGTCAGTTACATGACACTTGTGATATCAATGAAAAAAAACTCATTTAGTGATTGGGAATTTTAATGTGGTAACGTTTCAGGAGGAAAAGTTAGGGGCAATGATGTAGATCTTAATGTTTGGGTGATTTTAATCAAGCAATGGATGATTATGGTCTGGTGGATGTGGGCTATCGAGGAACCAGATCTACCTAATGTAATACTAGGGAAGATAGTGGGCTTATTATGGCAATACATGATAGAGATTTAATTAATAATCATTGGAACGTAACTTTCCCTCAAACTTATATCCCTCATCTGAATAGAACATGCTCATATCATGCTCCAATGTTGTTGAATGTGAGAACTGATCAGGATAGGGTTCCAAAACCTCTTAAATTCCTATCTATGTGGTGCTCTCAATCTAAATTTGAATATGTATTTCAATCATTTTGGAATGGGGAACTTAATGCAAATCTTATGAAAAGGTTCACTATGAAGTTGCAGAGGCCGAAAGGGGTGCTGAAAGTGTTAAATAAAGGAGCCTATAAAGATATATTTAAGTTAGTGAGAAGTCCTCCAAAAAAGGAAATGCCGTATAAAAGTGATTATGGGGAAGAAAATATGAGTGATCTTAATCCCTGCAGAGTTAAATTGATGATGGCCCTTAAAAATGAAGAAAGTTATTGGAAGCGGAAATCCCCAATCAAATGGCTAAGGGAGGGAAATGGAAATTCAAAGTTTTTTCATTCCAAAGTCAAGGATAAACATCATAAAATGTATATTAATAGAATTAAAGATCCTCAAGGAATATGGTTGGAGAAATATAAGGCGATAAAGAATCATGTTGTAGGCCATTTTCAAAATATTCTCTCAACTGAACCAATAAAACATTTTGATGATATTTTTAGCAACATACCATCCATAATTCAACTTTAGATGAATGAGACATTGGAAGAGTTTGATAATGAAGAAGAGATATTGTGACATGTAAATGATATGAAAGAGGACTCTACCCCTGGTTTTGATTGATTTAATGGGAAATTTTACAAACAATGTTTGAATATCATTAAAATGATTTTTTGCAGGTAGTGAGCTCCCAAATAGCTTGTCAGACACCTCTATTGTCTTGATTATCAAAATCAAGAATCCTAAAAGATGTGAAGATTATATACATATTAGCCTTTATAATTTTTCTTACAAAGTGATATCCAAGATACTCTCATCAAGACTATCTAGATTCTCCCATGCATTATTACTCCCGAGGATAGTGGATTTGTGAAAGGACGGTGAATATAAGATAATATGATGTTGGCACAAGAGATGGTTCATAATTTGGGAAGGAAATCTCATGGAGGGAATGTGGTAATCATGATTGATATGGAAAAGTCTTATGATAGAGTGAAGTGGGGATTTCTAATCAAAGTTATGAGATGTTTTGGAATTGGGGAGAGATGGATTTACTTAATTTAGAGGTTTATTTCTAATAATTGGTTCTCAAATATTATTAATGGTTAGTTTAATGAATATTTTAAATCCACTAGAGGTTCTAAACAATGGGATCCAATTTCATAAAGTCTATTCATCATTACTACAGAACATTGAGTAGAGGTCTTAACAAGTTGTTGATTTGAGGTAAAGTAAAGCCTTTTTATCATCCAACGGGGAGTGAACTTATATCCCATATAACCCGTGTTGATGACATGATTTTATTCTCTAAAGGGCATAAAAAATTATTAATAAAGCTGATTGGATTTACTTCTAGGTATGCTATCATATCTTGTCAGAAAAATCAACTATAAGAAAAGTCGTTTCACTATAAATCCCAAACAGTTTGTTAATAGGAAGAGTATTATGCATAGTGCGCAGGTCTACAATTCAAACTGCTTCCTATTAAATACTTAGTATGCACTCTATTTAATAGGAGGAATAAGATTAAGCATCATGAGATTTTGGTTAGTAGCTTAAGAAGTAAAATAGTTGGATGGCATTCTAAATTGTTATCAAATGGGGGAACAGTAACATTAATTCAACATTTACGATCATCAATACCCTATTATCGAATGGCATCTCTTCAAACTCCTAAAGCAGTTATAAAAGAATTCATACCATGTTTAACAGAAAACATTAGGGTGGAAGCATTAATGGAAAGATTAGGAGTTTTGTGTAGATATAAAAAAATATTGGGGGAATTGACTTTATTGGCTTTATAACATGGTTATTAAAGCTGCAAATATGAGAGTTTATTAGAAATTTATGACTGAAAACTCCCTTTGGGCTGAGTTTATGAAACAAAAACATAAATTCATGAACCAAAACTCCTATAGAGGATATTTATCTTGGATAAGAATGTAAGGAGTTACGATTGTTTTCTGAACTACATGTGTCTCATTGACAACCAATGGATATGGAAGCCTTCCAATTCTGGTATGTTCAAATTCTCAACTACAATGTATGCCTACCAGGCTCATCATGTCTCTTTAAGAGTCATGGATAGTATTTGGGATACTGAAATTCCTAAAAAAAACTATCAATAAACATGTGAAGAAATTTGAATAATTGTATACCTCTTAATACAAAGTTTGGGCATTAGATTGGCTTCAAGATGCAAGGCATGTAATTCTCATACTGAGAATATTAACCATATGTTTGTTACATGTGGGAATGCAACGCTAGTTTGGAATTTCTTTGCTAATTTTATAGGGATTCATATTGATTACAGTAGTATTAGTATTGTTCTTATGAGCTGGTAGAGCAGGGCTAGTAGTAGAGATTACATGAATTTCTTGAGTGGAAGGATAAATTTCCAGTCGAGTCAATTTATTGTATTGGATTAATTCCGAACAAAACGATTTGAGTCATAGGACAGAGTGTCAAGTTCTATCCATCCAAGCCTATGACGTGTTTGTTTAAGACGTAGCGGCCCAGAATTTGAAGCTTAATCATTGCCGAGTTTAGTGTCATGTTTGTACATCAACAAAATTTGGATTCCAATGTCTCCAAAAGGTATGAATGCACTTTTATATATGTAGGAGACTTGAAATATTTTTATGGGCGTAATTTTAATCTAAAATGACATTTTATTTTCAAAAATTATTTTAGAACTTTGGATAAAAGTTTTTGGACTTAAAATTGAAATACTGGAATTTCTGAATTTTCGTTCGAAGTGTCATTCGAACGAGAATTTCGTTCGAACGAGTTTTCCAACGGCTTTTCTCCAACGAAACTTTGGCCTATTTTCCCTTTGGATTCTCGTTCTAACAATGTCGTTCGAATGTCCTGGGAAAGTCGTTCGAACATCCGTGCGCGGGAAAATTAATTTTTGGCAGTTTTTTTGGAAACCACACACTAACCCACTTTTTGTACCTGCTTTTAACCATTTCGTGGGAATAATTTTCATCAGAACTTTTTTTTGTTTTTAAGAGTTTAAGAAAGAAAAATATCTCAGACAAAATGTTCCTTTTTGTGTTTTGATGCCTAAATAATTTGATCTCATAAAAACACATACATAGCCATATGTTTTAGTTTACTTCCAAGTTCCCTTATATATATTTGTTGCTTGGAGAGTTTATTTGGAACCTGGTTTTCTCTACTCCATCAAAGAAAATAGTTTGGGTTCTTCTCCACCCCTAAAGGAGTTCGGTTTGCGTGCTGCGGTGTTCCCACTCTAAGAAAGGCTTTGCATGAGGGTGACGGTGACCAAGAGCCCCATCGGTGGATTTTGAGACCGTGGAGGAATCCGAGATTGGACAGAGTCAAGTTATTTTGTAAGTCTACTGTCTTGTAATTGTAATTCCATACTTAGTGGATTTGTTAGGCCAGGATCGTCCGAGATTTTTCCCATTCGGATTTTCCTCGTACATCGTCGTGTAGTGGTGGTGATTTATTTTTATCTTGCAAAAATCACTTAGATTTCATGCTTAGGTTAAGTAAGATAAAATTGCATTTAACTACACTTTAGTTTAATTTGGTGCTAAATTAGTTTGGGTGAATTTTAGATTAATTTAACACAAGTCAAGATAATTTAATTTGAAAATTTTGGTTTGGCTTAAATAGAAAATGATTTAATTATTGTAGGCAAATTTTAGGACTTGGATTGAATTAATTTTGTTTAAGTGAAAATTTATGTTGGACTAATTTTATTTCACTTTTAGTTTAGTTTAATTTTAATTTGAAAGAAATTAAAATTTGTTTGTTATGTTGTTTAGAATTTGAACCATCCTATTCCGCATTAAAGGAAATTCATTTTAAAAGAAAATTTAAGATTTGGGGGTTTCACGTTTTCATTGAGTATGTTCATCCCTATTGTCGTTTTTCAGGAAATTTGGAAAACTAGAAATAAAGTTTTCTTTGAAAAAGCCAAATTCAACCATCAACAAATCATTCATAAAAGTATATTACGCAGCAATGATATATGCAAAAGTCATAATTTCAAAGATCAAATTCACTACTTTTATGGGAAAATTAAATACTTATTTACCTTTCATTGTCATTTTCTCCCTAAAAGATAGTTTAAATTAAATGTTAATGGTACATCTAAAGGTAAACCTGGTCTTAGTGGTTGTGGAGGCATAACTAGAGATGACAAATGAAATATGGTAGCGGCTTATGTTGATTCAGTGGGAGTAACATTTCATTCTACAACAGAGTTGATGGCCTTGAAGTTAGGCCTGGAGATTTGCTTAAAACTTTAGATAAACTGTATTCATATTGAAACCGACTTTGCTACGGTCCTTAGATTGATTAAAAATGAATGGAAACTCAAAACTTGTCTTGATGAGATTATGTGATTTTTAAAACCTCTTAAATTCTTAATGCTTCACTATTATAAGGAGGGAAACATGGTTGCAGATAGTTTGGCAAATGAAGGAGTGTTTCCAGACTCGTTAAAGATATATAAAGATTATTAAGATCTCCCAAAATTGCCAAAAGGTGGTTGCAAATTAGATAAAGTTCGTTTTTGTTACATTAGGAAACTTAAATAAGTTAATTTAGTTTTTATCTTAAAAGATTTTCATTCATTGTAATGGGTCTAAAATAAAGTCCCAAATTTATTTTTGCTTGTCCTTTTGGCAATTGGCTCCTCAAAAGATGAATTGATAGGTTGATGCTAATTTTGTTTTTAGTTTGTAAATGCCACTATGGATAGGATATTTCTCCTTTAATTAATAATAGGGACATATACCAAATAGTCCCTCAAACATTTTTTAATACTCATTTAGTCCAAGCCATTTTATTTTGCCTCAAAAAGTCCTTTGCCACATATTTTGGAAAGGGAGTGCCGCTGGCGCGGACCTCTAAAAATAAGAGAATATTGAGTGCTTGAGGAACTAAATGGGTTAAACTAAAAATATGTGTCCTTTTTAAAAAATATATATTTATAGTAGGGACTATTAAATAATTTACCCTTAATAAAATTCATGGGTACCATCCATTTTACTAAAAAAAATGTGCCACTACCATTTCTACTTCTAAGAAAATAATCTATTTAGGGGAGTTTTCATTAGATTAACCATCTTGTTTTTGTACTTGTAACTGAGCTTACTCACCTCCTCATTAGCAATGGTCTTTGCATTCTCCGTGGTAATGTCAAAGATCTTAAGCTCACCATTGTCCTTCATAGGGGTTAAGTCAGCAACAACCTGAAGATCCTTATTCGTCTTCAAGTTGGTTTTAAGTTGGGTGATGGCCTACAGCTCTTGTTTTTGGCCTAGAGATCTAAAGACATATAAATGCCAAGCATCTCGGTATACATAGGGAATAGGCATCAGTAAAAAATATAATCAAAATAAATCCAAAAGATAATTTTTAAAACTAATTTCCCCATGTTATATCATTAACACGGGGAATGGGATCATCCCTCAAAGCCTCTATCTTGCTCATCGTACATATTCTCTATGAATTCTCGGTAAGATCTCTCAACATATACATAGTTCAGGTAGTTGTGCTCCTCAGAATCTTCATGTCCTTTCCCATGAGTGGCATCTTCAAGGATAGTTTTGTTGACCCTCCATCTTTAAGCGAAATTAGACATTTTGTTCTTGGAAGTCCTTTTCCATTGTCCCATTCCAAAGCCTTGGTGTCTACCTCATGTATTAAGGAGTTCTTCTATCCACCATAACTAAAAAGATTTATTTTAACCCAGTCATGCATTCATGACTTCCGATTGGCAGGAGCCACTATAGCGATCGGAGTGGCGGGGTAGCCCTTGGTGTTTATTAAACTTAAGAATCAACCAAGGCAGTAACATCCTATAGAGGGCATCCCTAAAAAGGTCGAAGACATACCTTCGTTGATTTTACATTAAAAATAAAGACTAAATGAATATAGAAGAGGACAAAAAATATAAAAGCATAAGACTGACCTATTTAAAGCATTGATACTTAAATATAGGGAAGTAAGTACATTGGAAAAGGGGCAAGAATTAATCCATCTTTGCTTGAACACGAGAAATGATAAATTCATGGGACATATATCAAATAGTCCCTCGAACATTTTTTAATACTCATTTAGTTTAAGCTTTTTTATTTTGCCTCAAAAAGTCCTTTGCCACATATTTTGGAGAGGGAGTGTCGCTGGCGCGGACCTCTAAAAATAAGAGGATATTGAGTGCTTGAGGGACTAAATGGGTTAAACTAAAAATATGTGTCCTTTTTAAAATATATATATTTATAGTAAGGACTATTTAATAATTGATCCTAAATTCATTACTTCGTATATCTTATACTCAAATTTATAATTTGTTAGGGCCATCTTATTTATTTAATTAATTATTAGAGTCACTTATTAGCAAGGAAAACCAAGCATGTGTGTTTTACTATATAGTCATAGTTATCGTCTCCCACCGCAATACAAAAAACCTAATCTTCAACTACACTCTTACGGGAGTATAGAAGCTAGTTCGAGTATCGAACCCATAGGAAATGAGTGATAGAATTTAATTGATTTATCACTTCTGAATAAAAGTGTAAAAGATGATTATTTTAATTATATATTAATCTAGTCATGTATTTAAACAAGTGAAACACAACAATAATAAAAACTATAGATTGACAATAATATCCCCCACCTTGGGTTAATTAGCATAAATGGATACATGGAAAAAAAAAGTTTTGCAAGATTAAATTTCATTTTGTCAATTAATCAAACCTAGAGTTGTCACCCTCCAAATTCTCACAAAAACCTACTATGATTTTGGCATCAATAAATATCCCGAATATTACACACGCAAGGTCATAAATATGAAGAATACATGATATACACTATTAAATGGCCTAGGCATAAAATTAAGAACAACCTAACCCATGAAAATATGCAAAGCAACTAACTAATCCAAGACGAGTTCAATCATCTCAACCTAATCTAATTTAGCTACAAAGCATATTAAAGAATGTAATAAAGGAAAGCAAGTAAAGAATTCAAGTAATTATTGAAGAAACTAAGTTAACAAAGAAAAAGAAACAATGGAAGCTTAAATTAATAGAGGAAGACAATTAATAGTATACTTATAACTTAGGAGAGAGAAAGAGATGAGATCCCAAACCCAAAACTAATTTAACCTAATAATAATAGATAATGAACCAAAAATTCCATTTACAATTTATAGTAAATGGATTAAATCCAAAACTAAAGAAATCAAAATAGTTAAAATTTCCAAATATCTCAGTTGATCGATCGATCGACCGTTCGTCAATCGATCGATGAAGTTGAAGTCGGCCACAAGAACTGGCATGATCGATCGATCGACAATTAGTCGATTGATCGATAAAGATAAAAATTGCCCACATATATTTGAATAAAAGAAAAACCAATTGATCAGTCGATCAACGGCAGGGAGTCGATCACTCGATGCCTTGTTTTTCGCGTGTCTTTACTCTTTATAATGGAGAAATGTTACTTTATAGAAACGGCTCTAACTTCAGCATTCGAACTCGGAATTACGTGCCGTCAGTGGCCACATGAAGCTAACTCAACGAACTATGCTTTCATGAAGATCCACCAACTAGAATTTGAAGTCTAAAATTACGGAATTAACTCTGAATTTGCATCAAATGAAGAACTTTTTAAAAATAAAACAAATTGCTCGGTTAAGCATTTTAATATTTATAAGAACTCGGATAAACCTTGCATATCATATATATCGAAAATCAAGGATAACCAATAAATTAACATAAAAGTACGAATTAATGGACACAATTATTCTAGAATGCATGAGAATAAAGGGCGTTAATATAAAATATTCGTGACTTATCAGTCACTTCCATTAATTAGACTCATTTTGCAAGTTTTAGAACACGTGGGGGTAAAATTATATTTTTTTAGAGAAAAGTGGTACATTGACAATTTCATATATTTATAAACCTAAAAATTCTCATGAAATGTTGTTTTCATGTTTTTTAGGTATTCATGAAATTTGACACAAATTAAAGACCAAAGCGAGAAAATAAAATGTTATTTTTTCTCACAACACTTCCACTTGTAAAACAAAAAATATTATTCTCCAAATGCCACGAAATTATATGTGCGTGCTCCACCCGAATAAATAGTCAATTTAGATAGGGAAAATGTGTATCTCATCCTAATTCGAAAATCAAGGAGGTGGAGTGTTTGTTTTTAAGGCAGCTATTTGGGTTATTCCAAAAGACATATTGGTCAATCAAAGAGAGACCTAATTCAACTCAACTTGTACCACCACCACTATATATTCAAGTCTAGGTAGAAGGTTTGAAGAAAAAATTATGGGAGATCAATTTGTATCATCAAATTTCTGTCAAAATATAAATACGAGTGTTTATGAGATATAATTTTATGCAACTTTATCGACAGGGCCTTGTTCGTGATTGTAATATCCATTTTATTCAAAATCTTGTAAGTTGATTATTATAATGAAAATAATATATTCATTTTTCCATATTTTATTATTCATTATGCTAGCTTAAATTTAACTGGTAGGACTATGAATGTTTGACATGCTTAGTTCATATTTAATGTTCAATGAAATTTTATTTTTTTGAAAATTGTGTTAAATTTTTTTTAAAGAGTTTTTTTTCGCATAAAATATTATAAGACCTTCTAATCTTAACTATATTCAATACTAAGATTTTTATGTTACTTTAATTTGATGGATTATGCTTTTGTTGGATCGCTTGACGTCTTAAAATGCGTAGAATTGATACTTTAAACGGGAATATGGATTTTTGCTTTATGAATAAGATAAAGGCTTATTTGCGTTTTTGGGTACATTTGTTCTTTTCTTATCATTAGTTGGGTGACAAAGTTTCTAATATTATTTGTTGGGTTCCATTTTTAACAAATTTCGTTAAATCCAAACTTTGGTCGCAACTCTCCTCTCCTCTCTCTCTCTCTCTCTCAATTTTGGTCGTTTCTAACAATCTTTATAAAATTAATTTTTTATATAATTATATAAAATAGTAATTATACAAAATAATTTTTTGTAAATAAATGACTGCTTTTATACAACTAAAAATAGTTTTTTAACTTTTTATACAATAGTTTTTTATAATAAAAGATTGTTTTTATAAAAATAAAAAAAAATATATTTTTATAAATAAAAGACTGTTTTTAAATAGAAATTTTCCCTTTTTAAAAAAATAGATTTTTTATAAAATAATTATTTCATTTATTTAAAAAAAGGTCTTTTATTTATAAAACAAGTATTAAAAAAAAGTTGTTAAAAAATGTTTTAAATATACGTAACTTTTTTATTTATAAAGAATTTTTTTGCAAAAGTAAATAATATTTTTATGTAAAAAGTTAATATTGTTTTTATATAAAAAGTAAATATTATTTTTATCATTATTCTTTTATATAAAAAAATGTAAGATTTTATGTATAATTACTCTGTTATATAATTATATAAAAAATATTTTTATATATATAAAATAATTATAGAGAGATTATTATATATTATTAAGAAAGGAGAATGACGGCAAAACTTTTGGATTTAACAAAATTTGTTAAAAATGGCACCCAATCAATAATAAACAAGAATAAATGTACCCCAAAATGCAAATAACCCTAAGATAAAAGAAAGTGAATAGAAATTTAACTCTATTGGTTTATCTTTAGAAATTTACGCTGAGAGATCTGGTGAATTTTGAGTTATAAAATCGGGAATCAAAATTTATATTAACTGTTGATATGATAAATCGGACACACGTCATTCTCATTCCAATAAGTCAAGCGTAAAATAAATATAAAGCAAGTAATGACAGACGAAACACAAGATATAGAGTGGTTCGGCTATTAAAATGAGCCTACGTCCACTTTGTTACCCCACTCTTATTATATACACATTGTAGTACAAATTTACATAGCCATAAATGGAGTACAATAGAGTTAAGAGAGGAGAATACGTGTTTGTAGCGGTTCTGGGCGAGCCGGGAAGATGACTACGAGGTAGGTGAGTAGCCCCCAAGCTGTATTCGGGTTATGTAGAGAGTTTGGCAGGGCTTTGCCATGAGTGATTATCTCGAATCTGGATCTCGAACCCCCTATCCTGAGGTGTGGACCTCTATTTATAGGAGGTATGTAAGTTGTGTCATATGGCCAGAGCACGTGACATGTAAATAACTCTGAAGAACAGTCCTTTTGACGGGGCAACAGTTGTGAATAGGGGGTTATGGCCTGTTTGATCCTAGGCAGCAGCTAGTCCAAGGTGTTGTGGCCTAAAAGGCAAACAAATCATGTAGGTGCCGCGACATGTCTAGAACAAGGCAGCGACCTGTAAATGGGGATTCAAAGAAGCATAAGGTCACGGCCTGCAATCTTTAGGCAACAGCCTTCTATCAGTATGTGACGCGGTGGGGGACCATATTGGTCATATCAATAATCCCCCAAGTCGTAGTGCTAATGGGTGATTTGGTGTTGCGACTTAATGTGATACCGTGGTTGTCGCGGTGTGTAATCTTTGCAGTACAGTCGCTTGCAAAGCGACGTTTCACCTTCTCTTGCCCTCCTATGTAAATGGGTCTAGTCGTGGCCTTCATTACTTTTTCCAAATCCTTGAGAGAGAATCGATGTCACTCTATCCTTTGAGTTTTTCGATAATTTTTTTGCGGCTATTTTTGGCGGTCTAAGGCTAAGCAATCATCGCCCATCAATTTCTAGGTAACTTTCGAATCAACTATTAATTTCTCTTTTATGTTTTTTAGCATTCCAATCTGGGTAAATGCTTTTGATTCTCATGATTGAACCGGTGATAAATGAATTATCTGGATTCATAATAAAAGAATTTTTTGAAATGAATATTTCTTCTTGAACCAAGTGTGTGGTTATTCGAATAGGATTTGGGTTGAACAATCGACTGTGTTGTGGAATTTAATTTTCTTGGATTTGTGTAGAAGCTAGGGTTTTATGGATAATTTAGGTATTTGAATAGGAATAAGGTTAGAACACAACACCCATTCATGGCGTTCTTGGATAAAAACTTAAGCGTTTAGTAGCCTGAGGTTTTCGGAGCCCTTCCCCATGCACATTTATATTTATCATTTTATATTTCTCACAGAAATCTCACGTGCAACGGATTTTGACATGCACTAGTCCTCATAGGTCACAAATATATAGATGACAAGATTGGTAGGAGAAAAACTCACAAAGCTCAAATATAACATGTGATGGTTAAATTTCAAAAGAGCTCGTGCATGTGTGAATAGAGGCATATAAAAATAGTGTCCATTGTATTAACATAAAATCCAACTAATCCATGTAAGCATGGTAAAGAAAATAATAAGGATTGACAATCTAAACCAAAAGTTCTAGCCACATGGGAGCGTAAAAGATGGGATTCAAACACAAGTATATGCCACATAAAGTGTGTCAAACTAAAATACACACACAAGAAAATCTTTTTGAGTTTTTTTGAAATTTTTGACCCAAAATAAAAATATATACTCAAAAGACAAACAAAAAATCATTTGAATTTTTCATTAAGCTTAAATTACCAAGAGATAAAAACCCAAATGATAAACAAAAATCTTTTTGTATTTTTTCATTTAATGCAAACAAAATAAATATAATACAAAAGATTAAGCATGGAGCATAGACTAGAAAATGATTAAACAAGCATACATTTAGCATGAGAATATATCATTAAGTACAAAAGCTAAAGTATGCAAACAAAACTAACACATTCAACCTTTAGATTTTGCAAGAGAGGAAGCATGTGAAAGTAAAGGAGAATCAAAAACCCTATCTTGTAAAGCTAACAACTCGGATGTCCTAACCCAAACTAATGACAAATGATGATCTCGGGGTGTAGGAATATTGGCTACCTCGGTTGCCTTACCTTTGGATTTTCTAGGAACTCATTTAAGATCAAAATAAAATTTCCTAAGATGACCTTTTCGACCACAATGTGAACACTTGAACCCACGGCGAAAATATTTACCTAAGGAGTGATGTCTAAAGGCTTTCCTAGGCGATTCTCCTAAAATGTTGGTTTTGGCTTTTTGAGTAGATTCATTACAAGTATCTAAGTCTAAACCACAAGTGTCATTTTTTTATTTGGACTTTGCCTAAGATTTTATCAACTTTTTCGGACCTACACTCCAAATCAAATTTAACATTACTAGAGTCTTTTAATTGTTCTTCTAATTGTAAAATTCTAGACTCTAACAAACCATTTCTTTCTTCAAACTTGAGAATCTCCTTTTTTTAAGGATTCAATTAAACCTCTAAGGTTATCTCTCTCGCCTTCTATATATTCTAGCTTCTCTCGAAGAGTTCTCTCTCGTGTCCTAAGGTCTTCCACTAACGCACTCTCATCAAAGACCTTGACACGCTCTTTTAAACTTGCTTCTAACTTCAAATTTGCTCTTTTTAATTTAATTGATTCTTCGTATAGTTCTTGAAAAGCATTTTGAAGTTCCCTCACATTAACCTCTTCTTCATTTTCACTCTCTCTTTCTTCTCCACTCTCACTATCATAAAAAATAAGGGAATCATAAACTATGACCTTGGAAGTATCATGTGTTAAATTTTCATCAATAGACGAGTTCTCACTATCACTCATATGACTAGCCATAAAAGCCATAAATTTGGTCTTAGTGGGGGAATCGGGTCCCTCTTCATTATCACTATCACTAAGGGTTGCATTAAAATAAATTAGTTTTTTACCCTCTCTCCTTAGTTTAGTGGGGCACCCAACTGCCCTATGGCCATACCCTTCATAACCAAAACATTTATCTGACTCATCCCTATTTAAATTTTCTTTAGAAGTTTAAGGGATCCTCTCGGCTTTGTCATGCTTGGAAGTTTCAAATTTATTAAAGTCATTTTTAAATTTATCTTTATTAATTTTAAGAAACTTTCAAAATTTCCTAGCAAACAAGGCAATATCTTCTGAGTCACTATCACTCTCGCACTCTACTACTTGTTTTTCCTCTTTCTGGGCTTTTTAAGCAATGCCCTTTTCAATTTTCTTTTCAGTTTTAGAGGGAAACATGTCTAGTTCATAGGTTTGTAAATCACCTACGAGCTCTTCTAATTTCATAGAGGCTAAAGTTGGTAAAGAATTTAAAACGGTCACTTTTGTAATAAATCTATCGGGTAGGGACCTTAAAATTTTATTTATTACTCGGTTGTCGGGTATTTTTTCTCCCAAGTTAAAAGATGAATTTCACATTATCTAAAAGTCTAGCATAAAATTCATCAAAAGTTTCTTTTTCGTTCATTTTGATGGTTTCAAATTGAGTGGTGAGGTTTTGGAGTTTCGAAGCTTTACGACACTTGTACCTTCATGAGTGAGTTGTAAAATATTCCACGCTTCTTTAGCGGTCTCACACGTCATAATGCATCGAAATTCATCTGGTGTGAAAACGCTAAACAAGGCGTTTAAACCTTGGGAATTAAAGTTTGAAAGTTTAAACTCATTCTCACTCCATCTATCGGCCGGTTTGGGAACACGTTCATTATCTACTAAATGAGTTAGTGGAGACCACCCGTTAACTATAGATAACCAAACCCTCTCGTCGATAGATTTAAGTGCCGATTTCATTCGCGCTATCCAGTACACGTAATTAGAACCATCCAAAATAGGAAATTTTGAGAATGGGGAAAATTCCATTTTAGCCAAAATATTTTAAAGGATCTTAACCAAATAATTTATCGTATTGGCTCTGATACCACTTATTGGAATGTGAGGGCCCCCAATTTTTACAAATTCTCTTAAAACTTCAAAACCAAAAATTTCCTTTTATAAGATATGAGGAAGCGAAGGATGATGGTTCAAATTAAAACAAATGAACAAATTTTAATTTTTCTTTTCAAATTAAAATAAAACAAAGTGAAATTAACTTAAACACACACAACTTAAATTTCACTTTAACCAAATTAATTAATGCAAGTCCTAGAAATTATCCAAGTCCTAGAAATTTGCCTAAGTCATATTTCTCAATTTTAACAAATTAGGCCAAACCAATTTTATCTAATTAAATTAAGTGACTTGAATTAAATTAACTAAACATTACCCAATATTTAATTTACCACAAAATTAAATATGTAGTGATTAAAACCAAATTTTATCTTGAATTACCTAAGCATGCGTTCTAAGTGAGTCTGTACAAGATAAAATAAATAATGAAATCACTACACCGCGATGTACGAGAAAAAACCCACAACGGGAAAAAATCTAGGACGACCTAGCCTCAAATCCACTAAGTATGGTTTTACAAATATAAGACAAAAAGACTTACAACACTCGACTCGATCCCTCTCAAGCCCCGACGCTTCTTATTGTATCCACCTCCGCCTAACGAATAACCACGAAGCTCCACCGCGGTCTCAGAATCTTCCGATCGAACTTTATATGGTCACCGTCACCCAAACTAGGAGCCTTTCTCCATGTGGGTAAATCAACACAAACTTCTTCTTCTTTGTGGGATATAGAAGCAAACCCAAACGTCTCTTCAATTGATAGAGATGAAAAACTGGTGCCTAACTCCAATCAATGTATATAACGTAGGCTTGGAATAAACAATATGGGTGTAAACAAAGTGTTAAAAGGATTTTTCTTGGAAAAATTAACACTTAAACCTGAACTTTTTCTTAGGAAAGATGAACTCTCAAAACTCTCTCTAGGAGATGTAAATTGGTGTAAAAGTTAAACAAAAAAGGTTGGTTCCCGCACTTAGATATTCTGTCAAAAGTTAGTGGGGTAAATTAGTGGAAAAAGTGGGAAAAACTACTCAAAACTGCCAAATACCTGTTCCCGCCAAATCTCATTCGAACAACATTTTCGTTCGAATGAGGTTTCTAACGAAGTTCCAGTGTGAACTCATTAGAAATCTCGTTGGAAATATCGTTCGAACATCAAGTTCGTTCGAACATCAAGTTCGTTCGAACGACACTTCGAACAAGATTCCAGTGGCCTAATGGGGAACTTCGTTGGCAAACTCGTTCGAACGACATTGTGGTTCGAACGACAAACTCGCTCGAACGACACTTCGAACGAACTTCCTAAAAGTTTGAAAAGTTCGATTTTCAGCCTAGAAATTTTATAAACTTGATTTTAAAGTTTTAATAAAATCTTTCTTAAATTAAACAACAGTTTTAAATAAACGTTCACTAAATATAAAATGTTCCAAGCTCCTATGTATATATTAAAATGCATTCATACCTTAGGAGCAATGGAACCATGTTGATGATGTAGAAATGAGGCACTTTAAATTTGGCAATTTGATGAAGCTTTATACTCTTGGCCGCTATGTCTTCAACAAACACGTCATAGGCTTAAAGGTCAATCAATAAAATTTATCCTATGACTCAAACGTTTTTGTTCAAAATTGAGCCAAAACTACAACGAACTCAATTTGAAATTTGTATCCTTACACCTTCATCGGACATCTCCTCCCACTCGGTTTAGTTATTTGTTTCTTTTGGAGAAGGAGTGAGGAGTCTTGGAACTTTTGAGACCATGAATTCTGCGACCAGAAGTAAGTCCAGGTTGTTATGGTTAGTTTGTAAAAAGTTTATGGACATGATGAAGAATGTCATACGGTCAATGGTAGGCCTAGTTATGATGATAAGTTTTAAAGCGGTTGATGTAGAGCCTAGAGGAGTGGCTATTTGGAATTAAGAGTGTGTCCTTATCCTTTATTTGTGATGAATGGGGACTGTAAGGGTGGAGGGGTCGGTGTTTGGAACGGGAATGTCAGACAGGTAGATGGTGCTTGGGTAAAGGCGATATGGTAGGGGTATTTGTGATATTTGGCTTTGGTGGGATGATTTTCTCAGCATCAATGAGGTCATGTATTACAAATCTCAGGGCCCAACAGTTATCGGTAATATGATCGGGTCCTTAATTAAACTCACAATGGGAGTCGACCCGCCAGTTTTTATCTCGAAATACGAGGTGTGGTCTAGGGTTGAGAGGTCTTAAGATACCATACATTTTCTGGGAGGCGTATACTTGGCTGAGGGGAGCCTGAAGATTTATGAATTATCTGAGTCGGGCTATGAACAATTTGGGAGGAGGCATGACTTGATAGTTTCTAGGATGGGGTTATGGTTGGAATGACACAATGGTGGCTACCATATCTTGGAAATATTGACAACCTGGAATGATTTCGGTTCTGGACTGACCATGAGGGTGGTGATGTGAGATGTAGAAGCTGCAGGTAAGTTCTTAAGGGCAGAGAACTGATTTGAAGCTCGGTGAGGTTCCTCGATAGATTTAGTAGACTTAAGCTCTAAACTTTCCTCGATCTTGAACATGATGTGGTTGATTTCTTTAAACTCAGGGACCCAAGTGAGCCTGAGTTCATTTTGTACCTCTTTTCATAGGTTCCTGATGACGATCTCTATCTAATCATTTTCTAGGGATCGGTTGACCATCTTCCCAGTTTTCTCTCTTTAGCGAGTGATGAAAGTGCCAATTGTCTCTACATACTCTTATTTCAACATTTCCATGTCTTTACGGGCAACACTAAGTTCCTCATTTTATTCTTTATTCTTTAGAATAGCACTCCATTCATTATCCCATGTTTTGGTGGTCTCCTCATGTTTCATCCTTATAATCTAGGTAAGGGCTCATCTGGATAAAGTGGAGGAGAACATGATCTTAAAAACTACTACCCTACATTTTGAACCTGGATCTGAAGGTGCTAATTGGATAGGTGGGAGGTTAGGGAGCCTAATTCTTTATAGGTATTGTAGATCAATATCTTGAATTTTTTTCGATAACCAAGCTTCAGGATAGAGAGCTATCTTCTTGATGTTTGTAATATCATCGGTAGATTTTATCTTGTTGATGGCTTCCTGAAGGAGGCACGGCTTAGATTGTACCTGCATTATATCTTTATTTAGAGGTGGGGGAACAACTTTATCGATTGGTGGAAGAGCTACATATTCGCTACGCGAAAGGGCTTGGAAGGCGGTGTGTGGGTACTTGGGGTACTATTGGTGGGTTTAAATTATCCATATGGGGAAAATTGTACTTGGAAACAAAGGGCACCAGTGTTAGAAGTGGACTGGGGATTGGACCGGTGTAAGAAAATCCAAGGGATTAGCTAGTACTGCCTCAACATTTGTAATACCGCGGCTCACAATTTTAACCGTATTCATGGAATTTAGTGATTTAGTACAACTTTGACTCGTATAGATGGATTATGGGTCAAATATGGGTAGCTTCGTACTTGCCTAATCGAAGTTTTCATAACTCAAAATTTATTTCAAAGGATTTGGATGCCAATCGAACGAAGGGCATTCTCATTTGAACGATGTCGTTCAAACGAGGCATCTAATGACCTGGGTTTTGGACTATGCTTAAATATCATTGGAAGGGGTCATTAGAACAATATATCTAATGACTTGGGTGCTGAAATCTCGTTGGTAGAGTCGTTGTCGTTCAAATGAGACCTAGGTCCATTCAAACAACCAATTTTTCGTTCGAACGACCGGTGTCAGATTTGAAAATCTTATCCTTTTAATGTGTTGTCAAGGCATGGTCCATCGGATTTTATGATTTGTCGACTTATTAACCACCCAAATCAAGTGTGGGGTGAATGAATAGATAATACTTGGTTTAAAGAGTTGGATGTGGGGGTATTTCGAAAATTTAACCCTCGAGGTTCTAAGGAATATATAAGTGTGAGTTAGACCATTTGGGCATTTTGGATCAGATTTTCTCTCTCTCTCTCTCTCTCTCACCTTGAGAGCTCTTCCACCAACCAACCACCATTCCACCACCTTGTGCCACTATATTTTACTAGTGTTCCACCATATATAAGTCTTGTATACCCATTCCCACTATTGAAAAGGAAGAGTTAAAAAATTTGGAGTTATATTTGGGGGTTCTCTTGGAGATGATGAAGTGGGTTTTAATGGAGTTGAAGGGAGTTCTTAGCTTGTAACTTTGGAGGATGCATTGGTAACCCCTTGAGGCCACCTTGGAAGGTGGGGGTTGCTCCTCCTACACCAACACCACCATTAGATCCATTAGAGGTGGGAGAACTTTACTCTCAGTGTAAGAATGTTGTTTTTGCATTTAGGCTATTTGAGTAGGGTGTAATTAGTTAAATGGTATAATTGTTGTGTAGAAAACAACAAACATTTTTATGGAATAAAAATGTTGGAAAATGTTATTGTGTTAAAAATAAGAAATGAATAATTGTTTCAAGGTTTTGAAATAGTAAAAGTGGGTGTTTTTTTTGTAAAAATGGTGTATTTTCTAGAAATGTCAAAGAAAAATATTATATGAAATAAAATGTTCGGAAATAATGTGATTTTGTTGAAAAATGATGTTTTGTTGAAATTAAAGAATAAGTATATATTTCAATGTTTTGGAATATTGAAATGTGGTATTTTATGAAAATGGGCATTTATAGAAATATTGGTGTTAAACATTTTATGAAATCTGTCTGGAAATAAATATTTACTTGGTAAATATTTGGTGAAAAATATTCTTAAACCGTGTAGTAGGATTTTTAGGTTTAACATCCATCTTCTCATGCATAAAAACCGTAGTATTTTGACATATAATGTATAAAAGAGTTTGAAGAAGATGTTAATGTCTTTAAACAAGAAATAATAAAAGTTAGAATTTTATTCTTCAAAGTATTTGTAATTGGGACTAAAAGACACAATGTGTATGAAGTTAAAAGACTATATGTTAAATAAAAAGAAATGACAATTTTCTTATAAAAGTGGTCTTAAGTGTGAACGTGTTTCTTGAATGAAGAAGTAAAGAAATTTGTACTTGGGAAATGTTAATAAAAATAATTAATTAAGTGTTAATTGGTAAACATGGAATGGTTAGTGAGTGTAACTTACTAATGTTGTGAAATATTAACACTTGAGGAATTCAAAGGGGATTAAAAGTGTAAAACTGTTTCCAATCAAATAAAAGATATTACTCCAACTGTATAGGGTGTTAAAGTGTTAAAACACTCAAGAAGTTGTTATGAATAACTTAACAGTGTTTTTGGTGAAATTAACACTTGAGAAATGGAGTAAAAGGTGATTTCGGAAACAAATTGATAAAATGGTAATTTTACCTAAAGTGGAACATTTTTATGAAATAAAAATGTTGGAAAGGGGTGTTACACAAAGTGGTCCTGAACGAATATGATTTTTGGAATAAAAATCAAGGTTAAAGTGTAAAGGGCATGACATGGAAACTTTTCAAAGTGTAACACAAATGGGGCGGTAAAGTCCCGACTTTTTGGCTTCGACCGGGTAAAAAGGATAAGTGGAATAATGTGGACATTTGTAAAATGTTAAAACAAATTAAAAGGAATTCGAATGACACTGAGATAATGAAAGAAGGCCCTGGATCCTTTATGTGAAAAGCCCTAAATAACTTATCAGAGCATATGGTGCTCATAGCCCTCGGTGTGGAGCCCGTGTAAGTATGCGGTATTGGAAGATTCCGAAAAAAGATAAAGAAAACATGAAACATATCAAGAAATGGGTTGTGTGGTAAAATGTGTTAATACAACCTAACTTGAATAAATGTAATAAATCTTCCGGTAAAAGTGAAATGGGCAAGTAAATGTGTAAATCTATTAATGTCCATAAGATAAGAAAAAAAGGTCAAAGTAAATGGGTAAATGAATGATTAAGCAACCAAGTTGTTAAACCCATAATTTGCATAAGTATGTAAATTATGGTATAAGATCTCTAGGTTCAAGGTTCCTTTTGGGTGTGACGTGGTGAGATCGGTATTGAATCTTTTGACGTCGTTGTGGTTTGAGTCGGTCATGCTAGTTTGATGACAGTTAGTTCGTGTCGTCGATGATAAAGTCAAAGAGGTTAATACCATAAGTAAGTTAGAGACAAGTGGCACACAACTAAGTTGATACTTATTAATCGCTTCCAAGTTTCTAATTCAAATTGCAGTAATTTACGGGTGTCCATGCAAGCCTATAGTGGTGACACCGTAGTTGTTAGTGTAAGGTTCTTTCATTAAAATTTAGTGACATAGAATTAATTCAAATGTAGATAGAATGATATGACACCCACTGGGTAGGTGGAACGAGTTGCATATAGTCATGATAAAGGTGATGGTTAGGGTGTCTCGGCTGGACACTAATGAATTGTGATTAAAAGGCGTATATAACCCTTAGGTGCGGAGCTTATGGATAGTAAATACTAGTGATGTAATTAGGCAAATTCGATCCTTGGCGTGATATCGCAATCGATGACATTTAGGTGAACACATGAAGTTGTGTAGGCTAATAGTGGCAGTTCCGTAAACCCTTGTGTGAGATGTGGGGTGAAATAACTTTGGTGATGAGAGTAGCCTTGTAGTGGAAATAAAGCTACGACCTAATGGTAAAGTTTGTGCATCTCAGGTATGGAGACTAGATAGATGATTAATATTCATAAGTATTGATTTTTGTGGTGAAGACGTACTAGTTCCTTTGTTTGAGGACTTAAGTTCAATTTTTTTGGGTTATAATGTGGTATTGAGGAATAGGATCCCATTCAGTGTCCGTGGGGTGGGCATTGGTATTTGTAGGCAATAATCGACATCCATATCCTACCAAGATATTCATAGCCTTGTTAACATGTAGGTTAGCATGCAATGTGATGCTCTCTTGGAGAGACAAGTCTGTTGACATGATTGAACACTCGTTTGAGGATTGGGTGAGGCAAATCTTAAGGTTTATAAACTGCAGGCAGGCAAAGTCATGTATCCTGCCACAACCGGTAGTGCCATTAGTGATGGTTTGTAGGTGACTTATAGTAACAGCCATTTGGAAGCAAGGTAAGATAAGTATCTAAGTCATTAAACTCGTTTTAGCCATCGAGATAGTGGTTAGGTGCGAGGTGATCCTAATGTGTAAATAGTTCATAGGCACGTCAAAGTACCCATAGAAAAAAAATTGTGTGTGGCATCATTGAGGATAAATATCAAATTTTGTGATGCCTTAAGGTGTTTGATATTTAAGGTACACTATAAATAAAACTTTTGCACTAGTGCTTCTGCGAAAACTAAGTAATATAGATATGAGTATTGAGTGGTTTGTGGAGTGAACCTGTGACAATAGAAGTATAGACGATGAGACCTTGTCGAGTTCTAAGACTTCAGCATGAAATGTGTTTGGTGTTCTTAGGAGACCAATTAAGTCCGGGGAATAGAGGAAGTAGATTTTTTAGTAATGGTTGAGTCAAGGATTAGGTGGTGATCCCGAGTTATCTGTCACATAGTATACGTGTCGATTATGGTTGTCCAATCTACACAGACGGGTTGTGGAACCCCTAAGGTAGGGCTATAGTAGTAACCTTTATGAGTGGTGCTCGGACATCATGGAATGACTACTATGGGAGGGTAATACCCGGTTCTGGATTATACTAGAAATGTATTAGAGACTTAGAGTGATGACGCCATGTGGAGAGTTGCAAATGGCGACTAAGGTTGGGTAGCATCAAAACATGATTGTTATGTCAAGGTGCCGACAGTATATGCTATAGTAGCCTTAGCAATGCAATGATTAGTGTTGGCACATCTTGTCAAGCTGGTACAGGTTAGCATATGTAGCCCAGTGTGATATTAATTTCCCTTAAGGTACTAATGACGCTAAGTGTAGTCGTCATGAAAATCCCGTGTGGATAGAAAGGATATGGTGAATTGGTGGTAACCTTTTGGTCAAAAGGATACGGTTAGGTGAGGTCCTTTTTTGACTAAGTGATGAATATGGGGGGTTTAGGATATCGATTGAGATAGGTAAAGCAGGTAATAACATACGTGTAATAGTTTGGTGATGTCATCACTAGTTATTGGATAAGGTTGATGTAGACAAGGCATGGGGTATCCACCAATTAGAATTACTTATTCACGCCAAGGGTGTGAAAGGTAGGGCCTTTCTCCCAAGGAGGGAAGTCGAGAATCGACTTCTTCAAGGACTACTTACTCTTAAATTATTATCGCATTGTGAGAAAGAATGGTCGAGATTCGATTAGTCACTTCTAGTGACCCAGGACAGGGTATATGGCAAGAAGTAGTACTCGGTGAGAGTTTTGTGAATGAGTGGTATAACTTCTAGTATACAGTATAGGTTCGCTTCCATAAGTCATAATCGAATGCCTATGGGAAAAATTCCTCGGGACAATTGCTTGTCCTCCTGACTCTTCCATATTCCTTTCAGTTTCGATAATCAGGGTTTAGTATTCTCACCTGTGTGGTGACTCGGATTGGTATCATGCCATGGTATGACACGGGTGATCTCGGGAGAGCGCATTGGACTAGGTTTGGTCAATGCATCTCGGTAACTGGGTGCGCTCATCTGGGGTATTCTTGTTATTGCCTAAAATATTGCATACTCATGGATATGCTTTCGACCACTCAGTTTATTCGTAGTATCAATTTCCAATTAGAAAATGTTCAATGTGTCTGATCTCCATCCATTCAGTATTAGTTTTTAAGAACCTATAAATTTTTGCACGGGGCCAACCAGGAGGAAGGGTATCTACGATTGATTGGTAGGTGTTCGTGACATGAACTCGGAATCCCATATTTTTCAACTTATTGGCAAGATTAAATTTTACGTGCAAATGGGTGAATTTTTTCCGTCTTCTCTAACAACGTAACGAAGATCAGGGCTATGTCAGGATTATGAGTGTGAAATATATTTTGTATAATGCCATCCTAATTTTTTTGTAGGAAAAATAGAGTACGATCGAACAGGTAATCTTCCTGGAGATTAACTTCACGATTTACAAGGTAGTTAAATTGTTTGATCTTTTTCTTTCCATAGCTATAATCAGGAGTACCCTCTATATAGCACACACTAATAAAAGATTTATGTGTGCGGTCCAATTGCAACCTCTGCCACTCTTGTTACTAGTGATTATCACGTGTATTTTTCCTGAGAAAAGTATACGAGGGCTTGAATGTGAGTCCTATAATTAAGGGCTCTAATTAATTAATAACTATTAATTCAAACATATGAGTTAAAAGGGTATATTAGTTTGATTAATATTTTGATTCATCACTACCCTTCTCTTAGCCCCTAACATTTTGGATCTCATCGATGTGAAATTCCAACAACAACTCACCGTAATTGTTTATAACATGTTTTGTTAGGGTTTATTAAGAGAGAGATTAAAAGAAAATGGGTATTATCAACCCAAGAAATCCAACATAGTATCCAAAAACCAAACCAACAACCAATGATTATCCCATACTCCTTTAATCATCTACGTGATAAAAAACGTACCCATAATCACAATAACTCACTATAGTAAGGTCACTTCTCATTTTATGCGTGATAAATTCAAAAATGACAGTTATTAATGTGCAAACGTGTTTCTGACTCATATTTAAAGCAGATAAGTAAAGAATTGTCACACAAACACAACATGGTAGGAGTTACTGTAAAAAAAATCACAACGAGTATATTATCCCAGTATAATATGAAAACGTGCATATAACCCACAACACGGTAGACGTAATTTGTTTTTACTTATAAAAATCCATTTAATTATATTTTGTGAAAAAAATATAATGTCTAGGGTTTTGAAAAATATTTTGTCAAAAAAATAACCCCCAATACAATGTCTAGGGTTTATTTATACATCCCCTTTTCTTAAAAATTAACTATATACACATATACACACATGCACACACATATACACAGAAATATGCACACATATACATAAAAATACACCCATACACACAATAATATACACATATACACAAAAATACACATATATTTACAAAATATTAGGGTTTAACAAACAAATAAACGCATATATACATAAAATTATGGTTTAACACCGAAATGCACACATATATATAAAATATTATTATTACCTTTGAGATTGAGAGAAAGATTTAAGGTAAATGTCGAGGTTTAACACCGTTTAGCCGAGGATATTGATGGTTGTAGGAGCACCTCTGGTGGGTGCTTTTACTTTGGAAATGCTCTTGTCTCTTGGTTGAGCAAGAAGCAAAACTCCATATCTTTGTCCACGACGGAGGTTAAGTATGTTACCACCGGGAGTTATTGCACGCAACTCCTATGGATAAAGCGAATGTTGGAAGATTATGGGATTTTCCAAAGCACCATGATTATTTTGGGTGATAATATGAGTATGATCCATATATCCCATAATCCGGTCCAACATTCTTTCCTAAAGTACATTAGGCTACGTGAGAATTTTATTTGTGAGACCATCGAGGAGAAGGTCGTGTTCCGAAGATTTTTTAGCATCGAACGTCAATTAGCCGATATTTTCATAAAACATTTAGATGCACTTAGATTTGAGGATCTTAGGAAGTCTTTAGGTATTTCCTCTGTTGATTGAGTTCAGGTACTTTATCTAGTTTAGGATATTTATCATGTTCATATCTCATATTCCTATTGCTAGATTGTATTCTGATTGTATTGATATGTTTTTATTTGTAGATATATTTTGAAAAAATCCAAAAAGATTTTCTAGTTTTATAAAAAAAAATAAAAACTTCAAAATTATTTTTAGCTTTTAAGAAAAAGTTTGAAACTTGAAAATTATTTTGTTTTGATAAAAAAAATTTAAAAAATGGCAAAAAGATTTTTTTTATTTTTTATTTTTCACTGTATATGGATGAACATTTAAGATATTCAGATCACCCCTACATTCCATCCATTCTCGTGGCTTTTTCATAGTGCTTTGAAACATGACTTCGTTTCGTTAATCTACTTAATAATGCGCAGATAATATTTTGTTGCTTATTTATTATTACTTTCTAAATGTTAGACTCGTTGTCTCCTTTATTGCACACGTGCACAGACTTTTTGAACATTGTACTTGCTTATCATGTGTCTAATACGATGTTCTCATCTCAATTCTTCTTAATAATGAACCAAGTGTAAAAAGATATAAGTTGTGCATGTAAGAACCATTGCCCAAATTTTGTTTCCAGAAAAATATTGATATATATTAAACAATGGAACGAAAGAGAAAAATTCTCTTTGCGTTAAAATCCACCATTTGCAAAAAGCAGCCAAAAAAGATTAACGGCACACAAAAACAAAAGCTCCATGGCCATTTAGTTTATATTCATCGATGCTTAGTTACATATGTGCATTATGATTTGTTCAAAATATTTGAGACTAACTTCTTATAGATGAGAGATTTTGAGGGAGTTATAAAGAGAAGAACAATGGGTTTGCACAACGGACTTTCTTGAAAAGCATTAAATAGTTTGGAGTTATTGTTTTGAGAATCATTTAAATTCATGGCATATTGCATAAGTCGAGACAATTTCATTTAAGTTCAATATTTGTTACACCTAAGGTAGAAATTGAGTTCTTTCTTTAGAAGTATCTCATGACTTCATGCACCTATGTTACGAATGTTATGTTTATTTTCTTATTAAAAATATTCACACAATTACATTTTGTTTTCATGATTTGGATATTTTAGTGTTATTCCATGGTGACTATGTATTTTTGTACCTATATGTTCTTTTTATACTTTATACTTGAAAATTGTAAAGTTCAAAAACAAGTTGTTTAATAGGAGGAGAACACATCATACCTTTTGGATATTCACCGCATGTGCTTATTTGTTTATCTTTGTGATGATATATTTTCTTCTTCATATGATGCTTATTATTCATGTTTAGATTCTACTCCTTTGCCTATTTCGGACAAAAGGGGGAAGAAAAAATTGAGGGGGAGTTTTATTTATCTTTTAAAACTCATATGCATTATGGTATTTCTTTTGTCTCATGTGTATAGGTTAATTCCTCCTTGATGATGATTTCATGGATCGCACGAGATGAAAAAATTTCAGTTGAAGACTTATACAAGATTGCATTTCCATTTCTTGATGTAGGAAGGTCATTATTTGTATTAGTCTTAGGGGTTAATTTGACTTGGGTTTGTGTCTTGTACCGGAATAACCAAAGGGGGAAATTTGTAAGAGAAAGTTTTATAATTTCTCAGTTTATTTTTTATTTGGCTTATACCATAACACATACACTGTACCATCATGACGGCTTCTACATACTCAAAGACAAAGTTGAAGACTTTTGAAAAGATTTAAGAATCGTTCATCTCACCAATATTCATAAGCGTTATGGTAGTTTGGTAAAGCCTTTATTTTTTCAAGGGATTACTTTTAAGAGTTTGCATTTAAAATGATTTTAAATATGATTTTGAAATTTTGACGAGTCATTATGCAGTTGTTGTAGAAGATTTAAAGAACTGCGCGTCATACTTAGTGAGCTAAGTAGTTTGTAAGTCGTATCGTGTCTGTCAAATCTTGTATAATGTTGAATTAAAGGTTTTGCCTGAAAGGGATTTTTTCTTACTTCCCATATTTTCTTTTTTGGTTTGACGTATTCAAATTTTGACTTCATCTCTGCATGCACGCTAAATTAATTAAAAGATAAATTTGGTAAAATTGAATTTTTTTTGTAGCCAGCCTAATATACGAATCATTCCATAAAATATCGCTTTCTCACTATAAAATGGAATATTCTCATGAATAAATTGAAAATTTTTAAATTACACAATTTAAGGTAGATATAAGTTAAAGGCCAATGAATTTTCACACTCTTGTCTAGTATACGATTTTATTTCATCCTTATTGGACATGTTAACACGTGAAGTCATCTTTAGGTCGATACTGACGTAAACCTGAATCAACACAATGCGGCTCAATATGGTTGGCTCATGTCATCTTTTCATCTTTAGGTTGGTTTTTTGGTTCCTGTGTAATTTCCATGGGTCTCATTGTTTTTATTATGTTTTTAACAGCATTGTAATTTCTTTTTAGTTTACATGCGTGGGATTCCCATTTCAATGTCGTCTAGCATATAGTTGTGTTTCTGTTTATTTTCCCTCTGGTTTTGGTTTTATTTTATGTTTTATTTCTTAACTTATATTTTTGGTCATTTGTTTATTAGAGAGATTCCTTTAAACATTTTTTGTAGGAGGTAGAACTCATACATACGAGAGCTCATTCCAACAAGGACCCCCATTTGTATGAGCTCTAGGATAAAGCCACAATCGTCTTCCCATAATGCCTTTTCGAACCTACCCCCACCCCACCCACGACCCCCCAAAACCCCGTTTATTACTATATTTTACTATTACAAGCCTCATGCCTCTGATTTCTCTTGATCCCATTCACAATGAAACTTTGTTTGGGTTTTGGCATACTAGAAGTCCATTTCTGGCGTCGTTTTTCAATATTGGGTTCGTTTTTGTAAGTTTCTCTCCTTACCAGTTTCCTATGTTTACGTGACCTATGCGTATTGAGAAGTATCTATATATATATATGCGTATGTGTGCATTCCTGATGTATATTTCCCTCTATGTTTTAAGGACTCTGGCCATCTTACCCATTTCCATAATGCTTTTATTTCCATTCACCGATAATCTTGATAACATGCATCCATCGAAGCATAAATTGATAACAATAATCATAAGAATACCTAATTAATAGTTTATTAATGAATAATTTTTACACGCGATGAACCAATTTATACATGTGATTATCTCCTTGTAATCATTAAAGATGTCAATCTTATGTATAAAAATTTTAGGATCTTTAGACTTACATAATTATCGCATATTGTAGATATGAACAACTATTGTACCTACACCATCCATTAAAGCTTGAGAGAAGAACTTGAGGTTGAAACCAAATCTTGAATACAAGCTAACCTCTGAGGATTAAAGTTTATCTCCCTAGCCTAGTTTCTTTTACTATTGTAATTTTCAAGTGCCTAACTAATAGAGGTTAGGCATTTATTTATAGGATGGGAGTGGAATTTAGTCCTAAGAGTCATTCAATATTGATCATCCATCACGGTTCAATGAAGAATCATGTTAATTTCTTTTTTATAATAAAATAATTAGTCTTATTCACGAAACCAAAAAATAAAATTGACCTTTAGTATTCATAGGAAACCTTTTGTTAAACAATTTGACTTTTAGTTTATATTAATTATGAACCACCTAATTAATTATGAATTAATTTATAAAATATAATTTTAGCATAAACATTTTTACAAGGACTACCGCATCCTCAACAACATTTTTTGAATCAATCTTTAGACCATTACTCCTTACTTTATATAACGTGCTTATCATATTTGTTTCTTGTATGCCATCGGGGTTGGTCAGCCAATTGACCTCCCATGTGCTTGCAAGGGTCGGTATATTGAAGTGTTGGATTAGAGGATGTCCAAGCACATAAATTAACTCTTTGATAAACAGGCTAGGTCTGTTGTTGAGGACCTTATGCAGTACAGATACAACATAATATAAATATAGCATAGTTCATCACCATGATAGAGTGTGATCAGTTGAGATTACAATCGAGGAGTATCGAAACAAAGTGTATATAATGATGATGTGTGCATGAGAGGTTGATGGATGTGCAGGTTCTTTAAGAGAATGTGGTGGCGTTAGTTTAGATAATGGAGGTGATGTTGTGGAGATGGGCAAGATTAGTTTCTATTAATGGTTAATTTGAGATGATGATGCTTTTTGTTTATTTTGGATGTAATTTGGAGAGAGAGAGAGAGAGAGAGAGAGAGAGAGACAGACAGACAGACAGACAGAGAAAGAGAGTTTATTATAGTTGATGTATTTATATTATTTTTTCTATCACTCTCAAATGGTTATGGTTTTTTGGACATGGAGAATAGTTTTGTCATTTATCTATGTTATTTGTTACATTAAGTTTGACATTTATTTTCTCTCTCTTTTATAATATGGACTATGAGTATATATATTAGGAATTTCTATATTAGATAGATAGTTGTTTACCAGTTATGTTTGAGATATAGATTATTCTTATTATGGTCATTATTCATTTGGATTAGTATATCCATGTTTTTATGTCATTTATCTCAAATAATCTCTTACTTTAACATCTTATCTACTTATTTTTCGGTATTGATTTATGCATGATGTTACGATTTTCACGCTCTTACCTTAGCCCATTCGGGACGAAAAGGGGAGAGATTTTCGAGTTTAGGGGGATTATCATGAGATGAGTGGATAGGGCATGAATATTTATATATCAGACATTTACTCATTTATTTATATTCTCTTGTCTTTTTTATATTTTATACATCATAAATTTACTTGGTTTTAAGTTTTACAAGGTCCATAATTCACTTAAAAAAAATTGGATTGTCTATCTCGTGGGATTTTGTATGTGTAAATATTATGTAGGTTTTTCATATAGTTCATTTTTTGAATATTTTCTTCTTTCATTTTTTTCCTAGAATAGCGAGAGGGGGAGATATGTAAGGAAATTTTAATATCCTTTTTTTCTTTGGCTTTGTTCTTGAACTTGAAAAAACATTGGTCTTGGTGGTTTTGAGTCTTGATTTGTATTAAAGACTTAAAGATGAATACACTCACCTAGGATTAACTTTAGCACATTGGACATCACATCTTATTCACTTAAGTTTTGATAAAAGTAAAATAAGGATATTGTGTTTTTCTAGTTTTATTTGAGTTGTTAAATTGACAGGAAAAAAAACTTTTTGAAAAGGTGTTACAATTACCTTTTTAAAACTTTTTTGGGCCTTTTTTTAATATCATACAAATACCCATCGTATGGGATTTACCTCTTACAAGGGATTGTATTTTGAAAGAGAACCCCACAGGGGATATACTGAAAAATGTAGGACTATATGGAATCACTTGTAACTTAGGTTACACAGAAAAGAATCCTATTTTTTAACCAAATTTTATCTTGATTATAATAAGGTGTAATTGGAAGATAGAATCCAAACAAATTATATGCAATTACACTAACAAATTAAAACAAATAGAAGAAGTGTTAAGGAAAAATCCTTTTTAGGCAAAACCTATATTTAAAAAATATAAAAGAGTTTGACAGACTCAATGACTTACAAACTACTTAGATCTCCACTAAGTATAATGCGCAGGGTCATCAAAACTTTTGACAGAAAATGATGCAGTCCAGCACCACCCACAGGAAGCAACTCTTCCTTCAGTATCCACTGATCGACCTCAGGATGCAATATCCTTTCTTCTTTAGTCCCAACAATCAGTCATAGAGTAAACACTACAATGGTTTGTTGTAGCGAATGGAAATTGGATTTGAAAAAACTTAATAAATCATATCAAGGGATGTATGATTTGGCAAAGAAAAGTGTTTCTATGAAACAAAAGAAAGAAAACTTTGTGCAGGTATAGCAATTTATTTTTTCCAAAAGTGTTGTGTAAAACAAGCCAAAAGAATCCTTCTTATAGAAAAAACATGTCTTTTAAGGCAACAAACTCGTTCAAACAAAAATTGGACTTCGTTCGAATGAAAACCAAGTTTTGTTCTAGCAAGGTCTAGTCTCGTTCGAACAGAAGGATTAGTTCATTCAAATGAGCTTCCAAAGAGATTTATTCTATCATATAGAGGCCACTCGTTAGATTCTCAATAGAAGTTCGTTCTACGAATTTATCACTTCATTCCAACGAAATTGAACCTCGTTCGAACGAGAACCAATTCTTGTTCTAACGAGATGGCAATCTCGTTCCAACAAACTAAAAAAAATTGAAAATATTTTTATACAAAAATGATTTGAGTAAAAAAATCATCCCGGGATATATTTGACTAAAAAATAATCAAAATCACAAAGTCCATATACCTCCATATATTATTCGTGACGATTCCAACGATTCGAAATTCAGAAATAATGCTCGGTTACAAACATGTCTCCAAACGATCGTGGAAACGTTTGTAGATGTAATGTCCATCTTGTAACTTCGGTTTCATAATGGGATATGCCAAAATTACTCAACTGTGAGCAATTATAAAGTCTTGCTCTTACATATACCCTTAATATGATATGGATCTTGTATCAAAGAACATTGTACGAAGGTCCCTACTGTAAAGGATTCTTTTTATACGAGAGAACCCTCGCTCTTATGAGAACTGTTTCTTAAAAATCTACATTTAATAACATTTTACAAAAACATATAAATAGGGTTTAAAATCATTTTTTTTAAGAGTTACCCAATTTTTTTTTATTAAAGCCCAACTATGGTTTTGAAAAAAATTCTAGTGAGGTTAGAGATCTTGTCAATTTCATAACTCCAAGAGAAGTAATGGATACAAATCCTTGTCCACTTCACATCTGAATACATAAAACTAGGATTCATATGGGCTTATCATGTTCATGCTTGAGATCAGTAGATACCAAGAGCAGTGGATTAAGCAAGTTACTATGGTGGAGAGAAATTGTTGGCTAGTATGGGCAGCGTTGAAAAATCAAAGCGTTGTGGTGATTTAATGGTTGGAATTGAGTCTTAAATTAGTCATGTACGAATTTTGAAAATTCTTGTAAGAATTTATGACACGTATAATCTACTATCTATGATCGGCTCGTCTAGAAATTGCATTGTAAATAAGCATATTAAACTAAAATTTATTAACTTTTTTTTAAAAATAACTAATAGTTGTTTCATTTTCAGAATTATTTGCCCCTTTTAGATTGCAATCGCCACTTCTCAATAAAAATGCATGTTCTTTCACAGAATGTGCAAGTTTATTTTATTTGAGTCACTTGTTCAGTGACACTTATATAAATTTGCAGTTGGATGCCTAGATATTTAAAACTAACATATTGATGGATAAAATTTTCATATCCAAATAGTGCCCCATATCAATTTAACTAATCATCAAATTCCTACATCGACCCTCAGCAAACCTGGTCTATTTGCATACATCGTCTTGTATATAGTATGAACTTCTTTGTACGGCTAGTCAGTTGAAAGAAACTGGAAATTTTATAATAGAGGAAAAGGTGGCCATGTTACTAAATATACTTTCCCATCACATGAAGAAACGTGTGATAAAATTTCAATTTCCAAGGTTGGGAATGACGATTAGAAGTGTTTTAATGAAGTCTTAAATGTGGGTCTACGAGTATAAGGCCTATTACATAGATCACCAGAACCAGTACCAGAGGATTGTATTGAAGAAAGGTGGAAATTTTTTAAGGTATATATTTATTTACCTAATACGACAATGTCTATCTACGATAGTAAATTTTAATAAACACTAATTTTAATAAGTTTATATGTTTAGGGGTTCTATGGTGTGCTAGATGGAACATTTATTCGAGTGACCGTCCCAGAAGTTAAAAAACCAAGTTATTGAAATAGGAAATGGGATATTGTAACTAATGTCTTAGGAATATGTGGATGTGATATGAATTTTATATATGTGTTGTCAGAATGGGAAGCTTTAGTTGTTGATTCTAGAGTTTTGCGAGATGTAATTTCTAGGTCAACACTCGAGGAGCTTGTGAGACATGGATATAGTCGTGATAATGGCTTTAATCCAGGAACAACATTAGAAGTGGAGAAAAAATGAAAAAAAAAATATTCCTTAGTGTGGAATTAAAGTAAACACACACATAGATTCTAACATGAGGGTTTTGAAGAAACACTTTAATTTGGTGACACATATGTTGGGTCATAGTGGTTATGGATAGAATGAAGCGTTGAAATGTGTTGAGGTTGATCGAGATGATCAATAGGAAGCGTACTTGCAGGCGTATGAGTTTAATTTATTATTTATCTCTTCATTTATTAATAGAATTTTCACTATTTTTCTTAACTTAATATAATTTATTTTTTGCAGAGAGTGCCTAATGCAAAAGGACTGAGAAATAAGACATTTCCACTATATGATCGGTTGGGATACGTGTTTGGCAAGGAAGGCGCTAGTGGTGTTGCAGTTGAGTCTCATGTTGATGCCATGGATGATATAGATGGTTAGAATGGGCAGAATGTTGACTTAGATGGTGTTAATCCAACACATATTGTTCAACCTTCCTCCCGTGTTCTTAATGCAAGTCAGATAAGGAAAAAAAGGAAAGGTGATACTTGGAGTGTGGGCATGAAAGATAAGGCAACAAATTTTATGTCATTTGTAGAAAACTCAAAAATAAAAAATTGAAGTACTTAGTGAAAAGTTTGGTGAAGATAAAGTAGTAAATAACAGGAAAAATGCTTGAGGAGCTTGACACTATGACGACTCTAAATGCAAGGGATCACATATATCTACCCAGGAAAATTGTCGAGCGAATAGACTATGTAGACATATTTCTTTCGATGTCAAACAAATATCGTATGGAGTTTGTTGCACAACTATGTCAAGAGGGTTTCTATAAATTTAAACTTATTAAAATCTATTTTGCAAACCTATATTTTTGATGGATTGGTTTCAATAATTATTTATTTCGATTTCAAGACAAACTTGGATGACTATATATTGGTATTATTTATGTTGAAGTTTAAGTGGTTATTATTCATCATATTTGTATTGTGTTTATTTCTTGTCACATGCAATATGGTTGGGTTGCTATATTTATTTTTCAATTTAACTTTTAGTTTGTTTGCATATGGAGGCACTAAAAACTTTGTTATTGAGTTAAGATATATTATAACAGTATATTTTTCTATTTTTGGAATATTAAATACAAAATAAGGGTAATTTTTGAAAAGTGAAGATATATTAATCTTATCGAGGGAATTTCAGATCCAAGATTGGATTATTATATCCCATCATGTCTTCTTATTCGGGACTTTATTAAACACATAATTGGAATAAACCTTATATGTTCCATATATATACTATCCAATCTAACTCTTATCATATCTTATTCGACCCCCTTATACGACACATCAATCAGGGCTTAGTGTAACTCCGCTTTAACACCAATTTATCAAACACCTATTTTAGACACCCCATTCTGTTACCCCTTAACTCTCCTTAGGTCCCTAGAACCTCCCTTCATCACTATAAACCTAGGTCACGTCCCGAGTATTGACCTGGAGGCCATCGGGCACCCCCCGGCTCAGTTTGACCCAAAAGTCAAACTCCTCATCTCAATCGAGACTCAATGAATCTTCGAAGGGCACTGAATATCCTTTCCAACGGTCCACCCCATGCGCGATTCCGACTTACCATGCGGACGAACGCGCCATTTGCGTCTGAAACCAGACCCAGAGGCCACCGGGCACTCCCGGGCTCTGTTTGACCTATGTCAGCTCTTCAGCTCGACTAAGTCTAAATGAATCTTCGAAGGGCACTGAATACCCTTTCCAACGGTCCATCCCGTGCGTAATTCCAATTTTCCATGCGGACGAACGACCCGTTTGACTCCGAAAATCCACCGAGCGCTTCCCGGGCCCGGTTGACCAAAGTCAATTCTCCAAACTGGGTCAAACTCTTTGGAATGTCGAAGTACATCTCCTAACCTTTCCAATCGTATTCCCGGTGCACGATTCGGACTCACCATGCGGACGAGCGATCCGTTTGTGTCCGCGCGATTCCCCGTCCAATGGACCGACAAACGCTTCCGAGCCACATTTGACCCAAAGTCAACTCCCGAACTCCGGAGCGGTCCAAAGGACTTTCGAAGGTCTATGAAATACCTTTCCAATGGTATGCCTCATACGCGATTCTGACCATTGGTTTGCCCTCGGCGACCAATTTTTCGAAAAAGCCTGAGGCACACTGCCAAATGGCAGGTCCCAGATCCTGCCTATTGGCACCTGCCGATAGGCAGTGCCATGATAGGGCCGATCGGCAGTCCCCTGGGGTTATAAAAGGAGGCCTTGGCCTCATTTTCAAGGGAGCCCAGATCTGATAGAAATCTCTCTCAACGAATCCCAGAAACCTCTCTCGAAGGCAGCGTGATTTCAACTTCCAAACCCCTCTTTTACCTCCACTTTTCATCAAACTTGGTGAATTAACCACTCTCCATCATCATCCAAGCTCTAGGGCTGTTCTCCAACATTCAAGATCAAGCTCAAGATCTTCAAGAAGGTCCAACTCTCTCAAACTCTCTCTTAAATTCTCTTGAATTCCCAATAACTTGTTTTCTTACTTAGCCCTTTTTTTTATCTCATCTCACACATCCTAATATACTTTTTTTTTATATAGTATTATTGCACATCCCATATTTTCATATAAATAAAAAAACCCAAAAAGAACAAGAAAAATAGGGTTTGCTCATAAATTCCAAATAAGGGATTCTCACACTTTTTCACGCTTTTCCCACAACTAAAACACTTTTTTCTACGCACACCTACAAATAAGAGATCCCACATTTGTATTTATGGGATAAACCCCACCCCTTTGCTTTGTATGCGAACTACGTGGACTTTGATGCCTTTATAGGCTACGTAGGTATCTCGGGGTAAAACCCGAGACTCGAGTCCTTTCTCTCACTTTTTTCTCATTTGCTATTTTCTAAATCCATTTTTCTTATATTATATATATACTTATTCTTAGGGACGCATTACTCCATATGCGTTATTGTTCCCTTATAACGATCAACGTAGGGCTAACCACATAAATCGTAATTTTCTAATATTACTTTTATATCTTCCTACGGATGACTCGCTTTATCCTCTCTGTGATACAAGTCGAGGACTCCTACCTCCATTCTATATATATACACATGCACACATCTCACGGGGGGAAACATAAAGGAAAATAGAAAATATCCATGAGAGACCGAAAAGGAGGAATGGGTGCCTAACACCTTCCCATTTCGTAACTAAGCCTCCGAACCCTTTCTGAATCATTTGGTTTCGCATGCACCAGTATGTCTTTGGAATCCATCCTTCGGGGTGGCTTCCCTTTTTTTTTCTTTTATCTGTTTTGAGTAAAATAGACTGGCGACTCTGAATCTCTCTACATTTTTCACACAAAATCGAATCTGACAGGAGCACTCTCCTGAGAGGGGACGCGCGGGACCCGAAGGATTCCTCCTCCCTCCGCGGTGGGGATCGGCGGGGATGGACACACCTATAGTTCTAGGGTTATGCCAATATTTAATTTTTTAAATTATTAAATTTATCGAATAATTTTTAATCTTTGCACCAATTAAGTCAAAGTTTTGTAAATCATTTGTCCACTTTTATCTTCCTCTAAGCATGCATCTGGATGATATAACAAGAGCAAAATAAACTGTCACACAACACAACGGTGTATAAGGAAAACCCACAACGGGAAAAATCTCGAACGGCCTAGCCACGTAAATCCACTATGATATGGTATCATATAAGGACAAATTAGTCTTACTCATAGACTCGACGCCTCCAAGACTCGACGTTATTCGTTGATCCTTGAACCTTCTTCCCAGTTCACGTTAAATGTCTTCCAACGATAATTATAACATAAGAACCTCCCATATCTCAGTATCTCGTCAATCTTTTCTTTGCTTATCTAGTTCCAGTCATCGTCTACCGCACACGAAACCCAACATGTCAAACCTCAACAAACACGGAATCCATAGTATGAGACAAACTCTCATAAAAATGTAGAGTAAATAGTCTTGATGCAAGACACACGAGATCTCAAACATACATGTTATGTTGAAACTTGGATCTTAAACTTATGGGTGTAAACTAGGGTTTAGGAGGCTCAATATTTTTCTCTAAAATTCATTTTCTCTAACTTTTCATGTTTTTATAGGTAACTCATTCTAACAAAAATTAGTATGATGTTCGAATGAGTTAGGCATATTATTTCGAACGAAACCAATCTCGTTTGAACAAAATACTAAACCTCATTTGAACAGCCTTTAAACGATCTTTGTAGGATAACTTTCTGTGAAGCATAAACTTTTCGCTTTAATCCTGTTTGAAGGTGGTTCGAGAAAAACCCCAAATATCATTTGAATGAAACATCTACTCATTAGAACGACTTATACAAACTCATTTGAACAAAACAATGTCTCTTGTTCGAATGACCTAGAACAAAAAAAACGTTTTCTTTAAAAAAAATTACAAAAAAAGCCATCATGAAACATTTTAAAACACTAACACCCAAAAAACTGTCCACAAATCAAACATAATATGCATTCATACGTCAACGAGATCCCATGGATGTTAAAGACGAAACTCGACATAAAACTCGAAATGATATGATTGTCGCTTTACTTGGTCGCTACGGTCTTTAACATGCATCATAGGCTTGAAGGATAAACTTAATTCAAATCCTAACCTATGACTCAAATGATTTTTTCCTAACGGATTAAAGCCAATATACATATAAATTTACTTGATGTGAAGTTTATCCTTGTAGAACATTCGGGGGTGGCTCGGAGTTCATCCTCTACAAGAATTAAAAAACTAATTAAGATTCACAAAATTCCTTTCATTGCTATTTTGTAACCTAAAGTTGATAAGAATAAAATAGACACATTTAAAATTAAATGAGGATTTAATTATTGTTGTAGAAATGTATCAGGTAAAATCTGTTTTTTTTTTAGGTTTGAGGTTCATGTTAAATGCTTAGCTAATTTAAAGCAAGATATTACGGTGAGCTTATCTCATCATTCTATTAAAGAAAGCCTAATAATAATAGTGGTTTATGTTAAATGTACTAAGGAGGAAAGGATTTCCTTGTTGAGTCAGTTACATGATACTTGTGATATCAATGAAAAAAAACTCATTTAGTGATTGGTAATTTTAATGTGGTAACGTTTCAGGAGGAAAAGATAGGGGCAATGATGTAGATCTTAATGTTTGGGTGATTTTAATCAAGCAATGGATGATTATGGTCTGGTGGATGTGGGCTATCGAGGAACCAGATCTACCTAATGTAATACTAGGGAAGATAGTGGGCTTATTATGGCAAGAAATGATAGAGATTTAATTAATAATCATTGGAACGTAACTTCTTCTCAAACTTATATCCCTTATCTGAATAGAACATGCTCATATCATGCTCCAATGTTATTGAATGTGAGAACTGATCAAGATAGGGTTCCAAAACCTTTTAAATTCCTAGATATGTGCTGCTCTCAATCTAAATTTGAATATGTATTTCAATCATCTTGGAATGGGGAACTTAATGCAAATCTTATGAAAAGGTTCACTATGAAGTTGCAGAGGCCGAAAGGGGTGCTGAAAGTGTTAAATAAAGGAGCCTATAAAGATATATTTAAGCTAGTGACAGATCTGGAAGATGAAGTCCTCCAAGAAAGGAAATGCCGTATAAAAGTGATTATGGGGAAGAGAATATGAGTGATCTTAATCCCTGCAGATGTAAACTGATGATGGCCCTTAAAAATGAAGAAATTTTTGGAAGCGGAAATCCCCAATCAAATGGCTAAGGGAGGGCAATGGAAATTCAAAGTTTTTTAATTCCAAAGTCAAGGCTAAACATCATAAAATGTATATTAATAGAATTAAAGATCCTCAAGGAATATGGTTGGAGGAATATAAGGCGATAAAGAATCATGTTGTAGGCCATTTTCAAAATATTCTCTCAACTAAACCAATAAAACATTTTGATGATATTTTTAGCAACATACCATCCATAATTCAACTTTAGATGAATGAGACATTGGACAAGTTTGATAATGAAGAAGAGATATTGTGAGATGTAAATGATATGAAAGAGGACTCTACCCCTGGTTTTGATTGATTTAATGGGAAATTTTACAAACAATGTTTGAATATCATTAAATGATTTTTTGCAGGTAGTGAGCTCCCAAATAGCTTGTCAGACACCTCTATTGTCTTGATTATCAAAATCAAGAATCCTAAAAGATGTGAAGATTATAGACATATTAGCCTTTATAATTTTTCTTACAAAGTGATATCAAAGATACTCTCATCAAGACTGTTTAGATTCTCCCACACATTATTACTCCCGACGAAAGTGGATTTGTGAAAGGACGGTGAATACATGATAATATGATGTTGTCACAAGATATGGTTCATAATTTGGGAAGGAAATCTCATGGAGGGAATGTGGTAATCATGATTGATTTGGAAAAGTCTTATGATAGAGTGAAGTGGGGATTTCTAATCAAAGTTATGAGATGTTTTGGAATTAGGGAGAGATGGATTTACTTAATTTAGAGGTTTATTTCTAATAATTGGTTCTCAAATATTATTAATGGTTAGTTTAATGAATATTTTAAATCCACTAGAGGTTCTAAACAATGGGATCCAATTTCATAAAGTCTATTCATCATTACTACAGAACATTGAGTAGAGGTCTTAACAAGTTGTTGATTTGAGGTAAAGTAAAGCCTTTTTATCATCCAACGGGGAGTTAACTTATATACCATATAACCCATGCTGATGACATGATTTTATTCTCTAAAGGGCATAAAAAAAATTATTAAGAAAGCTGATTGGATTTACTTCTAGGTATTCTATCATATCTTGTCAGAAAAATCAACTATAAGAAAAGTCGTTTCACTATAAATCCCAAACAATTTGTTAATAGGAAGATTATTATGCACAGTGCGCAGGTCTACAATTCAAATTGCTTCCTATTAAATACTTAGTATGCACTCTATTTAATAGGAGGAATAAGATTAAGCATCATGAGATTTTGGTTAGCAGCTTGAGAAGTAAAATAGTTGGATGGCATTCTAAATTGTTATCAAATGGGGGAACAGCAAAATTAATGCAACATTTACGATCATTAATACCCTATTATCGAATGGCATCTCTTCAAACTCCTAAAGCAGTTATAAAAGAATTCATACCATGTTTAACAAAAAACATTAGGGTGGAAGTATTAATGGAAAGATTAGGAGTTTTGTGTAGATATAAAAAAAAATATGGGGGGAATTGGCTTTATTGACTTTATAATATGGTTACTAAAGCTGCAAATATGAGAGTTTATTAGAAATTTATGACTGAAAACTCCCTTTGGGCCGAGTTTATGAAAAAAAAATATAAATTCATGAACCAAAACTCCTATAGAGGATATTTATCTTGGAGAAGAATGCAAGGAGTTAACGATTGTTTTTTGAACTACATGGATCTCATTGACAACCAATGGATATGGAAGCCTTCCAATTCTGGTATGTTCAAATTCTCAACTACAATGTATGCCTACCAGACTCATCATGTCTCTTTAAGAGTCATGGATAGTATTTGGGATACTAAATTTCCTAAAAAAATTATCAATAAACATGTGAAGAAATTTGAATAATTGTATACCTCTTAATACAAAGTTTGGGCACTATATTGGCTTCAACATACAAGGCATGTAATTCTCATACTGAGAATATTAACCATATGTTTGTTACATGTGAGAATGCAAAGCTAGTTTGAAATTTCTTTGCTAATTTTATAGGGATCCATATTGATTACAATAGTATTAGTATTGTTTTTATGAGCTGGTAGAGCAGGGCTAGTAGTAGAGATTACATGAATTTCTTGAGTGTAAGGATAAATTTCCAATCAAGTCAATTTGTTGTATTGGATTAATTCCAAAAAAAATGATTTGAGTCATAGGACAGAGTGTCAAGTTCTATCCATCCAAGCCTATGACGTGTTTGTTTAAGACGTAGCGGCCCAGAATTTAAAGCTTAATCATTGCCGAGTTTAGTGCCATGTTTGTACATCAACAAAATTTGGATTCCAATGTCTCCAAAAGGTATGAATGCACTTTTATATATGTAGGAGACTTGGAATATTTTTATGGGCGTAATTTTAATCTAAAATGACATTTTATTTTCAAAAATTATTTTAGAACTTTGGATAAAAGTTTTTGGACTTAAAATTGAAATACTGGAATTTCTGAATTTTCGTTCGAAGTGTCATTCGAATGAGAATGTCATTCGAACGAGAATTTCGTTCAGACGAGTTTTCCAACGACTTTTTTCCAACGAAACTTTGGCCTATTTTCCTTTTGGATTCTCGTTCGAACAATGTCATTTGAATGACCTGGGAAAGTCGTTCGAACAACCGTGCACGGGAAAATTAATTTTTGGCAGTTTTTTTTGGAAACCACACACTAACCCACTTGTTGTACCTGCTTTTAACCATTTCGTGGGAATAATTTTCATCAGAACTTTTGTTTGTTTCTAAGAGTTTAAGAAAGAAAAATATCTCAGACAAAATGTTCCTTTTTGTGTTTTGATGCCTAAATAATTAGATCTCATAAAAACACATACATAGCCATATGTTTTAGTTTACTTCCAAATTCGCTTATATATATTTGTTGCTTGGAGAGTTTATTTGGAAGCTGGTTTTCTCTACTCCATCAAAGAAAATAGTTTGGGTTCTTCTCCACCCCTAAAGGAGTTCGATTTGCGTGTTGCAGTGTTCCCAATCTAAGAAAGGCTTTGCATGAGGGTGACGGTAACCAAGAGCCCCATCAGTGGATTCCGAGACCGTGGAGGAATCCGAGATTGGACAAAGTCAAGTTATTTGTGCAAGTCTACTGTCTTGTAATTATAATTCCATACTTAGTGGATTTGTTAGGCCAGGATCGTTCGAGATTTTTCCCATTCGGATTTTCCTTGTACATCGTCGTGTAATGGTTGTGATTTATTTTTTATCTTGCAAAAATCACTTAGACTTCATGCTTAGGTTAAGTAAGATAAAATTGCATTTAATTACACTTTAGTTTAATTTGGTGCTAAATTATTTTGGGTGAATTTTAGATTAATTTAACACAAGTCAATATAATTTAATTTGAAAATTTTGGATTGGCCTAAGTAGAAAATGATTTAATTATTGTAGGCAAATTTTAGGACTTGGATTGAATTAATTTTGTTTAAGTTAAAATTTATGTTGGACTAAACTTATTTCACTTTTAGTTTAGTTTAATTTTAATTTGAAAGAAATTAAAATTTGTTTGATATGTTGTTTAGAATTCGAACCATCCTATTCCGCATTAAAGGAAATTCGTTTTACAAGAAAATTTAAGATTTGGGGGTTTCACGTTTTCATTGAGTATGTTCATCCCTATTGTCGTTTTTCAGGAAATTTGGAAAACTAAAAATAAAGTTTTCTTTGAAAAAGACAAATTCAACCATCAATAAATCATTCATAAAAGTATATTACGCAGCAATGATATATGCAAAAGTCATAATTTCAAAGATCAAATTCACTATTTTTATGGGAAAATTAAATACTTATTTACCTTTCACTGTCATTTTCTCCCCAAAAGATGGTTTAAATTAAATGTTAATGGTACATCTAAAGGTAAACCTGGTCTTAGTGGTTGTGGAGGCATAATTAGAGATGACAAATGAAAAATGGTAGCGGCTTATGTTGATTCAATGGGAGTAACATTTCATTCTACAACAGAGTTGATGGCCTTGAAGTTAGGCCTGGAGATTTGCTTAAAACTTTAGATAAACTGTATTCATATTGAAACCGACTTTGCTACGGTCCTTAGATTGATTAAAAATGAATGGAAACTCAAAACTTGTCTTGATGAGATTATGTGATTTTTAAAACCTCTTAAATTCTTAATGCTTCACTATTATAAGGAGGGAAACATGGTTGCAGATAGTTTGGAAAATGAAGGAGTGTTTCCAGACTCGTTAAAGCTATATAAAGATTATTAAGATCTCCCAAAATTTCTAAAAGGTGGTTGAAAATTAGATAAAGTTTGTTTTTGTTACATTAGGAAACTTAAATAAGTTAATTTAGTTTTTATCTTAAAAGATTTTCATTCATTGTAATGGGTCTAAAATAAAGTCCCAAATTTATTTTTGCTTGTCCTTTTGGCAATTGGCTCCTCAAAGGATGAATTGATAGGTTGATGCTAATTTTGTTTTTAGTTTGTAAATGCCACTATGGATAGGATATTTCTCCTTTAATTAATAAAATTCATGGGCACCATCCATTTTACTAAAAAAATGTGCCACTACCATTTCTACTTCTAAGACAATAATCTATTTAGGGGAGTTTTCATTAGATCAATCATCTTGTTTTTGTACTTGTAACTGAGCTAACTCACCTCCTCATTATCAATGGTCTTTGCATTCTCCGTGGTAATGTCAAAGATCTTAAGCTCACCATTGTCCTTCATAGGGGTTAAGTCAGCAACAACTTGAAGATCCTTATTTGTCTTCAAGTTCGTTTTAAGTTGGGTGATGGCCTATAGCTCTTGTTTTTGGCCTAGAGATCTAAAGACATATAAATTCCAAGCATCTCGATATACATAGGGAATAGGCATCAGTAAAAAATATAATCAAAATAAATCCAAAACATAATTTTTAAAACTAATTTCCCCATGTTATATCATTAACACGGGGAATGGGATCATCCCTCAAAGCCTCTATCTTGATCATCATACATATTCTCTATGAATTCTCGGTAAGATCTCTCAACATATACATAGCTCAGGTAGTTGTGCTCCTCAGAATCTTCATGTCCTTTCCCATGAGTGGCATCTTCAAGGATAGTTTTCCTGACCCTCCATCTTTAAGCGAAATTAGACATTTTGTTCTTGGAAGTCCTTTTCCATTGTCCCTTTCCAAAGCCTTGGTGTCTACCTCATGTATTAAGAAGTTCTTCTATCCACCATAACTAAAGAGACTTATTTTAACCCAGTCATGCAATCATGACTTTCGATTGGCAGGAGCCACTATAGAGATCGGAGTGGCGGGGTAGCCCTTGGTGTTTATTAAACTTAAGAATCAACCAAGGTAGTAACATCCTATAGAGGGCATCCCTAAACAAGGTCGAAGACATACCTTCATTGATTTTACATTAAAAAGAAAGACTAAATGAATATAGAAGAGGACAAAAAATATAAAAGCATAAGACTGACCTATTTAAAGCGTTTATACTTAAATATAGGGAAGTAAGTACATTGGAAAAGGGGAAAGAATTAATCCATATTTGCTTGAACACGAGAAATGATAAATTCATTACTTCGTATATCTTATACTCAAATTTATAATTTGTTAGGGCCATCTTATTTATTTAATTAATTATTAGAGTCACTGATTAGCAAGGAAAACCAAGCATCTGTGTTTTACTATATAGTCATAGTTATCGTCTCCCACCACAATACAAAAAACCTAATTTTCAACTACACTCTTACGGGAGTATAGAAGCTAGTTCGAGTATCGAACCCATAGGAAATGAATGATAGAATTTAATTGATTTATTACTTCTGAATAAAAGTGTAAAAGATGATTGTTTTAATTATATATTAATCTAGTCATATATTTAAACAAGTGAATCACAACAATAATAAAAACTATAGATTGACAATAATATCCCCCACCTTGGGTTAATTAGCATAAATGGATACGTGGAAAAAAAAGTTTTGCAAGATTAAATTTCATTTTGTCAATTAATCAAACCTAGAGTTGTCACCTTCTAAATTCTCAAAAAAACCTACTATGATTTTGGCATCAATAAATATCCCGAACATTACACAAGCAAGGTCTTAAATACGAAGAATACATGATATACACTATTAAATGACCTAGGAATAAAATTAAGAACAACCTAACCCATGAAAATATGCAAAGCAACTAACTAATCCAAGACGAGTTCAATCATCTCAACCTAATCTAATTTAGCTACAAAGCATATTAAAGAATGTAATAAAGGAAAGCAAGTAAAGAATTCAAGTAATTATTGAAGAAACTAAGTTAACAAAGAAAAAGAAACAATGGAAGCTTAAATTAATAGAGGAAGACAATTAATAGTATACTTATAACTTAGGAGAGAGAAAGAGATGAGATCCCAAACCCAAAACTAATTTAGCCTAATAATAATAGATAATGAACCAAAAATTTCCATTTACAATTTATAGTAAATGGATTAAATCCAAAACTAAAGAAATCAAAATAGTTAAAATTTCTAAATATCTCAGTTGATCGATCGACCATTCGTCAATCGATCGATGAAGTTGAAGTTGGCCACAAGAACTGGCATGATCGATCGATCGACAATTAGTCGATTGATCGATAAAGATAAAAATTGCCCACATATATTTGAATAAAAAAAACAATTGATCAGTCGATCGACGGCAGGGAGTCGATCACTCGATGCCTTGTTTTTCGCGTGTCTTTACTCTTTATAGTGGAGAAATGTTACTTTATAGAAACGGCTCTAACTTCAGCATTCAGACTCGAAATTACGTGCCATTAGCGGCCACATGAAGCTAACTCAGCGAACTATGCTTTCATGTAGATCCACCAACTAGAATTTGAAGTCTAAAATTATGGAATTAACTCTGAATTTGCATCAAATGAAGAACTTTTTAAAAATAAAACCAATTGCTCTGTTAAGCATTTTAATATTTGTAAGAACTCAGATAAACCTTGCACAGCATATATATCGAAAATCGAGGATAACCAATAAATTAACATAAAAGTAGGAATTAATGGACACAATTATTCTAGAATGCATGAGAATGTGGGGCGTTAATATAAAATATTCGTGACTTATCATTCACTTCCATTAATTAGACTCATTTTGCAAGTTTTAGAACATGTGGGGGTAAAATTATATTTTTTCAGAGAAAAGTGGTACATTGACAATTTCATATATTTATAAACCTAAAAATACTCATGAAATATTGTTTTCATGTTTTTTAGGTATTCATGAAATTTGACACAAATTAAAGACCAAAGCGAGAAAATAAAAAGTTATTTTTTCTCACAACACTTCCACTTGTAAAACAAAAAATATTATTCTCCAAATGCCACGAAATTATATGTGCATGCTCCACCCGAATAAAGAGTCAATTTAGATAGGGAAAATGTGTATCTCATCCTAATTCGAAAATCAAGGAGGTGGAGTGTTTGTTTTTAAGGCAGCTATTTGGGTTATTCCAAAAGACATATTGGTCAATCAAAGAGAGGCCTAATTCAACTCAACTTGTTCCACCACCACTATAAATTCAAGTCTAGGTAGAAGGTTTGAAGAAAAAATTATGGGAGATCAATTTGTATCATCAAATTTCAGTCAAAATATAAATACGAGTGTTTATGAGATATAATTTTATGCAACTTTATCGACAGGGCCTTGTTCGTGATTGTAATATCGAATTTATTCAAAATCCTTTAAGTTGATTATTATAATGAAAATAATATATTCATTTTTCCTTATTTTATTATTCATTATGCTAGCTTAAATTTAACTGGTAGGATTATGAATGTTTGACATGCTTAGTTCATATTTAATGTTCAATGAAATTTAATTTTTTTGAAAATTGTGTTAAATTTTTTTATAAAGAGTTTTTTTTCGCATAAAATATTATAAGACCTTCTAAACTTAACTCTATTCAATACTAAGATTTTTATCTTACTTTAATTTGATGGATTATGCTTTTGTTGGATCGCTTGACGTCTTAAAATGCGTAGAATTGATACTTTAAACGATAATATGGATTTTTGCTTTATGAATAAGATAAAGGCTTATTTGCGTTTTTGGGTACATTTTTCTTTTCTTATCATTAGTTGGGTGACAAAGTTTCTAATATTATTTGTTGGGTTCCATTTTTAACAAATTTTGTTAAATTCAACTTTGGTCGCAACTCTCCTCTCCTCTCTCTCTCTCTCTCAATTTTGGTCGTTTCTAACAATCTTTATAAAATTAATTTTTTATATAATTATATAAATTAGTAATTATACAAAATAATTTTTTGTAAATAAATGATTGTTTTTATACAACTAAAAATAGTTTTTAACTTTTTTATACAATAGTTTTTTATAATAAAAGATTGTTTTTATAAAAATAAAAATATATATATATTTTTATAAATATATATATTTTTATAAATAAAAATATATATGTTTTTAAATAGAAATTTTCCCTTTTTAAAAAAAAAGATTTTTTATAAAATAATTATTTCATTTATTTAAAAAAAGGTCTTTTATTTATAAAACAAGTATTAAAAAAAAGTTGTTAAAAATGTTTCAAATATACGTAACTTTTTTATTTATAAAGAATTTTTTTGTAAAAGTAAATAATATTTTTATGTAAAAAGTAAATATTGTTTTTATTTAAAAAGTAAATGTTGTTTTTATCATTATTCTTTTATATAAAAAAATGTAAATAGATTTTATGTATAATTATTGTGTTATATAATTATATAAAAAATATTTTTATATATATAAAATAATTATAGAGAGATTATTATATATTATTAAGAGAGGAGAATGACGGCAAAACTTTTGGATTTAACAAAATTTGTTAAAAATGGCACCCAATCAATAATAAACAAGAATAAATGTACCCCAAAATGCAAATAACCCTAAGATAAAAGAAAGTGAATAGAAATTTAACTCTATTGGTTTATCCTTAGAAATTTACGCTGAGAGATCTGGTGAATTTTGAGTTATAAAATTGGGAATCAAAATTTATTTTAACTGTTGATACGATAAATCGGACACACGTCATTCTCATTCCAACAAGTCAAGGGTAAAATAAATATAAAGCAAGTAAAGAGAGACGAAACACAAGATATAGAGTGGTTCGGCTATTAAAATGAGCCTACGTCCATTTTGTTACCCCCACTCTTATTAAATACACATTGTAGTACAAATTTACATAGCCAGAAATGGAGTACAATAGAGTTAAAAGAGGAGAATACGTGTTTGTAGCGGTTCCGGGCGAGCCGGGAAGATGACTACGAGGTAGGTGAGTAGCCCCCAAGCTGTATTCGGGTTGTGTAGAGAGTTTGGCAAGGCTTCGCCATGAGTGATTATCTCGAATCTGGATCTCGAACCCCTTATCTTGAGGTGTGGACCTCTATTTATAGGAGGTATGTAAGTTGTGTCACCTGCCCTGAGCACGTGACATGCAAATAAGTGTGAAGAGTAGTCCCTTTGACGGGACAGCAGCTGTGAATAGTGGGTTGCGGCTTGTTTGATCCCAGGCAGCAGCTAGTCCAAGGTGTTGTGGCCTAAAAGGCAAACAAATCATGTAGGTGCCGCGGCATGTCTAGAACAAGGCAGCGACCTGTAAATGGGGAGTCAAAGAAGCATAAGGTCACGGCCTGCAAGCTTTAGGCAACAGCCTTCTATTAGTATGTGCCGCGGTGGGGGACCATATTGGTGATATCAATAATCCCCCAAGTCGTAGTGCTAATGGGTGATTTGGTGCTGCGACTTAATGTGATACCGTGGTTGTCGCGGTGTGTAATCTTTGCAGTACAATCGCTTGCAAAGCGACGTTTCACCTTCTCGCGCCCTCCTATGTAAATGGGTCTAGTCATGGCCTTCATTACTTTTTCCAAATCCTTGAGAGAGAATCTATGTCACTCTATCCTTTGAGTTTTTCGATAATTTTTTGGCGGCTATTTTTGGCTGTCTGAGGCTAAGCAATCATCGCCCATCAATTTCTAGGTAACTTTCGAATCAACTATTAATTTCTCTTTTATGTTTTTTAGCATTCCTATCTGACTAAATTCTTTTGATCCTCATGATTAAACCGATGATAAATGAATTATCTGGATTCATAATAAATGAATTTTTTGAAATGAATATTTCTTCTTGAACCAAGTGTGTGGTTATTCGAATAGGATTTGGGTTGAACATTTGACTGTGTTGTGGAATTTAATTTTCTTGGATTTGTGTAGAAGCTAGGGTTTTATGGATAATGTAGGTATTTGAATAGAATTAGGGTTAGAACACAACACCCATTCATGGCGTTCTTGGATAAAAACTTTAGGGTTTAGTAGCCTGAGGTTTTCATACTGTAATATTTTTTGCTGCCATAATTTAACTTCTGCCAATAATTACTTTAGAATAGGCCTCTGCAATAATACTTGCAGCTTTTACTGAACCCGTCAAAACACCCTTGGCCGCAGTCTGTCCTTTTAGACTGATTGGTTGTGGCACAAAATTTTGTTAAGACCCTTTTTTTATGGTTGCATCTTCCATATTGGTTGCATCCCTTTCTTTTTCTTTGCTTCAATTATTTCAGAATTTCTCTAAACTCCTTTATTATTGCTAGTAAATATTGCGGCCTCTAAGAGGCTCTTCTGATCATAGTGGTTGCGGCACTTAACTACAGAACCATTCTTTCTTTCAGGTTTTATCGCAACTCTATGAGTTGGGATCCTTCAGAGTTTCTGAACAACTTCTGGAGAAAGAAATTTGGCACTTCCCCTCCTATGATTCCCCTAATAAAGTCTTTGAAGGCTATTGGGCCCTGCACACTCAAAGATTGCTCAAACTGCATAGTCCTTGACTCTTGACTCCACGGAATCCTTGGATTGTAGGGACACGACTGAGGCTGCAGAATCTATCGAAGAAGATACAAATTCCAGCAACCATCCTATTAAAGCAGAGGCTACAGTAGTTAGGTCTTCTGAAACCAGAGATGTGCCAGTTGGTTCATCTAATAGGACAAAGACAGTTCATGTCGCCTTAAACGTCCACTACATTATGATCGATGAGTGGATAAATCAAGTTGCTATAACATTTGAGTTTCCTAATGGAGTAATTATTTCCACTCCTTTCGCTGACCAAAAAGCATGATGTTTCGTTCCTAATGATGGGATTTTTTTCCCCTGGCATGCCTTCGTCTACGGGCTGCAGCTACCTGTGCCAGTTCTTATCAGGAGAATCTTCAGTGCCATGAACTTGGCACCAACCCCACTAGACCCAAATGGCTAGAGGGCTATACTTACCTCAACCGTGATTTGGAAAAAAAAGTTCTCAAGGGATATTACTCCCACGGAGTTTTTTCACTTATATCGGCTAAAGGAGAACTCTGTTAAGTTTGCAAGGTACTATTATTTTATCCTGCGAAACAATGATGAAGCTTTGTATACTAGGAGGCCTTCCAGTGTGAAGAACTGGAAAGGAAAATATTTCTACATTTCTGGAGAGAGATGGGAAATCCATCCACAAGAATCAGAGAGAGAGAACATATAGAATGCCACGGTGGTGGGGACGACCCTCCAAGTTAGGTGAGCACATGCCGCAGCATTCACACTCTGCTGAGCAACTTTTCCTGTAGTTTCTTTATTTTCTTCCCTTTGATATTTTATGTGGCATATACTGATGTTAAAATTTGTGAATCCCTTGATAATCTACCACTCAATAGCAGGCAATAAAAAAAGGTTTGCAAAGGTTGTTCGCATTAGTGGTGAGCAAAAAAAATTTAACACCCTTATGACTTCTGCATCCATTTTTTAATAGGGCTACTTCACCAATAAAATCGTGCCAAAAAGAATGGTTGTGGAAGGTAATGATTTATACCTCACCTAAACTTTTTTGCGAAAGGTACTTTTATATGATCCCTACCTTGTTATTTTTTCATGAGAGGAGATAGACAGAGAACTCTTGGCTGCCCAGCTGGCAGAAATGGATGATGATGCCATTGTCCTCAATAACGCTACCAAAAAAGGTAACAAAAGGAAGAGGTCCCATAAAGGGAAAGATGGTGCGGCATAAAAAGGGGTTACACCTGGTCATAGTGCTATTATGGCCGCTCAGAAAAATACTACAATTGGGGGGAACGTGCCCCTACACGCAATCTAATGCATACTAATGATGTCACGGCCACTAAAAGCGGGTTAATTTGATGATGACATTGGCGATCACTTGGATGCAGCAGGCTTGTTACCAATTGAGACTGAACTCCGAGTTGGATGCATCCCTTCATATGTGATTTCTTCCAAGTCTCCCCCTCCATAAACTATCATGGTCATGAATTACAACTTTCCACCTCCTCAAAGTCGCCAAAGGGTTGGTCCTGATGGTCGTCTGCGGCCTCAGTTGAGAACCCCAAACCCTAAGTCTTCCTAGGATACGACTGGCAGGGTTATCTATAAGATGCGGAGGGTACCAGACAACATTGACTTGGACCCCCTTATGGATGAAGACCATGAACACTAGGAAGAGTATACCCTCCACAGCCTACTAGGGGTAAGGACTATTTCTTTTTTTTTTTCATTTTTTTGCAATTCATGTTTTTCTAACATTTTTAATTTTCAGGCCACTGACATTGTCATTTCCTAAAGGCTAAAATATGAAGGCCTTTATAAGCTGAAGGAAACCGCGGAGAGAGTTCATATGGCTGATTTGGAGAATGCCAAGACTTCATCGTTTGAGGCAGGAAAACAATCTTTTGTCGCGACACTCAAAGTTTCACAGATAGAGTTAGAGGCTGCCGTCTAGGCAAAGGATGCGGCCAAATAGAACTTTGCCACGACTGTATTATCTCTTCAAGCTTCTGAATCCAAGGTTGCAAAGGCTACTAAACAGGCCACCAATTTTGAGAGCCAACTAAAACATCTTCAACAAGCGTATGACTAACTGGAGCAAAGCAGCACCTATGTGCTCTAGTAAAAGAAAAGTGAACATGCCGCAGCCGTAAAGCAGATGGAAGAGTCTCATGATGTGTCCTTAACTCAATCTACAAAAGTTGTCGTGACTCCATAGAAGAAATCCAAGGATTTCTATTTGACAAATAACAAAGCCTATATTCGTGGCTTTCAAGAGCTCAGGCATAGGGTGTTGAAGAATTTCCCTGATTTTAAGGAACTCATCATGTCTTGGAGGTTGGTAGATGCTAAGGACGATACATGCGTGGAGAAGATAAGGGTTGCAGCAGAGGCAAGGGCCAGGAAGAAGATGGAAGCAACGGCTGCGGAAGGGGATGATGAGATAGAGACAGCTACGGATGGTGAAGAAGAAGATGAAGACGATGACGCAGCATCATAGTTTTTTAATCTCTAATCATTTTTGGGTTATAATGAACTTTGTCTTGAACTAAACTTTATATATAGCTGCGGCTATTATTCTAATTTTGAACTTGTTCTCAAACAGGGTTGTGCCCTTTTTCCAACTGTAAATATAGTCAATATATTTATCTTTCGCTCGTATGCTTCTTTTGCCTCTACATATTGAATATTTGAATGTTTGAATGAATGCTTTACTTTGCTTCAGCTTTGTATGTTTTGACTACTTGAATGCTCTTGACTACTACTTTTCAAAAATGAATATTTGGAACATGGGGTCGTGGCCACTTCGCATAAAATAAATTCTTGAACAGGGCTTTAGCCATGTGTTTTTGCCTTTGCTTTTCTCATGACTTTTCATTTCACACATGCACTTATAAGCCCCCAAGTCATGGTGCCAAAAGAAAATGACTTTGGGGTTGCAACTGAACTCTTTGTTCCATAGATTAATTTTTCTCCACTTATGAATCTTCCAAGTCTTGGTACCATTGGTAATTTTTGAGGTTGCAGTTGGGTTGCATGCCTGCTGCATCATCTAAGTTAATATTACCTTTATGTTGGGTTGCATCCACCTATTCTTTTCAGCTTTAATTTGGTTCATGATTCCATTCTCTCATCATCCCTTAGTTTCTTTAATTGCAAGGAACTTCCTCCATAGCTTCTTTTAGTTGCTTTAATTTCATGGATTTCTTCCACTGATGGCTATCCCATTCCCACAGACGGTGCCAGACTGATGATGCTGGAAATAGCACCACCAAGTCAAAATGATGAATAAGATCACACCAGTATAATAATGGAAGAAATACAACAAAAATATAGCAATATAATAGTAGAGATAGATGAGGAAAAGAGGAAAAAAACAAAAATTTAAGTGGTTCGGTTGGAGCCTACGTATACTATGTGTGTGTGAGTGAAATCCACTAACAAATATGGCTCTAATGGTCTGGGTTACAACAATCGAGATTTCTCCCTCCTCTGGATACAAATGGGCAGAGTTTGCTAGGGTTTCGATTAAGGGATCCCTTCATATGGAGAAAATGAACAGTATATATAGGGTTTGGGGGTGTAGTGTACCCCCAAGCAGGCATGGAATGCTCCTAGCCAATGAGGTTATGCCATTTGACCTGTTACATGTATATCATGATGCTAAAATATTCCTTCACGTGTGAAGGAGATATTGCTATAATGATTTCATATGCATGGGATCTGCAACCCACGCACACTCTTCTATATGTTACCCAATCCAAGCGCTCTGTTAATTTCCATTATCGGCTGTACCACCTAGGCTGAGGCTAAGATGATGAGTCAATCCCCTGACGGGATTTACTAATGATGGTGTTGTTTGGGGTCGGACGTCATCTCTTGAGTAGGAGGACGAGGATACAATTATAGTGAGATCATTGGGGTGTACATACAAATCTAGTATTTAAAGTTGAGTTCGAGATTCAATATGAGAGCTATGAGGTCGAGGCCGAGATGCAATATAAGAGCTATGAGGCTGAGGCTGAGCCAATTCAAGTTGAGGTCATAGTCGAGGACGAGGTGCAATATGAGAGATATGAGGTCGAGTTCGAGACGATTCAAGTTGAGGTCATATTCAAGGCCAAGGTGTAATATTAGAGCTATGAGGCCGAGGCCGAGCCGAGTTGTCGAGCTGGAGTCCACTGATAGAACAACACCAGTCCTGCTGAGCTGTTACATCATGTCCTCATCGTCTAGGCGACGGCTGATACGAGGGTAGTAGATCATAAGAGTATTGTTGTGGGGCATGTATACTAACCTCCCAAAGGCCGAGGTCGACTCAGCTTAGGCTGAGTCCACGACCGAGTGTGACACCCCCCCTAATCAAATACCGGGTGATCATTCCTTTATTAAATTAAAATCAAAGTGTATGGTTGGTTCATTCTTAGCATCACTGTTGAAAACAATTTTCATTATTAATCACCTAATAATTAATTAAGCTAAGTGTCAAAACATTTTCCCAAATTAATTATACCCAATTAATTCATTAATAAATTCCATGCTTTAATATATAAGCCAATTCCATTCCACAAGAATAAATATTGAACATGAATCAAACACTGAAATAAATGAAATTGGATAAAACATTCTAGTTCAAACTCCAAAACCAAAGTATCATAATAATCAATACAACAGTAAGGATAATAAAAATAAAATCCCTAAAATAGTTAATCTAGAAGTGGGCGACACATGCCCTAAATGAAAGATCTAAACTAGGAATAGAATGAAGAGATAGAAGCACCTTTTCATCAAGTCCATAATCACGGCTGGGGCGTTGGTTAAACCAAGAGGCATAACCCTGAACTCGTAGGAATTATATCTTGTCAGAAAGGCAGTCTTCGACATACCCTTCTCTCTGATACGCAATTGATGGTATCCTGAACTTAAGTTAATCTTTGAGAAGAAGGAATCTCCTCTTTACTGATGGAATAAATCATTGATCCGGGGTAATGGATACTTATTCCGTATCGTGACTTTATTCAACTCTCGGTAATCAACACACAAATGTAAAGATCCATCCTTTTTTTTACACAAATAACATGGGAGAACCCCAAGGCGAGGTACTCCTCCAGATGAAGCCTTAACCTAACAGCTGCGCAGTCTGGTCTTGTTGCTCTGGATATTCGATAATGTTAGGATCAATTACCCTAATTGATGATGCTAAGAATCAGCACCACCAGGTAAGGTGTTTCCAAGCTCAATATATGAATAACAATGGCAGCACAGCTATATAAAGAGATAAGAGAAGGAGGTGAGGATATGAGGAATCAACACCAAAATTTAAGTGGTTCAGCCAATCTGGCCTACGTCCACTGTGAGTGTGTGAGTAATATCACTGAATGAAGGCACTAATGGCCATGGATACAATTCTCTCAAGCTTTCTCTCTCTACTGTATATTTAGACAGAGTTTCAGCTAGGGTTTAATAACTGGGATCCCTTTGCAAGGTAGGGGATGACCCCTATATATAGTACCAAGGGGGTGTAGTGTACCCCCCATGCATGCAATGAGCATGAGTGTGATATCCTCACCAATGTGGGAGTTCCATCTGTCACTATCACTATCAACAGATGGTCGGCAGTCATATTGGTGAATGACCTCGGCCTGGGAGAGGCCGAGCTGTAAAGGCTTGATGTTCGTTCAATCCGAGATGTGTCATAAGGAGTCTCGGCCTAATCTCAGTCGATACATATGATGGGGTCGGCCCGAGCCGAGGTTGGACATATAGCATGCTGATGATTACTAATGCTTCTCATCACCTCGGCCCAAGCCGAGGTAGGACTGGTTCCATGTTGAAGGTGATCAGGGCTCCTTGTCACCTCGGCCTACTATTGGCCGAGGTTGCTATACCCAGGTACATGAGGATGCTATTGATGCCTGCGATGCGCATAGTGTCCATTGAAGTGTATATGGTAGTGTCGGCCTGGGCCGAGGTTGGTCTGGCCGAGGGATGATATCGTGGGCCCCTGGCCTACATAGGGTCGATCAATGTCTCGACCATAATCTCGGCCGAGGTAGGTGTCCCTGGGCCGAGGTTACACTTGGGCATATCAATCACCCCCCAGCCCTTAGTCATATGCGAGAGCGGGTGTCTAGGGGATTACTTTCCCTCCGAGGCCTGTCCATCCCAAGTTAACACCTGTATGACATCTGTCCCAAGCTAGAGAGTACAAATTTGGCTGGCGTGTGCTGTCAGTTGTCCCTTGGATTTCCCAAGGCAATGATGGGCCTTGGGAAATGTGCCTAAGTACTTAAGGGTTTAAACCCTTCCTTTCTCTTTCTTCTTCTTCATTTCGTTTCCCGCGCACGCAAAGCTCTTGCGATTTTCTCTCTCTAAGCTCCTCCACTCAACGCCCTTCTGCAGAGGATTTCTTTCGAGTTTTCCTCACTTTTCCTCATCGTTCCACTTCCAGGTATCTTCTCCCTTTCATTTCCACTATTTCTCATATTTGGTTTGCATTTTCCGGCGTGTGTTTGAGTTTTTCGGCGAGCTTTTGAGTTTTCCATTAACTTCCGGCGAACAGTGTTTTCTTGAAACTTCTAAGTTTGATCTTTAGGCTTCTTCATTTTATAAGCCAAACGTGTTTGTAGCTGTAGGAGTTTTTCCCAAGTTTAGGTTCGTCCCAAGTTTTGGGTCGTCCTCTGATGCTCAGACCCCTGTACCAACTTCTTGAGGACTTCCCTTCTCTTAGAGAGAAGACCTTAGAAAAGATTAGGCAAATAGAGAGGGCTCAGGAACAAGCTCGTAGGTCCTAGGAGTTCCCTATTAGACCTATCTTTCCCCCACCTCTCAAGGTGGTATATCCTGATCCTCCTGAGAACTTTTACCAGACAGACGTCTCTGCCAACCCATTGCCGATGTCTGAGTTTGAGTCTTCCACCTCAGACCCCATGTCTGTGGACTCTTTCCAAGAAGCCATGGATTTTACACCTCGAACTGGTCAGGACCCTGACCAGGCCGAGGTCTCCAGCCGAGCTTCGTCCTAAAATGGCTCAAGCACCTCATATTCTTCTTCAGAGGTCTAACTTGTTGAGCCAAATGTGACTGTGCCACCCATTCTTGATGCCATCCCTCTATCGGTCGTTACAGGGGCTGAGTTCGCTCAGAGATTCCCTAGTCACCCATCTATGTCTGCTCCAGCCAACGTTGAGCTTGACGATGATGAGGATGCTGAAAGTGATGTTGACATCTCTGAAGCAGCCGAGTTCGAGAGCACAATCACCGAGGTGGATCTCCTGTGCTTTAGGTACTTATATTCCATTAGTCCTTCCATCAAGTTAAGGAGACCTCTGAGGGAAGAGAGGGCCTATCATGGCCGAGATGGAGAGATCTGCTTATACGAGCAGATGTTTAAGTTAGAGTTTCGTCTACCCATTCATCCCATCATCAGGTCCATTCTTTCCTTCATCAACTTGGCCCCCTCGCAGCTCTCTCCCAATGCTTGGAGAGTCATTATTGGGGCCATCATCTTGTGGAGGGAAGTCCACCACTCTGACCTCCCAATTCAGGTCTTTGTTGGTTGCTATGTCCCTACCTCGGCTAAAAATCATCCGAGATAGTATCACTTCGTGGCTCGAAGGCCTGAGAATAAGATGATCCAGGTGACTCAGACCTCGAATCACAATTGGAAGCCCCAATATTTTTTCGCCTCGGGGCCATGGGAGTTCGGCTTATCTGTTCCTTCTTCCACTTTTGGGCCGAGGATACCCCTCAGATGGGGTAAGTTCACCATGTCTGCAAGGGCCGATCCTGTTCTAAGTCTTCAAAATATCAAAAAGGTGAAGGCCCTGCAAGATCAAGGGGCACACGGCTTGTTTGTTAAGTTCGAGCATTTGCTGACCCCTCAGTTTCTCTCAGGGACGAGCCTGGGTGGGAGCCCCCTTGTTGACTTTGGTAAGGATTTTTCTTTTTTAAGTCTACCCTCTGATCTCATTCATATCTGATCTCTAACCCTTATCTTTTAACTTTTGTAGAGAGACCACCAGGTATCCCAGACGAACAGTGGGAAATGGCAGCTCCGAGCTTGGCAAGGATTGCGAAGAAGGTTGGTCTGAACGCTCCTCCTCCAAATCCCACTACATCCAAATCCCAAGCTTCAAAGAAAAGGGCCCCTGAGGTCCCGGCCTCTGAGGATCAAAGGTCGTCCTCGAGACAAACGAAGACCTCTAAGGCTGCGATCCCAATTTCTTCAGCTGACCTCCTGACGGCTCATCTGGATCAGCTGAAGTTAACCGACAGCGTGGTCGGCAATAGTAGATAGGCCATGGAAGCACTCGCCTCTGTAATGACCGAGGCAGATAAGCGTTTCTATAGAGCCATGGATACCTCCGTGATGGTTGAATTCGGCCTTCACAGAGCCGTCCAGGTTTGACTTATTTCTTTTGTCAAAATTTTATAAGTGCAACATCTGAATTTCCTCCCGCTTAACCTCTTCATTAAATGTGCAGGGAGTGACTGCCATGTACCAATTGTCTAACTAGGCTATGAGGAAATTTCCCCTCATCCAGAAGGGGCAGGAGGCTGAGAAGGTTGAGAGCGCCCTGAATGCCGAGGTTGACCATCTGAAGTCAGAGTTGCAGAATTCTGAGAATAAGGCCAAGAACTCTGAAAATAAGGCCCAAGGTTTGGAAAAAGATATCTCTGCGCTCATCAAAAACCATGCTAAGGATCTGAAGGACAAAGACGATGCTCTGTAGCAGAAGGTCAACGCGGCTGTGAAGGCTGCCCTTGCAGATGCCTCAGAGGAAATAATTTCTGACTACAAAGTCTCTGAGGAGTTCGTGGGTTTTAGTTTTGAATACCTCGAAAGAGGTATCAAAGCAACTACCAAATGGGACCAGGTCAGAGAGAAGGAGATCGACACTATAAAGGCCTCCGACTTTGTGGGCCTTGGCTTCGCCGACCCTCAGTTTGCCCAGGCACTGCAAGAGGTAGAACACGAGGCCGCTGCCCCAGCCGATACTGCAACTCTGGGAGGGACTGAGCTCGGAGGGACAGAACCTGTTGATGAGGTGGCCGAGGTTACTAATGCTGAGCAGACCAATCCGGCCGAGACTGTCAATGCCCCCCCCCCCCCAACCAGGAGTGATTTGTAACAACAAACATTTTGTAATTTGTAATTTGTAATAATGAACATCATATGTAATCTCTTCTTTTTACTGAATGCCAATCCTCTTATTTTGATCTCTAAATGCCTCTGAATGCTATTAGTCTCTGAAGTCATTACTTAATATGCTGTGTTCATAACCAACTTCACCAAATTAATGATGTTAAGGATCTGAGGTCATCTAACCCAGGTGTCTGAGCTCAGACCTCGTCACCACCGAGTGATGTTATGAGGGTCTGAGGTCATCACCTAAGAGGTTAGCCTCATAATAAATATCACCAAATTAATGATGTTAAGGGTCTGAGGTCATCTAACCCAGGTGTCAGAGCTCAGACCTTGTCACCACCGAGTGATGTTATGAGGGTCTGAGGTCATCACCTAAGAGGTTAGCCTCAACATAAATATCACCAAATTAATGATGTTAAGGGTCTGAGGTCCTCTGTTAAGGTGTCTGAGCTCAGACCTCGTCACCACCGAGTGATGTTATGAGGGTCTGAGGTCATTACCTAAGAGGTTAGCCCCACAATAATGTCACCAAATTAATGATGTTAAGAGTTTGAGGTCCTCTATTAAGGTGTCTGAGCTCAGACCTCGTCACCATCGAGTGATGTTATGAGGGTCTGAGGTCATCACCTAAGAGGTTAGCCTCATAATAATGTCACCAAATTAATGATGTTAAGAGTCTGAGGTCCTCTGCTAAGGTGTCTGAGCTCAGACCTCGTCACCACCGAGTGATGTTATGAGGATCTGAGGTCATCACCTAATAGGTTAGCCTCATAATAAGTCACCAAGTTAATGATGTTAAGAGTTTGAGGTCCTCTGTTAAGGTGTCTGAGCTCAGACGTCGTCACCACCGAGTGATGTTATGAGGGTCTGAGGTCATCACCTAAGAGGTTAGCCTCATAATAACTTCACCAAACTAATGATGTTTAGGGTCTGAGGTCCTCTGCTAAGGTGTCTGAGCTCAGACCTCGTCACCATCGAGTGATGTTATGAGGGTCTAAGGTCATCACCTAAGAGGTTAGCCTCGTAATAAATATCACCAAATTAATGATGTTAAGGGTCTGAGGTCATCTAACCCAGGTGTCAGAGCTCAGACCTTGTCACCACCGAGTGATGTTATGAGGGTCTGAGGTCATCACCTAAGAGGTTAGCCCCATAATAAACTTCTGGTCTAAAGAACGAAGCAAGAACTTGATATGGAAACTGATCTTTATTAATAACTTCTTCTCAGTAAGATAGTACATTTTCATAAAATTCTATACAACATCATATGTAATATCTCTTGAGATGGTCAGCATTCCATGGGTTAGTGAAGGGTTCTCCTTCTAGGTTTTCTAGCTTGTAAGTGCCAGGCACAACCCCTTCCATTACTTTGTAGGGGCCATGCCAGTTTGGGTGTAGATTGTTTGCCTCCTGTAGAGTCTTCTTTAGCACTAGGTCTCCCACTGCAATGGGTCTTGACTTCACCCTCTGGTTGTAGAATTTCGATGCCCTCTGCTGGTAGGCTGCCTTTCTGACCTCTGCGTCTTCCCTTCTTTCTTCGATGAGATCCAGGTCTAGCCTTCTCTTTTCCCCATTGCTATCAGGGTCGTAGGTCTGAATTCGATGAGTCGACAGTCCTACCTCCGTTGGTATGACGACCTCTGAGCCATGTGCCAGCATGAATGGGGTTTCTCCCGTTAGTGTACTTGTCGTAGTTCTGTAGGCCCATAACACTGCGCAGACCTCTTCTGTCCATCTACCCTTCGCATCTTCTAACCTCTTCTTGATTTCGTCCAAGATGGTTCTGTTTGTGACCTCGGTCTGGCCATTAGCCTGAGGACGACCAGGAGATGAGAAGAACTGTTTAATCCCCACCCTTAGGCAATATTTTTCTAAGGAGGAGTTCTTGAACTGGGTCCCATTGTCTGAGATGAGAGTGTTCGGGAGGCCATATCTGCATATGATGTTCTTCCAAATGAATTAGAAGGTCTTCTTCTCTGTAATTGTTATCATCGATTCTGCCTCCACCCACTTTGAAAAGTAGTCAATGGCAACTATCAAGAATTTATAGTTGTTGGCAGCTCTTGGCAAAGGTCCTACTAAGTCAATTCCCCATACCGCAAATGGCCATGGAGAAGAGATTGACGTCATAGGCTGATGAGGTTGATGAGGGATGGTGGCGAACCTTTGACATTTGTCTCACCTCTTCACATAGTCTGCAGCGTCCTTAGACAAGGTAGGCCACCAGTATCCCTGAGTGATGATCCTCTTGGCTAAGGGCCTTCCCCCTATGTGGCTAGAGCAGGAACCCTCATGAACCTGCTGTAAGACCTGGGGTACCTCCATGGGATGCACACATCTGAGTAGAGGCAATAGAAACCCCTTTTTGTACAGGAAGTCTCCTACTATAGAGAACTTGGCAGCCCTGTATCTCAACTTTCTCCTTTCCATCTTGGACTCAGGTAGCTCTCCGTCTCTTAGGTATCTGACGAGCGGGTCAATCCATGAGTCTCCTAGGTTCACATTATGACAAGGGCTACATACCTCGTCCTCCTCGATGCTTGCTTTTCCTAAGACCTCGATTGGAATGGTCCTTCCCAAATCTGTCTTCATTGCCGAGGCCAGCCTTACCAATGCATCAACGTGGTTGTTGCTCAGTCGAGGCACTCTCTTCAGCTTTGCTTCTTCAAAATACTCTAGCAACCCTCTTACCTTCTTTAGGTATTTGGCCATCCTTTCATCTTTGGACTCGTATGCCCCCAACACTTGATTGATAACTAACCTTGAGTCGTTATGGAGTAGGAGTCTCTTTACCTGAAGAGTTGTTGCCAACAAGGGACCCGTTATCATGGCCTCATACTCAGACTCGTTGTTGGAGGCCTGGAAGTTGAATCTCAAGGTGTACTCAATGTTGGCCCCATATGGAGCTGAGAGTATTAGCCCCGCGCCACTTCCACTGTCACAGGAAGAGCCATCAACGAAGAGGCTCCATACGTCTGCATCTGATGAGAAGACCCCTTCTCTCATAACCCCCTTCTTGAAGAGGTATCGATCCTCTTCGTTCTCTTCCACTCTGCTTCGGGTTTTGCTTGGGATAACCTCTTCTCGGACTCAGAAGACGTTTGGTGCAGTCTCTTCTGAATCTCAAAAGACACTACGGTTCGTCTCTTTGCCGTCCTCTAAACCTTTCCCTGTCTCGACCTCTTCTAAACCCCTATCGGCCTCTTCCCAAGTTAACTCTGCGACGAAGTCTGCGAGGGCCTGCCCCTTGATGGCTGTCCTAGGCTGGTAGGTAAGATCATATTCTCCTACCTCGATGGCCCAGGTCATCAATCTTCCGGACTTCTCAGGCTTGTGCAGAACCTGCCTTAGCGGGGAGTCAGTGAGGACTACCATGGAATGAGCTTGGAAGTAAGGCTTCATCTTCCTTGAGGCATGTATCAGGGCATAAGCCAACTTCTCCATCCGGGGATAGTTTTGTTCAGACCCTTGAAGGGCCTTACTGTTGAAGTACACAGGCCTTTGGATTCCATCCTCTTCCCGTACGATGGCTGCGCTGATGGCTGACTCAGAGACTGCCAGATACACAAACAACCTCTCCCTCGTGATGGGCCGAGACAGCAACAAGGGAGACCCCAAGTAGGACTTGAGTTGGTCAAAGGCTTTTTCACACTCTTCGTCCCACTGGAAGGCCTTTCTCAGAACTTTGAAGAACAGAAGACACTTGTCCGTTGCCCTAGAAATAAATCTGTTAAGGGCTTCCACTCTTCCCGTGAGTCTCTGGACATCCTTGATACTTCTAGGAGTCTTCATGTAGAGCAAGGCCTTGATTTTCTCAGGGTTTTCTTCAATCCCCCTCTAATTAACGATGAACCCCAGGAACTTCCCGGCTCCTACTCCGAAGACACACTTCGCTGGGTTGAGCTTCATTCTCTACAAGTCCATGACATCAAAGGTCTTCTCAAGGTCTGCTACGTGAGTACACGCTTTCAGGCTCTTCGTTAGCATATCATCCACATACACCTCCATGGTCTTACCTATCTGCTCCTCGAACATCTTATTGACAAAACGTTGATACGTTGCCCCCGTATTTTTTAGACCAAAGGGCATCACCTTGTAAAAGTACGTCCCTTTGTCAGTAATGAAGGTTGTCTTCTCAGAGTCTTCGGCATCCATGAAGATTTGGTTATAACCTGAATAAGCATCCATGAAACTCATGAGCTCGTGCCCTGCCGTTGCATCCACCATCTGGTCTATCCTAGGTAAGGGATAGTTGTCCTTCGGGCAAGACTTGTTTAGGTCTGTGAAATCTACACACATTCGCCACTTTCCATTGGCCTTAGGCACAATGACTGCATTTGAGAGCCACTCCGGATAGGTAACCTCTCTTATGAAATCGGCCTCTTCCAACTTTTTCACCTCTTCCCTGATGACCTCATACTTCTCCCTGGAGTAGACTCTTCGCCTCTGCTTGATAGGCCTGGCATCTCTGTCCACATTGAGCTTGTGGGTCATGATCTCAGGGTCGATACCAGGCATGTCTGCGTGACTCCATGCGAAGACACTCTGCCTCCTCCTGAGGAAGTTTATCATCTCTTCCTTGATCCTTGGCTCTTGGGCTTTGCCGACCTGAATGGTTTTTTCCGGTTCGTCCTCATTGAGGACGATGGATTCTACCTCTTCCACGGCCTCGCCCTTCTTCAATTTTGTTTCATCTCTCGGGTCAAGAGTGTCAATGCTGTAAGTGGTGGTTGCTCTCTTATGGGCCTCTCTCTCTTCGGCCGAGTTGAAGTAACACTCCCGCGCCGCGGTCTGATCCCCTTGCACTTCCCCTACTCCATAAGGAGTCGAGAATTTTAGCATCTGATGGACCGTCGACGGCACGGCTTCAAACTCTTTGAGGTCCACTCTTCCGATGATGAGGTTGTAGGCCGAGAAGACATTTTCGTCCATAACAAAAAAGTTAATCTTCTTGGTCAACCTCTTAGGCCACTCATCCCCCATCCGTACATCCATTTCATACATGCCTAAGGGGTGAACCTTTTCACCACTAAAGCCTATCAATGGGTGATGGTAGGGCACCAGCCTCGCCCTGCTAAGACCCAGGCTCTTGAAACAAGGCCAGAACATCACATCTGCTGAGCTTCCCCCATCTATGAGGATTCTCCCTACCTCACACCCATGCACCCTTGTTGTTATGACCAAAGGGTCATCATGGGGGGCTAAGATGCCCTTGAAGTCGAGTCTGGAGAACCCCACTACGAGGGTGTCCATGTCAACCTTCTTCCTCTTCTGCACGGCATCGGAAGACGTTAGATTCACAACCTCGGGCTTGGACACTGACTTGGCCTCTGCTACATGAGCCTTCCTATCGGCTACCTCAGATCCACCTCCTGCAAATCCCCCACATATGGTGGTAACACCAAAGGAGATCATACCGACCCTCTTCACTGGGGTGTTGTCATCCTTTGGCGGGAGATCCGGGTCGTCTTCATCATCTCCCTCTGAATCATCATGCCTCCTAGCCGGGACATCTCCACGGCACCTGTCATTTCTTCTCTTTTTAGGGTCTTCTCTTCCACCCTTCGGGGCCTTGCCATCCACATACTCCCTCAGCTTTCCAGCTTTCAGCATCTTCTCAATCTCATCCTTTAAAGCGAAGATCTATCTGTGACATGGCCGTGATCCTGATGGAACTCACACCAGAGGTTTTTGTTCCTCTTATGTGGTGGGGCCTTCAGCTTCTCTGGACACCTCAGAGATGGGTCAGTCTTAATCTCATTAAGGATGTGTTCACAGCTCGCAGTTAGAGGAGTGTAATGAGCAAACTTGTCATCCCCTGACCTCTTCTTCCCCTCTTTCTTGCCTTGGAACTTTCCCGTGCTACCACGGTTCTCCTCCTCATACTTGGCTTCCATTGCCTCTTCCGCATTCATCACCTTCCCTGCGGTGGATAGCAGCTCTGCCATAGACCTGGGGGGTCTTCCGCCAGCTTCCACAGTAGCTTTCCCTTCTGGAGGCCTCCTATAAGGGCGGTCATGGCTATGCTCTCTTCATAGTCTTCCACCTCCAACTTCTCTTTATTGAATCTTGCTATGTAGTCTCTTAGGCTTTCACCCTTAGCCTGTTTGACATATAGCAGGTGGGTAGTCTTCTTCTGGGGTCTTACCCCAAAGCAGAAGTTGTGGATGAACTGCACAGCCAGGCCTTTGAAGTTCTCAATTGAGTTCTTCGGAAGGGAGGTAAACCAACTATGAGCTGCCCCTGTCAATGTCCCTGAGAAGGCCCTGTACTTCATCTCATCGGGTATCGAGTAGATGTCCACTGCCGACTGATACATCTCGATATGGTGCACAGGTTTAGTGATGCCATCATACTTAGGAGTCACTGTAGGAGGCTTGAACTTGGACGGGGTTGGGAATCCCACTATCCTAGCCACAAATGGGGAGCCCTCTGAGTAACCCCTCTGCAACGGGTCCCTGCTCTTAATGAGGTCTCCTATCTTCTCCTCTAGGCGTTGGATAGAGTCATTCCAGGGTCTTCTTTCCTCAGCTTAGTCGAGGTTAGCCCCTGCCACCTCCCTGCGATGGACAGAGGGTTCCCCAGCCACAACACGTTGACTGTTGACCTCTTCCTATCCCTGGCTCTTCCTCCACAGGGTCGGCCTTGGTCTGGCCAACCTTGCTTACCCCCTCTTTGAGAGCCTGTCGCGCTCCTCGACCTTTACTGCCTCTGTCTTAGGTCATTCACCGGGCCCAGCCTCTCGAAGGCCGACCCTCTGCTCAACCTGTCAAAGGCCGACCCTCTTTGTTGGGTCTCATCTCTTCTTCGACCGACACGTCCTTGACTCTGCCTAAGAGGTCGTACAGTGTTATCTGACACCTCATATGGCTCCCAACAGTCTTTCGGGGCCTCTTCAGCTTCTAGGTCATCATACCTGTCCTCTGGGCAAGGGTTTCCCTGCCTCCCCAGGCGCAAGTTCCTAGGCTCAGCAACGTCCCTCCTCCGCTGGGGTGCAGGTTGGTCCTTCATGGGCGCCTGGGGTGGTCCCCTGGCGTCAGGATGAGGTTGAACTGCCGTCGGAGTTATCATGTCCGGTGAGACTCCAGGTGGCCTCATCATCATGGTTTGGCTGAGCTGGGCAAATTTCTCCTTCATGGCTTATTGTGTTGCAGCTAAAGATTTCAAGGCTGCTGCTACCTCCGCCATTTCGGACTGGGGAGGAGACTGACTGGAGCTAGCCCCTCCACCTCCGGGCGACGGAAGAGGCGGTGGTAATTCTGGTGCCATGTGCTAAAAATAAAGAGCTTGAGCAGCAAGTGAGCTTGATACCTTAAAGGACCTCTTTCAATGGTGAAACAGCTCCACGCAAGGGGTGGTTCCTGGTTCACCACCAGAGTCTCCGATGAGGTTAAGCAGAAAAAGAGGAAGAGATAGCTTCTCGTTCCCACAGACGGCGCCAAAATGATGATGCTAAGAATCAGCACCACCAGGTAAGGTGTTTCCAAGCTCAATATATGAATAACAATGGCAGCACAACTATATAAAGAGATAAGAGAAGGAGGTGAGGATATGAGGAATCAACACCGGAATTTAAGTGGTTCAGCCAATCTGGCCTACATCCACTGTGAGTGTGTGAGTAATATCACTGAATGAAGGCACTAATGGCCATGGATACAATTCTCTCAAGCTTTCTCTCTCTACTGTATATTTAGACAGAGTTTCAGCTAGGGTTTAATAACTGGGATCCCTTTGTAAGGTAGGGGATGACCCCTATATATAGTACCAAGGGGGTGTAGTGTACCCCCCATGCATGCAATGAGCATGAGTGTGATATCCTCACCAATGTGGGAGTGCCATCTGTCACTGTCACATGTAAGGAATGATGATGAAATATTCTCCCCATGTGTGGAGAATAATCTTGTTACAACTGATTTGTGCCCAGGTGTCCTTATCCAAATGTCAACAGATGGACGGCAGTCATATTGGTGAATGACCTCGGCCTGGGAGAGGCCGAGCTGTAAAGGCTTGATGTATGTTCAATCCGAGATGTGTCATAAGGAGTCTCGGCCTGATCTCAATCGAGACATATGATGGGGGCGGCCCGAGCCGAGGTTGGACATATAGCATACTGACGATTACTAATGCTTCTCGTCACCTCGGCCCAAGCCGAGGTAGGACTGGTTCCATGTTGATGGTGATCAGGGCTCCTTGTCACCTCGGCCTACTATTGGCCGAGGTTGCTATACCCAGGTACATGAGGATGCTGTTGATGCTTGCGATGCGCGTAGTGTCCATTGAAGTGTATATGGTAGTGTCGGCCTAGGCCGAGGTTGGTCTGGCCGAGGGATGATATCGTGGGCCCCTGGCCTACATAGGGTCGATCAATGTCTCGGCCATAATCTCGGCCGAGGTAGGTGTCCCTGGGCCGAGGTTACACTTTGGCATATCACTAATAATTGCAGCTATACTATCCTATCTTATTACACCGATTTATTCACGATGCAAGACATTTAACAATGAATCTTATGGTGTATAACACGGCTCTACTCGCCGTGAGCAGTAACATAATAAATCTTAAGGTTATCGTTTCCTTTACGGATGACAACCAGGGTACTAACTCGTGTACTAAAGTCCAAACATTCCCACCTCCCGATGTTTGTTAGGTTTCATGCGTGGGATGTCTCGCAACATGAAATCCAAATAAGAAACCCTCCGGATACACTACTAACTAACATTGTCAGTCAACAAGGGTTTTGGGCCCTCAATATCTAGCGTGTACCCCGCATCCCTGCTTCTTGCTATTAGATTAACTCATCTATTCTCATGTTACGAGAGACGATATTTAACACATTATTCCTACTAGCTCGGCGTTAGACTCTTAAAGTTTCTATGGGATAATCCCCATGCTCAGAGATATTTCATCCAATCTTGAATCACTTTAATAGACATCCCTACCCACAGGGGTTAGGTATAACCAAACAACATACGCCACGAAGTCTTTATACATTACTATATAAAAGTACATATATATTTTTGGCTTCGCCTCCTCTCAAGTGACTCTTAGCACAAATACTAACGAACGCGAAAATATCACTATAACGGTCTATTATCACTCAAACCAACATTAGTTAGTTCGAAAATAAGGATAGTAATATATTCTACGCCCATGTTTTTCAAAACATTACAATAAATTATAACGCATATTAGTTATTCGAGATTTCCACTTTATCTTAAAGGACACTATAAATAATGAAATATCGTACCTCCAAACGCGGGTGATAGTTGTGGTATCAGTGGCATAACCGCATATCGGGCATTATAGATACGTCCATACGGTACTCCTTGTTCTTGATATGGAGTCTGCGCTATTAGGGTAAATATCCATGCTTCCCCATGTTGGGCATTCTGTTGTTCCAGGCGGGCACCCTGTTGTTATTACGGGGTCTTGCCTTTCTTAGTGCAATTTTGATGTGTGTGGCCCCGTTCGCCGCACATAAAAAACTATTCAACAAAATTTTCGTTGTGCTGGCCCTGCTGACCTTGCTCATTTGACCGAGGCTGTCCTCCAGTTCATTGTGGGCAACCTTGGCATTTGTGGCCATTTCTTCCACACTTAAAACACCTATTTATGATGGCCCTTTGTCCTTGGATTTGTTGGCACTATCCGGTTTGGCTCTTCGTGCGATTTCCATTATCCTCTTGGTCTTGACGACTCCGAGGAACTTATCGTTGTTGTAATGGAACTTTCCCATTATTTCTATCCCTAGAAACGTCATATTGCTTGACTTCTCTTGTTCCTTTGCCCCCTGTAAGCTGCACACTACGATTTTGGTACTGCAATATTACGGTAGTCACTGATTGTGCCACAATATTCTCTATCTCAGTGATTTTCGCTATTTCCTGATGTACCTGAGGTACTTGTTGGTTTGGTCCCGCATTTTCGTCTTCAGTGGTGTTAGCTTGTCTCTCCCTCATTAGAGACATATGAAATTCAAATGAATTTTATAATTCTACCGACTATACATAGCATTGTAGCAGAAGTATGTAATCTACAACACGTAACAAGGAATGCAATAGTCCTAATAATAGGGCTCTATATCAAAGGACGCTAAGTTGGAAGCATAATAAGACGTACAGATCCTAAGGACACTAGAACCTGATGCTCTGATACCACGTGTGACACCCTGCCTAATTAAATACCGAGTGATCAGTCCTTTATTAAATTAAAATCAAAGTGTTCGGTTGGTTCATTCTTAGCATCACTTTCGAAAATAATTTTCAGTATTAATCACCTAATAATTAATTAAGCTAAGTGTCAAAACATATTCCCAAATTAATTATACCCAATTAATTCATTAATAAATTCCATGCTTTAATATATAAGTCAATTCCATTCCACAAGAATAAATACTGAACATGAATCAAAAACTGAAATAAATGAGACTGGATAAAATATTCCAGTTCAAAGTCTAAAACCAAAGTATCATAATACTCAATCCAACAGTATGGAAATGCTAATAAAAATAAAATCCCTGAAATAGTTAATCTGAAAGCGGGCAACACATGCGCTAAATGAAAGATTTGAACTAGGAATATAATGAAGAGATAGCAGCATCTAATATCAATAACCTATAGCTTCCACAATAGCTGCAGCTCATCCAACGATCCATGTGTCTAAGTCTGCCAGTGACCCTGTGGCTGGACACCTGGTGTATATATATATATATATATAGAAAAAGAGAAGAAAAATAATAGGAAACGGGTTAGAGCCCAATTGGTAAAAATATTTGTTTTAGCAAGTATTTAAAACTCCAAGGATGCAATTATTATGTATATGTTAGTTCCGAACTCTCACTTGAGATTCTCATCGCTCCATTAATGTGCACACCTAGTGTACGTATACCCCGACCTAGTCATTTATAATATTCCCAACTAGGTTACAGACATTAACTCCTAAATATACCTCAAGGGAGTAACCCGTGTCGCCCATACAATAAGCTAATAATATTCTTTTATGCCAGTTACCCATTTTACATTCACTATTTTGATAGGAAATCTTTTATCCTCTGGAATTACTTTACTTATCCATATTTATACATTTTCTAATTTCACACATTAGAATCATTCATTCTCAAGTATATTTATATATATATACATATAGTCACATCATCCATATATATATATATATATAACCTGCGCCCCTTGGTTAGGACCACTTGGCGCAATGCATACTCTGCTATCGTGTCCCGGTGCATCACTCGCTGCATAAAGGACAATTGGTTCGGCATCTCTCACAAACCGTAAATCTCATAACACAAATATTGGAGGCGAGCATACTCACAAGCTAAATGGTTCACGCACATATCTACGCTCCCATTCAACCGTGGAAACTATCATATGTAACAGATAGCACGTATCCAAGTTCATATGCTCTGGGTACAAGTCAATATCCCTCCATCGGGTCACCCAGGATAAGACTGTCCACTATGCGAAAACCTCCTCTTGATAGCAAGTAGCGTAGGTATGCTATACACATAATAAATCAATATATAGGTTTACGCACAACCTATTTTAACCTCTAATTATTCACACAACTAAGTAGCATGTCGTATTCACAATATTACCTTCACTTAATACTCTCGATATGTTAATAATTATGATTATGTTCCCTCTCATAATTTTCTAAGGGTCATTCATCCCACATATGCCCAAGTCTTAAATCACACTTACCTTAATATATCATCACTTCAAATCTCAATGTACTTCATTAAATTTTTTGCATTTCAAGTACCGAATGATGTCCTAGAGGTCCATAATTCAATTCTGGAAAAATACTGCAGGGCGGTCCGGACCTATTAAGGAAAACGATCCGGACCCTTTTTTATGAAAAACGGTCCGGACCTTTTAATGAAAAATGGTCTGAACTTTTTAATGCAAAAAATGATCCAAATTACCTTTTTATGAAAAGAGGTCCGAACCTATTAGTAAGGAAAATGATCTGAACCTATTAAAAAGAGGTCTTGACCTCTACCTGTAAAAAGGAAGCCCTACCCAGATACGTTCTCTTCACCATTTCAACACCTCTAACCTCTACGGATCATTCGCAATCACCAATCAACCATTCTAAATCATCTTCCTAACATGTATGTATGATTTTCACTAATATAGCATCTGTAAATCATCACCCATCATCATTCTCGAAATCCCCAAATTTAGATCATAAGAACCCTAGTTTCCCAATTTTTAATTAAAGAACCTAACTAACCCAGATTTGTTCATCGATATGGTTTCCCAATTTCATGATTAATCCTCTACATACATGAAGGAATTTAAACTACTAATCAAATCAGTCCATAATCATAAATGAAACCTCCAATTTTCACCTAATTTCATATGTAATTCATGATCAAATTCGCCTACACTGACATGATCATGATTATTTCTAAAGGAAAGAAAGTAATAAACGCTTTCCTTAAATGTGAATGTCTAATTTGCTGGTGATGTTGGTATAGATGCGTTCCTCACTTTCTGATCTACATAATGGTGGTGGTGGTTGTGCAAGGTGGTGTTAATTGGCCTTCCTCCTTTGGGATTTGCTCTCCCTCACCCTCTGTGGATCTCTCTTGATTTTTGTGTAACTTAACCCTAATGGAACTCCCGTAATTGATATAATAATTATCTAATTTTCGTCCATTTTAATTCCCAGAAATCCAAATGACAAAACTACACCTATGGGGTGCCGGTTAGGCCTAAAATTACCCCAGAGTCCAAATTAAATGACCGCATAGAGTTTTTCGACTATCTCGAACCTTCCGAACTCAATGGAGCACTCGAAATTACCATACGAGTTATACAAAAATAATTTATATTTTTATCCCATACAATTAGTCCCGACACGGCTCACACGCGCTTCCTGACCTAATACCAAACTGTCGTATTTCGCACTCCGACAATTTATAAAATTATATGATCCCATATTACATATACCCACAGTAATAATTAATGATTTACATCAATAAGTATTAACCCTTGGCATGCTAGTTAATAATTAATTTAAATTCGGATTAATTAACAACTAAATTTCTTGACCTTTTTAATTTAATTAATCCAACAATAATAATTAATCCCATAATTGTTTAATATCATAAAAATGCGGGGTATTACACTGAGATGATGATTCGGTCCTCTGATAGGACTACTGTTGAGGCTGAGTTGTATCTGAGTAGGAGCCTCAGCTCCACTATCGTGGAGGAGGCCAAGGAGACCTGAGGTCACCGATGTTGTCACTGTATGATGAGGCTTCGGGGTTATGGGCCAGCATATAAGTCGAGGACGATGTATTTTGTGGTGACCCTAGGCCAAGGAATCAAGTTTGTTGCCTGATGGGTGAGATCCTTTGTTGTTCTCTGAGATGAGGAGGAGGTCCTATGAGGATGGGTGTAAGGCCGAGGATGAGACCTCCAAGACGGGTGTAGCGCCGAGTCATATTTTTTCCAAATTAATGGTCTGTAACTAGTTGGACTTGGCTAGGGGGTCCAACTCTAAAACGAGGATACATTTGGTATATCAATCACACCCTATCCCTTAGTCTTCAATATGGATGGAAGGTTGAGGGATAAAGTGTCTTTGGCCCGAGAAGTTGATGAGACATTCTTTAATGTGTCAGGCCTAAAATGTTGAAAGATGACCTTGAGTTATCATTCGACAGTCATTTTATGGAGTGGCATGTTGCCCAAAAAAGACAGTTGTATTTGTGCCATAGGGAGTTGTGCCCTAATGATGTCTGCCTTGGAAGTTATACACAATGATAATGATGTTTTTCAGGTGCCAACTAATTGCCATCCTAGTCCAGTCTGAGGATGATATGATGCGCCAATCCTCTAGTAGGACAGTTAGTAGTGTTGAGCTATATCTATGTAGAAGCCTCGGCCCCACTATCGTGGATGAGGTCGAGAGGACATGAGTCCTCTGATTGTAACTGCCATACTGAGCTATCTTTAGTCAGCCTTCATCCTCCAAGTAGTGGACGAGGCCGAGGGTACTTGAGTTATAAGACTTCTGATGCTGGAATCCTTAACTGTACTTTAAGATGAGGAATAGTCCCTATGAGGATGGGTACACAGCTGAATCATTACTTGTAAAAATTAATGGTCTGCTGTTAGTCGGCCATGGTTGAGGGGTCCGATCTGCGAAGAGGCCGAGATGATGAGCCAGTCCTCTGAGAGGACGATGCTAGTACTGAGATCATCAAATATACTATCATGAATGAGGCTGAAATGATGAGTCAGTCCCCTAATGGGACCATTATTGAGTTCTTTCATCGGCCCTCGTCCTCCAGTTGGTGGACGAGGCCGAGGGTACAAGAGTCATAAGACCACATATGCCAGAATCCTTGATAGGTGCTTGGCTAAGGACGAGACCATATGAGCACGGGTGAACGACCGAGGCCGAGATGATGAGGCAGTCCTCTGGTAGGATGATTATTGGTACTGAGATCATCGAATGTGTTGTCATGGATAATGTCAAGGATACCTGAGTTCACTGGTGCTGTCACTGTATGGTCATACTTGGGGGTTATGGGCTAGCATTAAAGTTGAGGTCGAAGCCTGCTGCGACGACCCCCAAGCCAAGTCATAATATCTTTATGTCTGATGATTTTCAAGGTCGGCCTTGGTCGAGTGGGTCCCAAGCTTGGACGAAGGTATACTTGGGTATATCAATTATAATATCTTCTCATCTTTAGCAGAGATGAGTCTAACCATAAAATGATTTTTTTAATACGAGATCACCAAATTAATGATGTTTGTTTCTAACTAAGTCAATGGTTTTTCAAATAGGAGATCACCAAGTTAATGATGTTTGTCTCCAACCAAGTCAATGGTTTTTTAAATATGAGATCACCAAATTTATGATGCTTGTCTTAGGTCACCAAGTTAATGATGTTTCAAGTATGAGATCACCAAGTTAATGTTGTTTGTCTCATATCAACAAGTTAATGATGTTTCAAGTATGAGATCACCAAGTTAATTGTGTTTGTCTCTAGTCACAAAGTTAATGATGTTTCAAGTATGTGATCACCAAGCTAATGATGTTTATCTCATATCACCAAGTTAATTATGTTTCAAGTACGAGATCACCAAGTTAATGATGTTTGTCTCATATCACCAAGTTGATTATGTTTCGAATACAAGATCACTAACTTAATGATATTTGTCTCAGGTCACCAAGTTAATGATATTTCGAGTATGGGATCACCAAATTAATGATGTTTCAAGTATGAGATCACCAAGTTAATGATGTTTGTCTCATATCACCAGGTTAATGATGTCTTTAATTCCTTATCGTCCTTAGCCGAGAGGAGTATAAAATGACTTTTTGAATATGAATTCACCAAATTATGGTGTTTTACCACTTCCCCTCTCGTCATTTTGAGAGTGTATGGGTGAGGGTCATCTCATCCATATACTCTCTTTTCACCGAGAGAGTTTCCCACCAATTCAATGATGTTTTCTAGTCTTGGATAACTTGAACCATGAAGTTCAAAACTTCGTATGAAAAGAATATGATAGAACACATACCATTTTTCATTGACTTTATATTATGATACAAATAGTTGAGATATTAAAACTCACTTGATAGAAGTTACATTCATACAACTGAAAGACAACTGAAGACTATTTACTGCTATCATATTCATACATAAAGATTTAAATAAGGCGCGTCAGCTCGTGCCCAGTAGTTGAACTATCGATGGCCATATACATCAAAGGAGGTCATTTCAGTCGACCTTTTGGAGCAACGTCCTTTGGTGGGAGATCAGGGTCGTCTTTACCATCATCAGATTCCATATTGTTAGAATCGTCTTGTTATCTCGGCCTCTCATCTCTTAGGTCACCTTGCCTCTTTTGGGCGTCCTCCTTGGAACCATTTCGGTCAACGTACTTCTGAAGCTTCACTTGTTTCAGCATATTCTCAATCTCATCTTTCAAGTAATAGCATTTATCAGTGGTATGTCCGTGATTTTGGTAGAAGTCACACCATCTGCTTGTATCTCTCGTGTGGGGAGGGGTTTTAATTTCTCAAACCACCTCAGAGACCGGTTATTTTTTATCCCGTTCAGGATGTGATCGCAACTGACTGTAAGAGGAGTGTAAACAGTGAACTTTTCATCCATCGACCTCTTATTTCCATCCTTGTTCTTTTTAAACATGCCTCCAAGGCTTGTTCCTTTCTCATCCTCATATTTTTTTGCCATAGACACTTCGGCATTCATGACCTTGTTGACCATTACCAAGAGCTCAACCATGGACTTTGGTGAGTCTTCATCAAGCTTCCAAAGTAGCTTTCCCTTTTGCAATCCTCCAATTAAAGTTATCATTGCAATGCTTTCCTCATAATATTCAACGTTTAGCCTCTCTTTGTTAAACCTCGCAATATACTCCTTGAGACTCTCATTCTTCCCCTGCTTGACGTACAGTAGGTGTGTCATCTTCTTTTGGGATCTCACCCCAAATCAGAAGTTGTGTATGAATATTTTTGCAAGTTGTTTGAAATTATCAATTGAGCTATTAGGGAGCGAGGTGAACCATACATGGGCTGCTCTAGTTAATGTGCTTGAAAAAGCTCGAAAACCTCATATCATTTGAGACTGAGTGAATGTCAGTATTCGACTGGTAAATTTCCACGTGGTGAACTGGGTAAGTGAGTGGCCACCAGCGGCTTAAACTTGGTCGGGTTGGATAATTGACGATCCTAGACACGAAGGGGGAGCCCTCAGAATAGCCCCTCTGCAAGGGGTATCTCCTTTTCAGGATATCTCCTATTTTATCCTCCATCCTAGGAATAGAATCATTCCAGGGTCTCTCTGCCGCTACGTCAACATAGACATGGGCTACGTTATCTCCAATAACCTCCCTGACATTAGGACGCACTGACTATTCCCTGGGAGCTACCCTTTATCAGCTATTAACTTCTCTCTACTCCTCATCTCGGCCTATAGAGGGCCGACGATCATCACCTTTCTCATTTCTTCTTGAGCCTACTATACTTCTGGACCTAGATAGGCGATTCCTCATATCACCATCTGATGGGTTGAGCCTATCGAAGGCCGACCCCCTGCTCAATTTATCCAATACTAATGCTCTGGGCCTATACTCTCGGCTTGTCCTACCACACTCGACTCGAATGGGTTAGATTAGTCGGATAGTGCTTCTAGAAATTTCATAAGGCTTCCAGCATTCCCTGTTATCATCGTCTTGATATTGGTCATCCTCATCATCGGGGCATTCCTGACCTGGCCTCCCCAGGCATTAACACCGAGGGTTGTCCATATATTTGCGTCGACGTTAAGGAGGAAGATCCTTGTGTGGAGCCTGGGGTGGTCCCTTGGCCATTTTTTCCGCATAACCATCTCTGGCAACCGGAGTTATTAGCTGATCTCCGACGCCGACAGGCCTAATTGCTATATTTTGGCTGAAAGAAGCAAGGTTGCTTACATCAATCATTGACTGTCTACCAAGGAGCGTAGGGTCACCGATACCTCTGCCATTTTTTACTAAGGAGGGGTCTGACTCGTGTTAGGACCGCCTATAACTGGTGGATCTATTTCCATTAGAGGATTTCGATGACCCAAAAAAATGAACTGAGGTACTGATAATAAGATGGAAGAGAAAAAAATGAGTTAAGACTCCCCCAGATCTCTTTCAATGGTAGTTCAATCTCACCAAAGGATGGGAGTGGACCACCACCAGAGAATCTAGTAGAGTAGCTGTAAAATAAGGGAAGAGAATGGCTATCTCGTTCCCACAGACGGTGCCAGACTAATAAAGCTGGAAATAGCACCACTAGGTCAAAGTGATGAATAAGCTCACACCACTACAACAATAGCATAAATGCAACAAAAATATAGTAATATAATAGTAGAGAGATATGAGGAGAAGAGGGAAAAAGCAGAATTTAAGTGATTCAGCCGGAGCCTACGTCCATTATGTGTGTGTGAGTGAAATCCACTAACAAATATGGCTCTAATGGCCTGGGTTACAACACTCAATATTTCTCTATCTTCTGGATACAAATAAGCAGATTTTTGTTAGGGTTTTGATTAAGTGATCCCTTCTCATGGAGAAGATGAAGAATATATATAGGTCTTGGGTGTGTAGTATACCCTTAAGAAGGCATGGAATGTTCCTAGCCAATGAGGTTGTGCCATTTATCCTATCACATTTATATCATGGTGATGTAATATCTCCCTCACATGTGAGAGAGATATTTCGATAACGATTTTATATTTGTGGGATCTACAACCCATGTGCACTCTTCTACGCGTTCCCCATTCCACGCGCTCTGCCAACTACCACTATCGGTCGTACCGCCTAGGCCGAGGCTGAGATGATGAGCCAATCCTTTGACAGGATTTACTAATGATGGTGTTGTATGGGGTCCGCCACCATCTCTTGAGTAGGAGGAAGAATCCAAGGAAACACTTGTAGTTAGATCACTGGGGTTGTACATGCAGATCTGGTATTTAGAATTGAGGCTGAGATGTAATATGAGAGCTATGAGGTTGAGGCCGAGATGAAATATGAGAGTTATGAGGCTGAGGCTGAGCCGATTCAAATTGAGGTCATAGTCGAGGCCGAGATGGAATATGAGAGCTGTGAGGCCAAAGTCGAGCCGATTCAATTTGAGGTCATGGATGAGGTCGAGGTGCAATATAAGAGCTATGAGGTGGAGGCCGAGCCAAGTTGTCGAGTAGAAGTCCACTGATAGAATGACACTTATCCTGCTGAGTTGTCACCTCCTATCCTCGTCGTCTGGGTGATGGCTGAGACAAAGGTAGTAGATCATAGGAGTAATGTTATGGGCCATGTTGACTAGCTTCCTAAAGGTCGAGGCCGACTTAGCTTAGGCTGAGTCCATAGCTGAGATAATGAGTCAGTCTTCTGATAGGACTGGTATTGAGGCTAGGTTATATTTGAGTAGGAGTCTCAGCTCCACTATCATGGAGGAGGTCGAGGAGACCTGAGGTCATCAATGTTGTCACTATATGATGAGACTTTGGGATTATGGGCTCGCATATAATCCGAGGACGACGTATACTGTGTCGACCCCTAGGCCAAGGTATCAAGTTCGCTACCTGATGGCTGAGGTAGCTACCATAATGGTCGAGGTCGAAGGGATTTGTTATATGAGTTCACTAACACTGAGATCTTTTGTTGTTCTCTGAGATGAGGATGAGGTCCTATGAGGACCGATGCAAGTCCAAGGACAAGGCCTCTAAAATGGGTGTACGATCAAGTCATATTTTTCCCAAATTGATGGTCTGTAACTATTTGGACTTGGTCGAGTGGTCCAACTCTAAGATGGGGATATATTTTGTATATCATTAACACTATAGCTAATTAAAATTGGTAAGTGCCTCTAAAATTGTAATAACTCTCTCTCTCTCTCATCATTATCTACATAGTTTGCTCTGATACTTATTATTCCAAAAAATCAAAGTGGTTTAGTTAGAAATTATACTCCATAAAATTTATTTTTTCCTCGTGGTATCAACTCGTACTTTCACAATATTCTGTTAATATCCCATGCATTTGCAGTATTTATTAAATTCTTAACAAGAAAAGTTTTTATATTTCACCTCTTCACCTCAAGTGATCAATCTTTTTTCCTTGAGTCGTTCAAGATTGAAAAGCTTGTGGACCTGGTCAAGAATTTGTTTCACTCTCTCATTTTTCCTCTCTTAGATAGACTGATGGCCCTGGAGATTTCTTCCAAGCAATAAGTGTCAAGACATAATTGAAATACTCATATAATAAGGAAATAAGATGAGTATAAACTATCAATACTCATTCATGTCAGGTCTTGGCTAAGTCATATGTACGTTGAATAGATGACTAGTCAATAATAGTCATTATGTCGATCATGCTCACATCCTTCTCCTTTTGTGAGGAATAAATGATGCTTTCAGTCCTGCGTTGATAAGGGTAAATATATAACAAATCTAATATCATGTATTCGGCATGCGAACGTGTTCCAACTGCTTAAAAAAGTGGGGTCGGACAATACACACACAAGAATCATGCGATGGTGAGGGCTCCTTAAGTGCCAAAAAGGTTGTAAACATTAGCCATAAATCCCACCAAGAGTCTTCAGATGTGCAGGATAAGTTATGAGGGTGCAAGATGGATTCCTTAGAGGGTGTAGCGAAATAACTTTATCAATGGAATGTCAATTGTAATATGCTTAAAATCTCATAAAAAGCAAACCTCTTCCATAGTGTGTAGGTGCCTGATTAGTTTCATCAGTTTGATAATGAAAAAGAAAGTGAAAGGTTATCCCCATTACGGTTGGGGACTCTTCAAACAATAAGTTAATGGCCTACCATGGTCTAGGTAGCGTGGTAGAAATGTTGACCCTGGGTCTGAGAAGGAGAATGATTGAGAAAAATAAGTATGGAAGACGACCTAGTTGACTCTGATGATGCCAAATATGGTACCACCAAGTAAATCAATAAGAGCTCAATCTAGTAGAACCTCAAGTGTGCAACAATGGTGAAAATACAACAATATAATGAAGTAGGAGGTGAGGCAAAGAGGAGAAAGACAGTAATAAAAGTGGTTTAGCCTTTTGGGCCGACTCTATTGTGCAGGTGAGTATATGTTTACTATCGAACTAAGCTCATGCACTCAACTTTCTCTCTCTACTACAATTTCAATAGAGTTTTTCTAGGGTTTAGAATTAAGGATCCTTCTCAAGGTAGAATAAGACAAGTATATATAGTGTTAGAGTGGTGCAGTGTGCACCCCAAGAATGTAATAGGCGTGTACAGCATGAAGTAGTCAATATATTACAGCCACTTGTCACCAAAGCATGTAGGTCATGATGAAGAAATATTCCCTCACGTGTGACGGAGATCTAGTTATAACGGTTTTGTGCACGTGGGATTTTCAACCCACGCGCACCCTTCCATGCGTGCCCCAATCCACGCGTTGTTCCAACTGTCAACTATTGACCGCCTAGGTTGGGCCGAGGACGAGTTGTCAAGTAGGATCCTCTGACGTAATGATGACTGCCATGCTGAGTTGTCTTTAGTCGGCCCTCGTCCTCCATGGATGGACGAGGTCGAGAGTACTTGAGTTACAAGACCAGTGATGTTGACATGGTTGATTATGTCTTGAGACGAGGATAAGGCATCAGGTGATCTGTAGGAGGCTGATGACGAGGCATTGCATGCCGAGTCATAACTATCTCTATTTGATAGTCTGACTCTGGTCGTCCTTGGCCGAGTGAGTCCAGTCTGTGGTTGAGTCTATACTTGGTATATCAGACCCCCTAACCATGGACGCTGATGCCTTGTTAGCAAAAAATCTTTGCTAATGGTATTCAGGGCCGAAGGAATCCATAATTTCAAACATTTTGTCTCGATTTTCTTTCTTGAAATGGCGTTCTGTCAAATCTCTTTATCTTAATATGGGTGATCCTAAGTCTAAGGCCAAAATTTTGTAAACACTAAAGAAAACTATAAGGAGAGATTCATTGGAGATGAACTCCGATAAGGATGGTGAACCCTTAGGGAGGCGGGTTACATGACCACTAACCCTTGTGAAATTAATACATATCCAAGACCTAAGGAATCTTAAATTAAACCAAAGAAAATGAAAGAACAAAACCATAAAACATGGGAGTCTACAAGAAAAAAGTGCAATACATTACAAATAAGCACTTACAGTGTGCTATAGAAAAATAACCCATTGTAGTTTATTATTTTAATATTCTTAATAACTTTTTTAGTGGGCTGCAGAAAAATAACACAAAAATAATTACACCAAACATAAAGTGTGACAAAAAATATCATATACAAATATAACTATACGCGCACTTACAGTGTATTTTGACACGAGAAAGAGAAAAAGAAAGAAAGAATTACAATAAAAAAAACACACTATAAAAAAAATTGAAAAAAATAAGATTATATGCTACTGGTGTTGATACCAAAATTAGTATGCTGATATAGACGAATAATAAGAAGACACGTGTCGATCTAGTGGCACAATAGCAACAAGGAAGTCTATTTCCCCGACCAAGTCATACTCACTCCGAGCAGCAAGTGTACTCCGAGGAACTCCTGAACGATGAGCAACTAAGACGGTCCGAGTTGCATATCGGCCACAGCATTGATTGCCAAATAATCAACAGTTCAACTATTCATTAAATGCTAATCATACAGACGTATACTCTTAAAGGGCATTAATTGTTTACCCTTTCACATGTACAGCCCAAGGGCTATAAATACATTGTATCACCCTCATTCAAGGGGACCGGAATTTCTTGATAGAATTACATATCGAGAACTCCAAAACACTTGGCAATAATAGAAACAGTGGACGTAGGCCATTCTTATAAGGCTGAACCACTTTAAAACTCTTTGTCGCATTTATATTTATCTGTGATTAAATAATTAGAAGCAATCTAATTTTTTACATCAACAGATTGGCGTCGTCTGCGGGAAACGACTGTTGTTATCGTTTTTCACCAAAAATCATTCATCATCAATGGCAGATAATCTGGAATCCAGCAATCGAAACGCTGGAAATGCTGGAAATCCTCCAAATCCCTCTGCACCTCCAGATCTGGATGGAATTATAACGAATCTGGCTCAAGGACAAATCGTCATGCAAGAGACAATACGGAAACTCATACAGACCCTTCATGGCGGTGCACCTGCACATTCGGGACAGCGAAGTGGTCAGAGGCAAACCTATTTACTTTCTTCACGATCCAGGCGTACTGAGTCATATCGTAATGAGGAATCTGATGACTTCTCTTATCAACCTGGGCGAACTTCGTCAATACGAGCTACAGATACTGATCAACGTATCACTCTCTCTCTAGAGAGACCCAGTGCCTTGGAAAGACTGAGCAGGGTGTCTCCTTTTAGTCGATTAGGCCCTAGGAGGAATAGGAGTCCGCCTAAGACCATGTCAAGGAGTTTTCGACAACCATCATATCTAAGAGAAGGATCAGCACAATCACGACCGGTTGCTCGTCAAGATAGATCTCAAGAGACCACATCAGAGCAATCAATTGCTCGAACTAACAAGCCCGAGGAGGGAAATGATGCGTGGAAAGGTTCCATTCAGCGGTTGGAGGATAGATTGGGAGAAATGGCTAAGGCGAAGAACACTCTACATCGAACTTTTGTTCAAGGGACACCTTTTGTCCAGGCCATTGTGGATTTTCCTACACCGTCAAAGTTTAAAGCCCCTGTGGTGACCCCCAAATACGATGGAAAGACAGATCATGTTGTTCACATAGAGCAATATTAAGCTCCTGCCGACATCTATGTTGTCCCCGACGAGATGAGATGTAGAGCATTCTCAGGAACTCTTACTGGATCTGCCCAGATATGGTACAATAATCTTCCTCGGGGTAAGATTTCAACTTTCTTTCAACTGGCCGAGTTGTTCATCGGCAATTTCTGTTTTGGAGCAAAGCCAGTAAAACGAGTAGCACACTTGTTAAGTGTTAGACAAAAATCTGGTGAGAGTACTAGAGATTACATAACTCGTTTCAATAACGAGAAGCTGGAAGTCATAGATTATGAAGAAAAGACAGCAATCACCGCCTTGATGAGTGGGTTGTTGCCTAACAAGTTGTATTACACTTTGGCCAAAGATCCACCTACAACTATGTCAGAATTGATGGCAAAAGCGGACAAAATCATGAATGCCGAGGAGGCTATGGCTGCGAAGAAGAATATGGATAAAGAAACCAAAGTGGAAGTCGACAAATCTAAGAAGAATGAGCATAAGGGTAATGGCGGTGATAAGCATTCCAAGAATAATAAGTCGTCATGGGAAGTCCTGAAGAAATTTGATAATTATACTCCTTTAAAAATGGGTATTAATCATGTCTTGGAAGAAATCAAGAATAACGAGGAAGTAAAGTGGCCAAAGAAACTGAGGTCAGACCCTGACACGAGGAATAGGGAGAAATATTGCGAGTTCCATAAGGATCACGGCCATATGACCAAAAATTGCATAGCTCTTCAAAACGAGATTGAAACACTCATCCGAAGAGGGAAGCTAGCAAAGTATGTTGATCGGGGAGGCGAAAGAAGAAATAATGACCGAACTAGAGAAATGTCTAGATCTCCTCGTCGAGCAGAGGAGAAAAAGAAGAGAAACCATGAAGATGATCAAGATGATGACCCCAATCTTCCCAAGAAACCAAGGCAGCCAAAACGAGAGGTATTTTCAATACGCTTTGGGTCATTTGATTGTAATGTCATTACAGGAGGAGATGCAGGAGGAGGAGACCTTACTGCAGAAAGAAAAGCTTACCTCGGTGAGGCTCAGGCTTGCTCATACATTCAACGGATAAATTTAGCTGAAGAGGATCGCCCGAGGAAGGTAAACAAAGAGAATCTGGTCATTGGTTTTTCAAAAAATGACCCTTGCAGGTGTTCTTTACCCTCACGACGACCCTTTGGTGATCAAAATGAGGATGAAAGAAGTAGTGATTTCAAGGGTTCTGGTAGATAATGGTAGTTCGGCAGACATCATGTTCTACTCATGCTTTGACAGTTTAAATTTAAAATTATCTTAATTGGAGCCTTATCACAGACCTCTCCTGGGTTTTGCTAGCGAGAAGGTTTTTCCACTTGGGACGATCAAGTTGGATATATTCATTGGAAATTGGCTGCTTGTCGAACAGAAAGAATACGCTTCTTTGTGATAAATAAGAATGTGCAATCAGCTTACAACATCATCATGGGAAGAGTTGGTTAAAATAAGTTCGAAGCAGTTCCATCTACAGTACATCAGTGTTTAAAATTCCTTACAAATTTTGGAGTAGGAGTTGTGAAAGGTGATCAAAAAGTAGCTCGGGAATGCTATTATTCATCTGTCGAGCAAGAGGAGCTCGAAGAGTCAAGGAAAAAGACTATTACCTACCAGGTGGATGAAGGTACAGAAATTGAAACACTAGATCCCAGAGATGAATCCCAACTTGTAAAAGGACAGGTGGTGGAATCTACAGAAAATGTTATTCTGGACGATGAACACCCTGAACGAACAACTCAGATAGGTTCGTCGTTGGATGCTTCGATAAAACAGGAGTTGATAACTTTCTTGAGAAATAGAAAGAAAACTTTTGCATGGAGTCATGAAGACATGCCAGGAATAGATCCAAACTTTTTATGCCATGAGCTCAATGTGAATAAGGAGATCAAGCCCGTAAAGCAGAGAAGAAGAGTGTTTAGTCCTGAGAAGAATCAAGCTATACAAGAGGAGGTCGAGAAGCTACAGAAAGCCCAATTCATTGAAGATGTGAAATATCCAGACTGGTTAGCAAATGTGGTGATGGTAAAGAAGAAAAATAATAAATGGAGAATGTGTGTTGATTTCACTGATCTCAACAAGGCATGCCCAAAGGATCACTTTCCATTGCCCAGAATTGATCAACTAGTGGATGCTACCTCGGGACACGAGCTGCTCAGCTTCATGGATGCTTACTCTGGTTATAATCAGATCAAAATGAAACCAGAAGACAGGGAGAGTACTTCTTTTATCACCCCTAGGGGAACTTATTGTTATAATGTTATGCCTTTTGGTTTGAAAAATGCAGGAGCAACATACCAGCGGCTGATGAACAAGGTTTTTACCGAACAAATCAGTTGCAATATGGAAGTCTATGTCGATGATATGCTGACAAAGAGCAAGAAAGCTGCTGATCATCTAGTTGACTTAGGTCAGACCTTTGATCAACTGGATAAATACCAAATGAAGCTCAACCCGACGAAGTGCACATTTGGAGTACGAGAAGGAATGTTCCTCGGGTACATTGTCAACCAGCGAGGCATCGAGGCGAATCCAGAAAAGATCAAAGCTCTTTTAGGGTTGCGATCTCCAACGATGAAGAAAGAAGTGCAGAGTCTTACTGGACGAGTTGCAGCGCTCAACAGATTCGTATCCCGAGCAACTGATAGATGCCTCCCATTCTTTAAAACACTTCGAAAAACTTTCGAGTGGAATGATGAATGTGAAAAAGCCTTTTAAGACTTGAAGAAATATTTGGGAGCACCTCCACTGTTGTCCAGACCAGTAATGGGAGAAAAGTTGTACTTGTACCTGGCAGTATCAGAGAATGCAGTCAGCTCGGCATTGATCAAAATGGAGAATAGAGTCCAGAAACCAATTTATTACACAAGTAAGGCTTTCCGAGGTGCAGAGATTAGGTACCCAAAGCTGGAAAAATTGGCATTGGCATTAATTGAGGCAAGTAGAAGAATGAGGCCATATTTCCAGGCCCATACCATCGTCGTGTATACCGACATGCCATTGAGACAAGCCCTTCATAAACCAGAAAAATCAGGGAGACTGATGTACTGGGCAATAGAGCTCGGTGAATATGATATTGTGTATGAACCCAGATCATCACTAAAAGGGCAAGCTGTAGCAGATTTTATAGCAGAGTTTACATATCCTGATACCCCCAAGGAACAAAAGTTGCTCGCTGATCAACCTGTGGATGTTACAGGATCAATAAACACAAGCTCAGACGAACTCCGGTTGGTAAAAGGGCTTGTGGATGTAGAAGGATCATCAAATTCGAACTCAGACCAACTCCGGTGTGTAAAAGGGCGAGAAGAGATGGTCAACGAAGAGCGAGAAATACCAGGGGAGGATGAAAGGAAACAACAAATATTTCACCGAGGAACTCTGTCAGATAAGAAATTTGAAGACGAGTTACCTACATGGAGATTATATGTATATTGGTCATCTTGCACAACAGGTTGTGGAGCAGGGATTGTTTTGAACACCCCAGACGAGATTGACATGGAATATGCCTTGAGATTCCAATTCAAAGCCTCCAATAATGAGGCTGAGTATGAGGCCTTGATAGCAGGTCTTAATTTAGCAAAGATTATGGAAGCGCAACAAGTGATGGTATTCAGTGATTCTCAATTAATTGTGAATCAGTTGACGGGAACATATGCAGTTAAAGGAGAATTAATGGTCAAGTATCATGCAAAGGCGATGGAGTTGTTGGCAGAATTCGATGCCATTCAGTTGATCAGAATACCAAGAATGGAGAATGCACAAGCAGACGCACTGGCCCGACTAGCATCAGCTACTCGTACCGAGCTACGGAGAATGATACCAATTGAAGTATTAATAAGTCGGAGCATAGATGAAGACCTGACGATGAATATTATTACCCATGATTTAGGACCATCTTGGATGGATCCCATCAGGGCATATGTTAAGGAAGGATAATTACCGGAGGATAAGCTCGCTGCCAAGAAATTGAAGTTTAAAGTTGCTCGGTATGTACTAACTAATGGTGTTTTGTATAGACGAGGAATTATGGCAGGTTTGCAAAGATGTGTACATCCCTCCGAGGTGAAAGAATTAATTGAAGAGATACATAAAGGGTCCTGTGGAGCCCATGTAGCAGGTCGGACACTTTTGCAAAGGGTGATGACGCAGGGATACTACTGGGGGATACTACTGGCCAACGATGAGGGCTGATTGTATAGCCTATGCTAAGAGATGTGATAAATGCCAACGTTTTTCCTCCATCCGATGAACTCCACAAGCATTGTTGACACCCATAACTTCCCCTTGGCCATTTGCCATGTGGGGAATGGATTTGGTTGGACCACTGCCAATGACCCGAGGAAGATTCAAGTACCTCGTCGTCACAGTGGATTATTTTACTAAGTGGGTAAAAGCTGAGCCCCTTATTGATATGACATACGAGAAGGTGTACCAATTCGTTGGAAGAACATCATCTGCCGATATGGTCTCCCTCATGCCTTCATCACAGACCATGGAACACAATTTGATAACGAGGAGTTTGCCGCCTATTGTCATCAGTCAAACATTTTGAAGGTTCATTCAGCACCAGGCCATCCTCAAAGTAATGGACAGACTGAAGTGACAAATATAACATTACTAAATGGTTTGAAGAAGAGGCTAAATGAGGCTAAAGCTAATTGGATTAATGAGCTACAATCAGTATTGTGGGCTTACTGAACAACTCCCCAAGCAGCAACTGGAGAATCACCATATATGATGGCGTTTGGAAGTGAGGCCGTAATACCTGCCGAGTTGGGTCTTCCAACACATAGAGTGTTGAACTTCAATTCCCCAGTCAGCGACTTAATGAGAAGATTAGATTTGTACATGCTCGAGGAGGTTAGAGAAGAGGCAGCCATTAGGAATGCTGCTTACCAACAACGAACAGCTATGTTCTACAACAAGAGGGTGAAGAAATGCGACTTAAAAGAAGGAGATTACGTGCTAAAGAAGGTCATTCAGAAGCACAATAAGTTGGAAGAAAACTGGCATGGGCCTTACCGAGTTATAGAAGTTGTTCGACCAGGAACATACCGAATAGCGACTCTAGAAGGAGAGGAATTTAAGAATGCATGGAATGCTGAACACCTACGCAAGTATTATCAGTGATGTAAAATGTAAAGCAGTTCCATCAATATGAATAAAACGATGATATTTCGCCATCTTCTCTCCTTTTATTGAAAGTATTTCGGGGAATACTAGTGTGTGTAACACTACGCTGCTCGGGAGTAAAAATAACACGATAGTTCAAGCTCAGACCAACTTCGGTTGGTAAAAGGGCGAGAACACGATAGTTCTAACTCAGACCAACTCCGGTTGGTAAAAGGGTGAGAACAAACCATACTCCTTTGGTTAGGAGGCGTACACTAGCTCAGACCAACTCCGGTTGGTAAAAGGGCGAGTGGACATGATAGTTCTAACTCAGACCAATTCCGACTGGTAAAAGGGAAAGAACATGATAGTTCAAGCTCAGACCAACTCCGGTTGGTAAAAGGGAGAGAACAAACCATACTCCTTTGGTTAGGAGGCTGACACTGGCTCAGACCAATTTTGGTAAAAGGGCAAGTGGACATGATAGTTTGAACTCAGACCAACTCCGATTGGTAAAAGGGCGAGAACAACACTCCTAAAAATGCCAATCTCGATTGGTTAGGAAACAAGATATGCTCTCAAATGCTAACTTATGTTGGTCGGGAGGTAAATTTATTACATAAAATACAAAAGTTCCTCGCAGAATAAAATATTCCAAGCTGAACCAAGTATGGTTGGTCGAGGATCAAAACCCACTAACTGTAGTTGGTCGACGAGGACAAAATATTCCAAATTGAACCAAGTATGGTTGGTCGGGGATCAAAACCCACTAACTGTAGTTGGTCGACGAGGAGAAAATATTCCAAATTGTACCAAGTATAGCTGGTCGGGGATAAAAACCCACTAACTATAATTGGTCGACGAGCACAATTTAACAACCTTGGTTGGTTGAAAAAATTTTAAACATTTTTATACTCATTACTTTATTATTAAGTGATCGAGCAATATTACTAATACTTGTAATTTTTTATTACTAAGTTGGTCGATGAACCACACAATATTGTTATGCAAGCACAAATATAAAGTGTTTGACAAATACAAGACAATAGCAATACAAATTTGCGAACAAAAATGAAACTCTTTCATTGAATTCAAAATGAATTACACAAATTTATTACATTGATATTAAGTTGTGTACTAATTATTACATCAGAATTCCCTATTCTATTGGTCTTTTCCCTTCTGCTTTTGAAATAGGCTCCTCGCCAGCAGGAGGATCTTCCAGGCAAAGGGGAAAATTAATGAAGTTAATATCTCGAAGCATTCTGACGTTCATTATTGAAGGTGTGTCTAGTAGATGCTCGGGATGAGATACCTCAATCTGAGAATGAAGATTGTAATCACCAAGGTATTTTGCAATTAAGCTCCGAGGAATGGCACGAGCTGGGATCCATTCCATGTCCAAATTATACGGTGGCACAGGCAAGTCCAGTACCCCAGGATCATAATAGTCCCACAGGTAGTGTCCTTGTTCGAGCTTCAGCACGCCCAAGGCATTCAGCCAACCTTGCTTGTAGCCCTCATTATTGGCATTCTGGATATGATCATCTAAATGAAATAGTGTTTCGTTGTATCCAGCCATCCAGAACTCCCTGGGCTGTTTGTGAAATTGAAATGTCAACCTTTCAAGCTTCTCGTGAAGACTCTGGATGAAAAGTTCATTAGTCGCTAACACTGATGTCTTTGAAGATAGTTGTTGTTCCAGATCTCTAATTTTCTTTAACATGTCAGACAAAGCTTGGTTCTTAGCCATTAATTGGAATGCTTGGTTTTCCAACGCTGATTGAGTACGAGCTTCTTCAACAGTACGACGAAGACCTATTGGTCGTCCCCGAGCAGGTTGAGTACTTTTTTCCTCGACAACATTCTGAGCAACTCTTCCTCGTCCACGAGAACCTCTTCCTCGTCCCCGAATAGCAGTAGAAGGCCCAGCTCTTCTCAAAGCCTCTAGCTCTTCTCGCAACTTGGCATTTTCCACTTCTAAAAATGAGAATCCTTCATCGGTGACAGGTACCAAGGCAGTGGAAGACGAAGCAGCAGACCTCAGCTGAGCTAGTTCTTTTTGCAGATTGTTGCTTTTCTGTTCCAATAGCTCAGCGATTTTCCTGTGCCCTTCGACATCTGCTTTCAATGTTCTCTCTCTCACTTCATAGCCAACAAGCATCTTGTTGTAGCCTGTTTCAGCACTAAGTTGTTTGAGTTTCTTCTCATATCCTTCGTGCAAAAGAGCTGAAGACTCTTTATACTGCTGCTGAAGTTCATCGAGAGTACCTTGCAAGTCTTCAATCATTTCGTAGTAAGCCACATTATTGGCCACAGCTCGGTCAAGTAAGCATTTCAGGTACTGATAAGCTTCGATTGCCTGCTCTGAAGCATCCTGACCAAGGATGTCAGCAACTTCTGATGCACTCAGGTTTGTGTGACCAGCCTTATAATACTCATGACATTGCTTCATCATCTTTGTATCATTAGCAGACAACAGATCCATCGTGGCCAAAAACTAGCAGAGAAAGAAAAAGTAATCATCAAAAAGAAGATCAAGACAGAGTACAAATAGAAAAGAGACAATCATATGGAAGAAAAGAACTCAAATTTTATTAGATCATAATGCAGAGTTAAAAAGATCTTGGTTACACTTGAAAAAGAAGAAAAATAGAAAGAGAATACCGAACAACTTCACACCTTTTCCTTGTCTCCCAAGACTTTCTCGGGAGGCTGGGACGAGGAGCTTGGTTGCTCGGTTGGAACAATGAGTTGGTTGGCTAAAGCTGGAACTTGTTCAGGAGGAGCAGGCAGAGATGGAAGCTCCTCGTCGGCAGGCTGAGTAAGGATTGGATCACCCACTGCCATGGAAGATTCTTCAGAGGCTACTTCGTCCTCTTCTTCATCTTCAATAACTGGGGGAGGACCAGGGAGATGCTGTTGAAACAGTTCTCAGTCCTCATTAATCTTTAACTCTTGCAGGGAAGCAACCCAACCATCTCGGAAGTATTTAAGACTCCCATATTGCACTTGAGTCATCATGGCTGCTACCCCCCTGTTCCACCCTTTGTCCCAACCAGTGCGGAAAGATTTTTTCACCGCCATTTTTCTTTTAATTTTCTCCGAGGAGAGCTTCTCGGATAGAAGATCCTCGGTGGCCTTCAACTTAGCCTCCACCTCCTCCTTCTGACGATTTACTTCTCGCAGAAGGGTTAGATCTTCCTCAGCCAATTTAAACTTATTTTCAAGCTCCCCAAAGTTCGTGAGCTTCTCGGCATACTTCTTTTTCTCTTTCTCCAAATCCTTCACTTTATTTTCCAAACCCTTGGAAACTTCAACGAGCTGCACCTTCTCTGCCTCAACTGTAGCCAATTTTTTCTCCCAATCAGCCCTATCCTCATCATGCTTTTGACGGGAATCCTTCAAAGATTTGGTCAATCTTGATAAAGCATCCTCCACTCCGGACGAGGAGCTAGAAGCCTTGATCGCTTCATCCTTCTTCACAATGGTGTTAAAGAAACTCACCAGCTGAAAGAAAGGAGATAATAATAAGTCAGCACAGAGACACATGTATTGAGGGAAAGAAAGAAAATTCAGAATATGAGAAACTTACTGAAGCAATGTGACGAGTAGCCAAGGATGTAAGCACATCCCTAGACATATTCTCCTCAATTCCTTGGACTTCAGGAATGGTCCAAGTCTTCACCGAGCTCATAGCTGAGCTCGGAGGAATAATAGTTGGAACACCAGCTCCACTAACTTGGAGCTGGGGAATGGTTTCAACTAAAGTGATCGAGGAGGATTTCTTCAGTCTCCTCAGTGGCATTTCAACAGTTTCAACCAAAGAAGAGCTTTTGGTTGGAGAGATGGTGACCACTTCCACAGGTGCATCCTTCTTGCTCGGAGCCACTGGGGGCTTCTCGGCAGCCTTTTGAGGAGCAACAGAAGGAGCAGCATCTACTTTCATTGTCCCCTTTGGCACGTCATTCTTGCTTCTTTTTCCATCTCCAGCAGAGGTAGTCTCCTCAAAGATAGAAGGAACTCTTCTTTTCCCCATTTTCTGACTCAGAGGAATGTGAGATTCTGGAGAAGAGTCCTCGGGAATTGACACTGGATCACTAGTGCTGACCACAGGACGAGCAGTAAAGGATGATGTATAGCTCCTGTACTGCAACAAGTATGAAGCAGACCTGATGTGCTCGTCTGCAACTTTCTGATGAAAACTCCAGATAAGTTTCAAATGCTTAATATTCACTTCTGATTCTTTTGGAGTCTTTCTTTTTCTGTCAACTACAAACAAATACATATTGAAATGTCAATCACACATTTATTCAAACATGATGAGATCATAATTTCAGAAATAAAATAAGATGGAAATAACCTATCCCATTGCCATATGGAGGGCATCTGGGACCTTGATATACTTCATCTCCAATTAAAGGGGCATGTTGCTAATTTTTGATAACTACCCCATGTTCAAAATAATCTCTATTGGCATCAGGGAGGTTGACTATTAAGGCCCTATTCAAAAATCTAGTTTTTAAATAAAAAAGATTGTCTAGAACAGCCCATCTATAACAGTACATAATCTCATGAATTCCTATACGAGTTCCATGAGTTTGATTTAACCTATACACCCCATTAACTATTCTCCATGTGTTGGGGGCTATTTTTGCAAGGACAACATCGAAATAATGACAGAACTCTAAGCACAAAGGGTTTGGTGGAAAAGAAAATCCACATTCAGCAATACAGAGGCTGGGGAACCAGTGTCCCTCAGCTAAACGAAAGTAATCTAAAGGCTCAGAAAGATCCTCCAGAGTTACCCAAGATGAAATAGAAAAATCAGAACGAAATTTCTCGAGAGATTCGATAACATAAACCATGGCGAATAAAATAAATGAAGAAGAAGGAAGAAGATCTTACAGGAAAAAGGGAGATCTGTTGACAACGAACGAAGAAAAGGACGAACGCACAAGAGAGAGAAAGACTATGGAAAACTCGAAAGCAGAAATTGGAAAAGGTAGAAGACGATGGGATTGCCTATGAAGCTTAAATACTTTGCTTTGGGAAACGGCAAAAGAAATGATTACAAAATAGAAACTATTACGCTACTGGCGGCTAAAAGGACAAAAGGTGCGCGAAGATCGAAGCGCTTACAAAAATTCAAAAAGCGGATTCTGCGAATTTGGAAGGACATTCGAATACGAAGAAAATGCTCCTAAAAACCAGGAAGGTCATTTAATATTTCCATATAACGAGAAGGAATGTTCCATACTCCTCAAAGTTCAAAATATGAAACATTGGGGGCTTATGTTGATACCAAAATTAGTATGCTGATATAGACGAATAATAAGAAGACACATGTCGATCTACGTGGCACAATAGCAACGAGGAAGTCTATTTCCCCGACCAAGTCATACTCACTCCGAGCAGCAAGTGTACTCCGAGGAACTCCAACACTCCGAGGAACTCCTGAACGACGAGCAACTAAGACGGTCCGAACTGCATCTCGGCCACAGCATTGATTGCCAGATAATCAACAGTTCAACTATTCATTAAATATTAATCATACAGACGTATACTCTTAAAGGGCATTAATTGTTTACCCTTTCACATGTACAGCCCAAGGGCTATAAATACATTGTATCACCCTCCTTCAAGGGGACCGGAATTTCTTGATAGAATTACATATCGAGAACTCCAAAACACTTGGCAATAACAGAAACAGTGGACGTAGGCCATTCTTATAAGGCTGAACCACTTTAAATCGCTTTGTCTCATTTATATTTATCTGTGATTAAATAATTAGAAACAATCTAATTTTTTACATCAACAATTGGAATTACTATTATTTTTTAATGAAATTAATTTCTTTGCAGGGGTCAAATTACAAAAACAATGAAATCTGGAAATTTTCAAGAAAAAAAAATTTATTATTTTCGAATTTTACAAAATTTTAGGTACTTTTGTAAGATAACTAGTGCCAAAAACATCTATTTACTTACAAAAGATTTTAAATCTGATTTTTGTTTTTTTTTACATTCTCGAACTAATAAAAAAATGCTTTAGAATTTTTTATTTTTTATTTTTTTATTTTTGTATTCTGAATTTTTTATTTTTTAATTTAAACTAGTCCGAGAGTTAATCTTTTAAAATCGATCGAAATACCCGACAACGGAGCTAAAAACTTGTTTATCAAATTTTAAATGTTAAAATTACCACAAGTGCACAGGTATTGAAATATATCGAGTGTAAATACGGGTCGAGCTCAAAGATTTGGTCAATTTTTATAAACTATCGACTTTTCAACTAGACAAAAGAGTATAAAGATATTATGTAGAGATAAAATAAAATAAAATAATTATAAATAAATGAACACAAATTTTATAACAAGCATGGAGATATTACTAGGATTTCAGATCCGTTTACCATTTTCATTCATTTATGATTAATTAGTCTAACTCGTAATTCCCTTTTATAACTCAAAATTGTATAGACTCTCTTCGCGTAAATTTCGAATGTTCAAAACGTGAAAGTTTAAATAAATATTTGTATATCTCTTTTTAGATGCCCAAAATTCTTATTGCCTTAAAAATATCACTCCTAAGCATTAATTGTCAAACGTAAGTAAGGACTATCAAACAATTTAACAGAAGCATAATCCATCAAACGTTAGTACATAAAATCAAAGGATGTAAGTAAAATAATTAATTTCGAAGGTTTAAGATATCACTCTCGTGACTATTTAAATTAATATCAAAATTTTAAAACGTTTTTGAAACAAGTAGGGAATTTAAACTAATTAAACCAATTAAATCATACACCAATTAATCATGGTAAATTTCACCTCATCTTAGCAATTAAATGAAACTAACATCATAATTGAAACAATAAAATTGCAATATGAAATACTAATTGTCATTAATAATAGTCAACTTACGAATTTGAAGTTCCAATATTTGAATGCCACTATAATAAGGTCAACCCCAAACTTGCACACATATTGTTTTAGGAACATCAAAAATAAAAATACCAAAATTTATTATTTTTGATGCCTCTAAAAATTACTCTCTAAAAACTCCTCACCTATACAAATCTGTGAAAAATATCATTTTTTCCCCCTCCTGAGAAATTCTCCTTCATTTATAGCTTCCGCACCTCCCGATAAACAAATAGACATTAGATTAAATATTAAACTTGGGACAATTGGTCTAAAAACATGGGTCTTAACATAGGAAAAAGGGGATAAAAGGTGACAATCAAAAGGATTAAAAGCATAAAAGACAAATTAATGCAAGAAGGACAAAAGAAAAGAATTGTGGAAGAAAGGAGAATTCTCGGATGAGTGGGAATAAATAGGCATGGGAGAGAAATAATTAAAAAAAGGAAAAGTGAAATGATTTGCAAATAAGAAAAATGAATGGGGAGGAGAGATATCTCGGGTAACAAAGCTAAAAAATGACAACATAAAAACAGAAAGAATAAATAAATTAAAAAAAAAAGACAAAAGAAGGAATCAAAAAGGTTGACATCATCTCGGCCAAAGGGAAGTACAAGGCATGTGTGTGTACTTCATATATTAGTATATGTATATATATATATATACATAGTGTGTGTGTGTGTGTGTGTGTGTGAGTGTGTGTGTGTCTACATGTGTGTATATATATAAATATAGTGTATGAGTGTGTATATACATGTATAAGTATATAAGCACGGTGTAAAAAGGTAATAATATATATGCATACATATAAAATACTCAAGAGTAATGTTATGAGTCCCAATTACACCCCCAAATCAATCCAAATAAATTAACATACCCTTAACATACTGTACAATGTCATTATTAAATTTTTTTTAAAAAGGTACAATATTTTAATATTATCATAACTCATTTGGGAGAGGACTTAGGACATTCTATTGAGACTCAAATCATTATTCTTGAATAAAAATAAAATTATATACAAACTAATAAAATAAAAATGACATTCACCTATAATAATAAACATTGACGCGTATATACTACTGTTACTAAAAATATAATACCACACACACACACACACACACACACACACATATATATATATATATATATGATAAAATACATACACGCAACACATGAAAGGTTAGGGAAGGCGATGGATATGGTTTGGGATGGAGTTTAATGGGTAATTGGCTATCTCGGATCACATAAAATCTAGCTTTAGCGCTTTTGACCACATTTTTATCGCAATTAACTTGAATTATGCATTTGGATATTGCAATTGTATATTCACCTACATGATAAAAAAAATTACACAAATAGGGCCAATATTAATAAGAACTGATAAATAAATGAGTTTTTTATTTAGCATATAAATATACCCCCACAGTTGCTAAAATTGCATTATTAGCTCGAATTATGTTCAATGTTTCATTTTCTTCTAAATAATAAAAAAGACTCTAAAAGCTCATTATTGATGATACAACGAGCCTAAAATAAAAAATAATGCACTCATTAAGCAGTGTTTGGATAGGATGGAGCAGGAAATCCAGAGGGACAAACGTAAGTGCTTTGAGATCACTCATACCCTTATGGTGTAATCCATAGGGACAAACGTAAAGCTCGTAGCCAAAGAAGGATATCACGGGGTAACCCAAATCTCTTTCACTAAAGGAGATCCCAAGAAAGAAGGAATCGACCCAGTAGTCGCCATGTCAAGGAAGACCATTGTAATCTCATATGGAAGGAGATGAACGACCTCCCAGTTCATTGAGGATACATGACTACCAAGGAGCTATCTAGAAGAGCCATTATCTTCGAATTGAACTCGTCGTTCACTCGATCAATCGAAGACTTTAAACCACCAAAGAAGTTCACTAAGACAAGATTCAAAATATACGATGGGAAGATAGATCACATTGACTATGTTTGCTACTACCGCAAAGCCATGATGATCTGGAACAACAACAAACCTCTTGTGGCTGAATATTTTCCTTAAGCTTGGGGGATGTAGCGCAAAATTGGTTTGAAAATCCATCTCACATATCCATATACAACTTCAAATAGATTGTAAAAGCCTTTAGTGATATTTATCACAAGTAGCATCCACCCCAAAATGGATGTTCTCTTCATGATGAAGAAAAAGGCCCAGCAAACCCTAAGTGAGTATGTCAGGTTATACTAAGAGGTCTAAGATGGGGTGGAAGATTGCACTGAATAAGTCCTAGTATCCTAAATCAATATTGGTCTGTCGAATAACTCCATGTTGTACCACTCCCTCACTAAGAAGGAGGCGACCACTATCGATGATCTAATCTCAGGGATTGAAAAATATGCCAAGGTAAAAGATGTGGTCACGGGAACAAACCAGGAAAACACTCAACAAAATGAAAACAAGAACGGAGACAAAGATCTTGTTCCCAAAAGGGGTTAAAAATCATTATGGCGAATCAAAGGGAGAAGAGAAGAAAGATTCTAATAAAGCTCATCGTGCCATCAACATCGTCCTCAAGGAACCAATATACAAGATTTTAGCCAAGATCAAGGACCAACAATATTTCAAGTAACCAATAAACATAGAGGGATACCCTTCTAAGATAAATACTATCCTAAGAAGTTCTCACCATAAGGAATATGGGCATAAGACATAGAATCGTAAGGAATTAAAGTCACACCTGGAAGATTCAGCCTAGGCAGTCTATCTAGATGATTTCATCTAGAATATAAATAAATAAAAAGTCTAGTATAATGTGATCAAAATTCAGATAATAATAAATTAGGGCACAAGTTTGCTATGATCCACTAAGCCTCAAAACCTAACCAGATCAAAGTGAATGTTGTAAGAATGGATATACAAAAGAAAATTGCAGTAGTAGAGTCTTTTCAAATTGACCCGATCAAGCCTACTATCGACAAACATCTTCCATTAGAAGAAATAAACTATGCCAATCATATCATCATCACTGAAAAGAATCTAGTCAAGGTCAGGACTCCATATCGTGACGCTCTAGTAATCACACTCAAAATTACTAATTGGGATGTGAAACAAGGGAGAAACTTGGAGATCATATACCTAAAAAAATTCAACCAACTTAACTTAAGAATGGAATACCTAAAGGTGGTGACTATCGTTTTGGTCAAATTTATAGGAAAAATGACTAGGCCATCAAGAAAGGTTATGCTTTCAGTGAAAATTGGAAACATATCAAAGTTGATTGAATTTCTAGTCATAGAAATTGAATCCCCATATAATGCGATCCTTGGAAGAGGATGGTTGTACACAATTAACGCATTCCCGTCTACTTACCATCAAAAGCTCAAATGCATCATTGATCAGGGGTAATAGAGATACGTGGAATATAAGCTTTTGCTCAGTAGTGCTTTATTGTAGCCATTGAGACCAAACAGGAGAAGGGGAAGGAGAAAGTGGAGAACGCATAGGAGTTATTCCATTTATATAGAACCTAAAGTATGGGTGATCCTGGGTAGAAGATACGAGATTATCCTCGAACGATATGGTCATGGAACCACTCCAAGAGGTTCCATTTGATGATTCTCACCCACATAAAAACTTTCTCATTGGAAGATATTTCATCGACAACGAGAAAAAAGAACTTATCTCCTTAAAGACAATCAAGACGTGTCCTTGTGGTAGCCATAAAATATGATCGACATAAATCCTGAAGTAATGTGTCATAAGCTTCATGTTAATTCATCATTCCCAACAAAAATGTGAATGACTCGGTGAACACCCCTCGAAAAGGCAAGGGGGATAGAATAAGAGGTCAAGAAACTTCTGGAGGTAAGGTTTAATAAATAAGTTTAATTCCTCATATGGCTTTCGAATTCAATTGTAGTCAAGAATAGAATTGGGAAGTGGAGATTTTGCATTGACTTCACCAATGTACATAAGACATGTCTCAAGGATAGCTTCCCTCTACCAAAGATTTACCAGTTAGTCAATGCCATAGCCATGCATAAGCGAGTAAGTTTTCTAGACGCTTATTTTAGCTACCATCAACCCCTCAGTTCAAACATGACCAAGAAAAGATGTATTTCATCACCATGCTTAGTCTTTACTGTTGCACAGTTATGTCCTTCGAACAAAGAAATACAGGAGCGGCCTACAAGTGTGTTAGTCACCAAAATGTTTAAACGATAATTGGGGGTACCATGGAAGTGAACATCGATGACATGCTTGTGAAGAGTAAGCAGGAGGATGATCACCTCTCAGATCTTGCAAAGACATTTGAAGTCCTTCAATATTATAAAATGAGGCTCAATGCAACAAAATTCTCCTTTGGAGTACATTACAGTAAATTCCCTTACTACTTGGTAAACCAGAGAGGAATTGAAGAGAATACCTATTTAATTGAAGCAATAAGGATATTTAGCCTCACAAAATCTTTAAGGATGTTCAAAATCTAATTGAAATGCGTTCGGCACTGAATCGATTCCTTTCCAAATCCTTTGAACAATATCGACCTTTCTTTCAATGATTAAAAAGGAGAAAAATGGAGTCTAGAATAATTAATGTTCGAACGCATTAAAGGAGATAAAGAATTACCTCTGTCAACCACCCCTGCTCACGGTTCTTAACCTAAGGGATATATTTTACTTATATCTCTTAATGTTCAACCATGCGATTTGCTCGATTTTGGTCTGTGATAAGGGGGACGCCAAGACCCAATTTACTTCTTCAGCAAAATATTATTATACGCCAAACTGTAATATTTCCCATTGCAAAATTTGGCTTAATCTCTAATGATATCCCTGTGCAAATTAAAATACTACTTTGAGGCACATTCTATCATAGTCATAACCTCTTTTTCGTGGAAATCAGTCCTCAAAAGGTCAACCTCTCTGAATGGATATCCAAATGGTCAACGGAATTAGGGAGGTTTTATATCCATTATCAACCTAGAACCATATTGAAAGGGGAGTTTTTTCCATATTTCATCGCAGAGTTCTTCGAAGAATATCGACATAAAGAGAACCCCAAGTCTAAAAATTAAACGATAGTGGAAGAATTATAGGGGCATAATATACTGACCCTTATGTGGATGGAACACCTAACATAAAGGGATCCATAGTTGGAATAGTGTTATTCACCCCAGATTGCACCATCCTCGAACAGGCTATACAACTTGGCATTAAGGCATCGAATAATGAAGCAGAGTATGAAGTTCCCATAAGAGAACTGAGGAAAACCTTATACCTAGGCGCCTGTCACCTTATTGTATTTTGTGAAATCTAACTAGATAACACTAGAGTGCAATACCTGATATGAACGTATGTCATCTTAACTTAAAATGGCTCAAGAGTCAGTCACTCACTTATAGCATGTACACATATCAAGATTCACAAGGGGAAATAGTTGCCATTCAGATGCCGTGGCCACTTGGGCTTCGGTTATCAAGTCTAACATCAAGGGATTGATACAGGTGGAGTACTTGGCGTAGCCAAGCATCGAGAGGAAATAAAACACCGACCAAGTTTTGACCGTGGAAAAAGATCCCAATTGGATGGACAAGAATAAGTCTCTAATAAAATGGTCCTTCATCGAAGGAAAAAAGGATTAGAAAAGTAAAAGTTTACATAGGCATATTGAATAACTCCCAAAAGGTCGATGGGGGTAAATGCTCTTCGTCTTAGCATATGGAACAGAAGCCATTAGATCACTAAAATCAAGGTTACCAACCACAAAGGACCAATGCATGAACAACAAAATATTTAGTGCAGATCTTGACCTAGTAGACAAAATGATAGGGAAATCCCTAATCAGGTTGGTAGCCTACCAACAGTAGTTAGCAAGGTAGTACAACAAGGGCATGCATTCGATGAAGTTTTAGGTTAGAGATAACGTCCTACGAAAGATCACCAACATTATGAAGAAACCATCAGATGGAAAAATAGGACCAAACTAGGAGGGTCCATTCAATGTCACTAAATAATACCCCCAATGGGACTACCACCTGGAAAAAATGGAGGACAAGGACCGGGCTTAGAATGCAACCAATCTTAAGAAAATTATTTTTAAGTCAAATTTCAGTTTGTTCTTTCTAGTTATTAATTCTTTGAATTAGACACTTAAGTTTTTCCATATTACTTTATTCGATTAGATTTGATTGTTACAAGTGACAGACCAATAATAAACCAAGTTACCTTATTATATGCATTTAACCATACTTTATTTTTACTTACTCTGAAAAATGCCTTATTGAATTGATTACAATATTAGTTGCCACTCTAGGGCTACATGTTTTGTCAATACGGCATAAAGGCATAAAGTATTTCAAAATAACTATTAGGGATCCTTGGAACTTAACAGTCTGACCACATTGGTCGGATAAAATCATATGGGTGGATATCCATGTGAACAGTTCATTCTCTCCAAAATTTGGTACTAGGCCTAAGGAAGAATGTTAAGACACCTCCTAAAAGGTAAGACCGATAAAATATTATAGGGAAACGGAAAGGGGGAATTCCAATACAAATTGAAAACAAATAAGACTATTTTCATTACATTCAAACATTCATTAATTACAAGTTATTTATAAGTATAGATAACTCAATCATCTTTTAGGGCCACTAGTTGGCCCAATTCTAGACGTTCAATGGGCATTCTTTAGGTTGCATTGAGGAATGTCACTATCACTTTCATGGTTGGTCATATTATACCCGATCAACTATAGAGAGACTGAATCAATAGGTACCCATGAATCCATGCTCCCAAAGGGAGGAAGCTTATAATAAGGGGGAGTCCACAGCGTACCAGCAACACAACTAAGAGTCGTGAGGAACTTTGAGGACTACCAAAGCGTTCAATCAGCCATGCTTATTGCCAGATTCTTAGCTTCATTCATATGGATTGGGGCATTTAGCAGGCCTTCATCATATCTGTCAACCCAAATTGCATGACGATGCTTCCAGAACTGATATCTTAGCCTCAATATACTCTTATCCAGGCCTCTTCTGATCATTTTTCTTTGATAAAAATTTTGTTCAACCTCACTGAGCTCCTGCCTTAAGCTAACATTTTCATTCTATAATAAATTGGCAATATTCATTATCTCTTCGAGCTCGACTTGAAGACTCATGAGTTTACCATTTTGATCGCTATAAAGTGACGTCGACCTTTGGAGTAACTGGTAAATAAACAAGATGGCCATCCCAGTTTGATTAGAAGCATCACATAATGTCTAAGTCATTATTTCCTTAGACCGTTGGTGCAAGAACAAAATAATTACCCGACTATAGAAATGGATGAAGTTAATTTATTGTTTAATAAAAATACACAAAAAATGCACAAGTAATCTATAAAGTGAACAATCCATATAAGGAGGATTAAAGGAAAAAAGTCTTTCCAAATTAAAAAATTATATATTGGTAAATGCCCTTACATGGAGAAAATCAGGAAAGAAAAAAATAGTAAAAATTATAAGAAGTTCCTAAAGAGTACAAAATTGTAGGAGTATTCTCTTTGGGACCTTATATAATCTTGTCTTCTGATTCTTCTTTTTCTTCTTCTCAATCCTCTAAGTTGGGAGGGAAGCTAGGATTATGCTCGACAAATAACTCTGAGTCCCCAGCAACAATAGCCTTTACCAAGGCCTTGTCCAAATCCTTTTAGAAAAAGGACTTTTAAACAAAGATCAATTACTTTTGAGCATTATTGAAAGCTTTGTCCCAACCGATTTCAAAGGAAGCATTATTTTCATCCAACACTATCGCAAGGTTATGGGCAGACTCTTGGTTCACTTTCTCCAAGGTCGCTAACTTGGCCTTCAAGTGGAGGATCTTCTTATCTTAGGCCTTTAGCTTGTACTCCCCCTTAGTCATCTTGGCCATAGAAGCGTACAAGGCCTTTTGGGCATTATTCAAAGTGAACCCTAGGTCACGAATCTCTTTGTTCCAATCGACACTCTTGTCAATAAGATTGACAAAGACCACGTTGAACTGCTAAGAAAAAAGTTGACAATAAAGATAGTATCAATCAATAAATCAAATTCACTATAGAAAAAATAGAGATCATCCATCACTTACTAGACATAACACTTGAGACGAGTGCATAGATAATATTCATGAGGTCAAACTAGCAACCAAAGACTGGTCCCCAGGGAGGCAGGCTCCTCTCAAAAGATTAAGAGCGAGATTTGGCTTCTTGGCGATTGAACCCTCATTAGGGTCCTTCCCATTGCTAAGGACAGCATCCATCAACTTGTAAGTCGAGGATGGATTACAATGATGTTCGTTGGCTTGATCTTTTTTGTAAGGTTTGACTGTTTCTTATATGAGGAATATTCCACGAAAACAGGGTTTGAAGGATCCCGACCTCCTTTCTCTTAGTTTCACAAATAGTGGGGGAGGTTGGGTAGATAGTGCCACCCAATAGGCTGAGTATCTTCCTTCTTTATTCCATGTCATCTTTTGAGGAGGTGGAGATGACCACTGGAATAAAAGAAATATCTAAAGGCTCAAAAGTATCTGAGGTGCTACCACTGGAAGGATAATGGTCGATTTATCCCTTTGGGATCTCTAGGTCCCTATCAACCGCTCAAAAAAGGAACGATGTGGTTTATAAATTGTAAGAAATCAATAAAGTAGACAACATGGGATGATCGAGATCTCCAAGCCTCTGTCTGATCAACCAAATCTTTTTCAATGCGAAAAAGTTAACTTCTTCTGGTTTGGCCTCTTTCTTCTTCCAAGGAAGTAAACAATGAAAAGGAAAATTGTCACAATAATACACAAATTCAAGAAATAGAAATATTAAAAGGAATTTCAGAAAATAAATAACTTGTACCCAAGGAATGGGAGTAAACCTATTATATGCCCCCCACGAGGGCATCTGGGCCCGTTATATGGTTTACCACCCTCAGGAGTGGGAAACTGCTCCTAGTTCTTAACTGTGAAGCCATGTGACCACTATTCCTTATTGGAATCTGGTAGGTTAATGACCAGGATCCTTTCTGCCTTTCTTTCTTTTAGGTAGTAAACCTTCTTAGAGGCCAGTACGCACATGTAGAAAAATGGATTTTTGGGACCCCTGGATGAATCCCATAAATCTCGTTCAAGTGGTTGATGCTATTAATGATTCTCCACATAATATTAGGTGATCACTATGTAGGGAGGTCATTCAAATATTCACAAACCTCTAAGAAAAGGAAGTTTAGGGGGAAAGTAACCCCAGCCTAAACCATGAACTAAGAAAAGATCCAATGGTCTCCTTCAACATTATAGTAATATATAGGACTGAATTTCATTTCAACGGCCATCTAGTTGGGGATGTAACTTTGTTTGAAGGCGTGTATGGTGTTTTTATTGATAACATAAACCATATTCACGGTTGCTCTATACTAAGATAATAATAATAATAATAATAATAATAATAATAATAATAATAATAATAATAATAATAATAATAATAATAATAATAATAATAATAATAATAATAATAATAATAATAATAATAATAATAATAATAATAATAATAATAATAATAATAATAATAATAATAATAATAATAATAATAAGAAGAAGAAGAAGAAGAAGAAGAAGAAGAAGAAGAAGAAGAAGAAGAAGAAGAAGAAGAAGAAGAAGAAGAAGAAGAAGAAAATAAAAGAACTTTGACAAATAAAAATTTTAAAAAGAGGTGAAGAAGATAACTTGTCAATTGTGAAAAGGTAAAGAAATTTCTGAGTCCAAATGATGGCAATAAGGCTGGAAATTTTAAAGGCAATGGGAAATTTTTCATGGTGAAGTCCAAATGACGATAATAAGGTGGTTTAGTGTTTCAGAATAATTTCCAATATTATACCCATGTTCCTCCTAATGACAATTGGCAAGTAACCATCCTTTCAGCTCAGGCAGTCCAAATGACCAGCTTGACCCTCAAACAAGTGGGGCAAAAGACTAGCGTGCCCCCAGAATATAATTGGCAGTTTGACTCTTCACTTTCAAAATAAATTAATTTTGTGCCCTTCTACTATAGCAACAATGAACGATTGATACCGTTCATGACCATAACACGAATGTTTTTAAAAGTCAAAATAAACCTCCGCGACCTTGATCAATTATAGATCTTTGGGGGCAATTGTGAGAGAAATAATCTCCCATGCATGGGAAGGAAGCACGTGCCTTACTAACGTGGTCAAACATCCCCACTGTGAAGATAAGGACTACTAAAGATAACCAATTTTCAAGAATCAAGGAAAGAGATATGGCCAATAATTTGAGGATAACTACCACAATGATTGAGGTTAAAAGAGCTCAATCACTTTTTTCTATAAATTTAAACATAGCCCATAGGAAAAAAAGGAATGTAATTACGAGTATTGAAGATCTATCAATTCAGGGTGCACACGAACTAATGGATCAATTTAACCAACACACAAATCCAAATTTTAATCTCCAATTAATTATTGTGTGCATGAGAATTGTTCTCAAAAATAGATTGGGAATTTTCAGATCAAACATGCAAAAACACAGGAAATGAGGAAAAATTCCTTTATAGTGAAAAACCTTTTATTCAACACTATTGACAGTTTTGAATACAGTCGACTTAAAAACACTTAGATACACTAAGTTATATTCGCAGAGTATTTAAAATGTCAACAGATACGACTCAGCTCCAAAGTCGTCCATAGGTAGCGGTCTACCCTCGGTATCCACCGATGCAGCCTTCTTCCTTCTTTAGTAGTGAAACAGTATTTCAGAAAAATCAGCCGTAGAGAAACGTCTTTGGAAGTCTGTATCACAATAAACCTTATTGATGTTTGTAAAAGTGATCTTGAATATATCTCGTGGGTGAGAAATATGATATGAGATGTTTGATCACAAAAAGATGACTCAAAAGATGTTTTTCTTTATTAAAAAGAGTTTGTGGAATATTGGATCTTGTTCAGCCTTTTTATAAGAAGAGGAGATAAAAAGAATAAACATAAAAGATAATGGGAAGATATTCATTAAAAAACTAAAACTGTGTCAATCGTTTGAACAAAAGGGCGGGTCGTTTGAACAACACCACTCTTGTTCGAATGACGTTTTGAACGAATTCTTCTAACATGATTATAGTGATACCATAAAAGGATATCGTTTTAAACTTCGTTAAACTCGTTTGAACAGGGAATTTAAACGACATAGTAGCATGACCCAAAAGGAAATATCGTTTGAATGAGGGAGGTCTTCGTTCAAATGAAGCGTTGAAATTTCAAAAAAATCTTATAAAAACTTTGAGTTCCTCTAAGAAAATTATTGCCTCATTAAAAAATAAATAAACCCCTAAAATACTCAGAACCTTTTTATCAATCAAAATGCATACTTTTCCAAGTTGTTGAGATGACCAAGTCTTCAATTCTCTGCTAGTCTTCAATAAAGTCTTCAAGTATCGAGAAGTAGTGTTCAAAGATGTGTTTAGGTGACGTGTTTATGTAACGGGATTTGCCAAACCAAAATAAATAAAAATGTGAGCAATCCAGAATTTTGCTCGTACAAATCTCCCCTTTTGGCTATTCCGGTACAAGCACCATCCTAAGCCAAATAGAATCCAATGACTTAATAAAATAATCTACCCTCCCAAATTATAAAATGAAAATGTAACGTAGAATATATGTAATTCTTCAATCATGAAATTGGATCTTTCCTTCTACAAGCATTGTCTTCATTCTGTATGGGTCCAAATTATCATTATCCAAGCGGAACGTCCTACGCAAATGAGACAAAGAAAGATACCATGATGCAAAGAGTTTTAAACTGGAAATAAAAATTCTCCCTCAATTTGTTCTCCCCCTTTTTTCCCGTAATAGGCAAAGGAGTCAAAAGTAAACATGAAATATCGGCATCACATGAAGAAGTAAGATATCAACACAAGCATTATCAAGTAAACATAGGTGATGATAATATCAAAGCCATGTATCAACCAACTATTTTAAAAAAAATCCATTTTTGAATAAAAAGTATAAAATGTACAAAGTATAACACACCGTGTAATAACACAAAAATTTCTGAATCGTCAATATGGAATATAGGGGTGTGAATACTTTCCATAGGTAAATCATCATATGTATTCATAACATGTGCACATGAAGTGTTTAGATACCTCTAACAAAATATCCCAAAGGCTATTTTTGGTGTAAAAATTATGAACTCAAATGAAATCGACTCAACTTAATTAACAAGTCATGAACATAAATGATTCACACACCAATGACGCCAAACTATGTAATGTTTTTCCCAGACATTTTAGTTGTGTAAACCCATTGATCTTCAACTTTAACTCCCTCAAAATCTCACATATATGATGATAAACTCTTAATGATTTTTGAAGAAATTAATGCTCATATGTAGAGAAGAATCAATATATCAAAAAGTGGCCTCGCACTTCTATTTTTATGTGCCTCTAATCTTTTTAGGATTTTTTATGCAAATGGTGGCTTCTCACACAAAGAATATTTTTATCTTTCGTAGCCCCTTTCCATTTCTTAATATATAACAATATTTTTCGAAAGAATGATTTAAATCCGAGCAATGGTTCTCACATCCATAACTTTATCTCTTTTTTACGTTTGGTTTGTTATGAAGTAAGATTGAAATGAGAAAATCATATTTGACAGGTTACAAGTAAGCGCAATGTTCAAACAAGTTCGTTCGCGTGTGAAATTAAGGGGACTAAGAGTTCAATATGTAGAAAGTAATCATCAAATTTCAACATAATGAATCTACACACTATTTAGCACACTATAGAAACGACGTCATGTCTCAAAAGACTATCAAAAGGTCACGTGAAAAAATGGAATGAATGGGTGATCCGGACATCTTGAACGCTCATCCATATATGTTGACAAAAAAATACAAAACTCTTTTTGGATTTTTTTCAAAAACTTTTATTAAGAACAAAATCCTTTTGCCTTTTTCACCTTTTTCTTAAAAATCAAAAATCTTTTTGTATTTTTTAATGTTTTTCAAATAAACAAAACTATATTTGGATTTTGCTACAAATATGAAAATAAAATTTATAAATACAATGATATCACAATGATAATACAATCTAGCAATAGGAATAAGAGATATAATAATAAAAATCATCCTACACTAGATAAGATAAACAAACTCAGTAAATAGTGCAAATACCTAAAGATTTCCGAAGATCCTCGAATCGAAGTGCATCTAAAGGTTTCGTGAATATTTCATCTAACTGACGATTGGTGCTCACAAAGCTCAAGGACACGACCTTCTCCCCAACTAGGTCACGTTTAAAGTGCCGCATATCCTAATGTTCTTAGTGCTCGAATTTTGGATAGGATTATGGAAAATATGGATCGTACTTGTATTATCATAAGAAATAGTCATCATGCCTTGTGAAATACCATAATCCTCCAACATTTGCTTTATCCATAAGAGTTGCGTGCAATAACTCCCGGCGGCAATATACTCAGCCTCCACCGTGGAGAAAAGATATGGAGTTTTGCTTCTTGCTCAACTAAGATAGAAGAGAACTTCCAAAATAGAAACACCCATTCTAAGTTATCCTACAACCATCTACATCCAAGGCCTAATCGGTATCCGAATAGGCAGACAAACAGTCATTGATATCAAAGGAATACCAAATAGCATATGAAGGAGTTGCACTCACGTATTTGATGATAAGTTTAAGTGACAGTAAGTGTTACTCTTCAGGGAACACCTAGTATCATGCACAAACTCTAAAACTAAAGGCAATATCGTGTCGAATAGCGATCAAGTAGAGGAGACTACCTACCATACTACGATAAAGGGTTTTCTCTACATCTTTGCCTAAAGCATCTTAGTTAAGCTTTGTTGAGGTATTCATAGTGGTGCGTGAGTGCTTAGTAGAGTCTAGACGAAATTTCTTCACAAGGTCTCTTGCATATTTGGATTGAGATATGAATATTTCATCCTCAATCTACCTAACCTGGAGACCTAGGAAGAACGTAAGCTCACCTACCATACTCATCTCAATCTCACTCTTCATCTCCTACTCAATGTTGTGATCATGGTGGGAGCATGTGGATCAAAAGACTATATCATCCACATAGACTTAGGCGACCAAAATATCACCACTCTCCCTCCTTATAAATAATGTCCTATTCACTCCCCATCTCTTAAGCCACGAGCTAAGAGATAGAAAGTGAGCCTATCCTACTAAGCATGGGGTTCTTTTTTCAAACCACATAAGGCCTTCTTAAGATAATAGATGTGTCCCGGTTACTTAGGGTCTTCGAACCCCTTTAGTTGTTCCACATAAACCTCCTCCTATAGAATGACATTAAGAAAGGCACTCTTGACATAGATTTGATATAAATTGAAGCGTATATGACATGCTATGGTGAATAGTAAGCGGATGGACTCACTCCTAACAACAGGAGCGAATGTCTCGTCAAATTCAATACCCTCAATATGTGTGTAGTCTTGAGCGACCAACCTAGCCTTATTGCAAACTATGGTACCATTCCCATCTATCTTAATCCTATAAACCCACTTGGCACCTATCACATTAGACTCGCTAGGTTGGGGGACTAACTCCCAAACATCGTTCGTATGAAACTAAAGTAACTCATCTTGCATGGAGGATATCCAATCCTCGTCCTTGAGTACTTCTTTAACATTCTTGGGTTTGGCTAAGTATGTATAGCACATATAGCTAACCATATTTACTAGTTGAGCACGAGTCTTAACACCTAGTTTAGGATCACTAAGTATGGTGGAAGGGTCATGAATTTTTTTAACCCAAGATAGTGTCTCCCTTAAATTAGGAATGGGGTCCACCTTGGTGGCATGAGGAAGGATGGGATCGTCACCAGGGGGTGCATCATCCTCACACTCTGGGCTAGGAGCAATAAATGTCAGTGGCTCATCATCTCGAATCACGAAGTTTATTGACTCCATAATCTTAGAGCTCGAAGGGTTAAAAACCTTGTAATCCCAACTAGTCGATGAATATCCTAAAAATACCCCTCGTCTCTCTGGGATTTGTACTTTCCTAAGTGCTCTATATATCCCAAGATGTAGAAAGTACTCCTAAAGATATAAAAATACGATAGGTTGGATTTCTTCCCTCTCCATAACTCATAAGGGGTGTGAAGTGTATGAAGAATACCCTATTCACCATATGGCATGCAATGCTCACCACCTCTTCCCAAAATGTCTAGGCATCCGATTAATAGTGGCATCGTATTGATTTTATAGGACACGGCACTTGGTTTTAACGAACTCAATCGCATCAAACTTTTCTCTAAGGAATCCTATGATAGAGTATTTAGAAAAGTCATCGACCATCATGAGAATATATCTCTTACCACCTAATCTCTCCGAGTGAGTAGGACCCATAAGATCCATGTGAATCAACTACAAAACATGGGAAGTGGTAATGGTATTCAATTTTCTATGGGGATGTCAAATTTCGTATCCTTGTTGGCAAGGTTCATAAACCAAGGAAGATCGTTTCCCAAGCAATGGTAAGCCATGAATTAGGTCCTTTTTCCCTAATATCTCAAGATCTCCAAAGTTCACATGACCTAGTCGTTGATGCCAAAGGTTCATAGTGGAGACCGTGTCATTGTTGCACACAAAGAAGGACTTAGGCACAATCATATAACAATTATCTATAATCCTCACACCTTGTAGTAAAAGTTCACCATATTGGTCATAAACATTACATTCAGACCGGTCAAACTTTATCGCAAAGTTTGTGTCGCACAGTTGGCTTATGCTAATTAAGTTCACTTTCAACCCTTTCACGTACAACACATTGTCTAATTTAGCGAATCCATGTATCTCAACACATTCACACCCTAAAATACACGACCTAATCCCATCTCCAAAAGTTACTTTACCTTCCTTACGATCCTCAAGGTGGGTGAAAAATGAAATCGTTCCCATCATGTGCCTAGAGCACCCACTATCAAAATACCATTGGAAATTATTTTAACCCTTAAAAGTAATGTCCACGACAAGGGCTTTGACATCTTGCTTAGGTACCCAAGTGGAGGTAACATTTTGTTTCCCTTTATCATTATTGGCTCTAGTCGGAGCATTGGAAGAGTTCTCAAATGTCAAAGACATCCATTGAATTTCTTCCATCAAGCTACGCGAAGTCGTGACAAGAAACTCAACTTGTTCTCCAAGACTAGCAAAGTTTCTAGATCAGTGAGTGGGAGTATGTGTACACCTAGTTCTACCTAATTTATAAAAAAAGACCTCTCCCTTTACAAAAAGTGAAAATATGGACAAGTTTGGGTCTACCTTGGTTCACTTTTCTAGGTTGAACTCTCTTTTTTTGTTTAGGTTGAGGGCCATAAGTATTAATCGCAAATTTAGGAACTGATTTTGGTGCAGTGTGGGAAGTGGATACATAGTCATAATCCATTCCATGCCTCTCACCAAAACCTAAAGTAGGGCCGAGAAGCATCTTCCCTACCTTATTCGATGTATCCTCGATAGTTCACTTGACCTCCCAGGAACGTTTGAGATCTTTTTCATGTTGGGATATAAGGGCTTTAAGTTTTTCATGAATCTCCACGGATGCTTGGATATCTCTCGTAAGACAAACCACCTTGTTAGTTAAGTCGTCATTCTCTCTCTCAAGTAAACAAACTCTTTTTCCCAAAACTTCTCTCACTGAGGAATCACTATTCCTTGCCTCTCTCAACTATGTCTTTAAGGCTAAAACCCTCATAGCTAAACCTTTGTTTTGTTTCTTAATTGTAATGGACTCGGCATAAAGATCAGCTTAGGCACGTTGTAGGTCAGTTCACTCTCACTTAAAATATTTTCCCCCTCACTCTCGTCAAAATGCCCAGACTCACTATCAAGGTCTCCATGTTTAGTAGCTTCCTCATTCGCGTGAGGTTCACTCGGTGTCTAACATGACTATCCATGAATGCGGTGAAGTTACATCCATTTGTTAATTCATCCCCCGAACTCATCGACTCAACCTTGATATTGCTAAGCGTGATGTTGTAAAAATCTTTGCCTTTCTCTTGTCTCTTTAACCTAGTTGGATACCCATTAGCTTTGTGACCATTTACCTCACACTCATAACATCTCTCCTCGTCTTTCAATTGGGAAATCTTTCTTTTCTTTTTCAATTTTTTTCTTGCCCAATTTATATTTTTTATCTTTCTTAAAACTTTTCATTTCTTTGGAAGTATTTTTCTTTCTAAGTTTGAGAAACGTTTTGAATTTTTTTGCATAAAGGGAGAAATCATCTAAATCAAAACTATACTCGAAATCTAACGACACTTTCTCTTTCTTTTTTAGATTGGAATTTTATTGCAATTTCCTTTTCCTCGGGCTTAACAGTTTTAGGAAACATATTTATCTCATACGTTTGTAGATCTCCTACAAGTTATTCAAGCCTAAGAGTATCCAGGATTCCTAAAGAATTTAGCACGATAACCTTAGGAATAAAACGGGTAGGGAAAGATCTCAAAATTTTCTTAAATTCGTGCGTCTCAGGTATTATATCACCTAAATTGAAACTTGAGTTTACTATGTCGGATAGTCATGCGTAAAACATGTTATATGATTTAAGTTCAATCATAGTGATAGTTTCAAATTATGTGGTTAGATTTTGAATCTTATAAGCTTTAACAACATTGGTTCCTTCATGAGTGAGCTGGAAGGTAACCCAAGATTCTTTAGACATATGCACGTCATAATGTGATGGAATTCGTCAAGGGTGATGGCTCCCGAGATGGCACTCAAATCGCGCAAGTTAAAATTGCTCCACTTAAATTCGTCCTCCGTCCATTGAGAGATATGTTTAGGTCCAATGACATTATCAGCAGTTACAACGGGTGGTGTCCGCCCTCTTTCACAAACCAACCAGACACGTTAATCAAATGATTTTAAAGTATACCTCATCCTAGCTTTATAGTAAGCATAATTGGAACCATCAAAAATGGTAATTCGACTATACAAGTTATCCATTAAATTCTGTCTTTTTAAATATCAATAATTTTTTAAAAAAAAATTGGTACCAAGAAATTTTGCAAAAAAAAAGATCACACGATATTTTGGTGTAACCGGCTCTAATACCAATTTGAGAGTGCGCATGAACTAATGGATCAATTTATTTAATTAAATGCACTAACACACAAATCCAAATTTTAGTATTCAATTGATTATGGTGTGCATGAGAATTGTGATCAAAAATAGATTTGCAATTTTCAGACCAAACATTCAAAAACACACTAGATAAGGAAAAATCATTTGCAAGGAAAAACCTTTTTTTATCACTATTGTCCGTTTTGAATACAATCAACTTACAAAACACTTCGATACACTACGTTAGATGAACAGTCTTCAAGACACCAACTGATACGACTCAACTCTAGAGTCGCCACAGGCAGCGGTCTACCCTCGGCATCAACCGATTTAGCCTTTTTCCTTCTTCAGTAGTGAAACCTTGTTTCACAAAATTGGTCGCAGAGAAAAGTATATGCAAGAGTGTATCACAAGAAAACTTCTTGATGTTAGTAAAAGTGATATTGAATAAATCTCAGGGGTAAGGAATATGATATGAGGTGTTCAATCACAAAAGGAGGACTCAAAAGAAGTTTGTCTTTGTTAAAAAGAGTTCTTGGAATATCTCATCATGTTCAACCTTTTTATAATAAGGGAAGATAAAAAGGATAAAAATAAAAGATAATGGGAAAATATTCACTAAAAAAAACCAAAATTGTGTCAGTCGTTCGAATGAAAGGGAAAGTCATTCGAACAACACCGCATATCATTCAAACGACGCTTCAAATGAATGCTTCTAACAAGATTACAGCGAAGCCATAAAAGGATCTCATTTAAAGCTTCACTAAACTCGTTCGAACATGGATTTTAAATGATGTGTCAGTATGAACCAAAAGTAAATCTCGTTCGAACGAGGGAGGGCTTCGTTCAAACGAAGCATTGAATTTTTTAAAACAAATCTAATAAAAATTTGAGATCCTTTGAGAAAATTATTATCTCATAAAAAGTAAGTAAACCCCAGAAAATACTCATAACCTTTTTGTCTATCAAAATGCATACTTCTTCAAAGTTGTTGAGATAATCAAGTCTTCAATTCTTTGATGGTCTTTAACAAAGTCTTCAAGTATCCAAAAGTAGTGTTCGAAGATGAAGTGTTTATGTATCGGGATATGCCAAATCAAAAAAAATAAAAATGTGAGCAATGAAGAATTTTGCTTCTATATCAATAACAAAGTAGAACCTCCCATAGACGTAGGAACATTATCAAACCAAGTACATCGTGTTCTATGTGTGCTTAATTTCTATATTATGTTTGAGATATTTTGTTAAATCTTAAGTAGTAGGATTTAACCACATACACAAGTTATTCAAAGGGGTTACAAAAATTACGAGTCCGACAACAATAAATATTAAGAAGATAACAACCCTGATGGGGAATTAAGATGCTACAACTACAACTATATGCTTCACATCAAATCCAATGTTCCCAAGAGGAAGAGAAAAATATCAAATACGATAAAGGTGGTAAAGTAGATATAAATGGGTAAAGAAGGCAACGAAATCATTATGAAGTGTTTTTGAGGAGTTTACTGACGCGACCACAAATGCGTATCTAGTCTGCGTGCTATATAGGCTCAAGTGCAATCTTGTCGCGTTACTAATAATCCGATAAGTCGGGATCATCTCCACAGGGAACTAGGACGAAAGATCATGATGACTTAGGAACAGAAGACTAACCATAAATTGATTCTTGAGAAGAAAATAGAAAGATGATTAATTGTGAACTAAATGACTACTAACTAAATGCAAAGGAAACTTAACTTTGATTAAACTAAATGCGCAAAAATAAATCTACTGAAGTGAAGTAAATATGAATAAGGGAAAGATAGGTTAGGATACAATCCCCCAAACCCTCGTACATTTACCGAATAGAATACGAGCTTTTGAATTAGAAAGTTGATTGGACCCAGTCTTTAGAAATCCTAATCATTACATATATGAGGGTACTAGCTCGCCTCATACATAATCAAAGGAAAAAATAAAGTGATGTCGAATAGATAACACACACATCGCATCCTTAAACACCCCAGTTACATAGGGCAAATGACGTTAAAATCCTTACAACTGTTCTGCATACTACACAACACGGTTCATTCAATTTTCAATTCAAAGCCTATTTTCTACGTAGATAAATTACATAGAGTCGAGTTCATGCATCCCAACCCTTGGAAACTTAGCCAGGCATGATTAAAGTAAAAACTACCTCAGAATAAAATTTGCAAAAATTCATAGCTATGTGAAAAATTGAGAAGAAATTTGGAACTATGAATTGCAACCTAAATTTAATAACTAATTAAGCTAAACAATGAAAGAAATTAAAAGCATAAATTAAAGAATACTTGCAACAAAGGAATCAGGAACTAAAGCTTGAATCTTGAGTAAATAATGCAAAACTTAAAATCCTAGAGTTCTTAAATGCAAGAGCCCTTTAAAACTAAGAATAATCGAACCCCAAATGTCTGGGAATTAAAATGGAATAAATACTCTACGAAACTACAAGAGTTTGAACTAGATACAACTCTAATTTTGAAAAAGAAAAAATTAGAAATTTGACACCCGGACCAATCCGGCCTGTTTCATCGATTCGGCCAGACGAATACCGGTTCGGTTTATTTTTTCTTCATACTGGATCATTCCAGCCTTTAAATCTATGCAGGAACTTTTAAACTTCCGGACCGGACCGTTTTGGGGGATAATTGAATCGATCTGGTGTCTCATTTTATTCAGTAACTTCACCTGCTCTAGACCGGATCATTTTTGCCTTATACCGGATCGATTTGGAGGTCTTTTTCATTCTTCTTAAGTGGTGATTTTCTCTCATCTTTGAGGTTCCATAACTTCTGATCCGAGACTCAGATTTAGACGTCGTTTCTTCCTAAGTGCTTATAGACTCGAGATCTTCAACTTTCATCTTGGTTCCTTTTCTGAACTCTAGATGTAATGTTACTCTTTTTCCCTCTGACTTTCCTTTCTTTCTCTCTTCCTTGGTTTCTTGGCTTTGAGTTTCCTCTTCTCTTCACTTGCATAAAATACGTGTAAAAAGCATAAAAAATACACAAAACTCGAGGCACAATGTAGGAAAGGTCACTAGCACATATATGAGATGAATTAATGCATTTTACATCATCTGAGGTGCTAAAAGTCTCTAAATTAAGGAGCGAAATTCCGAAGAATTTATGCATAATCAAACTCCCCTAACTTAGAACTTTGCGCGTCCCGAGCAATGTAAAAGAATCATAATTAGGCTCAACCCTTGAAAGTCATTTTATTAAGATAAGATACCTCTTTCGCGGGCAAGCGATTGCATTTAGCATATACAACAAGCCTTTAAACCCTTAAGTTACACTAGTAGGACGAGTTTTGTCTCGTACGGGTTTGAGGTGAATATACCCACAAAATTCGATTATGACTCAAACAAAATTCAAAATATCTAAAAATTGTATAATTCAAAATTTTTGAAAAATAATCACCATAGATTGATATGGTCAAATCTCAATTTGTCGTGTGTGTGTGCGAAGCCAGAAATTTAACCGCAAATCTCCACCGATTGATCATTTCGTTGCATTTTGAAAATTCTTTTTGATTTCAAAATCTCACGGATGCTCTCACAAATGAATCACGCGGATTGTGGATACTTAGCTTAGTATGCGTGATACAAGCAGTAAATGCATTGGATCACGAATTCACACACACACAATTAAAAAATGGAAATTTATGGGTGAAAAGATCACCTCATTGGGTTACAGTCTTTGGAAAACGTGAACATCGCCTCTTATACACACCAGTTAATCTCTTATATTATATTTTTGTGTTTTAACTCTCCATGTAATAATTAACTTCGCAATTCGGACTCGGTTAGGAAGTTAGGAAATTCATAATTGGAAAATCTCCTTATGATGTCCGTTAGTGCTTTTTCGGGCCTTTGCACATTTTCTTTTTTTTCTATTTTTCCATTTTTATTTTCTTGCTCTTTTTTTAGCATTTCTCTATTTTTCTTGCCCCGTTTTATCGCGCCAAATGGACTTAATTTTTGAATTTTCTACTTTTCTCAATTTCGGGCTATTGGGGTTTTTCGGGTTATCAAACGAAAGGGAAAACATTTTATTAGGGTCATATTGGGTTGCAAAAAGGTAAAAAAAAATTACAACTTTTTATGGCTAATGTTTTTGGGTAACAAACGATGGCCTAACTTCATTTATCCGAATTACTAATCAATTTACCATATGCGTCTCGAGATGAATTTTAGTTTACAGATATGTTGGCGCGCTTTTCAAGGCAACATCTCACACGTTTTTCGTAACCGATCAAAATAAAGAATTGAGATCCTCAACGACTTTTTAAAACGCTGAAATGAACTTTGAGTAAACCATTAACTCAGATTGATTTAAAAACTCAGAAAAATTGATAAGCTCAAAATCTCACCGGGTTGGTTAATCTTCACACTTATTTGTTAAGTTGTCAATTTTCGTTCAATTTCCATCTTTGTCAATTTCGGCTTTATGCAATTTGAAATTTAAAAAGTTGAGACTTTAGACAAAACTTCGGTGATATTTTTAAAAAATTTGAATCCCAATTTTTATTTATTTTAAAGAAAAATATTTTTGGCTTTTTCAGAATTTTTCAATTTTTTTGGAATTTTTTTTTTTAATTTTATTAAAAAAAATTGGGGCATTTTGAACTTTGTAAAAATTTGGAAGCGCATGCCCCCCCCCCCCCCCCCCCCCCACAACTTAGACTTTTGCAAATTCCCTATGCAAAAGGACTAAAATCAAAATTAAAGAGAGAATGCATAAAAATGAATAAAGGACAAAATGTAGGAATAAACAAGCAGGTATAAGAACACAAGGATAGATAAGCGAATTCTTCCATTATATATTCGAAGTGCAGGAATGTATAAATGGCAAAATGGAAGAAAATATATCAACCAACCACTCAAACATGCTACCTGGGAGTGGGTGAGAAGAGCTAGGAGCATTCGGGTCATCTGGGTCATAGAAGTAGCTCAGTGGTGGTACACCAATGGTCATATGATAGAGCTCCGCCTGAAGGCGATGCATCATACTAGTGTCACACTGGTATGCTCGACGATCCACATCATGGTCAGTGTGGTATTTATTAATGAACCCGTCAAAGCGCGATTCGAACGTGGTGATGCGTCACTCCAAATCTGCTCCCGGAAGCTCAAAATCAAAATTGATGTCCTCATCATACTCTTCTTCTTATCCTTCGTCCATCTCCACATCAGGAGCCTAGGCCTCTTCTTCCTCTTCATTGTCCTCATCTTCATCTAACTCATCATCATTTGATTCATCTTCCTCTCTCCGTTCCCGGATGATCTCCCTTGTCGCTCGTTTTTTCTGTGTGTGCCCTGCCCATAAGGATTGGGAAGGTGAGTGAAGGTTTGGGGAGGAACAATGTCAGCATCGCCTAAATTGACGTGATGAGCTGAGCATACGGGAGAGGAGATGTACCCTTCTTATCCAAGGTCACATAGAAAATGTCTTTGTAGATAATGCGGGTCAAGTGAATAGGGGTAGTGGGGTCAAAGAGGTTATAAACAAGGGTCGCTTTCCGTGGGCGCATTCCGGAGTCATTTGAGGTTTGGAGGATATTTTCACACACTATTTGGAAAGTGATGCGGGACTTGTCATTCATCCGGGCCACCGGGAATGTCTCGGAGCCCCACTGCTCGCCGAGTGCAATGCGTAACATGCAAGTGGCTTTGTGGGTGGGGACGAGATTGTTGCGATGTGTAAATTGGGTCGGGCGACCCTTTTTTCCTCTAATTTCCAGATTAGAATGTCCAAAGAGAATGGGACGGGAGTGGCGTCAACAAATGCTTGGGAGGTGAATTCAGTAGTGCGAACGAGTGAATCGTAAAAGGCACGCACCTCAGTTTCCCACACCGCCCCGTGAGGCTCGTTGAGGAAATGGCACCACCCCCCTTGGAAGGAAGAGGCTTGTGATGTACTGGGGAAGCTCATTGCTGCTCACTTGGCACTCCATGTGTAATTTTCATATATGGTGAAAAAACTCTCTTGCCATACTTACTCTTGGTATGATCGGAATGCGTCGTTTTCGTCATCAAGAACCTCGGCGGAGGCATATTTTTCTAGGACAACCCTGTTGGACATGTTGGAATGAAGTGGGTTTGAGTTAAAATATAGAAGAGAGAGTAAGAGAGTTGGGATAATGGAGTGGTGGTGAAATGGGGGAGAAGGATGTGAATTTATAGACGTTTGGTGAAGGGAAAGGGTGACTTTTGGAGGGAAAATGGGGTGGATTTTAGGGGGAAATGTATGGGAAAGTGGGTAGGGATGAATATAAAGGGAATAATATGGATTGAGGGAATGGGGGGTGTATCTTGGTAAGGGTTAAGAAGTTGCAGACATCGGACCGAACCGGGTCCCAGGACCGAATCGGTCCAATCCCTTTTTTTTATTTTCGATTTCCGTATATCTGGATCGATGCGGTTGTCAGGGGCGGACCGGTTCGGTCCTTCAAGACTTTTTGCTTCCATTTTTTGCAGAATTCACTCTTTTATCTCAATTTTTGAATGTTCCCACCACTTGTACCTACGCATCATTGACCTAAATTCTCACACCGCTTTCTTCGAAAACCTAGACACGTTCTCGATGTGTATTATCCCGCACTTATCTTATGTGACCTATACCTATCGACTCTAACTAACCTAACCGACTCACATCTACTATACACAAGAGTCACCCCATACGCATCGGGGGTGCGATGACCTTCTCGTACTTCTCAATCAATCCCCACAGATGGGGTCTGACAACCAAATGGTGTCGGCTTCTTTAATACACGCCCCAAAGTACAGTTTGAGGCGTTGGCCATTCACCTTGAAAGTATTTCCCCCTTTTTCTTCTTCTAACTCTATAGCTCCGTAGGGGAATACTTCTCTAACCACAAATGTACCCATTCAGCTTGAACGTAATTTGTCGATAAACAAGTGTAATCGAGAGTTGTACAGAAGAACTTTTTATCCCAGATGAAACTTTTACGTCAAATTATCTTGTCATGCGTGAGTTTCATTCATTCCTTTGAAATTTTAGCATTCTCATATGCGTCATTACGCATCTCTTCCAACTTGTTCAATTGAAGCTTGCGAGATTCAGTGGCTTTATTGAGATTGTAGTTCAACCTCTAGATGGCCCAATAGGCTTTGTGCTCTAGATCCATGGGGAGATGTAAAGGCTTACCATAGACAAAACGAAATGGGGACATCCTGAGGGGGTCCTTGTAGGTGGTACAGTAAGCCCATAGAGCATCATTTAATCGAAGCGACCAATCTTTTCGGGTAGGATCTACGGTCTTTTCAAGGATGGTTTTGATCTCACGATTTGCTAGCTCGGCATGCCCACTTATTTGAGGGTGATAAGTCATCCCAACCTTGTGGACGACCCCATACTTTCTCATTAACTTTTCAAACGTCTTATTGCAAAAATGTGTGATGTTATCACTTATGATCGCCTTCGGAGCACTAAAGCGAGAAAGTATGTGTTCTTATAGGAACTTAAGCACCACCTTCTTATCATTCATCCAGGTAGCTATTGCCTCCACCCATTTAGTGACGTAGTCTACTGCGACGAGGATGTATAAGAAGCCAAAGGAGGGAGGGAATGGGCCCATGAAGTCAATACCCCATCAATCAAATAACTCAATGACGAGTATAGGGGTTAGAGGCATCATGTCCTGGCGGGTAATAGCTCCCATCCTTTGGCATCTATCGTAAGATTTGCAATAGGCATTCACATCCCGAAATATTATGCGCTAATAGAGGCTGCTTTGCAAAATTTTAGCAATCGTCTTATTCTTGGATAAGTGGCCTCCACGGGCTTTCGCATGACAAAATCGATTCACATCTTGAATTTCTTCATCCGGTACGCATCTTTGGATGAGCTCATTCGCATAATATTTAAATAGGAATAGGTCATCATAGAAGAACATGCGGGACCAAGTTAGTAATTTCTTCTTTTCTTGCGATGTCCATACGGGAGGAACGGCTCCCATGATAATATAATTGACAATGTCCGCAAACTAAGGAAGAAGTGGTGAAAAGATGGTCATCTAGAAAATACTCATCTATGGGTATTGGATCACTAGGCACGTCGGTCGAGAGCCATGACAAATGGTCGATGACGACATTTTTTACCCCTTTCTTATCTTTTATAGAGAGATTGAAGTCTTGTAGGAGTAGGATCCACCTTATGAGGCAAGGCTTTGTGTCCTTCTTAGTAAGGAGATATTTCAAGTCCGCATGGTTGGTAAAGCATGTGATGGGCGACCCAACAAGGTATGAGCAGAATTTGTCCAAAGTAAAAACAATCGCTAGAAAATCTTTCTCCGTGGTGGAGAAGTTAAGTTATGGCCTGGTTAATGTCCGACTAGCGTAATAGATGACATGAGCTTTCTTATCTTTTATTTGCCCCAAAACAGCCCCAATTACATAATCACTAGCATCATAAGATCGAAAGGAAGAGACCAATCCAAAGCTTGCATGATGGGAGAGGAAATTAGTATGCTTTTAAATTTATTAAAAGCCTCTTGGCATGCGTTATTCCACTCAAAGGGGTCATCCTTAATAAGGAGGTTACTTCGGGGTCTAGCGATGGCGCTAAAATCCTTGATAAGCCGTCTATAAAAACTTGATGGCCTAAGAAGGAACGTACGTCCTTTAGTGATTTAGGCGGGGGAAGCTCAGCTATGACATCTATTTTTTCTCGGCCAACTTCTATGCGTGTAGATGAGACTATGTGGCCAAGAATTATGCCCTCGATAACCATGAAGTGGCATTTTTCACAATTGAGGACTAAGTTCTTCTCCAAACACCGAGATAATACGTTCTCAAGATTCTCTAGACATTGGTCAAAAGAAGGGCTAAAAATGCTAAAATCATCCATGAAAATCTCAAGTCCTCTCTCTACCATGTCACTAAAGAGACTTAGCATACATCGTTGAAAGGTCGCGGGCGCATTGCGCAATCTAAAAGGCATACATTTGTAGGCAAACGTACCAAATGGACATGTAAAAGTCACATTTTCTTGATCAAGTATGTCTACCTCAATTTGGTTATATCCAGAATAACCATCAAGGAATCATAATAAGGGTGACCCGCTACGCGTTCAAGCATTTGGTTGATAAAGGGTAAAGGAAAATGGTATTTTCTCATTTCGGCAATGAGTTTTTGATAATCAATGCAAACACATCACCCAGTGGAATTAATTCTCCCTTAGCGTTTTGGACCACCGTCATTCCCGACTTCTTCAGGACGATTTGAATTGGGCTCACCCATTTGTTGTCCGAGATGGGGTAGATAATCCCGGCATCTAATAACTTTATAATTTTTCCTCTAACAACTTCTTTCATAGTTGGGTTTAGTCGCCTTTGCATTTACCTCGAGGGCTTCACGTCCTCCTCGAGGTGGACTTTGTGGGTACAAATCAGGGGACTTATACCCTTCAAATCCATTATAAACCAACCAAAAGCACCTATGTGCTTCCTCAAAATTTCTAGCAACTTGCCCTATTTCTCTTTATCTAGGCTAGAGGAGACAACAATAGGAAATGTCTCATCCTCTCCTAGAAAAGCATATTTCACATTAGAGGGTAGTTTCTTCAACTCGAGGGTAGGAAATTTCTCTTCCGAAGGTGTCAAGCATGAGTCCCTCGGGATAGTTCCTCGAATATAGAAACCCAATGAACATCTCTCAACTCCTCTAATGACGCTCCCTCGTCTAATATGGCTTTCAACTCATCTACCTCTCGCTCATACTTGGTGTATGGTATCTTGCTCTCATAACCTCTCACTAAGCATGCTTCTAACATGTCCCCATCCATGGTTCTCTCAATGTGCTCTTCTACTACCTCCTCTATGAGGTCGACCGTATGAAATTCATCTTTGTCACCCATTTGGTTAGCAACATTGAAGTTGTTTGTCTCGAGGGTCATGTTCCTAAAAGTGAGCTACATTTTGCCCATCTCATGTACTGATCAAGGCATTAGCCGTAGATAAGAATGGAAGGCCTAGAATGATGGGAACATGGTTTCTAGAATGGATAGAGGGCTCCGTGTCCCAAATGGTAAAGTCTATCAGGAAGTAGAAAGTGTCCACTTGGTCTATCACGTTCTCAATAATTCTTCGAGGCACCTTCACTGTGCGATCCGCTAATTGGAAAGTGATTTGTGTGGGCTTAAGGTCACCCAACTCAAATTGCCAATAAATGGATTAGGGAAGGATATTAACACTCATACCTAAGTCCAATAAGGCTCTATTAATTCGACGTTCTCCAATAACTCATGAGATCATGGGTGCACCCGTGCTAGGAACACATTCTTCTTCACCTTTAGCCATATTTTCACAGTCATAATATCCTTAATAACCTTGGTGTAGGTAGGAATTTTCTGAATGGCAACAAGGAATGGAAAATTCAGCTTAACTTGCTTAAGAACATCTAGCACATATGCACGGGAGGCTCCCTTTTGATGTGGGGCCAACTGTTGAGGGAATGGAGTAGCGGTGGGCAATTTCACAACAACTCCGATCTCTCTAATGTCTTCCTTGTCACTCTCATTCAAGGGGGCATCTTCGGCCTCTTTCGTGTCGGGCGAAACCTCCTTGTGTTTTGGCTTCTCGTGTGGGGAAGGTGATAAATTAACAACTCGCCCACTATGTAAAGTGGTGACATCTTAGAATTTCTCTTGTTGATTGGAAGATGTAGTGCTAAAATTGGCTTGACCTTGGTGAGTTTTTTGTCCTTGAGCCAGAAATTTTCCCTTCTCTTGGACACTCAACGCAGATTGGAAGTTAGATAAGCTCGTATGCATCTTAGTGAACATACGCTCAAACTTGGCATTAGTTGCGTTTTGAGATTGGATGAACTTTGTTAAGATGCCATCAAGAGTCCTCTGTGATGGGGTAATATATGGGCCTGGAGGTGGAGCTTGCAAATGTGCTTGCATAGGTGACCCTTGTTGAAATTGTGGAGGGGGTGGAGGTAAGGCAACATGTGAATGTGGATTCAATGTAGCTTGTTGTTTCTCACAGCTAAAATCGAGATGGTTTCTCCATGAAGGGTTATACGAGTTCCCATGAGGGGCATTAAAATTCCCCTTAAACCCTGCTATAGCTTCCACTTGCTCGGTATGCATAGCTTTGTAGGCGGGTATCGTCGTACATTCCTTTGTTGAATGGCTCACCTCACAAATGGCGCACACTTTTTCTTTCACAAAATGGGTGGATCTGATAACTTCCCTCAGTCGTACCTCAATTCGGCCCCTCATACTTTTCTCAAATTAATCAAATCCTCATTCTACCAAGGTATCTTGATTCAATTGATATAGACCGAATGCAGTAGGAGTAGTGGACACTTTTTGAGGTTGGTTTTAGGCATTAGTATCGAATGTGTCCCACTCTTGAGTAGTCTCGAAGACATACTTAAGTTGAGCCTCAGCGTCACTTGCATCGAATTCCCAAAGCGGTCTTTCACACATTGTTTGAACAAGTTATTTAGACGCTATCATAGGCCCGTGAAGGAAGAAAGAGATAAGGTGTTGTTTCTCAAATCCATGATGGGGGCAAGCGTTAACCAACTCTTGGAATCGTTCCCAACACTTGTCAAATGGCTCATTATCTCGTTGTAGAAAGGCTTGAATTTGAGCCTTGACTGAGTTGGTTTTATGTGGTGGAAAGAACTTTGAGAGAAACTTGGACTGCGTATCCTTCCATGATATAATAGAGTTTGGTGGTAAAGACCAAAGCCAGGTCTTAGCTTTATCCTTTAAGGAAAAAGGAAAAATCTTTAGGCGAACGACATCTTGCGTGCAAGCTTGATCACTGAAAATTTTGCACGCCTCTTCAAACTCGCGTATGTGGAGATATGATTTCTCCGAATCCATGCCCTGAAAAGTTGGAAGAATTTGTATCGTCCCATTGCAGAAGTGGAGTTGTCATGCATTCTACGGAAGTAGAATGCATCCAGGTGTGACAGTCCGCTCAGGAAATAAGAGTTCCTTCATGGGACGATACGGTAGGTTTCCCTCACCCGTACTGAAACTAGCGATATACGACATGGCCCTCTCTCCAATGGACCCAGAATCCTCACTCAGTGTTCTGTACGTGTGACTCAGTGTGTGACTCGTGATGGAGTTTGGAGGGGTAGGAGTTGGATCCCAGAATTATGGAACGCGACGAGTATGGGGGCTTTTATAATTATAATAAACGATGGGATTTTGTGAATTCTTATTGGAGTATTTTGAGGAGTTTGTTCTTGATTTTGCATGAAAGGGCTTTTGAAAGATGATTTCTTATTATTTTTTTTCATTTTTTTTCCTGAATTTTTTTGGATTTTTGATTTTTTGGCATTTTAAATTTTGGAATCAAATTTGGGATTGAACCTACAAACCTTAAGTCTACCTAATTCCTCGGCAACGGCGCCAAAAACTTGATGTGACCACAGATGTGTAGGTAGTGTACGTGCTATATAGGCTCAAGTGCCAGCCTATCACCCTAATAATAATCCGATAAGTCGGGTCGTCTCCATCAGGAACTAGGACGAAAGTCGTGATGACATAGGAACAGAAAACTAATTGATTCTCGAGAAGAAAGTCAAATGATGATTAATTGTGAACTAAATGACTACAAACTAAATGCAAAGGAAATTTAACTACTGACTAAACTAAATGAGTAGAAATAAATCTACTGAAGTGAAGTAAATATGAATAAGGGAAAGATAGGTTAGGATATAATCCCATAAACACTAGTACATTTATCGGATAGAATACTATCTTTTGAATTAGAAACTTGATTGAACCCAATCTTTATTAATCCTAAGCATTACATATATAAGGGTACTATCCCGCATCATACATAATCAAAGGCAAAAATAAAGCAGTGTCGAATAGCTAACACGCGCATCGCATCCTTAAACAGCCCGATTACCTAGGGCAAACGAGGTTAAAAGGCCTACGACGGTTGTGCATAGTACACAACACGATTCATTCAATTTTCAATTCAAAACCTATTTTCTGCATAGATAAATTACATCGGGTGGGGTTCATGTATCCCAACCCTTGGAAACTTAGCCGGACATGATTAAAGTAAAAACTACCTCAGAATTAAATTTGCAGAAATTCATAGCTATGTGAAAAATTGAGAAGAAATTTGGAAGTAAGAATTGCAACCTAAATTTAATAACTAATTAAGCTAAACGATGAAAGCAATTAAAAGCAAAAATTAAAGAATACTTGCAACAAAGGAATATGGAATTAAAGCTTGAATCTTGAGTAAATGTTGCAAAACTTATAAACCTAGGGTTCTTGAATGCAAGAGCCTTTTAAAACTAAGAATAATCGAACCCCCAATGTTTGGGAATTAAAATGGAATAAATACTCTACGAAATTATAAGAGTTTGAACTAGATACAACTCTAATTTTGAAAAAGAAAAAATTAAAAATTCGACACCTGGACCGGTTCGGCCTGGTTCATCGGTTCGGGTCCGACGAATACCGAATCGGTTCATTTTTGCCTCATGATCAGTCCGACCTTTAAATTTATGCAGGAACTTTTAAGCTTCCAAACTGGACCATTTTTGGGGATAACCAGATCTATCTAGTGTCTCATTTTATTCGGAAACTTTACGTCCTCAAGACCAGATCATTTTTGCTTCATAGCGGATAGGTCCCGAGGTCTTTTTCTTTCTTCTTAAGTGGTGATTTTCGTTTATCTTTGAGGCTTCATAACTTCTAATCTGAGACTCGGATTTGGACGTCGTTTCTTCCTAAGTGCTTGTAGATTCAAGGTCTTCAAATTTCATGTTGGTTCCTTTTCCAAAATTCAGATGTAAAGTTCCTCTTTTGCCCTCTGACTTTCGTTCCTTTCTTTCTTCCTTGGTTTCTTGGCTTTGAGTTTCCTCTTCTCTTCACTATCATAAAACACCTGTAAAAAACACGAAAAATACACAAAACTCGAGGCACTATGTAGAAAATGTCAGTAGCACATATATGAGATAAATAAACGCATTTTAAATCATCCAAGGTGCTAAAAGTCTCTAAATAAAGGGGCTAAATTCGGAAAAATTTATGCCTAATCATTTACCAATAGTGACGACTCAAGAGATTTTGAGGAAGCTAATCTACGTCTAATGGGATATAAAGAGAGGTAAATTTTATTTGATTTGACTCAATAGATTTTGATTAAGAATAATAATATACTTTTAAATAACTTTCATAAGCTATTCATAAAATCTATAATAATTGTTAAATGATTGAACAAAAGCATGCTTTTTCGGCATGAATATTTCATATTTATTCCTCTAATTTTAGTGTTTTTACGGTCTCGCACATTGCAATTGTCTCGAACTTAGCTCATAATTATTTTAACTAACCTCTTTGGCAAGTTCTTATTGTTTTATGTATCTCTTATGTGTTTTAAAGGTAATTCATGCAAGTGGACGGAAAAGAATAGTGCAAAATGATGAAAGCAATGCAAGAAAGGATAGTCGAGGGAAAATTGGTGAATTTTTTAGGTAAAATCGGGACAAGGATCCAACATTAAAGTCCAATATATATAGTTCACAAGAAAATAGGAAGAAACGGCACCTCATTCTGAGTTACGGTGAAGTAGTCACAGCACTTTGTAGATGGAGAAAAGATCAGGGGTAAAAACTACAAATAATGAAAGATACATGCAATTCCAAGCTAACAAAACATTACCAAAAACCAAACCGGTTATGTTTTGGAGCGAACTGGTTCTCTTATCCAAGGTTTTTTATCCAAATCGATTCGGTTTGTTCAAGAGGTTCGGTTTTTTGCGGGATTTTCTATCTTCTCCTATTTTGTTGCCAAAGTTGTTAGGGCTTATACTTAGCCTCTTGACCATTTTTAGGTCTTTATATTAGAGTCTAAATACATATACTTCATCTATTGTAATTCTAGTAATTCATCTACAATCATTAGAGTTGCAATTAATTAATGAATTTAGCATTTGCAAGGCAATAAGAGGAGTTTATTTCAATTTCTCCAATTTCCACTTGGTTTGAAGTTCTTATTTCTTGCAATTTGGATTATTATCATTTGGTATTTGATATAAACTCTTATCTTCTTTACATTTCAACATGAATTCTTTCATGCTTAATATAATTTTTTTAGCATTAGTTTTCATGTCTGGTTTAATTAGTCATAGGTTAGGGAACATGAACCCAACTTAGGGTTTTCGACTTTGAATGTGAAATTCACACTAATTAAATAATTAATATCTCGAGATTAATATATTTATCACGACTAATAGTGTATATCTCTTAACTCAGTATATTTAAAGAAACCTAAGTGTTTGAGTATGCATAATATGTATCGGTGAATATATAAATCGCGCATACCAATTTGTTAACTAATTGTTGCGCCGGTTAATGCCGAAACATATTTGGTGCTTCGAATTGGTTTGTGTATTTTCCTTTAAAGAATTAATTAATTCAAAAAAATTTGTATTTATCTTAGAAACCCTAGGGTACGGGGGATTTTATTCCCTATCTCCTTTTTCTAAAATTGTTTCAAAACCAAATTCAGTATTTTCTTTCATTAGTTTAATTTTTAATTTACTAGCTCAAATTGTCAAGATATTTAGAAATCATTTCACGTAAGAATCATCACCTTTTCTTTCCTTTTTACGATTCAAAGCCTAGATTTCATAAACTAACCCTATTCTCGGTGTGAGCATTGTATTTTCTGAGGATTCAACCCCGTCTTATCGGGTTTATTACTTGAGAGATCGGCTTGCACTTAAGCCATAAGTTCACACGTAGCACACAATTTTTGTTACTCGTCAAGTTTTTAGCACCGTTGTCGCGGATTAGATAGTAGGTTAGTTTGAATTAATTTTAATTTAACTATCATTCCTAAAAAGCCAAAAAAAATCACAAATCCCAAAAAAATCAAAAAAATTAAATATCCAAAAAATATAAATAAAATATAATAAATAAAAAATTTGTTGAAGTCCTTAGATGAAAAATGCGAAACCCAATATAGCTCCCAAGCTAATAGATAATCCCCTATCGTCACGTAACAACACTCCAAATTTCTAGGAACCACCTCCAACACCTCCTACATCGATTTGCCATACCCCAAGTAAAACATCGAGAGACTCTAGCGAGGATAGTGATTCAATGATTGTGGTAGTGACGTCGGATAGTGCGATTTTTTCAACGAGGGAGGGTGAAATTTTGTACCACCCTATAAGAGACTTCTTATATCCAATGCGAACCATCACTCCGGGATTCATTATATTCCTATATAATGCAGGACAATTTCACTTTTAAAATGAAATGATCCATATTCTCTGTACATTCATGGCATGGATTCGAAGAAGCCATAACTCCACATCTACGAGTTTGAGGAGGAGTGTGAAATGTTTAGTGATCATGATTGCACACAAGACATCATACATCTCAAGCTTTTCACCTTCTCGATTAAGGACAAGGCCAAGACTTAGATTTGGTCTTTAGCATTGAACTCTATCGATATGTGGAGAGATATGCAAGAGATATTTCTCCAAAACTTCTTTTCGGCCCACAGGACCAACTTTTTAGAGTTCAAATTCAAACATTTAAACAAACTGACAATGAGCCCTTTGATAACTGTTAGGAGAGGTTCAACGAGTTGTTTAACATGTTCCCGCATCCCGATTTTGATAAGTGGGGACTTATCTCCTACTTCCATCATGGGATTACACTAAGCTCAAAGCAACTCGTGAAAATAATGTGCTCGGGAGAGTTCTTCATGCTAGATGCAGATGATGTGGTGGCCTACTTCAAGTATGTCACCTAGAATGCTCAATCTTAGAACACATCGGATCCGAATACCCAACCCAAGGATAGAATCACATCAACAGCCCCTTCCTCGTCCAGAGTCTACCAATTGGACAAAGAAGCCGAGCTGAAGCTACAAATAATTCAATTAACCAAATGGCTAAATAACGTGGTAAAAGAAAGGGGAGAGATACATTCGGCCCATATCGAGCTTTAAAGGAGGAGATTTGGGCTATTTGTGAGGCAGGACACCTAACGAAAGAATGTCCAAATATTCCTGCCTACAAAATTATGCTTCAAGAGCAATTTGAATTGGTGGGAGCTTATAAAGGGATTTTTAACGGCCCTCGTGCGTACTCTTATAATCCTTCGTGGTGGAACCATCCCGTTTTCAATTACGGTCAACCTAATGCATCATTAAATCATAATCAATAAGTTCCCAACAACCTCCACCACTTTTATAATTTCAATAATCATGACAAATGCAAGTGCCTCCTCACGCGCCTTATATGATCCTACAACAAAAGATTCTCAAGGGCACTCTCACACAATTCATGCAAACTCAATCGTCAATTAATGCCCAAAATGCTCAAAATTTTGTTGAACTAAAATATTATTGTCTAACTTGCAATCCTCTTTGAGTGTCCAAGAGAAGAGGAAATTTCCCACTCAAGCCCAATGACCTCCCCAAGGTAAAAAGTGTGTAAGCTTTAACCCCGATAAAAATTAAGAGCAATGTAAAGCTATAACCACTCTATGTAGTGGGAGAGTTATTCACTTGTCACCTTCCCCACAAAATGTTCAAAAATACAAGGAGGTTTCGCTTGGCACACAAGGGGCTGAAGATGCCCACTTGAGCGAGAATGAGAAAGAAGACACAGTTGGTCCTGAAGCGGTGGTTCAACCCCCGATAGCCACACTATACCCTCAACGGTTGGTCCCTCCTCCCGTGATAGCATTTTAGAGGTGCTTCAATAAGTAAAGTTAAACCTAGCTTTTCTCTAGGCTATAAAGTAAATTCTCGCGTATGCTAAGTTCTTAAAGAACTTGATCATGGTGAAACAAAAGTTAAAGGTGAAAAAGAAGGTTTTTCTAGAACAAAATATTAGCTTGGTACTTTTGAGCGACCCACCACCAAATTACAAAGATCCCGAAGTCCCCACCATTTCTTGTATCATTAGCGATGGTAAGACAGAGAGGGCCTTGTTCGATTTAGGTACAAGTGTCAACATTCTACCCTATTCAATCGATAAAAAACTAGATTTGGGAGATATTAAGCCCACAAAAATCACTCTCCAACTTGGGGATCGTTCCGTGAAGGTTCCTCGTGGGGCAGTTGAGGACGTGATCATCCAAGTTAACACGTTCTACTAGGTGGTAGATTTTATCATTTGGGACACGGACCCCCCCCCCTGATTAAGCCACCATGTCCCCATCATTCTTGGCTTCCCTTTACTAGATACGGCTAATGCGTTGATCAATACATGTAATGGGAAAATGAAATTAATGTTTGGGAACATGACGTTTAAAACGAATATCTTCAACATCGCCAAGCAAATGCGTGATGAAGATGATTTACGCAATACGGATCTTATTGAGGAGATAGTACAAGAGCATTTTGAGGTTAATAATTTTGAGTATCCACTATATGCATGTTTAGTTATGACTATTGATGGGGAAAGAGAGTATTCGGAGTTTTATCGTGAAATGAGTTAGATGTGGGGGATGCTAGATGAGAGCGAAGTTGAGGATAACGTGAGAGGTGTAAGTTAGGTCTCGTGTTTAAAGAGTTACCCTCGAGGGAATCTTACGAGGCTCCCTCCGATATTTAATTTTCAAAACTCGAGTTGAAGAAACTACCTTCAAACATAAAATATGCTTATTTGGGGAAGGATGATACATATCTCGTTGTTGTCTTATCTGGCTTAGATAGAGAGCAAGAAGGGAAGCTTTTGGATATATTGAGAAATCACAAGGGTGATTTTGGTTGGTCTATCAAGAATTTGAAAGTATATGTCCCTTGATTTTTACCCATAAAATCCATCTAAAGGAGGACGTGAAGCCTTCTAGGGAGATGCAAAGAAGGTTAAACTAGAAAATGAAAGGCATGGTGAGAATGGAAATCATTAAGATGTTATATACTGGCATAATCTATCCCATTTCAGATAGTAAATGGGTTAGTCCAAAATAAGTCGTTCCCAAGAAGTCAATAATGATCGTGGTAGAGAACACTAAGGGAGACCTTATTCCAAACCGTACCACCACCGGGTGGCGCGTTTGCATTGATTACCGAAAACTCAATGTCGTAATAAAGAAAGATCAATTCCCTTTACTGTTCATGGATAAAATGCTCGAGAGAGTGTCGGGCCACCCATTTTACTATTTTGTGGAAGGTTTCTTCAGCTATAACCAAATAGAGGTGGACGTGCTTGATCAAGAAAAGACTACCTTCACATGCCCTTTTGGCACTTTTTTCCTACAAAAGAATGCCATTTGGGTTATGTAATGCACAGGAGACCTTTCAAATGTGCATGTTGAGTCTTTTTAGCGACATGATTAATAAAGGCCTTGAGTTGTTTATGGATGATTTTAGCATTTTTGACCCCTCTTTTGATCAATGTCTTGCTAATCTTGAGAAAGTACTTGCTTGTTGTGTAAAAACGAACCTAGTGCTTAATTGAGAGAAATGTCATTTGATGGTAACCAAAGGAGTGGTTCTAGGCCACTTAATTTCATCCAAAGGGATAGAAGTGGACAGGGCAAATATTGGCATCATTGACGAACTTCCCCCACCCAAGTCACTCAAAGATGTGTGCTTATTTTTGGAACACACGGGATTTTACTGTAGGTTTATTAAAGACTTTAGTTCCGTAGCTAGATCCTTAAGTAACTTACTTGGTAAAGATGTCCCATTCGAGTGGATTGAAGCTTGCCAAGAGGCATTTAAGAAGTTGAAGAGTATACTCATCTCCGCTCTTATCATACAAGCTCTGGTTTGGATCCTTCCATCCAAGCTAATGTGTGATGTGAGTGACTTTGCAGTAGGGGATGTTTTAGGGAAACAGAGATATAAGAAGGACCACTTCATTTACTACGCTAGTCGGACTTTAACTAGACCACAATTAAACTACTCCACCGGGGAGAAAGAGTTGATAGTGATAGTATTTGCCCTGGACAAATTCTATTCGTATCTTATCGGGCTGCCCATCATTTGTTTCACCGCCCATGTGGAACTATAATACCTCCTATCCAAGAAGGATGCTAAGCCACGCCTCATTAGGTGGATCATTCTACTCCAAGAATTTGACCTCTCCATCAAAGATAAGGAGGGACTAGAAAACATCGTAGCCAGCCACTTATCTAGGCTTTCGTTCTAGGTACCTCAAGATCCCGTACCCATAGCCACTTCCTCTCTACCTTGGTTTGCGAACATCATCAAAATATCTAGTGACAGGTTTCGTTCCCTCACATTGGTCTCCGCAAAAGAAGAAGAAATTTTTCACTTGGTTGTGCATGTTCTTTTACGAATATTTATATTTATTTAAGTATTGCGTGGAGCGGATAATCTGAAAGTGTGTACCAGATGACGAGATCCTAAGTGTCATCCATTTTTATCATTCGAAAGTATGTAGAGGCCACTTTTCCACGAAGAAGATAGTCGTAAAGATTCTTTAATGCGGTCTCTATTGTCCCACTCTCTTCCAAGAAGTGCACGAATTTTGTCAGTCATGCGAGATATGCTAAAAGATTGGCGCTATTTCTAGACGCGACATGCGTTGCTGACGCCTATCCTTACTATTGAGATGTTTAATTATTTGGGCGTCGACTTCATGGAAAATTTTCCTTCCTCTTTTGGTTTTATCTACATCCTTATTGTGTTGGATTATATGTTTAAATGGGTATGGGTCGTAGCAATACGCGTGAATGACACCAAGTGGTGGTAAAGTTTATACATGAGAACATACTTTCTCGTTTCGGTGCTCCCAAGGACATCATTAGTAAAAATAGCTCATTTTTTTACAACAAGCCATAAGAGAAGCTAATTAGAAAGTATATAGTTGTTCACAAACTTGGGATAACTTACCACCCTCAAACAAACGGATAAGTCGAGCTAGCTAATAGAGACATCAATAATATACTTGAAAAACCGTTGATCCCAATTGTCAGGATTGGTCTATCCGATTACTCGATGCACTATGGGCTTATCGAACCGCTTATAAGAACCCCCTAAGGATGTATCCATTTAGCTTTGTGTACGAAAATCCCTTCCACCTCCCCGTCGAGTTGGAACATAAGGCGGTTTGGAAAATCAAAAGGTTAAACTTTAATTTGGATAAAGTCGGTGAAACATGGAAGCTTCAATTAAACGAGTTAGACGCAATGATGCATATGAGAGCTCCGAAACCCAAAGGAATGAATGGAACTCACACATGATAGGAGTATTAATCATAAGTAGTTTCATTCGAGACAAAAGGTGCTACTCTATAACTCGCGATTACATTTGTTTCCGAGAAAGTTGAGGTCGAGATGGTCCGGACCATTTGTAGTGAAAGAAGTGTTCCCACACGGAATGATAGAGGTGTAAGATACGAAGGATGAGAGCACTTTCAAAGTAAATAGATAGTCCCTAAATCCATATCTTGAGGTGTGCATCGAGGATGTGGAGTCAATTTTATTATCGGACCCCTAATATGAGGATGGTTAGGTTGTGAAAATAGGTCATTGCACCCTCGACATGTATAGAATGGTCCTTGTTATATATAAGAGTCACTTGAGTGTTTCATGTATTTAGGAGTTGATCGTACATGTATAAGCGAGAAGGGAGTATATCGATTTCGAGTCCCGTCTCGAGAATTGCCCAACAAGTTTATGGAGATTTGAGTTAAAATCCTTAGAAAATAGTGTTTTAGGATGCCCACCACCCATGTTCGAAAGAATGTGAAAACTGCGAGAAAATGACAAAACACAATAAAAGTTACCTTCATAAAATCGAACCCATTTGCTCAGAAACCGAATCCTTGGGAAGAGCTTTAGTTTCATAAAACATCTTAGGAAGTAGAAAAAAGTAAATCAGTTTGATTTTGGAGAGAACTAGTTTGGCTAAGCAAACCGATTCTACTTTTTGAGTGTAAAGTTTGAAATTTCTATTTGTTTTCTCTTCGCCCTCTCACCCTTTCACCTTCCTTCCAACCCAAACCTTTCCCTTTCCTACCAAACTCGAAAATACCTCCAAATTCATTCCCTTCATCTTGAAACCTTTCATTAAACAATCCAAATCCTTCCCCACAAATTAAACCTTTCATTTTCCCTCCCATTACACCCTATAAATATACCCCCTCGCCCCCATATCTCCTCACACTTACATCCACCATTGTTTTCCTTCTTAAAATTCTTCCTAGCCCATCCTAAATCCTACCCTTTCCTACCAAACTCGAAAATACCTCCAAATTCATTCCCTTCATCTTGAAACCTTTCATTAACCAATCCAAATCCTTCCCCCCAAATTAAACCTTTCATTTTCCCTCCCATTCCACCCTATAAATACACCCCCTCGCCCCCATATCTCCTCACACTTACATCCACCATTGTTTTCCTTCCTAAAATTCTTCCTATCCCATCCTAAATACTACCTTATCAATCTCCATGGCATCAAAGCAATACCTCAAGAAATATCACTCTATCGAAGTCCAAGGTGAAGGTTATAGTATCTACCGTTCACCCCAAGAATGGGATTAGTGCGCCGCATATTTTGGTGCACATCGGACATTGTTCATTAAGCATTGCATTATATGCCATGACCTACCTGACAACGTTGTGTCTCTTTTTTCTAAATTTTAGTGGCGCCATCAGTACTCCCAAGACTAGGGTTCAGTCTACGAACAACATGCCCAAACATTTTACAGGACCCACTTCCATATTTCCAATGGGTATTACAAGGCCTACATCAATGGGGTTGTCATTCCTTTTTTATAGAAATCATCAAAACAAAAACGTGGGTTGTGGGTGTGAAATATTACCAATCCTACACGTCTAGGGTTAGTAATACCCGAGGCACCATCAGTGTCCAAGACATTTCCTAAACATGGCATGTCTGAAACCAATCCTAAACAATTTGAGGTTTGGTTTCACCCATGACGTGTCAAGCTATCAAATCGATGGGCACCCGACACGCCATGGGTGTCTGAGACATTTCCATCCGGGAGGCTACCTTCGTGAACCACTCTTACCAAGCTCATTATTTACGGGACGGTATTGCCAACTAAAAATGACTTCACCATTTTATTGCATTATGTAATCTTTCTTTACATAATGTTTGACGCCACAAAAAATTATCCTTCCGCATATATTTTTTGATGAGATCACAAATGCGGCATTTGACTTAATGAGCATGAATTCCTTTCCATATGGTCGCTTCATCACTTCCTTGTGTTTAGAGGCGGTTGTCGAACCGTGGGGAGAAAAGGCACGGGTGCCTAAGCCAATTAATGAGACATCGGTGGATCGTAGTATTCGGGAGGCTCGAAATTTGCCCCTCTCCCCACACCGATTTTTAAAAACGTTGAAATGAGAAGAAGACGATCCAATGGATCCGAACTTTGGGGGTGAATTTGGTGAGAAAGCATACAAAACAACGGTCATTAATAGCCGCATGGACCAGCAAAAGTCCCGTATTGACGGCTTTCTCGCAAAGTACCACCAAGACCGGGATTATTTTCGTGCCGACTACTGCTGGGATACATCGATTATGATGTGGCTTTAAGTAGATTTGTATAGGCTAAGCTTACGCTCGGGAACCGATTTGCCTTCCTATTTTATGGACCTATATGCTCGGGATCCAAATGCACCCGACCCTTCGAGTTAAATGTCTTTCGGTTGTGCACCATATTATGTTGTTTCTTTGTTTTATTTGTTTATCTTTAAGAAATGATGTAATTTTTATTATCGTTTATCAATAAAAGTGGTGTTGTGTTCATATTGTGTCATTTATTGCACTTGAAATATTGTTAGTTTTAAATCCTACACCTATTTTTTTTTCTTATTTGGATTTTAGTCCTTCAGATTGAGGACAATGCAAAGTCTAAGTTGGGGGGGGGGGGGGGGGTACAAGTGTGTCTTGCAAAAACTTCGCAATTTTAAAATACCCAAAAAAATTAAAATTTTCAAAAAGTCAAAAAAAAATCAAAATAAGTGAAAATTGGAATTTAAAATCCTTAAAAATATCACAAAATTTTACTACCAACTCTCAATTTGTAAAAATTTCATGCACTAAGCCAAAATTGATCCAAAATGGAAATTGAACGACAATTGAAGACTTATACGAATACATTTTGAGATTTTAACCCGACGAGATTTTTTGTGCCATTCTTCGATTCTGAGAGATTTAAATCAATCCAAGTTAAAATAACTCAAACTTTCCTTTAGTATTAGTAGATCTCAAATTCATTGTTTTGATCAGTTAGGGAAACAAGTGGAAATTTTATTTTGAAACCGCGCCTAAGAGTGTCTTAAAAATAATAATAAAAATTAATCTCAAGATGCATATGGTAATTAGATTCGTGTTTGAACACATGAAGTTAGGCCATCGTTTATTAACTAGAAAAATATTAGCCATAAAAATCCCAAAAAAATGTCCAAGTTTTGAAAGCCGAATTGAACTAAAAATGTATATACCTTTCGTTTGTTAACTCGAAAAATTCAAAAATGGCCCAGAGTTGTGAAAATAAAATAATTTTAGAATTTTAGGTACATACGGTACAAAAAAAAAGATTGAAAAACGGAAAAATACTCAAATAAAAAAAATATGAAAAATAGAAAAGAAAATGGAAAAAAAAGGAGAAAAATGAGCAAAGGCCCAAAAAAGTAATAACGGACCTTCACAAGAAAATTTTCGAATGCCAAAAATTTTGAAAATATCCATTCTCAAAGACTCCCTTAACCCATAAAAAGTCCTGACTGAGTCCGAATAACAAATTAGATCACCATGTGGACAGCTAAAAACAAAAAATATATATAATAATGAGATAAATCAGTGCAAATAAAGAATTATATTATCCCGTTTTACAACGATCGTAATCCATTCATGATATCTTTTCACGATAAAAAAAATCGTCTTTCTATTAGTGTGCGTGAATTCATATCCGTTGAATTTACTCTTACTTTCACGCACACAGAGAGAAGATAAAGCCACTATGAGTGATTCTTTTATGAGTGCATTCCTAGAGAAATTGAAATCAAAAAGAATTTTCAGAACATAACGTGATGATCAATCTGTGGTTGTTAACGGTTAATTTTCGGCTTCACACACACACACTATGAATTGAGATTTATCGAATAAATTTTTTTGATATTTTTATGGAATTTAAATTATACATTTTTTAATTATTTTGATTTTCCCTTAAGTCATACCATGTGGTATAAATTGAATTTTGTGGGTAAATTCACTGTAAACCCTCACGAGACACCACTCGTCCTACTAGGATAACCTAGGGGTTTAACGGCTTGTTTCTTACGCTCAATGCAATTGTGTGCCCGCGAAACAGGTATTCTATCCCTTAGTTAATAAGTGTAAATTATGGACCCTATTTTTTATTCTCTTACATTTCTCGGGATTAGCAACATCTTAAGTTAGGGGGTTTGATTCGGCATGAATATTTCATATTTATCCCTCTAATTTCGGTATTTTTATGGTCCCGCACATCGCAATTATACCGAACTTAGCTCATATTTATTGCAACTAACCTTTTTGGCAAGTGCTTCTTGTTTTGTGTATTTCTTATGTGTTTTACAGCTAATTTGTGCAAGTGGACGGAAGAGAATAGCATAAAACTATGAAAACAATGCAAGAAAGGATAGTCAAGGGCAAATCGGTAATATTTCAACCAAAACTCGAAGAAGGATCCAACATGAAAGTTGTAGAGATCGACTTCACGAGAGCATATGAAGAAACAACACCTCATTCCGAGTCACAGATAACAAATTACAACACTTTGAAGATGGTGAAAAGAAAACTACAAATAGTGAAAAATAAATGTCATTCCAAGCGCACAAAACAGTATCAAAAGCCGAACTGGCTCGGTTTTAGAGAGAATTAGTTCGCTTATCCAAGGGGTTCGATCCAAACCGGTTCAATTTGATCAAGATGTTTCGTTTTCTACAGGATTTTTTATCTTATCCTATTTTGTAGCCAAAGTTGCTAGGACTTATACTTAGCCTCTTGGCCATTTTCTGGTCCTTATATAGAGAATTTAGGAGTCTAAATATATATACTTCATCTGTTTTAAATCTAGGAATTCAACTAGAATCATTATAGTTGTATTAATTTATGAATTCGTCATTTGCAAGGCAATAAGTGGAGTTTCTACAATTTCTACTTGGTTTAAAGTTCTTATTTCCTGCACTTTGGATTCTCATCATTTGGCATTTGATATAAACTCTCTCTCCCTTATATTTCAACATGAATTCCTGCATGCTTAATATCATTTGTTTAGAAATAGTTTTCATGTCTAGCTATTAGTCATAGGTTGGGCAAAATGAACCCAACCTCGAGTTTTCGACTTTGAATGTGAAATTCTCCATAATTAAATAATTAATTTCTCGAGGTTGATGTATTTATTGGGACTAATAGTGTATATCTATTAACTCATTTTTTAAAGAAACCCGAGTGTTTGAGGATGCATTATATGTGTCGATGAATATATCAATCGTGCATACTAATTTGTTGACCAATTGTTGCGAGGGTTAATGCCCAAACATATTTGTTGTTTTCCAATTATTTGTTGCTTTTTCTTTAATTAATTAATTAATTCAAATAATTTTGCATTTATCTTAGAAATCCTAGAGTATGGGGGGATTGTATTCCTAACCTCCGTTTCCAAAATTTCTTCAAAACCAAATTCAGTCTTTGCTTTAATTAGTTTAATTTTCAATTTCATAGCTCAAATTGCCTAGATAGTTAGAAATCATTTCACGTAAGAATCGTCATATTTTCTTTCCATTTTATGAGTCAAAACCTAGACCAACCCTACTCTCAACGTGAGCATTTTATTCCCTGAGGATTCGACCCCATCTTATTAGGTTTATTACTTGCGCGACCGGCTTCAACTGAGCCATAAGTTCATACGTAGCACACACTATTCGTTGCTCGTCAATTGTCAGCTAAAAATTGAATAAAAGTATCCTTTTATTGATCATGAAAATCATTGAAAATTACGTCTAGTCTCAAAATAAATTCGAATATTTAAAACAATTAAAAAAAGTCCGTGGGAAAAAGTGCAAAAATCCTTATTTTTGGAATTTATTCAGTTGGTTAAGAGCATGAAACGAACATATTAGATATGGAACATATTTAAAACAAACACCCCCATTAGTAGGTCAAAACCCTTTGTGTATATTATGGGAGACACATAAATATATTAAATTTAGGAGGAGGTTGTAATTCAACAAACAAACAAAATCAAGTAATAAATCAAAAGGTAATGTAGAATGGGTCTTTATTAAACTTATGACATAACTCCGTAGACTAGTAGGTGGGAACCTAGCTAGATTTCTACGGTCAAAGCATCAATCCATCCCTCGGCTTTAGGGTTGAAGGAACTTTTCCATCCTTTAATGATATTGGGGGAACCGTGTAAAATCCCTTTATAGGGAGGTATATTCAAGTAGACAAATTCACTTTGGTTATACTTCACCAAGTGGAAATAAAGGATCTTTCCAATCATTGTGGACTAATTGTCTTAGAAGGTGTTAAGAAATGGCCAGAAATATCTCATTATTGGATGGAAAGGATTGTGAATGGAAGACATGTGAGAAAAATTATGGTTTACTATCATTTGTTGCATCTTAATAAGTATTAACAACCATCCACTACTCTCTTATATGCCTTATACTCATTGGTGTGGATGCACTACCTAGGCATGTCACGTGGTGCACTTGGTGTAATATAAATTTTCTCTTAAAATATATGTATTAAACATTCCTAAAGGATGCATGTTTTCTCCTCCTTTACTATCTGAAAATGTGTTTCCACATATCTATTTTGATTTAATGTGTAAGAGAGCAGTGTAATATGTGGTGCTTAGCGATAAGCTTTGATGCATAACCCGTATTAATGGGAAAAGACAATGTTATTAGAAGAATAAACATCAAAGAAAAACATCCTCAAAATCATAATAATGATAAAGTGAGTATAAGTGCAACAACGAAAAATTAGGGCTCTTGATTGGGTTGATTTGGATGGAAAGAGAGAGTAAGCATGCCAAACATGGGAAATAGGCATAATCGAGCACTATTGTATGATCAGTGTATTTAATGCAAGTGATAAATGAGGAATGTTTCAAAGTGAAAGTGGAGTAAAAGCTCATTAAATGCCCAATTATTTTCTTTGGATGATTCTCACGAAAGTGTTTATGCTCTTTAATTTTCTAGATTCTTGATGTCTTCTCAAATTCTTACAAAATGTTTTCTTTTCTAATGTAAAAAAGTGTCGTAGCCTCCATGGCAGAATTTAATGCATAGTAAATCTAGTCACACCTAACACATCAAGAATATTAAATGTGATAGAAATCTCGATGGACTAGCCGCTTAACATTGGGTGAAATAGTGATGATCAATGTACTTTATATCCACAAAACATATAGACAGTTAGTGCATGTTTGTGACTTAGAGTGTTAGATCTGATTGTATCAGACATATGACAAAAAGGATTGTGACACCTTGTAAAATTTTATAATAGATTGATCAGGTCTAATACAAACTCACGGGAATAAAATAATTGAATACCATTCTAAGCATGATTGTAATAAAACTAAATGTAGGGGTGGCAATTCGGGTTAGTCGTGTCATTTTCGGGTCGCGTTGATTTTTATTTGAGTATGTGTTTTTTGTACTCTTAAATCCATACAAGCTAATCGTGTCAAGTTCGGGTCATTTCGGGTTATTACCATAAACGGGTTATCATGTCAAAAATTGTCAGCCCTAATTAAATGCATAAAATAAACACCTGAAACATATCATAGGTGAACCTCATAACTCTGATACCCAACAAACAGTACTAGTACTATCATGTAATTACAATTGTTTCAATGTAACTCAAACTACTGAAATGATCCCTGGGCGGAGGCGACACAACTACCTATTTCGTGAAAAGTAAAGTCAACACTATCATTAACAATAAGCCTATGAATTATAAGGATTTAACGGAGTTTAGAGCTACAATATAATGATGCATATTCCTCTCATTTGTTAGTATATCTTAAGTTACCTCCAAATCCAACAGTCCTAGATATCACAAGCGTCTAATCCCAGACCCAAGTGAACCCTATGATTACGTATTATTCATCCTAATTGAATATTATTTTACATATCTCACGTATAAACATGAACATAATTTATATCCACATAATTACTAATCATACCAAATATTTTATAAATAGTTATTGTAGTACCAAAGATGGATTCCTCTCACACGGTCTAGGGTAAAGCCCTTATCTATCTATCGGGATACCGAAGATGGATTCTCATTGCACGGTCCAGGATATAATTCATCTCTATTTACCATAATATTAAATGATCATCATCGTACAGTCCAGGGTAAACCCTTTTCTATCTACTGGGATACCGAAGATGGATTCCACTTGCACGGTCCATAAAAATGTTAATCACCATCGCACACTTCGGGTAAACCCGTCTTAATCTATCGAGATACCGAAAATGGATTCATGCTGCACAATCCGTAAGAATGTCCCATATAGGACGTATCACATACATATACATAATTTGTGTATCACATATAATATGCAAGACAAGTTATTCACATTTCGAGAATAGTATAAATCTTATTCTCTTTTCAAGTAATTTTGCATTTATGATTAAAGGTCTTAGATGAGTAATTTAAAATGTCAAACTCTCCTACTTTCATTCCCATTTAAATTTTTACAATATATGATAATTCCCAATTTCTGTCTTGGTCATGTGCATGGCACTAAACCCTAGTCGTTCGCACAAACCGTGCGAATGGACCACAATTGTGTCAGTTAGAACACGTAAACCACTAAACTCTTCATATTTTCGTCTTTCTTCAACCTTTAACCCCTGCATCGACCCATGTGTCCATAACTACCATTAACGATTTGTTTTAAAGTTTTAGCACCTCCCATATGCCTTAAATTGACATACAAACTTCACAAAACTAAACTATATACTGTTTCTTATAAATTTAATTGATTTATATAAAATTTTGACTTATATCTCATATCTAAAGACTTAGAACCTTAGAATTTCATCTCATCCAAAAATCTCAAATTCCACTCAATTAACGAATTCAAAAAGGGTATTTTCCACAGTTATGCAAATGTAATATAATCAATTTGTCCATATACTCCAATTTCATGTGGAATTTTACGAATTTCAATTCATGTATATAAACTTAATTTTTCTAATTAAGTTGAATCTAAAACTTGGTGTTTAACTATCTAAATCAATTATTTTTATGTTTAGATTTAGAATCAAATACATAAGTGTATTCTAACACCAAAAAAAATTATATTAATACACTAAGTAAACTTGCCTCCAAACTCAAGTAAGATGAACTCCAATTGTAAAGTATCAATTCTCCTCTTCTTCAATCCCCAATTACCCTTTTTTCCTTTTTACCATATGATCTCCCTTTTCTCTCTCTCGGGTTTCCTTTCTCAAGTGTTAAAACAACTCCTAATAACCCCAATGTCCCTTCTTACATGCTTAACCACGAAGTTTAGGTTAACAATCGTAAGGACCTTGACCCATTAAGACCAAAGTCATTTCTTAATTAGTCTATAGTCTAGCACAACCTATATATTAGCCTATGGGGCTTAAAACCCGTTATTTTAAGTCCTTATTAAACATTTTATATGTCCCAAACATCAACCCAAAGTACCAAATCACAGTTTAATATTTTAATTTGTACGAGTTCCAAAAGTCATTATTAAATTATTTATGTAATAACTATTAATCCATTACCATGTATTAAGTCATATTCAATATCGAGCAAAATACGCATAACACAACACATATGAAATATATGACATCACATGTCACTGTTGGCAAATATAATCATAAATAATCAATTTCTCTTTTTAATTAATGAATTAAAATTATAAGATATTACATTATTCCCCCCTAAAACAAGGAATTTCATCGTTGAAATTCGAATTCATTAAACTCCTACTCATAATTCTAAGAATATCTTATCATAGTGTCCTCATACTATATACAGAATTTACTTGTCTTATGACCTAATACCCACTAAGGACTCTCATCGTAAATCACATTCGGCTAATCCTCAACCAACTAATCCAAATGTTGGAATTGCAACTTGTCCCACAAGGATTTTGTCCGTTGTGGAGCCATATTAACGTCTGCGCTAACAATGATAAGTTGTGGTCAACCGATATCGTCCTCACCCTATCGACCAGTATGGAAAAAGGCCCATACCTCAAAATGACAACTTCCCTTTAGAATCCAATTTCGCAATCTCTATCCTTGAGGAGTCTTCAATAGTACCTAACCGACCTTTTTAGAACCCCAAACCATGTCCTCATTCCTCACAAAAGCTCTTTTGCCTACTCCGAAAATATTTATACACTCTATTATGAATGCCACTTCTTTCGAAGTGTTATGAATACATTCTCATACAATAATTTTTTAACTCTTGGCTTTTCATCCACTTGGTCAATCTAACTAAAATGATCTCAACTGATTACGTTTCCTCATTTGAACTCCTTCTCCCAAACAAAACTCAATGGTTATACTCTCCCACTTCTACATTCGGATATCGAACACTACAACTCTTTGAATGTCTTTGGTGCTCTACCTTTTCTACTGGTAAGATCCCCTTCTCGACACAAACTATACCCATAGTTTCTTCACCATATTAAACATACGAATTTATAAAATTATTATACACCTCCTTGCTTTTGGAATGTAAACTAACCCACAAAACATTCAATTTGTTCAAAACTACCTTATGTAGCTTGGGACCTTCTGTCACAACCAATTTATCTTAGAAATGCAACCTTCTACATTCGTTGACGTAGAAAGAGACTCTTCCTAGTTACAATCTCCATTCCTTCTCGCGATAAAGTTCCCCATTTGAGTTCTAACCTACCTTAACCCCAAATTGGGGTGTAAACGTCATCACTACTACAAATTTTCCCGCTTCATTAAGAGGTCATTGTTAAAATCAACGATGAACTCATCACAACAAGACACTTTTCTTCAAAGGAATTGAACAGGTCATTGACATGCGGTAACGAACACTTATTCTGCATCACAAACTTGTCAGCTCCCTTTGAGTTTAAAGACCCTGCTCGAAGCATATCATGTAGAGGACAAAGATTACTGTTGTCAACTCCAGATCATGAATGGGATAATTGTCCTTATGAGGTTTATGCTTTTGAAAAGTATAAGTTATAGCCTTCTCCTCCTGCATCAACATGCCTCTTAGTCCCTAGAGTGATGTTGAAATTTACGGAAGGAAGAAATAGAGGGATGGTCTAAACAAAAAGAGTCATTTTTAATTTTTTAAATTAAATATATGAAGCTAAACAAAAATGACCCAAATTAAAAATTTGCACAAAATTTTAAACCCATTTGTTATGATAAAATAATTAACTAAATTTTATCTTAACCTAAAGTATGCATCTAGGTGATAGCAGATAAAATAAATAAGTCAATCATGCAACACGTCAATGTACGAGGAAAATTCACAATGGAAAAAACTTCGGGCAACCCAACCACGCAAATTCACTATGATAAGATTTTACAAAAGTTGACACACAACTTACTCAATAACTCGACGCCTCGCAAGACTTTATCAACCTTAGATCTTCAACCTCTCCTCCACAGAGACAACTCAGGAATCCATCCATGCAAGCTACCATAATGCAAGAGTCCACACATGCCTTGGTATTCACTAAACAGGATCAGGAACCATCTATGGATACGAAACACCGATGCACCGCTGTAAGGACATAATTTTATAAATGTCCGGGGTAGAATCTAGGAATTTTCTATTTTTCTCCTAGATCACAGTTCATATATCGGATACCGCTACATTCGGCACGTCAACACGATCATCCTCGACGTCCTGTATCTGAATTCAATGCATCCACTTTCTTCACGTGCATCATGCTACATGCAACGTGCTGCTCAGCTCATTCCCACTACTCCACTACGCCCTATCAGTAAAATGGTATATTGGACTTTTAAATATTTGCATAAATATTTGGGAAATGTTTTTGAAAATTATTTTTGTATTCAGGATTAATTTTTTATCAAAAGCAGAATTTTTCTAAGTGTAGAAGCGAATGACCTTGATCGACGAGATCGCTCGAGCGACTTTGCAAGTTGTTCGTGCGAGATAGACATGTCGCGCGATATCGTTCGAACGACTTATGTCCTTCGTTCGAGCGACATGCTGTCTCGTTCGAACGAGCCACCGCCTCGATTTTTGTATAAATATCTGATCTCCCTCTAAACGTTTTTTAAGTCTTTCTGCAATCTCAATATTCTGCGAAAACTGCCCAGAATAAGACTTCACCTTTTAAGGTTTTCTAAACCTTTTTTATTCACAAAACCATTCCCATATATGTGTGTGAATCTTTAAACCTTCAAGAAGATCATTTACTCATCTGGAGTACTGTGTGAGGAAGTCGTTCTCTTCGTCACTGCTGCCCTACTGGAAAGGGATTGTTCCAGTCGTCGACAACAGAACCGACACCCGAGGGTATTTCTGTGTCACTGTATTTTCATTGTAATCCGTTGTAAGCCATTCTCTTACAAAAATTATTGTGAAAATAAAAGGTTTTGCCCCGTTGGGGATTTTTCCTCATATTTGTGTTCTTGCATGTTTCATCATCGTATTTAATCACATATAGATTCATATTTAGGACTTATGTGGTCGAAACTGTGTTTAATTAAATAACTTCCTTATTTGAACGCAAGTGCACTCTCCTTCAAATTGGTATCAGAGCCAGTTACACAATTTTACCGTGTAATTTTTCGCAAATTTTTTCTAAGATATCAATTTTCTGAAAAATTGGTTTTTGAAAACAAGTGTGTTCATTATGGAGAAGTTACATAATAAAATGCCAGTTTTTGACGGGACAAACTATGCCTATTGGAAAGCCCACATGAGGTCTGCTTTAAAAGCCATTGATGAACGTGTCTGGATTTTGGTTGAAAGGGGGTGGACTCCTCCCTCCGTCACCGTTGATAATGTGATCAATTTAAAACCTGTCACTTCTTGGACTGAAGACGAATTTAAATGGTCATCATTCAATTCTAAGGGTCTAAGTGTTATTTCTGGGTCTGTCACACCTGATGAGTTCAAACGCATAATGATGTGTACCACGTCAAAAGAGGCATGGGATGTTTTACAACTCACCCGTGAAGGAACTAATGCTGTGAAAGAGTCTAAATTGCAAAATTTGACAACTCAGTTTGAAACCATCACCATACATGAGACTGAATGTTTTGATGATTTTTATGCTAGACTTTCTGACATTGTTAATACTAGCTTTAATCTTGGTGAACATATTCCTAATGCTAGAGTTATTAAAAAGATTCTTCGTTCTTTGCCTAAGCGTTTTATCCCTAAAGTCACTGTGCTAAATTCTATGGGTAATTTAAATACGCTAAAATTGGAAGAACTCGTAGGAGATTTGCAAACATATGAAATTCATATGTTCCCTAAAAATGCTAGGTCTAAAGATAAGGGAATTGCACTTAATGCCCAAGAGAGAAAGAGTGAGGGATCGGCTAGAAAGAGGGCAGACTCATCTAGAAAGAGAGAGACTGACATGTCAGATTCTGATTGTGATTTTGAATTAGATGATTTGGCTCTTTTTGCAAAAAATTTCAAAAGGATTCTCAAATTTAAGAAAAATGGCAATTTTAAAGATAAAAAGAAATTTGAGAAAAATAAGTTTGAAAAGAAAAATGAAAAAGATTTTAAAGATCCTCCTAAGAAAGAAAGTGAGAGGTGCTTTAAGTGCGACGGTAGGGGTCATAGAGCCTTTGAGTGTGCCACACGTCTGAACAGAGAAAAAGGGAAAGATGTCCTTAATGCTACCCTTAGCGACGACAGTGAGGTCGAGTCGGTGGATTCTGGAGTCAAGTCGCCGCATGAGTGTAACTTCACCGCATTCATGGCTAGTCATGTGAGCACTTCTAGCTAACCTCACGACAATGAGGATGATGCTTCATAGGGACACCTCGACAGTGAGAGCGATGTGAGTGAGGGGGAGGATGACACAAGTGAGAGCGAGAGTGATATTCAACGCGCCTATGCTGAGTTATAGTCTGAGTCATTTAAAACTAAAAAGCGTAACAAAGCGTTAGTTCTTAAGATCACCACCTTAGAGGAAGATTTAAGAAAAGCGAGAGAGAGAGTCCTCCACCTGCACCGCCCTGAGAGAGAGAATTTGCCTGTGTTGAGAAAGAGAGCTTGTTTAGAGAGAGAGAGAGAGAGAGAGTAATTTTGAGAGAGAGAGAGGGGACTTGACTAAACAAGTGGCTAGTCTTACGAGTGAGCTCCGTTCCTCCGTGGAGACTCGGAAGAAACTTGAAGCCCCTGTTGCCCAGCTGACTCATAATCTTGAGAAAGCACGAGAAGTCAAGGTACAAATCGAGCACAGATTTGGGAAAATGAGAAAGATGCTCCTCGGCCCCGCTTTAGGTTTTGGTGATAGGCAGGGAATTGGGTATGATGGTGCCTCCACGTTCCAAATTGCACCTGGACCAGTTCCTGAGTTTACTATGACTCCTTATGGCCATTGTCAAAAACCTCACAGGAGAGTTCGACCAAGAAAAGCAAACCAAGGTCCTCCTTTGACTGTGTTCTTTTGTACTTACTGCAAAAGAAAAGTCCACCTCAGGGAGTTTTGCTATAGTATGGGTCGGACACGACGTACTACTGCTCCACGTCAGCTTACTGATGATTTTACTAGTCTGAGAGAGCGAGTTGAGTTTTTAGCTGCCACGTCCCAGAGTTTGATGGAGGAATTCCAATGGATGTCTTTGCCGTCAGTGAATGCTTCTCACATTCCATCTAAAACCAACAACAACAAAGGCAAACAAAAGGTTACCACTTCTTGGGTGCCTAAGAAAGATAAAAAGGCCTTTGTTGTTCATGTTGCTCTCAAATCACATAATACCTCACAGTGGTATTTTGACAGTGGGTGCTCCAGACATATGACAGGTGATGCCTCATTTTTTACATCTCTTGAGGATTATTAGGATGGCAGAGTCACCTTTGGAGATGGGAGCAAGTCTAGCATTGTAGGACGAGGTACTGTATTGTTACCAGGATTTCCTAAGCTAGAGAATGTGTTGTACACCAAAGGTTTGAAAGCAAACCTTCTCAGCATTAGCCAGCTGTGCGACGCTGACTTTGCCGTAAAGTTTGACCGGGACGCTTGTAAGGTCTATAATCAAGCAGGTAAACTTTTAGTGCAAGGGGTGGGGACAAAGGATAATTGCTATGGGACTGAGCCGACATCCTCACTTGTCTGCAACAGCGCCACGATCACTCCTATGGATCTGTGGCACCAACGTCTAGGTCACGTAAATATTAGAGATCTCACTCGCTTAGCTAAAAAGGACCTAGTACGTGGCTTACCATCGCTTGGAAGGCTAACTTCGACGGTTTGTGGACCCTGTCAGTTGGGAAAACAAATTCGTAGTCCCCATAGGAAGTTGCATTCCATTACCACCTCTCGTGTTCTTGAGCTTATACACATGGATCTTATGGGTCCCACTCGTACCGAGAGTCTGGGTGGTAAGAGGTATATCCTCGTGATGGTGGATGATTTCTCCAGGTACTCCATTGTAGGTTGTCTGAGAGAGAAATCGGATGCTGTAGAGTTTTTAACGACCAAGTGCCGTGTCCTGCAAAATCAACACGGAGTCACTATTAACAGAGTACGTAGTGACAACGGCACTGAATTTAAGAAAGCAAAGGTAGATTTGTATTGTGATAGCCTTGGGATCAAACATGAGTTTTCTGCTGTGAAGACTCCTCAGCGAAATGGGATTATTGAAAGAAAGAATAGAACGATCCAGGAAATGGCTAGATCTATGCTTCTAGGTCGTAAAGTTTCTAGGGGATTTTGGGCAAAGGCAGTGTCTACTGCATGCCACACGGTGAATAGGGTTTACCAGCGTCCACACACTCTTAAGACGCCTTATGAATTGGGGACAGGCAAGAAACCCAACCTGGCATATTTTCGTGTTTTTGGGAGTAAATGCTACATCCTACGGGATAGAGAGAAATTAGGAAAGTTTGACTCCCGAAGCGACGAGTGAATATTGCTAGGATATTCATCGAATAGCAGAGCGTACCGGGTTTTTAACCTGAAGAGCTCTAAGGTTATGGAATCAATAAACGTCACCGTGCAAGATGACGAACCTCCGACGGTTATTGATCCTAACCTTCAGTGCGAGGATGAGGACTCGTCTGACAGTGATCCACTTGTCCCTCACCCACACTCTGTGGTCCCCACTCCTGTGTTAGGGGACACTCCTGCTTGGGTTCGCAAGAGTCATGACCCGTCTGCCATTGTTGGCGATCCCACTCTAGGGGTCAAGACTCGTGCTTAGCTAGAGAACGTTGTTAGCCATCTTTGCTAGACGTCCAAAGTCGAGCCCAAGAATCATAAAGAAGCACTCAAGGATGAAGACTGGATATCTGCTATGCAGGATGAGTCGCTTCAATTTAAAAAGAACAGTGTCTGGGAACTTGTCCCCCGACCTAGTGAGACTAATGTGATTGGTACCCGTTGGATTTTTAATAAAAAAAATGGATTAAAACGGTACCATAATCAGAAACAAAGCTAGGTTGGTCGCTCAAGGTTGCACACAGATAGAGGGTGTAGACTTTGGGGAGACATTTGCTCCTGTTGCGAGGCTTGAGTCTGTCCGTCTACTACTCGACATCGCATGTCATCTGCACTTCAAGTTATATCAGATGGATGTCAAGAGTGCCTTTCTGAATGGCATTCTACAGGAGGAGGTTTACGTGGAACAACCAAAAGGGTTTGAAGACCCTCAGCACCCGTAGCACGTCTACTATCTGAGAAAAGCCTTGTATGGTTTGAAGCAAGCACCCCGTGCTTGGTACGAGAGGCTTACTTCCTATCTCTTAGCCCGTGGCTTCAAGAGAGGGGGAGTTGATATGACGTTGTTCGTCAGGAGAGATGATGGTGCAATTTTGGTTGCCCAAGTCTATGTGGACGACATAGTCTTTGGACCCACGTGCTCTTAACATGCTCATCACTTTGAAGAGGAGATGAAAAGTGAGTTTGAGATGAGCATGGTTGGTGAGCTTACTTTCTTCCTTGGTCTCCAGGTTCGTCAGCTAGAGGATGGGATGTTCATCTCTCAATCCAAGTATGCTAGAGATGTAGTGAAGAAATTTGGTTTAGACTCCGCTAAGCATGCACGTACACCTATGAGTACCACTACCAAGCTTAGTAAGGACACTTCAGGCAAGGACGTAGAGCAAACCTTATATCGGAGTATGATAGGTAGTCTTCTCTACTTGACTGCCAGTCGTCCCGACATAGCCTTTAGTGTTGGAGTCTGTGCGCGATATCAGGCGTCCCCGAAAGAGTCACATTTACTTGCTCTAAAACGTATTATTAAATACGTGAGTGGGACTCTCTCATACGGTATTTGGTATTCCTTTGATACTGATGACCGTTTGTCCGCCTATTCAGATGCCGGTTGGGTCGGGAATGTAGATGGTTGTAGGAGCACTTCTGGTGGGTGTTTCTATTTTGGTTCTGCTCTTGTCTCCTGGCTGAGCAAGAAACAAAATTCCATCTCTTTGTCCACTGCGAAGGCTGAGTACATAGCCGCCGGGAGTTGTTGCACGCAACTCATGTGGATGAAGCAAAAACTAGAGGATTATGGGATTTCATAGGACACCATGACCATTTCCTGTGATAACACGAGCGCGATACACATATCCCGCAATCCAGTCCAGCATTCGCGCACAAAGCACATCAGGATACGTGAGCACTTTATACGACAGTTAGTTGAGGAGAAAGTCGTATCCCTGAGTTTTGTTCCCACTGACCGTCAGTTAGCCGATATTTTCACGAAACCTTTAGATGCCCTTAGATTTGAGAGTCTTAGGAAGTCTTTGGGGATTTGCATAGTTGACTGGGGGGTTGGTCTATGTCTAGAATAGGATGCTTTTTCATGTTCATATCAAATGCTTCCTATTGCTAGTCTGTTTTAGATGTACCATTGCTTAGTTATACAGCTATTTATTTATTCTTTTGAAAAATCCAAAAAGATTTTCTTTTATAAAAATTTTAGAAAAGCCCAAAAAGATTTTTGTATTTTTTTATATACACCTTTTATGCATGAACATTTAAGATAGCGAAGTCACAACTTCATTCCATTTATTCCTGTGACTGTTCGATAGAGATTTGAGATGCTACATCATTTCATCCATGTGCTTTACATTGTATGGAGTCTTTGAGATGTAATTAGTGATATTTTCCTACATGTTCGACTCCTATCTCCTTTATTGCATACATGCATGGCTTTATTTGATTATTGTACTTGTCTATCACATGTTGGCTGGAGTGTTTCCATCTCAATTCTGTCTATACCACTGTTCTAAAAAACTCGTCTAGGTTCCGCCTAGGCACGCCTAAGCTTAAGGCTTGGAAGAAACGCCTCGCCTTAAGTTTTTTACGCCTTATTCTTGGTAAAATCCTTAAGGCGCACTTTTTTCTAAAAATGACAATGCTTTAGTGAAACGATATCGCTTTTTGAAGAATTTTTTTTACTAACCGGACCATTATCTCATCCAAAATAATCAAATAGTATTTTAATTTGCATATATTCAGACATTTTTATGATATGTACAATTTTAGTATTTTAATAGCCTAGTTATGGTTAAAAAATACTAAAATATATTAAGAAGGCCTAAACGCCTTTTCACGCCTTTTTACGCCAAGGCCCGCCTTGGCTTCTAAGGCTTAAGGCTTGGCCTTCACGCCTCGATCACGCCCCGCGTTTTTTAGAACCTTGGTCTATACAGCTTGCAATATGCGATAAAACTTGATAAGATTGGAATGCATGTAAAGACCGTTTTTGTGAGACTGAGTGATTGTTTAAGAACGGGGAGGGGCTGCGAAAGGTAATTCTCTTCTTTGCGGAAAAGCCACCGTTCCAAAGGACCTAAAAAATGGAGGAATTTTATTATCCGGGGTCCAAAGAGGTCAAAAGAGCCCGAAAAAAATCTATAGGCAATAAAAAGCAATTCATGCCAAATATGGGCCACTTAGGTTTCACCTTCAATTCTCCAAAGTTTGAGAATTTAGAAAGCCTCTATTCAAAATTAATATCTGAGGGAGTTTGGTTGGAGAATACAAACGGGTTTGCACTTCCTTGAAAGTCCTGAAAAAGCATGAAATAGTTTTAGACGTTATTGGTGTGGAAATCACTTTGAGCTTTGATTTGTTGATTTGATTGAGTCAATGTCTTATATTTCCACCTTTTTACACCAAAGGAAAACTTTGAGTTCATTCGTTAGGAATATTCGATATTTATCGTGCACATATGTCATGTTTGTATGCATTGATTTTCCTATCGAATTTGATCACAGCCCTTCATTTTCTCTATCATTGACTTGGTTGTTTTTGTGATCTTCCATGGTGTGATTCTTTATTGTATACTTTGTGTGAAAAATTTTGAAAAATATAAAAATATCAGTTTATTCCCGTGTGTCATTCTCCATTTGCATTCATTCATGCTTCTCATATCTGTCTATTTGGGGACATCATAAAAAGGGGGAGAAGAATTATGGGGGAGAATTGTTTTGGTGTATGGTCGCTGCATGTATGATTTGCTTAAGCTTAATTGATCATCAATTTTTGCATATCATTATATTTCAAACTGTTGCTTGTCACGGGTATTTGCTTTATCTCATGTGTGTAGGGTACATCATTGTTCATTTTTGAACTGCACACCCTGATGAGATAAGCTTTGAAAGTTTCTGAAGAGCTGAAGACTTGGGAGACATGTCATTTAGTATTCTCAGTTTGAGGGTTTAATGAGGATATTATCTTATATGTCATTTGATTGCATAATTCGGATTTTTTATGAATGTACCGGCATAGACATAAGGGGAGATTTGTAAGGACATAATTTTATAAATGTCCAGGGTAGAATCTAGGAATTTTTTATTTTTTTCCTAGATCACAGTTCATATGTCTGATACCGCTACATTCGGCACGTCAACACGATCATCCTAAATGGCCTGTATCCGAATTCAATGCATCCACTTTCTTCACGTGCATCATGCTATATGCAACGTACTGCTCAGCTCATTCTCACTACTCCACTACGCCCTATCAGTAAAATGGTATATTGGAGTTCTAAATATTTGCATAAATATTTGGGAAATGTTTTTGAAAATTATTTTTGTATTCTGGATTAATTTTTTATCAAAAGCAGAATTTTTCTAAGTGTAGAAGCGAATGACCTTGATCGACGAGATCGCTCGAGCGACTTTGCAAGTCGTTCGCGTGAGATAGACATGTCGCGCGATATCGTTCGAACGACTTTTGTCCTTCGTTCGAGCAACATGCTATCTCGTTGGAACGAGCCACCGCCTCGATTTTTGTACAAATATCTGATCTCCTTCTACACGTTTTTTAAGTCTTTCTGCAATCTCAATATTCTGCGAGAACTGCCCGGAATAAGACTTCACCTTTTAAGGTTTTCTAAACCTTTTTTATTCACAAAGCCATTCCCATATATGTGAGTGAATCTTTAAACCTTCAAGAAGATCATTTACTCATCTGGAGTACAGTGTGAGGAAGCCGTTCTCTTCGTCACTGCTGCCCTACTCGAAAGGGATTGTTCCAGCCGCCGATAACAGAACCGACACCCGAGGGTATTTCTGTGTCACTATATTTTCATTGTAATCTGTTGTAAGCCGTTCTCTTACAAAAATTATTGTGAAAATAAAAGGTTTTTCCCCGTTGGGGATTTTTCCTCATATTTGTGTTCTTGCATGTTTCATCATCGTATTTAATCACATATAGATGCATGTTTAGGACTTATGTGGTCGAAACTGTGTTTAATTAAATAAGTTCCTTATTTGAACGCAAGCGCACTCTCATTCAACCGCTTCTTCACCGCAACACCACACCACGGAGTCCACCATGTGTGAACAGCAAACCGGATACGGAATCCTCTGCATGAAACGATTCATAGTCAAGAAGAAGAGAATAAACATGGTACCCACAAAACAAGATCTCAAAGCATATAGAAATATGAAACTTGGATTTTAAACACTTTGGGTGAAAGTACGGTTTGGGAGCTTTTGGATATGTGTAGGAAAATATTTTTCGCTAAAATTCTCTCTAAAAACAAATGCCCGAACCCTTTTATAAAAACACGTTTTTTCGAGTCGAGGCATTTTTCGAGAAAGTTCGTTAAAACAAAGACAAGACATTTTTCAAACGAAACCGCAAACTCATTCAAACTAAACCAAAACTCGTTCGAATGAATAACCTAACTCGTTTAAACCAGCTTCGAATGAGATTCAAATGATATTAGTTCTATAAACATAAAAATGTCGTTTGATGTTCGTTTGAACGAACTGCTAAACTCGTTTGAATGAGACATATAAAGTCGTTCGAACGACTTAAAATAAAAAAAATCTTTTAAAATATTTCAAAAATAGATCCAAATATTTTATAAAAAATAAACATCCAAAATAAAATTCTAAGGATCAAAATGTATATGCATTCATGCCTGAGAGATCCTTGAAAACACGAAGATGAAAACGTGGTACAAAACACGACACGATAGTGCGATCTATGAAGCTTTGTCGTTACGTCTTCAATGAAACATGTCATAAGCTTGAAAGGTCAATATAAAAAGCCTAACCTATTACTCAAAATATTTTGTCCAGAATTAAGTCAATACATACAAATTGACTCAATTGGAAATTTATCCTTACAAATGTCCCCCTTTGGCTATTCTGGGACAAAACCAAAACAAAACATCTATGGACCATCAAGCTCTCAAAAAGATTCAATACCCAACCCCAAAAGGAAAAAGTACGGACGCTCAACAGACACATACTCTGAGTAGCTTTGCAAACCTATAAACTTTGTCGTATGTTGCAAACCTGTACACTTAAGCACACCTTAAAATGCAAAGAGAATATAAAAACAATATAAATTTGCATATGAATAAAACCCTCCCTATGTCTAATAATCCTTACCTAGGTAAGATGTCTCCTCCTAAGATAAATATTTCCTCATAAATCTAAAGTGAAAGTAACTATTTCTCCCCCTTTCATTCAGGAATAGACAAAAAAATAATGCATAAAACAATTTCTCCCCATAAACCATTTATCCCCCTAAATGTGAAAACATGGGATACCATTAGAAATTAAGGAAGACGGAATAGCATCATGCACTGGTGTAAAAGATAAAGTAAGCATGCCAATTTGATCCAAAGATAAAGCACATGGCAAACATGGATTAAATGTAAATGCAAAGAGTCGAAACAAAATAATACCATATATATAAATATGCAAAATATACCAAGGACACACAGGCACATATATATATATAGGTTTAAATAACTACAAAACATATAAGATTTACACATTAGCATAGTATCGATGGGTCTAAACATGTGGGATGGAATGAATGGGCATGAACTAGAAACAAAAGAAATAAGACCCAGTCACTCAAAAATGTCTAGGGAGTTCTATATCACCGCAAAATTTTTATCAAACTAAGATTTAGCCTCAAGTGGTAGATAAAGTGAACTCAATGAACAAACAAGCACAATGCACACATGCCTAGAATTTTGATGATTATACAAATCAATAGCGTCATGACATGATAAGCATAACTAGGATTCATTGTGCAAACCCGTTGATCTTCAACTATAACACCCTCAAAAGCTAAACAAATATCATATATTTTTTTGCTCAATTATTTTGAAGATATCATTTTGGAAAATCAAACAAACAAACTTATTGGCCTTTAATCTTTTTTGTTTGCCTCTCATTTTTTAGGCTCTTGCAATGATGACTCTTCTGCAAAGGAGATTTTCTCCTTTTGTAGCCCTTTACTATACACCCTCATATAATCAATAAAGATCAAACAAACTCACGAGCAACGGTTCTTATATACATAAATCCCTCATGGTCACAAAATATGTAGATGACAAGATTGATGGGAGAAAATCTCACTTAGCTCAAATATAACATGTGAAGTTAGGATTAAAAAAAGATCGTTCATGTGTATGTGGAGGTATATACCAAGTGAATCCATTAAGAAAATCAAGGTCGAACAACTCCATGCAAGCATGATTAAAAATAATTTAAGCATTGAAAGTCATAATCAAATGTCCTAGACATATGGAAGAATGAAGTGGATTTAAATACACCAATATGCCACACAAAGTGTACAAAACTAAACAACGCATAAACAAAAAATATTTTTGAGTTTTTAAATATTTTTTTCAAAATGATACCAATTTACAAAACAACTCAAAAGACAAATAACATTTTTTTTTTCTCAATAAGACCCAATAAAAGAAAAATAAAAATACAAAAGACTCCCCAAACAAATATAACTAGAAAACACATATATCATGAAGTACAAACACTAGTGTATGAAAATATGCAAACACAATCAACTGTTAGATATAGCATGAGAAGTATCATGTGCAAGCATTCGAGAATAAACAAATCTAACATTTGGCGCCTCCAAAATCGATTTTCTAACCCAAATAGATGAACACTTAATGCGTCGGGTTTTGAGAACCATGGGGACATTGGACTTCAACTTCCTAAGGTCTTTTCTAATATCATACAAAAAAAATGCCTAAGGTGGCCTTTCCTACCGCGGTGTGTGCACGTGCAGACGTGAAGGGGAATGGGACCATTTAGTTGACCTATTCTAACACATTGGGATGTGGTTGACACTCTAAAACAATAATGGTCTTGGTTTTAACAACAGAAGCATTAGAATCATGGAAGCCAGTACCATCACTACCAACACTACTTAAGTCTCTTAGATAATTTTTTAACTTGAAAACCCTAGACTCAAGCAAAGAATTAAACTCCTCAAACATTGGGGAATCCTTCTTCAAATTTTCAATCATTTGTAGATGGTTATCTCGATCCCCCTCAATTCAAGAGAACTTATCCCTAAGAGTCTTTTCACGTGCCCTCAAATCATTTATCGATTTATCATTATCCTCAATGGCACGTACATTAACCCTAGAAAATTTAGAGTCCTCTAATTCTATCTCCATAAATTGGACTAAATCACGATTCATGTCCATGAGCTTCTCATGTAGTACATCTTATGAGTTTAAACAGACTGTAAAAATTCAATTTTAGTTTTAAAGCGAAAACTTTCATTTTCATGAGTTTTAATCTTTTTTGGAAACTTCAAAGTCACAAGAGCTAATGTTTCAGCACGGTTATGAAGGTTATTATACTAATCTCGAATATCAAATTCATCGTCATTGCTAAATGCATCGGATAACTTATCACATTTCTGACTTGTTGAGAGAAAATAAATGAAAACCAACATGTGTGTGTGTGTGTGTGTGTGTGTGTGTGTGCGTGTGTGAGAGAGAGAGAGAGAGACCACCCTAAACAATACGAAACAAGGATCTACATGATGACTTAGTGTAACCCGCTCTGATACCAATTTGAAATTTACGAAAGGAAGAAACTGAGGGATGGTCTAAATAATAATTATTAATTTTTAATTTTTCAAATTAAATATATAAAGTTAAACATAATTAACCCAAATTAAAACTTTGCACCAAATTTAGAACCCAATTGTTGTGATAAAACGATTTACCAAATTTTATCTTAATAAATAAGCATGAATTTAAATGATAGCAGATAAAATAAATAAGTGAATCACACAACGCATCGATGTACAAGGAAAGCCCACAAACAAAAAAAACCTCGATGGCCCAGCCATGCAAATTCACTATGATAATGTTTTACAAAAGTCAACCGATGACTTACTCAACGACTCGACGCCCTTACAAGCCTTGATGCATCTTCTATCTTCAACCTCTCCTCCATAGTGATAAAGCAGGAATTCACCCACAGAAGTTTCCACAACATGTGAGTCCACACACACCTCGATATCCACCGAATCGGCTCAGCAATGGTCTCTATATACGAATGCGGAAGCACTGCTTCTTCACCGCAACACCATACCACAGAGACCACCATGTGTAAACAGCAAATTGGATACGAAATCTTTCGCACAAAATGATTCTCGATCAAGATGAAGAGACTAAACTTCTTGGTACCCACAAAACAAGATCTTAAAGCATATAGAAAAATGAAAATTGGATCTTAAACATTTTGGGTGAAACTGGTGTTTGAGTGCTTTGGATATGTATAGGAAAGCGTTTTTTTTTCAAAAGTCTCTTTAAACATAAATGCATGAACCCCTTTATATAGAAACACATTTTTTTAGGCGACACGTTTTTTGAGAAAGTTTATTATAATGAAAATAAGACCCCGTTCGAATGAAACTACAAACTCTTTCGAACCCAACCAAAACTCATTCGAATGAAGAGCTTACAAAATGGAAGGCACAACTGTTGGTTCTGATTTCGATCCCGAACTTTTGGCTACCTTACTAAAACGAAAAAGGAGGTCCAAACTCATTCGAACGAGCTTCAAAAGATACTAGTTCTGTCAATAGAAAAATGTCATTTGATATTCGTTTGAACAAACTGCTAAACCCATTTGAACGAAACCTATAAAGTCGTTCGAACAACTTAAAATTAAAAAAAGGTTTTTTCTTTTAAAATCTTTTAAAAATAGCTCCAAACATTTTATAAAAATAAACAACCAAAATAAAATTCCAATGATAAAAATGTATATGCATTCATACCTGAGAGATCCTCAAGAAATATGAAGACAAAAACGTTGCACAAAACACGGCATGATAATGCAATCTCTGAAGCTTTGTCGCTACGTCTTCACTCAAGAACATCATAGGATTGAAAGGTCATCCTACCTATGACTCAAAATTTTGTCTAAAATTAAGCCAATACATACAAATTGACCCAACTAGAAATTTGTCCTTATAAATGCATCTATATATACCAAGTGCTCCATGATGTTTCGTGGTAACGCAGCGACGAGTGCAGCGGTAAGCTTCTCCTTGAGCTCTTCAAACTTTCTTTGATAATCTACACTCCAAACAATAGTACCCCCTTTCAGGAGAGGTGATTCAGTGTCTCGACCATCTTCAAGAACCCCTGAATGAACCTTTTTATAGTACCCCGCCAAACCCAAGAAACTCCTAACTTTTGTAAGCACTGTAGGTTGTCCCCGATCTGCAACTGTAGAAACTTGGTTAAGATCTATCAAAATCCTAATTGCTGATACAACATGTCCCAAGAAATGTACTTCTCGAAGCTAAAACCTACACTTAGAGAACTTAGCGTGAGACTTATGTTCCCATAGTATCTGCAAAACTAATCGTAAATATTTCATTTATTCCTCCTTCGACCAAAAATACACTTGAATGTTGTCGACAAATACTATGACAAACCAATCTAGGAATGGTCAAAAACCCCAATTCATCATGTCCTCAAACACTTCTAGCATGTTGGTCAGCCTAAACGACATGACTCGGTATTCATATGATCCATATTTCCTATGAAAATCCATCTTCGGAATGTCCTACTGCGAAATAAAGTAACTGGTGATACCTTGAGCACAAGTCAATCTTGGAGAAGAATGATGCACTCCTCAACTGATTGAATAGGTCGTCGATACGCGGCAATAGCTACTTGTTCCGAATCATGACCTTGTTCATCTCTTGAGGGCCCACAATATAAACAGAGCGAACTATCCTTCTTCTTTACAAATAAAACTGGGGCTCACCATAGAGACGTGCTCCTCCGTATGGCCCCTAGATCGAAAACAACTAAACTTGCTCACTCAGCTACCACATTTCTAACGAAGTCATCTGGTACGGTGCCCTCGCAATGGGCTTAGTACCCAGAGCCAAATCTATACAAGAGTTTATCTTTCTAACTAGTGGTAATCATGTTACTTCATCTCATACATTTGTAAACTCTTGGATAATTTGTATCGAGTCTAATGTACGGTTACCTCCTCGAACGAAGTCGCATCAATGTAATACAAGTATATGTTAGACCCCTCCCTCAGCCCATACATAACTGTAAGAAATATCCCTACCCAAAAACAACAATCGCAAAAACCTACCCCCAATAGTCGATTATAAGTGTAATACATATAAATACTACTCAAAGCTAAATAATACGAATCACAAGACTACATGCAGAAATTAATAAAGCAGTTGAACACCCAAGTCGACCAATAAATTGTCATGTCATTACAATCATGACTTAAGGCAGCCCCCACCTACTGGGATATCCATACAAAAATACAACTCGGTAATAACATCTATATATCTCATAATCGTAGTACGCATTACTTATAAAGAATCACGACTCGTCGATGTCTAAGTTAGACTCATATGTGTGAGTCACAAATATAATCGTACCCATCCCCCGGTGGTATTCTCAATAAAAATAGGTTGTTCTACGACCTCTACTAACTAAGTGGCCTCACTCACCACAAATGAAACAATTTCCTTTAAAGTAATTATCTAAATGGTGGCTCTACAAGAAGCCCTGTTGAGCCTACCTCCATAGTCATTACTACTAACTTTTCCCTCGTTGGGTCTGCTCTCATTGGTCATGACCCCACTGGTCATTATTTTCTTGGCTTTACTGGCGTAACAAATAATATTGTCGACTTTTGGAACCTCTTGGGGTCTTCTCCCCTTATGTCATTCCTTTTACTGGTGTGGTATTCCCTACTTGGATCCACGCTACATCGTCTCTAGTCACTAGGCCTACTTTGGCCTCGGTCTTCACAATTTTAGGAACTTTATTCTTTAAATAGTTGTAGCGAACCTACTTATGTAGGAAGGTAACTCTCCCCATATGAACGTAAGTGGTGATTAACAGTTTACCCTATAAAACGCGATAAACCCTCCTCATAAGGTATATGTCAACTCAAAACAAATTATGCTCAGACTGAAGTGAATCATGCAAACATTCTTCTCCACCTCCGCATCAATCTCTGTCGGGGAGGAAAAAGAAATATAGTTGAACTCATCCTCATACTGGATACCATGTGATCGCACATATATGATATTTACAACTTGCTTCTTTTTCTGTGAAGGTTGATCAGTGGAAACAATTCCCCTCGAACCATACACCAAGTGCATTCGAAAGGCCTCACGTCCAATGGTCCCTAACTCCTGATCGACAGCGACTTCCTACGTGGGATGTCTCGCAAGAAAAATCCAAATAAGAAACCCTTTCGATACACTTTGGTCGATTCGAATTGTTCATTTGGAACCATGGCACGAAATCCCCTAGGTGGTGATCATTATAAAGAATACAAGTCATAAACGGTATCGCTCTAAAGTAATCAAAGAACTCCATACGAAAAGCGATGGACGCACTCAAGATCCCTAGGACCCTAGAACCTCGAATGCTCTGATACTAACTGTGATACCGCATAAAATTTTATAATAGATTAATCAGGTCTAATACAAATTCATGGGAGTCAAACAATTGAATATCATTCTAAGCATTACTGTAATAAAACTAAATGCATAAAATAAATAACTAAAGCATAACATAGGTGAACCACATAACTCTAATACTAAACCAACCAACAATATTAGTACCATCGCATAATTACAACTGTATCAACGTAACTCAAACTATTGAAATGGTTATGGGGTGAAAGCGACACAACTGCCTATATCCTAAAAGGTAAAGTCAACACTAACGTTAACAGCAAGCCTATGAAGTATAAGAATATAAAGGAGTTTGGAGCTACAATATAATTACGCATCTTCCTCTCGTCTTTTAGTATCTTTCAAGTTATCCGAAACCAAATATTCCTAAATGTTATAAGCTTTTAATCCCAAGCCCAAGTGAACCCTATGATTACGTATTATACATCTCAATTGAATATTATTCTATATATCTCAAGTATATAAATCTAATCAAGTAACACAATTTATATACACATAAGTACTATTCATACCAAATACTTTACAACTAGTCACTATAGTACCAAAGATGGATTCCCATCGCATGGTCCAGGGTAAAGTCATCTCTATCAACCAGGATACTGAAGATGGATTCTCGTCGCACGGTCCAGGGTACAATTCACCTCTATTTACCATAATACCAAAATTATCGTCATCGTAAGGTCCGGTATACACTCGTCTCTATCTACCGGGATACCGAAGATAGATTCTCATCTCACGGTCCATAAGAATGTTAGTCGACATTACACTGTCTAGGGTAAACCCGTCACTATCTACCAAGGTACCGAAGATGGATTTCCATTGCACGGTTCGTAAGAATGTCCCCTATAGGGCGTATCATATACATATACAAAATCGGTATATCACATATAATATACAAGACAAGTTGTTCACTTTTCAAGAAAGATATAAATCTTATTCTCTTTCCAAGTAATTTACGACTTATGATTAAAGGTCTTAGATCAGTAATTTAAAATGTCTAAATCTCCTACTTTCAGTCCCATTTCCTGTTCTATAAGTATGATAATTCCCAATTTTTTCATTGTCCTTGCTCGTGGCACTAAACCCTAGTCGTTCGCACGGACTGTGCGAACGGACCATAATTGTGTTCATTTAAACGGGTAAACCACAAAACTCTCCAGAATTTCATCTTTCTTGAACCTTTAGCCCCTGCCCCGACCCATGTGTCCATAACTACCATTAAAAGATTTGTTTTAAGGTTTTAGCACCTCCCATATACCCTAAATTGACATACAAACTTCACAACAAGAAACTCTATACTATTTCTTATAAATTTATTTGATTTATATAAAATTTTGAGCTATATCTCAGATCTAAAGACTTGGAACTCTAGAATTTCATTTCATCCAAAAATCTCAAATTCCACTCAATTCATGAATTCACAAAGGGTCATTTCCTCAAGTATGCAAATGTAATATAATCATAATATCAATTTGTCCATATACTCCAATTTCATGTGGAATTTTATGAATTTCAATTCATGTATATGAACTTAATTTTTCTAATTAAGTTGAATCTAAAAATTGTTATTTAACTATCTAAATCAATTATTTATAGGTTTAGATTTAGAATCCAATACATAACTATATACACCAAAAATAATTATATTAATATATTAAGTAAACTTGCCTCCAAATTCAAGTAGGATGAACTCGAATTGAAAAGCATCAGTTCTCAACTTGCCTCCAAATTCAAGCAGGATGAACTCCAATTGTAAAGCATCAGCTCTCCTCTACTCTAATGCCCAATTACCCTCTTTTCTTTTTCTCCATGTAATCTACCTCTTCTCTCTCTAGTGTTTTCTTTCTCTAAGTGTTAAAATGATTCCAAATAACCCTAATCTCCCTTTTTTAATATGCATAACCACAAAATTTAGATTAACACCCATACGAACCTTGACACGTTAAATTCAAAGTCATTTCTAATTAGTGTAAAGTCTAGACCAAACCATATATTAGCTTATGAGGCTTAAACCCATTATTTTAATCCTTACTAAACATTTTATATATCTCAAACATCAAACCAAAGTACCAAAACACTTTTTAATATTTTAATTTATACGAGTTCCAAAAGTCACTATTAAATTATGTATTTAATCATTATTAATTCACTACAGTGTATTAAGTTATATTTCAATTTTGAGTAAAGTACACATAACACAACAATGAAATATATAAATAGTGACATCACATGTCATTGCAGGCACATATAATCATAAATAATCAATTTCACTATTTAATTAATGAATTAAAATTACGGGGTATTACAGTGATCTTATAAATATATGTAGTTTTGGCACCAAAATATGTGTGACATGAAGTGCCTGATAATGCATGCTTTGAACAACCTTGAGCAGATGATTCGAACCACCTTAGTGCTTTTTCCATGTGTTTGGAATGTTTGAATCTAGTCTTAATGATGCTTTTCTCTCTACCCTCCAATATGTTTCCTTCGAAGAATTCCATTAATGAGCTCTATCAATATAGAAGCAAAGTTCTACCGAGCCCTACAAGACTTATCGATGGTACCAAGAGATCTCAATTTCGATCGAGTTGCCTAAGTTTGAGTGTTGATCACAGTAAAATCATTTAACTTGGGTGTGGGTTATTAGTTTAATAAAGAGGTTCATCGTTAGGCCCATTTAAAAAAATTCCAGTCATTAAAAAAAGGAGGGGTGCTAACGAGAAGTTTGTGTATGAAACTTTCTTGTTTTATGCATATCTTGATAAAATCTTCGCATTAAATTCTAGAGCATCCCATCAACTTAATCCATTGTTCTTTATAACCTTTTGTTGACACGTGGGAAGTCGTGATTCCTCTTTTGATTTTTTAGGCAGCATAATCATCATGCCTTTGGTAAGCAAATCGTTTTGCCTTAATCTTGTCAAATTTGCACCACATTCTACAATACATTTCAAACTTTCTAGACTTCCACCATTATTGAGAGAAAGTTGTGAGAACTTGGGAAAAAAGAGTATTGGGGCCTCTATTTGCATTGTTTCAGTTAGTTTTTCCCTATCTAACTTTTCACCATCAATTTCCATGGATTTTACTTCTTCAATAGCACTGACTCGCTTAGCCTACAATACAACATCGGTGATGATGGGGAGGCGAGCGATCTTAGAGTGTAACCTTCGTGTCCCTTTTTTTAGTGAGAACAACGATTTTTCTGATAATGTCCATGTTTTAAGGAATGGTGGATTATGTTGATCAACCTTTGTTGGTTCACGAGGAGCCACGGGACCATATTATTGGTGCCTTCAACAATCCTTACAGTGTTTTACGATTTAGGTTGGATAAAGGAAACTTCCCATACTCCTGGGTCAAGTTCGATGGACCTAGTGGTTAAGCCAGTGGCTTTGCAATATGTTCTAATTATATTAGATCTAAGTATTCAAGTGTGCTCGTGATGATTATGTTTGTGAGAGTTGTTGCATGGTTTGGAGATTTTACTTTGTCAAAGAATAATTCATCTTGTAGTTGTTGGTTTCTCGATGGAGCACCTCCACACATATTTTCCTTGTTGTTTGGGGTGAATTCACCCTTGAAGATGTTTACTAATTTCTAGGTCTGGAACTTTATGGACACCTTATTTTCTATAAAATTCTTATTGACCAGGCAGAGAAGACTACCTTGGACTCGTTGGTGCATGATAGTATTGAAGGTTAATGTAAGGCCACTTTTGGCCAATAGATAAGGTTATTCTATAAAATTTCAACCAAGATCACTACATAACGAAAGGAACAAAATGTCGAAACATCTACTCTCCTTAGCAACGGTTATAAGAAACGTTTAGATTTGCAGCTTACATCATTGTTTTGTTATCTCGCTTCTTCTTAATCGAAAAACCCATTGGCCAACCTCATTGTGATCTGGATAATAACTCTGTGAGGTTAGCTCGTGGACTCAACCTTCCTCTTATTATGACATTGGGTTCTCTTTATATTTGGCTTGATTGTAAGCATTTTGACATGGAAAGGTCTATCGGTCTTTATGATGTGAGCAACTTCTTTAACTATGTTCTTATGGGGTTTCCTTTATGCTTCTGCTTCCAAGCTTGCTCTAAAGGTTTCCATCATTAGTGCCTTCCCAGTACGCCATCCAAGAATCTAGCAATGATATAAAAGGCAAAGAAGGAAGTCTTTTTAACCCTTTATTGATGATGTTGGTTGTTACGTTTTTTCCTTATCAAACGACGAAGGTACTCGGTCATTTTCAAACCCAAAGTTACCATTGTACGAAACATTTGTGTTGAACAAGACATATTTGCAAATTTATCTATTGTTGTGGTGTTAGTGTTAAGACCGCATTGACTCCCCTCGTGAACTGAATGGGATTTTGAGAGTGAGGCCTACGACCCTCAACAATGTGTGAGACAGCTTACTTATAACCAAGGTGTGCCTAATACCGTGTGTAATTCTAACAAAGATGATGTTTCATTATTGCTTCTTTGGAAGAGTATACGACGATGGAGTGTATTGGTAAACTGCCCATTCCTAATGAAAAACAAACCGGTAAAATTTATATTGATTGGTTTTGCCATTGGCGTTTTGAACTTGAATCCTTCAAGAATTTTATGTTAGCTGATTCATTTATCCTACCGTTGAATGGTTTGGCTCCATGAAATTTTGCCCGCGGAGTTGGAATTGAAAAAACTTCAACAAATCTAATGAAAGAAAAAAATTATAAAAAGTACCCAAAAAAAATTATCCAATTAACCCATATATGTCAAAGAAAAATGGTATATAGCTTTTGTGGAGGCAATTATTATGCAACACAAATAAATACGAGAGAAGCAATTATCAAGAAAAGAATAAGGAATATAAGATGACAATCACACAACAAAGGATGTACGTGGTTCAGCAAAGATGTGCCTACGTCCACGGTGGTGCAGTCGATATTATTTCTATATACTCCGGAGAGTGATTACAGAGAATACAACTTGTCCTTTTGCCCCGGACCTAGGGTTTAATATATACATGTACATGCAGGTAAGTGGAGGTGATGGGTTTCTCCACGTTTTCCATCTCCCGTGTAGCTTCCGATTGTGGGAACGTGGGGAAGATCGGATCAATAAGAGATGAGGGGCCCGGACTTTGGGCCGTCAGGACTGGGCTACTCGTCCGGGCCCATGGTTCTAAATTTCGGGTACCCACAATTGCCCCTAAATTTGTTGGGCCATGTTTATGGGTTCAATGGATTTAAATGATCAGCCATTATGGCTGATTTGCGATTCTTCGAAAACTGTGAAGTTGATTTGGCGGCACCCGCTTCGCTTATTGTGCGCTATGATTAGAATTGAAGGCTTATTGGGATAGCCACTTTTTCTTTCGTCGCTTCAGCCCTTCCAGTACTCTTCTTTCTTCTGAGAAATCTAGCGCCTCGTACCTTCTTCTCTCAATCCCCATTCCCATTGCTTCTTAGTCGTCTTGAGCTCGTGCTTCTTCATCACTTGAACCGATCCTCTGTTTTGTAAGTTTCTCATGCCCTTTCTTTGCACTTTCTCTTTGGTTTGTAGCTTTTCTTGAGTTTTTCAATGGCGAAGATTGGAAATAGGTCAATCTCTGAATTTAGGAAGTTCTACAACATTCCTGAGTGGGTGGATATTGAGTGTTGTTCCTCCCCTCCTAGGAACGTTAGAGATATAGAGGATGCCCATTGGATCCATGTTCTATTACTTTCCCAGGGGGGACTCACTTTCCCTCCCAATGATTTGTTTCTGCATTTCTTTGGCTATTTCAATATTGTTCCTGCACAATGCTCGCCCAATGTGTGGAAAATAAAAAATGGTGTCCATAGAATAAATCAGTTGTATGGTACTAGGTTAGGACTTGCCGAGATCTGTTTCTGTTATTCCTTTTCTCGAACTAGTTCAGGTGTCTTATACCTCAAAGCTAGGAGCCCTGATAGGGTATTGGTAGTAAACCTACCTGATTCCCATAAGGACTACTGGCAAGAGGGTTTCCTCGTTAGGAATTGGCAGTTCCCTCCCCAGTTTGAAGGGTCGAGGTCTGAGAGGTTCACTGTTCCTTTTTACGGGGAAGAATATATAGGTAGACATTGTACTGTTGTTTCAACCTTTGCTGATTTGTGACGTTTTTAACCCCTCTTTGCTTTTTCTTCCACAACGAGGTCAAAGAATTTGGAGCCTGCTCTCAGCGAGGTTCGTATCTCGGAGTTGGTGAAAGCTTGGAATATCAGGGAGCCTCTGGGTGACGGCGAGCATCCCAGGTCTACTGCCTTTTTGCTCGAGTATAAGAACATAGGCTCCAGCTTCATAGCACGGCCTGTGGATAGTGTACCAGAGTTTGATTCTTTCAGAGAGACTACTGCTGAGCCTATCCAGTTGGACGAAGAGGAGAGCAGCTCTGAGAGTGAGCCTGCAGGAGCTGCGAGTAATTTGGGTGAAGGGAGCTCTTACAGTAGCAGTTCTTCTGACTATGAGGAGGATTCTGAAGCTCGAGGATCGTCGAGCACTTCCAGCAGTTCAGGTGAAGAGATGCCTCCAAGGAAGAACTTGATTAGAGATGATGATGATGAGGACCACGTGCTTCTTGCACAGAGGTCAAAGAAACAAAAGTCTACTTCTGGGGCCGTGGCTACTAGTTCTCAGTCTTCTACTCAGGAGCAAGAGAGGAAGAGGAGAGAGGAAGAGCAGGTGAGAGAGATGGAGAGAAAAAAGGAGGAGGAAAGAAAGAAGGTGGAGGAAAAGAAGAGGATGGAGGAGAGGAAGAGAATGGAGAAGGAGAAAGAGGAAGAGAGGAGAAAGATGGAGTCAAGGACGAAGGCTGGGCAAGCCTTGGTCCCGGTGTCTGCTTTGCCCAAGGGGGCCTCAGTTGCCATTTCTCCTCAGCTGGCACCTGCGCTGCTCGAGAGGGCAGTTCTCCCTGCAGATCGCCAGAGGGCGTTGGGGTCTGATCAATTGGCCCTACAAGCTAGCCAGAGGCTAGCCTTGGTAAGATCCTCTCCATTTTTCAATTCTTTAACAAGTTTTAGTTGTTTCTCCTTCTTGATCTCTTCTTTATTTTTGGCAGTTTGTGACTGACTTCGTCGTGCTCTATCGTTCTCGTGACGAGTTGGTGAGAAGGAATGGCGAGCTGGAGCAGCAGAAGTCCGCTCTGGAAGTCAGGGGTTCTCAGCTGGAGGCTGATTTAAAGACTGCTGACGCCGCCCGAGCTTCCTCTGATCTGGCCCTCATCAATTCTAATCGAGAGAAGGATGCGGCGGTTAAGGAGCTGAGCGAGCTGAGGCGGGCCTATGACCTAGTCTGCTCGAGCAAGCTGGGTGTCGTGGAGGAGAACAAGGTTCTGACCGAGCAGTTAAAGGAGAAAGAGTCCCAGGTAGCCACCATCAAGGAGGATTCATATAACTCCGGGTGGACTGCTTCTTACGAAGACGCCGAGGTTCAGATAGGCTACATTAGTCGTTTGAACTTCAAGAAGGGCTGGAACAAGGCCCCCTTAGCTACTGGGGTTGATGCTGAATCTCCTCTGTTCGACGAGCATGGCCCGGGTCGAAGGCCAACTGTGGACGAAGAAGCCACTGCCCCAGCCATCGAGGGTGTTGATCTTGCCTCTCAGACAAGTCCTGTCGGTGCTTGTCCTGCCCAGGCGACTGAGGGCATCCTTGTAGAGGGGGATGTCTCTGCTGCTGCTGACAAGGGGAAGCAGCCAGCCACCTCTGGGCAGCCTGAGGTTGCTAGTTAATCTACTTTTAGGACTATTTTTGTACTTCTGCTTGTAATTTTTCCAATTTCTGCTCGATGTACTTGACTTTTATCAATGAAATGAAAAGGCTTCTTTTTCCAGTGCATTGATTGATTTTTCTCTCCATTGCCCTTTTATGTCTTGTAGTTGACTGATGTAGAAGAGTATATTCCTGCCACATCTCAGTTGGGCAGGACTCTTGGTCCCAATGCCAGTCCTCAGGTTCGTCAGGCCTTTGTTAGGCTTTGCAAATCTCTTAGGTCAAGGAATCAAAAGTATAAGGAGCAGTCTGAGCTCGTGGTCAAGCTGAAGGATAGGCTCCAGGAGATGGAGGACATTGGCGCTTCAGTGCAAGAAGAAGTCAATGTGCTGAGAACAAGACTCCTAGAGGCCACCGAGGTCAACCAAGTCGGGGAGTTCCTGCAGCAAGAGAATGAAAACCTGAGGAGGGAAGTCTTACAACTTAGAGAGCATGCACCGAGCACTGTTTCAGCGGTTCTGCAAGGCTCCTCGTCGTCGCGAGCTGGATATACTCCTCCTATGCCGCGAGGTTCCACTCGTCCTCCCCTCCCGCGAGCTGGCAGGAGCACCAGGGGCAGGAACAGGGAAGCAGAAGAACAACGTGATAAGGAGATGGAAGAGCTCCGCGATGATGTCCGGCGAGCATATGTAATTGTTGCTGGGCTTCAAAGGGACGTTACCCGATTGCGGCACTTATTCAAGAAAGGTCCTCGGCAAGCGTGGGCTGACGGTTATGATCAAGGCTGGCTAGATGCTCCAACAAGACTATCTGAGTTCGAGGAACTTTCTTTCATCAGAGGGTGGTTAAGTGCTTTGAAAGAGCTTCAGGTCCCGAGGAACTCGGTGTTATGGTATCGTCACGAGATGTCCTCCTCCACTCTGATGCCCAACCCATTCAGGAGGGATGATCGATGGATCCCCATTGATGTTATTCCTTGGCAACTATTGGAGTTGGACGCAAATGAGGTTGTGGAAGAGCTAGTCCCTGCTCCTGATGACGGACGAAGAGCTAGAGTGGCAGATTATCTTGTTCGGAGGCTTCCACCTCCTTGAGATTTTGCAAGTTGTTATTCTTTTGTCTTTTTTGATAATGTAAATGCTTTGGGCGAGCTTCGCCGACTAAACATGTATTATCATTGTTGTAAATATAAGGGATTAATGAAACCTTTGATAATGTAAATGCTTTGGGCGAGCTTCGCCGACTAAACATGTATTATCATTGTTGTAAATATGAGGGATTAATGAAACCTTTGATAATGTAAATGCTTTGGGCGAGCTTCGCCGACTAAACATGTATTATCATTGTTGTAAATATAAGGGATTAATGAAAAGTTCGTGTTTTGGGCAATTTTGCCGATTAAATGTGTTCATCCAATCTTTTTATATTCTTGCTGCTTCATAATCCTTTTTGTTTTGTCATGCAAGTGTCCCCCAAGTCCAGTATAATACCAAAATACCATTATGCCCCATTTTACCTTTTAGGTTGTGTCGTCACACTCCCTTAGGCCTAAGTAGGGCACTTGGCGAGGACACACCTGGTATTGGATGTCTTCATCCGATCAGGATTTTGCTCAACCAAAGTAGGTTTGATGGTCAGTATAAAATCTGGTCGCATTGCCTAAGAATCCTCTGTAGGGCTTTATATATTGCCAGGGGTAATGCTAAGAGGTCTCTCGTGTTTCATGACGATGACCTGAGGAGGGGTATTCCCCTGCTATATCGACCATCGTGCCTGTGATTTGGAAAAGATGTGTGATGAAATGCAACTGTTACTGATTTCATTAGTAATAAGGGAAATGAACTGTCCTTTCACATAACAAATACAAGAAAAAAATTCAACAATAGAATTCCTTGAGAATCTAAAAATAGAATTTCTTGAGATTAGCTGCGTTCCATGCTCGTGGTATCTCTCTGCCCTCCATCATTTCCAAATGATAGGCACCTTGCAGGTCGTCTTTAGTTATTTTAAAGGATCCTTCCCAGTTTGGGCCTAGCTTGCCATCTGATGACTTCACCGCGTTGCCCAGGACTTTTCTTAGAACATAGTCCCCAACTTGGAATCTTCTTGGGTTAACCCTTTTGTGGTAGTGCTTTGCGAGCTGTTGCTGATAGCTCGCAAGCTTCACCAGGGCCAGTTCTTTATGCTCGTCGGCTAGGTCGAGTTCAGCGAGCAATGCTTCTTCATTCAGGCCTTGGTCGACAAGGTTGGATCTCATTGTTGGCAAACCTGCCTCTAATGGGATGACTGCTTCCATGCCATATGTCAGCGAAAATGGGGTTTCTCCTGTTGCTCACCGAGGAGTGGTTCGGTATGCCCATAGAACATGGGGTAGCTCTGTTACCCATGCGCCCTTGGCTCGCTCTAATCGCTTCTTTAATCCGTCGATCACAGTTTTGTTGAAAGCTTCAGCTTGGCCATTGCTCTAAGGGTAGGCTACAGAGCTGAAGTGGTGTCTGATCCCATGTTCGTTACAGAAGTTCTGAAAGGGGCCACTTTCGAACTGCGTTCCATTGTCGGTGATGATGGTTCTGGGGATCCCAAACCGAGTGATTATATTTCTCCAAATGAACCTTATCATATCGGCATCTCGGATGTTCGCCAGGGATTCAGCCTCGATCCATTTGATGAAGTAGTCAGTCGCAACCAACAGGTATTTGCGATTGCCGACGGCGGTAGGCAGTGGTCCCACAATGTCCATTCCCCATTGGGCGAAGGGCCATGGGCTGGACAGGGACTTCAGATCGCTGGCTGGTTGGTGGACCATAGGAGCGTGGAATTGGCATTTCGGGCATTTGCGAACATATACTGCGGAGTCCTTTTGCATGTATGGCCACCAATAGCCTTCCTTCATTACTCGAAAGGATAGAGACCTTCCTCTGATATGACTTCCACAGATTCCTTCGTAAAGCTCGTGTAGCACTTGCTCGACATCACCTGGGTGGACGCATCTAAGGTAGGGATCGGAGAAGGATTTCTTATACAAGTCGCCTCCTGTGGATAAGTGAAAGCGAGCAGCTTTGACTCTTATCTGGTGGGCAGTTTTCTTGTCATCTGGGAGCGTGCCATCCTTTAAATAGTCCCTTAAGGGGTTCATCCAGCTGGGGGCTGATCCCACCTGGAGTACTTATTCCGCGTTTGGTAACTTGCTGTTGCGGTTAATGCTCGAACAAATGAGGAAATCGATGGGGATGACCCTCTTAAGGTCAGAGTCAACTGCCGAACTCAAGGCTGCTAAGGCATCAGCGTGACTGTTTTGCCCCCTAGGAAACTGCTGGATGTTGATCTCCTCAAAGCTCGTCATTAGTTTTCTCACCAGGGCGAGGTAGGCTGCCATTCTTTCATCCTTCGCGTTGTAATCTCCACGTATCTGATTGGAGACTAGTTGAGAATCGCCGAACACCTGTAGACGTTTTGCTCCCAGAGTTTGCGCCTTTTGGAGACCGGCTATTAGGGCTTCGTATTCTGCTTCGTTGTTGGAGGCTGCAAATCCAAGCCTGATTCCTTGTTCGAGGATTGTGTTTTCTGGAGTGATGAGGACAATGCCTACCTCTGCCCCCTTTGAGTTGGAGGCTCCATCAACAAAGAGTTTCCAGGTTTCCACTGTTGCTTGGTTCTCCTTTTGCTTTGTTGGTTGAGGTTGGTCGGGGAGTTCTTCGCCTGTGAATTCGGCTATGAAATCAGCAAGGATCTGACCCTTGATAGCTGTCCTTGGTTGAAATTGAATGTCAAACCGGCCGAGCTCGACTGACCACTTAGACAATCTGTCCGACAAATCCGCTTTCCTTAGGACCGCCTTAAGGGGCTGCGATGTAAGGACGATGATAGTATGAGCTTCGAAATAATGCTTCAGCTTCCTCGAGGCTATTACTAGGGCAAAGGCGAGCTTCTCCAATGGCAGGTACCTTTGCTCGGCGTCTAATAAGGTCTTGCTCGCGTAATAAACGGGGTGTTGGATCCCTGCAACCTCGCATATTAGCGCGGAGCTGACAGTGTGATTAGATACAGAGAGGTACAGGTACAAAGAATCCGTTTGCTGTGGTATGACCAGCAACGGTGGAGTGCTTAGGTAGGATTTGAGCTCGTCCAATGCTCGCGAGCAATCTAGGCTCCATTCTATCGGTTTACTCCCTTTTAGAAGCTAGAAAAAAGGCTTGCACTTCTCGGAGGATTTGGAAATGAAGCGATTTAAGGCAGCGAGCATTCCAGTGAGCTTCTGCATGTCCCGGATTGTTCGAGGGGGTTGTACCCTGTTGATTGCATCGATCTGGTCTGGATTAGCTTCTATGCCTCTCTTACCGACCAAGTATCCAAGAAATTTTCCTGACTGGACACCGAAGGAACATTTGCTCGCATTAAGCTTCATTCGGTACTTCCTGAGGATTTCGAAGGTCTTTGATAGGTCTGAGAGGTGATTTTCCTTCTTCTTGCTCTTAACGAGCATGTTATCGATGTAGACCTCCATTGTGTCTCCCATTTGATCCTTGAACATTTTTTTGACCAGACGCTGATAGGTTGCCCCCGCATTCTTGAGCCCAAATGGCATGACCTTGTAGCAATATAACCCAACTGTCGTGATGAACGCCGTTTTGTCCTGGTCTGGGGCATACAAGGGGATCTGGTGATATCCTGAGTATGCGTCCAGGAAACTCATTCGCTCATGAGTTGCAGTGGCATCTACTAGTTGGTCTATCTTTGGGAGGGGGAAACTATCCTTAGGGCATGCGTTGTTGAGGTCAGTGAAGTCGATGCAAACTCTCCACTTCCCATTATTCTTCGGAACCACTACTGGGTTGGACAACCACTTGGGGAATTGCACTTCCCGTATGGATCCTGCATCCAGCAGTTTTTCGACTTCCTTTTCGACCGCTTTAGCCTTCTCGGGTGTAGTTCTTCGTGCCTTCTGCGTGACTGGCTTGAATGAGGGGTCGACGTGCAGCTGATGACAGACCATATCAGGATCAATGTCAGACAGCTCGTATGGTTCCCATGCGAAAACGTCTGCATTGTGTCTCAGCAAGGTCGTCAACTCCTTCTGTTCTTGGTCGGTGAGAGATGCTCCAATCAAGAAGACTCTGCTACTGTCACCAACTTCGGCTATAACTTCTACCAGGTCCTCGATGACACGTTCGGAGGGAAGGAGCCTGGTCTCCTCTACTCCAGGTCTTCCATACTTTAATTGCTATTTAGAAGGTATCACACCCTCTTCAACTTTCTCGCTGGGTTGACCGGCCTTCTTCTCTGGCTTTGGTCGGATGGCTGCTATGAAGCACTTCCTCGCCATTGCTTGGTCGCCGTGGATCTCCATTACTCCTCGCTCGATTACATACTTGAGCTTCTGATGGTAGGTCGAGGAGACCGCCTTCATTGCATGAAGCCATCCTCTGCCGAGGATGGCCTGGTACGGTGATTCGATGTCAACTACCAAAAACTCAATCATCTTGGAGACGTTCCCAGCACGAACTGGCAGCACTATCTTGCCTAGGGGCATGGTCATTTTTCCAGCAAAGCCGACCAAAGGAACAGTAGCTTCCTTTAGGTCGGCGACGCTTAACTTCAATTTCCTGAATAGGTCGAGGTACATTACTTTGGATGAGCTTCCTTGATCGACGAGCAGCTTGTCGATGTCAAAGTTGGTTATCCTGAGTGTAATGACCAGGGCATCATGATGTGGGGTCCTTACTCCCATCAAGTCTTCATCCGTGAAAACAATATGCTTGTTATAGTTGACGTCCTCTGCTCGTCGACGCTTTCCTGACTGTGACTTTGCTGGATCGATTTGAAAAGCCTGCATTACCGTTGTAAGTTTTTTTATTTCCATTCGAGCTGAGTTCCCTTGTATCTGCTTGACGTCAGATACTCCGTGGATTACTGCGAACTCGTGTCCAGCATCATCCTCCAGCACGTTGTCGGGTCTCGCCTCTCTGTTGGCAGTCACTTTCTCTGCCCTTTTCTCCACAAAGTCGTTCAAATGCCCGGACTAGGCCAATTCTTCGAGGTGAGACTTAAGAGCTTTGCAGTGCTCGGTCTTGTGTCCTCCTTCTTTGTGAAAAGCGCAACTCAACGCATTGTTCCTCTTCGAGGGATCTCCTCCCATCTTCCTGGGCCACTTGATGAATGGCTCATCCTTGATCTTCGCGAGAATCTTGTAAATTGGTTCTTTGAAGATGGTGTTGACCGTCTGGAATGCTTTCAACGCGTCATGGTTCCCTCCGTTCTTGGAGCCATTTTTGCCTCCGTTCTTTCCTCCTTTCCTCTGGTTCTCAGTTTTCTCACCTACCTTGGTAGTGAGCTTAGCTCGACCGTTTTCTCCTGTATTAGGGCGGGTGACATCTTCCACCTTTGCGTATTTCTCGATTCGGGCCATTAGGTCGTCAATAGTTATAGCTTCCTTCTTCGTCAGGGACTGGTAGAGGAGGGAAGAACTAGGGAGCCCAATTTTGAAGGAGGCCACTGCCACTTCCTCCGTGCAGTCCTCGATCTCATTAAATAACTCCCAGTACCTCTTCGCGTATTCTCGGAGGGTCTCTTGAGGCGTTTTCTTCATTGTTAGCAGAGCATCCATCCTTTTGGGATGGGAGCTACTGGTAATGAATCGGGCCGTAAAGAGTTCGGCTAGGGATTTGAAATTCTTGATCGACCGGTGGGGGAGCCTCTCAAACCACTTATGTGCTACATCATGAAGGCTTGAGGGAAAAATGCGGCACATCAGGGCATCTCGGTGACTCCAGAGGGTCATGGCCTGTCGGTATTACCTGACGTGATCGATGGGATCAGTTTTTTCGTCGTAAATCTTGAACCTTGGAATGGCAAATTTCTTGGGAGCTTCCTCCTCTTCGATTTCTCTTGTGAAAGGTGACTTCATCTGGGTTTTGAGAGCTCGCCTCACGAGTTCTCTGGTTGATCTTGTTCTGTGGTGAGCGGGATGCTGGTCCATCTCCCTGCGGACCATGTTTCGTATGTTCTCGTCGCTGCGAGCAGGGCTCTGGTAGCGGCGAGCTCTTCGCAGCTGTTCGCGAAGGTCGTCGTCTGACTCGTCTCCTTCGTCCCTTTGTGATTCTCGCCTAGGGCTCCTTCCTCGGCTGCGAGATTTGCTCGCCTGAGGGCTAGGAGTGCGATATGGGCGTCTCCTGTTATCAGGACGAAGCTCCCTCTCCAGTCTTTCCAGTCTTCTTTTCAACCGAGCATTCTCAGCCTCGTATCTGCGAGAAGACTCCCTCTGCTCGTGGAGCCTTTCCTCGTACGCATCAATCAACCTGGATATCTGCGTGGACCTCGCTGGTCCCTGACTTTCTTCTGAGGCTGGTCTTTCCAGGCGAGCTCTCTGACCTGAACGTCGGACTTCAGACCTGATCCTGCGAGGAGCAGGTGGCTCTTAAATATCTCCTGCTTGGGGAGCATTGCTGCTGTGGCCAGACATCTTAAACTCCTTTCTTGACGTGGGCTCTTCTCAGGGAAAGATGAACGTTTTCCACAGACGGCGCCAATTGTGGAGACAATTGTTATGCAACACAAATAAATACGAGAGAAGCAATTATCAAGAAAAGAATAAGGAATATAAGATGACAATCACACAACAAAGGATGTACGTGGTTCAGCAAAGATGTGCCTACGTCCACGGTGGTGCAGTCGATATTATTTCTATATACTCCGGAGAGTGATTACAGAGAATACAACTTGTCCTTTTTGCCCCGGACCTAGGGTTTAATATATACATGTACATGCAGGTAAGTGGAGGTGATGGGTTTCTCCACGTTTTCGATCTCCCGTGTAACTTCGATTGTGGGAACGTGGGGAAGACCGGATCAATAAGAGATGAGGGGCCCGGACTTTGGGCCGTCAGGACTGGGCTACTCGTCCGGGCCCATGGTTCTAAATTTCGGGTACCCACAGCTTTATGAGATAAGAATGAGATGTAACATTAAGGAAAAGGATTGAAAAATGGGTTTAGATTTTAATTAAGTCTGTTGATTTTTACTCTATTTTTCTATTATAGAATATAGAGATTAGTTTGATTGTCGCATATTTTTTTTACATTGAAAATATTCATTTTGATTCAATCTTTACTTTTATGGTGCTTGATTTCAAATAGCTTCTATGAAAATAATAGTTATAAATCAGCAAAGTACTCCATAAATCTGCAAAGTGCTCCATAATTTGATCATTTTCTAGGGAAAAACATTTCTTCTTCAACCCCCAAAATATTGATTTCTATGGAGAACTTCAAAAGTAGGAGCTAATCAATCCCATATTTTTCCACTCATTTTCCAACTTTTAATAATATGAACTATATTTTCAATCATTTTCCAACTTTATAATAAAACACCATACCCTTAGTAACTTGAGACTTGCTCAACTTAGTAAGATAAATCAATTTTATTATTTTATGCTTTTGGAAAGTATGGTCCCTGTCTTTGGTAACATAACAATACCGAACTGTTAGAATATCAGTGTGAAGTAGTTTACATAATACTAGTGAAATAAATTTAAAAAATAAAACATAAAACTTTCACTCAGATATCTTTATATAAGCTAACAGAACCTAAATACCCCTATAGAATGAGCCGAACACCCTTTTTGAGTTGAGTTGAGCTTGTTTTGTGGAGTTGTTTCACTCTATAATGGTCTTTCATCGCCCTTCCACTTATCATACACTTGTAAAATAACAGCACAGCATACAATAGATATATACAATATGAAAAATTGTCTCACACTATAAATACATACAGATCATGATTAGTTACTAAGTAATAGAATACCCATCTTTAGAGGGACTGAAGGGAGCTAAATGAAACTTTCTGGTCGATAAAGGTTTCTCCACATGATAAGCAAGAAGGGGGATATATGATACCGGAGTTTGACCCTTTCGCTTGCCAGCAAAATGACGTCGCAATGCCCTCAGTGTAGGGTGCAAGTTGAATATCTTCCAAATATAAACTTTCGCATGGGGAACTGTCGCTGCAAGAAAATCTTATTGCTTCCTCTGTTGCTGAAGTTCCTTTGATACCAATGAATGATATATTGTCAACAGTAACAGCCAAAGTCTGGAAATTGATTATTAAGTATTGGATGTTAGATTGTAATACAGTAATATAGATTATTAATTTTTTTTATTTTGGATATCAACTTGAACTGCATGTCTGTAAATCAGTGATGAAGGTAAATTAAGACCAAAAGAGTGTTAACACATGCTGCTGTCTTTTTTTAATTCAAGACCAAAAGACGCACACTCAGTTTGTGTCATATTGCATGTCTGTCTACACGCGCACGCTTGTGTATGTAAAATTCGCAAGCGCGTATGCACGTGCGCATGTACAAATTCACATGGTGTTTGCGTTTGTGTAAATTCGTATGGGTGTGTGTGATTCTCCATATTAAAATATAGTTTCAATGTTGAAGCTAGAAATTTGAAATTTGGGAAATTCGGAATTCCCAATTTGGAAAAAAAAATCGCATTTGAACACAAACTTCAATTTTTATTCTCCGTGGATATTTTTTGCAGCAAAATTGACGTAAGCGGAAGCATATAATCACAACTTAGAAAAATAAAGATTTCTCTCTCTCTCTCTCTCATCCATTCACCTTCAAAAGTAAAGTGATTACAATGAGTTGGTTTGGGGGTTTTTTGGTTTGGCTTTCTTATTTTGGTATGGTTTTATCTGGATGATGGATGGACATGGCGTGTTGATTTGTTGAGAATCATCGTTCACCTCAGTTGATTTGTGAGATGTAAAGTGATTTGGATGTAAGGCTCCTTTCTCTCTCTTTTGTCTGGCTGAAATTGTTTGCTTGAGTAGAGTATTCAAAGTTAGCCACAGTAACTTAATGTCTGTTGATGGTTGATTGGTTGGTTTTTCGGTGGGCTACACACGTTTTATGGTTTCTGTTTGTCTGAAGTGTGGAGTTTCCATGCATTGATGGATCTGGGCCGGGTTGGTTGCTTTCTTTGGTCCAGTTTGTTTTGTTTAGTGGGCCGTAGATATGTCTGTTTGTTTGGCCTGCGTGCCAAGATTAGTTGGATTAGTTGTTAGGAGTTTTGGTTTGGGTTTGGTTGATGGGCTTAGGTTTGTGTGGCTAGTAGGCTGCAGGCTGCCTTGATGTTTGTTTGAGCTTTTTTGTAATATTTGGTTGACTTTGCCTTCTTAATTAATCACATTTCACCAAAAAAATCTTGGTAGCCAAAATAACCTTAAAAGACAAAATGACTAAAGAGTACACTCTAAAGTGATCCCAAGAGATCATCACTCATATCCTAATACAGCAACTAAAAAACATAAATAACCCAATAAAACACAAAAGGAAAAATAACAAAAATACAAATAAATCCCCGGACACTTGCACATGTCACTCTCCTCAACTGAGAAAAGCTCAACCCAAGCGCGAGTAGGGAGGGTGATCATCAATAGGGTCGTACGGACATCGTCGTTCTCCCCAATTAACGAGGAAGACGCCCAAGAAAGCATCCAGCGTACTGTCTAGCACGAAGGTGAGGGTGAGTGGACAAATATCCCAATCATGGCCGAGGAATACGAACTCAGCCATGGAGCTTGCCAAAGTAAACAAGGGCGAAATCACCAAGAATGAATATCCTCAAAGGCAGTCGCTGAAACACGATCTGCACGTGACTGAAACTCCTCCTAAAATGGATCTACATACCCATTCGCAATTACATCATCCCACTACGAGTCGAGAAGGGGCATTAGAAGAACCAACCCAAGGATGATCATTGTCATTCCCAAAAATTGAAAAGAAATCAGCGTTACCATATGATTCCAACTCCCTGAACAAAGTGTGAGTCATTCAACCAACCTCAAAGAAGATTTTGAAGAAGTCTCTTAGAACAATCAACCTCATCGTGCCTCAAAATGGGGAAAAATCCCCTGAGATCAAACATCTCAGTCTCGCGATATTTGACTTGATTAATCCAACTGCCTTCCACGAATATGTCGAAAAAATCTCCAATAGGGCTGTAAAATGAACCAAGCTACTCGTGTTCATTCGAAAAAAAGCTCGTTCGAGACATGCTAATAAAATACATGAGCCAAGCTTGGACAAAATTTTAAGCTCGTTATATTGTTGAGCTCGGCTCGGATTCGGCTCGATCACCAATATCCGTAATAAACTAGTGTAAAACAACCAAGCTACTCGAGCACGGCTCGAATTCGTTTGCTTAGAATCTCATTCGAGCTCAACACGTAAGATAAATGAACCAAGCTTACACATACATTTACGTTCGTTTACATTTACAAACCAAGCTTGAGCAACCTTAAGCTCGGCTCGGCTCGCCTCATTTTCACCCCTAATCTACAATATGATATTCTCGGGGATCATTAGCAATCACTAGCTCGCTCGGCACGTCGTTCGACATCATGATAGAGGAGGGGAGGAGATCATCCACAAAATCAACAACGGGAACACAAGAAATAACTCATCCACAACAGGAGGCGGCCACAATGGCAGCACTATACTCAGACCAATGTGCCTATCACCCAAACTCAATCTTCGTCATCCTACAATGGGTCTCTTTGTTACAATACTCGATTTATAGAAAACACTTGTACTGCAAACAAGGGATGAACCTTAACAGGTACCTATGAAGCACGAACACTCTTCCAAAGGCAGCGAATCACATTTGACACGTATCGAACACGGGACATGGTGGGAACACGTTAGCACACGCGTATCCTAAAGTATCCTGGTCGGACACGTTGCGGGACATGTTAGGACACATTAGGACAAACTGAGGGACAAGTTAGGACATGCTAGGGGAACTTTTTTTGACACACTGGGGTAGTTTTTTAAAAAAAATTAATGTGGTTAAATATTTAATAACTTAGAACTATGATTGTAAAATACATAAAGAAAAAGAAGAGGTCATATTCATTTAGAAAAGATCAATGTAGACGCAAAAGTTTCAAACAAACGCTAACTTTTGCAAAACTATATTTTAGTCAATATTTATTCGATTTCCGATTTTATTGAATTTTATTTGTTTCTTGTTTAAATTTGTATTGTTATTGTATTTGATTTTATTGAATTTCAAGTTAAGTATGTAATGTTTACATATTCGAATAAACAAATTTTATTTTATTTCAGTATATATATATATATATATATATATATATATATATATATATATATAGAGAGAGAGAGAGAGAGAGAGAGAGAGAGAGAGAGAAGGGATCTCATGAGGTCCCTCAGTTTGAGGTCCATAAATGAGGTCCATTTTTTTAAAATAGTAAAAAGAATATTTTGGGGCTGATTTTTTTTTCATGGTTTTTAAACATTTCAACAAGGCTAGATTAAAAAAATCAGCTCAAAATGAATTTTTTTACTATTTAAAAAAATCGGTCAAACTTTGTCAGTTTTTAAGAGCTTAAAAAAATTTAAAAACTGACACAGTTTGACCGATTTTTTTAAAATAGCAAAAAAATTCATTTTGAGCTGATTATTTTTTTAGGGTCCTATTGAAATGTTTAAAAACCATAAAAAAATCAACCCAAAAATATTTTTTTTTACTATTTTAAAAAAATGAACCTCATTCAGGGACCTCAAAGTGAGACCATAGTTGATCATTTCCCTATATATATATATATATATATATATATATATATATATATATATATATATAGTAGCATATGCTACATTTTTATGATTCATACATGTTAAACATGCATGACATTTGATGTCTTCCATGGTTACATGGAAGACATAAAATATCATGCATGTTTAACATGCATACATACATATATTATTATATTATTTTTTTATTAATTTCTTTTATTAAATATTTTTTAAATTTTTTTTATTTTTTTTAAAGGTGTTTTTAAAAAAAAGACAGGTTATTATGGGCTGAGTTTTATCACGGGGGCAAATTTATCACCGTGCCCTCGGCAAGGGCATCCGCTAGTATATATATATATTATATATATCCTAGTGTGTCGTCCTACATTTTGAAAATATCGCATATCCTAAGTCGGCTGCATCACGTAGCGAGTCCGTGCTTCGCAGACAGGTACTCCATGACCTCGTTGTATAAGGAAGAGAGGCATCTTTTAAATTTCACTACCATCTCCACTATCACCGGAAAGGTTCTCGATAGGATGCTTCGCACTCCTTAAATTCTTCCTCGAATGGCTCTACATGATCCAACCCGGGGCACAATGCACCTCCATATAATCTTATGTAATCACCAATAAGACTCTAAAGCCATAAGGCTATTGTTACGGCTCCCATTGTCTCCACATACTCCGCCTCCACAATAGACAAAGCAACCGTGGTTTGCAATATGGACCTCCAGCTCACCGGATTAGGCGTATCAACGGATCAGATGTTGATCCGAATCTGATACAAAAGCACTATATTTATTCGAGTATGAACTGGTGTTGTGCAATCTGAGTTATCCAATTATCGGTTTATCCAATTATTAAATGGATCGGATTTGAATTTATACGTATCCAAACCGTTAAGAATCCGATCTGATTAGGTATACTAAATATATAGAAGATTAAATGTTATATAGTTGAAACTTTTAACCTATAACAATGATTTATATTATCTCGTGATATTATTACAGTTAGAAATAAATATTACAAATTACTTATTATATTTATAAAAATATTGGTTATGTAATGTTTTTTAATAGGGTCGGATAATATTTAATCCAATCCAAATCCGTTAGGATTCGAATATGGATTAGATTTTTCAACATCCTCTATATGATCCAAATTTGATCCGATCCGATAATTTTCTTTAAAAACGGATATGGATTAACCATGATCCAGTCCAAATACGATCCGTTGATGTATAAACATACCCAATAGTGGACCGACACTTGTCCAATTCACCCGCATAATCCAAATCAACATACACACAAATGTGACTTCTCAATCCTTTGGTACACAAGTCCCGCACCAAGTGTTCCACGTAGATACTGCAAAATTCACTTCACTGCATTCCCATGTTCTTTGCCCAGATTTGTCATATACTTGCTCACAATGCTCACTATTTGAGCTATATCCGGACGGACGAGTACAAATTATGGAATACATCAAGTTACCACCACACTCGCATACAAAACTTGAGCCATGTACTCCACTTCATCCTCGGTTCTATGAGCCATCGTAGCCAAAAGTCTAAAGCATGCATCTAAAAAATAATTACAGGCTTAGTATCCTAAATCCCGAAATCTGTCATAGCCTTCTCTAGGTATTCCCACTGTGTGAGGCTCAATGTCCTCTTCTTCACTCTAATAATCTCCATGACAAGAATCTTTTTTACTTTATTAAAGTATTTAATTTCAAACTCTTGTTTCAATCGGGCCTTCGCCCTGTCAATATCTTCACTATGCGCAAGCAAGCTATTAGCATGTAATCAACGTACAAGAATGAGTAAAAGAAAGTACCATCCTTGAGCCGCATGAAATAGACACGGTGATCAAATCACTCTGTATTAATTTCTAACCCGCCATAAACATGTCAGACGACTTGTATTACTTCCAAGGCGATTATTTTAATCCATACAAAACTTTTCGCAATTTACACACATAGTTTTCCTTGCCAACAACAACAAATCCCTTCGATTGAGACCTACAAATCTTCTCCTCTAGATCCCCATGCAAGAATGTCCTTTTGACATCAAGTTGTTCAAGCGTTAAGTCAAAAAGCGCCATCATAGCCGATAGCATTTGAATAGAAATGTGTTTGACCACCGGAGAGAACATTTTATTATAATTTGCACCATCCCTTGGGTGCTAAAGTTTCCTCGTAACGAATGTTGGAATATGGTACACCATTTTTTTTAACATAAATCCACTTACGATCGATAGACTTCTTCCCCTTAGGCAACTTCACAAATTCCCAAATATGGTTCTTGTGAAGAGAAGCAATTTCCTCACCCATGGCAACCTTCCAGTCATTATAATAAGTATCATTCATTGCCTCATTATACGTAAACGAATCATCGGAATAGACCAACAATGCATGTGTCACCATGGAAACCATATCTCCTCATAGGTTTTGGAACCCTCGGTTCTTTCCCACTGGCCAAAGATGGTTGTTCTTGACGTTGTTGCCTAGGTCCCTCAATTGGAACCTCCACCTCTTCCGAACTAGATGTATCAATCGGACTAGTCACATTCTTTCTCTACCTTTGGCATCTTGAGCATAAATGCCTCATCAAAAGTCACATCCCTACTCACCACCATCTTCTTATCTTTCAAAACCATAACTTGTATCGTATGACCCAACTACTTGAACCCACGAATATTGCTTTCCGAGCTCTAGGATTAATTTTTCGCTTACTAACATGAAAATAAGTCGGACACCCAAATAGTAAGATGTGAACCTGACCAAGCCTCCATAGGATTCTTATAGTCAATTGTGATAGATAGCAAATAGTTGGCAATCAAGAAAGCATAGGATAAGCCTTGTTGGATTAAAACATCTCTCATTTGACATTCCTACGTACCAAAATTAATTGTTTGACCATTTGAACTTCTCCAAGTCAAACTTCACCGTTGACACCTTTGCAATCTTAGATGTATTCATTCTTTAATCTCCAAAAACGGCTCTCAATCAGAAACAGTACGGCTAAGACCAAATCTCAATTTGTAGTGGGGACACTTAATAAAGAGATTCATGCACGCCCAAGATCCAAGAATGAGGAAACGCAAGAGATACCAGAAGAAAATACAATCCAAATGCAAAGTATGAGAAAGTAAAAGAGAAGTCACACCCCAACAAAACACAAGACAAGATATGAGTTATTCACCAAATTGGCTACGTTTACGGATGATAATGGCTTCCTTTCTTTGATTAAATCAACAAGGGTCTACAACTTTCCCCAAGCCTCCTGATCAATCTCCAAATGTGTATACAAGAGCAATTAATGATGATTTAACTTCTCTCAAACTTAGGTTAATTAACTTAAAAGATGTTATTTATACAATGGAGCCCTAAAAAGATGAAATGCACAATATATCCCCCACTAACCCATTTTTTCACAGATTTGGACCCGTTGATTGGAGCGAACAATGACCTCTTCGTTGACCAACACTTTGAAATCAGCAAACACCAAAACACTCTAGTCCAAATTGTGGGCTTCGCTTAGAAACTGATTTCTTAAGCCAAAACATTCAAAAACTCCACCATTTTGCATTAAAATTTTAAGAAAACGGGGTAAAACGATAAGTAAAAAGGGGAGGGCCAAATTCAAAAATTGGGATCAAATTGGAATTTGGGTAAATTCAAGGGTGGAGATCTCTTCCCTCGACCCTACCGGAGCTCATGTGGGGTTTATTTCTCCCCATTGAATGACGTCGACTACGGGAAAGGGCGAAGGAAGTTCATTATTGCATATTGGGCCAAGGGGGTGTGCGAACCTCAGGTTTCAGCACCCCAAATGGTTCGCGAAGGGTCTTTCGGTTCTGGGTCGGACTTTGTTGCCGATAGTCGTTGAGAATTTCCAAAGGAGACGTGACAACAATAGGGCTCTTGAAGCGGGTGAGACTTGGGTTTATGGGGTTGTTTGAGGGGTGTGCTTCGAAGGGTTGGGGGATGTTTGTCAGGGCTCTCTAGTCATAACCGAGGGTCGCCTAACGCTAGCGAGGGAGTGATGACTCCAGATCTAGGGCTTTGAGGGGTGTTTGGTGCTATATTTGGTGGGTGAACGACATTGTGGGTTTGGGGTAGGTTCTGGACGTTAGGGAGGGTTTTAGTGGTGGTGGTGGTGGTGCCACTTGGTTGCGAGCGTCGGGGAGCGACATGTGCGAGACTTTTTGGTATTTTTGTTATTTTTATTTCCATGTTTTATTAGGTTATTTCTCTTAGTTGCTATATTATGATTAGAGGGTGATATTCCCTCAGGATGTCTTTAACATGCCATCTTTCGTCATTTTTCCTTTTAGGGCTATCTGACTAGTAAGATCTTTCCGATAAATAAGGCCTTCGGCCACTTATTGTAATCGCTTTACTTCCTTTTAGGTTATCTTGGCTACCAAGATACCTTTAGACCTTTGTCCACTCCTTGTAATCACTTTACTTTTGAAGACGAATGAGTGAGAGAAAAACTTTATTTCTTTTGAAGCAATAATAATAATGATACAAATAAATCCCTGGGACTCTCGCCTATGTCAAAAACAGTCGTATTCTCAGGTAACTATACAGACCATTAATTTTGTGTATCCTATTTTTATTCTGTTAAGAATGAATATAGTAATATTTATTATTACGTCATAACTGAAGTGAAACTCAAAACTTGGCAGATACATACCTGGTTTGGACATGGCAACGGTGAATCGCAGTAATATTGATCTATTATGATTGGATTTGAGACATTTTTCATCCACACGTCCTGAAAAGTAATACGACTGGCAAAACCACTTCCTCCCTGATGAAGGCAATACAAGTAAGAGGGGGTATATTAGTGATCAAAAATTCATTTCTTGTTTGCTTTGAAAATAATTGAAAGAACATATATAGTAAAACAAACACACACTGAGTCGTACATACATACATATATATATATATATATATATATATATATATATATATATATATATATATATATATATATATATATACACGCACACACGTATAATAAAACCCCTACAAAATAATACTCTTGGGACTAAGAAAAATTATTATTTTAGAGAGGTTATTTAATTATTAATAAATGAATAATTTATAAATTTATCGGTAAATGAATATTTATTAATTAAGGTTTTATGTTTTTACTATTTGTACATGTTTTTTCGACCAAGAAATATGTATCACTTATAAATCAAAAAACTATAGATTTGGTCGTGTTAATTCATACTAGCTCAAAAGCTAAAATTTACATACTTAAAAGTTGATATATACTGTATGCACATACATAGAAGCCCAAAAATTAATGTACATACATAAAAGTTAATAAGTACATACATACAATGGATGTGGCTTCAAAATTTAATGCCCTAGAAGATAAAATGTTTCAAGAAGTTTCATGTACATAATCTCTATAAATATAGTCATTTGTTTTACTCTTAGACTCCAAATCATTATAATTTTCATATCTTCATTGGACCCTAAAGTCATTAGTTTTACTCTTAGACTAAGAGTCATTAGTTTTACTCTTAGACCCTAAATGATAATCCCTATAAAGAGTCCTTAGTTTTACACTTAGACACTATATGACATATTTTATGTACTATTTCTTTTATGTATTTAATCAATCATTAATTTATATATTCGTTGGCCCTAAAGGATTTAAAAAGAAATTATTATCGTATGCATTTAGCAACTGGCCCGAGTTAGGACCAGAAGTTCTTATTATTTAAGCGAGGTTATTAATTTATCGAACATTCATTTTATCAAGGTTTAACTATATATATATATATATATATATATATATACAGAAAGGATCTCATGCATACCCAGTTTGCATACCCTCCGTGCGGACCATTTTTTTAAAATAGTAAAAAAAATAATTTCGGGCTGATTTTTTTTTTATAGTTTCTAAACATTTCAATAGGACCATAAAAAAAAATTCAACTCAAAATGATTTTTTTTGCTATTTTAAAAAAATCGGTCAAACTTTGTCAGTTTTTAAGTTGTTTTTAACTGACAAAGTTTGACCGATTTTTTTAAAATAGCAAAAAAATTCATTTTGAGTTGAATTTTTTTTTATGGTCCTATTGAAATGTTTAGAAACTATAAATAAAAATTACATCAAAAATATTTTTTTTACTATTTTATCAAAATTGGTCCGCGCCAGCGGTATGCAAACTGGGGTATGCATGAGAACCGCTCTCTCTCTCTCTCTCTCTCTCTCTCTCTCTCTCTCTCTCTATATATATATATATATATATATATATATATATATATATATATCAAGGTTTTAAAAGGCGCGAGGCGTGATCTAAGCAGGAGCCTAGGCGTATAAAGGCATTTTCCCTTTTTTATTATTTTAATTATTCTAAGGCTAGTAAAATAATAAAATACTACATACATTTAATTTTTAAAATATATCTATATGTTTGGTAGCCATCTTTCTCATATGCATGCTCCATAATCAATATATAAAATTTATTTCTCAACATTTAATAAGCAATATACAAAATGTATTTTTCATAATTCAATAATCAATATTAATAATCATTCAATAATCAATAATTAATAAATAATTCAATATAAGAAATGTATTTTTCACCTTTCAAATGAAACATATAAACTTTTCATCGGAAGTCGATCGTCATTGTTAGGCTTTTTTTTTGGACAAGAGGCAAAGAGGTTTGAGATACTGTTTGTCTTTTGATTGTTTTGGACGAGATATTGGTCCGAATTGTAAAAAAAATCTTTAAACGGCGATATCGTTGCACTAAAGCATTTTTGTTTTAAAAAAAAGTGAGCCTTAAGGCTTTTACCAAGAATAAGGCATAAAAGTCTTAAGACGGGGTGTTTCTCCCAAGCCTCGAGCCTAGGCGAGCCTTTTAGAACACTGATATATATATATATATATATATATATAGAGAGAGAGAGAGAGAGAGGTACCTGCCATGTTTTGATCCTCAACCCATTTTCAGTGTTGGACAAGAATGCCCCTTTGACACTTACATCATGCACCTGAGTCCATGAATTATATTTTCCTAAGCTTCCGATGCTACAAAAATACACATGATATGTAATACAGTTTTAGAATCTAAAGACATTGTTTTATATAAAAGGGCAAAACCAGTGCACGAGGCTCCCGACACTACGGGATACTTGTGTGGAGAGGGGGGGGGGGGGTAGATGTACGCAACCTTTTACCCAGATATTGTTTTATATACGATGAGAACATGTTATACCTTATACCATGTCCAGGGCCACAGGTGATGTTTCTAATCCGGATTCCTGAGGAATTGCTAACTATAGATATGCAATCATCTCCTGGACCAAGTTTCAGAATTATTCAGCTTAACAAGAGTTTCAAATGCAAAAGTTTGAGTACAAAATTAAAAAATTACATCCGTTTAAATTTGGTTGATGGGGACAGTGAGAAAGAAAAGTAAAAATATATCACAAGAAAAGAAATTTTGTAACCTAAACATCATTTGGTACAAATTTGTACAAGTACATTGAGCGATCTTAACACTTCTAGAAAAAGACCAACCTGTTCTAATAATGCTATTTTTTAATTCGACGCGAGTAGACGCACTTATGTGGATTCCGTCTGTGTTAGGGCTAGTAGCAGGTGCTATCACTTTCAGATAGGATGCTGCAACCTGAGAACAGTGTGTGAATGCCATGTGCATCTGTTGACTATTTATCATTTTTAGATTCCTAACACTCAGATTCTTGCATCTATGGAAAGTCAAGGCCTGCATTGTAATTAATTTAACATGTCAGGACTAGAAAGAAGAAGAAAACGGGGAAATGTTCATCTTGGAACAGAATACAAAAGCAAATTTGTGGAACTAACTGCACTTCTCCTAGAACATAACACTGACCGTTGGAGCATGTCGACATGGCTGCGAAAAATAAATGAAGGGTCGAAGCTAGTTTAGATATAAGATATAGGGAGAAAAACAAAGGGAAGTAAAAAAGGAAACAGAGATTTATATGTGCAAGAAGGCCATACATTTGTTGTGTTAATCTTGCAAGATCGAGCCCACCATTCTTTGCCCATTCCATCAACTATCCCTCCTCCTTCTATTGTGAGGTGCTTCACACGATGGAAATAGAGCCATTTATGAGGATCAAGACCATCCCACACGTCAGGATCTTTGGGAGCAACAATGGTACCAGAGATCTATCAAATTTGTGAGATTAATAAAGTGAAGCAAAAAAATCTTTCAACATTATTTAGCTATAATAACAAATACAAAGGCTGCTTTGACTAAAATTGTGGTTTAGAGGTTACTTGAGTAATGCAAAATTGGCTCATACCCTTAGAGTCACCTTGGACCGGCAAGGCCCAGCAAAAGATATTGGCTGAACCAGATAAGATTTTCGGGCAGGAACTACAATTTTCGACCTTATTGATGAAGAGCAAGCTATGCTCCAAACATCTTTAAAAGCCTGATGTCATGAAAACACAATGGTTTCCTTACTCAACAAAAATATATGTTACATATGCTGAAAATACAACATTGTCAGAAGGCGGTTTCCTTACTCATCAAAAGTATAATCTTCATATACTGAAAACACGACAATGTCAAAAGATGGTTTCCTTACTCAATGAATATGAACGGCCTCTAGTTTAAAATTATTCACCAAAGCTTCCCTTGGAAAAAAAAAATGCAAGCAGCTGTCATACGTTCAATTTGTTAATGGAAATACAAAGGAAATGAGGAAATTAATTAGTATAATAACTTCTCCACAACAAAATAATTTAGATTCCAAATTTACTTTGAGTTTCTTCTTTCTGCCATCAAAACTGACCCTTTAAGCTGAATGTCATAATTTAGCCAATGGGGTGGTCTGAAAGATCTACAATATTATCAGCTCTTTGTTTGGGTTGGTATAATATCGTTGGAGGCATGGATCTTCACCATAAAAGTTCGATAACCCCCTCCCCCGGGGTCACCTATCCAGCAAAGACACCACCAACAATCACCCTCGATACTCAGCTCCCAGCTTTTAAAATCCATCATTAGCAATCGTAATACGTTTGGACATACATGCAAAGCTATCTCATTGTAAGAGGATAGTTAGTAGCCACTGGCCAGCTTTGGGTTATGTGAGTTGCTCAAGAGCCAAGCTGTAATCTTCTTTATAGAAGCATAACCTGAGTTCAGAGAAAGGCAAGAGACAGAGAGATCAGCATACACACACAGAACATGGGGATTGAAGTGGTTCGATAACTTTGTGAACATCCACAGGGCTGCTAAGGATATTATGTTTCATATAGGTTGTGAACTGAGATATTGATACAAGAGATTGAAAATTATTCACCTTTAGAGATCTTAGAATGACTGCTATGAAAAGGTTGTGGTGATTCTCATAAAGGATTTTTTTCTTAGATCTCTACAAACAATCTCTCGAGATATTCAGAAAAATCCTCTCGCTGTATTTAAAAATACCCTCTCGTGATACCCAGAAACACCCTCACTAGATATTCAATCCCCCTTTTACTTTACACACCCTCTTTATGGAACTTTAGAGACCTCTCTGTTAAACTCTAAAGACCCTCAAACAATTGTTATATACCCCATCAGGAGATCCTGCTTACAAGTCTCGATTCCCCCAATGGTTTGTACCTCCCTACAGTTTCAATTCTATCACATCATCCCACAAACATAACATACATAAACTTATCACTTCTCATTTTACGGACTTCCCATTGAATACTGTTTGTATTGAGTACGCACTACATTACCCTATGAGATATATGGTAAAACCTTGCTATATAAACAACACTTGGCTTCATTAATACAGGATCAAATCAGAGCATCTTCAACCACCCAACTCTTTGATGAAATTCGCAGAGCATTTACTAAACTAAACTAAAACACTCGAGAACAATCCTTTCTTCACAGTTATTATCTCAGTACCTTCTTTAAATACCCTCAACTTAATCTATCATAGTACTTATAGTAATAACCATAGTACCTTGTGTTGAAACCGACAAGAACATGCCTTTCTATACAATTATTATCTCAGAACTTCATTATTCATCTCCAATACCCTCGGATTGATCTAACATTGTACTTATAACCATATTCCCTTGTGTTGAAACCGTCTTTCATAGTTCATACTCTCCTCTCTGATAAGGTGATTACACTTGATTTCTATCACATTACACTGAATTGCTCTCTCACAATGCACTCGTATAAGCCCTCCTACACGGATTGTGTCTCAGCTCTAGATGAGTTTTCCTATGCCCACACTACTCTCTTACACTTGAGAACTCTATAAATCACAAATATCTGAGACTAGTCATCTAATATCTTAATTGAAATTACAAACCAAATGGTTATTAGTAGACACATTTAAATCTTATCTTAGCACTTTTTATTTATGTGAATGAAGAGTTGGGGCTATTTTTAGTATTTTAGTCATTTTTAGTATTCATTGTATTTTTCCTTTTATTTTGTATTTAGAGGAAGGAAGGTTAATTGGCATTAAGGGCATATTTGTAATTAGATACTTAGCTTAGAGGCCAAACAATCTCCTTCCTATAAATACCCCCTATGTAGCCTCATTTGAGGCATTCTACCATTTTGAGATATTGAGATTAGTGAGAGTTTGAGAGAGATTTATCTTTTCTTGCTCCCATTTGACGTCATTTATGTCAATTCGTATCAGAGCCTAGTCGCTCCACCCGTTGTTGTTGTTGTTGTTGTAAAACAAAAACTCATAAACAACGTCAAGGTGGGTTCAAGAAAAGATGAACACCTCCGACGAAAACACTTTCAATCAAATCTTGGAGGCCATCAACCGATTGACGGCCCGATTAGATGAGATCGACGCACGAAATTCTCCACCACCACCACCCAAATTGTCACCCACCGCCATTAACCCTAATCCTAATTCAAGAAACCAAAACCCTAGCCCCAAAAATCCCACCCACGCTTCCGCAAACCATTTCCCATCTTTACCCCAAAAAAAACCTAGCCCCAGCCCCAATTATCCCCAAACAGAGCCCTATCACCCCTGTTTGAACCCAACGCCCCTTCACCCTGCCTCTGACCTCAACCATCACCATGCGAACCCCACCCCTGCCAACAAAGGATCGTACCCTTCTTTCAACCTCCGAGCCACAGCCTCTTACCCCAATCTGTCCAAAATCACTTCTAAAACAGCCCCAGAGGCAGCCCTCATACCAGCGACCCCTGTGGTGACCCGAGGCAAGTCACAAGACCCCACCGAAACCCTGAAGACTGCTACAACCACTCCACGGCGACCAGGGGTCCACCCGAACACTGCCGCTGGGCAGAATACTTCGGATCAGTTTACCGCAACGTCGCCAGGGCGTTTTCCAGTTTGCCATACCTCCGATACAAAGAATACACCGCCGAAAATTCAGGAAAAGGTTACAAACGATCAAGAACTGAAGTTTTCTCTTACAAATAAACCCAAGATTCATTTCAAAGAAACCCTAATCACACACCCTAGCCTCCACCTTTATCCTCTCATGTTTGGAAACCCTCAAACACATCCCTCACCTTTTAAAACCCCAAGTGAAACCCACCAACATTTGCAAGAACTAGTGTTTGGCATCAAAATCTTGGTTTTTGACCCCGGTGGTCAATATTTTTGTTGATTGGACATGAGTGGCATGAGGAAGAAGATGAAGAATGATACAAGAATTGAAGAGTCTTCCTCAAATTTTCAGAAATTCAATTTTGACCCCTCAAGTTTTGCCTCTTCCGCAATTTCAGGAATTTTTGCATTCGACCTCAATCTTAAAGTCTGAGGACAAACTTTTTCGAAGACGGAGAGAATGATGGGAATGATGGGAATTTTAGTCATTTTTAGTATTTCTTTTATTTTTAGTATTCATTGTATTTTTCCTTTTATTTTGTATTTAGAGGAAGGAAGGTTAATTGGCATTAAGGGCACATTTGTAATTAGATACTTAGCTTAGAGGCCAAGCAACCTCCTTCCTATAAATACCCCTATGTACCCTCATTTGAGGCATTCTACCATTTTGAGATATTAAGATTTGGGAGAGTTTGAGAGAGATTTATCTTTTCTTGCTCCCATTTGACATCGTTAGAGTATTTTTTTAAGGCACCATGTCCATCTTTTCTAACTCAAGATATTTGATTTGCGGTACTTTGAGATGACACACATTATTTCGTTTAGATCAGAGAGTTATAGTTTAACATACACCCGTTTACTTCTTTAGGTTGGAGTTCTTCTGTTGGATAGGGTTAGGAATTTTACTCCTCAAGAGACGAGAGATGTAACCCGTCCTGAAGAATGTATGCCGGAATGTTGTGGGAAAGCCAAGAGTAGATGGAATGGAGGGTGAGAGCACAAGCACGTTTATCACAACATATACGTGTTAGGAGGCAGTCTAAACACAATCCGCTTGGGTTATTATTTATGTAATAAGAAATAACTCGAGGAAATAAATGAGTGTGGGACAAGGCTCAGACAATGTTTTTTTAAGGTATCTTAATGGTAGTTCTCAAAAGTATATTTTTCGGTTCCTAATAAATGACGTTGAAGAGGGTATTTATAGTACTGGGGTTTTTATCTTAGCCGTTAATCTTGGGGAGAGAAAAGGGTGGACAGTACCATGCATTAAATGCAAGTAAATGCATTAAATGGGAGGTGATACGCTATCGGATAAATACTTGGGAATGGGATGGTGTGTGGACTAACGTGACAAAGAGAAAGTTGATAGAGTAATTACAGCCTACAGGTTGTCAATAGCATTGAATGGGCTAATGACAGCTTTAGAAAGGGTATATCGGTATATTGGTTTAAAAGGCGAGATGGTGAGTCTAGAGGAGTGGATCGGTTTCATGTGGAGCAGTTGGAGTGGTGTTTCGAGAAGGGAGAGTCGGTTGGTTTTGATTGTGCCTTACATCTTGTGAACATTGTGGTTGTTAAATGGGAGACCAACGATCCCCTGTGCTCTTTCCTCCAAACCACATACCCTTATATTTCCGAAGTGGTATTTATCAAGTTGGCCCAGAGTCCCCTGAGTTTTGCCCAATTTAAACCCTTTTGGTGTTTGGGGACAGATATATACCTAAGATAGAGAAAGACATATCTGTGGATCGGTGGAATTAGTATTGTTTCTTAAGTTGATTTAGGTGGATCGGTATGTTGGTAGATCGGTGACGTGGCAGACTAGATTACCCTCCCCTACAACTTCAATTTACAAACCACACCTAACTTCTACCATGTAATCTAAACATGCCGCCATGTTCTGTGGAAGTAGAGAGACCAGGAGGAAATCATTTAGAGTAATAAAGAAATATTAACTTGTGTACAAACTGTAAGCTCGATATGGAATAGAACTTAGAAGAGTATTGATGCTTTGTGATATCTTAGCATTGTTGAGTGATGAGGTTACAAGACAAGATTTTTTCTGCAGCTCGTAGGGAGGTGCTGATGCCACTTAAATGGCTTCTCTCAAAGTACCCTAATTCAAATAATGGGAAAAGTCAATAGATTGCAGCAAAAGACTTTGAAACAAAGCATTACAAAAACAGACTTCTGTAATAGGTTCTTTAGTTTTCCCAGCATTGCAGCAAGTGTGTATCTACCATGTAGGGGTGTTCTTACAATAACTCAAAAGAGTGTCCTTTCAACAATAATGTGAATTTGTACACTGCTACACATAACCATTAAAACTTGCAATTTAGTCCAAAATTACAAACCATGGGTAGCCTTCAAATCGACCAGAAAGACTGAGATTGTTAAACATTATAAACCTACTTACTAGGTGTATGTATATATATATATATATATATATAGCTGTTAGTGTAGCAACTTTAAGGTTCGTTGCCATCATAAAAATAAAAAATAAAAGTTTAAGGTTGATTGTACCTGTGTATCATCGGTAAGACCATCGCCTTTTGCACCATAGTCATTGATATAAACAACTTTTGTTGATGTGTTTCTAGAAGACCCAGATTTTAGGAGCTGTATCAGCGGATTAAAGCTCTCAACATTTGTGAGATTTGAGAATAAATATACACAAGATATTATATAAATGACAATACGAGTTGAATGAGAAGCAAAGGAAGATCCCAGCTTGCCCATGTTCTCTCTGACAGAGTCTGTGTTTATGTGTCCCCGAGGGGAGAGAGAATTCTTTCCTGAATATATACTTTGGAATTTGTTAAAATCAAAAAGATTTATTTTTCTCTTTTACTTAATGATCAAATACCAAAAAGGCTCAAATAATTTTTAATACATATTTACTCTAATTTTTTATTTTTTACCAAAAAGTTCTTTATTCTCTTATTTTTAAAAATTCATGCCAGCGGCATGGTAAAGCCTTTTTGACATGGTGAAAAAAATTTCGATGCAAAATAAAAACGCTTTGACTAAACGTGTATTAAAAAAAAGTTTGAGGAACTATTTGGTATATGCCCATTTACTTAATCCCCCTTGTATTTTGACTTTATTATACATAAAATGCTTGTTTTGGGAGAGTGCAAGGACCTCCCCATGATATTTATTATCATTTGGTTTGCAATTATAATTCTGTTTTATGTGTTTAAATATAATTTTGATAAAAATTGACGTTTGGTAACTTATTTTTAAATACTAAATTATAATATTTTTGTGTTAAAATCAAGTTTTTTAGAAAATAGGTTGAGGGTATTTTATAACTTCTGTTTTTTATTTTTCAACTCATAATTATTCATTCTTAATATTTTAATGCATTTATACCTTGGTATAATATATATGTGTGTGTGTGTGTGTGTGTGTATATATATATAAACTCCCCAACATACCTCAGTAAATATACATAAAAATACATGATATTAAATGTACATATATATAATTTTTTATGTATGTATGTGTGTGTGTGTGTGTGTGTGTATGTGTGTGTGTGTGTGTGTGTGTGTGTGTGTGTGTATATATATATATATATATATATATATATATATATATATATATATATATATATATATATATATATAGGGAAAGGATCAAGTGAGGTCCCAGTTTGAGGACCCTGAATGAAGTCCATTTTTTTAAAATAGTAAAAAAAATATTTTGGGGTTGATTTTTTTTTATGGTTTTTAAACATTTCAGTAGGACCATAAAAAAATAATCAGCTCAAAATGAATTTTTTTTCTATTTTAAAAAAATCGGTCAAACTGTTTCAGTTTTTAAGTTGTTTTTAAGCTCTTAAAAATTGACAAAGTTTGATCGATTTTTTTAAAATAGTAAAAAAAATCGTTTTGATCTGATTATTTTTTTATGGTCCTACTGAAATGTTAAAAATCATAGAAAAAAAATCAGCTCCAAAATATTTTTTTACTATTTTAAAAAAATGGACCTCATTTAGGGACCTCACTCTCTCTCTCTCTCTCTCTCTCTCTCTCTCTGTATATATATATGTACGTTATCATTTGTATTATGTATATATATTTATATAAACTCCCCAACATACCTCATTAAATATACATAAAAATACATGATATTAAATGTACATGTTTGCCAATTTTTGTTAAATTTTCAAAAAAATATTTTTAAAAACAAGTTTATCAAATGCAAACCAATAATTATAAACACAAAAAACTGAATTTTAATATTTTATTTAAAAACAGTTTTTAAATCGAGTTTGTGTTTAAATCTAGTTTTCGGAATACAGAACCAAACGGGCCCTTTATTTTAGTAGCAAATGACCTCTTCTTGTGGAAAGTACCTAAACATGTCCATAAAAACTAGTTAATATTATAATATTACCTTTGTAGCCTCAAAATGTTGGAAGAGTAGACAGAAAATGTCACGAAAGAAAGTATTGAAATACTATAAAGTAATTTTAGGATAGATAGATAGATAGATCCATTTTTATCGAAGCTTTCTGTCTAAAACTTTTCATTGAGTTTTCTTTACAAGTAATCGTAGTACCTAGATATTTTCTCATATACTTCACCTATTTGTTAAGTATAATGATTGTTATTAGGCTGTCTTTCTCATGTATGATAGAAATTCAAATGGATCGAAACTAGTGGAATATTGATGAGATTAGTTTGGATGTTGATGTGAAGTAGTTAGGAAACCTTAACAAAACCTACATGGTACCTACTCCTTCGTACGTACAAGACGACAGTCATTGGTTGAAGTGTAGCTCGCATTATTCATAGTAAGTCGCTACATCATGCTTTTGAGGAAGTTATTCGGGCTTAGCCCGCCTCCTATTTCTCAATTCTTTCAGTTTGATGGGCCTTCTGAGACTTGGCTGATTTTCAGTCGTGGTTTCGTGCATTATACCTACCCCCTTTTTAAAGAACTGGATTTCAATCTCAACAAAGAAATGAAAGCATAACTCTTTGCTTGTTGTCCTCTTCCTCTTTTAGCCTGCCTTGTGGAGGTCTCTCGGGTGTCTACGGCAGATCCGATCAGTCTCGTGATGAAGAAAATCAGGGAGGTTGAAGACAAACTTTAGGCATTCAAATCACAACTAAAAAGAGAATTTGAAAAGATTGGGTCTTTTAGCTCTTAAGGTTGGCTGCCTTCCCGGCCCTAGATTCAAGACTAGGAATGAGATAAGGGCCTAAACCGCCATTCACGCACTATTCCTCCCCAAGAGCGAGAGACTAGGCCAACTTACTGCTTACTGCCATGGTTGAAGTTTTAGGCTCCATAAACGGAACTATTTATTAGCTTTTCTAGCCCTAAAAACAATTAATGTAACGACAATTACTAATATTCTTAAAAAGGTTTAGAAGTCAAAGGGGTGGAATCTCCATTTCTCGATAGGGCATGAATATGTTCATTTTTCAATTTAATTAGGAGGATGAGGTTGTAGTGTTAAGATATAGTTTGTGGTCAATATCAGGGAAAATAATGCTCCTTCAAGAGTGTAACCCTATAATGATTATTGATGAAATTGATTGTGTTAGTATAATATACTAGAAGGAGGTTAACAAGCTTTCATTATCGAAGGGAATGTAGGGAAACTTTAGGCTAATAGCCTCTTTAAATAGCAAGTTAAAAGAAGTTGATGATGATGATTTGGTTGAGCTAGCTGCTTAGGCAGAGCTTTGTTCATTTGACGGTAGCATTGGATGTATAATGCCCCTTGATTATAAGTTTTAAGACTAGTCAAAAACATATCACTACACCAAATACCATAAATTATCCTGGTCCATGATCGTGACAAACAACATTGGCCACGGTCTGTGACCATGATAATATCTACGGTGACTATTTTATGGGTCACAGTCCAAAATCATGACCATTTGAAAGAGTCGTGGTCGTATCTGTAACCTAAAGTTGGGGACATGGTCACGGTCACTAACCGTAACCACTCGTCATGATTCATGATCGTGCCCATAACTGTGACCACCATTTAACTGGTCATAATCATGAACCGTGACCCCATGATATGAATATATATATATTTAGTGGTCACAGTTCATGATCATAACCCCGTGACATGAACAAATATTCAGTGGTCATGGTTCATGACTATTATCCTTTACCATGAACATATATTCATGGGTCAAGGTTCATGACCGTGACCCATTTCTTTACCCATGAAATATTATCATGGTTATGGTCACGATTTTGGACCGTGACCAATAATAAATTCATTTTAAAAAAAAATTATTTGTTTGTTTCTAAGAAAAATCTTATACATGTTTCAATCTTGTCATACAATTCCATTATAGATCTAACTAATACATTAATACAAAAGTAATAATATTAAAATTATCAAGCCATCAAATTAATTACATGAATCCAAAAGTAATAATATTAAAATCCTCAAAGCGTCCGTTAGTATTCCCGAAGCATATGCAGTCTCGTTGTAATCGACCTCCGCTTCCAACCGACTAAAGCTACAACTATTATAAAATGTTCCAAATGTTAATATTAATAGGATCCTAACAACACAATGTTCATTGCCCCAAGTTACATATATTAAAAATTTTATCAAACATAATTTTATGGTATTAATAGATTTATCATGGCGTGTTATCGTGTTGGTTATATCTAAATTATCAAATCGGAGTCATTGTCTTAACAAGTTTATCGTGCTAACTCGATATTGACCCAACCCCAATAGGATTAAACCCATTAAATTATACTTTTTGTGTCGTGTTATCGGGTTGGTTACATCATAATTACCAACCCTGAACTATTATCTTAACAAGTTTATCGTGTGAACCTGAAATTGACCCAAACTCGACAGGACTAAAGACATTTAACTTATAATTTTGTGTTTTGTTATCATGTCGTGTTATCATATCGATTGTATCAAAATTACCAATACGGAACTATTATCATAGCAACCAACTTTATAACCATTATTAGTGTCATCCAACTTCACCCAGTCATAATAGAAGAAAGTTTCTTTTAAATCTATGTAAGGTACATGTATATCAGTTGATTAGTTTCAATCTTATGATCTGTATACAATGAGGAGAAATTCAAATCACATAAGGGGCATAAATCACCAGTATAAATACCATTAAAGATTGTAAAGTCAAATTAGGGAATGTGATTGTTTTATTGAGAAAATAAGTATTTATCAAAGTTAAAGAATTCACCGGAATAGCAGTTATTGAAGTTATTGGTGAATATTGAGTAATGTTCAAATTATTTATAATAAAAATAAAATCTAAGTAAACATATAAAGTTATCTTATAGAGTATTAACATGAAATTAAAACCAGATTTGTGTGAGTACTCTTGAAGTTTTTCTTCATAATATAACCAATCGAACTTATTCGGGGTTTCGAGCTTAACAAGGATACGACATAAAAGAAAAGATAACTAAAATTACCTAAATAAAGAGAGTAGTTATTAGATCAACTTCAATAATTGTTCTCCAAGTACATGCGTGATGATGCTAAGATTTAGCTCTACCAGATAAGAGATGATGAGCTCAAGCAATAATAACAATGGCAGCAATAGAGTTATGTATGTGTATAAGTGTATAGAAGGGGATAAGGATAAAAAGAATGAAGACAGTGATGTATAGTGGTTCAGCCAATTAGGCCTACGTTCACTATCAGTGTGTGATCCACTAAGTATGGGCACTAATGGCCTTGGATACAATGCTCATAAGCTCACTATTTCTTTACTTTGTACAAGTAGAGTTTTCATTAGGGTTTATATGATCGATCCTCCTCAAGGTTGAAGATGACTAGTATATATATAGGGCTTGGGGGGAGTAGTGTACCCCCAAGCATGCATTGTGCATGTGAATGATGATCTATCTAATTCCCTATTGACACCTGGTTGTGCTACTTATGATTAATGATGACATAATATTCCCTCACATGAGGGGATGATATTGTTATAACGGTATAGTCCATGTGCTATATGAATCCCACGCGCACTACCTCATGCGTCTCCCAAATCACGTGCCATGATGATTCATCCTCGGCTTATGGTGGCAGGCCGAGGCTGAGGTCGATGCTCGCATATTATTGACTGCTGGAGGTAGGCGGGGAGATGTCATCCCATCATAGGGTCGGCTTATCGCTTGGTCACCCGAAGACGAGGCTTCTATCCCCACGAGCTTGGGCTCTAATCAAAGTAAATAGTGGGGTCAGCCTTCTCACTGTCGTCATGTCGTCCGGTCATACTATCATCCTATCGTCCTGTTGTCTATAACACCCCCGGGGTGATAGATTAAGGCCCTCATCCTAGACGAGGCTACCCTCGGCCAGGCCGAGGGTATATTTTAGCATATTAATCACCCCTATCCCTTAGTTACCGATAATGTTGAGGTGGTTGAGGGGTAATGTTGTCTTTGTATGTCAAATGAGTGGTCAGGTTGATAAGTGACATGTGTCAAAAGTTGACTAACATCTTGTCAGGTCTCAATCATCATTTGTGTTCCCAAAAAAATGACTGTTGCACACTATACTTGGGACTTTGTGCCCTAGTAATGGTTCTCTTTGTGGGTTGTGCATTACTTGGGTTAGTGGGCCCACTAATGACAAAGTATTTAAACTCTTTTTTAAATAATTCTCTCTTCTTCTTCTTCTCCGCGCGCACGCTCTCTTTTTAGCTTCCAGCAGCTCAAACGTCATTTCTGCAATTTCTGCCTTTTCTTCCACGTTCCAAGCTTTGTTCAGTCTCAATTTTTAACCTCGGGTAATTTCTCTGCCTTAAATTCCCTTTTATCTTCCATTTTCTTTGATTTCTTGCTTTGGGGTATCTCTTGCGCATTTTCTTGGTTGTTTTACACTTTTTCAGCGCGTTTCCACCTTTTTCTGGTGGTTCTAGGGATAGAACTCGAGCGATAGGCCTCCCAGGGTTCATCTTCCACCTTTTAGTGGTGGTTTAGTTCCAATTTGTAGCCCTTCTTAAGCTTCCCGGTGACTCTCCAACGTTCTTCTCCGGTAAACTTTGTTCTTCCTGTTCTTGTGTGTTCATCCACAAAAACCTTTCATTTCTCTAGGTTTGATCCAAAAGTCAACTTGGTTAACTGTTTAATTTGTTTGTAGGTTGTTTGAGAAAAATTCCTTAAGTGTAGGGTCTCCCTCTTAATGCTCAAAAGGCTTTATGATTTAGCCGACGAGTTTCCAACTTTAAGAGAGAGGTTTTTTACAGAGATCGAGTGCAGACCTAGGGCCTACCCTATTTGGGTACGACCCATTTTCCCAATTCCATTAGCCACAGTTTTATCCTCTAAGCCCTTCGGGTCTTCCCATCGTCCAATAGAGTGTCAGATGTAAGAGGGAGAGATGGACGCCAAAGCATCATCTTCTATAGGTGTTGGAACTTTTGGGAGAAAAGACTCACCAACACTTAGCCCGAACGGAGAGGCCGAGGGAATAGTTCATCCTGAAGTTGTCCCTGTGATAGCCCTATCCCCCCATTGCTTTCCAGGTCACTTTTTTAGATGGCCCTCCAATAAACGATGAGGCCGAGAGGTCTGAGGATGAGGGAGACGAGGACAATAGTGAGGATTCTAATAATAATCGAGTTGATACTTCAGGGGCCTCATCTTTTGTCTCGTTTGTTAGGGATCATGACCTCTTACTATGGAGGTATCTCTTTGGTATAAAGCCCAACGTGAATATGAGGGTCCCGGATGAAGATGAGAGGGTCTTCCAGGGGGAAGAAGGAGAAATTATTGGATATGAGCAGATGCTTAGGGTCGGCGTTAGGTTCCCTCTGCACCCCGCGATAGTTGATATACTTTTTGCCCTCGGGGTTGCTCCTTCCCAACTTCCTCCCAACTCCTGGAGGACCATCTTCGGCTACATCTCCCTTTGAAAGAACACGTTTACTAATGAGCCCTCAGCTGAATTGTTCTTGGACTGCTATAATATAACCTCCTCGTCCAAGCAACCTGGATACTTTCATCTAGGGGCTAGGAGGTCAGACAAAAAACTTTTCCACATAACACAAACTTCCAACCATGATTGGAAAAAAAGGTTCTTCTTCGTTTCTGGGGACTGGGAATTCCCCATCGGGGTTGAGCCTCTTGAAGACAATTTGAGAGTCCCCAGGGAATGACCTAACCCCTCCATGAAAGCAATATCAGACCCTAGACTTAGCTTGGATGAAAGGGCAATAGCCGACTACTTGAGGGAACAGGGGAAAGAGGGTGAAGTTGCCAATTTTGAAGATTTAATGACCCCTCGTTTCCTCAAAGAAGTTGGTCTGAAGGTCGGCCCATTGACATAATTATGTGAGTTTCTTTCATTTCAATTTTTCCAAGTGTTTCCTCATTATTTTTGCTTTTTTCTGATGTATCGTCTCATTTTTTTCAGATCGGCCTCCCAACATATCTGATCACTTTTGGGAAATGACAGCCCCCAGCTTGATGTCAGACCTATATAAGAAGAATGGTAAGGAGCCCCAGCTGACCCATAAAAAGACAAAGGTCATGGGGCCGACCCAAGTAGAGCCGACAGTTGATACCTGCAAGTGAAAGGAGCCAGAAGTCCCTGCTGCCCCTCGGCCTGATTCACGTGCAAGGGCAAGGGTAGAGGTCCCACATACGAACACCGAGGGGACTAGATCTTCCTCGTGTATGGGCTCCTACTGGTCATCTAATCTAACCTTCTTGAATGCCGACCCTTCCTCTCTAATAGCCAACTTGAGAGCCGCCAAGGCCTCCATGTTCTCGGCACCATCGGCTGCCAATTATGAATTTCTGGCCAAAATGCCCCCGACCAAGGTTTATGACTATGGGCTTCATACTCTGGCTCAGGTATTTCACTCATCTTTTTAATTTCGATTCATCAATATTTTAACTGTTTCCTCGACCATTTGATTATGACCTTTCCCTTTTCTTTTACAGTTTGTCTGTGCCTTTACCTCTGCCACCAAGTGGATGGCTGAGAACCAACAAAAATTTCATAAGGCTGAGAGAGCTATTCAGCATGAGGCTGACTTGAAAACTGATTTGGATACTGTGAAGGCTGAGTTGAAGAACGTGAGGGCCGAGCAGTCGAGGGTCCTGGAGCATCTTATAAAGGAGCATGTTGCCCAGTTGAAATTAAAGGATGGCCTCATAATAGCCAAGGACAAGGCTTTGGTCAACCAGGGGGTCCAGTTCAAAAATGATCTTACTGAAGTTGTGCAAAGGGCCAAGGCCGATGCTATGGAAGCCTACAAACTCTTTGACGAGTTCCAAGGCTTCGGCCTTGAATACTTGGAGAGGTGAATCAAGACGGCCTTTTGGTTAGTCGTCTTGAAGTTTACCGATACAGTATCATTTATCCGGCCTTCTTTAGAGGCAGTAGAGTTAGGCAACCCCCTAATCTCTGAGGCCCTAGTTCACGTGGAGTCTCATGTACATGTTTAAGGCACCGGCACATCTGAGGATCATCCATCTGTCGTGGTAGCCGAGGGGACTATGCCTTTTGATATTGCGTGTTAGGGTGGCCGTCTGTGGCATGTACCCTCTGCCTGTAAAACTTTTCTTTTGGACATGTATTGTAATTCTTATTTTTTATAATGAAAGTGCCCTCATTTTCCTCTCGTCTTTTATATTTGCCTCTTTTATGATTTGTGCTGATGTGCCTTGGCTATGGTATTTTTAAATAGCAAGTCGACCCTCGTCTTTCTTGAGAGTGAATGGAGTGTCATCCCGACCATTCACCCTCATCATAGCCGAGGGTAGTTATCCACCAAACTAATGATGTTTTAAAATGTAAGTCCACCCTCGTCTTTCTTGAGAGTGAATGGAGGGTCGTCCCTACCATTCACCCTTATCTTAGCCGAGGGTGGTTATCCACCAAACTAATGATGTTTTAAAATTTAAGTCCACCCTCATCTTTCTTGAGAGTGAATGGAGGGTCGCCCCTACCATTCACCTCATCTTAGCCGAGGGTGGTTACCCACCAAACTAATGACGTTTTAAAATATAAGTCCATCCACGGCTTTCTTGAGAGTGAATGGAGGGTCGTCCCTACCATTAACCCTCATCCTAGCTGAGGGTGGTTAGCCACCAAACTAATAATGTTTTAAAATTTAAGTCCACACTCGTCTTTCTTGAGAGTGAATGGAGGGTCATCCCTACCATTCACCCTCATCTTAGCCGAGGGTGGTTAACCACCAAACTAATGATGTTTTAAAATTTAAGTCCACCCTCGTCTTTGTTGAGAGTGAATGGAGGGTCGTCCCTACCATTCACCCTCATCTTAGCCGAGGGTGGTTACCCACCAAACTAATGATGTTTTAAAATTTAAGTCCGCCCTCGTCTTTCTTGAGAGTGAATGGAGGTTCGTCCCTACCATTCACCCTCATCTTACCCGAGGGTGGTTATCCACCAAACTAATGATGTTTTGAAATTTAATTCCTCCCTCGCCTTTCTTGAGAGTGAATGGAGGGTCGTCCCTACCATTCACCGTCATCTTATCCGAGGGTGGTTAACCACCAAACTAATGATGTTTTAAAATATAAGTCCCCCTCATCTTTCTTGAGAGTGAATGGAGGGACGTCCCTACCATTCACCCTCATCTTAGTCGAGGATGGTTACCCACCAAACATGATGTTTTGTGGCTTATCATGAACTATCCCAACAGATATAAATTGACAAATATAAGATGAGGGGCCAATATAATATTCTCATCAACAAGTGTTCTACGAAGCAACACATTCATTACGACTGTGATCCGATAGGATATTAACTACAACATTATTGATAGTATTTCTTCAAATGATTTGCGTTCCAGGAGTTCGAAAAGGGCTCCCCTTCAAGGTTCTCTAGTCTATAGGTTCCAGGGACAACTTCATCAATGACCCTATATGGGCCATGCCAATTTGGGTGGAGCTTATTAGATTTCTTCCATGTCTTTTTGAGGACTAGGTCCCCCACAGCGATTGGCCTTTGCTTTACCCTCTGATTGTAAAACCTGGTAGTCCTCTGCTGGTAGGTCACTTGTCTTATCTCAGCGTCTTCTCTTCTTTCCTCGATCAAGTCTAGATCAAGTCTCCTTTCTTCCATATTTCTCTCAGGGTTATATATTTGGACTCTGTGAGTAGAAAACCCAATTTCAGTGGGGATGACGGCTTTTGAGTCGTATGCCAACATAAAGGGGGTTTCCCCGGTAGGGCTTTTTATTATTGTCCTGTAGGCCCATAGCATAACGTGTACTTCCTCAACCCATCTTCCTTTTGCCTCCTCATGTTTTTTCTTGATCCCGTCTAGGATTGCTCTGTTTGTAACTTCAGTTTGCCCATTAGCCTGAGGTCGGCTTGGGGTAGAGAAGAATTATTTAACCCCCTCTCTTTCGCAGTATTTCTCCAGGGAGACATTCTTAAACTGAGTCCCGTTATCTGAGATGAGGGTGTTAGGGAGACCATACCTGCATATGATGTTCTTCCAGATGAACTGAAAGGTCTTCTGCTCGGTGATTGTGACCATTAGCTCCACCTCCACCCATTTTGAAAAATAATCAATTGATACGATCAAGTGTCGGTAGTTATTGATAACCTTAGGCAGGGGGGCTACCAAATCGATTCCCCATACAGCAAATGGCCATGGGGATGTGATGGAGGTAAGAGACTGATGGGGCTGATAATGGATGGTGGCTAACCTCTTACATTTATCACACTTCTTCACATATGCCGAAGCATCATTTGCTAAGGTTAACCACCAATATCCTTAGGTGACTGTCCTCTTTCCTAACGACCTACCCTAAATATGGCTTAAGAAAGACCCTTCGTGCACATACTGCAAGATATATGGGACCTCCGACGGGTGCACATATCTGAGCAAAGGTAGAAAGAATCCCTTTTTGTACAAGGTGTCTCTGATGACAGTGAATTTCGTAGCTCTGTACCTTAACTTTTTCCTTTCTTATTCTGCTTCTGGAATCTCCCCCTCTTTAATGTATCTGACTAAAGGGTCCATCCATGAGGTCTCCCTGCTTATATTTAAGCAGTGGCTGAGTGTTCCATCTGCATCTTCAATCGTCAGTCGAAGAAAAATTTCCACTGGAACTGTTCTCTTGATATTTGTCCTAGTTGCTGAGGCTAGCCTAACAAGTGCATCGGCTTGACCATTATCCAGCCTAGGTACCCTCTTCAACTTTACTTCTCTGAAGCTCTTCAATAGTAACTTTGCTTTTTCAAGATAATTGGCCATTCTCTCGTCTTTAGCCTCGTATGCTCCTGGTATCTGATTCACCACTAGTTTTGAATCACTATAGACCAAGATTTGGCCAACACTCATAGATCTAGCTAAGGAGAGGCATGTTATCAAGGCCTCATATTCAGACTCATTGTTAGAGGCCTTAAAGTTAAACCTCGGGGCGTACTCAATGTCCGTACCATCAGGTGCTGATACTATTAGTCCAGCTCCACTTCTGCTCTCGTAAGAGGACCCATCGACGAAGAGATTCCACACGGCGTGTTCCTCTGAAAAATTTCCCTCGATGAGGGATCCCTGTTTAAAGAGGTATCATCCCTCCTCGTTCTCGATAACTTTTCCTCTAGCGGTGCTTGTCTCAGCCTTATCTTTTGACGGGTCATCAATTCTACCTTGCAAGATATTTTTCTCGAGGTTCTCATTTTCAGCATCATCCTCTTCCCAAGTAAATTCAGCTATGAAATCTGTTAATGCCCGGCCCTTGATGGCCACCCTAGGTTAATACACAATATCAAGCTCTCCCAGCTCTATAGCCTAGGCCATTAGCCTTCCTGATTTTTCTGGCTTGTATATGACCTGCCTAAGAGGGGAATCGGTGAGGATGACCATTGTATGGGACTGGAAGTACGATTTCATCTTTCTTGAGGCGTGAATCAAAGTATATGCCAACTTCTCCATCCTGGGGTACCTTTGCTCTGCCCCTTAGAGTGCCTTACTATTGAAATACACTGGCTTCTTCACCCCGTCTTTTTCTCTCACGATAGCAGCGTTGATGGCTGACATCGAAATGGCTAAGTACACATACAATCTTTCGCCTTGCACTAGACGTGATAAGAGTAAGGGGGACCCCAAGTAGGACTTTAGCTCTTGGAAAGCCTTGTCACACTTTTCGCTCCATTTAAAGTCTTTCTGAGAGACGAGCCTATTCAAAGCAGCTACTCGTCCTGTGAGCCTCTGAACATCTTTAATGGTCTTAGGGGTCTTGATTTCTAACAGAACCTTTATCTTCTCAGGATTGGCCTCGATGCCTATTTGATTGACGATGAACCCCAAGAACTTTCCTGATCCTATCCCAAATACACACTTGGCTGGGTTGAGCTTCATCCGGTACCTGTCCATCGTGTCGAAGGTCTTTTCCAGGTTGTCCACATGATCCTTGACCTTCAAACTTTTGGTCAACATATCATCCACATAAACTTTCATAGACTTCCCGATTTGGTCTTCGAACATTTTATTCACAAGGCGCTGATACGTTGCCCCCGCATTCTTTAGGCCAAAGGGTATGACCCTATAACAGTATGCCCCCTTTTCGGTAATGAAAGCCATTTTTTTTAGTCCTCAGGGTTCATAAAGATCTGGTTATAGCCTGAATATGCATCCATGACGCTTATTAGCTCATGGCCTGCAGTAGCGTCCACCATCTGATCAATGTGGGGGAGAGGGAAATTGTCTTTGGGGTAATATTTATTGAGGTCAGTGAAGTTTACGCACATCCTCCACTTCCCATTGGCTTTAGGGACTATGACCGCGTTAGATAACCATTCAGGATAGATGACCTCCCTGATAAACTCAACCTCTTCCAGCTTCTTGACCTCGTCCCTTATGACCTTATATTTTTCTCGAGAATAAATTCTCCTCTTCTGCTTTATGGGCTTTGCGTCCTCCACCACGTTGAGCTTGTGACACATGATTTCAGGGTCAATTCTCGGCATATCTGCATAAATCCATGCAAAGACGTTCTGCCTTCTCCTTAACAGCTTGATGATGTCTTCTTTTATATCTGTTTTTAGAGCTTTGCCAACTTGGACATTTTTTTCCAGCTCATCCTCATTGAGGATGATAAATTCTATCTTTTTGCGGCCTCCCCTTTCTTCAGCTTTATTTCATCCCTGGGGTCTAGGGTATCAATATTGTAAGTAGTAGTTACCTTCTTGTATGCCTCTCTTTCCTCTGCAGAGTTGAAGTAGCATTCCCTTGTCGTCATTTGGTCTCCCTGAACTTCCCCTACCCGATACGGGGTCAGGAATTTTATCATCTGGTGGATCGTGGAGGGCACAACCTCAAATTCCTTGAGATATACTCGTCCCAATATGATATTGTAGGCTGAGAAGACGTGTTCATCCATCACGAAAAAGTTGACCCTCTTGGTAAGCCATCTTGGCCACTCATCTCCCATTCTTACATCAGCCTCATACACTCCTAGGGGATGAAATCTTTCCCCACTGAACCCAATCAAGGGATGATGGTATGGGACCAGTCTAGCACGGTTGAGTCCCAAAGCTTTAAAATACGGCCAAAACATCACATCTGCAGAACTAACCCCATCCACCAAGATCCTTGGCACCTCGCACCCGTATACCCTGGTAGTGATGACAAGAGGGTCATCATGTGGGGATAAGAGGCCCTTGAAGTCCATCCTTGAGAAATCCATGATTAGGGTTTCCATGTCAACCTTCTTCCTTTTTTCTGGATTTACTTTGATAGAGGTTGAATGCATAACTTTCGTCACTGCCTTGGCTTCAGCTACATGGGCCTTCCTGTCTACGACTTCTGACCCTCCTCCTTCCAGGCCCCCAGAGATCGTTCCAACACCGAACGAGATCATATTGAGTATTTTCACAGGGTCGTGGTCATCTCTTGGTGGGAGGTCAGGATCATCATCGTCCTCTGAAGGGTCGTCTCTTCTATTGGGGGCATCTTCTCTGCATGCATCGCTTCTCTTCTTCCTAGGGTCGTCCCCTCGGCCCCTCTTGAGGGCACCCTTATCCACGTATTTTCTTAACTTCTCTTCTTTTAGCATTTTTTCAATTTCATCTTTCAAGGAAAAACATTTATCGGTCAAGTGGCCATGGTCTTGGTGAAACTCACACCACATGTTTTTGTTCTTCTTGTGAGGAGGTGCCCTCAACTTCTCGGGTCATTTTAAGGATCGATCGCTCTTTATTACATTCAGAGTGTGTTCGTAGCTGACCGTCAGAGGGGTGTAATCAGCGAATTTGTCATCTGCTAGCCTTTTCTTCCCCTCCTTATTCTTTTTTTGGTATTTACCCCCACTAGTGAATGGCTAGCAGATGATAACTTTTAGGCGATCGTCGGGATTTTGCCTCTCACACTTCCCTCTAATTTCCTGGATAGGCCGTATAATATTGTTGGAGACCTCATACGGCTCCCAGCATTCTATGGGGGCCTCTTCCACTTCCACGTTATCATATCTATCCTCTGAGCAACGGTTCCTGTGCCTCCATAGGTGTAAACATCGGGGGTCAACAATATCCCTCCGCTGTTGTGGAGGTGGTAAGTTTTTGGGTGGCGCCAAGGGTGATCTTCTAGCATCATGTTGTCCTGGCACAGTTGCCGAAGTAATCATCTCCGGTGAGACTCTGGGGGTCTCAGTATGCTTTGGCTAAGAGCTAAAAATTGCTTTTTCATAACCTGTTGGCTTGCTGTCAAAGATTTTAGGGCGGCAACCACCTCAGGCTGGGGTGGTACCTGGATGGAACTAGGTCCTACTCCACTAGCTAGTGGAGGGGGAGGAGGTAACTTCGGTACCATATGTTTGAGTTGTGAAGAGTTGAATGATCAAAATATTGATGAGCTTGAGAACCTTAATGGATCTCTTTCAATGGTGAAATAGCTCCACACGAAGGGGGAGAACTGGTTCACCACCAGAGTTTCCGATGAGTTCAAGCTTTATAAAGGAAGAGATAGCTTCTCGTTCCCACAGATGGTGCCAAACTGATGATGTTAAGATTTAGCTCTACCAGATAAGAGATGACGAGATCAAGCAATAATAACAATGGCAGCAATAGAGTTATATATGTGTATAAGTGTATAGAAGGGGATGAGGATAAAAGGAATGAAGACAGTGATGTATAGTGGTTCAGCCAATTAGGCTTACGTCCACTGTCATTGTGTGATCCACTAAGTATGGTCACTAATGACCTTGGATACAATGCTCATAAGCTCACTCTCCCTTTACCGTGTACAAGCAGAGTTTTCATTAGGGTTTATATGATCGATCCTCCTCAAGGTCGAAGATGACCAGTATATATATAGGGCTTGGGGGAGTAGTGTACCCCCAAGCATGCATTGTGCATGTGAATGATGCTCTAGCCAATTCCCTGTTGACACCTGGCTATGCTATTTGCGATTAATGATGACATAATATTCCCTCATATGAGGGGATGATATTGTCATAACGGTCTAGTCCACGTACTATATGAATCCCACGCGCATTGCCTCACGCGTCTCCCAAATCACGCGCCATGATGATGTCATCCTCAGCTTATGGTGGCAGGCCGAGGCTGAGGTCGATGTTGGCATACTGTTGACTACTGGAGGTAGGTGCGGAGCTATCGTCCCATCATAGGGTCGGCTTATCGCTTGGTCACCCGAAGATGAGGCTTCTGTCCCCACGAGCTTGGGTTATTGTCAAAGTAAATAGTGGGGTCGGCCTCCTCACTATCGTCCTGTCATCCGTAACACCCCCGGGGTGGTAGAGTAAGGCCCTCATCCTTGACGAGGCTACCCTCGGCCATGCCCAGGGTATATTTTGGCATATCAATGCGTACATGGAATGAGAAGAAAAAATATTAACAAAAGTACAATTACAATAAGAAAAAAAATTAACAAATAAGTAAATAACCCAAATTAAGTAAACATGTATACACAAATGTGTATAGAATCATACATACACAAGGGTTTTGCTACAATTTTTGTTCTCATAAATACGCATAAATGTACCACGTATAGAATAAATATTTTATGGTTTTGTTTCATTACTTACGTACACAAATGTATATACATGCATACATACACAAGGGGGGTTGTACAATTTTTGTCCACATACATACACATAAATGTACCACATATAGAATAATTATTTTAGAGTTATGTTTCAGCACTTAATACACAAATGTATTACATATATAAATACACAAGGATTTTACCCCAATTTTTGTTCACATACATACGCATAAATGTACCATATATAAAATAAATATTTTGGGGTTATGCGGCATCACATATATACACAAATGTATATACATATATACAAAGACATGTTTTGCTTCATCACATACTAAATTATTTAATCGCATGCTATATATATATATATACATATGTGTGTGTGTGTGTGTGTGTGCGTGTGTGCACGCGCGTGTGTGTGTGCGTGTGTGTGAATATTTCAAATAATCTTCGCAAATGTAAAAATCCCTGTTTTATACATAAAATCTTCACAAATATAAAAAGCCATAATCCGCACACAAAATCAGAGAGAGAGAGAGAGAGAGAGTAGTGACAAATGTTAGTCGGAATAGTGGTAGTCGTTAGTGGTATTTCGCAGAGAGAGTGAGAATGAGGGGAAATAAGGCCTAACGGGTTTATTTATATGTGAAATGGGGTTGCGGTCCTTGACTATGGCCATAGTCCGTGACCATTTTGAATTAAAATAACTTATGGTCAATGATGACGGTTACGGTCGTGGACCGTAACCCTTAGTGTAGTCAAGGAAGGTGGCCACGGTCCAAACTGTGGCCCAATTTCTATGACCATTTTAAATCATATGGTTATCACGACTAGTGGTCATGGTTATTGATCGAGACCATTTTATGATGTATTATTGTCACTATATCTAACAGATGGTAACGGTTTTGAAATGTGACCACTTTGGCGCCATATTTCCTACGTAGATAGTCACGGTCCAAGACTATGACCAGGTTGGTCAAGATCCATAACCATTACAAATATTTGGCATATTTCACCCCTAGAAGGGGATCATGGTTTCTGTTACATTTAATTTTATTTAATAATGGTTATGGACTGTGAACACGTTGGTTACGGTTTTAGACTGTGACCACATTATCATTACCTGAGAATGTTGTGTGATATCGATCATCAATTTAATTCGCAAATTTCTAAACTTTAAACTTATTTAATTAGAGTCAATCGTTGATCCACATTAATTAAAAGCTAAAACATGCATCTAGGTGAATAAATTAATTATGCCATCAAAAACCAATCACAAATTGCTAGACACACTGATTTTAGGAAAAATTCCCCGAAAGGGAAAAACTTTTATTTCTATAAATGTTTGCAAATTGTCACTTACAACATACTAACAGAAATCTGGAAAGAATCTACCACAACAAACTCATATAGGACGCAACCTCGAAACCAGCAATGGACTGTCGCAAGAATTTACAAGAACTGTAGCTCTGTCTCCAGCAAGGAACACCCTCTAGTCTTCCCAAGTGATCGTAATCGTCATCAAGCAACTTCCTTAAGAGCTACCAATTCAGCAATAGAGATGGCACTCCATAAGCACAAACTCCAATAGAAGTATTTGGATTCCAAAAATTGATTCACAAAGAATTGGGATTGAATTTGTGAATCAAAAACATAAAAGCCCTAAACTTTGAAGACTAAAAGGTCTGCTAAGATGCAGTTTTTTTTTCAAAAAGTCTTAATGAAATAGGTCTTCAAAGCAGGTATTTATAGTTGAACAAAAAAGTTAATGCGGCGTTGGTCATTTGAACGACTTTAAATGACATCTTCATGTCATTTGAACAACCATCTTCATGTTGTTTGAACGACCATCTTATGTGGTTGGTAACGACCTTACAAACGACCAGTTAAAAGTTAAAACATTGCATGTCTTTAGAAGCTGTCGCTTGAATGACATATCAATGTCGTTTGAATGACGGGTGTAAGAAAATTTTATTTTTAAGAGCTCGCCTACAGGTCTTGAAAAAATATTTTGACTTAGAAAAAATGCCTCATTTTGTTTAAAATCATTTTCGGAAAATATCCCAATATAAATATAAACCATTTATGAAACTTAAATACATTATAATGAAATTATACCTCATATTGGGCATATGTTGAAGTGTGTTTGAAATTCGTATCAGTCATCCTTAACAAATGAACGTATGAAAGTGGCTTCCTTCGCCATTTGTAACGGTATATGACATACGCAATGTAAATACGGACTATGTAAAATATGTCCTTACCAATATCCCCTTATGTCTATGCCGGTAGAAATTAAAAACCATCTGAATTATCAAATTAGATATCCTATACAAAACTAATACTCTCCCATGAACCCAAAAGTGAAAAGGTACTAAAAATGCAAGTCTTCAAATTCTTTAACTTTGACATCTTCAAAACTCCAACGTTTCTTTGTCATCACCAGGGTGTGCAAAATAATAATCCTCAAAATTTGTACCAACACACATGAGACAAGAAACAAATACCTTCGTGACGTATCGAGTTTGAAATGAGATAAACATAAATAAAATAAAAGATCAAATATCTCAAATCTCCCCCATAATTAAAAATCTCACTCCTCCATAATTCATAATTCGTTCTTCCCCTTTTTATTTGTCCGAAATAGACAAGGAAAAGAATAAACACAAAAATAAACACGGGGTGTCACAATTAAGTAAAACATCACAAATAAATCAACTACTATTATGCAAGGATAAACTCAAAAATATCCACAAGCTCTTTTTTATTTTTCAAATTTGTCAAGCAAAGAAAACTAATAAAAACAAAACACACCATGAATTTACACTAAGATAACTAAATCGTGGAAACAGAATGAATGGGTGTGAACATATTCAATAGGTAAATTAACTCAAACATACATAACAAATGTGAACGATGAATATGGATACTCCTAACGAATGAACCTCACAATCGTCCTTGGGTGTAAAAATTATTAAATTCAAATGACATCGACTCAATCAAATAAACAAATCAAAGTCTAAAATAATTTTCACACCAATAACGTCTAAAACTATTTAATGCTTTTTCAATACTACTTGTCAGGACGTGCAAACCCGTTGATATATTTCCAACCAAACTTCATCAAATATAAGATAATGATCATAAATGATTTTTGGTTTCTTTTGAATGATCATATCAACCTAAACTATTTTGGCCTTGGCTACTTTTTTCAATGCAACAGTTTTTAGCTCTTTTTAAACTCTTTGGACCTTGGCTACTTTTACAATTCCACACTTTTTAGGTCCAATTTAAATGGTAGCTTAATTGAAAAGGACATGTGTACCTTTCGTAGTCCTTCCCCCGTGTTAACTCATCATTTTTTTGAATTAAATAAATTCCTCACATACAACGGTTCTTACATGCACTACTTTCATTGTCAAGTTTTATCGCATATGGTTCATTGTAAAGACAGGATTGAGATGGAAACACTTTGACCAATATTTGATACACAAGTACAATAATCAAATAAATCCGTGCAAGTGTGCTTTAAAGGAAATCATGAATCAAACATGTAAAAAGTAATCTCAAATCTCATCTTAATGACTCCAAACATTATAAACCACATGGATGAAATGATGTATCGTCTCAAAATACTATCAAATAGTCGCATGGATATGGAATGAAGTTGTGATTTGGGCATCCTAATTGTCCATCCATAAACGGTGTAAAACAAAATACAATTTTTTTTGTCTTTTTCAAATTTTTTTATCAAAATAAAATATTTTTGTCTTTTTCAATTTTTCACAAAAAATAGAAAATCTTTTTGTATTTTTCAAAAAATTTCAAAAATAAAATTCTTCTAGGTTTTTCGAAAAAATATATCAAAATGAAAAAGATAAATACAAAAGTGGTACATACTAGGAATATGCATAAAATATCATCATGAAAATCATCTTATGCTAGCAAACAAGTTTAAACCTCAACCATTAGGTGCGGAGGAGTTTTTAAAGGTGGTGACATCCTATAAAAAATATCCATCAAATCATGTGAAGTTTTGACTAAAAACTTAACTTGCTCTCGAATATGTGCAAACCCTCTCATTTAATCTCTCGTAGAAGGAAAAGTATCATATGCGGGTGCGGGTGCGAGTGTCGAAACACGTGGTAAAACATTATGTGACACACTACCCAACTTAAAACAGAATTCCCTAAGGTGTCCTCTCTTCTTGCAATGGGTGCAAACATACATGGGCCTAGGAACACCTCTCTCAAATCTCCTAGGACGCGCTCTCCTATCAAGTAACGGACGCCTAGGTGGGTTGGGGTGAGATCCATATGGATCTATCACAAACTCGAGAATCGGTTTGGGTGCAACACGGGAATTGAACGCACCATCATGACCTATTCCTAGTCTCTTAACATTATCCAAAGTCGGACCGATGAGCATCTTTCCTACCTTCTTAGATGTATCCTCTATAGTGACCTTTACCTCTCAGGCTCGTTGGAGATCTCTCTTTAGTTGGACCACACGGGCTTCAAGTTCACTCTTGTCCTGACATATGATGATCAACTGCTCACTGAAAGAAACCTTCACCTTCTCGAGTTGACTCGCTGATGCCTCAAATCCTCTCAAAAATTCTACCTCTCTCTCCAAATCTAACACTTTAAGACCTAACTCCTTATTCAACTTCTTCGTCTTTAAGGTTTCGACATACAAATCTTTAAACGCTTTTTAGAGTTCACTTTCACCCTCACTTTCAACCTCACTCTCACACTCACTCGAAACACTCCAATCATCATTGGGGGTCTCATGTACACAAGTAACCTCATCATCGTGGGACAAACTAGGTTTTCTCACGGACTTGCCATAAAGTCAACACATATACCATGTGATGACTCATCCTCGGAATCATTCACCTCTTCATCATTATCGCTAATAGTGGCTGGCATAACAACTTTCTTGCCCTTTCTCTTTAACATAGTGGGACACTCAAACGATTTGTGCCCTTTGCCCTCGTACTCAAAACATCTCTACTCTTCCTCTTTATCTTTCTCACCGCTCTCTTTAGCCTCTCCTTTCTTTTTATTTTTCTCAAAAATATATTTATTGGAAGAATTTTCTTTGGAAATTTTGAGAAACTTTTTAAATTTTTTAGCAAGCATGGCCACATCATCAAAATCAAATTCGCCCTCAGACTCGGACTCACAAACTTTCTATTTCTTTTTATTCTCTCTTTTGGACACTTCCGTACCTTTTATAGACTAGGCCTTAAGTGTTGTCCCTCTATCCTTAGGCTTGACAGTGTCAAGAAATATGTCAATTTCATATGTCTGGAGGTCTTTTATCAATTCTTCTAACTTAAGATTGCTCAAATTTCCTAAGGAATTCAACACAATGACTTTAGGGATGAAATGTTTAGGCAATGATCTCAAAATCTTTTTAACTACCCGTGCATCGGGAATATGTTCACCGAAATTGAAACTAGTATTGGCAATATCAGATAAATGAGCATAAAACTTATCATAACATTCAGATTCAAGCATGGTTATTATTTAAAGTTGTGTAGCTAAATTTTTCAATTTAGATTCTTTCACTGCATTTGTGCCTTCATGGGTAAGGTGAAAAACACCCCATGCTTCGTTTAACGTTGTACACATCATGATGCGTCGGAACTCGTCGGGTGTGATGGCTCTATAAATTGCACTTAGCCCACGAGAATTATATGTGCATCATTTTAATTCATCCTCAGTCCAGCCTGACACCGGTTTAAGATCTGTCACATTATTAACGGTGACACTGGGAGGAGTCCAACCTCTTTCACAAACAACCCAAAGACGTTCATCGATAGCCTTTAATAAAGATTTCATGGGGGATTTCCAATAGATGTAATTAGTGCCATCAACGACGGGCATCCGACTATATAAGTTATCCATCGAAAAAATTGCAAAAAAAATTCAAAATAAGATTTAAAAAAAAAATCGATATCACAAAAAAATTGCGAAAGAAGGATCACACGTTAAATTTGAGTAACATGCTCTAATATCAATTTGAGAATGTTGTGTGATATCAATTATCAATTTAATTCATAAATTTCCAAACTATTTAATTAGAGTAAATTTTTTATCCAAATTAAATAAACCCTAAAACGTGCATCTAGGTGAATAAATTAATCATGCCAACAAAAAACCAATTACAAATTACTGGACACGCTTATTTAATGGCGAAACCTTTATTTCTATAAATTTTTGCAAATCGCAACGTACAATACACTTACAAAAATCTGCAATGAATCTACCGTAACAAACTTACATAGATCGTAACCTCAAAACCAACAATGGACTCCTGCAAGAACCCACAAGAATCGCAGCTCTGTCTCCAGAAAGGAACACCCTCGAGTCTTTCCAAGTGATCGCAGTCGTCAGCAAGCAACTCCCTCAAGAGCTACCAATCCAGTAATAGTGATGTCACTCCATAAGAACAAACTTCAATAGAAGTATTTGGGTTCCATAAATTGATTCACAAAGAATTGGGATTGAATTTGGTAAATCAAAAACATAAAAATCCCTAAACTTTGAAGACTAAAAGGTCTGCTAAGATGCAGTTTCGTTTATAAAAAATTCTTAATGAAATAGGTCTCCAAAGCAAGTATTTGTAGCTGATCAAAAAGGTTAAGGTGGAGCTGGTCGTTCGAACGACTTCAAAAGACATCTTCATGTAGTTTGAACGACATCTTATGTCATCAGTAACGAAGTTAGAAGTGATCAGTTAAAAACTAAAATAGTACGGATTCGTTTGATGCAAGCTTCAAATGACCCTTTAAACAACATTGTATGTCGTTAGAATTTGTCATTAGAATGACATGTCAATGTCGTTTGATCAACATTGCCTTGTCATTGAAATGACAGGATCGATAAAATTTTATTTTTAAAAGCTCGCCTACAGGCCTTGAAAAAATATTTTGACTTGGAAAAAATGCCTCATTTTGTTTAAAATCAGTTTCGAAAAATATCGCAATATAAATGTAAACCATTTACGAAACTTAAACACATTCTAATGAAATTGTACTGCATGTTGCACATATGTTGAAGTGTGCTTGAAATTCGAATCTTTCATCTTGAACAAATGAACGTGAGCTTCCTTCGACGTTTGTAACGGTATATGACATAAGCAATGTAAATACGGACTATGTAAAATATGTCCTTACATGACCATTTTCAATTTTTTTTCTAACGATGATGCCTATATGGGTTGGCTTTTTCTACGAACATTTAGTCGGATTTAAGTACAAATGTTAGTATAGGATATGACCAAAGGATTTTCACGGTAGGTGTATGTGGATTGAATGATAGTCGGGAAAATTTTGACTCGCGATTATGATCAAATTCTTTTAAACTAGTCCTGTTAGTGGTCAAACCATCATTTTCATCAAACATACGAAGGCCCGATTATAATCATACGCTATTAGGAAGTATTCTTAGTAGAAAAGTGAGTGGGAGTTTATAATATGTTAAAAGTCACAATCCAAAGAATGTTAGTAACCTAAATGGTGATGGTTGTAGGATTAGTGGGTACACAAAAGGTAACACATGGAAGCATGTGGAGTGTTGAGCCGAATGAGATAGATAAAGGAAAATCAAAATATATAGTTAAGCAAACGAATTTGGAGGATGTTCTCAATAAATCAAATCTTCTTTTGTGTAAGTTACAACCTTTCTCATCTTTCTTAAAAAGGCCTTTTAAAACCAACATAAGTAGTCTAATACCTTTAGGCAAACCAACAATTCATTTTGCTATGTATCCCAAAACTCATTGAAAAAACTAATATATACTAATAATTCTTTAAACTATAACCAAATTGTGGATGGACCATTCAATACCTATTTAAGCCCAAACCTTGTAAACCGAGACCGATATAATAAATCATATCAACCTACTAACCAAAGACCATACATATGATGATTCTCTCAATTATTTTATCATAGAACCTAGCAAAGGAGAACTTGGCCTTGATTTTCTTCTTCAACATGAAATCCAATAAGTCCACACTAACTTATTTGCCCCAAAACCAATAAATAATAAAACCCGTGACCCAACATTCCCTATAATATTCATTTGTCACTACCCCAACCCTCTACACATCTTAGAGTTGTGTTTATAAAAAAATTGATCCCCTTTAACTTAAACGTAAGAATGTTGATAAAATCGATCTTCTAGGGGTAAATGATTCTCTTTAGCGGCCATGCCAAGGATTGAGTTTCACCTAATGGTGTTTTCCCCCTCCATATGTGGTAACAAGTAGTGGACACGATAATCATAGGATAATGAGAACTAAATGCCATTGAAGTTTAGATATTTGATTGTCTTGAAAACTTACTATTGTAGTCTCAAATCCAGATTGTGAATCTTGCTCATCTTTAGATAGGGTTATGGTAAGTTTCCTTCAACAGCTACACATGTCATGTTAGTACTCTCTTTGAACTGTTAGGTAGTTTATTGTCCTCTAATGGTTTTAATTTTAATGATCTTAGTTAGTGCCTATCACCCATCCTTTAATTTTTTGATGGAGATGGAGAATATATTCCAAAATTTAAAGGAAATTTGTCTGAGTACTCATTACAATAAATTATTTTATGTGAGTCCAACGAGAATATGAGGAGGATTGTCTTGAAAATGAAATGATGATTGAGATATCATTGTCTCTCACAAATTGAGTCAGCTAATAATTTATTAAGGCTTTGAAAAGTTTTCCATGCAAGCACTTATATTGATGAGTGGAAAGGTGTTTGGTTATATTTAGAATATTCAATGAAAATATTTGACTACATTATAGGGATTTGAATAATTATGGTGCTTCGGATGATAAAATTGGAGAATTTTAGTCAAATGATAAAAAAATGCAGGAGTACCATAATATTACCCCCAATTTCATCTCACGAAGTCATGCTTTCATGGTGAAAGGGTGACATGGAACACTGGTAGATCGAATGATGAAAATGTGCAAGAAAGGATCGATAAGGGCTTGACAAACGACATGCGATTTGACATTTATCCCAAAGCCCGTGTTATTCATGAACTACTTGTGGGATTGAGCATAAACCTATTGTGTTGAAATTATGGAACACTAGAAGGAGGTTGGGAAGAATATTCAAATTTGATATTAATTGTATAGAGGCTCCTAAAATGTTAGGATCTCATTAAGGGAGGCCATAATGTGGAGTTGAGTGGTTTCCACATGTTTATGGATTCTTAAAAGATGAAATCATGTCATAAAGCTCTTTAGAATTGGGAAAAAAACTAGTGAGAACAATAATAACATGAAAATTGATCATTGGAAATACATACTAATTGAGAATTCTCAAATGAGGGAATTTGTTACTAACAACAAGGAAGTAGCACTTCCGTAACATCAAAGATTGACAAGCATCTTAAGTTGGAAGAGAGAGATATTGACATCAAGAGGCAAAGATTCACTCGTTGTGTTTTAGGGAAAAAACTCTCAAATTACTAAAAGTCTTGTTTTAACAAGGTTGCTTTAAATGTAATCCAAAAACCTTACCGAATAATCTATTTTGTATAAAAGTGAATAGGTTTCGAAATGCAAGATGTGCTCTAGAATCACTAAGAAAATAACTCAAGTTTTAGTTATAATAACTCTTGTTAAGTTTTAATTAGTTTAAAACTTAGGTTTTCTTGTGAATTTATTATGAGATGAATTAAGATATATATATATATATATATATATATATATATATATAGAGAGAGAGAGAGAGAGAGAGAGAGAGAGAGAGAGAGAGAGAGGGGAGAGAGAGAGAGAGAGAGAGATAAAAGAAGAATATTAAAAAGTGAAAGAAATTTTTACGTTGTAAAACTCTAGAGTACTAGAGAAACATCCACGGTCCCCTCTATGAGATAACCAAAAATCCATTATGCAAAAACGAGAACACAAGTACAACAAATAAAAAGAAAACTTCAAGGAAATAAGGAAAATATACCTAAAATGCAAAAAGCACATTGGCTTAGGCTTCCTTCTTGATTCTCCCTTTGTAAACGCTTGTCCATATCTTTACACACGTCAACTATAAATAACTTCCAAAATAACAACTAAGTGGACTAGGAACTAGCACTGTATTATGTGTGAACACGTGAGTAAATTAGATGCACTAATATCTAAATGAACACTTACAAATACTTATTAAAAACATTCTTAAAACAAATTACAGAAATCTAAATGATTAGATTTAAAAAAATAAGATTCCTATTAAATAAAATAAATATACGAAATCAGAATGCAAATACCTTAATAATGTAGTTTATACTCTCATAAACTCATTTAGAATTTTAGATCTCAGCATAATATTTTTAGATCTCAAATTTATATTTTCAAATCCATAACATACACAAAATATTTTGACAAAAATCAGATCCAGAGTCTTTCTAAAATATTTTAAAAAATCCTTTGTTAAAAATTTCAAATTTAAAAGAATATATAATAAACACACGTATTCATTGTCTAAAATCACAATATGCTAAAATAAATCAAACACACGTAATAATAAAACATTTCAAACAAAAGCATGCTTCTGAGTTTTTCTTGAAAGAGAGGTAAAACTATATTATATGAAGTGTAAGTAAGATAATATTGGAAATCAATTTTCTCTCAGCTTTTATTAATTAAACGTTAAGATTAACTCATTTCGAAGGATATTATTTTTGGAAGAAATAACTAGGAGTTATGAAATGAAAAATATCTATTCAAGCACTCTTCTACACATCATTTATTCCCACTCTCTTTCTCTCTCAATTTAGGATTAGGGAAAACCAAAATTCTCTTCTTTCTTTACTCCCACTTCTCTCTCTCTACACCCTCTTAGATTTCTCCCTCTTAGAATGTGGGTCGTAAGGCTGCCTAAACTCAAAAAATGAGTAAAAGGGGGGTTATATATCAAATGAAGGAAATATTTATAATCCTAACCGAAATGTAGTTCTAAAATTAAAAATATCAGAAGTCTATAATCCAATGGTTAGAATTATTGCTTAAATCCTATGCTAACCTGTAAACACAATTGACCCGGTATAACTCTCATTTAATGAAACCGATTCTTGAAGAAATTAGTCGATCACCATTCCAAAATAATCCAATGGTCATAAACTATGGTTATCAGTTTGATTCTCTCATATCTAGTGGTCTAAACAAAAGCTTACAAAGAAAGCTAATCCTAATAGCTTCAATCGGTTACACTAAATAGAAATGAACTACTAGTATTATCACTAACAAAAACTGTTACAATCTAATACTTAATGACTGTTCTTACAAATTAAGCTAATTGCATAACAAAGGTAGCTTGTCAAGACTTCCTATTGGCTAGTCAAAGTAGTGCATGGATTAAGGCTTGAGACCATAAAATCTAAGCACTAATCAATGGTTCTAAATTCTCGCAGCAAATGTGAGTATGAAGAAGTAAAATGTGTTTCTTTAAAAACATGTGTTAAAAATATCATTTTATTAACCCAAAAAAATGTTTAAAAAATCATTTTAAAATCAAGAAAAAATCCAAAAGGTATGAAAAAAATTAGGATATCATTTTTTTAACAAAACTTAACCCAATTTCACGTTTAAGGAATATTTTAGACACAAAATTCAATTAAATTGTGATATGAAATGCATGTGTGCTTAAATAAAGCAAATGTATAAAAATATGCAGATGTGATTATGAAGTCCACATGGTTGCTATATTTATCTTCTTACCTTTTTTAGATTTAATCCTTAATTGGGTCTCGAGTCTTGAGGCATGAATGAGATTGAATTTGATGAAGAAAACCAATAGTATATCCTATATATAAACTAGAAAATATTTTGGCAAAAATATCCAAACTTGAGAGACAAAAATTAATATGAACTCGGACTATCTTACTGAAGTCCTTTTAATTTGGGTGTTTTAATCTCCCCCTTTAGATATTTGCGACAAAACTCTGTGAGTACATCATGGACACTCTTAGAAGAAAATTTTCATATTTCCAATTAATCAAATTCTAGTATACCCAAACCAAAATCCTAATAAAAATACATGACTCAACTAAGTACAAATCAATACCCTATTAGCTTTCTAAGAATCTGCAATGAATACCATCTCATAAAGATCAAGTGAGATATAAGGAATGAAAATTTCAAAAAATGTTGATTGCTACAGGATGTACTCTTCCCCCCTTTTTGTCTCAAATAGACAACGAGTGATAAACCACAAGATAAAGATAATACAAAAATAACAACCATAATAACACATAAATGGGTTTAATCAAGTGTCACTCTTCCATATAACAATTTTAGGAGGTACCTTTTGTTATTTATCGAGCATTCGTACCCTTAAACCTCAGAGAGGGATATCATAACCATGATCAAGACCGGAAATCATGCTTATATAGCATATTCTAATCAGTGATGCATATGCCTATAGCTTTTCTTACGTAATCAAATCGAATATTGTCCAAAGGTTTTGTGAAAAGATCAACTTACCATTTTTCAGTATTTACATAATCAATCAGCAATTCTTTAGATTCAACGAGTTTTCCAATGAAGTGATATCTAATTTTAATATGCTTTGTGTAATTTTCATGTTCAACTATAACATTCTGCTGTAGTGTTTTGGGGGCACCGAATCATGTTTATTATACCTATTACATTATTAGAACAATATTCAATTGCCAATGTTTATTTACATTACGACCTCCTCACTCCTTTTCGAGTTTCTTGGGTATTTTTTTCATTTTTAATTTTCAAATGGATTCATAAAAATTCTTAGAAAGTGTTAGATTTGGTCTTCATAAAAGCTACCCATGTAAACCGAGTAAATTCATCAAGTGTCACCAAAATATGACTATTGCCATAAAAACTAAAAGAGCCAGCTGACTTATTAGGTCCATGTTGATTAGGTCTAGAGGTTTTGAACTCGTAATATCTTTTATTTTCTTGCGAGGTGAATTTATTATCTTTTCCACTTGGCAAGGACAACAAATAGTATTTAAGGTCCTTTTTATCTTAGGCAAACCTCAAACAAGCTCCCGGTTACTCAATCTACTTAAGTTTTTAAAATTTGTATAGCCCATCCGGTTGTGCTAACGGTTAGGATCATAAAGCCTAGTCAGTTTGTAAGATTCAATACCAAGAGTAACTATATAGTAGTTATCCCTAGGTTTGTTTCTTGTTAGGATGAGTGACCATTTTGATTAAAAAATTTGCACTCAGTATCTGTATGGCTTGCATAGTAGAAGTGGCTAATGCTGAGAATATTAGCTTTCAAACCTTTTACTAAAAGAACATCACTTAGGAATGACAGACCGTCCTCGTTGATTGTCCCCTTACTAATGATCTGAGTAAATTCACCATATCCAAGCATAACATTACCACCTAAGTAGTTTGTCATGTTGGAAATACGGTGTTGGCCCAGAAAATACTCAATTTGGGGGGGGGGGGGGGGGGGGGGAGGGTAAATTGGGCATAAGGATTTAATCTTAACTTAATGTAGATGTTAATTAAAATATGATACATCAATTAAGAGTGAGAAATTAATAAATAATTAATATAAGAAGTTAAGAGAGAGAGAATAATTGAAACTTTATAAATCGAGATTTTAATGTGGTTTAGCCTCTGCCTACGTCCACATTTGAGACGGTACTCGAGATATTCACTATCTCCGGTTCACTTACGATGGAATCAAAACCTTATAAGGAACACCACCTTTAAAATTCTAACCAATAAAATGATACCTTCATCCTTGCCCAAATAATACCCACACAATAGCCCGAGGACTTTAAATGCCTTGGTTATTCGCAAAAACAACACTGCCGATTGAGAAGATACAATGAAGTTTAATCGTTCATCACAATAATGAAATTCGTAACCGAAACATAAATCCAAATAGCTTTACTAAAACAATGGAATTGTATGTTTACTTTCTCTCTCTAAAAATACAAGTAAACAAGTATCACAAGTAATATGCACTAATGGGTTTGGGGTATAGCTTTAGCATAAATGGATATTGGGATTAGAGATTTTTGTTCAAGTGGGTTTTCTTGAATCTTTGGAGTTTTGGGGTTTAAAACTAACAAATGGGTTTTCTTGGTTTCTCTCTAGAAACTCAAGAAAGGGGATAACACAAACTTTAGATGAATGAAATTTGCTTAAGCTAATTGTTATTGTAGTTTGTGTGTCTTGGAAAAGAAAGATATAGAGGCACCTAAAAATAAGCAGAAAAAATAGAAAAAAATTGGGAAGGGTTATGGTTTTAGGATGGAAGTTTGGAGTAAGTTACCGAGGTTGAAGCTTGAAAAGATGGAGGTGAAAACGCTTTGTAAAGTGGTCCAGTTATATGGTCAAATGTAGAGTTCGTAGATTAAGTCACACACAAGATAAATTCAATTTAATCCAAATTTAATCTAGATTAATTATATGAACCATGCAAGATATATGAATCTAAATCGGATTAAAACAAACCACAAGACGAGTTATGAGGAAAAAAAACCTTTCGAATAAAATCATTTTTCATCACTGTTACAAATAGGTATTATAAAATGACATGAATAGACTTACAGAATTATACTCCACTAAGTATTGCAGTTATGCCCGCCTTCCTTGTTATTAATAGAAAGCGGTGCAGATCCAACATCGCTCCACTTGCCTCGGTGTCAATCGATTAGCCTAAGGAAATTGCTTTCCTATCTTCAGGAGTGAAGAATCAACTTCACAAGGATATGAACATGGTGTGTGTTCTTTTAGGTTTGATAAAGTAGTTCAAAAAACATCTAAGGGGTTCGAATTTGAAAAAATTAAGTGTTTTAAAAAACTAAGGTTTGGAGACCTTTTGGATATGTATGGAAAAATGATTTTCATTAAAATTCTTGCTAGAAGTTGATGCCATGACCCCCCTAATTAGAAAACACGATTTTTGAGGTAGCACAAATTTTGAAACAACTTGTTCAAATGAAAATAGGAGTCCATTCGAACGCGACTGTATAACTCGTTTGAACTAAAACACAAATTCGTTCGAATGAGCAACTCATCTCGTTCGAGCCAGCATTTAGAAAGCTTCAAATGATATTTATTTTACTAATAAAGAAATCTCATTTTATGTCTGTTTGAAGGTCATTTGAATGAGACAATAAAGTCATTCGTACGACTTAAAAACAAAAAAAAATCTTTTCAAAAACTTTTAAAAATTGCCCTCAAATATTTTTATAAAAACAAACATTGTTAAAATACCCCTGAATAAAAATTTACACAAATTTAACCTCATTTACCTTCTCCGATAAATGTAGTGATGATCGATCTTCGATTGTTATGTTCGGTTACTAACTTGTCTTCGATTGAAATCTTGAGAATGTACATAAAGGAGAAGTGGGGTGTAACGAAAATGCCAACCAAAATCTAATGAGCAATGATAAAACTTGCTCTTACAAATCCCCCTCTTTGACTATTCTGGTACAAAACACAAAATTAGAAAAAATAACCCCTAAGACAAGTTCTATTAATGTCCCTCCTTAACTCAAAAAGAAAAAGACACTTGAGAATTATCTCTACTGAAAATCATCATCGTATATTCCATGATATCATCAATATGGAAAAAGAACTACACATATGAAGAAGAACATAAAACTCCCCCTTAATATGTTCTCCCCTTTTTTGTCCGTAATAGAAAAAGAGTTAGAAGGTAAACTTGAAAAGTTAGCATCACGAGTATCCAAATATGAAATATCATCAGAAAGAATAAGCAATTAAGCATATGCAATGAAACTTTAACAAACTAATAAAATATTTTTAAAATTTTTGAGTATATAAATATGCATATAGATAAAAATACAAACAATCATACCATGGAGTAGCACGAAGACATTCGAATCATGGATATGGAAAGAATGTGTGTGAACTTAATACACAGGAATGTTAACATAGGCATGCGTAATGATAGTGAACAAAATTAAAGAGATAGTTTTAAAGAAAAAACTCAATTCAACCTTTTGTAAAAAAAATTAATAAATAGAAATTGGCTCAATTCATACAAAATTTCATGAATTTCAATTCTTCTCAAATCAATAACACCAAACTATTCGTAATGTTCTTAAATTGGTATCAGAGCAGGTATACTAAGTTATCGTATTGATCCGTATTTTTTTGCCTTATTTTAGTACACCCTCTTGGGTTCGAAAGAGTCATCACCCTACTGACATACTTGGTGATCCCACACTAGGTGTAAAGACCCTTGCTCAATTAGTGAATGTGGTTAACTACTTTTTTTACACTTCCACGGTAGAGCCCAAGAATGTGAAGGAAGCACTAAAGGATGAGCATTGGATATGTGCTATGCAAGACGAGTTGCTTAAATTTTCAAAGAACGATGTTTAGTAATTAGTCCTCCTAACTAGTAAGACGAATGTTGTTGGTACTAAGTGGGTGTAGTAAAAAAAGGCACAAAAATACGAATCAAGATGATAACTTAGTGTACCTGCTTAGATACAAATTTGAGAACGCTAGGGATATGGGGATATACGCAGAGTGGTCAAAACAAAAGCTAATTTTTTTATTTTTTCAAATTAAATATTAACCTTAAATAGAATAACCCAAATTAAACTTTGCGTTATTTTCAATGAATGTTGTCTTAAAACAGATTAACCAATTATATATTTATCCAGAAGCTTGCATCTAGGTGACAACAAGTAAAATAGATCAAGCAAAACAACATGCTGATGTACAAAGAAAACCTGCAATGGGAAAAACCTCATGGCCTAGCCACATAAATTCTTTATGTATGGAATTACAAGGACACGACAGTAGAGTTACAATACATATTCGATGCTGTCGTAAGCATTAACGTTCTTCGTTCCCCAACCTCTGCATAATGATATGCAGGCGTTCACCCGCACAACTTCCATAACGTGTGAGTCCACGCATCCACCAATAAGGCTCAACAACCATCTATAGATCTGGATCACTGATGCACTACTTCTTCATCGTAACACCATAGACATAGAGTTCATCTTACGTAAGCACCAAATTGTATGGAATCCACCACATAAAATAAATACTCAACAGAGATGAAGAGTATAAACCTTCTTGCTGCCCACAAATTAGAGATCTTAAACTAATATAAAGATTTAATCCTTGATCTTAAAGAGTTTGGGTGAAACTAGGGTTTCGATTCTTTTAGATTCTGATTAGAAAGTAATTTTTGCCAAAATTCTGAACTTAAAAAGTTCCCCAACACGCCTATTTATAGAAAACCCAATTTTCAAAGTGATAAATATCATTCAAACAGAAATAAGAGTTCATTCAAACCAAACATCATATCTTGTTCAAACCAAAGCCAAACTCATTCGAACCAAAACCAAACTCGTTTAAACGAACAACTCATCTCATTCAACTAGCTTCTAACGAGCTTCAAATGAAATTTGTTAGCCTCGTTCAATGTCCGTTTGAAGGTAATTTGAATGAATAGCGCATTCTCATTCAAACGAAGGCTATAAAGTCATTCAAATGAATTTGTTCAAAAATATATTATTCTTATGAAAAATAGCCTCAAACATATCAAAAACACCCAATGATATCTAGAAATCAAACTAAAATACCTCCATACCTTTTTTAGATTCATTTAATGTTAAAGACGAAACGTGACATTAAACACGACGCATTGGTTTAGTATCTAAAACTTCGCGGCTACATCTTCAATCAAACACGTTATAGGCCTGGAAAGGTCAACATACTCAAGTCCTAACCTATGACTCAAAGGTTTTATCCAAACACGAAATGAGAAAAAATACAAAGCAACTGACTATATCAAAAATTTATCCTTATAGGAGGTTTTACTTGACTAAAAATTCTTTAGATGGATTTTAATTGGCTAAAAGATAGTTTAGCTTGCTTAACTATTTTTTAGGACTTCTAGTAGTCTAAACCTGAAGTTTTGGTTTGGGTCCAAACTACGGGGAAGGTTTAGGGAGTTCTAGGGAAGGTTTAGGTGAGTGGAATTTGAGCTTATACATGATGAAACAGGTTACTTTACCTTCTATAATGGTTTTAAAGTGCAACAAAATAAAGTAATAATTCCATAGCTTCTGATCATTTCTTTGACTTGCTTTGAGACATCAATTGAGGATTTTTGGTGTAGTGCTTGCATAAGATGTATCACCATGTGTTGTATGATGATATGGAACTTGCTTTGACTAAATAGAACATGAAGCTACTAGTTGATGTTTGATTGGTTGTCTAAATAGCATATTAGGCTTTATTGAAATAATTTTAATTCAAGCTTCAAGTTAATCTTGTGAACTTAATTGTCTTTGGTTTATGATCATTATTGTCTTGGTTTTGAGAGGTTCATTGTCTTGCATGGGATAGTTGCATGGTTACTTGGATGAAGTGTTGTTACTTGCTATTTCATAATGTATTAAGAATTTGTTTTAATCTTAAGTACTTTAGAGAAAAATAGTGAAGTTATGGTCTTATATTAATTTTGAAATATATTTGGTTTCACACACGGGATTCTTCTCTTGTGACGTGTTTAGAGAAACCTGAATCTAGGTACCAACAAATTAGGGTGCTTTCAGCCTTGAGTGTAGTAACACTAATTTGTCACCTCGATTGGGGTAATTGATCATCTTTTCTAATCCAAACTGGACTAAATGTTAATACATGTTTGACCTTGGAGTCAGTAAAAGATTTAGGTATTCTGCATTATGGTTAGATTTTAGTTCAAGACTTATTCTCGTTTTTCCAAGATTTATTGTGTTTAAATGTTTGCCAGGGAAAACATAATTTTGACACCTGATTCAAAAATATTTGAAATTATAGTAAAAAGGAGTATTGATTCTGTTTTGGAAACAATTATTCCAATTATACCCAACAAACCATAATATGAGCAGTATTTAGAAGAAATTGGCTTCACTTTATTAGCTAATTCTTCAAAAATAGGTTTAACGTTATTGTCAACGATAGGTCTAACAACAACAAACATCAGTTTTTTCTTAAGTTATCTTAAGGTGGTCGGGCATGTATAATTAGCAGTTAAAGCAAACTCATACTTTGGAATATTTGCATGTTTTGTCACCTTAGAGACCACTGGTTGAACTTTTTTTTTTGGTAAAATGTCAACATTCAATTGCGTGTTGGTTGCTATAAAACATTTTCTAATGTTTTAATAAGAATAGTTTTTTTGTTATAACAACTTTCTGAGGATTCAACAAATGTAGGACTTATTTTTTCTTTATTTTTCTAATATATAGAATTTGAGCAAGGTGTTTTGTACTAGACTCAGAATGTTGACATTTGTTAAACACATTTGAAAATTATTCCTTGTATTTTTCAAAATCAACTAAGGTAGATATATATTTTTCTTCTAAAACCATGTTTGAGTTGTAAAATTATTTTATTTTGTTTTAAAATTCAATTTTTTTAGTCGCATGGTTCGACACTCACTAGTATATTCCTCAACAGTTTTCCTCGCCATTTTATTCAACACATCAAACTTAGTGGACACTTTCTTAAGCATTTTCTCCAAATTTGAACATCTTTTTAATGTTTCGGTATACAAATGTTAAAAATTAGGTGTATCATCTTCCTCATCTCTATCGCTAAGTGCAATATGTTGAAGTGTCTTCTACAAATTCAATTTTAAAAATTATGGGACTCATACAACCGTTTAATTCGTAGATTTTGCTTTTACTTTGACTCACACACCCAATAATATTACTTTCATTCACAACATCATAAATTTCAACATCGTCATAAGCTACACCATCTTTAGACTCATAATCAGAAGAGCATTCATCATAATCATTTTGTTTTGCATAAAAATCCATGAAAGATTCGTTAGAGTCTAAAGGTTTAGATTCATTATTTTCGAACTCGAAAGAGTCGTACCATATTTTGTTCAAATGTGCCTCAGGTGTGATTTTTTACTTTAGATTTTTGTATACATGCAGAATGCCCTAAATTTCTACCTTTATCAAATTTAACCTTAGACAAGTCTCGTTTAGGTATGTGATTGTTCTTTTCTTTATCAATGGGCCGTTCAAAGTTTCTTTCATGGGGTCTTGGATGATGGGGGTCTTGGCCATGAAATTGCCCTTATTTAGCAGCGAAAGAGTTCATAAACTTTACATTCTTTTTAAAATATTTTCTCAACATGAAAATATCATTGTCTAACCTTTCAAGGTCCACATAATCACTTTCTAAGTCTGAGTATATGAGAGGTAGGTTTAGTTTAGAGGAAAATACCAAATTTCACCCATTATTTTTCTTAGAAGTAAACAACATAGTTTTCTTATATTTGAGTTCCATTTAAACTTCTCTAAATTTTCTACATAATAACTCTGGGGTCAAGTTTGTATCGTCTATTTCCTTAATAACGCATCTTTTTGAGTCAAAACGATTAGGCAAGGATCTTAAGATTTTCATAACTATGTCCTTCCTATCATATTCTACTCTGTTTGCATGCAATTTAGTAAGAATGTAAGTTAAGTAGAATTCATCAAATGTCTCTTTATCTGATATCATTATTATGTTAAACTGATGTAGAAGCATTGAATCTTTCCAGCCTTGACACGCATGTCACCTTTATGGGCAGTGATAAGGGTGCCCCAGGCATTTTAGAAGTAGAACATGATGAAATCCATTTAAATTTAATCTCATTAACAATCATAAAAATGGCATTCTTGCTTTATTATTATATTAAGACTGTAATTTTTCCTCCTTAAAATATTCACTTATAGATTTCTCTACTATCTCAGTACTGCCTTCGCTAGCAGGCTTAGTAGGTTGTGTATAAAAATTTTCAACCATGTCCTAAACATTTTCCCCCAATGTTCCTTGGATAAAGGCAATCACCCTTACCTCGTCTTTCATTTTTTTATTAAAAAAGATTTAGAAACTTTCAAGATCAAAATAATTTTGAAAGCTCTAATACCATTTGTAATTAATCAAAGTTTTATTCTAACAAAGTTAAAATTATTTTAAGTGTAATTTAACAACCTCGTTGAATAATCTCTTTCGTATAAAAGTGGAATAGGGTTTGAAACACAAGATGTGTTCAAGAATCACTAATAACCTAAGTCAAGTTTTGGTCATAAAAACTCCTGTTAAGTTTTAATCAGCTTAAAACTTAAGTTTGAGTATGAGATAAATTAAGATATATATAGGTAGGGTATAAAAAAAGCACAAGATTTTTTTACATGATTAAACTCTAGGGTAATAGAGAATGACCCATGGTCCCCTTTACGGGACAACAAAAAATCCACTATGTAAAAATGAGAATTTCAGTACAAATAATAAGAAGAAAACATCAAGGAAATAAGTAAAATACACAAACACACTGGCTTTAGGCTTCCTACTTAATTCTTCGATTATAAACGCTTGTCCTTCTCTTTAAACATGTTGACTAGAAATAATTTTTAGATTAAAAACCCATTGGACTTGGAACTAGTGTTGTATTATTTGTGAACACGCGAGTGAACTAGATGCACTAATATCTGAATGCACACTCACACATTTATTACAAACTTTCCTAAACATATTATAGAAATCTAAATGATTTGATTTATCAAAACAAGATTCCTATTAGATACAACAAATATACATAATCATAATGCAAATACCTAAATAATGTAGTTTATGCTTTCATAAAATTATTTAGAATTTCAGATCTAAAAATAATGTTTTTAAATCTCGAATTTATATTTTCAGATTCGTAAATATACATAAAATATTTTGACAAAAAATTAGATCTAGAGTCTTACTAAAAGATTTAAAAATATCCTTTTTCAAAAATATCAGATCTAAAAAACTATACAATAAACATAGGTATTCAAGGTCTAAAATTATAATATGCTAAAGTGAAAAAGAAACCTGCATAATAATAAAACATTTAAAACAAAAGCATGTTTCTGATTTTGTTCACTTGAAAGAGAGGTAAAATTATATTACGTGAAGTGAAGTGATAAAATATTGGAAATCAAGTTCCTCTCAACATTTATCAATTAAATGTCAAGATTAACTCATTCTAAATGTTATTATTTCTAGAATAAATAACTGAGTATTGAAGATTAAAAATATACATTCAACTTCTCTTCTAAATCTTTCCCTCTCTCTCTCTCTCTGAGAGAGAGAGAGAGAGAGAGAGGGGATTAAGGAAAATCAAAATTTTCTTATTTCTTTACTCCCCCCCCCCCCCCCCCCACTCTCTCTCTAAACACATTCTTGAAATTTCAATTTTTTGGAATGTGGGCTATGAGGATGCCTAAACTCAATATCAAGTGAAGGAATTTTTTGGAATGTGGGCTATATCAAGTGAAGGAAATATCTACAATCCCAACTGAAATCTACGAAATATCTACAATCCTAACTGAAATCTAGGGTTGAGATTAAAGATACCAAATGTCTATAATCCAATGGCAGTATTACTTGCTGAAATATTAAGCTAATCTGTAAACGCAGGTGACTCGGTAAATCTTTTTTAGTGAAATCAGTTCTCAAAGAAATCAGCCAGTCACCACTCCAATAGAATCTAACGGTTATAAACTATGGTTACTAAAACAAAATGAGCGGGTGGATTCTCACATATATAACGGTCTAAACAAAAGATTACAAATGAAGTTGGTCCTAATATCTTAGTATGATTACTTTAAATAGAAATGAATGAATGGGATTATCTATATCTAAAACTGTGACAATCTAATGCTTGGGAATTACGCTTATAAAGTAAGTTAATTGCATAACAAAGGTAATCCGATCAAGGCAACCTATTAATTGGTAAAAGTAGCACACATATCAAGGCTTAAAACCATAAGACGTAAACGATAATCAATGGTTCTAAATGCTCTTAGAAATTGTGAGTATGGAGAACCACAATGTGTTTCTTTAAAAACATATGTTAAAAAGGTTATGTTATTAACACAAAAAATGTTTAAAATTTATTTTAAATTCAAGGAAAATTCTAAATGTTATGAAAAATTAGGAAATCATTTTTTCAAAACTTAAACTAATTTCTCTATTAAGGAATATTTTAAACACAAAATTCATTTAAATTATAATATAAAATGCATGTGTGCCTAAATGAAGAAAATGTGTAGAAATGTGAAAATGTTATTGTGATGAATGATTTGTTTTATAAGAAAGTTCTTAATGAATAAATCATTAAAGCCACTAAAAAACTTATCTCCCACAAAGCACCGATTCCATATAGATTCCCGAGCACATTCTTTTAAAGTTATTTGAATTTATTGGGTAATGATGTTTTTAGAGTTGCCTGAAATTTTTTAAAGAAACTTTTGTCCTCAAAGAATTAAACTTAACTAATGTTGCATTTATCCCTAAAAATATATTTTTTGATTTAATCCATGATTTTTGTCACATGAGTATTGAAAGATTTCTTTATAAAATTATTAAGGAAATTTTTTCGAGTCGAGTGAGTCTGTATATTTTAGCTTATATTGTGTTTAGATAAAACGTTTGAGTCATATTTTAGGTCTTGAGTGTGTTTACCCTTTCAAGCCTATGATGTATTTGACTAAAGACGTAGATGGAAAGTTACATCGGCTACATCATGGTGAAAAATATTTTGAAAGAAAAATATTTTTTGGTTTTAAGCCGTTCGAATGAGTTTAGACAGTTCCTTTGAACAACATTCAAATGAGGATTTTCCACCATTAGAGGAAATGTTGTTTGAAGCTTATTCGAAGTCTGATCGAGCGAGATTGGTTGTTTATTCGAATGAATTTTAGATTTGTCTAGACGAGATATGCAGTTTTGTTTAAACGATCCCTCAAAATTTGTGCCGCCTCAAAAAATGTGTTTTCTATGTGAAGGGGTCCTGGTATAAGTTTTCTTTGAGAAATTTCGACAAAATTGATTTCATATACATATCCAAAGACTTTGAAACCCTAGTATTATACTCAAGTGTTTAAGATCCAAGTTTTATAGTTATATATGCTTTGAGATCTTATTTGTGGGAACTCATAAGGTTTATTCTCTTCATATTGTTAAGGATAGTTTCGTGAAGTGAAATTCGCACCCTGTTTATTATTTACACATGGTGGACTCCGTGTTGTGGTGAAGAAGTGGTGGGCTCCGTTGTAACAACCCGAGGTCTTGGAGACGGGGATTTATTTATTTTGGGAGAAATAAAGATTATTTTAATTGAAGATTGATTAAATTGTCAATTGAGGTCAAAATTTGGAGTCGTTAAAAAGTGTCTCGAATGGAAATTCTGAGGGTACCATTATTTCTGGAAGGGTAGAGAAAGTCAAAATGACTTTACTTGGGGCCTATTTAGGTTCCGAAATAATTTAGGACCGTTTGACTCGAATTAAAGTTGCCGGGTCATTTACAGTATGTATTATCATTTAAAGATGTGTATCTTGGGAATTAGGGCTTATAAAGCCTACGGGAGATTTATTCTCCATAGAGAGAAAGAGAAATAGAAAGAAAGAAAGAAAGAAAGAAGAAGAGAAAGAAGGAGAAAAGAGAGAGAAAGTGGAGATTTCCGGCCAAATATGCGATTTCGAGGACGGATCAGACCCTACGAACCCGAGGCAAGTGATTAAACTTACTAAATAATTGTTGTGTACCATTTATTGTATGATTTATGGATTAAATATTTGGGTTTTAGGTTTAGTTTATCAAAACCTAGCTTTTGGGTATAATCTTAAATTTGATATGCAGATCTTTGATTTGAGGATAAAAATTAGTTTATATGTATTCTAGGATGAATATTGATGATATATATGTGATTGGGTTGAAGAGAAATGAAGAGAAAATGAAAAAAAATGAATTTTGGGATTTTTGGCTTACTAAAAAGTAGCCATTTTCGAGAGTTCTGAAGGGCTGAATCGATTTGGTCTCCTACCGAATCGATTCGGAGATATGCAGGTGCCCAGGTCTGAGTGACCGAATCGATTCAGACCCCATCCGAATCGATTCGGCCTGAGACAGAGTCCCAGGTCTGATGACCCGAATCGATTCGCCTTCCTGACCGAATCGATTCGGAAGTAGGGCTTTTTTAGGGATGTTTTTCTAAGGAGAATTTCATTCCGTTTTGTTCGAGGTTATCGATTGGGAACCTCTATAGGAGATATTTGGAGTATGTTTTGGATACTTTTAGAGAGTTTCCCTTATAAGAAATTATTGGAGTCACATTGACTAAATTTGAGGAGTACATATTAGATATTTTGGTATATTCTAAGTGGGGAAGCCCACTTTTATTGGGAATTTTATTTGGAGATAATAATAAATTCATACAAAAGAATGAGAGTAATTTAGAGATACCGGATCTTAGGATCCAACCCCAAATGGGCTAACTTTTTAAAATGTTCATAAAATGAATTGAACCCTATTATGGATGGAGAATTATAAATGCTATTTGATGTGCATATGGATATAGAAATATCCTTATTGATGTTTGATTTGGGAGATGTCTCACGCAATGAGAATTGCTAATTGAAGAGCAGTAGGATAAAAGAATATCCTTAATGTGAATTGAATGGAGAAAGAATTCATTATTAGAAGCGACATGTGAGCTTTAAGCGAGAAATAGTATAATGTATACTAAGTGGGATTAATGTGTGACAATTGACGGTTAGTGTATCAGAAGAGAGTGATATACTAAATAATGATATTGATTCAACTACGCCTAAGTGCGTAATATTGAAAATGTAAATGATGTGGCAGGTATACCTTATATGACGATATATCTTTATATGATGTGATGATGTATGTATACCTTATATGATGGTATATATATATAGTGAAGCATACCCCCTCCTTGATATCATTGGGAAGTTGCGTGCGTTGAGGGTGAGCATCCTGGATCAAAGAGCAGGGTGTGGATATTCCCCAGGTCATAGTCCTCCATTGTGATTATTATGCGATATATATATGCATTCTTTTGGGGGTGAGAAGTCGGAGGTATGTAACATTCTCACTTGCCGGTTGGGAGCTATGACCGCTTCCCGGGACGTTGTGTGCGTGAGTTGATCACGTGGTGGGTGCCGTTGAACCCCACCAGGTGGCCCCAGTTTGCTACGTGTATAGGCTGCTGGAAGATGATAGCATGTGAGCCTGCGTCCTCGAGTTATAGCTCGGTTGGATGGTTATTGATTGTGCTTGTACTTGGGTATCAAGGGCATAATGGACATCAAGGACTAACAGTGCCAGGACTAGTGTATCGGGGGGGGAGGGGTTCCTTATATGGATTTCGCCTCGTTGAGACGTCCCACGCACGAACCGCAGTGTAATGTTGGAAATTGGGGAGAAGTTAGTCCTTAATGCTCATAATTATATATATATCACCTATCCCGACAATCGACAGTGCCAGGAGTAGTGTAACGGGGGGGGGGGGGGTTCCTTATTTGGATTTCGCTTCGACGAGACGTCCCACACATGAAACGCCGTAGACTATTGAGAATTGGGAATATTAATTAATTAAAAATTGAGAAATAATAAATTGGGTTGCATGCATCATGCATTGAGGCATAATGAACCTCGAGGATCGATACGGTTAGGAGTAGTGTAACGGGGGGTTCCTTGTTTGGATTTCGCTTCGACGAGACGTCCCACGCACGAAACGCAGTGCCGTGTTGAGAATCGGGAGGAGTTTAGTCCTTAACTCTTGATGCTAATAACTCATAGATAATTATATATATTGTATTCATGCCAAATGAGGGCATAACTAGAATATATGAAATTCTAGTAGATGAGAATGTTGATGTATTATGATGATGTGGTTGATTATGCAACCTTATATGTTCAATAAATGAACAAATATAAAGAGAAATATGACATTTAAAAATAAAGTAACGTTATAGATGGAATTTATACAAGTGTAGATTTCTAGATAAGTTAGATAATCTTAATCGAATATTTATTTTGGGATCTAGTTAGATTTTATTGCCTAATTTACATTTGGGCATTCGTTTGAAGACCACGTGCATACGTTAGGTGCGCGCTCTAGTTGAAAGGTGAGATGGATTTTATGGAGAGGACGATTCCATTTAATCATGTAATAATGCATTTATAATTATTATGCATTTTAATACACTTGCTATAAAACATTTTCAACTCGGGCTCTGACCCGTTTATATTTTCTCCTCCGTGTATATATTGTATTACTTTAGGTGTTACTCCGCAAGGACGCCATTGATGTTCAACCATCCAGTATTCGTAGAGCTATGGTATTAGTGGACTGTTGCGGCATTTTACTTTAGTCGATTCATATCTTTGTATATCTATTTTAGGATTCTGTTATATATTGAGTTTAAATACAAGTGTTGTAGATTAACACTTTTATATTTCATTTCTTAGATTTTTGTATTGTTTGTTACCCGAGAGCATATTCGGGTATTTCTTTGTAGAGATTTTGTTGTACATTGTACTGTATTCTTCATATTATTGGAGTTTACACTTATCACTCATCATAGTTAGATGTGTATCGTTGGTTGTGATTGCATTATTGGTTTTATTATTGTTGTTAAATAGAAGTTTAAAATTTTTGACAATCCACTTTTAATGATTTCGGGTAGTTAGCCTTATATTATTTAGTATTGTTAGTTGATGTTCAGACTGTGCCATCTGAGATACCTGATTTAATGTAGTATAGGACTGACCACCCATTATTATTTTGAGCGGGTTGTCATAGATGGTATCAGAGCATCAGGTTCTAGTGTCTTTTTGATCTGTGTGCGTTACTGCGATCTTCCGTAAGCGTTATTGATGTAGAGCCTTATTATTAGGATGATTGTATTCACACGTCCATATCTTTCTGTGATTCAAAAACGTTTGAAAGGCGTTCTGATGCAATTGTTCTTGTTTCAGATGCCACCGAAGAGAGGTCGTTCAGTCAGGAAAAATAAAGGGGATATGCAACCCCAAATGCCTCAAAGGAACGTGACTACAGATGAAGTTGCCAATATTGTGGCACAAGCAGTAACTGCTGCCGAATCTACGATGGTGCAGCAATTTGCCGTTCAAGCAACCCGACCCCATTTAGGATTGTCCTTATGGGAGAGAGTTAAGGAAGATTTTAGTAAGGGGCATCCTCCCGAGTTTGCAAGGGGAGTTGATGCAATGGCTGCAAGTCAATGGAAGAATAGTATACAGAGGCACCTCCGTATGGTTGAGTGTAGTGAGGTGCATAAGCAATTTTTAGCCACCTTTTTATCGGGTGCAGCTCTTCAATGGTGGGAGTCTATCACCACATCTGAACAGAGAGATACTTTGCCTATAATAAAATTTTGGGAGCTTTTTGATCGAAGGCATTTTCCTTCCCCGACTCAGAATATGATGATTTATCAAGGTAATAGAACGGTGGCAGAATATGAGGAAGATTTTTTTAGATGGGCAAAATTAGTACCTGATGAGGTAAATACGAAAGAGAAACGTATATCGAAGTTTGTTCGAGGTTTAGATTGGAGAATCCAGCAACATTTGTTAGAGAGTCCTAAGTTATCGACTTTCGTCGAGGTAGTGAATGTGGCACTACTAAAGTGTCATGAATATTATCTTCGTTCGCAAGAGGGTAAGAACTTTGGAGATTCGAGTTCATCAAGTAAGTTTGGCGATGAGAGTGCCAGTAATGCGAGTGGGCAAAAAGGATTTGTGGGTAAGTGTTTCTTTTGTAAAGAAATAGGTCATAGAAAGAGATATTGTCCTAAAAGAGGTAATGGACCACAGTTTGATAAAATTTTGGAAGTGCAACCCCTACAGCAGATCCGAGGTCATTTTAGACCGGGGGACTATGTTTGGGAGCCCATTGATGAGGAAGGGCAATCGGACTAGAGATGGATGATGTAAGTTAATTTTCCTTTATGAATAGGATAATTACTAAAATGAATTTTGGGAATATTGTATGTGAGATATTTATGAAAGGGTAGTTCTATAGCCCTATTTAGTATGTACTGACCCTAAAGGGGAATTTTGAGAAAGTTAGGCTCTTATGTTATTATCTTTGTGAGATTAGATAATTTTGCAAGGTGCTCAAAGAGAGATATAAACCTTGTGGTAAATGTAAGAATGGTTATGGTGTGATAAGTAGTAATGATAAAGCTACTTCTTTTTATATAGTCATGTTAGACTTATATTGTTATATTCCAGTTATGGATGAGCCTTATAAATGGCAATACGTTGATATGATACGAGATATCATTACTGAAAAGAGTTTAAAGATTGTGGATTGATGGGACGCAGGAAAATTTTAGCTCATAATTATGCTAATTTTTGTGAGCTATATGTTGTTATATGTATGATGATTTAAAAGACCTTGTGTGGGACATAAGGCACTTTATGTAAATATTGTAATACATAAACCAAAATATTTTCATAATTGTTTTTAAAATAAAACTTTTTATCGGCCTTTGGGCTATTTCAAAATGATTTTAATAACATTAATTCTTTTTCAAACTCTAGTCCGGATATAAAAAACTCTCAATCCCCGACGTCGCCACATAGTAGTGTATTTGGAGGGTTCCTTGTTTGGATTTCTCTTTTGCGAGACGTCCCCCGCACAAAAGTGGCGAGGAGTTAATTCTTTGGACCATTTAAAATTTTTACATTATTAAAATGTTAGTATACTTTATATTTATGGAATTGTGGAATTTTGGAGGCAAATAAAGCCTCATTATGATTGGTACGAGCATAAAGCTCGAATATAAAGGGTGTGTGGGCGCCCTTGTTGTGGAAATTGGTTTTATAAGACTCAAAAAAATAAACTTAAAATAAAATAAATTAAATTAATTCGTCGTGGGAAGTTAGAGTTTGGAGAAAGGATTAGTGAGGATGGGTGTAGTAGAACTAGTTGAGCTTTGGAGAATTAGGCTTAGCTAAAATTTCGAGGACGAAATTTTTGTAAGTGGGGAAGTTTGTAACAACTCGAGGTCTTGGAGATGGGGATTTATTTATTTTGGGAGAAATAAAGATTATTTTAATTGGAGATTAATTAAATTATCAATTGAGGTCAAAATTTGGAGTCGTTAAAAAGTGTCTCGAATGGAAATTCTGAGGGTACCATTGTTTCTGGAAGGGTCGAGAAAGTCAAGATGACTGAACTTGGGGTCTATTTAGGTTCCGAAATAATTTAGGACCGTTTGACTCGAATTAATGTTACCGGGTCATTTGCAGTATGTATTATCATTTAAAGATGTGTATCTTGGGAATTAGGGCTTATAAAGCCTACGGGAGATTTATTCTCCATAGAGAGAAAGAGAAATAGAAAGAAAGAAAGAAAGAAGAAGAGAAAGAAGGAGAAAAGAGAGAGAAAGTGGAGATTTCCGGCCAAATACGCGATTTCGCGGACGGATCAGACCCTACGAACCCGAGGCAAGTGATTAAACTTGCTAAATAATTGTTGTGTACCATTTATTGCACGATTTGTGGATTGAATCTTTGGGTTTTAGGTTTAGTTTATCAAAACCTAACTTTTGGGTATAATCTTAAATTTGATATGTAAATCTTTGATTTGAGGATATAAATTAGTTTATATGTATCCTAGGATGAATATTGATAATATATACGTGATTGGGTTGAAGAGAAATGAAGAGAAAATGAAAAAAAAGAATTTTTAGATTTTTGGCTTACTAAAAAGTAGCCATTTTCGAGAGTTCTGAAGGGCTGAATCGATTCGGTCTCCTACTGAATCGATTCGGAGATATGCAGGTGCCCAGGTCTGAGTGACCGAATCGATTCGGACCCCATCCGAATCGATTCGTCCTGAGACAGAGTCCCAGGTTTGATGACCCGAATCGATTCGCCTTCCTGACCGAATCGATTCGGAAGTAGGGCTTTTTTAGGGATGTTTTTCTAAGGAGAATTTCATTCCGTTTTGTTCGAGGTTATCGATTGGGAACCTATATAGGAGATATTTGGATTATGTTTTGGAGACTTTTAGAGAGTTTCCCTTATAAGAAATTATTGGAGTCACATTGACTAAATTTGAGGAGTATCGATTAGATATTTTGGTATATTCTAAGTGGGGAAGCCCACTTTTATTGGGAATTTTATTTGGAGATAATAATAAATTCATACAAAAGAATGAGAATAATTTAGAGATACCGAATCTTAGGATCCAATCCCAAATGGGCTAACTTTAAAAGGTTCATAAAATGAATTGAACCCTATTATGGATGGAAAATTATAAATGCTATTTGATGTGCATATGGATATAGAAATATCCTTATTGATGTTTGATTTGGGAGATGTCTCACACAATGAGAATTGCTAATTGAAGAGCATTAGGATAAAAGAATATCCTTAATGTGAATTGAATGGAGAAACAATTCATTAACGGTTAGTGTATCAAAAGAGAGTGATATACTAAATAATGATATTGATTCAACTACGCCTAAGTGCGTAATATTAAAAATGTAAATGATGTAGCAGGTATACCTTATATGACGATATATCTTTATATGATGTGATGATGTATGTATACCTTATATGATGGTATATATATATAGTGAATCATACCCCCTCCTTGCTATCATTGGGAAGTTGCGTGCGTTGAGGGTGAGCATCCTGGATCAAAGAGCAGGGTGTGGATATTCCCCAGGTCATAGTCCTCCATTGTGATTATTATGCGATATATATATGCATTCGTTTGGGGGTGAGAAGTCGGGGGTATGTGACGTTCTCACTTGCCGGTTAGGAGCTATGACCGTTTCCCGGGACGTTGTGTGCGTGAGTTGATCACGAGGTGGGTGCCGTTGAACCCCACCAGGTGGCCCCAGTTTGCTACGTGTATGGGCTGCTGGAAGATGATAGCATGTGAGCCTGCGTCCTCGAGTTATTGCTCGATTGGATGGTTATTGATTGTGCCTTGTACTTGGGTATCAAGGGCATAATGGACATCAAGGACTAACATTGCTAGGACTAGTGTATCGGGGGGGTTCCTTATATGGATTTTGCCTCGTCGAGACGTCCCACGCACGAACCGCAGTGTAATGTTGGAAATTGGGGAGAAGTTAGTCCTTAATGCTCATAATTATATATATATCACCTATCCCGACAATCGACAGTGCCAGGAGTAGTGTAACGGGGGGGGGGGGTCCTTATTTGGATTTCGCTTCGACGAGACGTCCCACACATGAAATTCCGTGTACTGTTGAGAATTGGGAATATTAATTAATTAAAATTTGAGAAATAATAAATTGGGTTACATGCATCATGCATTGAGGCATAATGAGCCTCGAGGATCGATACGGTTAGGAGTAGTGTAACGGGGGGTTCCTTGTTTGGATTTCGCTTCGACGAGACGTCCCACGCACGAAACGCAGTGTCGTGTTGAGAATGGGGAGGGGTTTAGTCCTTAACTCTTGATGCTAATAACTCATATATAATTATATATATTGTATTCATGCCAAATGAGGGCATAACTAGAATATATGAAATTCTAGTAGATGAGAATGTTGATGTATTATGATGATGTGGTTGATTATGCAACCTTATATGTTCAATAAATGAACATATATAAAGAGAAATATGACATTTAAAAATAAAGTAATGTTATAGATGGAATTTAGACAAGTGTAGATTTCTAGATAAGTTAGATAATCTTAATCAAATATTTATTTTGGGATCTAGTTAGATTTTATTGCCTAATTTACATTTGGGCATTCGTTTGAAGACCACGTGCATACGTTAGGTGCGCGCTCTAGTTAAAAGGTGAGATGGATTTTATGAAGAGGACGATTCCATTTAATCATGTAATAATGCATTTATAATTATTATGCATTTTAATACACTTGCTATAAAACATTTTCAACTCGGGCTCTGACCCGTTTATATTTTCTCCTCCATGTATATATTGTATTACTTTAGGTGTTCCTCCGCAAGGACGCCATTGATGTTCAACCATCCAATATTCGTGGAGCTGTGGCAGTAGCGGACTGTTGCGGTATTTTACTTTAGTCGATTCATATCTTTGTATATCTAGATTAGGATTCTGTTGTATATTGAGTTTAAATACAAGTGTTGTAGATTAACACTTTTATATTTCATTTCTTAGATTTTTGTATTGTTTGTTACCCGAGAGCATATTCGGGTATTTCTTTGTAGAGATTTTGTTGTACATTGTACTGTATTCTTCATATTATTGAAGTTTACACTTATCACTCATCATAGTTAGATGTGTATCGTTGGTGGTGCTTGCATTATTGGTTTTGTTGTTGTTGTTAAATAGAAGTTTAAAATTTGTGACAATCCACTTTTAATGATTTCTGGTAGTTAGCCTTATATTATTTAGTATTGTCAGTTGATGTTGAGACTGTGCCATCTGAGATACCTGATTTAATGTAGTATAGGGCTGGCCACCCGTTATTATTTTGAGCAGGTTGTCACATCCGTGTTTAGAGTCGTAAATGGTTGATGAGCCTATTCGGTGGATACAAAGTCATGTTTGGACTCACTCGTTGTGGCTGCTTCGCAAGTGGACTCCTGCTTGTTACTGTGGTGAAAGTGAAGGTATGAAGAGTGTAAGGACATTATTTTATTGTTCTGTTTACATCTGAGTGTGACATATACCGCCACAAATGTTGAAAACTTATTCAAGTTTAATCATGCATCAAGACGGATCCAAATATCAAAGTTCTTCAACATTCAAGTCTCAGCGAGATTAATTTTGATAAGGTTGTGTTATTATAACTTAGCATTGCACTTAAGGTGTTGGGATATTTTTTACAAAATATTTTATAAGTGTTGGAGCGGAGTTTTTCGTCAAAAATATTTTTCTAAGTGTTAAGGAAAATTTTTTGAAATAAAAAATATTGTTTTATTTAGTCGTTTGAGCAACCAGCACTGTCATTCAAGCGACAAAAAGATGTCGCGCGAAGTCTCGTTCAAGCGACACTGTCCTGGTGTTCGAGCGACATGTCGCCTTAATATTTTCATAAATAGCCTCTTGAATAGCTTCATTTTTCTTCAAAAGACCCATGAATTTTAATCCTACGAAACTTCTTTGGCAGAAAAATTTATCTTATTAATTTTAAGGGTTTTATCCTTTGTTTTCAATTCACAAAAAGTCCCGATCTTTATGTGAATTGTTTTGAAACCGAAGATACAAATTTGGTGAAGTTTATTTTCTGTAGGGAGGGTAAATCTATGGTTGACGATTGTGAGTGCTCGAGGGTGTTCCCGTCTAAATCAAACTGCATGTTCGTATGAACTACTGCGGTTGTTCCATTGCTGACTCTAGACTGCGTGTCTATATGATTATTTCGAAAAGTGATCATTGCAGATTTCATTGTAATCATTGTAATGATTATAGTGAAATAAAAGGTTTTACCCAAAAGTTTTTTCCCGAAAATCTGTGTGTCAACAATTATTTATGTTGGTTTGATTTATCCACACATAGTTGCATATTTTAGCGCTGAATAAAATTAGTTTACAAATTGACACCGATTAAATAAGGTTAACTTGGAAATTTGTGAATTCGGTTTAATCAGTATCACATCGCGCACTGATATTGCAAATTGGTATCAAAGCTTATTTAAGCGATCACCAAACTTTCTCAAATTGGTATCAGAGCGGTTTCTCTAAGTTATCGAGTGATCCTTGTTTTTCGCAAAATAATTTGTGATATTAATTTTTTTAAATATGTTTTGTGAAAAAATGCAATTTTTCCAATGGAGCACTTATGTAATCGGATGTCCCCTCCAATTGACACAAGTCAAAGTTTTGACGATTTAAATAGTTTGAATTTGACGTTTGCTAAAAGAATTGATTTTTTTCAAAAAGAAAATTCTCGTTTTAAATCTGCTATGGATCTTTGGCGAACGGTTCAAAATCAATGAGATTTTTATCGTCAGAAATTTATTTCTTTATACCATGACTTTAATGCGATAATTTTTTCCAAAAAGGAGAGTAATGATAGAGTACAACATTTAGAAAAAATATTGGAGAGATTTAAAAATTCTAGGATTTGTGTTTGTCCCAGAGATGATTGAAATATTTTAATCGATGAGTTTGTGGCACGTGTGGAGACTCTTAGGGATAAGTGTGCGTATTTTAAGGGAGAACGAATTATGGGAGAGTTTCACATTATGGGGGAGAATTATGGGTGGTTTTTACATTATGGGGGAGCTTTTGATTTATGTTTATCTCATTTCAAACTCGATATGTCATGAAGGTATTTGCTTTGTCTCATGTGTGTAGGTACAAAGATTTATTATCATATGTTGCACACCCCGATGAGAAAATCTTAAAGATTTGAAGATTTTTGAAATTGAAGATTTTGAAAAAAAAAGTTTTAGACTCGCATCTTTAGTACCTTTTGAGTTTTGGGTTCATGGGAAGGTATCGGATTTGTATTGGAATTTTGATTTGATAATTCAGATGTTTTTATTTTGTATCGGTATGAACATAAGGGGAGATTTGTGAGGATATTATTTTATTGTCCAGTTTACATTTGAGTATGTCATATACCACTACAACCGTTGAAGACTTATTCAAGTTCAATCATGCATCAAGACGAATCTGAATATCAAAGTTCTTCAACATTCAAGCCTCAACGGGATTAATTTTGGTAAGGTTATATTTTTATACTTTAGCATTTCACTTAAGGTGTTGGGATATTTTTTACAAAATATTTTCTAAGTTTTGGAGCGGAGTTTTTCTTCAAAATTATTTTTCTAAGTGTTAAGGCGAATTTTTTGAAATAAAAAATAAAGTTTTATTTGGTCGTTCGAGCGACCAGCACTATCGCTCAAGCGACAGAGAGATGTCGCATAAAGTGTCGTTAAAGAGACATTATCCTTTCATTCGAGTGACTTCCAAACTCGTTCGAGCGACGCGCCGCCTTAACGTTTTTATAAATAGTGTGTTATACAGCTTCGTTTTTCTTAAGAAGACCTGCGAATTTTACTCCTACGAAACAGCTTTGGTAGAAACATTTGCCTTCTCAATTTTAAGGGTTTTATCCTTTGTTTTCAATTCACAAAACATCCTGATCTTTATGTGAATTGTTTTGGAATCAAAGATACAACTTTGGTGAAGTTTTTTTCTTGTAGAGATGGTAAATCTACGACGGACAATTACGTGTGGATTGGGAGTGCTCGAGGGTGTTCCTGCCTGAATCCGACTGCATGTTCGTGTGAACTGCTATGGTTGTTCCATTGTTGACTCTAGACTACGCGTCTATGTGATTATTTCGAGAAGTGATCATTGCATATTTCATTGTAATCATTATAAATTATAATGAAATGAAAGGTTTTACCCGAAAGGTTTTTTTTTCCTGAAATCTATGGGTCATTAATTATTTATGTTAGTTCCATTTATCCACACGTAGTTGCATATTTTAGGGCTGAATAAAATTGGTTTAAAAATTGACACCGATTAAATAAGGTTAAGTTGAAAATTTGCGAATTCGGTTTAATCAGTATCACATCGCGCACTCATTTTACAAATTGGTATCAAAGCTTATTTAAGTGATCATCAAACTTCTTCAAAGAGTGTCAATGCTTGCAAGGGCATGAAGGTCATCGTGTAAGTCGATTATAGTGTCCTTTATAACTCTGTAGATAGTGAATTCGTGTGGTTGTGTCGTCCGTGATTTTTCCATTGTGGGATTTTCTCGTACATCGGCGTGTTGTGTAATTAATTTTATTTTATTTTCTATCACCTAGATGAATGTTTTAAGTTAAGATAAAATTGGTTAATTTGTCGAACACAACTCTCGTTTATTCAGTGATAAGTTTGATTTAGGTTAATTTGTTTATTTGAACTTAAATTTAAAAATAGTGGTTTGTTTATTTATTATACTATTTTCCATATAGAACCCCTTTCACGTTTTGTCGGACTTTTAAGTGGTATCATAGCAGGTGTCTATAATTTCTTTAGGATTGAATCCGAGCGGTTTTTATTTGGAGGGTTAGTCGCAATCTAGGCCACCAATGTTGTATGGGTCTAATTACATATACAGGAAAGAGCGTATGAAGTCAGCATTTAAGGATATAGATGAGCATGGCTAGTTAGTTATTATTAAGGAGTGGAACCCACCCACGACTTTAGTAGGTGAATTGTGTACCCCTAAAATCATAGAAAGTTGGAGTGAGGATTAACACAAATTGGATAATTATATTTCACGTGGTTTAAATGCTTTGAAACCAATTTTAGTTTTCACAATTTTTATAAACTTTGCACCAAATTTGAAAACCACAAGTGTTGTGTTAAAATAATTTTCCAATTTTAGTCTTGACCTAAGCATGCATTTTGGTGAGTGTAAGTGTAAGGAAATTGTCCATAAAAATTATTTATGTCGTATACCTCTAAAAGTCGTCGAAGTTGAGGAAGCTAACATTTACAAAAGATGATCACAATTTCATGAAGACTTTAACATTCATGCCCAATAAGATGACTTTTGTAAAATTATGTTTAAGTTCCATTTACATTTCACAATAAAAGTGTTGGGATATTTTATGATTTTTTTATAAACGTTTTTTATAAAAACATTTTCTTATAAACATTTTTTATATAAAAGTTTTCTGATCCCATAACAGTTTTGCTTTTTGAGGTTTCCATCTATTTTCAAAGTCTGAAGACTTTTTGGGATCAGTGCCATTGTCGTTCACACGATAGTGTATCTCGTTCGAACGAGATGCTATCTCGCCCAAACAATATCTTATGTCATTCGAACGACATGACTTTTAGGCTGACACGTCATCGCCTTAAATGCTTATATAAAAAGGGTGTCAGACTACTGGTTTTATTCGTGGAGAAACACTGGTTTTCAACATAATACGTTTTTGAGTGTTTATTTTCTTCTCCAACCATTTAAAGGGTTCAAAGTTTTTGTTTTACAATTCATAAATCCCAATTACTTTTGTATGAGTTGTTTTTTGGAACCCAAGACATATTTGTTAGGATTTTATGATACTACACTAGGTGCCTTGAAAGGTACTAGGCTGACAATAGGTGCCACCTGCGAGAGGTATTGGGTTGATCGACTAAGTGTCATAGGGAGTGCTGCGGTGTTCCTGGGCTGACGACTACGAACCGACACCTACGGTTATTTTGTATGTCAATTGTATATTCATTATAATCTATGTAAACCGTCTTTTACAAATTATAGTGGAAATAAAAAAGGAATTTACCCGAAAGGTTTTTTTTTCCTAAAATTTGTGTTTGTCAGTTTAATCATCGTATGGTTTAATTGATTGATTTGTTTTGACACGTAGATGCATGTTTAGGGGCTGAATAAAATTGAAGTTTGGTTTGAGAAAATTTAGACATCCAATTAAATAAGTTCGATTTGGAAATTTGCGTATCCATTTGATTCAATATCTCACACAACATTTTACAAATTGGTACCAAAGCTTTTGTAAAGCGAGTGTATACCCTTATCAAATTGGTATCAGAGCAGGTTGCACTAATTTATCGTGTATTCCTATTTTTCTCATATATCGTGTGATATCGATTTTTTTTAAAAATCTGTCTTTGAAAAGTCACAACTTTTCGATGGATCACTTATATAATCGAATGCCTATTTTTGATGGGTCTAATTATACCTATTGAAAAGCCCATATGAAATCGCATCTAAAAGCCATTGACGAACATGTTTGGTTTCTTTGTGAAAGAGGGTGGACTCCTCCCACTGTCAGTGCTAATAATATCACCTCTTTGAAACCTGTGTCCGATTGGACTTAAGAAGATTATAAATTATCTAATTTTAATTCCCATGGTTTCAGTGCTATTTTGGAGCCGTCACCCCCGACGTGTTCTGCCAAATTATGACGTGCACCACGTCTAAAGAGGCATGGGACGTTCTCCAATTGGCACATAAGGGTACGAACACGGTTAAAGAATCAAAGTTACAAAATTTACCCACCCAGTTTGAGACTATCACCATGTCTGAGTCTGAATGCTTTGATGAGTTTTATGCATATTTGTCAGACGTTGTTAACTCAAGTTTTAATTTAGGTGAGCCAATTGATAACACGCATGTCGTTAAAAAGATTTTGAGATCTCTCCCAAAATGTTTTATTCCTAATGTCACTGTTTTGAATTCGTTGGGAAAGTTAAATTCGCTTAAGTTAGAAGAGCTCGTAGGAGACCTACAAACTTATGAGATTGACATGTTTCCCCAAAACATTAGGGCTATGGATAAAGGCATTGCTTTAAATAATCAAGTTAGGAAGAAAAATAAAGAGAGAGTTTCTAATAAAAATTCTTTTGAGAAAAATAAAAAGAAAGAAAAGGCCAAAGAGGGTAGTGAAAAAGAGAGAGAGAGGGTGATAAAGAAGAAGAGAGTGAGGAAGACTTAGATGACATGACTTGTTTAGAGTGTACATGCAAAGGATATAGAGCATTTGAGTGCCCTACTAGGCTATGGAGAAAAGGAAAGAATGTATCCATGCCTGCCACTCTTAGTGAAAATGAGGGAGATGAGTCTGGAAAAGGTTTAGCACATGGGATGTGTGTATATTTTTTTAGGTGTGAGCTCACCCACTTTGTCATGCGATGATTGTGTTCACGAGAGCGACGATGATGAGTCGAGTGTTTCTAGTGGGGATGAAAGCGAGTTTGAGAGGGAGATGAAAGTGAGCTCCAGAAAGCTTTTAGAGATTTGTACACCGAGACCTTGAAAATAAAGAAGTATAATAGGGATTTAGGTCGTCGAGTTTTAAATTTGCAAAGGGAGAAAGAATTTTTAAGGAGGGAAACGTGTGACTTGACCGACACGTTGTCTAGTCTGATGACATGTGTATCCCAACTCGAGAGTGATCTCTAATGTGCTCGGGAGGTCAAATTCCCTTTAGAGAATGCATCTAAGAAGGTTGAAAATATGGTTCTCAATCCCATTTTGGGTAGTGGTGAGAGTATAAGAATAAGTAATGACGGTGCATCCACTCTTTTGTTGCACCCGAGTCGGTTCCTACTTTAGTGCTAGATTCACATGGATCTCGACCCGACCCACCTAGGCGTCCCGTACCTATTAGGAGAACGCATAGGAGATATTTTGAGAAAGGTGTACCTAGGCCAGTTTATGTTTGCTCCCATTGCCTTAGGGAGTTTTGTTTTAAGTTGGGTAATATGTCACGCTTTTCTTCTACACGTGTTCGCACACATGTACCCAACCATGATACTTTGATTGCACATAATGATAGAGAGTTTGCACATATTCGAGAGCAAGTAAAGCTTTTGGTCAAGGTCTCACATGATTTAATGGAAGTTTTTCATAGGATGTTGCCATCTATAGAAAACTCCAACGCACCTACTGGATGAGGTTTAAACTATTTGCTAGCATAGGATGATTTAAATGATGTCACTTTTCCTATTGGTAGTATGTATCATTTTGTAGTTTACATTGTTTTCTTATTTTTGCTACTATTTTATAACTATTTTGGATCTGTTTGCCCATTTCAGGAACTGTTTTTTCAAAAAAAATTCACTGGACAAAACTCCATGATATTCTGGGTAATCTGTGAAAGTGTTTTCTGTTCAATTGAGATGACTTTTCGTTCGAGTGATTCCTGCTGTCGCGCGAAGCAGTTTCTCGCGAGAACCCTTTTCGTTTGAGCGACATGGCTCTTCGTTCGAGTGACCCCTGGAGAATTTTATCTCTTCTGTTTGTAGTCCCCTGGTTCTTATTGCTATATTTTTTTGTACAGATGGGTTGATTCTGAACATTGTTTGAAAAATACAAAAATATTTTTATTTTTTTTGATAAATTTTTGAAAAATCCAAAAAGAGTTTTGTATTTTGTTTACATCGTATATGAATGGACACTTAGGATGACCTAGTCACAATTTCATTCCATATCCATGTGACTATTTGATAGTGTTTTGAGACACTATGTTAATGTGCTTTACATAGTTTGAAGTCTTCACTACACCAAAAACAGGAATCTGGCACGGTTTAAAACTGTGCCAGATCAAATCTGGCACGGTTTTGAACTGTGCTAGAATCAGGTGTTCCAAAATGACAATTTTTTTCTGGCACGGTTTAAAACTGTGTCAGATTTGACCAAACAGGAACACTTTTGGCACACTTTTAAACCGTGCCAGAATTTGATATTTCTGGCACACTTTTGGCACAATTTTGAACTCTGTCAGATTGAGCACATTTTGATAAACTTTTGGCACAGTTAAAAACTGTGCCGAAATTTGATACACTTTTGGCACGGTTTTGAACTGTAACAAATTTTTGGATAAAAGAAAAAACAAATTAATTATTTGAAAATAAGAAAATTCACAAATTGCAAATCTTTCACGTTGTTGAAAAGTTGTGAGCGATCCGATATGTGTGTTTCAAACAAAATCAATTTTTCTCCGAAAAAGATCCAACTTTTAATTATGCACCAAACTAAATTGTGAAAACCCAATTCTTACTTTAAACCAGTTTTATCTTGATTAATCCTTAACATGCATCTAGTGATTAAAGCAAGTAATGTAAAGTAAAGAATACTCATAATGCCGGATGTACAAGGAAAAAACCCAAAACGGGAAAACAACCTCGGACGGCCCAAGCCAGACAATCACTATGAATATGGTTTTACAAAAGACAGATTAGCCTTAAACTAAGACTCAATCCCCATGGGTCTTGACGCTCCTTCTGATCTTCAACCGTTCTTTAATAGTGCCCACATAGAAATTCCGTCTTCCACGATACCTGTCCACAACACACGCGTCCACGTATGTCTCGGTGTCCACCGAATGGCTTGATTCGTCTACGATGTCGAACAAGAAGTCCTTCTCTTTCTTTATCGCAAAACCCTTTGATGTTCAATGTGTAGAACAAACAACTTTGGTGCAGCAAGATCACTTAAACATATAAAAATGATAACTCGGATCTTTGCAAACTCTAAGGATGTATTTAAGACTTTTAAACCTTAGAAAACAGGTGCAAATAATGTTCTGGTTTGTAAAATTATTTTCCAGAATGCACTCTTACGAAATTATGATGAAAACACTGTTTAAATAGAATTTAAATGCCGCCTCGAAAAACATGTCGTTCGAACGACTTGAGAAACTCGTTCGATCGACATCCCATCTAGTACGAACGAGATTGGATGTCGTTTGAACGACAGCGCGAAAGTTTGACTTTTTGTTTAAAACGTCTTTTCCAAAGAGAGATCCAAAAATGTCAAACTCTTTTACGAGCTAATCATCATAAAAGGTACTTTAAACCTTTAAAATACTTTTAAAACATTTAAAAACATTTTTCTTTATAAAAATTACATCTTTATCTTTTATAAAATAATTCCGAGCACCATTAATTATACGCATTCATACCTGAGTGATCTCGGAATGAAATTAACTTTGAAGACGATTAAACTTGCATCAATTAAACTTCGGCATGATTAATTCTTTGAAGCTTTACCGCAACGTCTTCAATTTCTTCAATACGTCATAGACCAAGTGGGATCATGAAAAAATAAAATTCTCCCTATGACATATTACAAACATAGTTTTGTTCCCGGAATTAAGTCAAAACAATACAGGGACTCAATTGGAAATTTATGTCCTTATAAATCTCCCCCTTTGACTATTCCTGGACAAAACTAAACCAGTGAAATGCCTAACCGGGCCGTCAAGCCGTATGACACCTAAATCCCATCCCACAAACCTAAAAACAAAAATACAGGACACAGACTAGAATATGTAGCACCGACAAGCATGAACTGTCTGAATGTGATGTAGACTTGAAATCTCGAATCACTGAAAGCATACCTACACACATGAAACAGACAAACAGATATCCAGTGAAGAATAGAGGAACAAATGATACCAATTTATATTTTTAATAAGAACAAATCATTTGAAACATGTGAGAAATTATTTGATATCAATTTGAAACAAATATAATCAAATAATATGTAAATCAGATATCAATAGTAGCGCTCAACAAATATCCCCCTACATCACATACATCTCTCCCCCTTTTTGTCTCGAATAGACAATCCGATAAAAAGATAAATCAATATGAAATATCTAGCATGAGAATATGAAACCAATTTGGATCAATTTGAGAATTGAAAACCGCTAGATAATCATGAAACAACTAGCTAAATATGATCAAACAATGATAAACCAGTATCTAGTAAACCAAGGAATCACACAAAGACTATACCAATCAAATCATGTGTGATAAATGGACTCATATGCAAAATACCAATATGAAACATAAAAGAAACTGCATATAAACCAAACAGTCCAGAAATGCTTCCCCCTGTACTAAAAATATATCAAATTAAACCAGTGGACTGCAAACGAATCAGAAGACATTTTTCAGCCTGTCGTTCGAACGAGCCAGGGACTTCACTCAAACGAGACGAGGAAGTCGCTCGAACGAAGTACAGAAGTCGTTCGTGCGAGATGAGTTGTCGTTTGAACGACTTCACGCGACTTGTCAAAATTTCCCAGATTCTCAGAAATAATATAAAGTATTGCCAGTGAAAAAATTTCCACAAAAAATTCCAGGAAGGGCCTGACAGATGCAAAACAGTGCTAAAACAGTAGGCTTTTCGCACAAAACGCAAAGAACTCATCAAAACTAAAAATGAGAGTTACATGCAAACATAGTACCGATGTGCTCAAACATGGACATGGAATGAATGGGTGTGAATCTAAAACAAATGAGTCATAATTTCAACACATCAAAACGATCAAGAAGGTCTAATTGATAGCAATAAATCATCAAACTTTATTATAGCCATATGAAAATTAAAGAGTGAGCTTAATGAACTAAACATACTACATGCACACAATTCCAGAATTTTGACGATTCTACAAACAATAGCGTCAAATTGCAATGTTTCAACATTAGGATTAGAGGTGCAAACCCGTTTAAATTTTCTCCAACCAAACTCTCTCATATATATATACTTTTTCAAGTTCTTTTGAGGTTTATAGCATTCTCAACTTAGAGAAAATCTTATTGGCCCTTTTCTTAGCATATTGCATTTTCTTTTGGGCTCTTTTAAATGGTGGCTTTCACAACGAGTTAATTTTGAACTCTTGCAGCCGTTTCCCGTGAATCACTCATCATTTTTACCAATTTTAAATCCTTACGGTAAACGGTTATTACATGCACACTTCTCCTTAAGTCTACTTACTCATAGATGACAAGATTGAGATAAAAACGCCTCACCAAATTCAAATATGCAAGAGAAGTCAAACATCCATATAAATTCGTGCATGTGTGCAATGTTGGCATATATACAAAGTCAAATCAAAATGCATATCAAGTTCGAAACAACCCCATATAAACAATGGTTAAGATCATTCCATGTATCGATAATAATGACCAAATGTCCCTGCCACATGGATAATGAAACGATGGGGGGGGGGGGTCCAAGCACACAAATTTGCCACATCAAACATGTAAACTCAAAAGCAAAAACTGAAAATCTTTTTGGCTTTTCAAACATATTTTGACTCAAAGAAAAGCAAAATCTTTTTGGATTTTCAAAAGTTTTCTCAAAAAATAAAATCTTTTTGTATTTTTCAAATAAGACTCAAACAAATGAAAAATAAAATACAAACTGATACACATGTCATAATACTAGCAATGAATATATCATGAAGTAAACTAGCATATGAAAAACATGGCAACACTATCATCCTTTAGATTTAGCATGGGAAGAATCAAGTGCACCCAAACGAGAATCATGAAGTTTAATTCGTAAAGCCACTAAATCCGATTTCCTAACCCCAAGTAGGTGTAAAACGACGCATAAGGGTTTGGGTAATCGGTGCAACTTTATTCTTAAACTTCCTAGGAGCTTGTCTAAGGTCATAGCAATAACTCTTAAGGTGACCTTTCCTACCACAAAATGAGCAAGTGTAGCGGTGGTGGGAATGATTACCTTTATGTGGACCTTTTCTAACCATCCTAGTGTTTCTCACACGTGCGGGGGGAATAGGAACAACTCTCTCATCAAAACCTATACCTCCCCTATCTCCCTTAATTTGGATAGTGCCTAGGATCTTATCTAACTTCTCCGACCTAGCCTCCCAATCAAACTCTAAAATCTCCTTTTTCAAGGACTCCATCAAACCACGGAGATTATCTCTTTCTTTTTCCACAAACTCTAGTTTCTCCCTAAACTTCTTCTCTCGTGCCCTAAGATCCTTAATCAAACTATCATTATTTTCTATGTCACGCTCATTCAACGTAGATTGCAATTTTGAGTTAGCCTTTTTCACCTTCACCGTTTCGGCATACAACTCATTAAACGCATTTTGCAATTCTTTCCATCTACTTCCTCCTCGTCACTCTCTTTACCCTCACTAACATGGGATACACTCAAAACCTCCTCGAAAGTGTCATTCACATGAGTTGTATCGTCATTGCTCACACGACATGCCATAAACGCAACAAAGTTACCCTCAATGGGGGAACTCTCTCCCTCTTTCGGTTCACTATCACTTAAGGTGGCATTATAGACAATGGGTTGCTTGCCCTCTTTCTTAAGTCTAGTGGGACACTCCTTAATCTTGTGACCGTACCCCTCACACCCAAAACACTTATCCGACTTATCTCTCTTAGGCTTCCCAAACTTATCCTTAAAGGAGGGATCTACTTTGTTGTTCTTGAATTTTTCAAATTTCTTAGCATCTTTCGATTGCTTTTGAAATTTAATAAATTTTTTAAATTTCTTTGCCAACAAAGCAACATCCTCAAAATTGAAAACATAATCGGAATTCGAAACTTTAATTTCTTCCTTCCGAGTTTTCAAAGCAATACCCTTTTCTTTCTTAGGCACTTGATTGGAGGTAATCATGTCGATTTCATAGGTTTGTAAGTCACCTACAATCTCTTCTAGTTTCGTCAACTCTAACCTACCCAAGGAGTTTAATATGGTCACTTTCGCAACAAACCTACTAGGAAACGACCTAAGGATTTTCTTAATGATACCGTTGTCGGGAATTTTCTCACCTAGGTTAAACAACGAGTTGACAATATTGGACAACCTAGCATAAAAATCATCAAAAGTCTCACTCTCTAACATCCTAATGGTCTCAAACTGTGTAGTGAGATTTTGAAGTTTTGACTCCCTAACCATGCTAGTGCCCTCGTGAGTGAGTGACAAAATATCCCAAGCCTCTTTAGATGTTTCACAAGTCAAAATTCTATTTTATTCTTCCCGTGTGACATGTGAAGAAATAACGTGCAGACCCTTAGAATTATGTTATGCAAGTCTTTGTTCAGTTTCGGTCCATGACTCAACATGCTTTAAACTAGTGACCTCACTTACAATAGTGACAGGGTGTGTCCAACCTTTCTCAACTACAAGCCAAACACGCTCATCAATAGATTTTAAAGCACATCTCATTCTCATTTTCCAATAAGTGTAATTAGTGCCATAAAAACAGGAGTTCGAGAAAATTCATTATATCCAGAATTCATCTTTGAAAACACATGGGATCACAAAACAAATAAATAATATTTTCTAGCTCCAATTTGAAAAGTTGTGAGTGGCCCGATATATGTGTTTCAAACAAAACCAATTTTTCTCCGAAAAAGATCCAACTTTTAATTATGCACCAAACCAAGTTGTGAAAACCCAATTATTACTTTAAACCAGTTTTATCTTGATTAATCCTAAACATCCATCTAGTGATTAAAGCAAGTAATGTAAAGTGAAGAATACTCACAACGCCGGATGTACGAGGAAAAAACCCAAAATGGGAAAACAACCTCGGACGGCCCAAGCCAGACAATCACTATGAATATGGTTTTACAAAGATAGATTAGCCTTACACTAAGACTCGATCCCCACGGGTCTTGACGCTCCTTCTGATCTTCAACCGTTCTTCAATAGTGCCCACGCAGAAATTTCATCTTCCACGATACCTGTCCATAACACACGCGTCCACGTATCTCTCGGTGTCCACCGAATGGCTTTGATTCGTCTACGATATCGAACAAGAAGTCCTTCTCTTTTCTTCACCACAAAACCCTTTGATGTTCAATGTGTAGAACAAGTAACTTTGGTGCACAAAGATCACTTAAACATATAAGAATGATAACTCGGATCTTTGCAGACTCTAAGGATGTGTTTAAGACTTTTAAACCTTAGAAAACATGTGCAAATAATGTTCTGGTTCGTAAAACTGTTTTCCAGAATGCACTCTTACAAAATTATGATGAAAACACTGTTTAAATAGGATTTAAATGCTGCCTCGAAAAACGCGTCGTTCGAACGACTTGAGGAACTCGTTCGAGCGACATCCCATTTTGTTCGAACGAGATTGGATGTCGTTTAAACGACAGTGCGAAAGTTTGACTTTTTGTTTAAAACGTCTCTTCCAAAGAGAGATCCAAAAATGTCAAACTCTTTTACGAGCTAATCATCATAAAACGTATTTTAAACCTTTAAAATAATTTTAAAACATTTAAAACATTTTTCTTTATAAAAATTACATCCTTATCTTTTATAAATAATTCCGAGCACCATTAATTATACGCATTCATACCTGAGTGATCTCGGAATGAAATTAACTTTGAAGACGATTAAACTTGCACCAATTAAACTTCGGCATGATTAATTCTTTGAAGCTTTGCCGCAACGTCTTCAATTTCTTCAATACGTCATAGACCAAGTGGGATCATGACAAAATAAAATTATCCCTATGACATATTACAAACATAGTTTTGTTCACGGAATTAAGTCAAAACAATACAGGGACTCAATTGAAAATTTATGTCCTTACAGTTGTTGATAAACTAATGTGCATACAAACTTCAAAATATTATAAGGCTTTAGTAGTTCATTGACCAAAAAAAAATTGGGCAGAGTTTCATCTATTTTTTGGACATTCTAAAACCTGCTAATATAAAGCATGCGTAATATAAAGCCCCCACGACCATAAAATATAACCACAAACTTACAAAATCTCGCACGGCCATAAAAGTTAACAATAAAACTACGAAACCCCGCATGACTATAACACAAAATAATAGAATCATGAATATTAACGACATTAAATAAATAAATCCCTTGCTGTAAACCATTGACTTCTCCGTGTGTTCCACGTGAATAAATGCTAACGATAAAATGTTATCCTGCAAAAAAATAGGATACAAAAAAGAGACGATATTAGTAACCAAGTTATTTATACAAAAAGCTTACTCAAGCTAAAAAATTACAAATAGGAGTTGTAATTTTATTATATTCTAAAATTGAAAATCTTACGCAAGTTATGACTACCTGATCAGTTCTTAAGAGTTACATTAGTCTCATGTGAAGTTTAGTGCTTCTTACGGGATCGTTTGGGGGCTGGATTGGGTTTTCACCCTTCAACGACTTATTTGTAAGCCTAATCCATACATTGTCATATTATCATCATATTCTCAAATTGATAGGCCCGTGACTATGCGGTCAATTCTTACGAGTTACATTAGTCTCGTACGAGGTGTTATTGCCTCTAACGAGGTCGTTTGGGGGCTGATTTGGGTTTTCACCCTTCAACGACTTGTTTCTAAGCTAAATCTATATATTTTCAAACCGATAAATCCACGATTATGCCGTCAATTCCTACAAGTCACATTGGTCCCGTGCGAGGTGTTCGTGCCTCTTACGGGGCCGTTCAGGGATTGGTTTGATCTCTCACCCTCAAACGACTTGTTTTTAAGCCTAATCTAGATATTTTTAAATTATTGACATATTCTCAAATCGGGAGACTCGTGACTACGCGATCAGTTCTTACAAGTTACATATGTCCCGTGCGAGGTGTTTGGGCCTCTTATGGGGCCGTTTGGGTTTGCACCCTTTAACGGCTTGTTTTTAAGCCTAATCTACATATTTTTAGATTATCGTTATATTCTCAAACCGAGAGACCCGTGACTACGCGGTTAGTTCCTACAAGCTGCATTGGTCCCGTGCGAGGCGTTCGTGCCTCTTTTGGGGCCGTTTGGGAACTGGTTTGGATTTTTACCCTCAAACGTCTTGTTTTTAAGCCTAATCTAGATATTTTAAAATTATCATCATATTCTTAAACCGGGAGACCCGCGACTACGCGATCAGTTCCTACAAGTTACATTGGTCCCGTGTGAGGTGTTATAGCCTCTTACGGGGTCGTTTGGGGGCTGATTTGGGTTTCCACCCTTCAATGACTTGTTTTTAAGCCTAATCTATATATTTTCAAAGTATACTCATATTCTCAAATCGAGAGGCCTGTGACTATGCCATTAGTTCCTACAAGTTACATTGGTCCCGTGCGAGGTGTTCGTGCCTCATACGGGGCCTTTGGGGGTTGGTTTAGGTTTTAACCCTCAAACGTCTTGTTTTTAAGCCTAATCTAGATATTTTCAAATTATTGTCATATCGCAAACCGAAAGACCCGCGACTACGCGATCATTTCCTACAAGTCACATTGTACCCGTTCGAGGAGTTCCCTCTTACGGGGACATTTGGGGACTCGTTTGGGTTTTCACCCTCAAACGGCTTATTTTTAAGCCTAATCTAGATATTTTCAAATTATCATCATATTGTCAAATCGGAAGACCCGCAACTACGCGATCAGTTCCTATAAGTTACATATGTCCCGTGCGAGGTGTTCGTGCCTCTTATGGGGCCGTTTGGGGGCTGGTTTGGATTTTCACCCATTAACGGCTTGTTTTTAAGCCTAATCAAGATATTTTCAATTTATCATCATATTCTCAAATCGGGATACCCGCGAGTACGCGGTCAGTTCCTACAAGTTACATTGGTCCCGTATGAGGTGTTATTACCATTTATGGGGTCGTTTGGGAGATCATTTGGGTCTCCACCCTTCAACAACTTATTTATAAGCCTAATCTATATATTTTCAAAGTATCATCATATTCTTAAACTGAGAGTCCCGTGACTACGTGGTTAGTTCCTACATGTTACATTGGTCCCGTGCGAGGTATTCGTGCCTCTTACGGGGACGTTTGGGTTTAGGTTTTCACCCACAAACGACTTCTTTTTAAGCGTAATCTAGATATTTTCAAATTATCATCATATTCTCAAACCAAACGACCCGCGACTACGTGTTCAGTTCCTACAAGTTACATATGTCCCGTTTGAGGTGTTCGTTCCTCTTATGGGGCCATTTGGGGGGTTAGTTTGGGTTTTCACCCTTTAACGGCTTGTTTCTAAGCCTAATATAGATATTTTCAAATTATCATCATATTCTCAAACCAGGAGACCCGTGATGACGTGGTCAGTTCCTACAAGTCACATTATTCTCGTGCGAGGTGTTCATGCCTCGTACGGAGCCGTATAGGGATCGGTTTGGGTTTTCACACTCAAATGGCTTGTTTTTAAGCTTAATCTAGATATTTTTAAACTATCATCATATTCTCAAATTAGGAGACCCATGACTATGCGATCAGTTCCTACAAGTTACCTATGTCTTGTTCGAGGTGTTCATGCCTCTAATGGGGCTGTTTGGGGGCTGGTTTGGATTTTCACCCTCAAACGACTTGTTTTTAAGCCTAATATAGATGTTTTAAAATTATCATCATATTCTCAAACCGAGGGACCCGCGACTACGCGGTGAGTTCCTATAAGTCGTATTGGTTGCGTGCGAGGTGTTCATCCTTCTTACTGAGCCATTTGGGGACTGGTTTGGATTTTCACCATCAAATGACTTGTTTTTAAGCCTAATCTAGATATTTTTAAATTATCATCATATTCTCAAACCGGGATACCTGCGACAACGCAGTGAGTTCCTACAAGTTACATATGTCCCGTGCGAGGTGTTCGTGCCTCTTATGGGGCCGTTTGGAGGTTAGTTTGGATTTTCACCCTTCAACGGCTTGTTTTTAAGCCTAATCTAGATATTTTCAAATTATGGTCATATTCTCAAATCGGGAGATCCGTGACTACGCCGTCAGTTTCTACAAGTTACATTCATCCCATGCGAGGCCTTCGTGCCTCTACCGGGGCTGTTTGGGGGCCGATTTGAATGTTCACCCTCAAACGGCTTATTTTTAAGCCTAATTTAGATATTTTCAAACTATCATCATATTCTCAAACCAGGAGACCCGCGACTACGTGATCAGTTCCTATAAGTTACATATGTCCCATGTGATGTGTTCGTGCCTCTTATGAGGCCGTTTGGGGGCTGGTTTGAGTTTTCATTTGTTTTTAAGCCTAAGCTATATATTTTCAAATTATCATTATATTCTCAAATTGGGAGACCCGTGACTACGCGGTCAGTTCTTACAAGTTACATTGGTCCCGTACGACGAGTTGGTGCCTTTTCTGGGGCCGTTTGGGGACTGGTTTGAATTTTTACCCTCAAATGACTTGTTTTTAAGCCTACTCTAGATATTTTCAAATTATTATCATATTCTCAAACCGGGAGACCCACGATTACCCGGTCAGTTCTTATAAGCTACATTGGTCCCGTGCGAGATGTTATTGTCTCTTACGGGGACGTTTGGGGGCTGATTTGGGTTTCCACCCTTTAACGGCTTGTTTCCAAGCATAATCTATATATTTTTAAAGTATCGTCATATTATCAAACTGAGAGGCCCGTGACTACACGATTAGTTCCTATAAGTTACATTGGTCCCGTACGAGGTGTTTGTTCATCTTACGGGGCCGTTTGGGAGTTGGTTTGAGTTTTCACCCTCAAACGGCTTATTTTTAAGCCTAATATAGATATTTTCAAATTATCATTATATTCTCAAATCGGGAGACCCATAACTACGCCGTCAGTTTCTATAAGCCACATTGGTCTCGTGCGAGGTGTTTGTGCCTCTTACGGGGACGTTTGGGGACTAGTTTGGGTTTTCACCCTCAAACGGCTTGTTTTTAAGCTTAATATAGATATTTTCAAATTATCATCATATTGTCAAACCGGGAAACCAGCAACTACGCGATCAGTTCCTACAAGTTACATATGTACCATGCGAGGTGTTCGTGCCTCTTATGTGGCCATTTGGGGTTGGCTTGGATTTTCACCCTTTAACGGCTTGTTTTTAAGCCTAATTGTGAGGACACAAATTTCCAATTGAGTCCTTTGTAGTTTTGACTCAATTCCGTACAAAAATGTTTGAGTCACAGGATAAAGTTATTGACCATTCTTCAAGCCTATGACATACTTGAGTTGGAGACATAGCGGCTAAGATATTAAAGCTTCATCAAATTCCGTGTGTATTGTGCCTCGTTTCTATGTCATCAACATGATTTCATTGCTCCTAAGGTATGAATGCATTTCAATATATATATATATATATATATATATATATATATATATATATATATATATATGAGCTTGGAACTATATTTATATGGGTGTACTTTGTTTTTAAGCTGTTATTTATTTTCAGAAAGTTTCATTAAAATTTTAAAATAAAGTTTCTGGGCCAAAACTAAATTTTTATACTTTCTGAAAGTTCATTCGATATTGTCGTTCAAATAAGTTTTTCGTTCGAACAAGAATGTCATTTGAATGAGGTTTTGCTAACGAGTTCCCTGTTTAGCCACTAGAACACCGTTCGAACGAGAATGCTCTTCGAACGAGAATTCCAACGAGTTTTCTAACGACTTCATATTTTATACACTGGAACATCGTTAGAAGGGTTGTTCGAACGAGACTTCGTTCGAACGAAAATCTCGTTCGAACGAGATTTGGCGGGAATAGTTTATTGGGCAGTTTTAAGCATTTTTTTTCACTTTTACCACTTCTTTCCCCACTAACTTTTGACAGATTTATCAAGTGAAAGAACCAACTATTTTGAGTTAAAATTTTCATATTATTCCATCTCCTAGAGAGAGCTTTGAGAGTTCAAGTTTTCAAGAAAAAGTTCATGTTTTTGAGTTCAAGAAAAAAATCATAAAACACTCTTGTTTTCACCCATATTTTTTATTCCAAGTTTCAATATATTTATATCATGGCTTGGAGTGTTTGGCACCGGGTTTTACTCTACCGTTTGAAGAGTTCGTTTGGGTTTCCTTCTACATCCCATAAAGAAGAAGTTCTATTTTTGCTACGACATTCTCACATGGTGAAAGGCACCATGTGTGGTTGACGGTGTACCTAAATTTTCATTGGTAAATTCTAAGAATCCGGTGGAGCTCCGAGGTTGTCGACTAGGCGAAGGTGTTTACAAGAAGACGCGTTAAGGCTAGAAAGGGGTCGAGTCGAGGAAGCAAGTCATCTGTCTTGTAATTGTAAAACCATACTTAGTGGACTTAAGGCTAGGGTCGTCCGAGGTTTTTTCCCGTTGTGGGTTTTTCCTAGTACATTGCGGCGTAGTGATTTACTTGTTCATTTTATCTTTCACATAATTCAACTAGAACGCATGCTTAGGTAAAAAGATAAAATTGGTTTTAATCACTACTCATGTTTAATTTGGTGCTACATAATTATTTGGGTAAAAGTTAATTTAATTCAAGTCATCATTTAATTTGGTGAAATTGGTTTGGCCTAAATTGATAATATTGAAAATGTGACTTAGGCAAATTTCTAGGACTAGAATTGAGTTAATATGTTAAAGTGAAAAATTCATTTGTTAATTAATTTTATTTCACTTTAAGTTGTGTTTAATTTTAATTTGAAAAGAAATTAAAATTAGTTAATTTGTTTAATGTGAACCATCTTGCTTCCGCATCTTTTAAAAGGAAATTGAAAACTATGTTTTTGGTAAGACTTTAAAAATTGGGGGCCTCGTGTTCCAACAAGTGGTATCAAAGCGGGATCGCTAAATTATTGCGTTTAAGATCCTTTAAATATTTTTGGCTAAAATGGAATTTTCCCCATTTTCAAAATTTCCTATTTTCGATGGTTCTAATTATGCTTATTGGAAAGCGCAGATGAAATTGGCACTAAAATCTATCGACGAGAGGGTTTGGTTGTCTATCGTTAATGCGTGGTCGCCACCTAAAAATTTAGTAGATAATGCACGTGTTCCCAAACCCGCCGATAGATGGAGTGAGAATGAATTTAAACTATCTAATTTTAATTCCCGAGATTTAAATGCCTTATTTGGCGCAGTCACACCGGATGAATTTCATCGCATTATGACGTGTGAAACCGGTAAAGAAGCTTGGGATGTTTTGCAACTCACTCATGAAGGAACTAGTGTCATTAAAACTTCAAAGCTTCAAAACCTCACCACTCAATTTGAAACCATCAAAATGAACGAAAAAAAAAACTTTTGATGAATTTTATGCTAGACTTTCTGATATAGTTAATTCATCTTTTAATTTGCCAGAGAAAATACCCGACAACCGAGTAGTAAAGAAAATTTTAAGCTCCCTACCCGATAGATTTATTCCTAAGGTGACCGTGTTAAATTCTTTACCAACTTTAGCCTCTACGGAATTAGAAGAGCTCGTAGGTGATTTACAAACCTATGAACTAGACATGTTTCCCTCTAAAACTGAAAAGAAAATAGATAAGGGCGTTGCTTTAAAAGCCCGAAAGGAGGAAAAATAAGTAGTAGATAGTGAAAGTGATAGTGGCTCAGAAAATATGGCTATGTTTGCTAGAAAGTTTTGAAAATTTCTTAAATTAAACAAAGATAAATTTAAAAATGATTTGAAGAAATTTGAAAAATCTACGCATGACAAAGCCGAGAAGATCCCTAAAACTATCAATAAAAATTTAAATAGGGACGAGTCAAATAGGTGTTATGGTGTTGAAGGGTATGGCCATAGGACAAAAGAGTGCCCCACTAAACTAAGAAGAGAGGGTAAGCAACCAATTTCTTTTAATGCAATCCTTAGTGATAGTGATAATGAAGAGGGACCCGATTCCTCCTCGAAGCCCAACATTGTGGCTTTTATGGCTAGTTATGTGAGTGATAGTGAGCATTATTCTATTGATGAAATTTTAACACATGACACTTCCAAGGTCAAAGTTTATGATTCCCTTATTTTTTATGGTAGTGAAAGTGGAGAAGAAAGAGAGAGTGAAAGTGAAAATGAGGTTGATGTGAGTGAACTTCAAAATGCTTTTTAAGAACTTTATGATGAATCTATTAAATTAAAAAGAGCAAATTTGAAATTAGAAGCGAGTTTAAGAGAGCGTGTCAAGGTCGTTGATGATTGTGTGTTGGTTGAAGACCTTAGGACACGTGAGAGAGCTCTTCGTGAGAAGATTGAATATTTAGAAGACGAGAGAGATAGCCATAAGGGTTTAATGGAATCCTTGAAAAAGGAGTTTCTCGCATTTGAAGAGCGCAATATTTTATTAGATTCTAACATTTTAGAATTACAAAATAAATTAAACGACTCTCGTAAAGTCAAATTTGATTTGGAGTGTAGGTCCAAAAAACTAGATAAAACCTTAGGCACGGTCCAAATAAAAAATGACACTTGTGGTTTAGGCTTTGATACTTGTAATGAATCTACTCATAAAGCCAAAACCAAAGTTTTAGGAGCATCCACTAGGAAAACTTTTAAAGATCAATCCTTAGGTACCAATTCTCGACGTGTTTTTACTTGTGCACATTATGGTAAAAAAGGTCATCTTAGAAAATTTTGTTTTGATCTTAAACGAGGTCCCAGAAAATCCTTACGTAAGGCAACCGAGTTAGCCAAGATTACTATTTACCAAGATCGTCATTCATCATTAATTTGGGTTAGGAGATCCGACTTGATAGCTTTACAAGATAGGGTATTCGATTCTAATTTACTTTCACATGCTTCCTCCCTTGCAAAATCTAAAGGTTGAATGTATAAGGTTTACTTGCATACTTTAGCTTTTGTAATACGTGCTATATTATCAAGCTAATTGTATGCTTCTTAATCATTTTCTGCTCCATGCTTAATCACATGCTAGAATTATGATTTATGTTTATCTTTTGTATTATAATTCTTCATTTTAGTTTGCATTAAATGAAAAATACAAAAAGATTTTTGTTTATCATTTGGGTTTTATCTCTTGGTAATTTAATCTTAATGAAAAATTCAAATAATTTTTGTGTGTCTTTTGAGTAAATATTTTTATTGTTGGTTAAAAATTAAAAAACTCAAAAAGATTTTTATTTTTTTGTGTATTTTAGTTTGACACACTTTATGTGGCATATACTTGTGTTTGAATCCCATCTTTTTCGCTCCCATGTGGCTAGAAATTTTGGTCTAGATTGCCAATCCTTATTATGTTCTTTACCATGCTTACATGGAGTAGTTGGATTTCATATTGATATAATGGATTCTATTTTTATATGCCTCTATTCACACATACACGAGCTCTTTTAAAATTTAATCGTCACATGTTATACTTGAGCTTTGTGAGGTGTTCTCCTACCAATCTTGCCATCTACATATTATATGACCTAAGAGGACTAGTGCATGTCAAAATCCATTGCATGTGAGATTTGTGTGAGATATAAAAATTGTTATATATAAATGTGCACGGGGAAGGGCTCCGAAAGGAATTATTATCCTTTGCGAATAGTAAGCCACCGTTTATTTGGACCTAAAAGAAATATGTGGTCCAAAGGCCTAAAAATAGAATTATGGCATTAAAAAGAAAAATATTTGCCAAGGACTATTTTTGTTTGATATATTCATTCAAATATATATGCTTATTGAGGGAGATTGGATGGTATATCAACGGTTTGCACAATGTCCGTTTATCCTAGTTGTACTTTCAATGTCATGACTCTATTGGTTTATAGAATCATCGAAAGTCTAGGCTTGTATGCATTGTGTATGTTTATTCATTGAGTTCAAAATATGTTGTCACATGAGGTTATATTCAAATGTGATGAAGTTTGCAATCAATTGAGAACTCCGTAAACATGTTTTAAGTGATTGGGTCTAAATTTAATTGTTGCTAAATTCACACCCCAACACTTCCGTTTCCATATGACACATTTTTGCCATAAGAGTGTGAAAAGCTTATCTTATTTTGTGTCATTTGTGTGTTTATATCTATATATATATGTGTGTGTATGTGTGTGTGTGCATCTTTGGTATATCTAGAGTATGTATATATATAATATTTTTTTGGTCTTTGCATTGCTTTCTAGTCCATCTATGCTTTAATTCATAATTGGTATCTATATTGTTCCATTCTTTGTTGATATCACATGCTTAATACTTTATGTATCATATTGGTATCATTTTCTTGCATCTTAGTTGGTATCCGTTATTATTTGTTGGATTAGTTATAATTTTGTTGCCCATGTGCTTTAATGTTCTCATTACTTTATGTGCTATTGCATCTTTAGCTTATTATCCCATTCTTTTCATCCCTTGTTTAGTTTAGGGGGAGTATATGCTTTAATTGGGGGAGATAAGTTATGTTTTGATTCTTTAGTCTTTTTCTATTCCTGAACAAAAATGGGGAGAATGATAGGGGGAGAAATGGTATCTATTCCTATTATAATCGTATCTTAGTTTGGGGGAGATTTATCTTAGGGGGAGAAGTCTTTCTATATAGGTCATTTGTTTGATAAAAGGGAGAATTAATTTAGGGGGAGTATTTATCTTAAATGCATTTATTATTCTTGATATTCCCTATGCATTTGATAGTTTTCTTAAGTGTGCATAAATTCTTATAAGTGGCAACTTTCATCGTCGGCAAAGATATTGATCCTTGGGTTGTTTGAGTCAAGCTAATGTAATTTTATTTTAGGTGGGACATTTTTTCAGATTAGTAAAGCTTGACGGCCCTCTAGGAATTTTGTTGGTTTTTGTCCCGAAATAGCCAAAGGGGGAGATTTGTAAGGACACAAATTTCCAATTGAGTCCTTTGTAATTTTGGCTCAATTTCGGACAAAAACGTTTGAGTCATAGGATAGAGTTATTGACCATCCTTCAAGCCTATGACATACTTGAGTTGAAGATGTAGCGGTCAAGATATTAAAGCTTCATCAAATGTCGTGTGTATTGTGCCTCGTTTCTATGTCATCAACATGGTTCCATTGCTCCTAATGTATGAATGCATTTTAATATATATATATATATATATATATAGGATCTTGGAACAATATTTATATGGGTGTACTTTGTTTTTAAACTGTTGTTTATTTTCAGAAAGTTTCATTAAAACTTTAAAATAAAGTTTCTGGGCTAAAACTAAATTTTTATACTTTCTGAAAGTTTGTTTGATATTGTCGTTCGAACGAGTTTTTCGTTCGAACGAGAATGTCGTTCGAATGAGGTTTTGCTAATGAGTTCCCTGTTTGGCCACTGGAACATCGTTCGAATTGTCGTTCAAACGAGAATGTTGTTCGAACGAGAATTCCAACGACTTCATATTTTATACACTGGAACATAGTTAGAAGGGCCATTCGAACGAAACTTCATTCGAACAAAAATCTCGTTCGAACGAGATTTGGCTGGAACAGTTTATGTGGCGGTTTTAAGCAGTTTTTCTCACTTTTACCACTTCTTTCCCCACTAACTTTTGACAGACTTATCAAGTGCGGGAACCAACTATTTTGAGTTAACTTTTTCATATTATTCCATCTCCTAAAGAGAGGTTTGAGAGTTCAAGTTTTCAAGAAAAATTTCATGTTTTTGAGTGTCTATTTTTAAGAAAAAAAATCATAAAACACTCTTGTTTTCACCCATATTGTTTATTACAAGTTTCAATATATATATATACCATTGCTTGAAGTGTTTGGAACCAGGTTTGACTCTGTCGTTTGAAGAGTTCGTTTGGGTTTCCTTCTACATCCCATAAATAAGAAGTTCGGGTTTTGCTATGGCATTCTCACATGGTAAAAGGCACCATGTGTGGTTGACGGTGTACCTAAAGTCTCATTGGTGAATTCTAAGATTTTGGTGGAGCTCAGGGGTTGTCGACTAGGCGAAGGTGTTTACAAGAAGACGCGTCAAGGCTAGAAAGGGGTCGAGTCGAGGAAGTTATTCATCTGTCTTGTAATTGTAAAACCATACTTAGTGGACTTAAGGTTAGGGTCGTCCGAGGTTTTTTCCCGTTGTGGGGTTTTCCTCGTACATCGCGGCGCAATGATTTACTTGTTTATTTTATCTTTCGCATAATTCACCTAGAACACATGCTTAGGTAAAAAGATAAAATTGGTTTAAATCACTACTCATGTTTAATTTGGTGCTACATAATTATTTGGGTAAAAGTTAATTTAATTCAAGTCATCGTTTAATTTGGTAAAATTGGTTTGGACTAAATTGGTAATATTGAAAATATGACTTAGGCAAATTTCTAGGACTTGAATTGAGTTAATATGTTAAAGTGAAAAATTGATTTGTTAATTAATTTTATTTCACTTTAAGTTGTGTTTAATTTTAATTTGAAAAGAAATTAAAATTAGTTATTTTGTTTAATTTGAACCATCTCGCATCCGCATCTTTTAAAAGGAAATTAAAAACTATCTTTTTGGTAAGACTTTAAAAATTGGGGACCTCGTGTTCCAACACTAATCTAGATATTTTCAAATTATTGTCATATTCTCAAATCGGGGATCCGCGACTACACGGTCAGTTCCTACAAGTTACATTAGTCCCGTGCGAGGTGTTATTGCCTCTTACGGGGTCATTTGGGGGATGATTTGGGTTTCCACCCTTCAACGGCTTGTTTCTAAGCCTAATCTATATATTTTCAAAGTATCATCATATCCTTAAACCGAGAGGCCCGTGACTACGTGGTTAGTTCCTATAAGTTACTTTGGACCCATGCGAGGTGTTTGTGCCTTTTATGGGGCCGTTTAGGGATTGGTTTCGGTTTTCACACACAAACGGCTTGTTTTTAAGCCTAATATATATATTTTCAAATTATCATTATATTCTCAAATCGGAAAATCCACGACTACGTGGTCAGTTCCTACAAGTTACATATGTCCCGTACGAGGTGTTCGTGCCTCTTATGGGGACGTTTGGGGGATGGTTTGGGTTTTCATCCTTTCACGACTTATTTTTAAGCCCAATTTAGATAATTTTTAAATTATCGTCATATTCTCAAATCGGGAGACCCGTGACGATGCGGTCAGTTTTTACAAGTCACATTGGTCCCGTGCGAGGTGTTCGTGCCTCTTACAGAGCCGTTTAGGAACTGGTTTGGGTTTTCACCCTCAAACGTCTTATTTTTATGCCAAATCTAGATATTTTCAAACTATCGTCATATTCTCAAATCAGAAGACCTGTGGCAACGCGGTCAATTCCTACCAGTTACATATGTCCCGTTCGAGGTGTTCGTGCCTCTTATGGGGCCGTTTGGGGGCTGATTTGGGTCTCCACCCTTCAACGACTTATTTCTAAGCCTAATCTATATATTTTCAAAGTATCATCATATTCTCAAACTGAGAGGCCCGTGACTACGCGGTTAGTTCCTACAAGTTACATTGGTCCCGTGCGTGGTGTTCGTACGTCTTATAGAGCCGTTTGGGGCCTGGTTTGGATTTTCACCCTTAAACGGCTTATTTTTAAGCCTAATCTTGATATTTTCAAATTATCGTCATATTCTCAAACTGGGAGACTTACGACTACCCGGTTAGTTCCTACAAGTTACATATGTCCCATGCGAGGAGTTCGTATCTCTTATGGGGCCGTTTTGGGGCTGGTTTTGATTTTCACACTTTAACGGCTTATTTTTAAGCCTAATATAGATATTTTTAAATTATCATCATATTCTCAAACCGGAAGACCCGTGACTACGCGTCCAGTTCCTACAAGTTACATTGGGCCCGTGCGAGGCGTTCGTGCCTCTTCCGGGGTCGTTTGGGGGCTGGTTTTAATTTCACCCTCAAATGGCTTTTTTTAAGCCTAATATAGATATTTTTAAATTATCGTCATACAAACCGGGAGACTCGCAACTACGTGGTCAGTTCCTACAAGTTGCATATGTCCCATGCGAGGTGTTCATGCCTCTTATGGGGCCGTTTGGGGGCTGGTTTGGGTTTTCACTCTTTAACGAATTTTTTTAAAGACTAATCTATATATTTTTAAATTATGGTCATATTCTCAAACCGGGAGACCCGTGACTATGCGGTCAGTTCCTACAATCTACATTGGTCCCGTACGAGGCATTCGTGCCTCTTCGGGGCCGTTTGGGGGCTGGTTTGGATTTTTACACTCAAACGGCTTGTTTTTAAGCCTAATCTAGATATTTTTAAATTATCATCATATTCTCAAATCGGGAGATGCGGTCAGCTCCTTCAAGTTACATTAGTCTCGTGCGAGGTGTTATTTTCTCTTACGAGGTCGTTTGGGGGCTGATTTGGGTTTCCACCCTTCAACGGCTTGTTTTTAAGCCTAATCTATATATTTTCAAAGTATCATTATATTCTCAAACCGAGAGGCCCGTGACTAAGTGGTTAGTTCCTACAAGTTACACTGGTCCCGTGCAAGGTGTTTGTGCCTCTTATGGGGCCGTTTGGGAGTTGGTTTGGATTTTCACCCTCAAACGGCTTATTTTTAAGACTAATCTAGACATTTTCATATTATTGTCATATTCTTAAACCGGGAGACCTGCGACTATGCGGTCAGTTCCTACAAGTCACATTGCTCCCGTACGAGGTGTTTATGCCTCTTACGGTGCCGTTTGGAGGCTGGTTTTGGTTTTTACCCTCAAACGACTTGTTTTTAAGCCTAATCTAGATATTTTCAAATTATCGTCATATTCTCAAATCGGGAGACCCACGACTATGCGGTCAGTTTCTACAAGTCACATTGGTCCCGTACGAGGTGTTCGTGCCTCTTACGGGGCCGTTTGGGGACTGATTTAGGTTTTCACCCTCAAACGACTTGTTTTTAAGCCTAATAAAGATATTTTTAAATTATCGTCATATTCTCAAGCCGGGAGACCCGCGACTATGCGGTCAATTCCTTCAAGTTACATATGTCCCGTGCGAGGTGTTCGTGCCTCTTATAGGGCCGTTTGGGGGCTGGTATATGAACATATGAATAATTTTTTTAATTTCACCCTCACTTTTATTTGAACTTTAGTATTACACCCTCACTTATATAAATAAAAACTCAGGGTGAAAGTTATATATTAATATCATAACATGGATACGAAAGTAGCTATGAGGGTAAGCACTTCCATACGAAGTCAAAAGATTTTAACACGATATGATAATAGAAAAAAAAATGGAATTCGAGTTGAAAGTTTTAGATTCGACACTAATCATAGATCCAATCTCTCAAATTGAAAAGTGGCCCCAACTAGGTTGGTCACATTCCCAACTTTAAGAAGAAAAAGAACAAAAGTGGGGGTTTTTATAATGTTGAACATATGAATACAATCATAAATTTGATTTTTAGAATCCCTCCCCCTCCCCCACCCTATAAATAAAAAACCAACGACCCATATTCGCAAAAGATCATAAATCCCAAAAAAGGTGTTCGAAACAAAAAATGAACTCAAATTTGAACCCATCAGCAAAAATTCGTTGCTTGACAAAATAAATCCAGTATTAGTATTGTATATGTGGGGGCAATGGCATGAATTTATGTATAAATATTACCTTTTCAAGTGTTGCAAATTCTTTAAATTATAGGTTGGTGTTTCACTTGCTGTCGTCATCCTTGAATTAGCGAATGTTGTTCCCTGCCATAAATGAAGAAGAACCAATTAACTACCAAGCTACCAATTTGAACGCACTTTAGAATAGTAGTAAATCTGAAGGAACTGTAGTTAAGACATTCGAATTTCATTTTCACATATAAAAGGATATGAGAAGATGTATGATACTTGAGAATCTTATCGAAGTCAAACCGTGCGGAGAGAATCAAGGGAGAACATGGATGCTACTTGTAGAAAAAAATAATAACAGAAATTAGAACTCCAAAAGGAATCCCCATGAAAAACCAAAAAACCATTAAACTCTAAAAGGAATCCCCATGAAATTATAATTACAAAAGGACTCAAATATACAAATATTTCTATCAAATATACAAAAAGTATTAAAATTTAAAAGCATGGACCAAACTCAATAATGAAATGATTTAAAGTTCACTTATAGTATGTTATGAGTTCTAGATTTGATACCAAATGAAAAAGTGTGATTCTTATCAATTAGAAGCATAAAGAGATAGAGGGAACCTAAAAATTCCAACTAAAATCAACATTTTAGTAAGAAAGTTACAACTAAATTTACATGAGCAGAGTAGCTTTACAAAAATGTTGCAAATTTACTTCTTACTGTAAGTGAAAATATTATATTAAGTAATAACAAAAAAAATTCATATTAAGTAATAACAAAAATAATCAAGGCAAGAACCCAACCCAAGTACCATAATTTATTGGAAAATTGCTACATATCCGGTGTTGTGCCCGAGTCACAGTTCAATGTCCATGACCCTTTCACATTAAATAAGAAAATGAGAAACTAAATAAATTATTCATAGTCTAGTCCTTATGGTAACTTACATTTGTGAGTAATTTCCCATCCTCGTAATATTCAAGATATGAACCTATAATTTGATATCACAACATTCATTAATGGTATATGTGAAATACTTGTATGAACAAAGACACGAAAGCTAAAATTTTACCTCGAGTGATCGTTGTTAGGTGTTTTGATGCACCAAGGGTCATATAGTTTTTTTTCATTTTAATTCTTTCACCTGCAAAAGGTTCCAAACAAGTAAGGAAAAAAATTTCAAATGTTATAAAGCATCAGTATCCATTTCTTTCTTACCACTAGAACTACAATAAAACTGCAAACTTCATAAACATGGCATTTCAAGTAAACATGTAAATTGGGAACCCGCAATGCACATAGAGAAACACAAATAATTTCACCATTTTTTGTGTAAATAATGAAGAGAAAGGGAGGGATATCATATTACTTGGACACATTGACATAAAATTTCTTATTTTTTTAAAAGTTATCCCGCATACTAAGACAATCCAATAAATTGGGAATAAACCTACATCCTCCACAGTTGACAGATATCTAACATGATTTATATCAAGTATAAGTGTCACAAGTGCTTCACTATTCACATCTTCAGCAACAATCACCAAAAAAACAAACATAACATATTCAAAACTCAATCAAATTACAAAATTGTTATCAAAGTAAAATAAACATGAAAATTTCTCAACCACCCAAACATTAAAGCATGAAAATTGTTACATGACCCATGAAAAAAACTGATTTGGGCATTTTAACAAATATTTCATGGTGAATCTATTGTATACCCATCTCAGGTGTATCTCTTATCGATCAAAGAACAGTTAAATCGATTTCGAGAAATTTCAAGCTCAACTCCTTAATTTCTTTTTCTTCTTTCTACCCATCTCAGGTTTGTTTTCGTCGGCAACAAAAACCAACAAATTTCTAACTGAGTGTGGAGGAAAAACTGATATAGGAAGATAACCCGATATAACATTTCGGTAAAATCAAACAAAGGAAACAAAATAGAAAAAATAAGAAGGACAAACCTTGAGTGCGGAGGAGAGCGACACCGGACTGATATAGGAGGAGCGACGTCGAACTGAGTGTGGAAGAGAGAGGGCGCTGTTAAGGGTTTTCGGGAAAGAGGGAGAGCTAAATGAGGAGCGAGAAGATTGAGTAGGACACAACAAAGGAGGAGTATAGTGAATTTTTTTAGGGCTTTTATATTTTAGTTAACTGTACTCAATTTTGGCACACTTTAAAACAATGCCAAATTTTGGTACTGTTTTAAAGTGTGCCAGATTGTCACAGTTTTAAACTGTGCTATATTTTTAATATTAGGGTGTGCTAAAATGATATTTTTGGTGTAGTTATTTGAGATGATATATAGTGTTGATACCTACATGTTTGATTAATTTGTCCTTTATTGCACACATGCATGGATTTGTTTTACTTTTGTGCTTGTCTATCACATGTTGATTGAGTGTTTCCATCTCAATTCTGTCTATACAACGAACCAAATGCGATAAAACTTGACAAAAAAGTAGTGCATGATATAAACCGTTTGTGAGTTTGTGTAAAAAACAGAAAAGGGCTGTGAAAGGTATCTCATTTTTTCCTTTGCGATAAAGCCACCGTTTCAATGGACCTAAAAAAGTGAGGAATTGAAAATTATCCGGGGTCCAATGAGGTTTAAAAGATCCCGAAAAGATTGAAAGGCAATAAAAAGTGATATATGCCAAAAATATGCCAATAGGTTTTAGTTTCATCACCTCATAAGAAAAAATAGAAAGCATTATCTTTTAATGAGGGAGTTTGGATGGAATTTTTCAACGGTTTGCACGTTCTTGAAAGTCATGAAAAAGCATTACATAGTTTTGGATGTTATTGGTGTGGAAATCATTTATACTTCGATTTGTTGATATGATTAAGATGATGCCATCTAAATTCAATAATTATACACCTAAGGATTATTTTGATGTTCATTCGTTAGGAGTACACTTATGCATCGTGCACACATATCAAGATTGAGTCGATTTTCCTTTCGAATCTGTTCACACCCATTCATTCAATTTCCACGATTTGGTTGTCTTAATGAAAATTCATGGCGTGTGATTTTTTTGTAACATCATTTTTGAATTTTTGTATGAAAAATCTAAAAAATAAAAAATACTTTGTTTGCCTTGGTTTACCATGACACCCAGATTTGATTTATCTTGTTTATTCTTTTCCTTGTCTATTTCGGACAAATAAAAAGGGAGAGAACATATTATGATTTTATGGGGGAGTTTAAGTAACCGGGAGATTTGATTATGATTTCATGTTTATGCTTATATCATTTCAAACTCGATGCGTCACGAGGTATTTGTTTTATCTCACGTGTGTAGGTATAATTGAATATTTTTTTATATTGCACACCCTAATGAGAAAAGCTTGAAGTTTTGAAAAGTTGATTGTTGAATAAAAGTTTGAAGAGTTGACATTTTATCTTTCCACTTTTATTTTTAGGAGGGTAGATTTGTATAGGTCATTTTGAGATTGATAATTAGTATATTTTTATTTTGTACCGACATAGACATAGGGGGAGATTTGTAAGGACATTGTCCGTCACAATTATTTATGTCGTATACCGCTACAAGTCGTCGAAGAATTAAGGAAGCTAACATCTACAAAAGACGATCCAAAAAGACGACTTCGGTAAAATTATGTTTAAGTTCCATTTACATTTCACTTAAAAGTGTTGGGATATTTTATGAATTTTTTATAAATGGTTTTTATAAAAACATTTTCTTATAAAACATATTTTATATAAAAGTGTATGATCCCATAACAGTTTTGCTTCCTGAGGTTTCCAACTATTTTCAAAGTCTAAAGACTTTTTGGGACCAGTGCCACTGTCGTTCAAACGACAGTGTATCTCGTTCGAACGAGATGTTGTCTCGCTCAAACGATATCATATGTCATTCGAATGACATGACTTTTAGGCTAACATATCACCGCTTTAAATGCTTCTATAAAAAGGGTGTTAGACTAGTGGTTTTATTTGTGGAGAAACACTGGTTTTCAACAGAATACGTTTTTGAGTGTTTATTTTCTTCTCCAACCATTTAAAGGGTTCAAAGTTTTTGTTTTACAATTGACAAATCCCAATTACTTTTGTGTGAATTGTTTTGTGGAACCCAAGACATATTTACTGGGATTTTATGATGCTACACTAGGTACCTTGGAAGGTACTGGGATGAAAATAGGTGCCACCAGCGGTAGGTACTGGGCTGATTGACTGCGTGTCATAGGGAGTGCTACGGTGTTCCTGGGTTGACGATTACAAATCGACATCTGCGGGTATTTCGTATGTCAATTGAATTTTTATTATAGTCCGTGTAAACCGTCTTTTACAAATTATAGTGGAAATAAAAAGGTTTTTTCCCAAAGGTTTTTTTTTCCTGAAATCTATGTTTTTCAGCTTAATCATCACATTGTTTAATTGATTGATTTGTTTTGACACGTAGATGCATGTTTAGGGGTTGAATAAAATTGAAGTTTGGTTTGAGAAAATTTAGACATCCAATTAAATAAGTTCGATTTGGAATTTTGCGTATCCATTTGATTCAATATCGCATATGACATTTTACAAATTTATATCAGAGTTTTTTTAAAGCCAGTGCATACCCTTTTCAGTAAGAAATAATAAAATAAATAGTAAACCATAACACACCGATGTACGAGAAAAATCCACAATGAAAAAAACCTCGAACGACCCAACCACACATGTGCACTACAATATAGGTTATATACAATGACAAATTAAACTTAATCAAACTAGACAACTTCAAGCCTTGACGCGCTTATTCCTCCCATATCACTTTCTTCACAACTACTATTGGATGACTTTTAACAACCACACAATACGGGCGCTTTCCTACATCTCGGTATCCCATTAATCTTACTTGTCTCGTGACCCGTATAGAAGTCGCACAACACAATCGCGATGTACACCGCTGGAAATGCTCTTAAAAAATAGAGCAAACCGCTTTGAGGTAGCACAAATGAGATCTCAAATAGACATATGGACATATTATTTTTTAATATCAAACTTGGGTGTAAACTAGGGTTTGGGTTACAAAACTTGATCGTAAAAGATCATATAAACACGGAGAGATTTTTTGAAGAGTTTGGAAACTCAAAAGGCATGAAAAAGTTACCATGAAAACCGTTTCTCCGCACTCCTATTTATAAGAGGCTTTTCAAAAATGAGATTAGGATGAAAAATGATTAATGAAAATCATAAGTTTGAAAATCGCATCACCTCGTTCGAACGAAGTTAGAAGGCTCGTTCGAACTAACATCTAACGAAATATCCAACGACAAACCAAAGTAAACTTAAAAATTATCATTTCAGGTTTCATTAGATCCGTGTTCTAACGAGGTTAAACATATCATTTGAAGGACATGCTTAATGTCATTAGAATGACATGGAAAATTTTCTAAAAACAAATCCTAAAAAATATTTTACAAAAACAAAACCCAAAACAAAATCCAAGAAACATAAATATGCATTCATACCTCATTGAGATCCCTCGGATTCTGAAGACAAAACTCGATGTGTGCTCGATGTAAATTTATCTTGGCTGCTATGGTCTTCAATAACACATCATAGTCTTGAAGGACAAACAACTTAAATACTAACCTATGACACAAACAAGTTTGTCTAAACATGAAATTCAACCAATATAAAAATTGACTCGATTCGAAAATTTATCCTTACAAATCTCCGTCTTTGGATTTTTCGAGACAAACTCAAAACAAAAACCTACCAGGCCATCAAGCTCATTAAGACTCAAACCCTAATCCTAAAGGAAAAAAATGCATACGTTTGATCGACACAAACACTTAAACACACCTTTAAAATAAAACTTGAATATAACAATATAAATCGCATATGAATAACCTTACCCTTTTGTCTAACCATCTATACCTAAGATAGGATGTCTTCTCCTAAGCTAAAGATTTCTCACTCACATATAAAGAGTTAGATACCCTTTATCCCAGTTTTTGTTCAGGAATAGACAAAGAATAAGGTGCACAATAATAAACTAGTTTCCCTCCGTAATGTTAAAACATGTAAACATGAGAAAAGTATATCAATAAATGGTGTAAAGCAAGCATGCAACGACAAATATTTTGGTAACACAATACCAACTATAATGAAAACATTTAAGCATGGGATATCAAGATGATCATAACATGTGCCAATTTTAATCAAAGATTTAGCATAAAGCAAGCATGGATTAAGTGAAAATTAAAAAACTCAAAACACAAAACATATCATATATATATATATATATATATATATATATATATATATATATATAGAGAGAGAGAGAGAGAGAGAGAGAGAGAGAGAGAGAGAGGTAGGTTCTTAAGTGAACTAAAATAATGAACTTTTTAATGAACGTAATAAGACATTAAAAAATAACCCAATCAACTTTAATTCCTTATTATAATTGGTTCGCGTCAGCAACAATGGACACGCTTTTGACAAACGAGTTTTTTAATGCACACAAACACACCTGACAAATGTTAATACCTCCCAACCCATCTGCCATATCCGAGACCCAAAAATCGACGAAACCTGAATTAAATCCTACTCCCCCGAACAACTTAAAAACTAAGATACCTTCATCACCCAATTTGTTTCACCAACTCCGATCCATACCACCGGTGACCATAATTCTAGCATTCGACTCCAAAACCAACAAAACACGAGCATTCCAGTGCTTTGTCCCAAAACCCGCGATTTGGTTTAATTCCGTATCCAACAATACCCACTACTCTGACCTGCGAAACCTGGATCTTCCTAGCCCAATTTCAATATAAATTAAACCCCAACAAAGTAGGAACAACCATATCTTACACATGCCAAGATTTAAAGAAAAAAACCCACGTCCAAATCTTTTGAAATATCCCTCTTGACTTAGAAAAGATTTGTTGGGGGGAGGGGTAAGGTTTGTCAAGTGTGTGTGTGTGTATTAATAATATGCGTGTCACATGTGTGTCCGTTGTCGCTGGGGTAGAACCATTACAACAAATAATTAAGAGTTATTTTTTAATGTCTTAATATATATATATATATATATATATATATATATATATATATATATATATATATATACAGGCCAACTCAAATGCGGACGGATTTTTTTTCTTATTTTTTAAAAATAGTAAAAAACTTTTTTCGACTTGATTTTTTTTATGGTATTTAACATTCCAACGGACCCCTAAAAAAAAAATCAACTCAAAATGAATTGTTTTGCCATTCTTAAAAAATCGGTCAAACATATGTCAGTTTTTAAAGCTCTTTAAAACTGACATATGTTTGACCGATTTTTTAAAAATAGTAAAACATTTCATTTTGAGCTGATTTTTTTACAGGGGTCCCTTGACATGTTTAAATAGCACACAAAAAAAATCAAGTTGAAATTTGATTGTTTACTATTTTTAAAAAATATACAAAACTCCATCCGTAAGTTAAATCCGCAAATTGCGTCCGTATTAGAGCCTGACTGTATATATATATATATATATATATAAAATTTTTTTCTCACAAGGCATTGAATTGGGGTCCAATTACACAGAGAACACTTTTTCCCAAAAGATCACTTTTATGCATCATAGGTTTTGGGTGTAAATTAGGATTTGGGTTTTAAAAGAGTTTGGTAACTCAAAAGGCAAGAAAAAGTCTCAAAGAATTTTTTTTCTCCGCACTCCTATTTATAGGGGTTTTTTCATAAACGAGATAAGGATAGAAAAAATCAATGACAATCTTAACTTTTTAAATCGATCCACGTCGTTCGAATAAATTCAGAAGTCGCATTCGAACGAAGTGCTTGATCTCGATCGAACCAACATCTAACGAAATATCCAATGACAAACTAAAGTAGACTTAAAAATGTTCATTTGAAGTCTCGTTGGATCCTTAGTTCTAACGAGGTTAACCATCTCGTTCGAACGACATGCCTCATGTCGTTAGGACAACTTGGAAAATTTTCTAAAAAATAAGTTCTAAAATATTTTAGAAAAACAACACCTAAAACTAAATCTAGGTATTAAACATAAATATGCATTCATACCTCATTGAGATACCTCGAATATTGAAGACAAAACTCGGCTTAAAACTCGATGTGTGCTCATTGTAGCTTTACCTTGGTCATTAGGGTAATTAATAACACATCATAGGCTTGAAGTACAAATAACTAAAATCCTAACCTATGACACACATACGTTTGTCCAAACACGAAATTCATTCAAAACATAAATATTGACTCGATGCAAAAACTTATCGTTAGAGTTTGATCACACCGAAGCTTCGTTATATTATTATGTATGAGACATCCAAAAAATCTTGGAATGTACTCCAACAAATCCACGAGGTAACTAGTGATGTTAAGGCTTCCAAACTCCAAAACGTCTCCACTCAGTTTAAAATAATTAGGATGTAGGAGGATGAATCCTTTGATGAGTTCTATATTATACTGTTTTATATTATGAACTAGTCTTTTAACTTAGGAGAGAGAATACCTAAAATTCGAGTAGTCAAGAAAATCATAAGGGCTTTACCTAAAATATTTAATTTAAAACCGACTGTTTTGAATTCCTTAGGTAATCTAGACTCTAGAAACTCGAAGAGTTTATGGGTGATCATCAAACCTATAAACTCGATATGTTTTCCTCTAAAAAAAGAAGAAAGATAAGGGTGTAAGGAAATTTTTTCAATTGAGTCAATTTATACGTATTGGTGTAATTTCGAAAAAAATATTTTGAGTTATAGGTTAGGCTTTGAGTTGTTGATCTTTTAAGCTTATGACGTGTTTATTAAAGACGTAGTGATAAATATTCAGAGTCTACACCTCGTGTAGCGTTTCATGCCACGTTTGTCTTCATGTTTAATATGATCTCTCAGGTATGGATGCATATGATTTTGATCCTTGGAAATTTATATTGTTGGGTGTTTTATTTTTAACAAAACTGTTTGGATCTAATTTTTAAAAGAAAAATATTTTCTAGCCTTGGTTCGTTTGAACGACATTAAGCGACCGTTCGAATGAGATGTCATTTGAACGACCTTCTAATGAACTTCAAACAATGTACTTTTGTTTATCAAAGGTATATGCGTTTAAATCTAGTTCCAAGGAGATCACGTGTTTGTTCAAATAAGGTTCAAGTTCATTCGAACGAGATAAGATTTTCGTTCAAACGAACCTTATGTTTTCGTTCGAATGAGTTGTCTCAAAAATTGGGCCACCTGAATTTCTTATTTTCTATATAAAAGGGGATAGGCCCTAGTTTTTAGAGAGAATTTTGGCAAAAAATATTTTTTCATATATATATCCCAAAGCTCCCAAATCCTAGTTTCACTCAAATACTTTAAAGATCCAAGTTTTCATATTTATATGGTTTAAGATCTATTTTTAGGGAACCAAGAAGGTTTTGCTCATCTCTATTGAGTACAATTCATACGGTGGATTTTGTGTATGTTGTTTACACGTTGTGGACTTCGTGGTGTGGTGTTGCAGTAAAGAAGTGGTGTGTTTGTGTTCATATTCATAAACGTTAATTGAGACTGTTCGGTGGATGCCGAGGCATGTGTAGACTCACACGTTGTGGAAGATTACGTGGGTGGATTCTTCCATTGTAATGCAGAGGAGATGTTGAAGATCGAAGACACGTCAAGGCTTGCGAGGGTGTCGTAACTATGCAGTAAGTTATCGTTCGACTTTCGTAATTCCTTATATTATAGTGATTTGTCTGGCTGGGCTGTTCAAAGTTTTTCTCGTTGTGTGTTTTTCTCGTATATCGGTGTGTTCTTCAATTATTTTATTTATTTTATCTGTTATCACCTAGATGCATGTTTTAGGTTTAGAAGATAAAATTTGGTAAATCAATTTATCACAACAAATTCAGTTTAAAATTGGTGCATATTTTTATTTGGGTTATTCTGTTTAAAGTTTTATAATTAATTTGAAAAATTAAAAATTAAATTTTTTTTCTTAGACCTCATACCTCCGTACCTTTCTGCCTAGTTTTTGCGACTTCAAATTGGTAGCAGAGCTATAGCAGTAAGTTATCGTGTTTAGGCATGAATTTTGGTGGTTTTTATTCTAAGGGTGATTCGATTTCTAGGGCACTGATGTTTGATGGGTCTAATTATGCATACTGAAATATGCGTATAAAATTGGCACTTAAGGCTATAAATGAGCAAGCATGGCAAGCGGTACTTAATGGTCGATCCCCACCTACAACCTTAGCTAGAGAATATAGGATTCCCAAAATCTGTAGAATCATGGAGTGAGGAATGTCATAGATTAGAGAATTATAATTCTTGAGGTTTAAATATTATGTGTTTTTCAGTTACACCGGAGGAGTTCCATCCTATTATGACAAGTAAAACATTTAAAGAGGCTTGGGACATACTTCAACTCACTCATAAAGGAACAAGTGTTGTTAAGGCTTCCAAACTATAAAACCTCACCACTTAGTTTGAAACCATTAAGATGGAGAAAAGTGAAATATTTGATGAGTTCTACGCTAGATTGTCTAATATTGTGAACTCGTCTTTTAACTTGGGAGAGAGAATACCTAAAAATCGAGTAATCGAGAAAAAATTTAAGATCTTTTCCTGAAAGATTTAATTTAAAAGTGATGGTTTTGAATTCCTTAAGTACTTTAGACTCTATGAAACTTGAAGATCTTGTAGGAGATCTTCAAACTTATGAACTCGACATGTTTTACTCCAAAATGAAGAATAAAGATAAGGGCATTGCTTTAAAACCCGAAAAGAGAAAACACCTATTTTGGCTGATGAGTACGACGTCGATTCCGATGATAGAGTCATATTTGCAAAGAAGTTTAGAAAATTTCTCAGGTTTAAAAAAATTGAAGGATATGAAGAAACTTGAGAAAAATAAGTACAACAAGGCCGATCCTAAAATCTTAATGATAATTTTAAGGTGAATAAGTCGAATAGATGCTTTATTTGTAAGGGTTGTGGTCATAGGGAAGCTGAATGTCCCATTAAATTAAGGAAGGATGGCAAGAAACTAAAGGTGTATAATGCCACCCTTAGTGATAGTGATCCGAAAGAGGTAATCGATTCCCTCTTTGGGCGCAACTACACCGTGTCCATGGCTAGTCATGAGAGCCCCCAATAAAATATCTTCCTATAAAGATCATTCTGAGCATGATACTTTTAAGGCCATTGTTTATGATTTCCAAGTGAATGATGGTGAAATGAGTGGAGAAGAAGAAGATGATGAAGAAGAAAATGAGGACGAGAGTGAACTCCAAGTTGCCTTCCGTGAGTTGTATGTAGAACGTTGAGAGTGAAAAAAGAAGCAAAGTTGAAAGAAGTGCCGTAAGGAATGATAAGAATGTTATAATTGAGGATCTTAGGGCACGTGAGAGAACTCTTAGAGAGAAGGATATAATATGTTGGGGGTGAGAGAGATCGCCTTCTTGGTTTGATGGAGGTTTTGAAGAAAGAGCTTCTTGAGTTTGAAGAGTTTAGGCATTTACTCAAGTCTAGGATAGTGGATCTACAATAAGGATTGAGATACTCGAATCACGTCAATTTTAATTTGGAATCTAGGTTGGAAAAGTTGGATAAAATGTTAGGCACATTTTAAATCAAGGATGATATGTGTGGGATTGACTTCGTACTAAAGCCAAGACCATCCTTTTGAGAAAGTAAACCGTTGCTAAGAATGTTAGAAAAGGTTAACCCCTTAGGTAACACCCCTCACCATGTCTAAATATGTACACATTGCGATAGTAAAGGTCACCTTAGGTGTTTCTTCTTTGATCTTAAAAATGGTGCTAGAAAGTCTAAGTCTAGAGGTACCGAGGTTCCCCAAACCCTAAACTGTCACGTTACACCTATGTAGATTAGGAAATTTGACTAGGAGGCTTTCATGTTAGACTTGCTGATTATCGTTTACTTGCACATGATACTTCCCATGCTATATCTAACGGTTGATTGTATTCGCATGTTTGCACACACTAGTTTTTACGCTCCATCATATATTTGTTTTGCTAGTTGTATGTGGTTTGAGTCTTTTGTATTTTGATTTTTCTTTTATGGGATCTTATTGAAAAATGCAAAAAGATTTTGTTTATCTTTTGAGTTTTTTTTAATTGGTATCATTTTTGAAAAAGTTTAAAAACTCAAAAAGATCTTTGGTTTATGTGTAGTTTAGTTTTACACATTTTGTGTGGCATAATTGTGTATTTGAATCAACTTTATTTCATATTTTCATGTGACTAGGACATTTTATTATGACTTTCAATGCTTAAATTGTTCTTATTCATGCTTGCATGGAGTTGTTCGATTTATATTTGCTTAATGGATTCACTTGTATATGCCTCCACACACACATGCACAAGCTCTTTTAACTGCATATATTATATTTAATAATGAATGAAATGTTGGAGTATTAATTTCTTGCATATGTCCCACGGTGTGATATAGAGTATGGTATTAACATTCATCATCTTTTGTAAAGATTTATAAAATTTTATAAAATTTCATATATTTTCTTGAAATTATTAATATAATTTAATAAATTCATTGAGGGAAATTATATTTAAGGGTTTTTATATTTACTTTGGGTAGACACATGAATTTGAAAGGTTGTGTCCTTTTGTTAGCCCTATCCATTTGGAAGATACGAATCCTTTCATGTAATGACGTGTCTTTTTGAAAATGTCATATCTATTAAAAGAGCGTGTTTGTCATTATATACATAGATTACTAATCCTTTAATTTCAAACAATCAATTGAATAATCTCATATTTATAATTTTTTCAATACATCACTTGAGTAAGAGGGACCTATTAAAAATGGTTGGTTCATAAGGCGTACACATTGCATTGCATCATGCGTGTGCCAAAGATCATTTCATTTTGGGAGGACGACACCTATTGATTTCAGCGGTGAGCAATAATAGGGGGCCAAATTTTGTCAAGCGTCCAACTTTCAACTTTATCTATTTCATCTTTTTAGTTTATAAGTTTCTACTGTTTAATTTCTAATTACTAAACTATGAATTCTTATCATCTTTTAATATCATTAAAACACAAAAGCGTATATATATATATATATATATATATATATATATATAACATCAATCTTTAGACAGAATTACGGTGTTTTTGTATTTACCAATTAAGAAATCTATGATTGAGTAGTTTTGAGGGATGATACTTTTTAACATGATAACACGATTTACTGTTGCAACCTGATTATGAAATAAATTAAAAAATATATTTTCAATTTATTAGTAATCAAAATTAGAAAGAGTATCACTACACTTACACACTTTCATACCTGCCTAATAAGATAAGACAATAAAAACTTGTATCTTTATGTCATGACGGAATCCACAACAATAAACTACAAAATTTCAACGCATTGAATATGAAAAATAAATATAAAAGTGAGTACACCAAATTTTATCCGATTAGTAATTAAAGTAATCCGAATTGACACATCAGTTTTACCTTGATGCTGTTTCGGTCTATTTGCCATTATGGTTCCCTGGCGCGTCAGATACAAACTAACAATAATTGCACATGCAATGAATGGTTTTTTTTAGAAAAATTCTATTTGCACCGAGATATTTTTACCGAGCTTTGTACATAATGACATGACATGACTAAAAGACAAAAGGAAAGGGGGAGTTGACGAATATTTTCACCGAGATTTTGTTCAAATTTTTTTTTAATAATAATTAAAATTTTGTATTTTCAATAAAAAAAATTTAAAACAAAATGTTTTTAACTTTTTATAATTATTTTAAAAAACAAACAAAAAACATTTCACTATTTTTTTTTTAAAAAATGACTTTTATTGGAAATTTGTATTTTCAATAAAAGTCATTTTATTAAATGACGTGAATCCGCGCCAGTGGCACTAATCAAACGTGATGATGATGTGAATCCGTGCCAGCGGTACTAACTAAATGCAATGATGATGTGGGTCCGCGCCAGCGGCACTAACCAATCGCGATGATGATGTGGGTCTACGCCAACGGCATTAACCAATCGCGATGATATTGTGGGTCCGCGCCAGCAGACTTAACCAATCGCAATGATGATGTGGGTTCACGCCGACGGCACTAACCAAACGCGATGATGTTGTGGGTCCGCACTAACCAAAAGTCATTTTTTTATTTTAAGAAAATAGTTTTTATTTATGAAAAAAACTTCTTAAAAAGATTATAAAAACATTTTTATATAAAAAAAGTCAAATATTAAAGGTGTAAAATTAAAAAGTCAAATATAAAAGGTTAAAACAGTGTTTTTATAGATAATTTTGTTTTAAACTATAAACTGTTTTAGAAAACGTTAATTTTTTTTAGATAAGTAAACATTTTTAAAAATATAAATGTTAAAAAACTTTTTACAAAAAAACTATTTTTTCCATTTTTTTTATTATATAAACATTGATTTTTTGATTAAAAATATGATTGAATGTTTGAAGACCGCTTTGAAACTGCATGGCTACGCGGCGCGTCGAGATTGGTATCATGTCAATAAAAATAGTGTTTTTTTTATTTATGAAAAAAAAAATTAATTTTAATTTTAATAAAAAAACTGTTTAATTTGATGTCTTAGATTCGCGATTGATTAGTGTCGCTGGCGCGGATCCACATTCAACAAATGATGTGGGTCCGGGAATGCGGGTCACGTCAGTGACATTAATCAATCGCGATATCATGTCAATAAATATAATTTTTTTATTTATGAAAAAAATATTTTTTTAATTTAATTTTAATAAAAAACTGTTTATTTTTAGGGACATATACCAAATAGTCCCTCGGACATTTTTTAATTAAAAACTCTTTGATAAAAACCTATTGATGACACTTAAATTTGAATCAAACTTGACTTACATGCATGTGTAAAGTGAAATCAATACCAAAGATCTCAATAAACTTGACTTATGTAATTCTTCATATAATTTTTGAACACATTGTTGGAAACATATTCATTTTCATATCATTATTTTCAATCTGTGTTTCAGTCCCTTTTCAAAATAAGTTCACACAATGAATCACACGTATACATAAAACTTAAGGGGCATTTACCTTTAGATCCTATTAGACTTTCTTATATACATTCTAGTCTCATCATGTTTTTCCCTTACATATAAGTCCTATTCCTAATTTTTTGGAACTTTTTTTCCAATTTTACCCTTTTAAAACCCACAATCCGTAACTTCCTTGAGGAAGTTACATAAGTGGTTGAACTTTTTTTTTTAATCTTCAAATGATCATAACTTTTGATTCACAAATCCGTTTTTCACAAAATTACTATTTTTGAAATCTGCTCGACGATATCTATCAAACAAGATCCATGAAGGGTATAAAATTTCAAAGAAAAAAATTTACACAAACAGTAACCTTTACTGTATGCACTAGAATATGAAATAGTTTTATATATGTGACATTTTCACAAACAGACAGTAATATTTACTGTGCTAATACTACACAGTATACACACACACACACACACACACACACACACACATATATATATATATATATATATACGGTGGATCCAAACCCTTTTTTTTCAAAATTACCTTATATTTGAAGGTTCGCGCTAGCGGTATCCAATTCTTACCACCATTATTGGAGTTTCAACGACCTTCTGTCAGAGCTCCGATTTGGGATGGGTACACACAAGTATATATATATACGGTGGATCCAAACTTTTTTTTTTCAAAATTACCTTATATTTGAAGGTTCGCGCTAGCGGTATCCAATCCTTACCACCATTATTGGAGTTTCAACGACCTTCTGTCAGAGCTCCGATTTGGGGTGGGTAAGGGCGGCATGTGGTGCCGCTGGCGCGGACCTTTGAAAATAAGACACTTTTGAATATATGGGCTTTGGATCTACCAGAGTATCATGGAGGCCGCTGGCGCGGACCTTTGAAAATAAGATTGGATAAATGGGATCGGGATCATCTGGAGCGCCAATTTGGGGTGAATAGGGGTGGCACAGACTTTAAAAATAGGAGCATATTGGATATATATATATATATATATATATATATATATATATATATAATAAGCTAGCATATGGGGATGGCTCCAAGACATGTATGATATTTTTGACATTTCATGCCCATGCATGAAATGTCATGCTTAAAGCTGTTTTTTTTTTAATTAAATTTTTTTTATTAATAAATAGATATGGATTTTTTTGACTATTTTTTTTTATTTTAATTTTAATTTTTTTATGGGCTGGGTTTTATCACGGGGTAAATTTATCACCGTGCCCTCGACACGGGTATCCGCTAGTGTATATATATATATCTATAAATATATATATATATATATATATATATATATATATATATATATATATATATATATATATATATATATATAGAGAGAGAGAGAGAGAGAGAGAGAGAGAGAGAGAGAGAGAGTTTGTAAAAATGTCATAGATATTAAAATTTATTGTATACACCAGAAAATAAAATAGTTTTATATTTGTGACATTTTCACAACAATAACATTTACTATGATAATATATTTATGAAATAGTTTTATATATATAACATTTTCACAAACAGTAAGATTTACTGAGTTAATATTACACAATATGTATATAACATTTTTACAAACAGTAACATTTACTGAGTTTATATATATATATATATATATATATAGACACACACACACACACACACGGTAAATCAAAACCACTATTTTTTTTTCAAAATTACCATATTTTTAAATGTTTACACTAGCGGCATTCAATCCCCACTACTACCCACCCCAATTGTCGAAGCTTCAACAACTTTCATCAGAGCTATGATTTAGGTGGGTTGTAGTGGCATATGGTGCCGCTGGCGCGGACCTATGAAATTAAGAGTATATTAGATAAATAGAGTTTGGATCCACTGGCACTCCGATTTGGGGTGAGTAGGGGTGACATTGGGTTATGTTTATATCTATAATTTTTTTACAAACTTTAACATTTACTGTGCTATGACACAGTATATATATATACGGTGGATTCAAATCTCTTTTTTCTGATATTGTCTTATTTTTAACGGCCCGCGCTAGCGGTATCTAATCCCGACCACCACCAACCCCAATTGTCGGAGCTCCAACAACCTTCATCAGAGTTCTGATTTGGGTTGACATGGAGTGCCGCTGGCGCGGACCTTAGGAAATAAGAGAATATTGGATAAATGGGGTTTGGATACACCGACGCTCCAGTTTGAGGTGAGTAGGGATAGCATTAGATTATGTTTATATCTGTAATATTTTCACAAATAATAAATGTTACTATTTGTGAAAATGTTACATCGGCATCCCATGCCACCTCAAATCAGAGCTCTGATGAAGGTTGTTGGAGCGCCGATAAAGCGGGTGGGTGGTGGTGGGGATTGGATGCCGCTGGCGCGGACCGTTAAAAATAAGATAATATCAGAAAAAAGAGGTTTGGATATATATATATATATATATATATATATATATATATATATCCTGTGTTATATGAACACAGTAAATGTTAATGCTTGTGAATATGTTATAGATATAAACCTAACTCAATGCCACCCCTACTCACCCCAAATCGGAGCTCCGGTGGATCCAAAATCCATTTATCTAATATTCTCTTAATTTCAGAGGTCCGCACCAGCGGCACCTTATGCCACTACTACCAACCCAAACCATAGCTCTGATGAAAGTCGTTGAAGCTCCGACAATGGGGGTGGGTAGTGGTGGGGATTGAATGTCGCTAGCGTAAACACTTAAAAATATGGTAATTTTGAAAAAAAATAGTGGTTTGGATCTACCGTGTGTGTGTGTGTGTGTGTGTGTGTATATATATATATATATATATATATATATATATATATATATATATATATTATATAATATTAACTCTGTAAATGTTACTGTTTGTGAAAATGTTATATATATATTGTGTAATATTAACTCAGTAAATGTTACTGTTTGTGAAAATGTAATATATATATTGTGTAATATTAACTCAATAAAGTTACTGTTTGTGAAAATGTTATATATCTAAAACCATTTCATAAATATATTATCACAGTAAATGTTATTGTTTCTGAAAATGTCACAGATATAAAATCATTTCATTTTCTGGTGTATACAATAAAGTTTAATATCTATGATATTTTTACAAATTATATATATATATATATCATATATGCTCGTAAATTTTTAAAGTTCTGTGCCACCCCTACTCACCCCAAATTGGCGCTCCAGATGATCCCGATCCCATTGATCCAATCTTATTTTCAAAGGTCCGCGCCAGCGGCACCCCATGATACTCCGGTGGATCCAAAGCCCATTTATTCAAAAGTCTCTTATTTTCAAAGGTCCACGCCAGCGGCACCACATGCCACCCTTACCCACCCAAAATCGGAGCTCTGACGAAGGTCGTTGAAGCTCCAACAATGGTGGTAAGGATTGGATGCCGTTAGCGCGAACCTTTAAATATAAGGTATTTTTGAAAAAAGAGGGTTTGGATCCACCAGATGTATATATATATATATGTATATATATATGTATATATATATATATATACATATATATATATATATATTTATTGTGTAGTATTACCACAGTAAATGTTACTGTATGTTTGTTAAATGTTACAGATATAAAACTATTTCATATTCTAGTGCATACAGTAAAGGTTACTGTTTGTGTAAATTTTTTTCTTTGGAATTTTATAGCCTTCATGGATCTTGTTTGATAGATCTCGTCGAGAAGATTTCAAAAATAGTAATTTTGTGAAAAACGGATTTGTGAATCAAAAGTTATGCTCATTTGAAGATTAAAGAAAAAAGTTCAACTACTTATGTAACTTCCTCAAGGAAGTTACGGATTGGTGGTTTTAAAAGGGTAAAATTAGAAAAAAAAATCCAAAAAATTAGGAATACGACCTATGGGTTATTAAAAAGTCAATAGGACTTATAAGCTTATTGACCCAATAAATGAGAACTAGATATAATTTCCCCAAAACTTAATCAATAGCCACAAAATAACAAAGACAAAATAATTTTGATTTTCAAGGATAATGATATGTACATACATACTGTAAGGAACAAACATATAAGAAAAATGCATGAAGTACACAATATATGAAAATCATCACCAAAAGTATGCAGAAGATTCAAATATGAAAATGAAAACACTCATACCCAACAAATGAACGTAAATGAATCAAGACGTATTTAGGAAGAGACTTACAACTTACAAAGATCCTAGATTACCTATTCATCTATCTAGGAACATTACTGTTGCCTAAAGATTTACATGGAGAGTTAACAAAAGGGGGTATATTGCATTTTTTTTTAATTGGGGTATACTGCAAAGCTAGTTATAAAAGTGGTGGTAAACCTCAAAATAACCCTCATTTTTCGTGACGAATGATGTTTTGAAGGTATTGTGTATCCGGTTGTTAGTTTGAGTTTTGATTCATAGCAAAATTTTAATTTTTTGTGACAAAGGGAGTTTGGGATTTTCTTGGAGAATGTTTGTAATTTGAATTTTGAAGAAGACAAAGTTGAACTATGAAATTTGATAAGTCGAAAGAGAGATTTTATTTTCACCCACTTATTTTTTGTACCCACTTCGCTTTTATTAAACTCCTTATGTTGGGATTATTTCCCATTTACGTACCACAGCAAAACAGGGTGTTTGTAAAGGAAAAAACAGAGTCCGCAAGTTAATAATATAAACATTTAGATTCCTTGCAAATAAAACCACGTGTCCGGCCAAATTTATTTGAGTTTGCAATATTTGACTATAGTGGTTTTATTCAAGCCCACGTATTTTTTCTACTCATTGAAGGCGACTTCCGACGATAAAGAAGGGGTGATCTGGTCCAGTGTGCGTGTGTTTGAAGTTGGAGAGAGAGATGTAAACTTTCTACTAGGCACATATTACAATGATAAGATTACCGGGGCTGATATCATTTGTGGCCGAAGATGGTAGCTATTTTGTTTTGTTTTTTTCATTGATGTGGAAGTAAATCGCACAAACACCTTAAAAAATCTTAATTTTTACCGCTCCTCCGATCAAACTCACCCTAAGTTACTTATTAATGTATTCAATAATACATCATAAAAGCAACTTTATAAGTAGCAACAAAATCATAAGTCAAGTGCACTGAAATTACACTGGTGGTCAGTGTATTATTTTGGCCTTAAAACTTTTATTTGTAACATTTAAGCCTCCAAATTGTATTATTTTTTTACCATGGACCCTTCCGTCAACGTACTTGTTAAATCTAATAGAATTCCTCGTAAAAAATATCTTTTATGACCGCTATGCATAACATCATATCTAAAATAACTCAAACCTATTATTTGCAAAGTGATAACATGTTTTATGCAATTTTTTTTCTTTTTAATATGATTTTTGATTTATTTTGAGCATAAAATTTATGTATAAGGTGATAAATGAAAATAATGAATTTATATAGTAGTCACGTTAAATTTGTTGGATTTATCGAAAAAAATTGATTGAAAGATCACCTTGCAAACGTAACAAATTTTAGAATCTTAGGGTCCGTTTGATACACATTGGGCAAAAGTGTTGGCATGACAAATTTTGACAGGATAAGTTTTGCCTAGGCAAATTTTCTTTAGACAATTTTTTTTTTTCCCTCACATTAGGCTATCAAACACCAAATGAGGTAAAACAAGTTTTTTAGGCAAAACATTTTAATAACACATTTTTCGTCCATATTAGCATATATAATAATAAAAAATATGTTTTTTTTTTTAATTTTCGTCCCAAGTCCTATTTAATAAAAAAACAGTTTTTTTATTAATATTTATCTTTGACATTCAACAAATGATGTGGGTCCGGGAATGCGGGTCACGTCAGTGACATTAATCAATCGCGATATCATGTCAATAAATATAATTTTTTTATTTATGAAAAAAATATTTTTTTAATTTAATTTTAATAAAAAACTGTTTATTTTTAGGGACATATACCAAATAGTCCCTCGGACATTTTTTAATACCCATTTAGTCCAAGTATAAAAAACAGAATTAAAAAATGTTTGAATATTTATCTTTGACATATACCCATTTTTTAATACACATTTATAAAAAACAGAATTAAAAAATGTTTGTTTTTAATTAAAAAATGTTTTTTTATATCAATAGAAAAACTGTTTTTTATATAAAAAATAAAAGAATAAAATACTTATAAAAAAAAAATTGAAAGATGCCGTTACAAAAAAAGAGAGAAGGAACCTCAATGACACCTCACTATTTATATCCTCTGTACAAGTATTCTCGGTTCAAATAGAAAGGCTCTTTTTTTTATGTTCATTCATCCAACACGTGAGGACAAGCGGTGGAAGTTTCTGCGTTTGTGCCGTCTTTGGGTTTGTATTGATAAGTATCTTTCTACAATGATTGTTAAGAAATTTCCATCCTGCATAAAAACAAGTGTTAATAGGTCATTTTAAGTCGACTTTGTTTGTTTATATCTAATTCTGTTCATCTTATATTAGTCACGACCACTGTTTAATGTTTCTATCAACTGGTAGCATTATTGGGTTAATGCTTTATTAGCATATAATCTCATCAATACTCCTTGTGAAGGAGCCTTAAGATGTTTAGATTTTTCTGGATAATATTACCCTTCAAAAAATAAATAACGACTATAAAATCGTACACTCTCCCAAATCAGTTTTCCGGTAGATAAAAAGAGCCTTAATTTGTGTTTTAGCGGCTAAGCTTAAGATTATAAATTTTAATTGCTTCACATTAAATTAGCCGTATTAAACAATATATCAAATTTTTTAAGTCTAGGATTATGGTGATCCCTTTCACCCTATAATTAATATATAGTCTCAGACTCGTTTGATTCGTGATAAAGTTGGGTGGAATGTGATTCCTTTCAAACATTCTTGAAAAAGTATAAAATTACTGCGTTTGGGGTGATGCTAAGTTTCATGGGAATGTGCGCCCCAATGAAACCACTTTACCTCCGTTGTGAAAAAGTTGGTGGAATCAAAATCCATCCAATATAGGTGGGATTCTTACTTTCCCATGGGAATCCTTACTTTCCCATGAGAATCCTTAGAAATAATTTTGTGAAGACAAAAATGCCCTTACAAATATTAAATTATAAAAAAATACTAATAAGGTCTAAATATTTATTTTATGAAGACAATTTTGTTATCTTGGTATGTATTAAATTTAAAATCGAACAAATTTTATGAAGGCATTTTTTTCTACTCCTGTAATAATTAATTTGATTAACTTACAATATAATACACACATATCTACAATAAATTATTATATTTGTTAAATATTGAAAAAAATATATATTTAGAAAAAGGCATATTTGAGTTCATACATTTATAAATAGTGAACACACACACACACACACACACACACACACACACACACACACACACACACACACATATATATATAATTGCTAAAGGGTATTATTGGTGTATATAATACATTACCATGTCATTTTCCATGCAAGAACCAAACATAAAATTTTGATTCCCAATAGGAATCCATTGGTTAACCAAATAGAACGAAATGATTTAGAATTCTGGTAAAAGGTTTTCTGGTAATTACTTTTCTGGTAATCACAATCCATCCAAAATATTACCGCGAACCAAACGGGGCATTAGGCCTTTACTCCACCTTATTTTTTTATTTTTCAAAAAGTCCCTTGTATATCTTTTGCACTATTTTTTCTTAGGATTCAAGAAAAAAGAAGAAAGAGTGTTTGTGAGTGTTTTATGTGGGGAAGAACTTTCTAGAACAAAATAAAAAGGCCCGTACAAAACTTTGATTAAAAAAATATTGAGGGACTTATCATAGAATAACCCGTAATTTGACTATTAAAATTAGAGTGACATATCGTGTTTTTGGGTTATATTTTGGCATGACATGAAACGACACTACAAGACACATTAGAGTAGAGGTGCAACCGACACAGTTTGATCGATAATGACCCCTTATCAATACCAAAATCATAATTTAAATGATAAAATCGTTTGTACCAAATTTACCGGCCGGTACATCAAAATAAAAATCAAAACCAAATCGATCATTTTTTCGATTTTTTCGGTAATTTTGAATTTTTTTGGTTTCGGTAATTTTGGTTTTTCTGATAAATACCAGAACTACGAGTCGGTTTATGCATTCGATAAATCTGCTACAAATTTTGGTATTATGATTTTGGTAAAAATTTGTACAAGTTTCAGTACCGAATTTTAAAACCATTGTTGATTAAACCCTACAAAATACAAAAATAAATAAATAAATAAAATTGAACAATATGACATTTGAAGACCTGAACAAAATCTGAGATTCTTTTAATCAACAAATGCAAATAAAAGACTATAATATCCTCAAACTTAGGATATACAAGTTGTGACTAAACCTTAAAATTAGTGAGAAATATAATAAACATCCCTCATGTTATTTTGCTACCAACCATTTAATCATAATAAATTTTGTTAATTAGTCTGAACTCATAAACATAACAAACAACATATAAGCTTTGCTAACCATATAAAATATAACTGAGTGCTATTATATAACTGCTATGTAAATAAGTAAATGTAACTTTGCTACAATTCAACAATACAAAATATAACTGAGGATGGAACATTTTTGAAATATTTTTATTGAAACATTTTTTTTGTTACGGAATACACCAACAATACAAACTTTGCTACGAAAATCATCATCAATGTTTATTGAAACATTTTTTATAACTTAATTAAAACAAGGGAGACACAAAGGTCCTACCTCTTTTCCTTTCTCCTAAAAATTTAAAACTAAAGATAATTTTAATCGCTTTTCCTTACATCAATGTTTGGTGTTGAGTGTAAATTGTAGGCACCTAAGACGCACTATAATATAAGCCGAAGGGGTACTCTTAATCAGAAGGCAAAGTGCAGTGCCTCTGCGATTTTTGGATTTGTAGTGCATCTGCGATGAGTGTGAGTGCATGTGGGTACGATGTGTGCATATGTAGTGAGGTGAGGTGAGGTGAGGAGGGAGAAGACAAGAGGGGGAGGGAGAAAGAAGAAGAATTTCTTTCTTTTGTTATTGTTTGCTTGTGTTGTGGAGTGGCGACCAATTTTTTTGTGGAGTTGTTAGGGTTTTGTCTTTATTTGCTAGGCTTATAATGACACAAAGAATGGTCAAGATTAGACTACAATGAACGGTGTTGATTTGGTATTATTTATTTTTTAGCTCATTTTCTATTTTTTATTTTTAAATCGGTAAATTGGTACGGTAATATATGGTAATTTTGGTACTGTAAATTTAGTGCGGTAAATCGGTACGGTAAATTCAGTATGTCGGATTTTTATGTTTAAAAATCGAAACTAACCAAATTTTTTGAGGTACATTCGGTTTTCACTAATAAAATATATGAAATCAAAACAATTTTTTCTTTACCAAAACGGTACGGTACGATAAAAACTCTTACTGCTTGCACCCTTACATTAGAGCATACACATGACACGACTTCACGTTCTTTTTACTTGACATAAACATGATCAATTTAAAACATGACACGATACAATTAACATGATTCATGATATCATGCGAATAATGCAATTAACATGAAACATAAATCTGACGCAAACACGATCAAACTTCCTGTCAAAAATCTACATGAACATAATTTATTGGCTCAATTTTGAGCCAAATTCATATCGTTTTTTTTATCATTTTATTGTATCATTTTTTAAACTGATTAATGAATATAAAGTATACTGCAAAATATGAAGTACAAATGATCACTTGAACTAAATTGAAAATAATAATCACACTATCGGGCTCTCTAACATATCTTTAAAATATATCATTTTTTTTAACTAAACTTGGTATAGATGATTTCCATAGATCATTTATAAAAAAAATCATCAATTTTTTTTCTTCCCGAAAGTGGGTTAAATTAAAATTGGGTGTACATGTGTATTTTTTAACTTTCAAAATTTTAATCATCTATTTTTTTTTTTTTGTGTGTGTGTGTGTACATCCCTATTTTATTACAATATGGAGAAAAAGCCTCTCCACGGTGGCCTTACAAGCAATAGAAAACTTGAAAGAGATTGAAAATTCCTTATACTTGGCATGCCCCATCTATCTAGATTAAGAAGACCCCGCTCATCTTTGTCTAATCATTGAAAGTTTGATAAGATGAAGAAATTTTTGAAGAAGAAGCTATAGAAGCTAAACCATCTGCAATAGAGTTGTTTTGTCTCCAAATATGTTGGATATTGATCTTGTGTGAAGACATTAATAATATAATCTCTTGAATAAGACTTTTGAAGTACCAAGGAATCAACCAATTGCCCTTAATCAAATTCAAAGATGTTAAATAATCTGTTTTAATAAGAAGAAAATTGAAACCAATTCAAAACAAGCTTTGATTAAGAATAGTTGTCAACTCTGCTTCTAAACTTGAAGTCTGACCTATGTACTCTTGAAAATATTGAATCATACCTCTATTAGATCCTCTTATAATAATACCTATTCCACTATCTCATGGATTACCTTTACTTGAACCATCAATATTAAGCTTCAATGCATAACTTGGAGGGGGACTCCATCTGGTGATAATGTATTTAGGCTACTCTGGATAAACTTTAATGCTAAATGTATCAAGAATACCTTGATTCATCTTTGCAATAGAGCTCTCAAACCTTAAAACTACAGCCTTCTCATAAACCAAACCAAGAATATTTCTGATTATGACTTCACTTTATATAGGAGTATCTTCAAAATAGGCTTTGCACCTGGCTTTCCATAATTCCCACAAAATAGTCATAAGAAGAATTTTAGGGAAGAATTTCAAAATAATCTTTATTAGACTTAGACAACCACCATGACATGAAGATAGCATAAATGGAAGAGTAAGCAGACCTAATATAAAAAAGATTGTTGAAAAATTTCCAAACTTCAGTAGCAATTGGGCCCTGATTGAATAGGTGATGGGAATTTTCTTCTTGCAAATGGCAACATTGACATCTAGAGATAATGGGAGTACTGATATTTTTAATGTTTGGATCTAAAGGGATAGCATCATGCAGAAGTTTCCAAGAGAAAATTGATGTCTTACTAAGGACCTGAGCATACCAAATGTTTGAAGCAATAAAAGTTTTAAGCTGAGGAGGAGAACAGATCTAATAAGTTGAGCTTAAAGTAAATTTTCTAGAAGTTGAAGGCTTCCAAATTAGCTCATTATCAATAACTGTAGAATTTTCTTGAATCGTATAATCAACTTGCTCAATTCTCCTGAACACCACTGATCCATTTTCACTTGTCAAAGACTTATATTTGTTCCTCATGAAAGAGGCCCAAATACCATCTGACATATGATACCTCCATGCAATTTTAGGCCCAAAGCATCACTAATAGTAGACATGTCTCGAACTCCTAAGCCACCCTCATCAGTAGGTCTGCAAATTTCAATCCAGTTCACCCAAGCATGCTTGAAACCTCCTAGATCATTTGGCCACCAATAGAATATGCTAAAGATCTGGTTGATCTTTTCAAGCTTTAGGAGGATTTAAAGAGGCTAAGATGAAAATGGGAATTGAGGTTAGGACATGTCTGATTAGAATCAACCTACCAACTATTGTCAGAAATTTGATTTTCTACCCTCTAATGTTGGCAATCAAATCTTCATAATCTCTGGTTCTTCTTCTTCCTTTATACAGAAGGCATCCCAAATATTTTATTGGCAGATCTTTGAAAGGCAGACCAAGACGTTGGCCACTGGAAGATCTTTTGGATATAGGAGCTTTTGAATTGATTGAAAATGAACTATTTCTCCTATTAATAAGTTGATCAGAGGCTTTAGCATAGGCATTCAAGAACTTCATCAGGGCATTTAGACTTATTTTTCCACCATTAATAAATATTATAATATCATTTACAAAACAAAGATTAATAATAAGAGGACTATTTGGAGGATGAGAGAATGTAGTAGCTTTGTTAGACATTATAAGATTTTGCAATCCTCTGCACAAAACCTCATCTATGAGAACAAAAAGAGAGGGTGAAATGGTATCTCCTTGCTTAAATCCTCTATGAGATAAGAAGAATCCAGCAGACCTTCCATTGATAATGATAGAGAACCATTTTGAAGAAATAATTCTCCAAATAAAATCAATGGAAACTTCACAAAAAAACAAAACATCAACACTTTAAGTAAAAATATCCAATTCACCCCGTCATAAGCTTTTTCCATATCGAATTTAATTAGGACATCAAAACCATAACACTTCTTATTAAGCATACAGTCCATCTCTTGAGAGAAAAAGATATTATCCTAAATACTCCTCCCCATAATAATACCACTTTTAGTTGGGGAAGTAAAAATAGGAAGGAATTCAGAGAGCCTATCATTCAAAATTTTAGAAATTATTTTCAGATTGAAATTACTGAGGCTAATAGGTCTGAAATGTGAGCAAATATTAGGGTTTGAAACTTTAGGAATCAATGTCTACTATTTATAAATAACAATTGTACAGAATTATGAATTTAATATAATGACAGAATTAAAACAGAATTACATAAATGAAACACTTACTTGAATTTGCAGAAATAATAAAAGAATTAAAGATAAATCCGAGCCCTGTTATGAACAGTTTCCTTAAGACAATTTATTCCCTCCAATGTGCTCCGAGGTTGATGAATATTGTCTCCCAAGATAGAACGGATTTCCCCAATTAATTATGTAGCACAACAATAATTAATTTCAACGAACTCAAATTCTGTGGCCTTTACTCAACAACACTACAACATATGTTATGCAGGAGAAAGAAATTTCGGAACAGATATGACAGGATTTTTCTGGGACAAAAATGACAGCAATTCTGGAGGAGGGAAAATTTCATTATTTAAAAACGGAGGGAGGCATCTGTATTTATAGCAAAGTAATTGACGGTTGGCACAACTGTAAAAAACAGTTAAACGAATTAACTGTTGGCAATAAGTGCCAACAGTTTATTAATTAATTAATTAATTTCGTAATTAGTTAATAATTAAAGCCCAGAAAGTTAAATAAATTCGGCCCAAAAATGTAGGAGATTTGCCCAAGCCCAAGCCTAAGTCCGAACCGAGCCGGCCGGACGGACGGACGCGCGCGCGCGCGTGTGGACTTTTGACCGAAAGTCAACCCGTGCATAGCTTAGGTCATCTCCCCTTCAAAGAGTTGGGATACCCCCAAGGCATCCAAGCCTTAGTCCATACTTGGGGTGTTATTAACTCATCAAAATTCCACTACTCTTCCAATGTGGGACAAGAGTAAAAACACACCCAATTCATTAACTTTCATTGCTTTGTGAGTCACTTTGGGGACATAATTATCATTCATAAAAGATTGAAATTGGACATATGAATATACTACGTTAATCTCCTTGCGAAGGTGAAAGCGTTCGTATATGGTCCCACAATTTTCGTAGTGTGGGTCCCACCTAAATTTGAGCTCAAAGTTGCTCAAAAATCTGTCGAGAAAAATCTGGACAGCTTTATAATACCCATTCAATTTCAATTTTCCAACAATCCCCCACATGAATGATATATCGCTATAAATAAAACAAAACAGATGCTTATGCAGATCCAGACACAAGTTGAGTAAAACTGAAGACTTATTGCATCGGGAGAAGTAGCCTAGTGGCCTTAAACTTTCCTTAGTGATATACTATCGGATTTACTTGGTTAATCAGTAGATTTCATGTCCTTGAACCGTCAACCGTTTTTGTAAACCTAGACAACAGTATTCACACAACAATTCTTCAACACAGTTGGTTCTCACGTTTGTGTTCATTTTGGCCGTGAACACCACTTGGTTCCGCAAGTATTTTAGAGAATATGCCTTTCATTATTCTCATAGAAGTGACCCCCTTCTTACTTACGTAGGTGACTTCCATAAAGAGTATTCTGCAATACCCCACTTAGACGTACTAAGATATAGATGTAATTAAAAGCATAACTTATCCTAATTTCGCGGCAGATGTGCACTGTCTCATCTTTGGAATGGATAGGATTAAATATCCTCCAGTGCTTACTGAATACAATGTAGTTCGGTTTGCCCATTGAACCTAGATCTTGGGATCTCCAGTCAGCTAGGTTGGGTTGCCACTATATTGATTCTTATTTATTTATAGGCTTTAGACCCATTCCTCTCGATGATCTTTCAACTTGCTCTCGGTTTAAACCTTTCGTTAGTGGATCCGATATATTATCTTTTGACTTTACATAGTCAATTGAGATAATTCCGTTTGAGAGAAGTTGTCTAACGGTATTGTGTCGACGACGAATATGTCATGACTTTCCGTTATACATGTGATTTTGTGCCCTTCCAATCGCTGATTGGCTATCACAATGTATACATATTGCAGGCACAGGTTTAGACCAATTTGGAACATCCTCTAAGAAATTTCGAAGCCATTCAGCTTCTTCTCCAGCTTTGTCTAGTGCAATGAATTCAGATTCCATTGTCGATCTAGCAATGCACGTTTGTTTTGAGGATTTCCAAGATACGGCTGCACCTCCGAGGGTAAACACATACCCACTCGTAGACTTAGAGTCTTTTGTATCAGATATCCAATTTGCATCGCAATGTCCTTCAAGAACAGCTGGATATTTTGAGTAATGCAATCCATAGTTTTGAGTATATTTTAAATAACCTGAAACTCTCAATATTTCTTTCCAGAGATCTCTTCCTGGATTACTCGTAAATCGACTTAGCTTACTTATTGAGTATGCTATGTCCGGTCGCGTACAGTTCATGATATACATTAAACTGCCAATACTACGAGAATATTCTAGTTGAGATGTGCTTTCACCATTATTTCTTGCTAGATGTAAATTTACATCTACAGGTGTCTTGGTAGGACTAATATCATACTTCTTGAATTTTTCAAGTACTTTCTCAATGTAATGAGATTGAGATAATATAAGTCCATCCGATGTTCTAGAAATTTTAATTCCTAATATAACATCGGCGATTCCCAAATCTTTCATGTCAAATCTACTACTCAACATTTGTTTTGTAGTTTTGACAATTTCCAAGTTACTACCCATGATAAGCATATCATCAACATAGAGGCATACAATGACATATCCATTATGAATGTATTTAAAGTAAACACATTTATCGCATTCATTAATTTTGAAACCATTTGATAATATTGCATTATCAAATTTTTCATGCCATTGCTTAGGTGCTTATTTTAATCCATATAGTGATTTAACAAGCTTACATACTTTTCCTTCTTGTCCGGGAGCTTTGAACCCTTCAGGTTGCTCCATATAAATTTCCTCGTCTAGTTCACTGTTTAAGAATGCAGTTTTTACATCCATTTGATGTATTTCAAGTCCATTAATAGCAGCTATTGCTATTAACATCCGAATGGGCGTTATTCTTGTTACCGGTGAATATGTGTCGAAGTAATCCAACCCTTCCTTTTGCCTATAGCCTTTAGCTACAAGTCTAGCTTTATATTTATCAATTGATCCATCGGCCTTCAATTTCTTTTTGAAGATCCATTTATAACCTAACGGCTTTGAACCTGGTGGAAGATCCACTAGTTCCCACGTATGATTTTGTAATATGGATTCAATTTCACTATTAATTGCTTCTTTCCAATTGGAAGCATCGGGTAAGGATATAGCTTTTTTATACGATTGAGGTTCATTTTCTAACAAATATGGTAGAAAATCTGGACTGAAAGAAGTCGAGGTTTTTGCTCTTTTACTACGTTTTGGTTCATCCTCTATTGATTCAATAGGTTGATGAGTACCACTTGTAGTAGCTTGATTTGTCCTTTTAGAAGGACCAGATTCTCGAGTCATGTTATACGGGAATTCATTTTCAAAAAATGAAGCATCCCTCGATTCAATAATCGTATTTACATGAATGTCCGAAATCTCAGATTTACAAACTAGAAATCGATATGCACTGCTATTAGTAGCATAACCGATGAATACACAATACACGGTTTTTGGCCCTATTCTTACCTTTTTAGGTTTAGGAACCATCACTTTGGCTAAGCACCCCCACACTCGTAAATATTTATAGGAAGGTCTTCGACCTTTCCATAATTCATAAGGTGTCTTGTGAGTCTTTTTGTGAGGTACTTTATTGAGAATGTAATTAGCAGAAAGTAAGGCTTCCCCCCCACAAATTTTGTGGAGCTCCTGAACTTAATAACATTGAGTTCATCATTTCTTTCAAAGTACGGTTTTTGCGTTCAGCAAGACCATTCGATTGAGTTGTTTGATGAATAATCCCATTTTCAGAACAAAATTCCTCAAATGGATATTCATATTCACCTCCTCTATCACTTCTAATAGCCTTTATCGTTTTGCTTAATTGATTCTCAACTTCATTTTTATATTGTTTAAATGCATTAATAGCCTCATCTTTACTATGTAACAAATATACATAGCAATATTTTGTGCAATCGTCAATAAAAGTAATAAAATACTTTTTCCCACCTCTAGTTTGAACAAATTTTAAATCACAAATATCGGTGTGAATTAAATCTAAAGGTTCAGTTATCCTTTCAATAGAATGGAAAGGTAATCTAGTTAATTTAGATTCCACACAAATTTCATATTTATGATTTTTATCAATATTGAATTTTGTCAAAAATTCCAAGTTAATTAATCTACGCAATGTATCAAAATTAACATGTCCCAATCTAGCATGCCAAATATTAGATGACTCAATAAAGTAAGAAGAACTAGCAACTTCATTCATTGAAATAGATGTTTTAGGGGCTACAGTAAGCACATTCAGTTTAAAGAGCCCCTCATTTAGGTAGCCCTTTCCTACATACATGTCATTTTTAGACAACACAAAGCGATCAGACACAAACACAAGCTTGAAACCATTCTTAGTAAGGAGAGATTCAGAAATCAGATTCTTTCGGATATCAGGTACGTGAAGAACATTGTTGAGAGTAAGTTCCTTTCCAGAAGTCATTTTCAAAGAAATCTTTCCTTGTCCCACCACCTTAGAAGTGGAAGAATTTCCCATAAAAAGGTTCTCCTCATTTTTCAAAGGCTTATAGGTGGAGAACATCCATTTGTTTGCACAAATGTGTCGTGTGGGTCCAGTGTCCACCCACCATTCCTTGGTATTTCCAACCAAGTTACATTCAGAGACAACGGCAGAAAGATTCATATCCGCCAAATCATTGGTGATATTCTCACCCTCAGTCACATTTGCTTCAGAGTTATTTTTATTATGCTTCTTAGGCTTACGACACTCACTTGAGCGGTGTCCCGGTTTACCACAATTGTAGCATTTTCCTTTGAACTTTTTCTTGTTATGTTTGGAAGTGCCTTCCCCATCATACTTTCGTTTGTTCTTCTTAGGACCTTCAACGACATGGACCTTTGTTTTCATCGAATTCTTCCCACTTTTCTTTTGAGACTCACGGTTGTCTTCTTCGATTCTTAGCTGGACCACCAACTCCTCCACATTCATCTCCTTACGCTTGTGCTTGAGATAGTTTTTGAACAAAGTCCAAGAAGGTGGCAACTTTTCAACAATTGCAGCAACTTGGAAAGTTTCACTAATTGACATTCCTTCAGCATGAATGTCGTGGAGGATCACTTGGAATTCTTGCACTTGCGAGATCACAGATTTAGAATCAACCATTTTGAAGTCCAGAAAACGCCCAACGATAAATTTCTTCATCCCAGCATCTTCAGTTTTATACTTCTTTTCCAAAGAATTTCATAATTCTTTGGATGTCTTGATAGTGCAGTAGACATGATACAAAGTCTTGTCCAAGTAGGCCAAAATATAATTTCGGCATAGGTAGTCTGAATGCTTCCAGGCATCGACAGCAGCAACCTTTTCAGCGTCATCTCCCTCTTGAATAGAGGGGCAATCTTCATATACAAACCTGCCCAGTTGGCAAGTAGTGAGATAGAAGTACATTTGTCCTTGCCAACGTTTGAAGTCAGCCCCAATGAACTTTTCCGGTTTCTCCCCGTGTGGCATAGATACGGGTGCAGTCACATTTGTGTTGGTGACAAACAGTTTCGTAGGAGTAGTGTTCGTACTTTGTGATTCCATTTCTGTTACAAAAACAGAATTTTTATCAATGATTAAATTCATATATAATGAATTAATCAAAACAGAGTACAAAATTCTGTGCACCAATTTCCTCCAAATATAATTCAAAATAAATGAATTCCAAAAGAATTCAAATAATAATTCAGAATTAAAGTATAATATAAAAAGAATTTCGTACAAAACAGAATTAAAATTTTAAAATCTGTGTCACACTAATTTTTAATAATAAAAAGAATTCCGTACAAAACAGAATTATAATTTAAGATTAAAAAAAATTTAGATAAACAGATTTTAACAAGAGTACACAAATAAAATTTTATTTTCTAAAACAGAATATAAAAACAGTATAGAAATTAATTTCTATATCAAAACTGTTTTACTAATTTCTACAATAAAGCAGTAAATTAATTCATTTTATTCTATCAAAACAGATTTATTTTCAACAAAAAAAAATTTCTGTAATAAAAAAAAATTCTGTACACTAAAAACAGTAGAACTATAAATTGTCTTAAGATTGTTATGTCTACTATTTATAAATAACAATTGTACAGAATTATGAATTTAATATAATGATAGAATTAAAACAGAATTACATAAATGAAACACTTACTTGAATTTGCAGAAATAATAAAAGAATTAAAGATAAATCCGAGCCCTGTTATGAACAGTTTCCTTGAGACAGTTTATTCCCTCCAATGTGCTCCGAGGTTGATGAATATTGTCTCCCAAGATAGAACGGATTTCCCCAATTAATTATGTAGCACAACAATAATTAATTTCAACGAACTCAACTTCTGTGGCCTTTACTCAACAACACTACAACATATGTTATGCAGGAGAAAGAAATTTCAGAACAGATATGACAGGAATTTTCTGGGACAAAAATGACAGCAATTCTGGAGGAGGGAAAATTTCATTATTTAAAAACGGAGGGAGGCATCTGTATTTATAGCAAAGTAATTGACGGTTGGCACAACTGTAAAAAACAGTTAAACGAATTAACTGTTGGCAATAAGTGCCAACAGTTTATTAATTAATTAATTAATTAATTTCGTAATTAATTAAAAATTAAAGCCCAGAAAGTTAAATAAATTCGGCCCAAAAATGTAGGAGATTTTTACAAGCCCAAGCCCAAGCCCAAGCCCGAGCCCGAACCGAGCCGAGCCGGCCGGCCGGACGCGCGCGTGCGCGCGCGTGTGGACTTTTGACCGAAAGTCAACCCCTGCATAGCTTAGGTCATCTCCCCTTCAAAGAGTTGGGATACCCCCAAGGCATCCAAGCCTTAGTCCATACTTGGGGTGTTATTAACTCATCAAAATTCCACTACTCTTCCAATGTGCGACAAGAGTAAAAACACACCCAATTCATTAACTTTCATTGCTTTGTGAGTCACTTTGGGGACATTATTATCATTCATAACTTATTGAAATTGGACATATGAATATACTACGTTAATCTCCTTGCGAAGGTGAACGCGTTCGTATATGGTCCCACAATTTCCGTAGTGTGGGTCCCACCTAAATTTGAGCTCAAAGTTGCTCAAAAATCTGTCCAAAAAATTCTGGACAGCTTTATAATACCCATTCAATTCCAATTTTCCAACAAGGTGTTAGACTAACATTTAGGAATTTGGGCCCTAATGAAGAAGGATTGAATGGCATCACAGAGGTCCTTTTTAATGACATCCCAACACTTCACATAAAAAACTGCCCCAAAACCATTAAGGCCAAGACAACTATCTTCATTCAAATGAGTCACTGCATTGAAAATTTCATTCTCTTCAGGAGCTGTACTAAGAAGCAGATTCATATCATCAGTAATAAGGTTTGGAATAACTTCAAGAGAAATTGTCTCTATGTCATCTTTTGATGTCTTTCAACTACCTTCTTCATCTTTGATCTTGTTAATTGCTAACTTAGCAACCTTAGGCGTCATTGCTGAGTGAAAGAATTTCGAATTACTATCTCCCTCTTTACTATCAATTTTTTAAAATACCGCAAGTGCACGGACTATTATAGTATAGCGAGTCTAAGTACGGATCGAACCCATAGAGATTTATCAATTTTTTCGTTCAAAATAATTGTGACTGTCCAACTAGAAAAAATAGGTGTAGAGAAGATATGTAATATTAAATTAAGCTAACACAATTAAAAAGTGCAACTACGAAAGATATAAACTAGTATGTGAAAAACTAGGACATTGGATCCATATATCACGTTTAACTAATACTATGCAATAATTTAAATGCTTCATTCCCAATTTTATAACTCAAATTAAATCGATTCTCGTCGCATTTAATTTGAAAAATAGCATGGTTAAGTTCACAATAAAATATAATGTCTCTAAATTTAGATGGCTAAAATCCATATTCCCTTAAAAAGCTCACTTTTAAATTTCAAAGTATAATCTTTAAGCATGGACTATCAAAACAATCGAGTACATGCATAATCCATCAAAAAGTACTCACTTAAAAATAAAAATATGATTTTTTTTCAAACAAAACCGAAGGTTTAAAACTCACTCTCGTGTCGTTTTAAATGAATATCGAATTTTTAAAACCTTTAGCATATATCAGGAACAAAGACGAATTTAAATCACATATAATATTAATCAAACATGATAAATTTTTACATAGTCCTAGTAAAGAAATTAAGCTAGCATAATTGAAGACATAATAAAATTGCAAGAATGAATACTAATTTTTATTAATAAAATAAACTTACAAATGTTGTGTCTCACAAATAATCTTGACAAAATTCCTCCCACAAAGATACAATTTTTGGCCCTCAAATATAAATAAAACACTCAAAATAAAACTTCCAAAAATTATTCTAAAGTGGCTCTCTACAACCTCTTTAAAATTCTCCACACGAAATAATGAGCCCAATGGTCTTATTTATAGGACAAGTAGGGAGGTATTTGAGTTGTGGTGAGACTCTCCCTGATTGGTCGAACAATGTTAGTAGCTATCTTTTCACCTCTTTAATCTTTGGATCGGGATAAGGGCTGCATTTTCCCATACTCGAAAACTCTTATCTTTTCTTGCTGAACACGCACTCTGAATTTCGTCGAAATCAGAGAATAAAAACTCTAATCTTTTTTTGCTGAACATGCACTCTGAATTTTTTCGAACAACCATAAAAATCAATTTTTTCGCGCCTTTTTCGAGTTGATCATCAATTTGCGCCAAATTCCATCATTACCTGCAAAAATTTCACTAGCAACTTTTTTTCACAAATTAGCACAAGAATATTATAAAATTTTCGAAGTGCCCTACCGTTTTTAATCCAAATTCAATCATTCTTGCATTTTTTTCACTTTTTAATAAAATTGTCCTAAGAACTTATTAAATAAAATAAAATACGACTAACTAGGTATAAATTTGGGTATAAAATATACAAAATAATGCACTCATCAAATGCCTCCAAACCTAAACTTTGCTAGTCCTCGAGCAAAACTAAATTTTTTAAAATCTAACTCACTTTCGTAGGAATCACGATTGCACTTATCATGTGCAACAAGCCGTTAAACCCCTAAGTTTCCCTAGTAGAGGAGTTTTATCTCGTGAGGATTTGGAGTGAATATACCCACAAAATTTAAAAACATGACTCAATATAAAAGACACAAAAGTAATATGACCAAGTTTGAATGCAAACTTCATAAATATAGTATAACTTCATTTTTTTTATCTTAACTTATCATGTGTGTGCATAGCTAATATAACCGTCCATTTTAAAAGATTTGACCGTTACATTTCTTATCCGAAAGTTCACTTTGATTTTCAAATCTCACGGGATGCACTCGGAAATGAGTTATTTTCTCTCGGTATATGTGAATAAAAGAGTAAATGTAAATGAATAAATTTCGCATATACATGATGAAAAATGGAATTTTTTATAATGGATGAATATGATCTCATGAATGGAAAATCCACCACTTTTTAAAACTATTAAATCACACCATAAATCTTATTCACATTCTCTCCAGAATTTAACTAATTTCACTTAAGATCGATTAGGACTTTCTTTGGTTATATTGTAAGCTCGAATTTTCGCTAAAAAGAATGGTTTTTGAAGTTCAAAACTTTTAAGAATATAGAGATTTTTCAGTATTTTGACTTTTTTTTTTCACTTTTTCTCCTTCCAACCTCCATTTTTCTTTTCGTTTTCCTTTTTCTTTTCAACTCACATTTTTTTCATCTTTTTTTTCTTCCTCTCTTCCTTTTTTTTTCAGACATCATTCTTGCAACCTCATTTTATTTTGGCCTTTTTCCAACCGTAATTTTACCATACTATTCTCAGAAAATGGGTATGACTTCTTTTTGTGTGCTTTAAACTCCCAGTTGGAGTTGGGAAGGATAATGGGTTTTCAACAAAAATGTTTATTTTCTTTTTGAATCAAATGGGCTTGCAACTGAATAATATAAAAATTGTGGAGTTAGGCTTAATTTTGAGCTTTCAAACGATGGATTAATCTCATTTATTAAGTTTCATTGAGTTGATTTGTGTCTCAAGACGGCTTGCACTTCCAGTGCTTTAAGATTCATATTTTGACTTTTGTTTTCAATAATCGAACAAAAGAAAGAATTTGATATCATCAATGAATTTATCACTGAAGGAGAGTTTGAGTTATTTTAACTCGGATTGATTTAAATCTCTCAAAAATAATGAATGGCACAAAAATGTCACCAGGCTAAAATCTCCACATTTATTCGTTAAGCATATTAACTTTCGCCTTAGTATCCATTTCGATCATATTGTATGGCTAATGTGTGAAAATTTTCATAAGTTGAGAGATCCATGAATTATTTCTATATTAAGAAATCATTTCAACACTTAATTATATTGAAAATATTTATGAATTTAAAAAAAATTGATTTATAAAAAAAATACCATCCTTACCCCCAAACCTAAATTTTACATTGTCCTCAATATATGCTCAAATAAAAATATGGAGAAAGAAAATAATATAAAGAACTAAAATGCTGATACATGTTAACTAGAAAAATAACAAAAAAAAAAGAAAAAAATTTACACAAATAATATACAAAACCATGACAATTATCATCATCACCATAAATTAATAATCGGAATAGTTGTGGGTCATTTCAATTAATAAATTTTATAGCACTAAGTGCCAAAACATCATAAATTTGAGAGTATAACCGCACAACACAAATTTCAACCATAAATTCATGGTCATAATGGCACGCATCGACATTATCAATAATATTAATAAATAAATTTGAAACACACGAATCATATGCCGATGCGTCACAAGGGGTAGCAAATTACAATAAGGATCCAAATATTTACTGTCCATTTTTCAAAAATAATCATGTAAAATTGGGGATGCATAATCCACTCATTAATGTGAGACTTTATGGAAAGCACGAGAAGAAGAGGTATCGTGGATCAATACACTTTCTTCATAAAAAATAGGAGGACCGTCATAAATACTTGAAGTATCACTAAAATCGGATGACGAATCCTCAAAAAAAAAAATTCTCACATATAAAAAGAATCAGCATTTTTCTCAATTAAATTAGGAGAAAAATCTCGACAGAAATTGACATTCAAATCATCACAATTATTATATATGTCAGGAGTGTCAATTTTTTCTCCTCACAAAATAAGTTATCCCCATTTAATTCATGATTATTTTTATAAATAACATCATTATACCGTTTGTTTACCTCTTTCTAATTGATACACTTTAGTGGACAAATAATAATTAAAGGGGTTGGATTCTCATGCATACCTTCTTTAATTTTTAAAATGATTACTGACCCATGTCACTCAAATTGAAATACTTTATCATCTAAATTTTCAGTATTTTATAAAAACACGTTCACAGGATCAATAGAGGAATATAAGAAAGATGACGGGATACCAATATGGGGATCACCCATTGTAATTTACAACGAATGATTATTTTTTTTTTTTACAAACAAAAATGCAAAAACTAAAAAAAAAATAGTCCGAAAATCACAACTTCTTTTTAAAAAATCAAACAAATTCCCGACAACGGCGCCAAAAACTTATTTTTAATTTTATAAAATATCGCAAGTGCACGGGCTATTATAGAATAGCGAGTGTAAGTACGGGTCCAACCCACAGAGATTTATCAATTTTTTCGTTCAAACTAATTGTGACTCTCCAACTAGATAAAATGGGTATAGAGAAGATATGTAATATTAAACTAAGCTAACACAATAAAAAAGTGCAACTACGAAAGATATAAACTAGTGTGTGAGAAACTATGGCATTGGATCCATTTTTCACGTTTAACTAATACTATGCAATAATTTAAACTCGTCATTCCCAATTTCATAACTCAAATTAAGCCGACTCTCATCGCATTTAATTTGGAAAATAACACAGTTAAGTTCACAATAAAATATAATGTCTCTAAATTTAGACGACAAAAAATCATATTCTCTTAAAAAGTTCACTTTTAGATTTTAAATTATAGTCTTTATGAAGGACTATCAAAACAATCGAGTGCAAGCATAATCCATAAAAGGGTACTAACACTTAAAAATAAAAATATGATTTTTTTTCAAATAAAAATCGAAGCTTTAAAACACACTCTCGTGTCGTTTTAAATGAATACCGAATTTTTAAAACCTTTAGCATATATCGGGAATGAAGACGAATTTAAATCACGCACAATATTAATCAATCATGATAAATTTCACCTAGTCCTAGTAAAGAAATTAAGATAGCATAATTGAAAACATAATAAAATTGCAAGGATGAATACTAATTTTTATTAATAAAACAAACTTACAAATGTTATGTCTCACAAATAATCTTGACCAAATTCCTCCCACAAAGATACAATTCTTGGCCCTCAAATATAAATAAAACTCTAAAATTAAAACTACCAAAAATTATTCTAAAGTGTTTCTCTACAATCTCTCTAAAATTCTCCATACAAAAAATGAGCCTAAGGGTCTAATATATAGGACAAGTGGTGAGGTATCTGAGTAGTGGTGGGAGTCTCCCTGATTGGCCGAACAAGAGGGAATAAATTTGGAGGTAACCTTTGAAGAAGATATAGTTATTCTTCTGAAAAATGGATCAAAAGGCTTTTTTGTTGGATAACTTTTAGGATTGGCACCTAACAGTGACTGGGAAACTATGACTTCTTGTTTCTTCTTGTTAATGATCTCCTTCTTAGTCATGAATTTACACCATTTTCTATCAAACATAGACAAAAATGATGAGTTCGTCTTTCATAGGAGTACCATATTTCTTCTTTTACTTATTCTTCTCAATATCTGACATATACCCTTTATTTTTGGCATAATGACAATCATAATCTAGAATCTCTAAAGCTCTTGGGGAAAGCATATTATAATGTACCACAAAGGCCTCTTGGGAAGTGATCTCATAATGTTTAATTTTGGAAATGTAATCTTGAATTTGGTTGGAGGGAACACTAGATGGGCCAATAGTTTTGGGTGATGAGGTGACATTCAAACCTTGATCTTATCAACTTTATTCTTCCGCCTTGTGAGGATTTGGAGTTGTTTTTGTGGAGTTTTATAAGAGCTTTGGGAAGGATTAGATTGGAAAGGTTGGATATAATTTTGGATTGGATTTGTTAATGTCTTAATTTTCTTGGATAAAGAATCTTCGTACTCTTTATCTTGATTTAATTCCCATTGGTCCTTTTCTTCTTACACATCCAAATCAATGAGTATATTTTCTTCTTCTGCCTTATCAGTCCCTTCATTGTTAACCACACCAGTTGAATTATTTTTATTATTCCATTCGACTTGTTCCTTAGGGGCATTATTCTTCATGGTTTTAAAACCCTTTGATAAACTTAAAAACATGCACGATTCTTCATTATGCCTATTTGTGGAACAGTGCTTACAATATTTTAGCATATCTTCTACCTGTACTTCTTACCAAAACCCTTTCATACCATATCTGATTCACACTCTTTTGGATATCTTCCTTATTAAATCAACTTTAATACATACACGAGCCATGCTTGGCCTATTGATCTCAACCGTAGAAGCATCTAACTTTGAGGGTTTACCAATTAATTGAGCTATAGAATAAAGGGTTGATTTAGAGAAAAAATGGATAGGCAAATTCGAAAATGTAATCCAAATGGGAGCAATACTACTTTCTACCTTTGGCTTGAAATAAGTTGTCCACATAAAGATTCTTATAGGAAAATGACCTACAAACCAAGTATATCTCATCCACATACTTGAGTAATCCTCTTCAGAATTCAATCGAATGAGATTTTTTATGATTATTCAATCCAACATTGAATGCAGTTTTCAAACAGAATGTTTGAAAAACTTTTCGAATAACTTCCATAGATATCATTCCATGCGAAAACTTCCTAACCAAGGCATATTTGAAAGGTTTTTAGATAGGATTTCAATATCTTCATCAGAGAACATGATGGTTGGTTCTCCTTTGAAAGATGTTGGAGGTTTTAGAGCAAGGTCATGATTGTGAGAGGAAAAATCAGCTAAAACGGAAGCAAAGGATATCATCCATGCATTCTTAATATCAGGGGGTTTAGGATCAACGTAAAGGTTCTTAGAGATTTCCATGCAAACCCTAATTAGGGTTTATAGGGATATGAGGGGCAGATTAGAGAGAGAGAGAGAGAGAAAGAGTTAAAATTTGATCATCTCATCCACTTTCAAAATGATTTTTTTGTATATGATCTCTTCATTATGTGGAGATAATCTATAACAAGTTTGGTTGAAAAACACATTTTTTTAATATTTTGTTTTTTAAGCTATATCTAATTAGGTATGTTGGAGAGCTTGACTGATTAATCACATAACTTTAGAGAATGTAATATAAAATTGACATAAATACCATGATTACTTTAAAGTTTCTAGAAATGTAAATTTAATGAATAAAATCTAGGGTTATTTTGTGTTTTGTTTACACCACATTATCATTGCCCATGAGGTGTTTCCATGTGGGATCATAAGTCGGTAATAACAAAAAAACTATAATACACAAACTTAAGGCAATTAGCATCATGCATGCATGACACCTATCATAGTTTGGATGTGGTGTAGAAATTAAAGGAAAATAACCTACATAAGTGCGTTAGTGCACGTAGGTGGGAAACATTTGAATGTTTAACCAACCAGCAGTTACTAAAGTAGTTACGTTGCATGGCAAAAAATCTATAAATAAGCAACGAGAAGATAAAGGAAAAATGGATTCCCTCAACAAAAAACTACATTTACTCATTTGCTCATTTCTTATATTTTTTTAGTTTATTTACTGCATTTCTCTCAATTCGATATAGGTTGTGAGGTAAATTGTAACTTTATTAAAAGTTTATTGCCTTTACATCTGGTTTATTTTAATTTCTTGCTTTAAATTTCGTAGTGTAATCATTTACTTTATAGCATTTACGTTTCTTTAATTTCAAAGCTTTACTTTTCTTTTGGTTTATTCCCTTTACAACTTCTTTTATTCTAGTTAATTGTAGAAATTTGACATCCACATCAAAGTCTTACCTAAGGGAAGCATAAATTTTCTTAACTGAAGCATCAAATGATACACAATCGTCTGATATTATCATAAGGCTAAGATCTTTTGGTTGACAAGACCATAACATTGTTTGGAAAGCTCATAATTAAAATTAAAACCTATTAACCAAGATAAGTGAAAACCATAAAATATATTTTTAACACGCCCGGTAGGACACTCGATGCAGAAATGATGTTTGAAATGGATAGGACACATAAAAGAGATGTTGTAATTGAAAATTTTGGTAAAATTGTCTCAACCAGCCAACATGTTAGCAAAAATGGTTGAAACAATTCACGATTTGGGAGCAAATGCTCATAGTTAAGATTTGAATATGCCAAAGGCCGATAATATTCGTAATACACCATTTATTAGTGAACCTAGAAATGCCCAAGACTTATTTATCAACCAACTGAACCAAGTCTTCGATTATCTTGGAAATATAATGTAGAACATTAACATTATGATCACCATAGTAACAAGTAGGTTGCCTACACCTACTAACGCAGTGTGTAATGGTCAGGTATATGCACCGCAGTTTGGTATAAACCCGATAACTTAACCCAATCCTTATTATCCTGTCTATTATAGACCCGACACTGGTGAAACCAACTTTGGAAATAACCTAAGGATAGGAGGATACCCTAATACCACTGGTTTAGGTACCAAAAACCCAATGGAAAGTTCAGGAGTATCTAATACCTACTTACAAATAGGCTATAGTAATCTAAGAGGGAGAACATCTCTCTCAGAGGTAGGGAGGACTAGGTCATATTATAATTAAGCCAATCTAGGTTTCCCAGGTGATTAGAATTATAGGATTATTAATAATCCTATATTTGAGCAAAAACGTGGGGGTTGGCGAACAATAAGAGATTTGATAACCAAATTCCCTAAGTCTCTTAGACTCTACAACAAAATGTGACTCCACAAGTTCCACCACTAATGGTGCAACCATCTCCCTTAATAAATTAGACAATTGATCCACAAAATAGATAACTATCTGCGGGAGTTGGGAGAAATGAGATTATGGATTTCATTCATGAAATATGTGAACCAATGTATCGGGGGTGAAGACCCTAGTTTATAGAAAGCCATTCCTTGAGTGGATAGATAGGATTGAACTCCCAAAAGGTTTCAAATTACAAATTTTTATCCTCTTTTTTTGAGATGGAAGTCAATCCACTATGGAACACATTTCTAGATTCATTAGTCAATGTGTTGATGCTGGTATAAATAAGTTTCTAATACTGCATTTATTTTTCAGTTAACTCACTGATGCAACCTTCATATGGCTCATAAGTTTGCCACCTAACTATGTCCAGACTTAGCAACAAATGGTAAATGTGTTCCATTGACAGTTCTTCCAAAATGAACCAGAAGTCTCTATAGCTAATTTGGATAGACTCGGTCAAAAATCTGATGAAAATAAAAATTCCTTAATAACTAGGTTCAAAAGGGCTAGAAACAAATGCAAAATACTCCTACCTCAATCCGAATTTTGTAAAATTGACTCAAAATGGATGAGAATTTAGGTTTCAAAAGAAATTTGATGCCATTGAGTATAGAGATTAAGTAGAGTTAACTGCCAAGGTGTCCAGATATGATGATCTTTTAGAAGAGCATAAAAGAAATACCTCTTCTTTCAAAACATATTCCAAGGATCCTAACCTCAAAAGAGATGTTGTTGATATTATAGCAATCGAGCCTATAGTTTGTGAATCATTAGCTCGAAAGGACACAACTGTAGAGTTTTTTTCTCCTAAAACAAAGGGAATGATAAACAAGTACTAATTTGACATTTCTAAGGTTGATGACATATTTAATTATTTTTTACATGTTGAAATGTTGCAACCACCCGATGATACTAACATACCACATGAGATTAAGAAGACAAATTATTGTAAATGGCACAATTCTTTCTCTTATTAAACAAATGATTATTCTATGCTTCACGACATGATTCTGGAGGCAATCAAGAGAGGAAAAATCAAATTCCTTAGGTGGGAAGACACTACTATGGGTGTGGATGAAGACCCATTCCCTAATGTCAGAGAAGTGGGGACAAATGTGCAGTCCAATCAATTGACTAGGAACAAAGGGCATATTGAATGTAAAATTAGGACTAAGTCTAAATTAAAGTCTTTAAAGCCTAAAATAACTGAGGATCTAGACCAAAAGGTCGAGAATCACCTATGCATCATGTGTGGGCAGCATTATGGAGAAATATTCCATCTTGTGGCTTCGAAAGGAACGCCACAACTCAAAAGAAACGTGAATGGGAATAATGTATATGTTGCCAAAGCCCAAATGTTCTAAAATGAAAAGGATGTTTGAAGCAAAGACTTTAGAAAGGTGATACCATTCATTGGTCCTTATTACCCATAGGGGAATGCTAAGATGCCACAAAACAACCAATTCATCGGGACTGGTTTTAAAGAGGATAAATCTTGTAAATATGTTGGGAATCCAAGACCCATTGGGTGAAAAGAGTGCCTGACTAGTTTATCATCCAAGACCCAAAGATGGCACAATAGTTTAATGATATGACTAGGAAACCAAAAGCAGTAAAACCTTAAGAAGTGGCTCCTAGTATGTGGCATTTAGTGTAGTCAATGAAGTTCAAAAGAAGAGATCTAGAGGTGGTTATTTCTCATACCCAACAAAGAAGAATCCAAAAAAAGTACAACGCCTAACAAGAGGCTTCATAAATTGTGTGTACTAGTGGATTGTAGGGATTTACTTTCTCATCCTCAATGCCAAATCTAAGGTTCCACAAGAAACCAAATCCAAGTAATTCTTTTTTAGACTTGTGGTTGAAAGGCTTAAACAGCTCGAAAAAGCCATCAGTGTGGAGGGGGTTAGTTCATATAGAGATATATTGTAATACCCTATATTTTTACGCATATTTATTTTTATGAAATTATGGAAAATGGGGATTAATTAAATTAAAGGGAGAAAATTTAAATTGTAATTAATTCAATTTTATGATAATAATTACTAGCGTGATGAGAGTTAGTAGTTATTGAAATAATATTATGGCCGAGGATGAGATACACGACAATTATGTTATAAATATTTGGGACGCGTATGAGTCGCGTCATTAGTATGTATTTGGGAGTTTAAAAGGTAAATTATGTTTGTATAACTTGGATGACTATTTTGAGTGCTCCAGAGTGTCCGTAAGGGTCGAAATAGTCAGAAAACAGTATTCGAGTATTTTATTTGGAGTTCGGGGCATTTTAACCCAAAACGACACCCCATAGGGGTATTTTGGTCTTTATGGATTTTTGGATAATTAAATGGATGAAAATTGGGTTTAATTAAAAAAATTTAGGGTTAGTGTCTTGTCAGTTTCAACCTATGTGAGAAAGAGAGGAAAAGAGAGAGAGAGAGAGAACCAAGGAAGAAGAAGAAAACTCCATTAGAGCCCTACGCCAAGAACTCAAGTTTTCACACCAAAAAGTACACCAGTGCGTAGATCGTGTCAAGAGGATCGTTCCCATATCAATTTCAACCCGCGAATCAGAAGTTTATTTTAAGGCAAGTTATTATCTTGCTCTTTCTCTTAGCATTTATTATTCTTGTTAACATATGTTGAGGTTTTAGAATTATTAATACCAAATTTGGTTTACCTATGATGAGATTGTGCAGAAATCTTAGAAATTTGATGGGGGTTTGCATGTAGAGGATTTTTCCCCTTATTAGGAATGTGAAATTTTGTAAATTAGATGTTAAATCACGAAATAAAAATGGAGTTTTAATAGATTAATAATTATGGATTTATGTTAATATGACTCATAGGAAAATTTAGGAATTTGATGAATTTACTTAATGATTAGAAGTTTTTGACCCCTAAACTATGCTAAGAAGTGTTCTAGGTTGACTTAGAGTAGTTTGGAAACCTTTTACTTGGGTTGGAATGGGTTTAGGTTGAGATTAAAGAGGAGAAAATCTAGAAAAACGAACCTTAAAGATGAACGGGGCAACTTCAAAAATTTCGTTAGAAGTTCAGCTCAGGTCATTCGAACGACCTCGTTCGAACGAGACTTCTAACGAGATTCCAGTGAACCTTCTAACGAGTTTGGTAGTTCATTCGAATTGGGGGCCTTATTTCGAACGACCCTCATTCGAATGACCTCGTTCGATCGAGATTTTTTGGGTCTTCTAACGAGATTCCAGAATGACTCTTAAGGCCCGATTTTTATTTCAAACTTCCCGTAGGCCTATTTAAATGAGTGTTAGACCAGTATGAATGTTGAGTGACTTAAAATTTATAATTATTAGTGAGTGGAGAATATGTCGACCCTCAAAAGGTATGAAAATTCATAGAATTAGAGAGATGTGAAAATACAAGGGAGAATACATACGAATAAGGTACGGGGTATAATAGGGGATATATTATACGTACTGCGAATATTAGGCTGCGGGAAAGCCAATGAATTTATATAAGTTGTGTGTATGCTTATTGCTCAAAATATTCGGTGTATGACATACCTAGTTACTGGTTATCGAACGGAGGTTAACGTGTTGTGGACGATCGGATCTTGTGTGACTTAGGTGGATTTAGAGCCGTACCACTAGAGCATGGAACCTAGGTACGGGCTATCCGTGAGAATGATAGTGATAACGATCGTATGGTTGTGTAGGTATGTGCGTAGACAATCGACATGGGACTATGTTCACCTCCAATAGGTGTTTGTGTTTCTATTGGTTCTCGAGAGATTGAACCTGTTGTCCACTATGCATGAGCGTTGCAATAGAACTAGATAGCCGAGTATGCGTAGCACTTCTCAACCAGGGGTGCAATATTGCTATATATATATATATACATAAAGAGAATAATGTGTGTATACCGAAATTCTATTTGGTGTCTTATGTTGATGACTCTATTTTTAAATGTGTCCTTATGGTATTATCAGCTGGGCATTTTGAAGAATATGAGAATAAAATAAAGTAATTCTAAACCTATATCGAAATCTTAAGGACGTCGACTTTGAGTTATTTAGGGAGTCTTTCCAGCATAATAGTATGTACTTGGTAGCCAGTCAGGGTATCATGACTAGTATGGGCAGTTAGGTTCGTTAGGCATGCACACTAGATCGAGGGGTAAGTATCTTAAGTGAGTACACTAAGTTAACTTGAATAATAATTGTGCTAATTGAATCAATTTAAGCACTTGACATTTTAAACTATTTTCAACTCGGGCTCTCACCCATTTTTCTGCATATTTTTCTATTGTTCCATTATTTTTAGGTGCCCAGCCATAGGAAAACCAGCCTTAGGAGACTCTATTTAGTTGCCGTGCTGTAGCTGCTGTGGAAGCTGCAGGATAATTGCTAGTAGACGACTCAGCCTATTTTCCCATTTTTTGTTATCTATTCTGTTAGACATACCGTCCTTTCTTCTGTTTACATTTATAGATTTAGTTGTTTTAAATTATCTCTTAGATTTGATATCCTTTTATTGGATTTTTTGTATGGGGTTGTATCTGGATGTGTTTTACTCCAGTTATTTATTTTACTTCAGTTAGACTTTATTTATATTACTGTGATGCATGGTATTTGTTGGTATTCTTTTTTATTTTAGTTAGTGACAAGATAAAAATTTGGACATCGCCATTTTTAAATATAAGGTGGTTAGTTTTTATTAAATTAAAATTTGAGTTTTTGAAAGTGATGCATTATTTGAACCAACTTGATATTTTGAAATTAATTAATTAAGGACTGATCACCCGGTAATTAATTAGGCGGGGTGTCACAGGAGGTATCAGAGCATCAGGTTCTAGTGTCCTTAGGATCTATACGACTTATTATGTTTTCGCGTAGCATCCTTTGATATAGAGCCCTATATTTTAGGATTGTTGTACTCTTCATACGTTTTACGTTCTTCTGCTATTTTGAGAATATAACTGTAGACTTATGAAACTTTTCTCTCTTTTCATATGCCTCCTAAACGTGCACAAAGAGTTCCCAGGGATGCCCAACCAGATCCTCAACCTGCACCTGCTCAGGGTATGATTAATTCCGCTGAAGTGGCCGCCATTGTATCTTAGGCGATAAATGATGCTTTGGCAATAGTGCAACAGGCACCACCTCAGGCACGGATGGTGGCTCCAGTTCAGGCCCAAGCTTTCCCGTCTGCTTGGGAGCGTGTTAGGGATGCCTTACAGAAGGCGCATCCTCCGAAGTTTTTAGGGATCTCCGATGTAGTCATAGCGAGCCAATATAAAAAGGACATCAAAAGGCATTTGAGGATACACGAGTGAACGGAGGTACATAGTCAGATTTTGGCCACGTTCAAACTGGTGGGGGCAGAACTGCAGTGGTGGGAGTCCATCACCACCACTGAGGAGAGAGACACACTCAGTATTTGAGACTTTTGGGTGCGGTTCGACCGCAAGTACTTCCCTTCGGCTGTCTAGACAGAGATGAGTCGAAAGTTAACATATCTGAAGCAGGAGGGAACGACCGTGGCAGAGTACGAGGAAGAGTTTACTAATCTTCTCAACATTGTATCGAGTGAGATCCCGATAGAAGAGAAAAAGATTCAGCGCTTCATGGATGGGTTGACATGGAGGATCCGCCAGAATTTAATAGGCAATCTCTCCTTGGTCACCTATTCACATATGGTCAATGCAACACTACTCCACTGCCAGGACCACCGCTTCCACTTGTCTGAGGTTAAGAAAGTGGGAGAGTCTAGTCAGCAGGGTAGGGAAGGAGGGAATGGTGCTGGTGGGGCACAAGCAGTTCAGGGTCAGCATAGGCACAGTGACTAGGGTTCCCAGTAAGGGGATCCTCAGAGGTTCAGGTTAGGAGGTTTTAGACATGGGCAGGGAGGCTTTCAACATGGCCATCAGGGCCAACACGACCATCAGGGCCAACAATAGGTTCAGTAGGGCCAAAATGGCTAAGGGGGTGGTAACGACCATCAGGGCTGGGGACAACAGGGACAGAGGGGGGACCCTTCCCAGGGAGATGTTTCGTATGTGGCAACACTGGCCCCAAATGCCAGGACTGCCCTCAGAAGGGTAGAGGCCAGTAACACCAGCAGTGTGTTCGTCAGAAACTCTAGAGACTGTTATTTCTCGTAGCTCTCCCACCCATTCTAGCCACCCCAGTTCAGTAAGGGCAACTTTAGTATGGACGAGTCTATAATCTGCACAAGGCCGCAGTCCCGCAGGACCCGCCAGCGATTGAGGGTATGTTTTCTATCTAGCGAACTTTGGGGCGCATTTTATTTGACACAGGATCCACACACTATTTTATTGCCACGGGGCTTGCACGTACTACGGGGTTATTTGATACAACAGAGGGTACGATCACTTATGTGGATCCATCGTTGAGTAGGGGTTCCGTTATTTCCTTTATTTGTCGGGGAGTGAATATAGAGATTAGGAGGTTTATCTTACTCGCTGACATGCTCGTATTAGACATGTTCGATTATGACGCGATTGTGGGTATGGATTGGCTTGTCAGGTATAAGGCCATGATTTATTATTTTAGTAAGAGTATAGTTTTTTTCATACCCGGGCAGGAGATATTCCTTGTGGCAATGCCTCACTTCGAGGGAGAATCGTCCACTCATTTATATTATATAGAGGAGGAGACCTCTACGGAGGTTGTGGTACCACTTAATTCGATTCCTGTAGTTCGAGAGTTTACTGATGTGTTTTAGGAGATTCTGGGGTTACCACCGAGTAGAGAGATAGACTTTGTCATTGATTTAGCGCCAGACACTCGACCGATAGCTCGCTCACCTTATCGTATGGCTCCAACAGAAATGAGGGAGTTACATGACCAGATTGAGAAGTTGTTGGGGCAGGGGTTTATCCGTAGGAGTACTTCACCGTGGGGTGCTCCCTACTATTCATTAAGAAGAGGGATGGATCATTAAGGTTATGTGTTGACTACCAAGAGTTAAATAAAGTCACGATACAGAATAAATATCCGTTGCCTCGAATCGATGACTTATTTGACCAGTTAAGAGGAACAGCTTTCTTCTCGAAGATTGATTTGAGATGGGATACCATTAGCTACATATCAGTGAGCAGGACGTGTCGAAGACTGCCTTATTGACGATATATGGTTCCTATGAATTCAGGGTTATGCCTTTCGGGCTAACCAACGCCCCAACCATGTTCGTGGACTTGATGAACAGGGTGTTCAGAGAGTTCCTGGACCCGTTCGTCATCGTATTCGTAGATGACATTCTGGTTTACTCGCAGGCCAAGGAGGATCATGCCAAGCATTTGAGGCAAGTTTTGCAGACACTGCGCCATCATAAGTTGTACGCAAAATACGATAAATGTGGCTTTTGGCTGAAGGAGGTACAGTTTTTAGGGCATATCATCTCCGATAGAGGGATATCTGTGGATCCGGGGAAGGTGTCAGCGTTGAGGGAGTGGGGACAGCTCACGACACCCACCGAGATACATAGTTTCTTGGGCTTAGTCGAATAATACAGGAGGTTCATTTGAGGGTTTTCGAAGATAGCGGATCCGTTGACACACCTGACTCGCAAAGGGGTGCCATTTATCTGGAGTGGCGCCTGTCAGTTAGCCTTTGATGAGTTGAAAGATAAGTTAACCTCAGCACGAGTGTTATCATTACCCAAGCCGGGAGTATAATATCTAGTCTACACTGATGCGTCCTTGTTAGGACTCGGAGGTGTACTATAGTAGGAGGATCAGGCTATAGCTTATGCTTCTCGTAAACTTAAGCCTCACGAGAGGAACTTCCCCACCTATGATTTAGAGTTGGCGGCGGTGGTGTTTGCACTTCTGATTTGGATACATTACCTCCTAGGGGAGAAGTTTCGTTTATTCATGGACCACAAGTCATTACAATATCTCTTCATGCAGAAGGAGTTTATATGCGTCAACGTTGGTGTCTTGAGTTTGTGAAGGATTATCAATTTGATATTTAATACCACCCGGGGAAGGCTAATGTGGTAGCAGATGCGTTGAGCCGTAGGCTAGTCGGTGAGGTGGCCAAGGTGCAAAAAGCAAAATAGAAAAATTTAGGGAACCAGGATACGATGGCTCGATCGTTTATATCTGTGATGACAGTTACTCCTTAGATTATTATGGGAGTAGTACAGGCTCAGGCAGATGATCCGTTCTACCAAAGTCAGATAGTAAATCTTCTAGCCGAGGGGGCTGAGTCTTACACCGTAGGTTCAGATGGGAGTCTATGTTTTAATTGGAGATTGGTTGTTCTCGAAGGTGAAGATTTGCGACACAAGGTGATGACAAAGATGCATGATTCTCGATTTATGATACATCCCGACGGGGATAAGATGTACCAGGATATGCGTAGACAGTAATGGTGGAGCGGGATGAAGAAGGATATTGCAGAGTTCGTTTCAAAATGTGCCACTTGCCAGCTAGTAAAGGTGGATCATCAAAGATCGGCGGGACTTATGCAACCATTAGAGATTCCTATATGGAAATGGGAGAGCGTTTCCATGGACTTCATCACTGGATTAACCACATCGCAGAGGGGTCACGATTCGATATGGGTGATAGTGGATCGGCTGACCAAGGTAGCCCAGTTTCTGCCAGCCAGGACAGACTACACCACGGGACAGTACGCCCAAATATTCATAGCAGAAATAGTGAGACTCCACAGAGTTCCTCTCAATATCGTGTCTGACAGAGATAAGGTGTTTGTGTCTCGATTTTGGGAGAGGTTTCAGGAGGCGTTGGGTACGGAGTTACGACTGAGCACAACTTATAACCCATAAACGGATGGTCAGACCAAGTGAACGAATCAGATATTGGAGGACATGTTACGTATGTGCATCATTGATTTTGGAGGAAGCCGGGAGCCATAACTTCCACTGGTGGAGTTTGCCTATAATAACTCCTACGAGTTTACTATCGGTATGGCACCATTAGAGGCACTATACGGCAGACCTTGTCGTTCCCCAGCATGTTGGCTAGAGGCGGTGGACAATAAGTTACTTGGTCCGGAAGTGATTCAGGATACTTCGGCGAGGATAAAATTGATATGGAGCCATATTCGAGTTGCTCAAGATTGACAGAAGAGTTACGCTGATGCCAAACTGTATTTTTGCGAGTTCAAGATTGGAGATCAGGTGTTACTTTGGGTGTCTCCTATGAAGGGAGTTATGCGTTTCGGGAAGAAGGTAAAGTTGGCGCCTAGGTATGTAGGGCCATTCCCCATTATCGAGAGGATTGGGCCAGTTGCTTATAGACTTGGGTTACCGGAGTACTTGCATAGAGTCCATGACGTGTTCCATATCTATTTGCTGAGGATATTTCTTTGAGATGATTTGGCCCACACCCACATTGCGTTGGAGGAGATAGACTTACAGCCTGATTGCTCCTACGAGGAGGGGCCAGTTGTTATTCTGAACCGTAGCGAGAGGAAGTTGAGAATGAAAATAGTACCACTAGTACGTGTTCAGTGGCGGCACCATAATGTTGAGGAATCAACCTGGGAGCGCGAGGATGACATGCGTGAACGTTATCCAGAGTTATTCTTTCCAGGTATATATATTCTTTTCCGAATTTCGGGACCAAATTCTATTATTAGGGGGAAAGTATGTAATACCCCGTATTTTTACGCATATTTATTTTTATGAAATTATGGAAAATGGAACTTAATTAAATTAAAGGGAGAAAATTTAAATTGTAATTAATTCGATTTTATGATAATAATTACTACCGTGATGAGAGTTAGTAGTTATTGAAATAATATTATGGACGGGGATGAGATACACGACAGTTATGTTATAAATATTTGGGATGCGTATGAGTCGCGTCATTAGTATGTATTTGAGGGTTTAAAAGGTAAATTATTTTTGTATAACTTGGATGACTATTTTGAGTGCGCCAGAGTGTTCAGAAGGGTCGAAATAGTCATAAAACACTACTCGGGTATTTTATTTGGAGTCCGGGGCATTTTAACCCAAAACGACACCCCATAGGGGTATTTTGGTCTTTAGGGATTTTTGGGCAATTAAATGGACGAAAATTTGGTTTAATTAAAAGCATTTAGGGTTAGTGTCTTGTCAGTTTCAACCTATGTGAGAAAGAGAGGAAAAGAGAGAGAGAGAGAGAACCAAGGAAGAAGAAGAAGAAAACTCCATTAGAGCCCTAAGCCAAGAACTCAAGTTTTCACACCAAAAAGTACACAAGTGCGTAGATCGTGTCAAGAGGATCGTTCCCATATCAATTTTAACCTGCGAATCAGAAGTTTATTTTAAGGCAAGTTATTATCTTGCTCTTTCTCTTAGCATTTATTATTCTTGTTAACATATGTTGAGGTTTTAGAATTATTAATACCAAATTTGGTTTACCTATGATGAGATTGTGCAGGAATCTTAGAAATTTGATGGGGGTTTGCATGTAGAGGATTTTTCCCCTTATTAGGAATGTGAAATTTGGTGAATTAGATGTTAAATCACGAAATAAAAACGGGGTTTTAATAGATTAATAATTATGGGTTTATGTTAATATGACTCGTCAGAAAATTTAGGAATTTGTTGAATTTACTTGATGATTAGAAGGATTTGACCCCTAAACTATGCTAAGAAGTGTTATAGGGTGACTTATAGTAGTTTGGAAACCTTGTACTTGGGTTGGAATGGGTTTAGGTTGAGATTTAAGAGGAGAAAATGTGGAAAAACGAACCTTGAAGATGAACTGGGCAACTTCAGAAATTTCGTTAGAAGTCCAGCCCAGGTTGTTCGAACGACCTCAGTCGAATGAGACTTATAACGAGATTCCAGTGACCCTTCTAATGAGTTTTGTAGTTCGCTCGAAGTGGGGGGCCTTCGTTCGAACGACCTCGTTCGAACGAGATTTTTTTGGTCTTCTAACGAGATTCCACAATGACTCTTGAGGCCCAATTTTTGTTTCAAACTTCCCGTATGCCTATTTAAATGAGTGTTAGACATGTATGAATGTTTAGCGACTTAAAATTTATAATTATTAGTGAGCAGAGAATATGTCGACCCTTGGAAGGTATGAAAATTTATAGAATTAGAGAGGTGTGAAAATACAAGGGAGAATACATACAAATAAGGTACGAGGTATAATAGGGGATATATTATATGTACTGCGAATACTAGGCTGTGGTAACGCCAATGAATTTATATAAGTTGTGTGTATGCTTATTGCTCAAAATATTCGGTGTATGACACACCTAACTACTGGCTATCGAACGGAGGTTAACGTGTTGTGGACGACCGGATCTTGTGTGCCTTCGGGGGATTTAGAGTCATACCACTAGAGCATGGAACCTTGGTACGGGCTATCTGTGAGAATGATAGTGATGATGGTCGTATGGGTGCGTAGGTATGTGCGTAGCCCATCGGCTTGGGACTATGTTCGCCTCCAATAGGTGTTTGTGTTTTTATTGGTTCTTGAGAGATTGAAACTGTTGTCCTATATGCGTGAGTGTTGCAATGGGACTAGATAGCCGAGTATGCGTAGCACTTCTCAACCAGGGGTGCAATATTGCTATATTTATATACATATATATATAGATATGTATACATAAAGAGAATAATGTGTGTATATCGAAATTCGGTTTGGTATCTTATGTTGATGACTCTATTTTTAAATGTGTACTTATGGTATTATCAGCTGTGCATTTAGAAGAATATGATAATAAACTAAAGTAATTCTAAACCTATATAGAAATCTTAAGTACGTCGGCTTTGAGTTATTTAGGGAGTCTTTCTAGCATAATAGTATGCACTTGGTAGCCAGTAAGGGTATCATGACTAGTATGGGTAGTTAGGCTCGTTAGGCGTGCACATTAGATCGAGGGGTAAGTATCTCAAGTGAGTATGCTAAGTTAACTTGAATAATAATTGTGCTAATTGAATCAATTTAAGAACTTGCCATTTTAAACTGTTTTCAACTCGGGCTCTGACCCGTTTTTCTATATATCTTTCTATTGTTCCATTATTTTTAGGTTCCCAGTCATAGGGACACCAGCCTTAGGAGACTCTGTTCAGTTGTCGTGCTATAGCTACTGTGGAAGCTGCAGGATAATTGCTAGTAGATGACTCAGCCTATTCTCCCTTTTTCAGTTATCTATTCTGTTGGGCCTGTCGTCCTTTCTTCTGTTTACATTTAGAGATTTAGTTTTTTTAAATTCTCTCTTAGATTTGATATCCTTTTATTGGATTTATTGTATGGGGTTGTATCTGGATGTGTTTTACTATAGTTATTTATTTTACTTCAGTTAGGCTTTATTTATATTACTGTGATGAATGGTATTTGTTGGAATTATTTTTGATATTCGTTAGTAACAAGATAAAAATTTGGACATCACCCTTTTTAAATATTAGGTGGTTAGTTTTTATTAAATTAAAATTTGAGTTTTCGACAGTGATGCATTATCTGAACCAACTTGATATTCTGAAATTAAATAATTAAGGACTTATCACCTGGTAATTAATTAGGCGGGGTGTCACATATCTCTTCCAGTGAAGAAGGTAAGAAAGATATAGTGGCAGTAGATGACATAGCACATGTTCAAGAAGTGGTGCAATAATCCAATTTGGGTCTTTGCCTCACTAAATGCCAATCAATATGGCTATAATGAGAAGTCAAAGGTAGATAATTTGACTTTTTTATATCTTCTCTAAATTTAATATATGGGTTCGAAGAGCCTACTAAGAATATGATTAATCATATATTACCTTTATTTATAAAATCTTAGATAAATTAAATTCTAATTGACAAAACTATTAGTAGATAACGATGCAACTGTTAATATAATGCCATAATCCATGCTTCCCAAAATAAACAAATAAAACACCAAATTGGTTCAGATTCAAATAATTATCTCAAGTTTTGTTTGGAATAAAAAGTCGACCAATGGTGTATTTCTAGTTGATATTGCAGTAGGCATAAGAAAATCCAAAACCGCCTTCTTCATTATTGAAGGCAAATCAAGCATTAATGCATTATTTGGTAGAGACTGAATTCACTCCAATAAATGTATTTCTTATTCTATGCATCAAAAGCTGCTTTTGACAAAAGAGGATGGGATTATGGAAAAGGTGGAAGATGATACTTTTCCTTTTCACACTAGCTCCAATTATGTGGAGGCAGAGCTTTATCAAGAGAATATGAGACCAGTAAAGGCAGATGCTTTGGTTCTAGAAGCATCAAACGGAGAGGTCTCAGATGAGGCTTAGAATGCGTTAATTTTTTGTTTAATGGGATCAACTGAAGAAAACAAAACATTTGTTTAATGGATAGCACACCCATTGATATTGATCATGCCAATAAAAGTCTGGTTATTGTTTTGTACAAATTCAGATATTTTGAACTTAGCACCAGAATTAGTGAGGAAACGACCATTAATTGGGTTGATTGTGCATTTGAAGAAGATATGGAGGATTAAAATCCTCAAGATAGTTGTGAATTGGAAAGCCCACCAATAAAATATGAAGATATTATTGTGAATCAGTTGGATCCTTTTATAGAAATCAATTTGGGAACCAAACAAAATAAGAGAGTCACTTATATTAGTGCCAACGCTAGTAAAGAAGACAAGCAGTTGGTTATAGACCTTTGCATCAGTACAAGGATTGTTTTGGTTAGGAATTTGATGAGATACCTCGATTAGACAAGAAGTTGGTGGAGCACAGACTACTAATCAAAGAAGGCTATAAACCTATCAAGAAATTGTCGTGGCAAATGTATCTAGAAGTGACACCCAAAATAAAAGAGTAAACAATGAGGTTTTTAAACATTGGATTGATTCGAATTGCTAGGTATATTAAATGTCTCTCTAATACAATGTTAGTAATCAAGAAAAATAACAAACTGAGAGTGTGTGTTGATTTTTGAAATCAAAATGATGCCACTCAAAAGGATAATATTCAATGCCAATAGTGGATATATTGGTTGATAGATCAGCTGGTCATGATATCATGTCTATGATAGATGGTCATTCTGCTTATAACAAAATGTGCATGAACGAAGAAGATGCATATAAAACTGCTTTTAGGTTCCCTATTGAGAAAACTAAGAGCCCCAAGATTTTTAGAAAAAAACACCACCAAATTTATCTTTACAATTTTTAATTTACTTGCACCAATTTAGAAAATCACAAGTGCTGTGTAAAATAATTTACCAATTTTAGTCTTTAACCTAAGTTTGCATCTAGGTGAGTATAAGCAAGATAAAAATAAGTAAATTACAACACGATGATATACGAGGAAAATACGCAATGGAAAAAACCTCGAACGGTCCAGCCACACAAGTCCACTTCGATATAGGTAGTTTACAAGACCAATTTAGACTTACTCTCAGACTCAACGCCTTCAAGACTTGATGCCCTTCTTTCATCCTTGTAACCTTCTTTCTAGTCACTGTTGGACACCTTTTAATAGCCACACAATGTAGGCACTTTCCCACATCTCGATATCCCATCGATCTTATTTGTCTCGTGACCAGTCCAACCACTTCAAAACACCAAACATAATGATTACAGTATAAAGAGAAAATTACTTTGATGCAAAACATGGAGATCCCAAAATGACATATGTATGTATGGTTCTTAAATCTCAAATATGGGTGTAAACAAGGGTTTTAGTTTGGAATATTTTTTCTCAAAACACACACATAAACTTGGAGAGCCTTTTAAATAAGTTTGAGAACTTAAAAAACTTGGAAAAATCTCACAGAAATCTGTTACTCCGTACTCCTATTTATAGGAGGTTTTGAAAAAATGGGATAAGCTTGAAAAATGAAGTTTACAATCGAAACATGATGTATACTCGATGTCGCTTTATCTTTGGTTGCTACAGTCTTTAATAACAAACAACTGAAGTCCTAACCTATGGATCAAAAAGGTTTTGTCCAAATATGGAATTAAGGCCAATACATAAAAATTAACTCGATTCAGAAATTTTTCATTATAAATATTCCCTTTGGCTATTTCAGGATAAAAACTCAAAATAAAAAACTACTGGGCTGTCAAGCTCACTAGGACTCAAACCCCAGCCCTAAAAGGAAAAAAGTACAAACGTTTGACCAAAATAAAATGGAGTGGATTTGATCTTGTGTAAACCTTTGTCGCATTGTTATTAACTTGCACACTTAAACACACATTCAAAAGCAAAGAGAATACAATAATATATAAACTACATATGAAAAATCCTCCCCTTTTGTCTAATCATCTCTACCTAACAATGGAAATCTCCCCTAAGTTAAAGATCTCCTCCACATAAAAAGAGTTAGATACCATTTTCTCCTTATTGTTCAGGGACAACAAAGAATAAGGTGAACAATAATAAACCAATAAAGAATAAGGTGAACAATAATAAACCAAATCTCCCCCACAATGTTAAAATATGGAAACTTAAGGAAATAAACTATATTATGCAATGGTGCAAAGCAATCATGCAATGATAAACAATTTGGTAACACAAATACAAATAATCCAAACTACGAACAAATGATATCAACTATGATGCAAGCATTTAGGAATAAGATACCAAGATGATCATAACACATGCCAAAATAAATAAAAGATTAATCATAAGGCAAACATGGATTAAATGAAAAAGCAAATACTCAAAACACAAAACATGCCATGTATATAACCATACATATACCAATGAAGCATAACTATATATAGGTATAAATGACCAAAAGCTTTACACAGTCGCATAGAATCAATGTGTCTAAACATGGTGGGACAAAGTGAAGGGGCGTGAACTAGAATAAGAGAAAATGACCCAATCACTAAAAAATGTCCAAGTAGTTCTATTTGACCGCAATAATTTATCAACATTCGATTTAGCCTCACACGTCAAATAAAGAACTCAAAAGGACAAACAAATACATTGCACACTTGCCTAGTAATTTTTATGATTCTTGAATCAATAGCGTCAGAATAATTAAGCGCAACTAGGACTCATTTTGCAAACCTATTGATCTTCAACTAAACACCCTAAAAGATATATCATTTTCACTCTCATTTTTTAAAGATACCAATTTAATTGAAGAATCAATGAAATAAAATTTGTCCTTGGCACCTCTTACTTTTTTAGGCTCTTGCCAACGGTGGTCTTTCACGTAAGGAAAATTTCTCCCTTTGTAGACCTTTCCCATGCACACTCAAATTTTTAATAAATGCACAAACTCATTGGTAATTGGTTATTATATGTGCAAATTACCCAATTAAATAAATATGTATAATGACAAGAATGTTAAGATAACATCTCACATAGCTCATGTAACATATGAAATTAAAATCCAAAAGAGCTCGTGCATGTGTGTGAGGAGGAATATGCATAGTGAGTCCATTATGAAAGTCATTTTCAAACTACTCCATGCAAGCATGATTAAAAATAATCTAATCATTAATCTAAGCATTGAAAATCTTAATCAAATGTCCTAGACACATGAAAATGAGGAAGGAAGTGGATTCAAACACACCAATATGCCATACAATATGTGTAAAACCAAACTACAAATAAAACAAAAATCTTTTTGAGAATAATTTTCAAAATGACTCAAAAGATAAACAAAATATTTTGTGTTTTCCTCAATAATACCCAAAAAAGAAAAATTTTAAATACGAAAGGATAAACATCATATAACTAGCAAGAAGATATAACATGAAGTACAAAAACTAGTGTATGAAATCATGCAAACACAATCAACCATAATATATAACAGAAAAGTATCATGTGCAAGAATTCGAGAATTAACTAGTCTCACATTTAGTGCCTCCAAAACAAATTTCTCAAATCAAATAAACGAATATCTAAAGCATTGGGTTTTGGAAACCATGGTGACAGTACATTTAGACTTTCTAGGACCTTTTCTAATATCATAGGAAAATTCTCTAAGGTGACATTTACTACCACAATGTTAATCTGTGTAAACACGAGGAATTTTGGGTTCACTCTCTTAAACAAATATTGGTCTTGGCTTTGGGTTCAGAAGCATTTGTATTATTTAAGACACTGCCAATATTACTTGAGTCTCTTTGATCGTCTTCTAACTTCTAAAATCTAGACTCAAGCAAAAACTTAGACTCTTTAACATTTAGGGACTCCGTCTTCATATTTTTAATAAGTCCTAGAAGGTTATCTTGCTTCCCCTCAATCTATGTGAACTTATCCCCAAGTGCCTTCTCACATGCACTCAAATCTTTTATCGATTTATCATTATCCTCAATGGCATGTTTATTATCCCTAGAAACTTTAGATTCCTATAATTTTTTTCTAAAACACAAAATCTACACTCACTCTCTTTCTGGGAGACTTCTAAATTACTAAAATCACAATTTATTTCCACGATATTCTCACGAAGGATATCTCTTTGAGTCTGAACATTTCGTAAAAAATCAATTTCAGTTTTAAAACAAAAATTTACTTTTCAAGATATTTAATTTTTTTCAAACCCCAAATTCAAACGAGTTAATTTTTCTGCACGATTATGAAGGGCATTAAACGCATCTCGAATATCAAAATCATCCTCATCGATAAACGCATTAGATAACTATTCAATCTGATGACCCATCGAGAGAAACAAACAAAACTAGAGAGAGATAAACACCTAAATAATCCTAATTCGATATGAAAAAATGGATTTACACGATAACTTAGTGTTCCTACTGTGATACCAAATTGAGAAAACTAAGTGCCCTTGTAGAGAAATACACCACCAAATTTTATCTTCATAATTTTTATTTGGAGTGTTTATTATTTACATAAATATTTAGGAAACTTTTATAAAAAAAATTCAAGGGTCTGGAACGTTTTTACTTCAGAAGAAGAAATTTTTCTAAGTGTAGAGGCGAAGAAAAAAGTTATGACGTCATTCGAGGGAGATACGCCTGTTGTTCGAGCGACATTGACATCTCGCACGAAGTCATTCGTACGACGTGGCATTCCGTTAGAGCGATAACTTCATTTCGTTCGAGCGACGTGCCGCCTTGATTTCTGTATAAATAGCAGTGCTCATTCTACACGATTTTCAAGTCTTTGACACTCACGTTTCTACAGAACTACTACTTATTTTCAGACTTCATTTTTCGTGTTTTTTTAACCTTTTTGATTCACAAAACATTTCCAAACATATATTCGAGTCTTATAACCCTAGATATTATTGTTCTACTCATTTGGAGTAATCTTGAGTAGAAGAAGGTTGTTCTCTATTGCTGAATTGGAGCTCTTACGGGATCTCTTGCTGACAACACCGACGACAACGAACCGACGCCTGCGGTTATTCATGTGTTACTGTATTTCTCTATAATTGTAATTTGTTACAAATTATAGTGAAATAAAAAATGGTTTTGCCCCTTTGGAGGATTTTTTCCTCATATTGTGATTGACTGTGCATGCTTTGTTTGATTTAATTTAGTCTGTCACAATTTGTTTGTAAGAGTTAGAATTTTTGAGATAAAAAAATTAGAATTCAATTAAACAAGTAATCATTGATTTTTGGCGCACTCTCAAGTTGGTATAAGAGCCTATTACACAATTATACAGAGTAATATTTTCCACAAAATTTTTCTAGATATCAATTTTTGGTTTAAAAAATTAATTTTTGAAAAAGCGCACTTTTAATGGAAAACTTGTATAATTTAGTGCCAATTTTTGACGGGTCAAATTACACATATTAGAAAGCCCGTATGAAATATCACTTAAAGGCCATTGAAGAACGTGTTTGGGTTGTGTGTGATAAAGGGTGAACGCCTCCCACTGTCACTGTAGATAAAGTAAATACTGTAGGGGTTCTCCCCACCAAGGGGATGGTTAACTTACTCAAGAAGATTGATTGGCTCATAAAGAAAGAGAAGGAACGCTGCCCTGTAGACCCACCTCGAAGATTCTTCACAGAAGTGGCTTGAAGGACCCAACTCGAAGATCTTTATAGAAATGTCTCCAAGGACACATCTCAAAGATTCTTCCCAGAAGTGGCTCTAAGGACCCAGTTCGAAGGATCCAATTCGTAGATCAAAGTCACTTGGATGACAATAGTTTGTAATAAGTAATAGAATACTGTGTCACTTACTTTATCTTATAAATGTATGCTGAGCGAGGTTGCTTGGTACCCACATGAGACCATGCCTGGAAGGTCATGGGAGAGCTAACATGCTCTATCGAACAACTTCCCCTTGGGAACCTCGCAGGGATATGGTCTGGAGGATTGAGAACAGTGCAACATTGGGAATGCAGTTAACCAACCCTCTTAGCACACTTGGGCAAAACTTCATTCAGAACAAATGGTCACTCGAGCCACTTCAACCGAGCTACCTTAGTGCTTACCCGCTCGAAGGAACCTCCTCGAGGTACTTCTACCTTGAACTTTGGGCCCAAAATAAATCTTAACCAACACATAGAGGCTAATACACTCGATCCACCTACCAGTCGAGCAGACTCGAAATAGATACAGGCCCGCTTGACTGATGTGACCAAATATTTGATAGGGCCACTATTTAAACCACTTTCTCACGTCATAACGTCTGGCATTTAGGGAATTAAAAATGTAGCACTTAAGTGGGTTTATCCCTAGGATTGCAGGCCTAGTTCACCAAACCTGAGTATTTAGCCATCCTCAAGTAAGCCTTAAGCTGACATGTCACATCGCTTATTAACTCCCACAATGATTCCAGCTAATAGAATGGTTTCCCACCTAAATTATGAGATCCCATGTATTTAATGCAATATCTTGTGCATTTAATGCACCGAATCAAACCGATCGCAAGAAAGCTCACTCGAGCAGCCTTGCCCCCATATATATACACCAGATGAACAAGTTAAAAAAGAGAGAAGTTTTCTAAGCCTAGAAAATCTGCCCAAATTCTTCTACAGTCGAGAATAATCGAGAAGAACATTAACTCCCCACAACCATCTAATATACTCATAATTGAGCATTAACTGGGACTGAAGTTCTTGCCTTGCCCTCATTGTGCCCAGAGTTCTTGTTCTTTCTCCCTCTGACCATGCTTCCTATTGGTCCCATCTATTTATTGCGCTTGTCATGGATATTTTATGTCGATAGGCTATTTAATATAAATCTGAACATTGGGATCCCTTGTCTCTGACTCACTTGTGGCCATTGCTAATATTTAACGGTGTTAACCTCGGTCTTAATGAGGGGTTACGCCTCACTTCATATTAACTGTATTTGAAGAACCCACATCTTATATTTGGCAACTCCGCTGGGGAGGTATTCTCTTTTGAAAGATGCTAGAGGATAACACTGTTAGGTTTACTGAATTCGACACCATGCAGCTTGAAGAAGAGGCATACAACTCTGTGCCGCTTGAGGGGGTGAGAATGGTGAGAGCAGAGTCAAGTATGCCCAGTGCTGGCATCACAAAAATAATGCCCACACAAGAGGTAATGGGCCTGGCACAAATACAGGGACTGATGGGTTTATTTGCAGAGTTCATCAAAACTCCGTCAACTCAGGCAATGTTGGGAGTTCCCATAAGAGTGAGCTCCTTCACTACACCACCTGCAGTGATATCGACTCCCACTGTCATGGGAGGTGTGGCTGCACTCGCTTCTGATAACACCTTCCCCACTACTTTACCACCCATGGGCAGTGTTCCCCCTACTGTGGTTTCTCCTATGATGACGGGGTTAATGCTGCAAGGTGGGGGGAAGATTCAGCAGCCCCAGTTACAACGACTGACTAAGGAGTAGGCCCACCAGCTTTAATGATCCCGAAGGTAACAATACTGCTGCCAGCTAACCCTTCATCAGCTTGCTTGGAATAAATAAAGAAAAAGATGCTAAAGTTTATAGTTGTGTCTAAAGGAGATAGTTCTTCAGTGTACAATGACTTTCGTACCCCCTATCCAGAGGCATACAATAATGAACGCTACCCAGTAGGGTATATTCCACTAATTTTTGAGAAGTAAACGGGGAAGGGTGCTAACCCCAAGGTGCACGTGAAGAGGTTTATCAAAAGTCTTGGGGCCCATTACAATGACAAAAAGCTAAGGCTGAGGGAGTTTTCAAAATCCTTGACAAAGAAAGACTACACGTGGTACTCCCACTTGGCCCCAGATAGTGTAAGCTCTTAGGAAGAGCTGCACATTTTGTTCGTGCAAAAGTTCTTTTTGGCCGACGATGAGTTGACATTCACTCAGATAGAACGTGAGAAATAAAAGCCCGGTGAGGATGTTATGGCTTCCTTCAGGAGATTTCATGAACGCTCTCTGGATGTGAGAGCAGAGATGTGAGAAGAAAAGCTTTTATAAGTATGTGCAGAGGGTTTGCTGCCCGAGTATATATGTCACTTGATCAACGAAATGCGAGAGGACATGTTTGTGGCATTTTTAAAAACATCTAGGAATATTGCTTTAGTTATGAAACCCGTAGTACCCCCGCCCACCTTACCGAGTTTTCTAATTGGGACAATGATCACCTCAAGGAAGGGAATACCCTAGAGGGTCAACTATACAGATGATGAAGCCAAAGAAGAGAACGATGGCGATCGAGGAGGTAGAAAGGGTAGAAACAACAAGATAAGGTTTGAGGATGAAGAGGACCCCCCTGAGCTACCCTGCACGACAGAACCAGCTTTGAACCCTTACGATCTCATGGTCCACGATAAAGTATGCAGGCTGGTTAATGTCAAAACCTCACAACTCTTGCAGGAGGACAAAGATAAACCTCATTATTGTGCACTCCATAATAGGGTAAATAACCCTACCAAGGTGTGTTTCTCACTAAGAAGGTTGGTCGATCACCATGTGAAGAATGGGGACATCGTATTGCCATAAAATAATGTAAACGATAACCCTCTGCCATCTCATGGGGCCCATATGGTTAGCACTTTTGATGAGGAGGCTGAGCGATTGATGTTAGGACAGTGGCTCGAGGGAAGTGACTTTTAAGGATCGTCGAATGATGGATTCAAAGGGTCTTTAGAAGAGTACACCTTCGAATTAGCTCACCTCCATTTGGACGATGGGATTAAAGGGGAAGAGGACTAAGAGAAAAGAATATATGATCCCATTAAGCGACTCAGTAGGCAGTTGTGAGCCTGCCCTTTTGAGGAAGTGAACGCAGTAATAGCGTATGATGTGGCTGCATATAGAGACGTGGAGGAAGTTTATGAGTTGGAAGACGACTGGGTAGATCCATCGATTGAATGTAAAGCTGTTGCTTACTCGCCAAAGTTTAGTTAGTTCTTCTATCAGGCTAGCCCTCATGAAGACTCCCGATTAGAGGTCGTGGGAGCCATCAGAGATCGCAAAGAAGAATATGGCTCTGCACTTAAAATGGAAAGGACCTATGGCTAAGCTCGTAAGGAGGTATCTTTCAGAAGTCACATTCTTAGAGGCGGATAGACTGATCAGGTATCTACACAATAGACCCTTGTATGTTATGGCATTAGTAAATGATTGTGTTTTCTCGCGAGTCATATTGGATGGAGGGGCGTCCATCGATATAATTCCCATTGGATCCTTTTACGCTACCAGGCTGACGAAAATAAGGATGGTGCCCCATTCGTTGGCAATATCAGGGTATGACAATAAGTCTTCCAAATCGATGGGCTATGTTAATGTGGGCATCATAATAAGGAACATAACTTCCTACATTAAATTCTACATCATGAACTGTGAGTCATCATATTAACTGTTGGTGGATAAGGTATGGATGCACAACCACGTGTTGGTACCCTCCCCTTATCATCAATGTGCTAAAGCAAAACATAAAGGGTAAGGATATGGTGATTCGAGCTACCAATAATCCTTTTACAAAGGAGGAGGCCCACATAGTGGACGCAACTTTTTATACTGACTTAGCCAAAGAATCTACCACGGTAATAAGATATATTGGGGGATAAGGATCCCGTCAACTAGAGAAAGGGTGCGGGCACCCGTTCGAACGATTATAACTTATGAAGAAGAGCACGAACTGAGAGAGATGAGGCCCCCCTAGTCTATCAAGACAGATCTGTGATGGAATGACCCCACGCATTGACCCTATTGAGAACCAAGTCCAAACGCAATGTGTTCTTAGTAGGCGAACAGTGAGAGAGGTGGATAAGAATCATAGGAAAAGGCATTTTTAGAAGCAAGTGGATAGGCAATGCAAGCGGGTGGTCTTGCCTAATGACAGAATTATATATAAGTTATGAAGGTATGAGCGGGCAGCCGAGAATCTAGACGATGAAGCTGACCTGGTCTATGAATGCTTCCTAGTGGTTGACCAGGGGCAATGCCCGGTAACTGTTAACTCTGGGGTACAAGAGTTTGTGTTGGAACAAGAAGAAGAACTAGAATGCATGAAGGATATCCCTCGACTTTAGATTTAAGAGGTGGAAAAGATCGACTTGGCTAGAGTGGGCGTGGAACCAAATCCTATTTTTATCTAGAAGGACTTGGAGGGAACTCCCCAGGGGGAACTAATCAAGCTGTTGTTGGAGTTCAAAGACGTCTTTGCGTGGAAGTACACCGAGATGCCAGGAGTAGACCAGGAGGTGAGTTAGCATAGGTTAAAAGTTTTGCTCTCAGCCATTTCAGTGAAACAGGCCACTCGAACGTACAAGATGGAGTTATACCTAAAGACTAAGGAGGAGGTTTAGAGGTTAATTAAAGATGGTTTCATAGTCCCGATCCAACATTCGATCTGGATCTCTAGCATTGAGCCCGTGGGAAAGAAGGACAAGAGCTAAATTAGAATATGCATAGACTTCAGAGATCTAAATCAGGCGAGCCCGAAGGATGAATTCTCTTTGCCTTCAATTGATAGCTTGATCGATGCAATAGAAGGCCATGAGATGTACAGCTTCATGGATGGCTATATGGGATATAATCAGATAAAAATGGATCCGATCGATGCAGAGAAGGCCTCTTTTTAAACGTCTTTGGGCAATTTCATATACACAGTCATGCCTTTCGAATTGAAGAACGCAGGGGCTACTTACCAGAGGACGATGATGGATATTTTCCATGACCTTTTTCACAAGATTGTGAAGTTTTATGTTAATGATTTGGTAATTAAATCCAAGAAGGAGGGCTCCCACCTGGATGACTTAAGAAGGGTGTTCACTTGCTGCAGGAAGTACAAGCTAAGGATGAACCCTCTCAAATGTGAGTTTGAGGTAATAAATGGGAAATTCTTAGGGTTTGTGGTAAATCGCCAGGGGGTACAAATGGACTTGGACAGGTGATGGGCCATCCTTGACATGCCAAGACCAAAATTAGTGAAAGAGTTAAAGAGTTTTCTTGGCAAGGTATCCTCTCTAAGTTGGTTTGTCCCAGTGTTAGCCGAGGTGACACACCCCTTGATGGAGCTGCTGAGAAAGGGTATGATGCTTGCATGGGAAATAATACACTAAAACACCATCGACAGGCTTAAAGCACTCCTCACTTCTCCTCAGACAATGATCCCCCTAAAGGCAGGTATCCCTTTACATTTATAGCTTACATCAACCGAATGATCTATTAGGGCCTTTTTGGCCCAAGAAATGGAAGGCATTGAAAAACCTGTTTATTACTTGAGTAGGATCATACACGGGACTAAGGCCAGATCTACTAACATTGAGAGACACTGTTTAGCCCTTGTATTCGTAGCGCAAAAAATTAGGCATTACTTGTTATCATTCACAGTTCATATTATAACTGGGTGTGATCCTATAAAGTTTTTTCTTGCTATAACTGTGTTGATAGGCAGAGCAACTCGATGGTTTTTAATCCTCTCAAAATATGATCTCAAGTGTGTGGTCCCGCGGGCCATCAAAAGCCAGACGTATACAGATTTGTTGGCTATCTTCCCATCAGGGGCGTTTGAGCCACCTATTGAAGAGCTCTCGGGGGATGATCTCCGGCCAATTTCATGGCCTCCAGCTTTAATTAGTGGATTATGGAGTTTGACGACTCTACAATCGAGAAAAAGGGGGTGATGGAGTCAACCTACGAAGAAATGGTGAAGAAATCCATTTATCTTTTAAGTTTGAGTTCAAATGCTCGAATAATGAGACTGAATATGAAGCACTGGTCCTGGGGCTTCTAGAAGCACTGCGAAGAGGTATCCAACTCATAACAATTAAAGGGGATTTTAACTTGGTGGTAAAATAAGTAAGAGGGGAGTTTGCGTTGAAACACTTGAGTCTGGCACCTTACCGGACGTTCATCTAGTGACTTATCGAACAGTTTGAGGTGGTGAAAATCAAGAGGTACCCTCGAATAATGAATAGACATGAGGACGCCTATGCAACCATCACGTAAAAGATTGGCTTTATGGGGAAATCAACTATTGTGTGAATAACAAAGAGAATGGCCCCCTCAATGGTGTTAAAAATGCTACCCTCAGAGGATAAAGATGACTGGAGGGGTGAGTTCAGAAAGAAGCTGGAGAGGGGTGAAGGGAGACTCAACTTAGCCGATTTGGCACAGTACTTTGTTACCAGAGGCAACTTATTTTATAAGAACAAAGGAGGTTGGTTGTCCCGGTGTGTAGATCCTGAGGAGGCCAAAAGAAGACTGAGAGAGGTGCATAACGACAGTTGCGAAACCACTGAGATTCCTTTGTATAGGTGGATACAACGATCAGGGTATTTTTGGCATCCGATGAGACAAGAAGCCGTCGCAGTGCAAAAAGAAAGTTTAAAGTGTTTCTTATTCTATTAGGCAACATAATGTAATTTCATTGGCAGCCGCAAGATTGGATACAACCCTATATGTATTTCTTGATAGACAGAGTGATGTTGACAGACAAAGAGGATACTACCAAGATTAAAATGTGAGCACCAAGGTACTTCATACAAGATGGGCAGTCGTACCGGAGATGCTATCATGACAGGCCCCTAAGGTGCATAAGAGGAGAAGAGGCTGAAGAAACATTAAAACAAGCTCATGAACCAGGTCATATTAGAGGAGTTAAACTTTATGATCAACTAATGAACTTAGGGTATTTTTAGCCTTCGATGGTAAAAGACTCGACCGAATTCGTTCGAAAGTGCAAGGCTTGCCAACTACATAGGAATATAATTCATGCTCCCTCAGTGGACCTGCACTCCCTCTCTACACCATATCCGTTTCATACTTGAGCTTTCAATTTGGTAGGGGCCATAAACCCCTCATCGTGAGGGAAAATATAGATTTTATTCAAAATATAATGTTTCCCGAAGTTGGTAGAGGCAATACCGCTCAAAATGGCCACGACAGTTGTAGTAGCTCGATTCATGAAGGAATACATTATTTGTCATTTTGGTATCCCAAAGATGTTTTGTTCAGATAATAGTACCCCCTTCGTGAACAGTGAGGTACGCCTACTAACAGAGAAATACTCAATCATCCATCACAAGTCAACAACAGCATACCTGAAGTGCAATGGGCAGGAAAAGGCTACTAATAAAACTTTAGTAAACATTTAGCAAAAATATTAGAGGACTTTCCGGGCATGTTGGATGATAAGATCCCCGAAGTATTATGGGCTTATCGAATGACAAAAAGAAAACCAACGGGATACATGCCATTTTCCTTGGTATTTGAGGCAGAAGTTGTTGTACCGATCGAGCTCGAGGTACCCTCCGCTCCATGCTCCCTCATAGTCGTTACGTATAACTCGAATCCCTAGAGTAACATAAGGATAATGCCACGAAGCACTTCGAGATATACAGAAAGCAATTGTCCAGATCTTACGACCAGTTGGTGAGGTCGAGAAAGTTTAAAGAGGGGGACTTGGTCCTAAAAGCATGCACGAGGCATATCAGGGGTTTGTCATTACCCAAATTTAAGGCCAATTGGGAAGGGCCTTATATCGTTCGAGTTGCCCATGATTCGGGTTATTGCGAGATATCTAAGCTAGAAGATAATGTTACTTTCAAATTGAACAACAAGCGGTTGAAGATCTACTACGTTTAAATGTATGTTTTGCCAACACTTTTGTTAATTATGCTGTAACTTTTATTTTTCTTATTTTTAAAAAAAAAAGAGGGATGTAAGTTTTGAAACATTTGGGTTTGCCTATTTAATATAGCTTCCAGTAATGTTTATGCGGAAGATGTTAGGTCACCACTTTCTTTTATATAATGAAGTTTGTCTTCTTTGTCATGTACGATGTGATTCGCATGATTGTAATAAGTCTAGCCAATGTTAAAAGAAAAAAAAACATGCAAAAACAAAGGAAATGGGGGACGACAACAATGTTTCTTTATTTTATAAAAGAGATGATTGTGGTTACATGCATGCAAAGAAATTTAAAATCCCAAAAATGGCAAACATGAGTAATAGAAACATACAACAAAGGAGGTAGGGGCTGTCCAAGATAAGGTGAAGGTTCGCTGATCCAAGAAGCCTATGATGATGTTGGGAAAGAATATGCACAAGGTTGCCTTGGTATGAAATAAGATGAGCCAAGTCTTTCGGACGAAACTCCATCGCCTGATGAACTGACTTAACCTCCTGCTCCTTCTTAATCATCTCGGCCTCCGCATGATCAATGGCTTCGCGAGCCTCCTACACCTCTTGTTTAGACGCCACCAACTTGGTCTCCAACCCCATAAGCTCTTCTGAAATAGCCACCTGCGAGCGATGTGAACTCTGGAGATGATGATATAGGGCGGACAAGTTAGCCTTCTTAAAACCACAAAGTAGCTCCACCAACCATGACATGGAAAACCCTTCATTTGTGAGCACATTAACTCTCCCCAATAAAGTCTTGATGGTATCAGGGCTAATAGACTCGAGGGGAGTGTTGAGGATTTCTTCCAAGACCATAGTGAGCTCGAGAAAGCGATAGGCCATCATCCCAGGAATAGGCTGAAGGCAACGAGTGATAAAAGTTGAGGGAAAGCGGAGAAATAATTTCTCGATCAGTAAGCGGGGACCCTCAGTTAAAATATAAGGGAAATTGGTCAAAGTTTGCCTCACCAACCCGTAGGGGATACCTCAGGGGGTGCACCCTAAAAACACTATCACTTGCGTAAGGGTGCTGAGTATGCGAGGCGCTATCACTCGCCTGAAGCTGGGGAGCAAGCACTTGGGGCACATCACCAAATTTAGGGGCCGCCTCTTGAGCCTGGACAACAGGGGCCCTACCCAAAGAAGCGAATTTAGCTAAGGTCTTCGCTTGTACCATCTCCTGAGCAATAGGTTCAACTTCGAGTCTACGGGTCACGGGTTGGTCGACCTCCACCTGAAATAAAAGAAATAAATATAGTATGAGAAATAAAACAGGAAAATCATACACAAAACATCTTACAAGTATGGGAGATTATGGTAATAATACTTGGTCCACCTAACCCTCAGTTATAGGAGATTATGCCAATAAGACTTGGCCCTCCTGACCCTCGGTTATGGGAGATTATGCCAATAAGACTTGGCCCTTACCCTCGGTTATGGGAGATTTATAAAACCCAATATTACTTGGCAAAAATTAACAAGCTTACTTGTAAGATATAGGTGGAAGAGAAAAGTACCTCTGGAAGCCGCTCGCTAGAAAACTCGCGAGTGGACATTTCTACAATGTCTTCCTCCTCAATCAGATGAGGAGCCACCAAAGGATGTTGACTTTGGGGGGAAATCACTTCCCCCCTACTTCAGCAACCCGCCCCTGCCCGTCCTCCCCTCGACCCATCCTAGCAAGATCGGTGCCTTCCTTGTTCAGAATGGAAGGTCCGAACACAGATACAAGCATTTGGTCATTCGATGGAAGGGGAATCGAGGGATCAGTATGAACAAGTACGGGAGCCTACAACATAGAAGTTAGAAGTTAAAATAACAAGTTGAAAGAGCAACAACAGCTTAAATATGTAAGGAAAATAAACTCATAATAGGCAATGAAGAAATGGGCAATGGGGAACTTGGGTATATTCTTAGTATCTCTCACATTAGGAACATCCCTCTCAAGGCCAGCCTGCTCGTGCAAAAAAGAGGGATAAGGGGAATAGCTGCTACTAGAGACAGACAAAGAATCAAATATAACTGCCGCTAGGGGAAATAGGAGATTACATGCGAAGTAGTATGGGAAACTCTCTTGAAAGGATGATCCTCTCCAACATCATCATGCGTATCACCTCTCACATCAACCTGAAAAAAGAGACAAAGGCAGGATAAGAGCATAATGAAGTTATTAGCTTGAAAAGAAAACAAGAAGATAAATGTTCAGAGCAAGAGGGATTGAGGGGCTTACTTCTTTCTCCAGTGCATCTTCCAGAACCTCATAATCTTGGGTAGGCGAGGAGGGTTTATAAGGAGAAACCATTCTCCTCAACCTACTCCTTCGAACCAATGAAGTTTCCTCCTCCTCCTCTTCTTCTTCTTCTTCTTCTTCTTCTTCTTCTTCTTCTTCTTCTTCTTCTTCTTCTTCTTCTTCTCTCTACTCATCCTCCTCATCTTCATGATCACCACCACCAATATCTATAGCAGCATGTTCCTCGGGTAGTTCCTCCCCGCCGGAATTAGACTCCTCCTCCATAACGAGCTTAAGAGGACTGGTCGCCTTTCTTTTCTTCCCACTACCAGCAGTACGAGGAGCATATGAGAAACCCTGAGAAGCCATCTGGGTTGACATAAACGCCCTGTCTTATTCACTAAAATTCTCCCAAGTTTGGAGAAGTTGGTCAAACATTGAGCTCACCTCTTAGACGACTTTGGGATTGAGGGTATTGTCAGTCGGAGGCTTGGGGATGGTTTTGAGTTTCTTTAAAAGCACCTTTCGGGTGGCCCTAACTGCTGCCCTGGACGAGATAATGCATGGGAATTCAGTTCTTTTAACTGGCCTCGAGGGACCAGGGGAAATGGGAACCTCGACTGGGAGGGAGACTTTCTTCTTTTTCACAAGTGCCTAGTCCACAGGCTCTACTGGGGGCAGTTCAGAGGGAACACTGGTGTTAGCAGTACTACGAGAAAAAAATATGATGAGGTGGTGAAATTTCTTAAATTCAACTCAGTGGGTGGGAATCTCTTAACTTCAGGGTATCGGAGTTCCTTCAAAATGTTCGTTTGAAAACGAACCAGTTGTTCTACCAGAAAACGTTCAGATACATAGCTGACCTATTCTCCCGAGCCTCATTTCTCAGGACCATGGGATTGGTCGGATAACTGGAACATAGACTTACAACGGAAGAATTCAGATAGTTAGAACATGTAAAAGAAATGTTTATGGGTTTTTCATGGGTGAAATGACTCAATAAGGGGGCTCCTTGGTCATAAATGAATCGAATGGATACACGATGGGGCCTGTAAATAGAATAAAAAGAAGACCAATTTGTGTTAGAGGACAAGTAAGATGGGATTAGCAAAAGGGGGATGTTGTTCTCAGGAAAATTCCTAACAAGAGCTTCATTAATAGGGGCAATGGGGCGTTCTTCCTCAGCAAAAAATTCCTTTATAAAAAATTGAACCACCCCAATATAGGGGAGAGGTAAGAACCTTTCCACTCCATCGATCAAAGAAACGAGGGGCTTCTTAACACTTTTATTCTTCCAGAAATAAATACGGGGGATCCTTATGGGCTGAGAACCGTGGTAATTACCCGTAGGAGCATAGTTGGGAAAATGGGCATAAAGGAAAGTTTTTAAAAGAACATTGTTGGCATAATTAGAAACATCAAACCTGTCGATGATCCGTGCAGAGTCCGCCGCCACATGGTCCAACCAAGTGTACAAAGAGCAAAGAACGATAGCAGCAAGGGGGAGCTTCACGCCGCTTGCCATCCAAACAACCATGTTGATTAAGTGCTTTTGGGGGCAGTCGTAGGGCTTGCCCGGAAGATAAATTTCAATAGCATCACCCAAATATAGCCCGCCAACTCGATTTTTGAATCAAAGCCTTTTCCTACTGGGGGATGTTCAAACACCTGATTCCCTCGAGGGTTCTCTTTGGCTGCCTCGCGAACCCTAATAATAACTTTCTCTTTGATGAAATAAAAATACCGAATCACTTCTGAATAGGTTCACTTGTTGTAAGTGATCATACAATCATTTACCACCACCTCAAGCTCAGCCCTCAAAGTTTTCTCCTCGTTGGAGATGGCCTATTTGAAGAATGTATCAAGACCAGTAGCTTCCAACCCTAGAAGCTCACAAACGTCTTCCAGGGTGACGGTGAATTCACCCCACGTGGCCACAGAGCCACAAAAGTGTGTGACCTATGGCTCCAACGAGAAATCATCAATTGGAGAGCAGTATTATTTTTGGCAAGGGTAAGATCACCCAGCCAGAGAGAGAAAAGAGAGCAAGAGAGACCAACAAAAGCTAACTGAACATATTACTTGGAATGAATATACTCCGTTCAAGGGCCCAACCCCTCATAAGCACCGGAGGAGGCTTCATACTCCACCTTCGAATAGGGGAAATTGCCTCGTTCAATGCAAAAATGAGTAACAGTAATGGTGGGGATATATGAAAAGTCTTCATCATCCCCACCCTCCTTCATTAGCAGGTTTGGGTCCTCAGTTGGAACTAGTTCACCAGGAAACCTCTCTACCGTCTGCCAGAAGCGGTCTTCCTCACCAAAGTTTGGGGCATGACGGTAGCGCGCCCACTGGTGTTGACGCTCTTGAGTATCAGGAGAAGCACTCTTGGAGGATTGGGTTCGTTTCACGACAGGTGCCATGGAAGTGTAGAAAGAAGGGCATGAAAGGTCAAGTCGGAGGAATAAAATAGGTAAAGATAGAAAACTTTTGCAAAATCTCAGTACAAGAGAATAGAAACCCAAAGGTGATTGTTTAAAATGAGGATAACCCTTTCTATAGGGGCAACACGGACTCCAAAAGACAGAAAAATGACGACACTTTGGAAAACATAAAAATGAAAGGTTTAGCTTACATTGCTATTAAGTATGTACGGCTGTATAAAATCAAAGGTTGCAATGATGACGCTACAAGGGGGGATGCACGATCTGGAAATGTTGTCTACACGTGCGCACCCTGGGGTTACCGCGTGTCATAATACGGAAGAGCAAATGACAATTCCATTTAAAGCGACACGCTTGGAGTCTTGTCTGCCTTGGGGAATGAAGAGCTTTGGGGAGAATTTAAATAAATATCTTCATTTTCCTCGAGGAAAAGACTGAAGATTAACAAAGGGCTTCGTACAGATATTTCTTCATGCAATAAATAAATATCTTTATAAAGGGGCAAATGTAGGGGGCGTCCCCACCAAGGGGATGGTTAACTTACTCATAAAGATTGATTGGCTCACGAAGAAAGAGAAGGAATGTTGACCTATAGACCCACCTCGAAGATTCTTCATAGAAGTGGCTCGAAGGACCCAACTCGAAGATTCTTCACAGAAATGGCTCGAAGGACATAGATTGAAGATTCTTCGTAGAAGTGGATTGAAGGACGCAGTTCGAAGGTTCTAATTCGTAGATCAAAGTCACTTGGATGACAATAGTTTATAATAAGTAATAGGATACTATGCCATTTACTTTATTTTATAAATGTATATTGAGCGAGGTTGCTTGGTACCCACGAGGGACCATATGTGGAAGGGCATGGGAGAGCTAACATGCTCTATCGAACAATCTACTTTTGGGGACCTCGCAGGGACATGGTTTGGAGGATTGAGAACAAGCCAACATTGGCAATGCAGTTAACCAACCCTCTTGGCACACTTGGGCGAAACTTCATCCATAACAAATGGTCACTCGAGCCACTTCGGCCGAGCTACCTTAGCGCTTACCCGCTCGAAGGAACCTCCTCGAGGTACTTCTACCTTGAACCTTGGGCCCAAAATAACTCTTAATTATCACATAAAGGCCAAACCCTCGAGCCACCTAACAACCGAGACGACTCAAAATAGATACTGACCCGCCTAACTAATGTGACCAAATATCTGACAGGGCCACTATTTAAACCACTTTCTGATGTCATAACGTCTTGAATTTAGGGACTCAAAAATGTATCACTTAAGTGGGTTTATCCCTGGGATGTTAGGCCTAGTTCACCAAACCTGACCATTTATCTATCCTCAAGTAAGCCTCAAGATGACATGTCATGTCACTCATTAACGCCCACAATGCTTCCAGCCAATAGAATGGTTTCCCACCTAAATCACGAGATCCCATGTATTTAATGCAATATCTTGTGCATTTAATGCACCCGATCAAACCGATCGCAAGCAAGATCACTCGAGCAGCCTTGCCCCCATATATATACACCAGATGGACAAGTTAAAAAAGAGAGAAGCTTTCTAATCCTAGAATTGCTGCCCAAATTCTTCTACAGTCGATAATCACCGAGAAGAACGTTAACTCCCCACACCCATCTAATACACTCATCATTGATCATTAACTGGGCCTAAAGTTCTTGCCTTTACCTCATTGTGCCAAGAGTGCTTTTTCTTTCTCCCTATGACCACGCTTCCTGCTTGCCATGCATATTTTATGCCGATAGGCTATTTAATATAAATCTGAACATTGGGATCCCTTGTTTCTGACTCACCTATGGCCACTGCCAACATTTAATATTTAACGGTGTTAACCTCGGTCTTGATGAAGGGTTACGCCTCAATTAATACTAACTGAATTTGAAGAATCCACATCTTACAACTACTTTAAAAAATGTGTCTACATGGATTGAGGATGAATTTAAATGGAGCACATATAACTCATGTGGGATTAGTACAATTTCTGAAATTTCACCCCGACGAGTTTTGATGCATCGTGATGTGTACCACGTCTAAAGAAGCATAGGATGTTCTTCAACTTACCCATGAAGGCACTAATGCAGTTAAAGAGTCAATTTTGTAAAATTTAAATACACAATTTGAGATAATCACCATGCTTGAATTTGAGTGTTTTGATGAAATCTATGCACGCTTATTATATATTATTAACACTAGTTTCAATTTAGGTGAACACATTTCTGCTGCTAGAGTAGTTAACAAGATTTTGAGATTGCTGCCTAAGCGTTATATCCCTAAAGTCACTGTGCTAAATTCTGTAGGAAATATGGGTAGTCTGAAATTAGAAAAATTGGTAGGAGACCTCCACACTTATGAAATTGACATATTTCCTAATACGATAAGATCAAAAGATAAAGGGGTAGGACTTAGAGCCCAGACTAGGAAAAGTGAGGGGTCAGCAAGAAAGAGAGGAGAGTCATCTAGGAGAAGAGAGGAAGAGTTAGTTTGATTTTGACTTAGATGATTTGGCCTTATTTGTAAAACATATCAAGAAGTTTCTCAAATTAAAGAAAAATGGCAATTTCAAAGATAAAAAGAATTTTGAGAAAAATAAGTTTGAAAAGAAAAATGAAAATGATAAAAAGGAAGCGCTTAAGAAAGATGAGGAGATATCTTATGAGTGTGAAGGTACATAATGAATTTGAGTGTCGTACTAGGTTGCGACATCAAGGCAAAGTCAAAGCTACTCTTAATGTCTCCCTTATTGGCGATAATGAGGTCGAGTCGGTGGATTCTGGAGACGAGTCACCATGCGAATATAACTTCACTGCATTCATGGCTAGTCATGTGAGTACTGACAGTGCTCCTCACAACGATGAGGATGTTACTTCACAGGGACACCTCGATAGTGGAAGCGATGTGAGTGAGGGAGAGGATGCTGCAAGTGAGAGCAAGAGTGATTTATGACACGCGTACACTGATTCTTTTAAAACTAAAAAGTGTAACAAAACGTTTGCACTTAGTATAGTTGCCTTAGAGAAAGATTTAGGAGAGACGAGAGTGATGAGAGAGATTCCTCCATTAGCACTACCTTGAGAGAAAGAGAGACTGTTTGTGTTGAGAGAGAGAGTTTGTATATATATAGAGAGAGTCAGTTTGGTGAGAGAGAAAGATATTTAGAGAAAGAGAAAGGGGACTTGACCAAGCAGGTGGATAATCCTACGAGTGAGCTTCAGCCTCCATGGACACTCGAAACAATTTCAAGACCTTGTAGCCCAACTTACTCATGACTTTGAGATGGCCAGGGAGGTCAAGGTAAAGATAGAGGATAGATCTAGAAAGATGGGAAAGATGATCCTCGCCCCTCATTTGGGTTTTGGGGAAAGTCATGGAATTAGTTTTTATGGTGCCTCCACATCCCAAGTGATACCAGAACCAGTTCCTGAGTTTACTACGAATCCATATGGCCATCACCAAAAACCTCGAAGAAGAGTTCGACTAAGAAAATCAAACCAAGGTCAGTCAAAGATTGTGTACTTTTGTACCTACTTCAAAATAAAGGTCCACCTTAGGGATTTTTTCTATAGTTTGGGTCGGACACGACATACATTTGCTCCACCACATTCCACTAGAGATTTTTCAAGTCTTTGAGAGCAGGTTGACTAGACACTTCTAATATTATGACTAGAGCCAACAATGACAAGGGCAAACAGAAGGTTACCTCATCTTGGGTGCCTAAGCACGACACAAAATCCCTTGTCGTTCATGTTTCTCTTAAAGTACATAACACTCCTCAGTGGTATTTCTATAGTGGGTCTTCAGGCACATAAAAGGTGATGTATCATTTTTTACCTACCTAGAGGATCGCAAGGAAGGTAAAGTCACCTTTGTAGATGGGAGAAAATCTAGCATAGTAGGACGAGGTACTGTAGGGATACCAAGATTTCCTAAGCTCGAGGATATTTTATACGTCAAAGGTTTGAAAGAAAACCTTCTTAGCATTAGTCAGCTATGCGACGCTGATTTTGCAATAAAGTTTGATCATAATGAGTGCAATATTAATGATCAAGTCGATAAACTTATATTGCAAGGGGTGAGTACAGAAGATAATTATTATGGGATTATGCCCAAGTCTTCATTTGTCTGCAACAACACCCCGATCACTCCTATGGATTTGTGGCATCAACGTCTAGGTCATGTGAATTTTGAAGATTTTGAGAGATTAGATAAAAATGACCTAGTACGTAATTTTCCATCACTTAGAAAATAGACTTTCGTAGTATGTGGACCCTGTTAGTTAGGAAATCAAGTCCGTAGCCCTCATAAGAAATTGAGTTCCATTACTACTTCACGAGTGCTTGAGTTGATACACATGGATCTTATGGGTCCTACTCATACTGAGAGTTTAAGTGGTAAGAGGTATATCCTTGTGATGGTAGATTATTTCTCTCGTTACTTGATTATAGGTTTTTTGAGAGAGAAATTCGATGTTGTGGAATTTCTCACGACCAAGTGTCGTGTCCTGCAAAATCAACATGGAGTCACTATCAATAGGATACGTAGTGACAACGACACTAAGTTTAAGGAAGCTAAAGTATATCTTTACTGTGATAGTCTCGAGATCAAACATGAATTTTCGGCCGTGAAGACTCCTCAGCAAAATGGGATTGTTGAAAGGAAGAATCGAATGATTCAGGAGATAGCTAGATTTATACTTCTAGGTCGTAGCGTTGCTAGGAGATTTTAGACAGAGGCGTTGTCTACCACATGCCACACGATGAACATAGTTTACCTTCTTCCACACACACTTAAGACGCCCTACGAATTGTGGACTGGAAAGAAGACCAACCTTTCATAGTTCCGTGTCTTTGGGAGTAAATACTACATCGGACGAGATAGAGGGAAATTAGGAAAGTTCGAATCCCGGTGCAATGAGGGAATATTTTTAGGATATTCATCGACTAGTAGAGCATATCGGGTTTTTAATCTGCGTATCTCTAAGGTTACGGAGTTAATAAACGTCACCGTGCAAGATGACGAACATACGACATCTGTAGATTCTAAACTTTTATGTAAGAATGACGCACTTTCTACTGATGATCCCATTGTGCCTCCCACACCCAGAGTAAATCCTATTTATGATTTAGGGGACACTCCTACTTAGGTTTTCAAGAGTCATGATCCTACTTCAATTCTAGGAGATCCCACCCTAGTGGCCAAGACTCGTGGTCAGCTAGAGAACGTTATTAGCCATGTTTGCTACACGTACAAAGTCGAGCCAGAGAATTATAAGGAATCACTCAAAGATGAACATTGGATATGCGCTATGTAGGATGAATTGCTTCCATTTAGAAAGAATGATGTCTGGGAACTGGTCCCCCGACCTAATGAGACAAATATAATAGGTACCAAGTGGATCTTCAAGAATAAGATGTATGCGTCTAGTACTATTATCAAAAATAAGTCTAGGTTGGTCGCTCAAGGCTACACACAGATAGAGGGTGTAGAATTTGAGGAGACATTTGCTCCTATTGTGAGGCTTGAGTCCGTTGTCTTACTATTCACCATCGCATGTCATCTGCGCTTCAAGTTATATCAGATGGATAACAAGAGTGCCTTTCTGAATGGCATTCAATAGGAGGAGGTTTACATGGAACAACCAAAAGGGTTTGAAGACCCTATCCACCCTCATCACGTCTACTATTTGAGGGAAGCCTTTTATGGTTTGAAGTAAGCACCACGTGCTTGGTATAAGAGGCTTACTTCCTATCTCTTAGCTCATGGCTTCAAGAGAAGAGGAGTTAATATGACGTTATTCGTTAGGAGAGATGACGATGCTATTTTAGTTGCCCGAGTCTATGTGGATGACATAGTCTTTGGATCCACGTGCTCCTAGCATGTTCACCACTTTGAGGAGGAGATGGAGAGTGAGTTTGATATGAGCATGGTATGTGATCTTACTTTCTACCTTGGTCTCTAGGTTCATCAGTTAGAGGATCGGATGTTCTTCTCCTAATCCAAGTATGCTAGAGACCTTTTGAAGAAATTTGGTTTAGACTCTGCTAAGGATGCACGTATCCCAATAAGTACCCTAACGAAGCTTATCAAGGACACTTCTGGCAAGGACATAGAGAAAACCTTGTATTGGAGTATGATAGGTAGTCTTCTCTACTTGACTACCAGTAATCCCGACATCGCCTTTAGTTTTTAAGTCTGTGCGTGATATCAAGCATCCCCAAAAGAGTCACACTTACTCGCTCTTAAACATATTATCAAATACATGAGTGGGACTATCTCACTTGGCATTTGGTATTCCTTTGATACCAATGATTGTTTATCTGCCTATTCAAATGCCGATTGGGCTGGGGATACATATGGATGTAGGAGCACTATTGGTGGGTGTTTCTTCTTTGGTTATGCTCTTGTCTATTGGTTGAGAAAGAAGCAAAACTCCATCTCTTTATCCACTGCGAAGGCTAAGTACATAGACAGCGGGAGTTGTTGCACGCAACTCCTATGGATGGAGAAGATTTTGGAGGATTATAGGATATCACAGGACACCATGATTATTTCCTATGATAACACGAGCGTGATACACATATTCTGTAATCCAGTACAACATTAGCGCACAAAGCACATTAGGATACGTGATCACTTTATTCGTGAGCTTGTAGAAAAAAAGATCATATCCTTGAGTTTTGTATCTAACAACCTCCAAGTCTATATTTTCACGAACCCTTTAGATGCCCTTAGATTCCCTTAGAATCGAGAGTCTTAGGAAGTCTTTAGGAATTTGCACAGTTGACTAAGGGGTGGTCACCATGTCTAGAGTAGGATGCATTTTTCATGTTAATATCATAAGATTCCTATATCTATATTGTATCTTTTGTATCATTATTTGTTTTTGGTTTTTATTATTTTTTTGAAAAATTGAACAATCCAAAAAGATTTTTTTTTTGATTTTTTTTTGAAAAAGTCAAAAAGATTTTCGCTTATAATTTTTTTTGAAAAAAACAAAAAGATTTTTGTACTTTGTTTACACCGTTTATGGATGGACATTTAAGATAGCCATAGTCACAACTTCATTCCATATTCCACGTGACCGTTTGATAGTGATTTGAGATGCTAAATCATTTCATCCATGTGTTTTACATTGTTTGGAGCCTTTGAGATGTGATTAGTGATATATTCTACATGATTGGCTCATTATCTCCTTTATTGCACACATTCAAGGTATTATTTGAGTATTGTACTTATCTATAACATATTGGCTTAAGGAGTCCATCTCAATTCTGTTTATACAACGATAAAAATGTGATAAAATTTGACAAGAAAGTAGTGCATGTAAAAATCGTTTACCAGAGGATTTAATTGAAACAAAATATGATGAGTGAATCACGAAAAAGGGCCGCGAAAGTTATAAATTAACTCGTCGTGAAATCCACCGTTTGAAAAGAGCCCGAAAAAAATTAAGAAGGTAATAAAAAGAAAAATATGTCAGAAAGTGGGCCAATAGGTTTTAGTTTCATCACCTCAATAGAAAAATATAATGCCTAATTATTTATGAGGGAGTTTGGATGGAAAGAAATGAAAAACATGTTTGCACGTCCTTAAAAGTCATAAAAAAGCCTTACAACGTTTTCGACGTTATTGGTGTGGAAATCACTTTGAGCTTTGATTTGTTGATTTGATTGAGTCAATTTCTTATAATTCCACCATTTTTGCATCTAAGGAAGATTTTGAGTTCATTCATTAGGGATATCCATAATTCATCGTGCACATATGTTATGGTTATATGTATTGATTTTCCTGTCAAATTTATTTATATCACTACTTCCATTGTCACCGACTTGGTTGTTTTCGTGTTCTTTCACGGTGTGATTCTTTGTTGTATATTTTATGAGAAAAAATTTGAAAAATTTAAAAAGGGAAAGTTTTATTATCTTGTGACAATCTCCAGTTGCATTTGCTTTATGTTCTTCATATATGTCTATTTGGGGACATCATAAAAAGGGGGAGAACGAATTATGGGGGAGAATTTTTGTTTGATTTAATAGTGATTTTTCATAGAATTAATTGATACTTACTTTTACTTATCATTATATTTCAAACTATTGTGCATCATGGGTATTGTTTCTTGTCTCATGCATGTAGGAACTTAATTGAGGATTATTTTTTCACACCCTGATGATGACAAATTAAGATTGAAGATTTGGAGATTTGAAGATGTTGAATACATGTCATTTAGTATTTCCAATTTTTGGGTTTAATGGGGATATTAACTTATATGTCATTTGGTTTTTATGTTGAAGACATGCCATTTAGTATTTCCAGTTTTTGGGTTTAATGGGGATATTAAATTGTATGTCATTTGGTTTTTACTTGGGTAGCATAATTCGGATTTTTATGTATGTACCGACATAGACACAGGGGAGATTTGTAAGGACATGATTTTATATATATCCAAGTTAAACTCTAGGAATTTTTTCTGTGTCCTAGATCATAGTTAGTATGTCTGATATCGCTACATTCAGCATGCCAAACACGATTATACATGACGGCCTTGATCGGAATCCTTGCATCCATCATCTTCATATGTGCATCACGCAACATGCAGCGTACTCTTCAACCGTTCCCACTACTCCACTCTCGATTATGGTAAAATAATTTATTTGGAGTGTTTATTATTTACATAAATATTTGGGAAACTTTTATAAAATATTTTTAATGGGATGGAATGTTTTTACTTCGGAAAAAGAAAATTTTCTAAGTGTAGAGGTGAAGAAAAAAGTCTCTGACGTTGTTCGAGTGAAATACGCTTGTCATTCGAGTGACATACGCTTGTCGTTAGAGCGACATTGGCATCTCGCGTGAAGTCATTCGAGCGACGTGGCATTTCGTTTGAGCGACGACTTAATTTCGTTTGGACGACGCGCCGCCTCAATTTCTGTATAAATAGCAGTGCTCATTCTACACGATTTTCAATTCTTTGGCACTCATGTTTCTATAGAATTGCTACATATTTACAAACTTCATTTTTCATGGTTTTTCAACCTTTTTAATTCACAAATCATTCCCAAACATACATGTGAGTCTTATAAACCCTAGATACAATTGTTCTGCTCATCTGGGGTAATCTTGTGGTGAAGAAGGCTGTTCTCCATTACTGAATTGGAGCTCTTGCGGGATCTCTTATTGACAACATCGATGATAATGAACTGACGCCTTCGGGCATTCGTGTGTCACTGTAATTCTCTATAATTGTAAGTTGCTACGAAATATAGCGAAATAAAAAATGGGTTCGTCCCTTTGGGGGATTTTTCCTCATATTGTGATTGACTGTGCATGCCCGGTTTGATTTAATTAGTCTGTCACAATTTGTTTGCAAGAGTTAGGATTATTGGGATTACAAATTGGAATTTAATTAAACAAGTTAATCATTGATTGCTGGAGCACTCTTACTTTGTCTAAATATGAAATTAAGCCAATACATACAAGTTGACCCGATTCGAAAATTTGTCCTTTCTCCTGGTAATTTGGGGACCTCTGAATGGATAAAAATGCCACCTGGTTTTGTGAATGTAGGGGCCACATACCCAAAGGGATTGAATTCCATTTTTCATGACATGGTTGACACATTTTTGGAGTGTTATATTAATGATATACTTATTAGATAAAAAATAGTAATTCATCATATAACACACAATAAAAATATTTTGAAAGGATAAGGTTTTATCAACTTAAAATGAATCCTTTGAAATGTGCCATTAAAGTTTCTTTAGGAAATTGGTTATGGTATTTGCACACCAAAAGGGAATACAAGTTGATCATAATAAATCTAAAGGCATAATTGAAAGCAAAGCTCCCAAATACAAGAATGAGTCACAAAGGTTTTGGGGATAAGCTATTTTCCTTCGAAGATTGATATACAATGCAGTAGGAAAAGCTAAAGTGTTTTCTCCTTTCTTTAAGCTAAAAGTCCAAGAGGAGATGGATTGGAAAGAGGAGCATGAGTAGTATTTCTATGAACTCAAGATATACCTGACCAAACCACCTATTTTGACACCTCCAAGGGAAGACAAACCACTGAAGTTGTACATTTTAGCCTTGAATGCATCAATTGAAGTATTACTAACTATGAGAACTACTAATAACAAGATGTGTATTACCTTAGTAGGTATTTAAATTATTATGAATGTTGATATTTCATAATGGAAAATCTATATTTAATTCAGTACTTCTTTCCTATGAAATTAAGATATTATATATTGCCTAGAGAGGTGTTTGTCACTTCAAAGTATTAATTGATCAAATATATGTTTACTAGACCTATTTTGCATAATAGAATCAATATATGGTTGTTATATTGGTCTGAGTTTCCCCCGTATTATATACCTCAAAGAGGAGTAAAAGGCCAAGCCTTAGCTGAATTCTTAGCATATCATCAATGTGAGGATGAGTCAGAAGGGGATTATGAGGTAAGATATATATATATATATATATATATATATTTATAAGCCCATGAAAATTATGGTTTGATGGATCGAAGACTGTAATAATGTTAAGTATAGGGGTAGTTATTGAATCCTTTGAGCATATTAAAACCTAACATGGATACAGGTTGGAAGAGAATGCATGCTCCAACAATCAAATGTAATACGAGGTCGTGATAATGGGCCTTGAAATCCTTCACAGATATAAAGCTTTATTAGTAGAATTTTTTGATAATTCCCAACTGGTTATAAAATAACTAAGTGGTGAATGTAAAAGGATAAATTTTCAATGGAGTTAATTTGTATGTGTTGGCTTATTCTGGAAAAAACTATTTGAGTCATATGACAAAAGTTGTATTTGTGACCTTTCAGGCCTGTGACCTTTTTGTTGAAGACATAGCGATCAAGCCAAAGTGATTACATCATATGTCATGTTTCATGCCTCGTTTTTGTCATCAACGCCCGAAGGATCTCTCATGTATGAATTCATAGTTCATGTGAGCCGTGGGTATTTAATTATTGGGTTTTGTTAAGATATTTTGAAATGTCTTTATATTTTTTCAAGAAAATTTATCTGATTTTTAAAGTCGTTCGAACGAGATTTCTTAATTGTTAAAACGGGACATCTAATGAGGTCGCTTTTGGGTTATGCTGCTTTCTCGTTTGAAATGTCGTTCGAATGAGATTGGATGTCCATCGAACAATCATTGCAGCTTTGAAAAAGATGACAGTTTTTTCATTCAGTTTTCTCATGACCTCCCACTACTTTTTCCCAACCATTTATTTAGTACGGGAGTTAACTTTATTCAGCGACTTTTACATCTTCCAAAATAGATAAACCTTTAAGAAAAGTCAAGAGTATTTTTATTCTAAACTTATGGTTTAACTTTCAAGACAAAAACCAAGTTTACACCTAAATAGTTTCATGATCCAAGCTTTTATACAATATATGTTTTGAGATCATAGTTTTGGCATCGTGTTTGTTCCGTAGATTTCTACGGATTGTTTCTTGCGAAGGATTACATGTTCATAGGTGTACATATGGTGAACTCCATACGTTTGGTGGTAGCAGTTCCCCATCGGTGGACTCCAAGACGTAGGTGGACTCCTGCATTGTCACTAGACAGATGTGGAAGGAACGAAGAGCGTCAAGGCTTGTGAGGGCATCGAGTCATCGAGTAAGTCTTCTGTTGTGTTCTTGTATTAAATATATACTTAGTTGACTTCTGGATGGATCATTTGAGGTTTTTCTCATTGTGAATTTTTTTCGTACATCATGACGTTGTGGCTATGTATTTTATCTTGCGAATTCTCAATTAGACGCATGCTTAGGTTTAACAAGATGAAATTGGTTTAATCTAAAAAATGGTGTAATTGGTGTTTAATTAATTTGGGTAATTTAGTTTACTATAATTTAAGTGTAAGAAAAATTTAACTTGGAAAAATTTATGTTTAGCTTGGTTTGTATAAATTTGAAGTTGAATTAAAGTTCTGTTTAAGAAGTTAAAATTTGAAATTTGAACGGAAATTTAAAATTCAGAATATTTCATCAACCATCCATTTTGAAATTTAAAATTAGATTTTTTTGGGAACCTGCGTTACAACAAATGGTATCAGAGCTTAGAATTTAAGAACTCCCTTTCACAGAATACAAATGTGTTCATGATGGTTCATGATGGTTTAACCTTATACAACCAAGTGGCTTTGAATTTATTGTTCAAATTTGATGAAGTCACACTAAATTATGTTCTAAGATTTATAAATGAAGAAGCCAATGAAATTGCTCATAAAAATGCAGGTTTAAGCATGATGATAACTTCGAACCAAATTTAAAAGTTAGTGTCATTGATGGCTTATTACCACTACTACATAGGAGATATTCCTTAGTTGAAATTGATAATATAAATACTCATGAAGATTGGAGAAAATTATTAAATTGAATATCTAACTGACCTAAATATCAAGAGTGATAGGGTTGTCAGATTGAGAGCAACTAATTATGTTATGTATGTTGGGATATTATTCAAAAGAGGTGTTGATGGCATGATCCTAGAGTGCCTAAGTCAGGATGAAGGATTAATAGTCATAACATAATCCATGAGGGGATGGCCACGAGTCGGTTCGGGGATTCAGGTTTTAACTCCCCATCTCCGTCCCCATTAGAAAAACCATTCCCCGTCCTCGCCCCGTTCCCCGTTATAACGGGTTCAGGGATCCTCGTCCCCATTTAAAATGGATATCGGGTTCCCCGGGGAACCCGTTTTGATTTTTTTTCCTCTATAAGTACCTAAGTAAAAGTTACTTTAAATTACATCTCGATTAGAAAAGATTAAACACAACTAAAGTGCAACTCCAAAATCTCCAACATAGTTTACAGTTTTAGAACATAACGCACAAATCAAACAAAGTGCATTGTATATTTAAGTATACTTTATTAAATTATATAATTAAGTATGCATTGAATCTGAGAGATATTGTGAGCATATATGTATTTTTCTATGTGGCAAGTTTGTTGGAGGATTTGATGCAGAAACTATGCATGTATCTGAGGATTCTATCTTACAAACTTAGTAAGCATCATTTGAATACTATATAGATAACAACATTTAAACAATCAAAGTGTGCAACCCGGGGAGGAAGTGTGATTTTGGTGCGAGTTTCCATTGTTTTTATTTTTTACTATTTATTACTTATTCTAAGTTTTTAGGCATACAAAAAAAGAAGTTTGTATATGTAAATCTAGAATTTCTGATACAGTCATAATGCTAATCAAATTTGTTCTACAATTTTCAGCTTGTTTAAGCTACTTCCTAATCAGAGAACAGTTGAAATTGTAAATCAATTAAAATCAACTAACAGAAGTTTCTTAGGCATACAGAAAAAAGAAGTTTACCTTACAAGATGGCGTTAGGGAGGGAGAGGCAGCGGCGCTGCGGCAGCAGAAGGGAAGGGACGTGAGGCTGCGATGCTGCGACAATGAAAGGTGAGGCAGCAGCAGTGTGAGGATGAGAGGATGGAATGAGGGAGGGAATGAGGGTATGGGAGGGACGTGAGGATGAGGACTTTATGAGAGTGGTTAGAGAGAGCGGCGTGAGTAAACAGATTTAGGGTTTATTTTTTTTAGACGTTTATATACTTATATATTTATTATAATATAAATATATATATATATATATATATATATATATATATATATATATATATATATATATATATATATATATATATATATATATATATTTTATAATATATTAATAATTTGGGTAACCCTGTGGAGATCCGAGGGTATACCCGAAACTGACCTGAAATTTTTTAAGGATTTTTTTTACTCCCTGAACTCGATCCGATCCCCGAAATATTGAAGATTTTTTTTCGAGTAACCGCGGGGACCCGAAATTTCAGGGAAAATTTCCATCCCTAATGAGGAACTTTGCGAGGCTCATAGGGTAGAAGTTGTATTTGTGACCTTTTAATCCTATGACCCCTTTGTTTAAGACGTAGCGTCCAAGTCAAAGAGATTGCATCCTTTGTCGTCTTTCGTGCCTCGTTTTCGTCATTAATAGTCCAAGGATCTCTCAGGTATGAATGCATATTTTATGTGAGCCTTAGATACTTAATTTTTGGGTGTTAATATTTTTCTTAAGCTATTTTAAAATGTCTTTATATTCTTTCAAGAAAAAATAATTTGATTTTTCCGAGGTCGTTAGAACGACTTTCCCAGGTTGTTCGAACGAGATTTCATGGTCGTTCACACAAGACATCTAACGAGGTTGCTTTGCGGTTGTGCTACTTTCTCGTTTGAAATGTCGTTCGAACGAGATTGGATGTCGTTCGAACGACTGGTGCATTTTTTGAAAAAATGATAGTTTTTCATGCAGTTTTCTCATAACCTCCCACTACTTTTTTCCAACCATTTATGTAGTGTGATAGTTAACTTTATTCAGTGACTTTTCCCTCATCCAAAAGAGATAAAGCTTTAAGAAAAGTCAAGGGTGTTTTTGTTCTCTACTTACGGTTTAACTTTCAAAAGAAAAACCAAGTTTACACCCAAATAGTTTCATGATCGAAGCTTCTCCATAATATATGTTTTGAGATAATAATTTTGGCACTGTGTTTGTTCTGTACATTTATCTGGATTATTTCTTGAAAAGGATTCCATGTTCATTGGTGTACATATGGTGGACTCTGTATGTTTGATGGTAAGAGTGACTCATAGCTGGACTCTGAGACGTAGGTGGACTCCTATATTGTCAGTAGGCAGAGATGAAACGAACAAAGAGTGTAAAGGCTTTTGATGGCATCGAGTCATTGAGTAAGTCGTCTGTTGTTTTCCTGTATTAAATCCGTACTTAGTGGACTTGTGGCTTAGTCGTCCGAGATTTTTTCAATCGTGGAGTTTTTCTCGTACATCGCGGCGTTGTGGTCGTGTATTTTATCTTGTAATTCTCACCTAGATGCATGCTTAGGTTTAACAAGATAAAATTGGTTTAATCTCAAAAATGGTTTAATTGGTGTTTAATTCATTTGGGTAATTTAGTTTACTATAATTCAAGTTAATAAACATTTAATTTGGAAAAATTCATGTTTGGTTTGGTTTTAAGAAATTTGAACTTGAATTGAAGTTTTGTTTAAGAAGTTGAAATTTGAAATTTTGAAGGAAATTTAAAATTCGGAATATTTCATCTACCATCCCTTTTGAAATTTAAAATTAGAATTTTTCGGGAACCTATATTCCAACAATTGGTATTAGAGCTTAGAAGTAAATTATTCTCTTTTCACAAATTGGTATCAGAGCGGGAATACTAAATTGCCGTGTTAGATCCTTTTACGTTTGAATATGAATTTTTTTTAATTTCGAGGTTTCCTATTTTTGATGGTTTTCGTATGAAATCGACACTTAAGTCGTTACATGAAAGGGTTTAGCTATCGATCGTTAAAGGGTGGTCCACACTAACCTGTTTATTAGGAGAAGTTCGAGTTCCTAAACCCATAGAAAGGTGGAGTGAGGATGAGCTTAAGCTAGCAAATTTTAATTCTCGTGATTTAAATGCTCTTTTTAGTTCGGTCACGTCTAAGGAGGCATGCGACACACTCCAACTCACCCATTAAGGTACTAGTGTTGTTAAGGCTTCTAAAATCCAAAACCTCACCACTCAATTTTAAACAATCAAAATGGACGAGGGTGAATATTTCGATGAGTTCTATGCTAAATTATCCGATATCGTTAACTCGCCTATTAACTTTAGAGAAAAGATATCCGATAATCGTGTCGTAAAGAAAATTTTGAGGTCATTACCCAATAATTTTAATCCAAAAGTGACCATTTTGAATTCTTTAGGCACTTTAAACTCTATAAAACTTTAAAAGCTTCTAGGTGACTTATAAACCTATAAACTTGACATGTTTACCTCCAAGGATGTGAAGATTAAGTATAAGAGCATAGCTTTGAAAACTCGAAATAAGGAAACATCAGTTTCCGATGATGATTTTGACATCGACTCGGATGATATGGCCTTATTTACTTAGAAGTTTAAAAAAATTATTAAGTTTAATAAAGAGATATGTAAAAATGATTATAAGAAGTTTGAGAAGTCTAAGTATAATAAAGCCGAGAAACCCCCCAAAAATCATAATGATGATCTCAAGAGGGACAAATCGAATAGATGTATTGGTTATGAGGGTTATGGTAATAGGGCATCCGAGTGTCCCACTAAGCTAAGGAAGGACGACGAGAAATCAATTTCATACAATGCCACCCTTAGTGATAGTGAACCGAAAGAGGGACCTGATTCCCCCATTGAGCGAAACTTAACCACGTTCATGGCTAGTCATGTGAGTATTGATGATGAATCTTCCCATAAAGATATTTCTTTGTATGACACTTCTGAGATCTCTATTTGTGAATCCCATGTGTTTGATGGTAAAGAGAGTAGATTAGAGAATGATAATAAAGAAGAGGGAGTGAACTCCAAGTTACCTTCCGTGAGTTGTATGCAGAATTATTAAAATTGAAAAAGGTAAAATTGAAGTTGGAAGCAAATATGAGAGAATGTGCCGTAGGAAATGATGAGAGTGGTTTAATAAAATATCTTAGGGCACGTAAGAGGAATCTTTGAGAGAAGCTAGATTATATTTAAGGTGAGAGAGATAGTCTTCGAGGTTTAATAGCGGCTATGAAGAATGAGCTTCTTGAGTTTGAAGAGACTAGGAGTTTACTTGAGTCTAAGATAATGTAAATTGAAGAGAGATTTAGAGACTCAAGTCGTATCAAATTTGATATGGAGCGTAGGTCGGAGAAATTGGATAAAAGTTTAGTCACCCTTCAAATCAAAGATGACAAGTGTGGTATTGGCTTCGATACTCAAAATGCTTTTGCTAATAAAGTCAAAACCATGATTTTGAGAGAGTCAACTAAGAACGCTAGAATAGGTCAACCTTCAGGTAACTTCTCACTGTGATTTTACTTGCACATATTATGGTAGGAAAGGTCACCTAAGGAGTTTTTATTTCGATCTTAGAAATGGTCCTAGGAAGCCCAAGGGTAGAGTCACTATGGTCACAAAAACTCGAGAGCATCTATTTTCACCTATGTAGGATAGGAGATCCGATTTGGAGGCTTTACATGATAAACTTTATGATTCTCATTTGCTTCCACATGATGTTTTCCATACTAGATCTAAAGGTTGATTGTGGTAAGTTTGTTTACATACACTAGTAGTGCTTCATGATACATGCTAGTTGTAGACACCCTATTCTATTACCCCTTAACTCTCCTTAGGTTCCTAGTACCTCCCTTCATCACTGTAAACCCAGGTCACGTCTCGAGTACTGACTTGGAAGCCATCGAGCACTCCTCGACTCAGTTTGACCCAAAAGTCAAACTCTTCGTCTTGACTGAGATCATTGAATCTTCAAAGGGCACTGATTACCCTTTCCAACGGTTCGCCCCATGCTCGATTCCGACTTACCACGCATACGAACGATTCGTTTGCATCCAAAACCTGACCTAGAGGCCACCGGGTGCTCCCGGGATCTATTTGACCTAAGTCAACTCTTCAGCTCGATCGAGGCTGAATGAATCTTCGAAGGTAACTAAATACCCTTTCCAACGATCCGTCCCGTGCGTGATTCTGACTTTCCATGCGGACGAACAATCCGTTTGACTCCGGGAGGCCACTGAGCGCTTCTCGGGCCCGGTTTACCAAAGTTAACTCTTTAAACCAGGTCAAACTCTTTGGAATGTCGAAGTACATCTCCTAACCTTTCCAACGGTCTTCCCCATGTACGATTCAGACTTACCATGCGGACGAACGATCCGTTTGCGTCCGAGCGATTCCCCGTCCAATGGACCGAAAAATGCTTCCGATCCATACCCAAAGTCAACTCCCGAACCCGGAAGCGGTCCAAAGGACTTTTGAAGGTCTCGGAATTACCTTTCCAATGGTATGCCCCGTGCACGATTCTGACCAACGGTTTGCCCTCGGCGGCCGATTTTCCGAAAAAGCCTGAAGCGCACTACAAAATGGTAGGTTCCAGACCCTGCCTATCGGCACCTGGCATTAGGTAGGAACAAGTCTATACCAATCGGCACTCACATGGGCCTATAAAAGGAGGCCTTCACCTCATTTGCAAAGGGAGCCCAGATCTGATAAAAATCTCTCTCAACGAATCCCAGAAACCTCTCTCGAAGGCAGCGTGATTTCAACTCCCAAATCCCTTTTTTACTTCCACTTTTCATCATACTTTTCATCAAACTTGGTGAATTAACCACTCTCCATCATCATCCAAGCTCAAGGGCTGCTATTCAACACTCAAGATCTTCAAGAAGGTCCAACTTTCTCACCTTTCTCTTCAAATTCTCTTAAGTTCTCAATAACTTGCTTTATTACTTAGCAATTTTTATTACCTCATCTCACACATCCTAATATACTTTTTATTTAGTATTATCGCACATCTTTTATTTTTATATAAATAAAACCCAAAAAAATAAGAAAAAGAGGGTTTGCTCATAAATTCTAAATTGGGATTCTCACACTTTTTCACACTTTTCTCACAACTAACACACTTTTCCTGCACACACACACATTCACAAATAAGAGATTCCCCACTTGGATTTATAGGGTAAAACCCACCCCTCGTTTTGTATACGAACTACGTGGACTTTGATGCCTTTATATGCTACGTAGGCGTCTCGGGGTAAAACCCGAGACTCGAGTCCTTTTTCTCACATTTTTTCTCTTATTTTCTATTTTCTCTAAATTCATTTTCCTTATATTTTATATACTTGCCCTTAATAATGCATTACTCCATATGCGTTATCGTTCCCTTATAATGATCAACGTAGGGGTAATCGCGTAAATCTTATTTTGTAATATTATTCTTATATCTTCCTACGGATGACTCGCTTTATCTTTTCCATGATACAAGTCGAGGATTCCTACCTCCATTATATATATACACATGCACACTTATCACGGGGGGAAACATAAAGGAAAATAGCAAAAATTCATGAGAGACCGAAAGGGAAAAATGGGTGCCTAACACCTTCACATTTTGTAACTAAGCCTCCGAACCCTTCTCGAATCATTTTGGTTTTGCACGCACCAGTATGTCTTTGGATGCCATCCTTCGGGGTGGATTCCCCTTTTTCTTCTTCCTATTTTGAGTAAAATAGACAAGCGACTCTGAATCTCTCTACATTTTTACACCACATCTCAAACGATGTCGGCCGAAGCACTCCCGAGAGGGATGCGCGGGACCCGAAAGATCCTTCTCCTCCGCGGCGGGGATCGGGGATGGCCACAGTGGTGACTCTGCTGGGGATATGTGTTTTTTATATTGAGGTCTTGACCCTATTTACATCGATGCTATATTTGCTTATGTTTCCCCCCATATCCGCATGTTCCCCTTTTTCTCATATATATCCTATGCTTATGCTTATGGTTACACACTTGTAGAAATTTCTCCATGAACACTTCACACCACATGCACCTAGGATCACATGTATATCCCCATGTTGCACGCATCACCCATCCATACTTGGTGTACCTTTTAGGGTACTTGTACTTTGCTCCCTGTTTGGCATAATCAAGAAAGACATTCTCATCATAAGATACTAATAAGAGAATCATGTATGATTCACACGATATCACCAAAGAGCATTGCTATTGACCAAATTTTACCCAAAAACTGGAAGGTCACTTCGTGATGGGCGCTGGTCCGGCAGGTCGCAGTTAGCCTAAGCGATATGACTCTCACCTTCCATTGGCCAAGTACCTTTGACGTATATCGAACGGTTCCCCCACATCGTACCACTTGACCGAAGTCATGACAGGAGGTATATCGCAGGGAATTCGTTCACGTACGCCGAGTATATCGAATTCTCTCTCACACGTACCGTCCTCACGAGGTATATAGTGAGGCAATTCACATACACTCAGGTATATCAAATGTCTTGTCCACACGTACCGATTACCCACAAGAGCAAGACGTATATCGTGGAAGTCACGCCAAAGGGGGGAACCCATGCCGATTCACCCAACCAACTGCAGACCCACATATTGGTGTCAGACCTAGGACACGCACTTTAGTTTGTCGGTTTCAACCCGAAACTCTACCGAAATTTCGGGTTGGCCTGCCGCCCAATTTTTGCGCATTTTTAAAATGGAGCTCTGTCCGTGAGCCTGGTTACAAGTCCAAACCGTAGCTTTCCATATATTAAGACCCCCACTTTTCCAGGCTCGGGTCCTGTCCGACATTGCATTTAGGAGAATTAAATACAAGTGAAAACATAACAATCATAATAATCATGCTGAGTTCCGTCTCCAAAAACATTTCTCCATTCTTTATCAAAAATCCAAAAACATTTCTCCTTTCTTTATCAAAAATCCAAAAACATTTCTCCCTTCTTTATAAAAAATCCAAAAATAGTTCTTCCTTTTTTTTTCTAAAAAATAAATATCATCCTACGCCTTCTCAGGTCGATTGCAAGCCCTTGGCCTAGCTCTCTATTGGCTTCGATCTTCAGCCAAATCACCCCGGAGTTTCATCCGTTCTTCTACTACTTCTTTCGAGTTTGAAATCCATCCATCTTCCATGGAGGATACAGATCAAACACCAGTCATACAGCCGGATCTGACGACAGTCCTAGCTCAGCTCGTGTCCAAGATTGACAACCTCCAAACTGAGGTCCGAGAGATGCAACAAAACCAAGTTCCTATTCCTCAAGAGCCCGAGGCTCTATTCCCTCGTGCTATGGGTCCACCCGATCCTATCTGGGGTTCGAAAGTATATCAGCACGCTCCACGTGCCCCTCCTGCTAATGAGCCGCCGCCTGCCCATCTTCCAATGTCAAACATTGCCTAGCCTATGGCTAACCTACTTGTGGTCGTTGATCCAAAAGAGGAGGAGTTGAATAACGTCAAAGAGCATCTCAGGATGCTCACTAAGAAGTTTGACCAAGTCAGGATCTCTGGGAATTACATAGACTACATCCACATGTCTCTTTATCCTAAAGCAAGGTTACTCGAGAAGTTCAAGATGCCAAATATCGAGAAGTTCGGGGGGAGTGGACCCCCAATTGTTCATCTTCGAAGTTATCATCGTTCCATGACTTTACTAGGGGCTTCTGAGGAGGTGATGGCCCAATTATTTCAACAAACTTTGAAGGATAGTTCCCTCCGATGGTTTTTATCTCTTGAGGAATCCAGAATTCGTACCTGGGAGGATGTAGTCCGAGAATTCATGTCACAGTACAAATACAACGAAGTGCTTGAGGTCACCCGTCGTGATTTGGAGTTGCTCAAACAGAATCCTGGAGAATCAGTTAGTAACTTCATAACTCGGTGGAGGGAATAAGTAGCTACCATGACTAATCAGACATATGAGGAAGAACAGGTCAACATAGTGAAGAACAACTTCTTGCCCCATTCCCGAGCGACGATGGGAGGACGTTACTATCCCCACTTTCGATCTCTCAGATAAGCAGGAGTAGAAATCGAGGAAAGCCTCGTTAAACAGAGATTGAACCAAAGAAGGTGTCCGGACAGTTCACCTCTAAAAAGTATGACAAGCCTGCCAGTTCTACCATCTCGACCATCAATAATATCTCTCAACCAACCACATCATGGGCACCAAAAAGCCACCCTTCCCCCATCTGAAGGGAATACACTGAGGTCCATGCTCCCCTCTCCAAATTTTACCAAACCCTGATAAGCCAAAACCTCATCAAACCCTTGGATCCACGTCCATTGCCAAATCCACTCCTAAGAAACTTCAAAATTTATGCTCATTGCACCTTCAACCAAACTGCTAGTCATACCACCGACCAATGCTTTCACCTCCGAAACGTAATCCAAGATCTCATTGATCGAGGTACCATTGACCCACCAGCCAATCCTAAGACAAACACTACTCACAATCCACTTTCGAATCACACCAATGCCATCTTCTTAGGAGAAAAACCAGATTTCAATCCCTCAACTCAAATCACACCCATATACTCTCCTAAACCTCTTCAAATTTGCCCATATTTCCTCCTACACCCTACTAGCCTCGCTGATCAGGCACTGTCACTCCTTACCAGAGCATGCATCGCTGTCCATACCCGTTCTGAAAATGGAAGTATGGAATTGTTAGAGGTGTTAAACCAACTCCTAGAGTTTGGGCTGAAATTTCCCTCATAGATGGTTATCGATTGCCAGAAGTTTAGCACACTGTTCTTTGAGGCACGGAAATGGGCCCGAGATTCAGACAAGTGGGTGGTACCAACCGACGAAGTCAGCTTAGATGATGTTGTCCAGACTATGGCAGGATTATTCAAGCAAACCAACAGCATTTTAGTATCACCAGGTTACTTAACGCTTTGAAGTTACAAGGGTGCTTGGTCCCTTCAATCACACATATCCCCACGGAATGGGAGAACTTGTATGAAGAAGCCGTTGATGTTGTGGAATGCATTGAATTTACATGGAAAGACAAAGTTGCCACCACCGAATGGGGAGAAGAATCCAAAGATTCGAGCAAAGAACAAGCTTCAGGAAGAGCTGGCCCAGTATCCGACATATGTGGGATGATCTCATTTGAATAACTCCTCGGAGAAATAAATAGGGTGGTAGAACAACCTGATATTGACGAGGAAACGGGATTCATGTTCTTTCCTTCTTCAATAAATCACATGACCAGATCAGGGAGACATTACCAGGTTCCCAGATCACTACCAGCAAATGACAAGGGGAAGGGCATTGAAAACCTTCCTATGCCAGAGATGACCATCGTGGAGAGAAAGATCCTCGTTCAACTGAAGAAAACTCAACTAACATCACTCTATGGGGACTTTTCTTGTCTTCCCAGCTACACAGAAATGCTTTAATCAAATTACTCACTGGACCCATAGTTCCCCCCTCTAGCACACCAGAAGAAGCGATAAATCTGGTCGGATCCTTGACCTCTACCCGAATGCTATCATTTTTTGAAGAAAAAATCCCCAGAATTGGTCCAAATCACAATCATGCACTCAATATCTCTGTCAAAGTTATGGGAAAGTCCATGCCACGCTCCTTTCTCGATAACGGATCCGTCTTGAACGTTTGCCCTCTAAAATCCTTCAAGTGTTTAGGCCTAAAAGAAAGCGACATCGCTCCAACCTCCGCTGCTGTGCGTGCCTACAATAATACCCATCGTGAGGTGATGGGGTCCATAAAAGTTTTAATAGGGGTTGGCCCTATAAACCCTGTCGTCGAATTCCAAGTCATAGACATCCCATCTTGTTTCAACCTGTTGCTCGGATGCCCCTGGCTCCACAATATCAAGGGTGTGTCTTCCTCACTCCATCAAAAATTGAAGTTCTTCACCGACGGGAGAGTCATCACCATTTTGGGCGACAATGAAAATACCGAAGGTGCAAGCACTAGTAGTCCAATCCTTGAGATACAACACGGGTCAAATGATATGCTCCTATCAGGATTTCGAGTTGAGCCACTCCTACTCCCACTCCCGGTAGGGGACGGTTTCAGAGAAAGGGTTTGTACAGAATATGACCCTCATGGAAATGTAAATGTGATTAAGATGTTTAGAAACATGCACTTCATGCCCAGACTGGAGCTAGGGCAAAGGCAGCAGGGGATACTTGATCCCATCGAACTAAAGAAAGCTTTTCCTCCTTGCGGCTTGGGGTATCAACCATCAGAACAAGAGCTCATAATGATCCACCAATCTCGACCAAAGAGAAGATCAGACTGCATTCGAACTATCTCAGGAGACTCCTTGAATGGACGATTCATCAAAGAAGGCAAAGATTTCCCCTTTTTCGGTTTTCAGAACCATGGTATGACCACAAAGACAAGAAGATGAAGCCAGGAATGGATATCTTTTTCCAAGACAGTTACCCATGGGCCGAAAGTTTCCAACACCGCGTACAATCGCTCATCAAAGATGCCAAAGAGACTGAGGAAAGCAATTCTGAAGATTCCTTCAACTTACAGATGCTGGGGCTGGCACTCTGCATGGTTCATATTCAGGCACTATATCAATGGACCCATCCCGTCTGATTAAAGGCACTGATACTCCTCTCCTCAACTAGCATGTTGCGCCCATTATACCTCTCGAAATCTCCCCTAACCCCAATGTTTACCCTATTTCTTCTTCTGTTGTCTACCCTTGCTTAAATGTAATCGAGACCTCTTTTGATGAGGTTCTCAATGCTGTTTTTCCTATCAATGAAATAAACGAAGATTTTGAGTATCTTGTTGTGCCTTACATTAACTGCTTGAATTCTAATCAAACTTTTGATGATGATGATTTTGTAAATGAATAATTCTTAACTGATCTAAATAAGGTTAATAATAAACAACATAACCGCGTTCAAGTTAATGAATAAAAGACTGTTGTTATTAATCTCGGTTCTAGTTGCCAACTGCGCGAGATTAGGATAGGGGCCACCCTTGACGAGCATGAGCGTTCACAACTCGAAGAATTGCTGAAGGAGTTCGTAGATGTCTTCGCATGGTCCTATGATGATATGCCCGACATTGATCCTGAAATAGATCAGCACAAGATCCCCACTCTCCCAGATTATAAGCCAGTTAAATAAAAATTAAGAAAGCTTTGCACCGAATGGTCGCTCAAGGTCAAAGAAGAGGTGGTCAAACAGTTAAACGTAGGCTTCCTTCGGGTGATCGAATATCCCATATGGCTTGCGAACATTATACCTGTACCGAAATCAGGAGGGAAGGTTTGAATGTGTGTGGACTACCAAGATTTAAACAAAGCTTCTCCAAAGGATGATTATCCGTTACCCAATATCGACATGATCGTGGACAACACAGCCAATCATGCTCTCAAGTCGTTCGTCGACGGGTTCGCCGGATACAACCAAATATAGATACACCCAGACCACCAAGAAAAAGCCCGCATTCATCACCCCATGGGGAAACTTTTGCTACACCGTTATGCCATTCGGTCTCAAGAATGCTGGGGCTACCTACCAAAGGGCTGCCACAACCATCCTGTACGACCTGATTCATAAGGAGGTCGAGGTTTATGTGGATGATATGATTATCAAGTCCAAAACTAAAGAAGGTCATGTTCTCGCTCTCCGAAAGTTCTTCGAACGACTGCGAAGGTATCAGATGCGACTTAATCCATAAAAGTGTGTCTTCGGCATTACAAAGGGAAAACTCTTGGGATTCATGGTCAGCGAATAGGGGATAGAAGCAGATCCTGCAAAGTTGAAGGCCATACTTGAGATGCCACCACCCGGAACAGAGAAAGAATTCCGAAGTTTTCTTGGGAAATTACAATACATCAGTCGGTTCATCAGCCAGATAACCTCCATCTGTGCACCAATCTTCAAGATCCTCTGAAAGGATTCAACCAAGATTTGGAATGAGGCCTGCCAAGAAGGTTTTGACCAAATCAAATAATATCTGACCCAACCTCAAGTTCTCATGCCACCACAGTCTGGTCTCCCTTTGCTCCTATACCTAACCATAACCGACACTGCAGTTGGGGCTTTGTTATCCCAATACCTTGAATACTCCCGTAAAGAAAGAGCCATCTAATACGATAGTCACAAATTGGTCGGGTATGAGGTCAACTACACTGCTTTAAAAAAGGCATGTGTCGCACTTGTCTGGATCACCCAAAATTTGCGACACTACATGCTCGCCTTCCCCATCAAACTTGTATCTTGAATGAACCCCATCAAATACCTGCTTGAGAAACCCACCTTATCCAGTCGAATGGCTCGATGGTTGATGCTCCTAACCGAGTTCGATATCGTGTACGTCACACAGAAAGATGTTAACGAAAGAGCCATCTCTGACCACCTCGCTGATTACCCTATAGAAGAAGCAGATGTCCAAATCTCCGAATTCCCAGATGAAAATATCCTCTGCACCACTCAAGACCGCCTTCGATGGAAAATGTTCTTTGACGGCTCTGCCAACAAAAAGGGATATGGCATTGGGATACTCCTGATCGCCCCAGATGACTCCCACACTCCCATCGCCATTAAATTGGATTTTCCTTGCACCAAAAACATAACGAAATACGAGGCATGCACAGTGGGCCTCAAGGTTGCTCTCGAGAAAGGTATTCAATACCTTGATGTCTACGAGGATTCTTCCCTTATCATCAGTCAAGTGCTCAAAAGTAGAAAGTCAAAGATGAAAAGCTCTAACCCTTTCATGACCAATTAGAAGAGTTAGCCTCCCGATTCTAAGATATCACCTTCCACTACCTACCCCGAGAAAAGAATAACCTAGCCGACACTCTCGCTACCTTGGCCTCCATGGTCGACATGCCCGAAGGAATAACAATGACCCCCTTCCTAGTTCAAAAGAAAGATAAACCGACCCATTGCTACCACGCAGATCTTGTCTCCACCAAAGATCCCAAACTAGCCAATTGTTAGTACTATGATATCTGGTACCTCCTCAGACATGGTAGGTATCCCAAGGGTTCCAACAAGAAAGATCAAACAACCCTCCGAAGACTGGCCGCCCAGTACATCATCTGTCATAAATCTCTACTCAAGAGAAACTTCGATGAAACTCATCTACACTGCATTGTAGGGGCTGAGATTGAGAAAACAATGCAGAAAATCCACAGCGGGGAATGCGAACCCCACATGAATGGTCACATGATCTCCAAGAAGATCATCCGATAGGGCTACTACTGGACCACCATGATACAGGACTGCGCTGCCTATGTTCGGAGGTGCCTCAAATGCCAATAATTCTCCAATCTTCAACACCTACCTCCGCGAGAATTATACAACATAACCTCTCCCTGGCCGTTCTCCACCTGAGGTATCGACATCATATGGAAGGTTACACCAAAGGCTTCAAACGGACATGAGTTCATCCTGGTCGCCATCGATTACTTCACCAAATGGGTCGAAGCTGAGTCATACGCAGTGTTGAACTCCAAGAAAGTGGCCAAATTCCTCAAGAAGAATATCATCTGCCGATATGGGGTCCCGCATGAGCTAGTGTCAGATAATGGGTTGCATTTCGACGCAGAAGTCACAGGAGTAGTCAACGAGTATGGGATTCAGAGACATAAATCTTCTCCCTACCGACCCAAGACCAATGGTGCAGTTGAAGCCGCCAATAAGAACCTCAAAGCCATCATCAGCAAGATGACCGAAAGTTGTAAGGATTGGGCCGATCGGATCCCGTACGCCCTCTGGGGCTATCAAACCTCAATCCGAACTTCTACTGGGGCTACCCCTTACTCCCTCGTCTACGACATGGAAGCAGTCCTACCTGTGGAGCTGAAAATACCTTCGTTACGCGTCATGCTCGAAAGCAAAGTTAGTGAAGAAGACTGTTGCTTAATCCGTCTTGATGAGCTAGCCCTCCTAGATGAAAGAAGATTAAAATCTCTTTACCATATACAGGGGTACCATCGCCGAATAGCGCGATCATTCAATAAAAGAGTCAAGGACCGCGGTGTCCGGGAGGGGGATTTATCCCTCAAAGAGATAATAGAACCCATTTGGGACCCCAGAGGAAAATTCAAGCCCAATTGGAGCGGCCCCTACATTGTGAAGAAAATCTTTTTCGATGGTGCCGCCATGCTCACTGACCGGGATGGGGAAGAGATGGCTCATCCAGTCAATCTAAACCGTCTCAAGAAATTCTACCCCTAGTCCGAAATCTCGGCGCGCTATGCCCCTTATATTCTAAAAAAAAAACTCTTCATTTCCCTCTACCCAGAACTACATGGGCCTGATCCTCTACAAAAACTATTTTTAAAACTTTTCAAAAAAATCCCAGAGGTACGTAGGCAGCTCATACTCCTCACATGAGTGCGGCCCTTTCTTTTTCACATAATACTATTCTTTTCTTACCTCCGAGAACGATGGTTCATTCTAAAATTATTTGAACACAAGGATTATGTATGCCTTAGTGATCCGTATAGATAATTTAAAAATACAAAATTCATCGAGAGGCACAGATGGATGATCAGAAACTTGTTTATTTCATTTATAAGAAATTACAGTACGTATTACATAAAAGAAAGGAACGGATAACTCCCTTCCCCACTACCATAAAAAGCTAAATAAAATCCCCACACCTGTTATACAAATAAATTTCCCAGGAGTCCTACCTACAGCTACTAGAGGAGCCTGCACCCTCATCATCTACATCTTGAGGTCCCTAAGTTTCCCCTGCCTGAATAGAGTGCCGTAAACATTCTATGGATCGATGAGCCTTAACCATCTTTGAAAATACCACAAAACCCCCTTCTATGGAGTCAGATAAAACAAACCATCTTTGTCCAGTCTCTACTGCCAACATCTCGCTGACTACTTTCCTCCACAAACACTTCATATAATCTTTGGGGACATGGAAATCCTTCCCGAAAGACTGAGAAGGACGGTTCGATGGACGTTGATTTTCCCACAGAGACCCAAGCAATAGACGCAGGTGCTCAGTCAAATCTTATACCGGAAAGAAATTTGAGGTCCGAGGGGGCACGACTTGCGCCCAGCCGAATTGGCGCAAAAGCTTTCAAGGGAAATAAAAATAGGTCTGTCTGAGACCAACCAGCCGCACATATGAATAATCTCCTAGATCCAGAACGGGGTACAACGGCCCCCACCAAGGCACTGACCAATACAACCCACAAGCCCCATGCTCCACAAGCCAATTCTCCCAGTTCTCAACATACAGGCCAATGCGGATGAAGTAGCGTGAAAAGAAGTTGGGTACGTCCGACAAGGGATATACTGGAGGAGTCGACAAGCGAAATCTTTCAGATAACCACATAAATAGCATCACAGGGCTACCCCTCAAAAAGTCAGAACGACCTTCTCTCCAGGCATCAAGGCCATTCAGAGTCTCCGCCAATATCACCGTCGCGGAATTGCGATGATATGACATCCATGAAGTAATGGCTGCAAGTTGTGGGTTCACCTGCAATTCCCCAGCCACCAGCAGCAATTTTGAAACAAGACCCAGAATAACGGCTCCAGCATAGCCAGTATCACCTACTTCCCATAAATGCACAGATTGCAGCACCGCCGGGAGGGAGATCATTCGTCCAACAACAAATGATCTGGGTGCCGAAGGCGAAATATAAAGAAGCCCGGCAAACAAAACCCTAGGAGAACGCGAAAATTTAGGCAAAGCCGCAGCAACACTGGGATTTACACCCAATATGGGAGAAAATTCCTCGTAGGTAGGACAAACCTCTTCCAACCCAAAGCGGAATACATGGTCTTCGGGGTACCAGAATTATACCGCCGTTATCAGCATATTCCACTCAAAAGGACGATTGCGCCACAAGGAGACTCGACGCATGTTGAAAGCATCGTAGTCCACATTATAAGAGCACATAGCTTCCAAGGCTTCGAGGTAGTTGGAAAACTCGGTGCTACCAGGGAGACCCATCTTACAAGGCTAAGAGATGGTGGGCAAGTAGGTGAAAATGCAAAAGTGTGATGAAAACACTCCACCCCTCTATCCTTTTTATACTTGAAAATCCTCACAAGGGACATAATCCCTGCAGAAATCGGAGGGAATCCTACCTCATAAGGTACCAAATGCTGAAGAGGGTACCATTCAAAGCTTTGAATTGATGGGACATGACTGAACTGCCGATAGGCAGGTCAGGGTGCTGGCCGATCGGCACCCCCCCATTTTTATAAATTTCCCTTTTTCCTCTTTTGTCAAATCAGAAAACTCAAATAAAAATAAATTGATATTCTCAATAGAATTTCAAAATCCCTTTTCTCCTTATATAATTTCCCTTTTTAATTAAAAATTTTCCTTCAAAATATTTCAAAAATATTCCTTTTTACGGTCTCAGCAGCAAAGTAAAAAGCGCATGTGCATGCATTCATCATAAATAAAAGATAATAAAAAACCCCCATTGCATTGCATATATTTGTTTTCTGAGTTACATCAATTTTGCAGGAAATAAAAAGAAAAAGAAAAAACTACGGGACTCAGCCCGAACCCACATTTCTTTCTCTCTCTCTCTCTCTCAAGAGCTTCCACCCCTGCGATGTGCTCTCTTCCCTTACGGCGAGATAACGCACCACCACTTACCGAGCCAGAGTCCTCCCCAGACGGAACCAAGAAGGAAGGAACGGGAACCGCATCCCGAATATGGGAAGTCATCGAAGATATCCAGTCTCTGATGTCCCTGAGCCAAGTGGTCGACACCCGGACTTGCTGCAAGAAAAGGCAAAATCAGTATCAACAAGCAAGGATGACCAAAAACAGAAAAAAAAGAAAAAGAAAGGAACATAAAGGTATACCGCGGGTCGAAGGACCTCCTCTGTCAAACCCAACTCCTCCGGATCCATCGCATGAGGACGGTGCAACATAGGCACCATCCCTCAATCAGCTCACCGAATGTTGTATGAAGGGGTATGCAGCCGTACAAAAGGGACCTCCGAGGTCTCCGCTGCCGCAGATGCCGATGGGCCACCACCGCTGTGAGAAGATCCCACCGCCTGATTCGAACCCGCCGGAGGGAAGGGCAGTGCATCGTATATGCTGGTACCATTAACCGGGTCGTCACGAAATCCATATAGTCATACGGCGCAGCCGTATCGGTGTATAGCAAGTAGGACTCACCGATCATCACCGCGATCCTCTCATCCTCCAACATCAGTCGCTCCCACCTCATAGACGTAAAAGGCTGCGTAGGTGGCACCACCACCTCCTCCTCGGAAATCTGGCGAGTCACCCTCTCCCCGAGGTACTAGGAATGTCCGAACTCATGCTCCAACAAATGCCTCATTCGCGCGTTCACCCCGATCACCCCCGCATCCTGAATGGATGTCCCCCATGGGTAAAAGGTCACATGAAAATATCCAAGTGAGCATAAATCAATACAAGACCAGAAGGAACAAAAACCAAGACGGAATATGAAAGAGTCTTACCCTACCACTGGTCAGGTCATTCAAGACCTGACGCACCGCCTCCAAGGAAAGAGGTCCCTTCGACTGTCGATTGGCCTTACACCATCGATACAATCGACATATGTCTCCAACAGTGTCGTCCTTCAAAACAATCAGCGGGATGTTACACCCAATCACCTCATAGAACCACGTCTGAATTCACAAGCAAAAAAGAGACGCATAAGGAAAATGCGAATGCATGAAAGGAAAATGCGAATGCATGGAAGGAAAATGCGAATGCATGAAAAGAAAATACGCGAATTAAAGAATACCCCAAGAAGGTACGTAGCCCCGGGAAAGGTCTGCCGGCAACATCGACTGAATGCATCAAAATAAGAGTAAAGGGTCGCCAAGGTCAGACTCCCCCAGTCATAGAAAGGGATGTTAAAAAACATCCTCAAGTACGGCAGAAACCACAAATGGACGACGCAGTCGCTCGACGCCACCATGAAACCTCCCAACACTAGCAGAATAAATAATCGGGCCATCTACCTGACTTACAGCCCATCCTTCACATCGATATCCCTACCCAACAGAACATCCTTCAGCAGGGACAGCCGAATATAATCCCCAGAAACTATCCTCCCTACATCACCAAGTGCTGCTCGCACTGCCTCCGGTCTCACCTGTAAGGAGCGATCCACCTCTATCTTCTCTCAAGCAACGCCTTAATTTTTTCAGGGTTCGCTTCGATCCCTCTTTGGTTGACGATGAATCCCAGGAACTTCCCGGCTCCTACTCTAAAGACACATATCGCTGGGTTGAGTTTAATCTTATATGAGTCCATCACATCGAATGTCTTCTCAAGGTCTACTACATGAGTGCAAGCTTTCAAGCTTTTTGTCAGCATATCATCTACATACACTTCCATGGTCTTCCCTATTTGCTCATCGAACATCTTATTGACAAGACGTTGGTATGTTGCCCCTGCATTTTTCAGACCGAATGGCATCACTTTGTAGCAGTACGTCCCTTTGTCGGTAATGAAAGTTGTCTTCTCTGAGTCTTCGGCATCCATGAAGATTTGGTTATAGCCTGAATATGCATCCATGAAGCTCATGAGCTCATGTCCTGCTGTAGCATCCACCATATGATCTATCCGGGGTAAGGGGTAGCTGTCTTTTGGGCAAGATCTATTTAGGTCAGTGAAATCCACACACATTCTCCACTTCCCATTGGCCTTGGGCACGATGACCGCATTCGATAGCCACTCCGGATAGGTAACTTCTCTTATAAACTCAGCCTCTTCTAACTTTTTCACCTCTTCACGGATGATGTCGTATTTTTCCCTATAGTAGACTTTTCGTCTCTGCTTGATAGGCCTGGAATCTTTCGCTACGTTGAGCTTGTGACTCATCACTTCAGGATTGATGCCAGGCATGTCTGCGTGACTCTATGCGAAGACAATCTGCCTCTTCCTAAGAAGTTTATCAGCTCTTCCTTGATTTCTGGATTAAGGGCTTTGCCGACCTGGATGGTTTTTTCTGGCTCGTCCTCATCGAGGACGATGGATTCTACCTCTTTCGCGGCCTCTCCCTTATTCAATTTTGTTTCATCTCTTGGATCAAGAGTATCAATGCTATAAGTGGTGGTGGCCCTCTTATGGGCTTCTCTCTCTTCGACCGAGTTGAAGTAACATTCTCGTTTTGTGGTTTGGTCACCTTGCACTTCCCCTACTCCATAAGGAGTCGGGAATTTTAGCATCTGATGGGCCGTTGACGGCACAGCTTCGAACTCCCTAAGGGCCACCCTTCCTATGATGAGGTTATAGGCCGAGAAGACACTCTCGTCTATCACGAAGAAATTAATCCTCCTGGTCAACCTCTTAGGCCATTCGTCACCCATCCGTACGTCCGTCTCATACATGCCCAAGGGGTGAACCTTTTCACCACTGAAGCCTATCAGGGGGTGGTGATAGGGGACCAGTCTTGCTCTACTAAGGCCTAAGCTCTTGAAGCAAGGCCAAAACATCACATCTACCGAACTCCCCCCATACACGAGGATCCTCTGCACCTCATATCCATGCACCCTTGTCGTTATGACCAAAGGGTCATCATGGGGGGCTATGATACCTCTGAAGTCGAGTCTGGAGAACCCAACTACAAGGGTGTTGATGTCTACTTTCTTCCTCTTCTGTACTGTATCGGAAGACATTAGATTCATAATTTCAAGCTTGGCCACTGATTTGGCCTCGACTACATGAGCCTTACTATCAGCTACTTAAGATCCACCACCTGCAAATCCTCTACATATTGTGCCAACACCGAAAGAGATCATACCAACCCTCTTCACCGGGGTGTTTTCATCATTTGGTGGGAGATCCGGATCATCTTTATCATCACCTTCTAAATCATCGTCTCTTTGGGCCGGGACATTGTCACGGCATCTGTCATTCCTCCTTTTCTTATGTTCATCTCTTCCACTCTTAGGAGCCTTACCGTCTACATATTTTCTCAATTTCCCATATTTTAACATCTTCTCAATCTAATCCTTCAAAGTGAAGCATCTATCTGTGACGTGACCATGATCTTGGTGGAACTCACACCATAGGTCTTTGTTCCTCTTATGTAGTGGAGCTTTCAGCTTCTCTGGCCATCTCAAAGCCCTGTCATTCTTGATCTCGTTGAGGATGTGCTCACAGCTCACAGTAAGAGGAGTATAGTGAGCGAACTTGTCATCACCCGATATCTTCTTCCCATCTTTCTTGCTTTGGGACTTTCCACTGCCACCGCGGTTCTCATCCTCATACTTGGCGGCCATTGCCTCTTCCGCATTCATTCCTTTCCCTGCGGTTTCCAGCAACTCCGCCATAGACCTAGGGGCTCTTCCGCTAGTTTCCACAATAGCTTCCCTTTCTAGAGACCTCCTATCAAGGCGGCCATGGCTATGTTCTCTTCATAATCTTTGACTTCCAACTTTTCTTTATTGAATCTTGCTATGTAGTCTCTTAGGATCTCACCCTTAGCCTGCTTGACATACAACAGGTGGGTAGTCTTTTTTTGAGGCCTCACCCCAAAGCAGAAGTTGTGGATGAATCGCTCAGCCAAGCCTTTGAAGTTCTCAATTGAGTTCTTCGGAAGGGAGGTGAACCAACTGTGTGCATCCCCTGTTAATGTCCCCAAGAAGGCTCTACACTTCATCTCATCAGGTATCGAGTAGATGTCCGCTGCCGACTGGTACATCTCGATATGATGTACAGGGTTAGTGCTGCGATCATACTTGGGAGACACCGTAGGAGGCTTGAACTTGGCTGGGGTTGGGAATCCCACTATCCTAGCCACAAATGGGGAGCCCTATGAGTAACCCCTTTGTAATGGGTCCCTGCTTTTAATGAGGTATCCTATCTTCTCCTCGAGGTGTTAGATAGAATCATTCCATGGTCTTCGGTCATCTACTTGGCCGAGGTTATCCCCTGCTACCTCCCTGGGATGGACCGAGGGTTCCCCTTCCACGACACGTTGGCTATTGACCTCTTCCTGTTCCCTGCCTATTCTTTTACAGTGTCGGCCTTGGTCTAGCTGACCCTGCCTATTCCCTCTCTGAGAGCCTGCTGCGCTCCTTGATCTTGACAGTCTCTGTCTTATGTCATTCATCGGGCCCAGTCTCTCAAAGGCCGACCCTCTACTTAACATATCAAAGGCTGACCCTCTTTGCTGGGCCTCTTCACCTCTTCGGCCGACACAACCTTGACTTTGCCTAAGAGGCCGTATAGTGTTATTTGACACCTCATACGACTCCCAACAGTCTTCCGGGGCTTCTTCCGCCTCTAGATCGTCATACCTGTCCTCTGAGCAAGGGTTTCCTTGCCTCCTCAGGCGCAAGCGCCTAGGGTCAGCAACGTCTCTTCTCCACTGGGGTGCAGGATGATCCTTCATTAGTGCCTGGGGTGGTCCCCTGGCGTCAGGATGAGGCTGAACAGCCGCCAGAGTGATCATATCCGATGAGACTCCAGGTGGCCTCATCATAGTTTGGCTGAGCTGTGCAAATTGCTCCTGCATAGCTTTTTACGTTGCAGATAAAGACCTCAAGGCTGCAGCTACCTCCGCCATTTCGGACTGGGGGGGCGCCTGACTGGAACTAGGCCCTCCACCCCCGGGCGACGAAAGAGGCGGTGGTAAGTCTGGTGCCATATGTTAACACTATAGAGCTTAAGTAGCAAATGAGCTTAGTACCTCACAGGACCTCTTTCAATGGTGAAACAGCTCCGCGCTAGGGGGAGGCCTGGTTCACCACCAGAATCTCCGGTGAGGTTAAGCAGAAAAAGAGGAAGAGATAGCTTCTCTCTTCCCACAGACGGCGCCAAAATGATGATGCTGGAATTAGCACCACCAGATAAGGTGTTTTCAAGCTCAATCTAAGAACAACAATGGTAGCATAGTTATGTAAATGGTAAGAGAATGGGATGAGGAGAAGAGGAGAGTACACCAGGATATAAGTGGTTCAGCCTAAATTGGCCTACGTCCACTATGTGTGTGAATAACCTTACTGCAATAAGGCGCTAATGGCCATGGATAAAATCTCTCAAGCTTTCTGTCTCTACTGTGTATCTAGACAGAGTTTCAGCTAAGGTTGTATATATGGGATCCTTTTGCAAGGTAGAGGATGACCTCTATATATAGTACCTAGGGGGTTTAATGTACCCTCTATGCATGCAATGAGCATGTGTGTGATTACCTCACCAATATGGGAGTGCCATTTGTCACTGTCACATGTAGAGAATGATGATGAAATATTCTCCCCACGTGTGGGGAATAATCTTGTTATAACTGACTTGTGTCCACGTGTCCTTATTTAAATGTCAGTAGGTGCTCGGCTATCGCGTCTGGTGTATGACCTCGGCCTTGGTGAGGCCGAGGTTGGTGAGTCTTGATACCTGTTCAGTCCGAGTATTCCATGAGGTCTCGAACTAAACCTGGCCGAGACAACGGACAAGGTCGACCTGAGACGAGGTTGAACTGGTAGCTTGATGAGGTATCTGGTGGCCTCCTGCGAGCTCGACCTACATCTGGCCGAGGTTACCATTTCGAGGTATACGAGAATGATGCCGATCCTTGTAACGTCCCTTGGAGAGGCTCATGGTAGTGTCGTCCCCTGTCGACCTTGCTATGGCCGAGGTCTGATATCGCGTGCCCAAGAATCGTCCAACGTCGGCCATGATCTCGGCCGAGGTTGGTGTCTCTAGGCCGAGGTTGGTGTCTCTAGGCCGAGGTTACACTTGGGGCATATCAGCAACTACTGCACGTTTGTGGGAGTCATCATCATCTCCCCGAATCCAAAATGAAAGGTATGGGTAGTGTCCCACCACCTCTCTCCCAAAGTGCACAAGACCGCTGTCGAACGAGGTGTCTCATCCAGCGCAGATGCCAACCGCCCAAAACCTACGGATGATACCACCCAGTGCACCACAGGCAGGAGATGCTCCCAGACATCCTTGAGCCCCGTTGTCCCACGGTCACGCATGTTCTTCAAAGAAATATTAAACTGGCAAAAAGAAAAGTCTCATAAAAGATCAAGAAAGAAAGATCACCAAAAAGATAAGAATGACAAAGGTCGGGTTATGTACATAACCACCGGGGATCACTCTCGAAGAGAGATGACACGATGGCTCCCGCAGCATGGTTCGCTCATCTGCAACAGGCTCAAATGCATCAAAGGAGTTCTCATTCCCCAAAGCAAGACGCGCCCTATCCCTACACTCCACATTCGTCCAATCATCAACGGTCAACCACTCCTAGTGGACTACAGTGCTCATGAAAGTGACCATTTCTTGAAGATCTGAATACTAGAACGATTTGCAGAAGAATCGCAGAGAGAGAGAAGGTAAAAGAAACTGTGAAAAAATGAGGGGATTCGCCCCCCTTATATAGGATGCCAAGCGCCATGCCGATTGGCATCTCCCCCTACCATACCGATCAACACTGACTTCTCACCTTCCCGAGGCAACCCAAAAGTCTGTGCCACTGCCGAATGGCACCTCTCACACCATGCCGACCGGCATCCAACCTCAAATTTCGTACAAAAATTCTCAAAAAATACCAGAAGGTCACGAAAAATCCCCCAAAAATCCCATGAAGAATCTAGAGCCTTGTTACCAAGAAAATTTCGTATTCCCTCGAGCGGAACCCCTCTTTCCCAGCGGAATCCTCAAAAATTAAGTGAAAACTCCTCCCGGCAAAGCTCCGGAGGATCCCTAAGGATCACCTGATCACTTCCCCAGCGGAATTCTCTTACAGCACCCAAAATAGGTTATTCCCCCTACAAGGTCTCCTAAAAGCTTCCCCCAGCTCTTAGCTCCCCAGCTCAGGTCAAAATCATAAAGTTCTTTCTCCAGCAGAATCAAAATCCAATCTTTTGGGTCAGAATTGGCCCCGGTCTTGGATCGTCACCTGAGTTAGGTCATAATTGACCTCGGTCTTCGATCGTCACCACTCTTCGGTCAGAATTGGCCCCAGTCTTGGATTGTCACCTGAATTAGGTCAAAATTGACCTCAGTTCTCGATCGTCACCACTCTTGGGTTAAAATTGGCCCCGGTCTTGGATCGTCACCTGAGTTAGGTCAGAATTGATCTCGGTCTTTGGTCGTCACCACTCTTGGGTCGAAATTGGCCCCGGTCTTGGATCATCACCTGAGTTAGGTCAGAATTGACCTCAGTCCTCGGTCTTCACCACTCTTGGGTCAGAATTGGCCCCGGTCTTGGATCGTCACCTGAGTTAGGTCAGAATTAACCTCGGTCCTCGATCGTCACCACTCTTGGGTTAAAATTGGCCCCGGTCTTGGATCGTCACCTGAGTTAGGTCAGAATTCACCTCGGTCCACGGTCGTCACCACTCTTGAGTCAGAATTGGCCTCGGTCTTGGATAGTCACCTGAGTTAGGTCATAATTAACCTCGGTCCTTGGTCGTCACCACTCTTGGGTCAGAATTGGCCCCGGTCTTGGATCGTCACCTGAGTTAGATCAAAATTGACCTCGATCCTCGGTCGTCACCACTCTTGGGTTAGAATTGGCTTCGGTCTTGGATTGTCACCTGAGTTAGGTCAGAACTGACCTCGGTCCTCGATCGTCATCACTCTTGGGTCAGAATTGGCCCCGATCTTAGATAGTCACCTGATTTAGGTCAGAATTGACCTCGGTCCTCGATCGTCACCACTCTTGGGTCAGAATTGGACCCGGTCTCAGATCGTCACCTGAGTTAGGTCAGAATTGACCTCGGTCCTCGGTCGTCACCACTCTTGGGTCAGAATTGGCCCCGGTCTTGGATCGTCACCTGAGTTAGGTCAGAATTGACCTCGATCCTCGGTCGTCACCACTCTTGGGTCAGAATTGGCCTCGATCTTGGATCTTCACCTGATTTAGGTTAGAATTGACCTCGGTTCTCGGTCGTCACCACTCTTGGGTCAGAATTGGCCCCGATCTTGGATCATCACCTGAGTTAGGTCAGAATTGACCTCGGTCCTCAGTCGTCACCACTCTTGGGTTAGAATTAGCCCCGATCCTGGATCGTCACCTGAGTTAGGTCAGAATTGCCCTCGGTCCTTGGTCGTCACCACTCTTGGGTCAGAATTGGCCCCGATCTTGAATTGTCACCTCAGTTAGGTCAGAATTGACCTTGGTCCTCGATCGTCACCACTCTTTAGGTCAGAATTGACCTCGGTAGACCTTTACCCTAAACCCATAGATTAGGCCTTAACCCATAGAATTGGTCATCCCCAGTGCACTCCTTAGGTCCTCTAAATCGACTTCGACCCTTTGAATCGGTCATTCCTCCTCAAAAGCATCATGTGGTGTCTATTCGACGGTCATCATTTTTTCCAAACTCACCCATTGAGGGGCTCTGTAGACACCCCATTCTATTACCCCCAAACTCTCCTTAGGTCCCTAGTACCTCCCTTCATTACTGTAAACCCAGGTCACATCCCGAGTACTGACCTGGAAGCCATCGGGCACTCCCCGGCTCAATTTGATCCAAAAGTCAAACTCTTTATCTCGACCGAGACTCAATGAATCTTCAAAGGTCATTGAATACCCTATCCAACGGTCCGTCCTATGCACGATTTTGACTTGCCATGTGAACGAACAATCCGTTTGCGTTCGAAACCTTACCCAGAGTCCATCGGGCACTCTCGAGCTCTATTTGACCTAAGTCAACTCTTTAGCTCGACCGAGGATGAATGAATCTTCTAAGGGCACTGAATACCATTTCCAACGGTCCATCCCGTGCGTGATTCCGACTTTCCATACGAACAAATGATCCGTTTGACTCCGAGAGGCCACCGAGCGCTTCTCGGGCCTGGTTGACAAAAGTCAACTCTCCAAATCGGGTCAAACTCTTTGGAATGTCGAATTACATCTCCTAACCTTTCCAATGGTCCACCCCATTCACGATTCAAACTTACCATGCCGATGAACGATCCGTTTACGTCCGAGGGATTCCCTGTCCAATGGACCGACAAATGCTTCCGAGCCATATTTGACCCGAAGTCAACTACTGAACCCGAGAGTGGTCCAAATGACTTTAAAATTTCTCTGAATTTTCTTTCCAACGATATGCCCATGCACGATTCTGAGCAACGGTTTGCCCTCGGCGACTGGTTTTTTGAAAAAGCCTGAAGTGCACTGCCAAATGGCGGGTTCTAGACCCTGCCCATCGGCACCTGCCGATAGGCAAGAACAGGTCTATGCCGATTGGCACCCACCTAGGCCTATAAAATGAGGCCTTCACTCATTTGCAAAGGGAGCCCAGATTTGATAAAAATCTCTCTCGACGAATCCCAGAAACCTCTCTCGAAGGTAGCGGGATTTCAACTCCCAAATCCCTTTTTTACTTCCACTTATCATCATCCTTTTCATCAAACTTGGTGAATTAACCACTCTCCATCTTCATACAAGCTCAAGGGATGCTATTCAACACTCGAGATCAAGCTCAAGATCTTCAAGAAGGTCCAACTTTCTCACATTTCTCATCAAATTCTCTTGACTTCTCAATAACTTCCTTTATTACTTAACACTTTTTATTACCTCATCTCACACATCCTAATATACTTTTTATTTAGTATTATCGCACATCTCTTATTTTTATATAAATAAAACCCAAAAAAATAAGAAAAAGAGGGTTTGCTCATAAATTCCAAATTGGGATTCTCACACTTTTTCACACTTTTCTCACAACTAAAACACTTTTCCTACACACACACACACATTCACAAATAAGAGACTCCCCACATGGATTTATGGGATAAACCCAACCCCTCATTTTGTATACGAACTGCGTGGACTTTGATGCCTTTATATGCTACGTAGGTGTCTCGGGGTAAAACCCGAGACTCGAGTCCTTTTTCTCACCTTTTTTTCTCTTATTTTCTATTTCCTCTAAATCCATTTTCCTTATATTCTATATAGTTTCCCTTAATAACGCATTACTCCATATGCGTTATCGTTCCCTTATAACGATCAACGTAGGGGTAATCGCGTAAATCTTATTTTGTAATATTATTCTTATATCTTCGTACGGATGACTCGCTTTATCTTTTCCATGATATAAGTCGAGGATTCCTACCTCTATTCTATATATACACATGCCCACATATCACAGGGGGAAACATAAAGGAAAATAACAAATATTCATGAGAGACCGAAAGGGCGAAATGGGTGCCTAACACCTTCCCATTTCGTAACTAAGCCTCCGAACCCTTCTCGAATCATTTTGGTTTCGCATGCACCAGTATGTCATTGGATGCCATCCTTAGGGGTGGTTTCCCCTTTTTCTTTCTTTTGTTTTGAGTAAAATAGACTGGCGACTCTGAATCTCTCTACATTTTTACACCACATCACAAACGACTCCGGCCCAAGCGCTCCTGAGAGGGACGCGGGGGACCCGAAGGATCCTTCTCCTCCGCGGCGGGGATCGGGGATGGCCACACTAGTTGTATATGTTTGTAAGTTATATGCTAGTCTTTGCTTCATCATATATGTTTTTTCTCGAATCATGACAAGTGTATCTTTTGTAATTTGTTTTTGAATTTATTGAGCCTCTTTGAAAAATATAAAAAGATTTTCCTTGTCCTTTGAGTTATGTTTATTTTTTTTAAAAAATTAAAAATTTGAAACTCAAAAAGATTTTTTGTGTATTTTAGTTATACGCATTTTATGTGGCATATCCTTGCGTTTGAATCCTATACCACTTTTCGCTTCCATGTGTATAGAACTTTTGGTTCTGAATTTCAATTCTTAAATTGTTCTTTATCATGCTTGCATGGAGTAGTGTGACTTTTATTTTTTTTAATAAATTCTCTTTGTATATGCCTCCTCACACACATGCACGAACTTTTTTAACGTTAACTTCAAATGTTATATTAATCTAAGTGAGATGTTCTCCTATTAATTTTGTCATCTACATGTTTTGTTACTATGGGGGATTTGTGAATGTAAGAACTGTTGCCCATGAGATTTATATGAATAGGATAGAAAAGAAAAGAGAGTGCACCAGAAAGGGTTACGAAAGGAGAAAATCTCCTTTACGTGAAAGCCACCGTTGGCAAGAGCCTAATAAAAAGATCAGAAGACAATAAAGAAAAATTTCCAAAGGCCAACATATTTTAGTTTGATCATTCAAAAGAGATAACTTCAAAAAAATTGAGAAAATAAAAGAAAAGAAAATATACAATACATTTATTTTTGAGGGTGTTTAGTTAAAGATTAACGACATTGCACAATGAATCCTAGTTATACTTATCATGCCATGACTCTATTAATTTCTAGAATCATCAAAATTCTGGGCTTGTGTTCATTGTGCTTATTTATTCTTTGAGTTTACATTATCTTATCACGTGAGGCTAAATCTTAGTTGATAAAGTTTTGCATTCAAATAGAACTCCGTGAATATATATAAGTGATTAGGTCATAACCTTTTTGTCTGTAGTTCACACCCATTCATTCCATTTACCACATTGGTTTAGACACATTTATGCCATATGAGTGTGGAAAGCTTATCGTGTTAAGTGTCTTGTATGATGTTTATACCTATATATGTGTTCTTATGCTTCATTGATATCTTTTGTGTGTGGGAGTGTGTGTGTGTGTGGGGGGGGGGGGTATCATTTTCTTTGAGTATTTGGTTTTACATCTAGTCCTTGTATTCTTTTGTTTCATATTCATATCTATCTTTTTGTGATTTTTCATTAATATCTCATGCTTATCTTAGTTAATTCTAGTTGTTATCATTTTTCTATCGCATTATAGTTGGTATCTATTGTGCTTTATGTGGATTAGTTGTTCTTATGTTGCCAACTTGATTTGTTGTCTTTTATATCACTCTACACCATTGCATGAAATACTTGTTTTTTTCTTTAGGCTTAGCCCATGTTTTATTTAGGGGAGAATTTGTTTAAATTGGGAAGAAATTAATTATTTTATGCAAATAATCTTTTTCTACTCCTAAGCAGAAGGGGGAGAAGTGGTATCTAGCTCTTTTCATTTGGAGAGATCTAATCTAACTTAGGGGGAGACGTCTTTCTTAAGTGGACATTGTTAGACAAATTGAAAGAATTTAATTATGCATTTTATATTGTTATATTCCCTATGCATTTGATGGTTTGTTTAAGTGTGGAGGTTTTCATCCATGCGGAAAAGTTTTTAACGTAAAGCTTATGAGAATATGTGTCGGTCAAACGTCTGCATTTTTTAGGTTGGGATAGAGTCTTTTAGATAAGCTTGACGGCCCATAGGGTTTTTATTTTTGGTTTTGTCCCGGAATAGCCAAAGGGGGAGATTTGTAAGCATACATTTTCAATTGAGTCAATTTCTATGTGTTGGCTTAATTCCGGACAAAACTATTTAAGTCATAGTATATAAGTTTTATTTGTGACCTTCCAATCCTATGACCTTTTTGTTGAGGACGTAGCGTCCAAGTCAAAGATATTACATCTTATGTCTTGTTTCGTGCCTAGTTTTTATCCAGTCCAAGGATCTCTCAGGTATGAATGCCTATTTTATGTGAGCCTTGGATATTTAATTGTTAGGTGTTAATATTTTGATTAAGCTATTTTAAAATGTCTTTATATTTTTTCAAGAAAAAATTATTTGATTTTTCCCAGGTCGTTAGAACCACTTTCATAGGTCGTTTGAACGAGATTTCTTGGTCGTTCGAACGAGAAATCTAATGATGTTGCTTTTGGGTTGTGCTACTTTCTCGTTTGAAATGTCGTTTGAACGATTTTGGATGTCGTTCGAACGACCAAAGCAGTTTTGAAAAAAATGATAGCTTTTCATGCAGTTTTCTCATAACTTCACATTACTTTTTTCCCACCATTTATGTAGTGCGGGAGTTAACTTTATTCAGTGACTTTTCCATCTTCCAAAAGAGATAAAGCTTTAAAAAAAGTCAAGAGTGTTTTTGTTCTAAACTTATGGTTTAACTTTCAAAACAAAAACCAATTTTACACCCAAATAGTTTAATGATCGAAGATTCTCCATAATATATGCTTTGAGATCATAGTTTCGGCACCGTGTTTATTCTTTACATTTCTCCGAATTGTTTCTTGCGAAGGATTACATGTTCATTGATGTACATATGGTGGACTCCGTACATTTGATGGTTACAGTGCCCCATCGGTGGAATCCGAGACGTAGGTGGACTTCTGCGTTATCACTAGGCAGAGGTAGAAGGAATGAAGAGCGTCAAGGCTTGCGAGGGCGTCGAGCCATTGAGTAAGTCTTCTATCGTATCCTTGTATTAAATTTATACTTATTGGACTTGTGTATGGACCGTCCAAGGTTTTTCCCATTATGAGTTTTCCTCTTACATTATGGCATTGTGGTTGTGTATTTTATCTTGCAAATTCTCACCTAGATGCATGCTTAGGTTTAACAAGATAAAATTGGTTTAATCTTAAAAATGGTGTAATTGTAGTTTAATTCATTTGGGTAATTTAGTTTACTATAATTCAAATTTAAGAAAAAATTAATCTGACAAAATTCATGTTTAGTTTGGTGTATATAAATTTGAACTTGAATTGAAGTTTTGTTTAAGAAGTTAAAATTTGAAAAGAAATTTAAAATTCAGAATATTTCATCAACCACCCCTTTTGAAATTTAAAATTAGAATTTTTTGAAAACCTATGTTCCAATAAGTGGTATCAAAGATTAGAATTTAAGAACTCCATTTCTCATAATACAAATATGTTCATGATGGTTTAATCTTATACAACCAAGTGGATTTGAATTTATGGTTTAAATTTGATGAAATCACACTAAATCATGTTCTCAATTTCATAAATGAAGAAGCCATTGAAATTGCTCAAAAGGCTTCAGGTTCAAGCCTAATGATAACTTCGAAACAAAGTTAAAAGTTAGTTTCATTGAGGGCTTCTTAACACTACTGCATAGCAGATGTCCCTTAGTTGAAATTGATAATATTGATACTCACAAAGATTGGAGAAAATCATTAATTGAATATCTAACTGACCCAAATATCAAGAATGATAAGGCGGTCAGATTCCAAACAACTAAATATGTTATGTATACTGGGAAATTATTCAAAAGCGGTGTTGATGGCATGATTCTAGAGTGGCTAAGTAAGGACGAAGGATTAATAGTCATAACATAATTCCATAAGGGTTTTTGCGAGGCTCATCAGGTTGGTCCTAAGATGAGGTGCTGGTTGAGAAGACATTGATTTTATTGGCCATCCATTTTAATAGACTATATTGAGTTTGTAAAAGGATGATAGAAATGATAGAAACATGCTCCTTTGAGGCATGTGCCTGCTATATATCTATAATATGTAATGAAGCCATAACTATTTAGAATATAGGCCTTTGATTTCATTGGAAAAATGTATCCTACGTCCTCCAAATTACACAATTTTGTGTTAGTAGCAACATACTAGTTTACCAAATGGGTAGAAGCAAGGCCCTTAAAGTCAATTACCTATAATGAACTAGTAGATTTATTATAAGACATTGCGTACATATTTGGGATCCCAGAAATCATAATCTCTGAAAATGCAAGCATCTTTGAATCAGATATGGTGCTAAAATTTACTATAAGGTTGAGAATAACTTTAACATATGTTGTGCCTTATTATTCTCAATTAAATTTTAAGGCAGAGGTTACTAATAAGGTGATTAAGAACAACCTAAGTAAGGTGATTGTGAACAATCCAAGGGATTGGCCCAATTTATTGCCAGAAGTTTTATGGGCATATATAACCTTTAAAATGTCAAGTACTTGGTTAACTTCATATGCCTTGACCTATGGTCATAATGTTGTTTTATCAGTTAAAATCACTCATAATTTAGTGACAGTGGTAGCCCAAAATGAGTTAACAATGGAAGGATATGACCAAGCTATACACATGGAATTAAAAAACATAAATGAGAATAGGGTCGGAGCCTTAAATAATGTCTTGTTCCAAAAGAAGAAAATAGTTGATAGTTATAATAAGAAAGTGAAAAAAATGACCTTTAAGGAATGAGACTTGGTCTGAAAAACCATCTTGCCTTTAGGATCAGAAGATCCAGCTTTAGAACAATGGTCCGTAAAGTGGGAAGGACCGTTACAAGTCTATAGTGCATTCCAGGGTGGTTCATACAATCTAAGAGACATTAATGGTTACATTCACATGAGAAAAATAAATTTTAAATTTCTGAAGACATATTATCAAAGCATTTAGGAAGCAAGGCAATAAGAACAAAATGCATAATTTCCTTAAGAAATGATCTTTGTCTATAGATAATGAATTCTCCTTAGCCTGTGCTTGAGCCATAGTTGTGATATGATAGGGAAATGAGTGAACCGCAGTGTTTAGTGCCTTCACTATGAAACCAAAAGGTTTTAACTATAAGGATTTTGTATGGTGACAACACAATTGATATAAGATCACAAATTCACTATCTTCACTCCCAATGTACTTGAGATTAAAACAAGTACTCAATACATTATGAGACATGTTACCAGGAACACGTCATCCAAGCAACCATATCCATGTAAATACAAGATCTTAAGCATCAAGCACTGCTCAGATATAGCTATCAACTATTTTCTTCTTTTGGTTTCATTAAACCCAAATTTGCTTCAAGCTCTCATTAAACCCTAAGATCTCAAGCGCTAAGCACTGCTCATATACCAACTTATCAATCAAGCAAATTCCATCACATTAGATCACAAGCCCACAATTAATGATTCAAGCAATTCAAAGAATGATCAGAAGCCTAATTTATTACTATTTTATTTTATTGTACTTTGGGAACCATTATACAAAAGTAAAGTAACATGTTTTAGCTTGTATATGCTCAAAACCTACACACCTACACCCACCCTATTGTACCTGAAACCTTACCTAAGGAATAAACCTAAACCCACTTTATTTTACCCGAAATATGGGAGGTTTATTCTACTAAACCTTTCTTTTATTTGACTAAAACTAGTTTTAGCCAGCTAAACTTTTTAGACCCAACTAAACCTTTGAGATAGCCAACTAAAACTCAAACAAAGGAATTTTAGTCGACCAAACCTCGAATCTTAGTTGACTAAAAGTGTCAGGTTTCTAGAAACACTTTTGGTAAAATACTCCAACCTTTCATCCTAATACCCTATGTCTTCCAACATGAATACCAAAAATTTTACCAACTAATGGCAGCCTCCTAGCATCATAAATAACAACTACCTCTTCCATTCCAAAATCACACAATCTTACCACAATAATTATCTTGAGTGAAGTTTCATCTTCTAGCTTATGTCATTCCATCCCTGAGTTTTTAGACAGAGAATCAAGAAAGCCTATTTAAGAGTTTTAAACCCAAAAACTCCATTAAAAACAAAGCTCCAAGAAACCCATTTGAATAAAAAACTTCATCCACAATCCCTCTTTAGCAAAGTTATAATCCTAATACCCACTTGTGCGAAAGCTTTACTCAAAAATCCATTTGAGAATTATATGTTTGATTTCTAGAGAGAGAAAATAAACCTATTTCACCACTATTTTAAGCAAATCTATTTTGATTTACATTTTGGTTATAGAAATCATAATTAATGATTACAATTATATTTCATTATATCTTCTCGACCGATAGTAATATTGTTGTGGGAAGCCAAGGAGTGTAAAGTCCTTGGACTATTGCGTTGGTACTACTTAGGCAAGGACGAAGGTATCGTCTTATTAGTTGTAGTGTGCAAGGTGGTGTTCCTTATATGGTGTTGGTTCCTCCATAAGTGAATTGGAGATAGTTAAGTTCTCGAGTACCGTCTCGAGCGTGGATGTAGGCAGTGGCCGAACCACGTTAAAATCTGAGTTTGTAAAGTTTCATTAATCTCTCTCTCTCTTAACTTCTTATATTTATTATTTATTAATTGCTTACTTACAATTTGATATATCATATTGTAATTAATCTCTACACAAAGATAAGAAACTTTTAAATGTACCCAATTCACCCCCTCCCTCTGGGGTGTCTTTTCGGGCTAAAAATTAGTATCATAGCCGAGATCATATATGCTTATTTTGAAAAGTGTATTTTGAATATAATGATTAAAAAACAAATGGCGATCATTTCACAACAAAAAATTTACCCATTTTTTTTATAGAGAAGATTTTAAAACATGGGACACTAAAACCTCTTGACTTATTCAATCCATTGATTACTATATTTGAAAATAGTAAGTGAAAACAAATCAACTATACTAGATAGACTACCCCCAAAAAAAATTTTTGAATTAAATAATGAAACTATGATAATTTTACGGTCTTCTCTAGATAATGTTGATGCATGAAAAATACGACATTGCAAGAAATCCAATGATATCTAGGATACTCTTTCAAAAGATTTCTTGAATGAAGTTTCACCAAAAGAAGCGATGTTGATTCCATCAAATGAACAAGACATACTGTAAGGACATATTTTACATAGTCCTGTTCACATTAGAGTATGACGTATACCTCTACAACCATCGAAGATTTACTCAAGTTCAATCATGCATCAAGACGGATTCGAATATCAACACTCTACAACACAAAAGCCTCTGCGAGATAGATTTTGGTAAGGTTGTGTTTAAGTCCCTTAATGGTTCATTTAAAGTATTGGGATAACTTTCGTAAACTATTTTTAAACACCTGAGGCGTTGTTTTTCGTCAAATTAATTTTTTCTAAGTGTTGAGATGGAGTTTTATAAAATATTTTTTTACGTTTAGGTCGTTCCAATGCCATCTCACAGTCGTTCAAGCGACATAGGAATATCGCGCGATGTCCTCGTTCGAGCGAAGTCATCGACTCAATTTTTTTTTATAAATAGCATGTTAAATGAGTCATTTTTTTCCTAAAAGGACCTGACGTTTTTCATTCTACGAAAATTGCAAACTGCAGAATTATTTTGTCTTCTTCATTTAGGGTTTTAAACATTTTTTGTTAATTCAAAAAAATCCCAATAGTTTAGGGATTTTTTTTGGAACCCAAGATACGATCTTCTTGAAGTTTTTCTTGTAAAAAGGGTAAATCTACGACTGACGACATCGTGTTATTTGGAGTAGTTGTGGGTGTTCCTGGTTGATTCAGAGTTACGTGTTCTTATGGGTTGTTGCGGTTGATCCGTTGCTGACTGTAGGCTACGTGTCTATGTGAGTGTGTGCGGATATTCACTGCAAATTTCATTGCGTAAGTTGCGATTTACTTTTCATAGTGAAATAAAAAGGTTTTTCCATTGTTTTTTTTACAGAAATATGTGTGTCAGAAATTTATTTATGATGATTTGATTTTACCCACCTAGATGTATGTGTTATGGTTTAAATAAAAATTGGTTTAAAATTAATTCCAATTAAATAACTTTAAATTGGAATTTGCGAATTGGTTGAAAACGATATCACATAACTTTCTCAAATTGGTATCAGAGATTTTTAAGCGATCTTACCTTCTCAAATTAGTATCAGATCGGGTTTCTCTAATTTATTGAGTGATCCTATTTTCCGCAAAAAAAATTTGTGATATTGATTTTTTTTTTAAATCTGGTTTTGAAAATTTGTCACGATTTTTCCGATGGAGAACTTATATAATCGGATGTCTACTTTTGATGGCACAAATCATAGTTTTGACGATCTAAATATTCTGAATTTGACGTTTGCGAAAAAAATTAAAGTTTTGGAAAAAGAAAACTTTCTTTTTAAATCCGCTATGGATCTTTTTCAAACTGTTCAAATTAAAAGATATTTTTATCGTGGGAAATCCGTTGTGTTGGACCATGACTTTAGAAAACTATAATTGTCCAAAAATGAAAGTGATGATAGATTCCTATCGTTAGAGAAAAAATTGAAGGACTTTAAAATTCTAGGGTTTGTGTTTATGCCAAAGGTGAGCGCGATAACCTTTTAGGAATTCTTAAAAATTTGAAAAAGGTGTCCCTAAAATTGGAAGAGTCTAACTGTTTGCTTGTGTGAAAAATTTTGAATTTGAAAAATAATTTAAAAGACTCGAGTAAATTGAGTAGGGATGGCAATGGCTCATCTTGTTCTCATGCTTTGAGTGTCAAAGCCAATACCGTTGTTTGTTTTAGAGGGTTAACTAAATCCATGGACGTTAGAAAACTTCAACCCGTAGGTAAGTTTCCTTGAGTTTTCACATGTTCACATTATGGTGGGAAATGTCACCTTTGACATTTTTATTTTGATCTTGGAAGAGGTCCTAGAAAGTTTAAGAATAGTGTCTCGACCATTACCATAACCCCTTGAGTTAGGCACACACCGGTTTGGGTTAGGAAATCACTTTTGGAGATGCTAAATGCTAGATTAGTAGAGTCTCACATGCTTGCACATGATGCATCACTTGCTATTTCATATCGTTGATTGCTTGCATGGTTTGTTTGTCATACACTAGTTGTGTTTTCTGATATATTTTTGCTAGTGTTATGACATGTGTAAGATTTGTATTAGTTTCTTTTTTTTTGAGAAAAAAATAAAAAATCCAAAAAGATTTTATTCTGATAAAAGTTTTGGAAAAATCACAAAAAGAGTTTTGTATTTTGTTTACATCGTTTATGGACGGACATTTAGGATGACCAAGTCACAACATCATTCCATATCCATGTGACTATTGGATAGTGTTTTGAGATGATACATCATTTCATCCATGTGCTTTATAATGTTTGAAGACATTAAGATGTAATTTGAGATTACTTTCTACATGTTTGACTCATGATTTCTTTTAATGCACACTTTCACGGATTTGTTTGATTATTTTATTTCTCTTTCACATGTTGATAGAAAAGTTTTCATCTCAATTATGTCTTTAAAACGAACCATATGCGATAAAAATTCACAATAAAAGAGTGCATATAAGAACCGTTGCCCGTTAGGTAATTTATTATTATGAAAAAATGATGAGTGAACACGAGAAAGGGCCGCGAGAGTATAAAATTAACTCATTGTGAAAGCCAATGTTTAAAAGTACCCAAGAAAAAAAATAAGGCAGTAAAAAGAATCAAATGCCAAAAATGGGACCAATAGGATTTGAAAAGAGTGTGGGTGCATTCAAATAGAGATATTATTTAATTAAACACATTTATTATCAATTAAGTCCTAAACATGCATCTAGGTGTGATTGAATAAGATGATTACATAAGCAAGAGCATTCAAACACACATATGTGAGGAAAAATCCCCCAAAGGGGCGAAACCATTTATTTTCATTATAATATTGTAACATACAATTTCTTATATTACAATGAAAATACAGTGACACAGAATTACCCGCAGGCATCAGATCTGTAGTCGATGGATGGAACTTTCCCTTTTCAGGAGGGAAGCAATGAAGAAGAAGGACGGTCTTCTCCACAATGATTTGAACAGACACACGGTTGTGTTCTTGGGTTGCAAACGGATTCACAAGGGTTTGAAAAGTTGTGTGAATCAAAATATGAGTCTTGGGACTCACAAAGGTTAGGACTTAAATCATTTAGGACTCCGAAAATCGTCTTTGAAAGTCTTGCTAAACAAATCCCCAAAGTTGGTTTATAAAAGAAAACCTGGCCCTAAAAAATCTGAACACGATCTGCACGATTTTATCCCAAGTGGATCGGTCCGCTTTTGATCCGGACTGGTATGAGGTCGGATCAGTTCTTTTTTTAAAAGGGCTTCTTCGGTTCGCAATCAGTCTGGGGACTACTAGATTGAAGCATAATCGAATTGGTCCGGCTTGAGATGGATCGGTTCTTTTTCCAAACTGGCGGATCGGTCCGGTGCGGACCGGTACCTTTTTAAAAAGGTGGACCGGTCCGGCTGACCAGAAAACTAGTTCCTTGAATTCTTTGATATTCGGATCCATTGATGACGATGTGATCTTGAATTTATTTAATGATGTAACGGCTTATGACATACACAGAAATAACGGACAAAATGTCCTTACGAATCTCCCCCTATGTCTATGCCAGTACAAACATAAAAACATCCGAATTATAAAATATCAAATTGCCTATACAAATCTACCTTTCCATAAACCCAAAACTGGAAAGATACAAATGAATAAGACTTCATCGTTTGGTCTTCAACTCTTCAGGAATCTCAATGCTTTTCTCCTCAGGGTGTGCAATTCAGAGATCATCAAAGAAGTACCTACACACATAAGACAAAGAAAATACCAAGTGATGTATCGAGTTTGAAATGAGATATAAACATATATACCAATTTATGATAGAAACTCAAAATTTCAAAATTTTAAAACTCCCCCATTGTATGATAATTCTTTCTCCCCCTTTTTATGATGTCCCCAAGTAGACAAATGAGAAGAATTAATCAAACAAGCAAAATCGGGGTGTCATAAGGAATAAGCAACTATTTTTAAAGTTTTTCAAAAATTTCAAACAAAACAAACAAAAATCACACCATGAACGAACACAAAACAACCAAGTTGATGAAAGCGAAAATCTAGAGGTGTCATCAAATTCGATAGGAAAATCAATGCATACAATCATGACATATGTGCACGATGAATATCAGATACTCCTAACGAATGCACTCAAAATCTTCCTTTGGTGTAAAAAGGTGGTAATATGAGACATTGACTCAATCAAATCAACAAATCAAAGCTGAAAATGATTTCCACACCAATAACGTCCAAAATGTTTTAATGCTTTTTCAGTACTTTCAAGGAAGTCCAAACCCGTTTGAATTATCCAACCAAACTCCCTCAGATTTATATTTTGAAAAGAGGCGATCTAAATTCTCAAACTTTGGAGAATTGATGGTGAATCCTAATGGCCCAAATTTGGCATATATTGATTTTCATTGCCTTTAAAATTTTTTGGGCTCTTTTAACCTCTTTGGACCTCGGATAATAAAATTCCTCAATTTTTTAGGTCCTTGTAAACGGTGGCTAAATGAACCTTTCGCAGCCCTTTTTCGTTTTTCAATAAACACACAGTCTCACCAAAACGGTTTTTACATGCATTCCAATCATGTCAAGTTTTATCGCATATTGTTAGTTGTATAGACAGAATTGAGATGGAAACACTCAAGCCAATATTTGATAGACAAGCAAAATAATCAAATATATCCGTGCATGTGTGCAATAAAGGAGATAGGAGTCAAACAAGTAGAAAGATATCACTAATCACATCTCAAGGACTCCAAACAATGTAAAGCACATATATAAAATATTGTAGCGTCTCAAATCTCTATCAAACAATCGCACGGATAAATGGAACGAAGTTGTGACTTGGCTATCTTAAATTCTCATCCATAAAAGGTGCAAGTAAAATACAAAAATCTTTTTGACCTTTTCTAAAATTTTTATAAAATGAAAATCTTTTTGAATTTTTCAAAAGAATAAATAAATAGTTGTACAAAAAAACAATATCACATATAAAACAAACTAGCAATAGGAAGCATATGATATGAACATGAAAAATCATCCTATCATAGTCAAAGACCAACCCCTCAGTCAACTGTGCAAATCTCCAAAGACTCTCAAATATAAGGGCATCTAAAGGCTTTGTGAAAATATCGGCTAACTGACTGTCGGTGGGTATGAAACTCAGGGATACAACTTTCTCCTCAACTAACTGACGTATAAAGTTCTCGCGTATCCTGATGTGCTTTGTGCGTGAATGCTGGACTGGATTGCGGGGTATGTGTATCGCACTCGTGTTGTCACAGAAAATAGTCATGGTGTCCTGTGAAATCCCATAATCCTCCAAAATTTGCTTCATCCACAAGAGTTGCGTGCAACAACTCCCGACGATGATTTACTCAGCCTCCGCGGTGGACAAAGATATGGAATTTTGCTTCTTGCTCATCCAGGAGACATGAGTAGAACCAAAATAGAAACACCCACCAGAAGTGCTCCTACAATAATCTACATCCCCGGCCCAATCGACATCCGAATAGGCGGATAAACGGTCATCGGTATCAAAGGAATATCAAATACTGTATGAGAGAGTCCCACTCACGTATTTAATAATACATTTTAGAGCAAGTAAATGTGACTCTTTTAGGAATGCCTGATATCGCGCACAGACTCCAACACTAAAGGCTCTGTCGGGATGACTGGCAGTCAAGTAGAGGAGACTACCTATCATACTCCGATACAAGGTTTGATATACGTCCTTGCCTAAAGCATCCTTACTGAGCTTGGTAGAGGTACTCATAGGTGTACGTGCATGCTTAGCGGAGTCTAAACCAAATTTCTTCACTAGGTCTCTAGCATACTTAGATTGGGAGATGAACATCACATCCTCTAGCTGACGAACCTGAAGACCAAGGAAGAAAGTAAGTTCACCAACCATGCTCATCTCAAACTCACTTTTCATCTCTTACTCAAAGTGACGAGCATGTTGGGAGCACGTGGATCCAAAGACTATGTCGTCCATATAGACCTGGGTAACCAAAATAGCACCGTCATATCTCCTGATGAATAACGTCATATCAACTCCCGCTCTCTTGAAGCCACGTGCTAAGAGATAGGAAGTAAGTCTCTCGTACCAAGCACGGGGTGCTTGCTTCAAACCGTACAAGGCTTTCCTCAGATAATAGACATACTTCGGGTGCTTAGGGTCTTCAAACCCTTTTGGTTGTTCCATGTAAACCTCCTCCTGTAGAATGCCATTTAGAAAGGCACTCTTGACATCCATCTGATATAACTTGAAGCGCAGATGACATGCGATGGCGAGTAGTAAGAGGATGGACTCAAGCCTCGCAACAGGAGTAAATGTCTCCCCGAAGTCTACACCTTCTATCTGTGTGTAGCCTTGAGCGACTAACCTAGCCTTGTTTTTGATTATGGAACCATTTTCATCCATTTTATTCTTGAAAATCCATCTGGTACCTATCACATTAGTCTCACTAGGTCGGGGGATAAGTTCCCAAACATTATTCTTTTTAAACTGAAGTAACTCATCCTGCATGGCAGATATCCAGTGTTCATTTGAGAGTGCTTGTTTATGATTCTTGGGCTCGACTTTGGACTTGTAGCAAAAATAGCTAACAACATTCTCTAGTTGAGCACGAGTCTTGACCCCTAAAGTGGGATCACCAACAATGGCAGAAGGGTCATGACTCTTACAAACTCAAGGAGTTGTGTCCCCTAACACAGTAGTAGGGTCCACTGAGTGTGGGTGAGGGATAAGTAAATTACTGCCAGAAACATCCTCATCCTCACACTGAAGGCTAGAATCAATAAACGCTGAAGGTTAGTCATCTTGCACGGTGACATTTATTGACTCCAAAACCTTAGATCTCTTCAGGTTAAAAACCTGGTACGCTCTCCTATTCGATGAATACCCTAGTAAGATTCCCTCATCGCTCCGGGAGTCAAAGTTTCCTAATTGCTCTCTATCCCGTAGCATGTAACACTTACTCCCAAAAATACGAAAATATGCAAGGTTGGGTTTCTTTCCAGTCCACAATTCATAAGGAGTTTTAAGTGTGTGTGGACGTAAATAAACCCTATTCACCGCGTGGCATGCAATAGACACTGCATCTGCCCAAAATCTCCTAGAAACCTTACGACCTAGAAGCATAGATCTATCCATTTCCTGGATCGTCCTATTCTTTCTCTCAACAATCCCATTTTACTGAGGAGTCTTCACAGCAGAAAACTCATGTTTGATACCAAATCTATCACAATAAAGATCTACCTTTGCTTCCTTAAATTCAGTACCGTTGTCACTACGTATCCTATTAATAGTGACACTTTGTTGATTTTGCAGGACACGACACTTGGTCATCAAAAACTCCACAACATTGGATTTACCCCTCAGAAAAACCTACAATCGAGTATCTGGAGAAATCATTCCCCATCACGAGGATATACCTCTTACCACCCAGACTCTCAGTGCGAGTAGGACCCATAAGATCCATGTGAATAAGCTTAAGTACACGAGAGGTGGTAATGAAATGCAACTTCCTATGGGGGCTACGAATTTATTTTCCCAACTGACAGGGTCCTCAAATCGTCAAAGTTGGCTTTCCAAGTGATGGTAAGCCACGTACTAGGTCCTTTTTAGCTAAATGAGATAAGTCTCTAATGTTCACGTGACCTAGACGTTGGTGCCACAGATACATAGGAGTAATCGTGTCGCTGTTGCAGATAAGTGAGGATGTGGGATCAGTTCCATAGCAGTTATCCTTTATCCTCACCCCTCGCACTAAAAGTTTACCGGCTTTATTACAGACATTCCATGCGTCCCGGTCAAACTTTACGGCAAAGTCAGCGTCGCATAGCTGGCTAATGCTGAGAAGGTTTGCTTTCAAACCTTTGACGTACAAAACATTCTCTAGCTTAGGAAATAATGGTAACTCCACAGTACCACGTCCTACAATGCTAGACTTGCTTCCATCTCCAAAGGTGACTCTTCCATCCTGATAATCCTCAAGAGACGTAAAAAATGAGGCATCACCTGTCATATGTCTAGAGCACCCACTATCAAAATACCACTGTGAGGTATTATGTGCTTTGAGAGCGACATGAACAACAAAGGCCTTTTTATCTTTCTTAGGTACCCAAGTAGTGGTGACCTTTTGTTTACCTTTATTGTTATTGGTGTTAGCCAGAATGTGAGAAGCATTCACTGACGGTAATGACATCCGTCGGAATTCCTCCATCAAACTCTGTGATGTGGTAGCTAAAAACACAACTCGCTCTCTCAGACTGGTAAAATCATCAGTATGCTGTAGTATGTCGTGTCCGACTCATACTATAGCAAAACTCCCTGAGGTGGCCTTTTCTTTTGCAATACGTACAAAAGAACACAGTCAAAGGCGGACCTTGGTTTGCTTTTCTGAGTCGAACTCTCTTTCGAGGTTTTTAACGATGGCCATAAGGAGTCGTAGTAAACTCAGGAACTGGTCCAGGTGTAATTTGGGATGTGGAGGCACCATCATAACCTATTCCCTGTCTATCACCAAAACTTAAAGCGGGGCCGATGAGCATCTTTCTCATCTTTCCAGATCTGTCCTTGATTTGAACCTTGACTTCCCTTGCTCTCTCAAGATCAAGAGTAACCTGGGCAACAAGGGCTTCAAGTTTCTTTCAAGTCTCCATGGAGGAATGGAGCTCACTCGTAAGACTAGCCACTTGTTTGGTCAAGTCCTCTCTCTCTTTCTCAAAACAACTTTCTATCTCTCTAAAAAAACTCTCTTTCTCATCATAGGCATATTCTCTCTCTCTTAAGGTAGTGCAGGTGGAGGACTCTCTCTCTCTCTCTCTCTTTTCTTAAGTCTTCCTCTAAAGAGGTGATCCTAAGAACTAAGGCTTTGTTATGCTTTTTAGTTTCAGAATAAAGCTCGGCGTAGGCGCGTTGGAGATCACTCTCGCTCTCACTTGTGTCATCCTCCCCCTCACTCACATCGATTTCACTATCGAGGTGTCCCCGTGAAGCAGCATCCTCATCATCGTGAGGAGGACTAGAAGTATTCACATGACTAGCTATGAATGCGGTGAAGTTACACTCATGCGTCGACTCATCTCCAGAATCCACCGACTCGACCTCACTGTCGTCACTAAGGGTAACATTAAGGAAAACTTTGTCATTTTCTTTGTTCAGTCTAGTAGCACACTCAAAGGATCTATGACCCCTACCGTCACACTCAAAACATCTCTCACTTTCCTTCTTAAGAGGGTCTTTAAGAACTTTTTCATTTTTCTTTTCAAACTTATTTTTCTCAAACTTCTTTTTATCTTTAAAATTACCATTTTTCTTGAATTTGAGAACTCTTTTGAAATTTTTAGCAAACAGGGATAAATCATCTAGATCAAAATCACACTCAGAATCCGACGTATCAATCTCTATTTTTCTAGATGACTCCCTCCTTCTTGCCGACCCCTCACCTTTTCTCTCCTGGGCATTAAGTGCAATTCCCTTATCTTTAGACTTGACAGATTTAGGGAACATATCAAACTCATAAGTCTGCAAATCTCCTACAAGTTCCTCAAATTTTAGCGTATTTAAATTACCCATAGAATTTAACACAGTTACTTTAGGGATAAAACACTTAGGGAGATAACGAGGAATCTTTTTGACAACTCTAGCATTAGGAATGTGTTCACCAAGATTGAAGCTAGTGTTAACAATATCAGACAGTCTAGCATAAAATTCATCAAAACATTCCGATTCAAGCATGGTGATTGTTTCAAGTTGAGTTGTCAAATTTTGTAGTTTAGACTCTTTCACAGCATTAGTACCTTCATGGGTAAGTTGCAAAACATCCCATGCCTCTTTTAACGTGGTGCACGTCATTATGCGTTTGAACTCATCAAGTGTGACAGACCCAGAAATAGCACTTAAACCCTTAGAATTAAAAGATGACCATATAAACTCTTCTTCAGTCCAAGAGGAGACAGGTTTTAAATTGGTCACATTTTCAACAGTGATGGAGGGAGGTATCCACCCTCTTTCAACCAAAATCCATACACATTCATCAATGGCTTTTAATGCAGATCTCATGCGGGCTTTCCAATATGCATAGTTTATCCCATCAAAAACTGGCATTTTATTATATAACTTCTCCATTATGAACACACTTGTTTTCAAAAATCATTTTTTGGGAAAATTGATATCTTAGAAATTTTTTTGCGAAAAATTAGGAATACGCGATAGATTAGCGTAACCTGCTCTGATACCAATTTGAAAAGAGTGCGGGTGCATTCAAATAGAGATATTATTTAATTAAACACAGATTTTATCAATTAAATCCTAAACATGCATCTAGGTGTGATTGAATAAGATGATGAAATAAGCAAGAACATTCAAACACACACATGTGAGGAAAAATCCCCCAAAGGGGCAAAACCATTTATTTTCATTATAATATTGTAACATATAATTTTTCAGATTACAATGAAAATACAGTGACACAGAATTACCCGCAGGCATCGGATCTATAGTCGGGGGCTGGAACTTTCCCTTTCCAAGAGGGCAACAATGAAGAAGAAGGACGGTCTTCTCCACAATGATTTGAACAAACACAGTTGTGTTCTTGGGTTGCAAACGGATTCACAAGGGTTTGAAAAGTTGTGTGAATCAAAACATGAGTCTTGGGACTCACAAAGGTGAAGACTTAGAGTATTTAGGACTCTGAAAATCGTCTATGAAAGTATTACTAAACAAATCCCCGAAGTTGGTTTATAAAAGAAAACCTGTCCCTAAAAAATCTGAACACGATCTGCACGATTTTATCCTAAGCGAATCGGTCCGCTTCTGATCCTGATCGGTCTGAGGTCGGATTGGTTCTTTTTTGAAAAGGGCTTCTTCGGTTCGCAATTGGTCTGAGGTCTACTGGATTAAAGAATAATCGGTTTGGTCCGGCTTGAGGCGGATCGGTCCATTGGCAAATCGGTTCTTTTTCCAAACTGGCAGATCGGTCCGGTGTGGACCGGTTCCTTTTTAAAACAGGTGGATCGATCCGGCTGACCAGAAAATTGATTCCTTGAATTCTTCGATATTCGGATCCGTTGATGACGACGTGAGCTTGAATTTCTTCAATGATGTAACGTCTTATGACATACACAGAAATAATGGACAAAATGTCCTTACCGGATTTCTTTAAGTTGAGAAAAAATAGAAACCTCAAAAGAGCTTGAAAAAGAAATATATATTTGAGAGAGTTTGGTTGTAAATAAATCAACGGGTTTACACGTCCTGACAAAGTTTTAAAAAAGAATTAAATAGTTTTAGAAGTTATTGGTGTGGAAATCATTTTAGACATTGATTTGTGGAATTGACTAAGTCAATGTCAATTAAATTCAACAATTTTTTTACACCCAAGGATGATTATGAAGTTCATTCGTTAGGAGTACCCACATTCATCGTGCACATTTATTATGTATGTTTCAATTGATTTACCTATTGAATATGTTCACACCACTTCATTATATTTCCCCACTTTGGTTATCTTAGTGTAAATTCATGGTATGTGATGTTCTATTTGTAATTTTTTTTCTCTGAAAAAATTAAAAAATAAAAAATAGTTGGTCAATGCTTTCAACTTTATCCTTAATGATCGTAGTTGATTTTTTTTCTTATCGTGATACTCCATGCTTATTTTTTATTTATTCTTTTCCTTGTCTATTCCGGACAAATAAAAAGGGGGAGAACGAATTATGATTTATGCTTTAATGGAGTATTTTAATTACGGGAGAGATTTGAGATTTGATTTTTGTTTATCTTATTTCAAACTCGATACGTCACGAATTTATTTGTTCCTTATCTCATGTATGTAGGTACAAATTTTGATCATCATTATTTTGCGCACCCTGATGATGACAAAGAAACATCTGCAACTTGAAGATGTTGAAGATTTTTTAAGAAATTTTAAGACTTACATTTTTAGCACCTTTTCAGTTTTGGGTTTATGGGTGGGTATTAGATTCGTATAGGACATTTGATTTGATAATTCAGATGTTTTTAGTTTGAATCAGCATAGACATAGGAGGAGATTTATAAGGACATATTTTATATAGTCATGTTTACATTAGAGTATGTCATATACAACTACAATCGTCGAAGATTTATTCAAGTTAAATCATGCATCACGACGGATCCGAATATCAACATTCTTTAACAGAAAAGCCTCTGCGAGATAGATTTTGGTAAGGTTATGTTTAAGTCCCTTAACGGTTATTTTAAAGTATTGGGATAACTTTTCTAAACTATTTTTTTAAACACCACTGGTGTTGTTTTTCGTCAAAATAATTTTTTCTAAGTGTTGAGGCGAAGTTTCATAAAATATTTTTTGGACATTTAGGTCATTCGAGCAACATCTTAATATTGTTCAAGCGATATAGGCATGTCGCACGATGTCTTCATTCGAGCGATATCTCATCTCGTTCAAGCGACGTCCAGTTCTTGTTCGAGCGAAGTCACAGACTTAATTTTTTTTTTATAAATAGCATGTTAAGTGAGTCATTTTTTTCTTAAAAAGACCTGACATTTTTCATTTAATGAGAACTGCAAACTGCAGAATTATTTTTTCTTCTTCATTTAGGGTTTTAAGCATTTGTTTTTCAATTCACAAACATACCAATGGTTTAGTGAATTGTTTTGGAACCTAAGACACAATCTTGTTGAAGTTTCTCTTGTAGAGAGGGTAAATCTACGGCTGACGACTACATATCATTGAAAGTACTTTTGGTTGTTCCTGACAGATTCAAAGTTGTGTGTTCTTGTGGGTTGCTACGATTGATACATTTTTTACTCTAATATGCGTGTCTATGTGAGTGTCTGCAGATATTCATTGCAGATTTCATTGTGTAAGTTGCGATTTACTTTTCATTGTGAAATAAAAAGATTTTCCCTTTGGGTTTTTTTCTTAAAATCTGTGTGTCAGCACTTTATTTGTGATGATTATATTTTTACCCACCTAGATGTATGTGCTAGGGGTTAAATAAAAATTTACTCTGATTAAATAAGTTTAAATTGGAATTTGCGAATCGGTTGAAATCGATATCACATAGCTTTCTCAAATTGGTATCAGAGCTTTTTTAGTGATCTTACCTTCTCAAATTGGTATCATAGTGGGTTTATCTAATTTATCGAGTGATCTTGTTTTTTGCAAAAAAAATTGTGATATTGATTTTTTTGAAAATTTTGTTTTTGAAAATTTGTCGCGATATTTCCGATGGAGAACTTATATAATCGGATATCTATTTTTGATGCCACAAATCATAGTTTTGACATTTGCGAAAAGAATTAAAGTTTTGGAAGAATAAAATTTGTGTTTGAAATTCGCTATGGATCTTTTGCAAATGGTTCAAAATCAAAGAGATTTTTATCGTGAGAAATCCGTTGCCTTGGACCATGACTTTAGAAAATTATAATTGTCCAAAAAGGAAAGTGATGATAGAGTCCTATCGTTTGAGAAAGAATTGGAGGACTTTAAAAACTCTAGGATTTGTGTTTGTGCCAAAGAGGATAAGAAGATTTTGATAAATGATTTTATGGCCCGTGAGGAGACTCTTAGGCATTGAAAATTTAAAAAAGGCATCCCTAAAATTAGAAGAGTCTAACGCTTCTCTTAAGTAAAAAATTTAGAAGTAGAAAAATAATTTAAAAGACTCGAGTAGTTTGAGTAGTGATGGTAATGGCTCGTTTTGTTCTCATGCTTCGAGTGTCAAAGCCAATGACATTGCTTTTTTTAGAGGGTCAACTAAATCCATGGACGATAGAAAAGGTCAACATGTAGTTAACTTTCCTCAAGTTTTCGCATGTTGTAGGAAATGTAACCTTAGGCATTTTTGTTTTTTATCTTGGAAGAGGTCCTGGAAAGTTTAAGAATAGTGTCCTGAAGGTTCCCTTAACCCCTAGAGTTAGGTACATACCGATTTTGGGTTAAAAAATCACTTTTGGAGATGCTAAATTCTAGATTGGTTGAGTCTCACATGCTTGCACATGATGCGTCACTTACTAATTCATATCGTTAATTGCTTGCACGGTTTGTTTGTCATATGATAGTTGTGCTTTTTAAAATACTTTTGCTTGTGTCATGACATGTGTAATGTTTCTATCAGTTTTTCAACTTTTTTGAAAAAAAGTTGAAAAAGGCAAAAAAATTTATTTTGATAAATTTTTTGGAAAAATCACAAAAAGCGTTTTTTATTTTGTATACATTATTTATGGATGGACATTTAGGATGACCAAGTCACAACATAATTCCATATCCATGTGACTATTCGATAGCGTTTTGAGATGATACATCATTTCATCCATATGCTTTATAATGTTTGGAGTCATTAATATGTAATTTGAGATTACCTTCTACATGTTTGACTCATGATTTCCTTTAATGCACACTTACACGGATTTGTTTGATTATTGTTGTTGATACCAAATTTAATCTACTGACATGGACCAATCATATGAAGACACGTGGCTATCTACGTGGCAACAACCAACACTTCCAAGGAACCCACGCGCTCCGAGGAACAAGACTACAACGAGGAAGACTAGTTCCACGAGGAACCCACACGCTCTGAGGAACAATGCATCTCCGAGGAACTATTGAGTACCGAGAAGCTTAGGCGGTCCGAGCAACTCAGACGGTCCGAGCTGCATCTCGAACAAAGAATTAATAGCTGGATAATCAACAGTTCAACTGATTCATTAAATGCTTATCATTCAGACGCACACGCAAAGAGGGCATTAAATGTATTACCCTTTCATATGTATATCATTTAATGTATTACCCTTTCACATTACAGCCTCAGGGCTATAAATACATAGTACGATCCTCATTGTAAAGAAGATCTGGAACCCAAATCTAGAAGGGAATTTCTTGATAGAACTGACAAATCGAGAACTCTCAAACATTCAGTAATAAAGCAACAGTGGGCGTAGGCCATTCTTATAAGGCTGAACCACTTTAAAATTCTTTGTCTCATTTATTTATCTGTGATTGAATTATTAGAGGGATCTAATTTTTTACATCAACAATTGTACTTGTCTATCACATGTTGGTCGAAAAGTTTCCATCTCAATCCTGTCTTTAAAACGAACCATATGCGATAAAACTTAACAATAAAAGAGTGCATGTAAGAACCGATTGCCTGTGAGGAAATTATTTAATATGAAATAATGATGACTGAACATGGGAATGGGCTGCGAGAGTATAAAATTAACTCGTCTTGAAAGCCACCATTTAAAAAAAACCAAGAAAAAAAATTAAGGAAATAAAAAGAATCATATGCCAAAAATGGGGCCAATAGAATTTCTCTAAGTTGAGAAAAAATAGAAATCTCAAAAGAGCTTGAAAAAGAAATATATATTTGAGGGAGTTTGGTTGGAAATAAATCAACGGATTTGTACATCCTGAAAAATTTATGAAAAAGAATTAAATATTTTTATACGTTATTGGTGTGGAAATCATTTTAGACTTTGATCTGACTAAGTCAATGTCATTTAAATTCAAAAAATTTCTACACCTAAGGATGATTATGAAGTTCATTCGTTAGGAGTATCCATATTCATCGTGCACATTTGTTATGTATGTTTGAGTTGATTTACCTATTGAATATCTTCACACCCATTCATTTTATTTCCCCTATTTGGTTATCTTAGTGTAAATTCATGGTGTGTGATGTTATATTTGTAATTTTTTTGGTTTGAAAAAATTTAAAAATAAAAAATAGCTGGTGAATGCTTTTAAGTTTATCCTTGATGATCATAGTTGATTTTTTTTGCTTGTCGTGATACTTCATGCTTATTTTTTTATTTATTCTTTTCCTTATCTATTTCGGACAAATAAAAAGGGGCGAAACGAATTATGATTTATGATTTAATAGAGAATTCTAATTATGGGAGAGATTTGTTTACCATACATCACAAAGGTATTTTTTTCTTCTCTCATATGTATAGGTAAATTTTTTATTATCATAGTTTTGCACACCTCGATGATAACAAAGAAACGTTCGCAGTTTGAAGATGTTGAAGATTTTTGAAGAAAGTTTTAGACTTACATTTTTAGTACCTTTTCAGTTTTGGGTTCATGGGAGGGTATTAGATTTGTATAGGACATTTGTTTTGATAATTCAAATGTTTTTAGTTTGTACCGGCATAGACATGGGGGAGAATTGTAAGTACATATTTTTCATAGTCCTGTTCACATTAGAGTATGGCGTATACCGCTATAATCGTCGAAGATTTATTCAATTCAATCATGCATCAAAACGGATCCGAATATCAACATAAAAGCCTATACGAGATATATTTTGGTGAGGTTTTGTTTAAGTTTCTTAACGGTTCATTCAAAGTATTGGGATAACTTTTCTAAACTATTTTTAGACATCTGAGGCGTTGTTTTTTGCCAAAATAGTTTTTTCTAAGTGTTGAGATGGAGTTTTATAAAATATTTTTTTACGTTTAGGTCGTTTGAGAACCATCTTACAATCGTTCAAGTGACATAGGCATGTCACGCGATGTCCTCGTTTGAACGACATCTCATCTCGTTCGAGCAACATCCAGTTCTCGTTCGATCTAAGTCATCGACTCAATGTTTTAAATAGTGTGTTAAATAAGTCATTTTTTCTTAAGAAGACCTGCCATTTTCATTCTACGAAAATTACAAAATGCATAATTCATTTGTCTTCTTCATTTAGGGTTTTAAACATTTGTTTTTCAATTCATAAAAATCCCAATAGTTTAGTGAACTCTGTTGGAATCCAATATACGATCTTGTTGAAGTTTCTCTTGTAGAGAGGGTAAATCTATGGCTGAAGACTGTGTGTCATTGGGAGTACTTGTGGGTGTTCCTAGATGATTCAGAGTTGCGTGTTCTGGTGGGTTACTACAATTGATCCATTGCTGACTCTAGGCTGCGTGTCTATGTGAGTGTCTGCGGATATTCATTGTAGATTTTATTGTGTAAGTTGCGATTTACTTTTCTTAGTGAAATAAAAAAGGTTTTCCCTTTAGGGTTTTTCCTGAAATTTGTGTGTCGGCAATTTATTTGTGATGATTTTATTTTATCCACCTAGATGTATGTGTTAGGGTTTATATAAAAATTGGTTTAAAAATTGACTCCAATTAAATAAGTTTAAATTGGAATTTGTGAATTGGTTGTAAAGCGTGTGATTCCGATTAAAAATAACTCGCAAGTTTCCAATCAAACTTTATTTAATTCAGCCCCTAAACAAGCATCTAAAGTGCGTGTGTCAACCCATAAATAAATATAAAGCATGCGACACAATAAATATGCTCAAACACAGATTTCAGGAAAAATCCCCGAAGGGCAAAACCTTTTATTTTCACTATAATTTTGTAAAACGGTTACACGAATTACAATGAAAATAAGAGCGACATACAAAATACCCCCAGGCGTCGGTTTTTATGTTTCGATTGAAATCTCTCACAGGAAGTCCAGGTGGTCAGCAATGAAGAAGAGAAACGGCTTCTCCGCAAGTTGTGAGCTTTATAAGGACTCCCTTCACAATAACATGCAGCTGTCGGTTGTAGAGTTTTCCCCACAAAGAATGAACAAAGACAAAATATGTTCTTGGGTTCCATAAAACAACTCACACAAAAGTAATTGGGATTTTTGTGAATTGTAAATAAAAACAAATATTTGAACCCTTAAAATTGTTGGAGAAAAACTTTCTGCCAAAGGTATCCAATTAATTCTGGGCAGATACACAAAAGTTTCAAAAGAATAAGACTCTTAAAAGTTGAAACTGGTCTCCACGTTTTTAAAACCAAAGCAGACATCTTCTTTTATAAGGAAACTTGAGTCGGTGAAAAGATCAGGATGAAGTCAGATGTGTTAGCCAAAAGCAGGGTCGCTCGAACGAGAATCCCATCTCACTCGAATGAGATACGCGTTTCGTTCAAACGACTATGCACGACATCTCAATTTCGTTCGAACGAGATGGTGATCTCGTTTGAAAGGGATTGGCATCGAAACCTTGGTACGTCTGTTGTCTTACTGCCTTAGAAATTTTTCAAAACTTTTTCCAAAACTTTTTCAAAAATCAAGGTTTTCTAAAATAGTAATAAAACCTTTTCAAAAATACATTTTTCTAAAACTGCAATAAAACCCTTTTTATAAAAAACGTCATTTATAAAAATATTTTTATATAAAAGCTTTTTAAAAATCCTTTTAAAAATATCCCAACACTCTTAATATGAAATGTAAATGAAACTTTAAAAATTATCTTACCAAAGTTCATATTGTTGGGCTTGAATGTTGAAGGCAACTTGTAATTCAAATTCGTCTTTTGTAGATGCAATCTTCTCAATTCTTTGATGACTTGTAGCGGTATACGACATAATTAATTGTGACGGACTTATTAAAAAAATATCCTTACAAATCTCCCCCTATGTCTATGCCGGTATATATATAAATAATCCGAGTTATCAAATACCAAAAATGCCTATACAAATCAAACCTCCCATGAATCCCAAAACTGAAAAGGTAAAATTTGCAAGTTCTCAAATTTTTCTTCAACATCAAAACTCTCAAAGCTTTTCTCATCGGGGTGTGCAACATAATGATCTTCAATCTTCGTACCTAGACACGTGAGATAAAGTAAAAATACCTTCGTGACGCATCGAGTTTGAAATGATATGAGAGTAAATCAAATCTCCCTCATAATGCAAAAACTCCCCCTTAACATGATAATTCTTTCTCCCCCTTTTTATGATGTTCCCAAACAGACAGATAAGGAAAAAAAAATCAAAACATGGAGCGTCATGACAAAATGCATAGCAAACATGGATCAAACTATGCGCATGCAACGGTATGACCCCAAAACTTCACAAACTATTTTTGGATTTTTTTAATTTTTCATACAAAAAATAAGATACCAAAAATCACACCATGGATTTAGACTAAAACAACCAAGTCGTGGAAATGGAATGTGTGGGTGTGAACTCATTCGATAGGAAAATCAACTCAATAAATCATATGTGCGCGATGCATACGTGTACTCCTAAGAAATGAACATCAAAGGTATCCTTATGGGTAAAAATTTGTTGAATTTAGATGACATCTTGGTATGCAAATCAACAAATCAAAGTCAAATATTTTTCCACACCAATAATGTCCAAAACTATTTAGCGCTTTTTCAAGATTTTCAAGGACGTGCAAACCCGTTATAAAATCTCCAACCAAACTCCATCATATATATTTTCATTTAGAGGTGTTAAACTAAATTCTCAAACTTTGGAGAATTGGTGCAAAAACCTAATTGGCCCTTAATTGGCATGAATTTCTTTTTATTGCCTTTAAATTTTCCGGGGCTCTTTTAAACCTCTTTGGACCCCGAATAATAAAAATTTTCCATTTTTTAGGTCCAATTTAAACGATGGCTTAGTATTCACAAAGGCTAAATGAACCTTTCGCAGCCCTTCCCCGTTTTCAAATAAAGCACACAAACTCACAAAACGGTTCGTATATGCAAAATTTTCTTATCAAAATTTATCGCGCTTGGTTCATTTAAGGATAGGATTGAAGTGAAAACACCCAACTAACATGTGATAAAATAAGCACAATAATCAAACAAATCCGTGCATGTGTGCAATAAAGGAAAGCATGAGTCAAACATGTAGGAAGTAACATTTAATTACATCTCAATGACTCCAAACATTATAAAGCACATGGATGAATTGACCTATTGTCTCAAAACACCATCAAATAGTTACATGAAAAATGGAATGACATTATGACTCGATCATCCTAAGTGTTCATACCTAAAAGCTGCAAACAAAATACAAAAATCTTTTTGGATTTTTCAAAAATTTTATCAAGCTAAATCTTTTTGTATTTTTCAAAAAATTTCAAAAACAAAAATCTATACAAAAAGTACATGTCACAATTCTAGCAAAAATATATCAAAAAGCATAACTAGCGTATGACAAATATACAAAGACAATCATCTATATGATATGGCAAGAGAAGAATCATGTGCAAGCAAACGAGAATCAACTGTTCTAAAATCTAGCATATCCAAAAGTGATTTCCTAACCCAAGCGGATGTAACACGTCGATACGGGGTTTTGGGAACCAACAAAACACTAGACTTCGAATTCCTAGAACCTCTTCTAAGATCAAAATAAAATCTCCTAAGGTGACCTTTCCTACCACAATATGAACATGTGTATACGGGTGGAACGACACCTAAAGTGTGATATTTTCTAACATCCTTGGAATTAGTTGACCCTTTAAAATAAATAATGGCTTCGGCTTTAGCATCAGAAGCATGAGAACATTACCATCACTATCAAACCTACTTGAATCGTTTAAATCATTTTTTAACTTCAAAATATTTGATTATAGCAAAGAATTAGACTCTTCCAAAGGCAAGAATTTCTTTTTCAAATTTTCAATTAAACTTAATAGTTTATCTTGCTCTCCCTCAATTAAAACAAACTTATCCCAAAGAGTCTATTCACATGCCGTAAAATCATCGATTAATTTTTTATCCTCAACGGCACAAACAGGAACCCTAGACTTTTTTAAGTCCTCTAATTCCTTCTCTAAAACAAGGACTCTCTCATCACTCTTCTTTTTGGCAATTTTCAAATAATGAAAATCAATACACAAATTACCAAAATGCTCACGATAAATATCACTTTGAGTTTGAAATGCTTGCAAATATTCAATCTTACTTTTAAAGAGAGAATTTTCTTTTTCCAAAATTTTAATTTTTCTGCAAAGTTTCAAATTCAAACTTTTGAATTTTTCAGCACGGTCATGAACTTTTTCAAAAATAGGCTCCTCATTAAATGGACGTTCCATTGAAAAATAGCGATTTTTCACAAAACTGATTTAAAAAAAGATCAATATCACACAATTTTACGGAAAATAGGAATACGCAATAAATTAGTGCAACCTGCTCTGATACTAATTTGTCAAGCGTGTGATACCTATTAAAACTAACTCGCAAGTTTTCAATCAAACCTTATTTAATTCAGCCCCTAAACAAGCTTCTAAAGTGTGTGTGTCAACCCATAAATAAATATAAAGCATGCGACACAATAAATACGCTGAGACACAAATTTCAAGAAAAATCTCCGAAGTATAATTTTGTAAAAACGATTACACGGATTACAATGAAAATAAGAGCGACATACGAAATACCCTCAGGCGTTGGTTTTGATGTCTCGGCTGGAATCTCCCGCAGGAACTCCAGGTGGTCAGCAGTGAAGAAGAGAAACGGCTTCTCCACAAGTTGTAAATTTTATAAGGACTCCCTCCATAATAGCACGCAACTGTCGATTGTAGAGTTTTCCCCACAAAGAATGAACAAAGACAAAATATATTCTTAGGTTCCACAAAATATATCACACAAAAGTAATTGGGATTTTTGTGAATTGTAAACAAAAATAAATATTTGAACCCTTAAAATTATTGGAGAAAAACTTTCTGCCAAAAGGTATCCAATTAATTCTGGGCAAATACACAAAAGTTTCAAAAGAATAAGACTCTTAAAAGTATAAACTGTTCTCCACGTTTTAAAACCAAATCTGACATCCCTTTTACTAGGAAACTTGAGTCGGTGAAAAGATCAGGATGAAGTCAGACGTGTCAGCCAAAAGTAGGCTCGCTCGAACGAGAATCCCATCTCACTCGAATGAGATACGCGTGTCGTTCGAACGACTATGCGCGACATCTCAATTTCGTACTAACGAGATGGTGATATCGTTTGAACGAGATTGGCGTCAAAACCTTGGTACGTCTGCTGCCTTACTGCCTTAGAACTTTTTCAAAAATCAATGTTTTCTAAAACAGTAATATAACCTTTTCAAAAACACATTTTTCTAAAACAACAATAAAACCCTTTTTATAAAAAAACATTTATAAAAATATTTTTATATAAAAGCTTTTTAAAACTCCTTTTAAAAATATCCCAACACTCTTAATATGAAATGTAAATGAAACATTAAACATTATCTTACCAAAGTTCATATTGTTGGGCTTGAATGTTGAAGGCAACTTGTAATTCGGATCCATCTTTTTTAGATGCAATCTTCTCAATTCTTTGACGACTTGTAGCGGTATAAGACATAATTAATTGTGATGGAATTATTAAAAATATGTCCTTACACTGGCTAAAATCGATATCACATAGCTTTCTCAAATTGGTATCAGCGCTTCTTAAGCGATCTCACCTTCTCAAATTGGTATCTGAGCGGATTTCTCTAATTTATCGAGTGATCCTATTTTACGGAAAAAAAAATGTGATATTAATTTTTTTTGAAAAATCTGTTTTTGAAATTTGTCACTATATTTCCAATGGGGCACTTATGTAATCGGATATTTATTTTTGATGCCACAAATCATAGTTTGGACAATCTAAATAGTTTGAATTTGATGTTTGCGAAAAGAATTAAAGTTATGGAAGATGAAAATTGACATTTTAAATCCGTTATGGATCATTTGCAAACAGTTCAAAATCAAAGAGATTTTTATCATGAGAAATCTGTTGCCTTAGACTATACTTTAGAAAATTAGAATTGCCCAAAAAGGAAACTGATGATAGAGTCCTATCGTTAGAGAAAGAATTAGAGGACTTTAAAAATTTTAGGGTTTGTGTTTGTGCTAAAGAGGATAATAAGGGCCTGTTTGGTTTGCAACTATAATTCTGTTTTTTGTGTTTAAATACAATTCTGATAAAAATCTTCGTTTGGCAACCTGTTTTTAAACACAGAATTATAATATTCTTGTGTTATAATCAAGTTTTTCAGAAAACAGATTTTGGGTGTTTTATAACATCTGTTTTTTTTATTTTTCAACTCAGAATTATTCATTCTTAATATTTTAAAGCAATTATACCTTAATATATAATATACATACATAATACATTAATGTGTGTAATTCTTATAAATAAAAAATATATATGTACATATACACAAAATTACGTATGGAATAATATAAAGTTAAATAATATTATCAATAGATACATGATACTTATATATAGTTTTATACATATATTATTAATGTATGGAATAATATAAAATATACATATAGTACATATGTATTAAAAAATATTATCAATTCATGTATGTATATAATTTTATAGTGAATTATATATGCGACATCATTATGTATGAAAGTTTATATGTACGTACATATATGCGACATCATTATGTATGCGACATATAGTACATATGTATTAAAAATACATGTTATTAAATGTACATGTATATAATTTATGATGTATGTATGTATGTATACATTCATGTATCATGTATGTATGAAAGTTTTATGTATGTTTATATGTACATACATATATATATATATATACACATACAAACACACACCCGCATATGTATGATATAAATATACATATTTGTCAATTTTGTCAAATTTTCAAAAAATTGTATTTAAAAACAACTTTACCAAATGCACACCAATAATTATAAACACAAAAAACTGAATTTAAAAACTGTATTTAAAAACAGCGTTTAAATCGAGTTTTCAGAACAGAGAACCAAACAGGCCCTAATACTTTTATTATTGATTTTATGGCATGTGAGGAGACTTTTAGGGGGAAGTTTAATTTTATTGAAGGTGAGAGCGATAGCCTTAGGAATTGTTAAAATTTTTAAAAGGGCATCACTAAAATTGAAAGAGTCTAACTCTTTACTTGAGTCTAAAATTTTGATGTAGAAAATAATTTAAAAGACTCGAGTAGTTTGAGTAGTGATGGTAATGGTTCGTCTTGTTCTCATGCTTCGAGTGTCAAAGCCACGACCGTTGTTTTTTTAGAGGGTCAACTGAATCCATGGACGATAGAAAAGGTCAACCTGTAGGTAACTGTGCTCGAATTTTCGCATGTTCACATTATGGAAGGAAAGGTCACCTTAGACATTTTTGTTTTTATCTTGGAAGAGGCCCTGAAAAGTTTAAGAATAGTGTCCCGACAGTTTTCATAACCCCTCGAGTTAGGTACACACTGGTTCGGGTTAGGAAATCACTTTTGGAGACGCTAAATGCTAGATTGGTTGAGTCTCACATACTTCCACATGATGGGTGACTTACTATTTTATATCGTTGATTGCTAGCATAGTTTGTTTATCATATGCTAGTTGTGCTTTTTGATATATTTTTGCTAGTGTTAGGACATGTGTTATGTTTGCATTAGGTTTTCTATTTTTTGAGAAAATATTAAAAAGGCCAATAAGATTTATTTTGATAATTTTTTTGGAAAAATCACAAAAAGTGCTTTGTATTTTGTTTATAACGTTTATGGATGGACATTTAGGATGACCAAGTCATAATATCATTCCATATCCATGTGATTATTCGATAGTGTTTTGAGATGATACATCATTTTATTCATGTGTTTTATAATATTTGGAGTCAATAAGATGTAATTTGAGCTTACTTTCTACATGTTTGACTCATAATTTCCTTTAATGCACATTGCACGAATTTGTTTGATTATTATACTTGCCTATCATATGTTGGTCGAAGTGTTTCCATCTCAATCATATCTTTAAAACGAACCATATGTCATAAAATTTGACAATGAAAGAGTGTATGTAAGAACCGTTTCCCGTGAGGAAACTGTTTAATATGAAAAAATGATGAGTGAACATGGGAAAGGGTTGCTAGAGTATAAAATTAACCTGTCATGAAAGCCACTTTTTAGAAGAGCCCAAGAAAAAATTAAGGCAATAAAAGGAATCATATGCGAAAAATGGGGCTAATAGGATTTCTCTAAGTTGAGAAAAAAAAGAAACCTCAAAAGAGCTTGAAAAGGAAATATATATTTAAGGGTGTTTGGTTGTAAATAAATCAACCGATTTCCACTTCCTCACAAAGTCTTGAAAGAGCATTAAATAGTTTTAGATGTTATTGGTGTAGAACTCATTTTAGACTTTGATTTGTTGATTTGATTAAGTCAATGTCATTTAAATTCAACATTTTTTTACACCTAAGAATTATTTTTAAGTTCATTCTTTAGGAGTATCCATATTCATCGTGCACATTTGTTATGTGTGTTTGAGTTGATTTACCCATTGAATATGCTCATACCCATTCATTATGTTTCCACGATTTGGTTATCTTAGTGTAAATTCATGGTGTTGATCTATGATTTGATTTTTGTTTATCTCATTTCAAACTCGATACGTCTTGAAGGTATTTGTTTCGTGTCTCATATGTGTAGGTACAAAGTTTGATGATGATTATTTTGTACACCCTAATCATGACAAAGAAATGTTTGAAATTTGAAGATGTTGAAGATTTTTGAAGAAAGTTTAAGGCTTACATTTTTAGTACCTTTTCAGTTTTGGGTCCATGGGAGGGTATTAGATTTGTATAGGACATTTGATTTGATAATTCAGATGATTTTAGTTTGTATCGACATAGACATAGGGGTAGATTTGTAAGGACATATTTTACATAGTCCTGTTTATATTAAAGTATGTCGTATATCACTACAACCCGTCGAAGATTTATTCAAGTTCAATCCTGCATCAAGATGGATCCGAATATCAACATTCTTCAGCAGAAAATCCTCTTCTATATACATTTTGCTAAGGTTGTGTTTAAGTCCCTCAACGATTCATTTAAAGTATTGGGATAAATTTTATAAACTATTTTTAATCACCAAAGGCATTTTTTTGGTCAAAATATTTTTTTAAGTGTGGAGGCGGAGTTTTATAAAATATTTTTTGACGTTTAGGTCGTTCGAGCGACATCTTACTGTCTCTCAAGTGACGTAGAAATTTCGCGCGATGTCCTCGTTCGAGCGACATCCAGTTCTCGTTCGAACAAAGTCACCGACTCATTTTTTTTAAATAGCATGTTAAATGTGTGATTTTTTCTTAATAAAACCTAACAATTTTCTTTCTTACAAAAACTGCAAATTACAGAATTATTCTGTCTTCTTCATTTAGGGTTTTAAATATTTGTTTTTCAATTCACAAAAACCCCCAACAGTTTAGTGAATTATTTTGGAACCCAAGATACGATCTTGTTGAAGTTTCTCTTGTTGAGAGGGTAAATCTACAGCGAACGACTGCATGTCATTGGGAGTACTTATGGATGTTCCTAACTGATTCAGAGTTGCGTGTTCTTGTGGGTTGCTGCGGTTGATTCATTACTGACTCTAAGATGGGTGTCTATGTGAATGTCTGTGGATATTCATTGCAGATTTGATTGTGTATGTAAGTTGCAATTTACTTTTCATATTGAAATGAAAAGGTTTTCCCTTTGGGATTTTTCTTAAAATCTATGTATCAGCAATTTATTTGTGATGATTTAGTTTTACCCACCTAGATGTATGTGTTAGGGTTTAAATAAAAATTAGTTTTAAAATTGAATCCAATTAAATAAGTTTCAATTGGAATTTGGGAATAGGTTAAAATCAATATAACTTAGATTTCTCAAATTAGTATCAGATCTTTTTAAGAGATCTTACCTTATAACACATAAATGAAAAATGCAAGAGAAAATAGTAGAGGAATATTCAAGTTCATCATCCGAAGAGAAAATGGAAATTCCTTTATGCTCACAATAAAAATCGAGAACATATGAGGTAAACCTTACTATACTAAATCCGTAGATCTAAAAGGTTTCTCTATATAGGATATTATGTGTTCTTTGATAAAAACACTAGATTTTTGTGATCAAGCCTTGAGTGGATATTAAAAGTTATTTAATGAATATGCTATTTTAGAAAATAAAATTAGAGATCTTCACATTTCTAATTATGACTCAACTAATGAAAATGAGGAACTTATTATTGAAATTAAAAGAATAAGGGAAGATAATGAGAGGCTAATATCAAATGAAAAAGAGATACCTGAAGTTGAATATGTTTTAAAAGAAAACGAGAAGTTGAAATTAGAAAATGATGAACTCAAATAGGAGTTTGATACTTTGAAAAAAGATAAAAGTAAATACCCTTCGTGTCTCAAATAAAAAAATCAAGTAAAAAAAGAAGTCGATTTGTTAAGAGAATCTTTTGTAAAAGTTGATCAAAGTAGAAAAAACTTGAAGTTACCTTTTGGAAAACAAAAATATGAAATAAAAAACTCAAAATCAATGACAAATTTTGTGAAAGAAAATGAGGAATTGATTTTTGAAAATAAAGTAAAGAAACCCAAAACAAATGTCACAAAAAAACAAAACATCAAGCGTCATGACCATTGCACTTTTTTCAAAAAGAAAAAACACCCCTTTGAAAAATGCTCATTCCACACATAGATTGACTGTGTATCCCATTCAAATAATGATCATTTCACATATTGTAGTAAAAATAATCTTATATCTGATGTTTGAAAAATAAGGAAAAAAATCATGAGTATAGACGAATGAGATCATCGTACTCCGTCACTAATAAATAAGGACCCAAAATACAATGGGTACCGAAAAGGAATGTTTGTTCTTCATATTTTGTAACTTCTCAAAGAATGCCTAAAATACCTTATTGTAAAGATGTGCATGTAAGCAAAGAAAAAAATTGGAGTGGAGGAAAATAAAACGTATGAAGAAGAGACGCACACTTTGTGAAAGAGAAATAAGACAAATGATGATAAGACATCAGAAGCTTGACAATGTTCTAAAGATCTTGAGAAATCTTCAAATGGGGTAACATCTATCTTTAATTCTCAAATAATTATTTGTTCACCCATGCACCAAAAACTCATAATGCACACAAACTCTAGAAACCACTACATCACAAGCACAATCTAGCAATCACAATAACATAAGCACGATATAAACATGTTTATTAAAAACTTCATCATTTCTAAAACTTATAGCCATATGATTGAAAAATATAACGATGTGAAAAATTATGAATATGAAATAATCTAAAAGTTAGATTATATACATTTATAAAAGATTGCTGAAAGGTGATATATGATAAAAGACTTTTTGCGTATTTTTCGATGTCTTCAAAAGCCTAGTCTCAAAATTTCCTTCAACCTACAATCATAGTATGAACTTCCATAGCAGTAAGGAAGTCAATCCACTTTCAAGTGATGAAATAATTATAGTTAACACTTGCAATTTCAATTTTTTATTAGACCTCTTTTTTTTTTAATATTTCTTTTATACTTTTTTTTATAATGGCACCATAACCGTTATAATGAATTAACATTTTGAATGAGAAAATCCAAGAGCATTATATAATATATAAGGATATCATTTCCACATTACACGATCTTTTAATAGAAAGTCAAAGATTTGGTGTTCAATAAGGCAATCCCTCCCTTAATGACATCATATAAGCCATTTGGGACCCCCTTGGAAAATTTAAGCCTAATTAGAGTGGACCATACCTTGTGAACAAAATCTTATCAGGAGGTGCGGCTATGTAGTACATGATCCTCTTAAAACATTTTACTACCAAACTCCTTTTTATCCCCTACAGAGGTATGTAGGCAACCCATAAAGTGACTTTGGGTGCAGTCCTTTCTTTTTCACGAAATGCTCTTCTTTTCTCTCATCAAGCGGCATGGGTCTCCCTCATCGGTGTTAAACTAGACAAAAGTATTATGTATGGCTTAGCTATTTATATAGATAATTCTAACATAAATGATTCTTTCAATAAATGCACAATAAAAATATGATCATAATAAACATTTATTCTGTAAAGACATCTTTTATTCAAAATAAAAGAAGAACATCATAACCACATAATTCATTTTATTACATCAACACTGTTAAAATCCACAAAACAAAACATTAAACCAATACCAAAACATTGTTAAAACCACAATCGCCATCATCTTCTAAAAGCTACACACAAAATTTCAATAACCACATATACAAAGAGACATAAAGACCCGCTGCACCATCTTCACCATTGAGACTCTCCTCTGGAGGACCTTTAATAATTTACACCCTAAGTTCTTACCCGTACATGCTCAATGTGACGATACATCTTAAAAATATTAACTTGGTCCATCGCACCACCTTCAACTACATCCACCCTAACAAGCCACTATTGACCAACCTCTTTTCCAACACCTTAATCAATTCCTTCCACAGACATTTCAGATACCCAATGGACACCATTGAATCCTTCCCCACATAATGGGTTGGACGTTGAGATTGACTTCATTGTTTTCACAAACTCCCTAAAGACATCCATAACGACTTAGTCAGGTCTTCCACAAGGAAGAAACTGCTTAAAATAGAAGGAATAATTTTCTCCCAGCCTACTTGATGCGATAGGCTCTCGGAAATGTAAAAATAATTCTAACGAATTCCCACTAGCCGGACATAATGATAGTCCTTTAACCACAGAATGAGTGATAATTCTCCCCACTATGGCATGAACCTACATACATAACTGGCTCCATTTTCCACCAGTCAGTCATAACAGTCGTTCGCAGACACGTCGTATTTCATACAAGGTCGACTGAAGAAGTTGCTCATACTAGAAGATGGAAAGAGAAGGATCATGGTTAATCGTAACCGTTAACAACTCGCATATTTTACTATTAAAGTTGATCAGTCCCCAATCTCAAAGTATTTTGGGCATTAAAATTAAATAGCATTCTTAGCATGTGATAGAAATATGAGACATTTAATTTAATTGAAGACTAATAGTATACGATGACTTTTGAGGAAAAAGCTAAAGCATGGTTAATGGGGCACCTAGGTATGATCCTTAATTTTTAGTTATGCCTTATATACAGTTGAGATATATATAACTACTCTTTAATTGCAGGATATATGAGTGACATTGGGTGTATGGGTGCCCAATCATGATATGCTATGAATAGACATACGTGATCATTTATTACTTCTGCGAATTTACGTTACAAAGTTTATGCCTTCTTGAATTTCGAGGATGGAATTCTTGCACTAGTGGGAGAGACTGTAATGCCTCATGTTTTTTAAATAACCGGATTAATTAATTAATTAATTAAAAAGATCATTTTAGGTGGAATTTGATTAAATTAAAAAAATTAATTTAATTTAATTCGGTGAATTTTTTTGGAATTAAATGAATTTATAAACATTAAATTAATAATTTTCTAAGTTGATAATTTAATATAAACTTAAAGGTTTTTTTTATATAATTTCTTGGACTCTTGGGTTTTGAAAATTGAATTTAGGGATTTTGGGCTATTTAATGAATATTTGGGACTTTTATATAATTATTGAATAAAATGGGATTTTTGGCTATTTAATTGAATATTTTGAGTTTTTATGTAATTATTGGGTAAATGAGATTTTTATAAAAATTATAGGGATATTTGAGTCTTTTTGTTTTGACATAGACCTCAAGAAAAAAAAAATTAATTTGGGCTTGCACAATTTATTTTATAGTAATTTAAAGTTGTTAGTATTTGAGATTTAGTTTTTTTTTTAAAAGAGGAGATTGTGCTCACGTTGACTAGAGTTTGGCACGAAGTGGTTTTCCTTTTGGAGTGTTTTGGCTAGGTGAATGTGAGTTGTATATGTTTGTTGGTTTTATTTGGGTGTGTACTCATTGGGCTTGATTAAGACTCATTTGGTATGTGCTTTTAAAAAGGTGGAGCTTGGACTCTTAAAAATACACGCGAGACCTCTTTTCTTCCCAAACCAAAGTAGAAAGATACAACATTTATTTTTAACACTAAACCCCCCATTAAAAAAAAACATCAAACTTAATATGGGATGCTTTAATCACATATTTTCAAGAAGGTTCAAGAACGGAACTTACTTTTTTCGCGAGATGAACGCAATTAAGTGCTCAGATTTTCAGAATATTTATTTCTTATACAAGAATATCACTATTGTTCTCCTTAAGTATTATTTGATTTAAATAGTTCCTAAACATTAAATACGTGTGTTTTCTAAATATGATTAGCAAATTAATTAGGGAAAGTGATAACCTAATTATAACTATATTTTTATTAACTTCCGAAATTAAATGTAATACCCGAAATAGCCGCATGCTTAGATGATTGTAATATGTTATTTTGGAATCACGTGTTAATTAAAATATATAATTTGATGATATGTGTTGATTTTCAAATTCACGTAGATGATTTATATAATGTATAATGAATTTATTTATTACTGAAAATTATCAACATACACAACTAAACTAGTTTTTGATTTAATTTGATAAATTATCACTTGTATTGAAAGAATGAATCTTCACAACTTGTTTGGATATTTTATTGAACTCGATTATCACATGATATAATTGATTTAATGTGTACGAAACCGGATTTGTTTAAATGCAAAATAAAGTAATCGTAATTCTGGATTAAAAGATAATTAATGTAGAAATTACTCGTATTAATAAATTGACACCATCGGAATGTCGAGGTTTATGTAAGTAGTTATGCGTGTACCCTTGAATTAGTGCGTTACTTTATTGGTGTGGGACTAGCGAGTGGGCCTATTAATTGTTGTTGACACTTTATAGGTATGGGATTAGGGAGAGTGTATCTGTATGGTTGGGTATTTCCTTGATATGGGACTAGGTACTTCGTCGTTATGTTGTTTTATCCTAGGTATAAGACCAGACAATGATTTTGGTCTAGGTATTCTTCATAGGTAAGGAACTAGGTGATACTTATGGCTTGGTAATCTTTAGGTATGGGACTAAGGAAAATCTTAAGGTAATGCATGGATTATAGTTGGGGGTTAGTGTTAAATAATGAAAAAGAAAAGATAATTAATACCTAAGATAATAAACAGGTATTAAACACATATTGATGTGCATCAATGTATGTGCAATTTGGGGTAGGTTAGCTGTTACGATGATTGCGGGATCTTGTTATCTTGGATGCTTTGACGATTTGTGTTGTGCAGATATGGGTAGGATGGCCATTGCGGTGATTTCGAAATCCATACGGTCTTGGCTACTTTGACGATTTGTGTTAGTGTCACTAGTATGTACAGTGTTTAGTTTGGGTCGGCCATTACAATGATTATGCAATCTAGGCTAACTGGTTATAGTGACGTGTCGTATGTGGGGAACATCACGGTATATGCAGGCTAACAAAAATAGGGCCGACGAGCTATAGTGATGGATGTGGATTTGATTTGCTGAGATGTCAGACGTGCCATGAGTATGTGCAGTGACAATAGAAAGGTTAACTGACTATAATTGTATCGCATAGATAATATTATTAATATTGAGAAAGATAATTCAATTGAATAAGATAATGAAATGAGATTTAATTAATGTTAAAATAAACATAATTATACTCGAGTATCAAGGTGGATTAGTTTATGTGGATTGTTGTTATAGTTCTACATTATTCGCATCATCATCATCATCATCATCATCATCATCATCATCATCATCATCATCATTATTATTATTATTATTATTATTATTATTATTATTATTATTATTATTATTATTATTATTATTATTATTATTATTATTATTATTATTATTATTATTATTATTATTTCGTTAATTTAAAATCCCCCATTGTGATATTTATCTCTTATAATACTTATGAATGGATTCACAAATCCTATTTGGAAAGAGTAGCTGGTATTGTTATTGTGGCCCCTGACCCGTCATTGTTGACTAACATTTCAGGTTGAGTTGTTGGGTAGCTGCATAGTATTTGGCGTTTAGCGGACTTGCAGATGGATATTTATTTTATCGATTTAATTTAATTTTCTTTTCATTCATTTATATTATGATACAATTATTACCTATTTTGTGGGTCACTCGATTTCACAATTGTTTATGATTTTTCAGTTGGAGATATTTTTTGTATTTGACTTTTCATTTGAGTTCATTATTATTTTGAGTTAAGATTTATTATTGGAGTTTAGCATGGTGATGGATTTATATTCATTCAATTATCTTGATTTATATCTTATGGAAAAGGCTTAAATGTCTCATATTTCTGTCACATGCTAAGAATGGTATTTAATTTTAATGCCCGACATATTTTGGTATTGGGTCTTGATCAACTTCAAAAGCAAAATATGAGTATTGTGACAATAGAAGGGTTCGCTTTCCAATCATCAAGGCCATTTAAGGTCTCGGCTAAAATGTTATCAACGGGATTGCAATGAACCCATCCATAGAATTATGGTAGCAACCTCATAATCCACACTCATGTTTCCAGTCACAAGAATAAACTTGGCAGTTAAGCCCAGTGAAATAACTCTACTATATCTCGCATATTGGACACCATAACATCATACTGAATCGAGCAAAAATGGGAGGTCAATTCCTTACCCACTCACCAAGGGCCGAGAAACAGAAGGATAAATATGCAACAACTCGCCCAACACATCCTGTAGAGATCAAGAAAATTCGACAATTTAGCCGTGCATGAGGGAACACACCCAACATGGCAGGGAGTTCTTTATAAGTCGAAAAAATTTCGTCCAATCCAAAGAGAAAAATATGGCCCTCCGGGTACCAAAATTGCAAGGCCACTTGTAAGAGGCCTCACTTAATATAACACTTGCACCACAAAGTGACCAGTCACAAGTTGAAAGTCACACAATTCACTCCATATAATCTCATATCATCCAAAAAATTGAGGTAGGAAGAATACTCCATTTGTTAGGGAATGGAAATTTAAAAATAAGACCTTGTAAGAGAAAGAAAAAATGAGTGAAAAGATAATGGTGCCCTTAAAGATCACATTTTGGCACCTTTTATAATGGAGGTGCCTCACAAGGTGACAAGGAAGCCAATCTGCCAAACCTACCCACGAAATCATATGTACCATCACAACAACAATTTAGTACAAAGGCATAAAAAGCAAGTACTTAACAATAACATACCTATAAACACTCTAGGGGATGCCGATCGACACCCCCTATTCAAGGGAATCTCTTCTTTTCCATTTTTTTATCTCCTGCTTCATCAAGATACCCTCCCCAATAAATTAATTTTATCAAGTTCGATTGTTTTTATTTATCCTCATTAAATTATAAACGATTTACCAAATTCTATCTTGTACTAAAATATGCATTGGGATGTGAATAATAATAAAATAGAGCAACAAAATACAACACGTTGATGTACGAGGAAAACCCACAACGAGAAAAATCTCGTACGACCTAGACTCACAAATTTCACTATGTACGAAATTACAATGGACATGATAGAAGACTTACATAATCGAGTTGACGCCCTCATAAGCCTTGATGCACTTCATTCCTCAGTCTTCACCATAGTGACACGCATGAGTGCACTCGCGAAGATGCCATAATGTGTTAGTCCATACACGCCTCAGTGTCCTCCGATAAGGCTCATTAATCATCAATAAATATGTAACACGGACACACTGCTTCTTCACTGGAATGTTTCAAACACAACATCCACCATGTGTGAACAGAAAATAAGAATATGAAATGTATTAAACAAAGATGATGAAGAGTAAAACCTTGATGCCATATGAGATCTCAATTGAATCTTGGATGTCAAAGAGTTTGGGTGAAACTAAGGTTTAGGATATTTTGAATATGTATGGGAAAATGATTTTCTCCAAAAGTATCTTTAAAAATAAATGCTAGAACCCTTGTATATAGAAAATTTGTTGTTTTGAGGCAGCACATTTTCTGAGCAACCTCGTTCGAACAAAAATAAGGGTTTGTTCGAACCAACTCAATTCTCGTTCAAATGAACATCCAATCTCGTTCGAACAACTTCGAACAAGCTTCAAACGACATTTGTTATGCTAATAGATAAATATCATTTGATGTTTGTTTGAATTTCATTTGAATGAATTGCGAAACTCGTTCAAACGAAACTCGTAGAGTCATTCAAACGACTTAAAATAAAAAAAATGTTTTTTCTTTAAAAAATATTTCAAAACGTACCCAAAATTTTTATAAAAATAAACATCCGGAATAAAATTTAAATGACCAAACAGTATATGCATTCATACCTGAGAGATATTGGAAAACATGAAGACTAAATGTGTCATGAAATACGACCCGATAATACAATCTCTGAAGGATTGCCGCTACTTCTTTAATCAAACACATCATAGGCTAGAAAGGTAAACAAACAAAGCCCAACCTATAACTCAAAATGTTATTTTTTGGAATTAAGTCAATACATACAAATTGACTCAATCAAAAATTTGTACTTACATAACGAGCCAACATTCGAGTGTGTTAGGCCAATGAATCCATCCAATCAGATAGATCCTAAACTCAATATGTCCACACCGACATAATCTGAAAAATAAAGAAAGAAAGATATCAAAGTCAAGAGATACAAATAACAATTAAAAATTAAAAATAAAGAAGAGGAATAAACATAGTCACCTATATATGTGTGTCCTCCACCAATAAAGGAGGAAAGCCCGACAGATCAGCAAGAGGAAGGTAAGGGACATCCAATCTCTCTATACCCCTCATTAGTAAATATCTAGAAGGTATCCCATACTAATGGAGCAGAGGAGTATTTTATGCCCTAACAGTGCTAACCGACTCCAGGTTCGTGACTCTTGGTATCCTACTAACCCCCGCTCCAACCTCTGGAGCGGCGCCCTAGCCACATTATATATCTATGGAAGCATAAAAAAACTCGTGATGAAGTCCAAGTAGTTGTATGTCGCTACCATATATATGAAGCCCGATCAACCCTCTCCAAACATGGATGCCTCCCGTCCCTTCTCTAATATCTTTTTTGGATCCCACATGTGAACCAAAAGGACTAGATATTAGGCCTAATTGGGAAGGATCATTCATGGTTGGAGGAGTGGCCAAGTCAGTGTACTACCAGATTTTAAAGCTTGAGAGTGATTGTATCCAGTCGATCATTACAAGTGGCTCAAGAAGTACTATGCTTGAGTGATCTCAATTTTTATCTTTTTTTATCTATAAAATCAAAGTTTCTCATATAAGAAAGAAACCATTTTTGTAAGAGCAATATCTGAGAATATCAAGTTTGATATAATGAATACAATAGCTCATGTTTGATTATAGTAAGTCTTCTTTAAAGTTTTATAATTATGGTCATATTACTTATATTTGCTTCACTATTTAACCAACAAGTTTTATCAATCTTCTCAGAAGATTATGCGAGGGCATACATTTCAAAGTTAGGATCATACTGCTTTTATTAGTAAAATATAAAGAGCAAACCAGTCTCATCATTCCTATAGTATGAGGGAAAAGACTTTCTTTAAAAAAATTCATTGCTCTTTATATTATGAAGGGGATAAACTTTCAAGTCAATGCCCACTTAAAAAACAAAATTCGGCGAGCAAAGCACCTCGAAATAGCCAAAGTATAAGAAAACATATTTTTATTCACGTTTATATCTCCCCGCCAAAAAGCTCAAAATCCATGAAAAATACATATGAATCGCAAAGGTCACTAAAATTAAACAAAATCATTCCAACATTTCAAAAAGATCTAAAATATTTCAAGATATCATATCATCACATAGCTTTTACAAAACCTCCACACACATTTTAGGTTCTCAAAATTAGTCATTGGCCTTCAAAATTAGGTCGTGATCCCTGCATTGACTACATACACATTATAAGTCCCCATATGGGTCGTACATACCATTTAGGTCCTTAAAATCAGACCTTGACCCTCAAAATTAGGTTGCAATCCCTGTATTCATCACGTACACACTATAGGCCCTTGGAATTAGGTCGGGTACCCCTTATTGATCACATATACAATATAGGTCCTCATAATTAGACCTTGACCCTCAAAATTAGGTCGTAATCCTCATATTGGTTGCATATACTCTTTAGGACCTCAAAGTTACACCTTACCCTAAGAATTAGGCCATAATCCCTTATTGGTCGCATGCACCCTTTAGGTCCTTAGAATTATACTTTGGCATCGTGCTCTCTGTATTGGTCGTATATACCTAATAGGTCCTAAGAATTAGACCTTGACCCCCAGAATTAGGCCGTCGTCCTCATATTGGTTGCATACTCCATTTAAGTCCTAAAAATTAGACCTTGGCCCTTAAAATTAGCTCACGATCCCATTATTAATTACATACACACTATAAGTCCTCAAAATTAGACAATGGCCCTCAGAATTACGCCACGATCCTCGTACTGGTCACATACGCTCTTTAAGTCCTTATAATTAGACCTTGGCCCTTATGATTAGATCGCGATCCCTGTATTGATTTCAAACACACTATAGGTCCTCATAATTAGACATTGGCGATCATAATTAGGCCGCGATCATCATATTAGTCACACACCCTTTAGGTCCTCAGAATTAGATCTTAGCCCTTAGAATTAGGTCGTGATCCCCATATTGATCAAATACACATAATATGTCCTAAAAAATAGACCTTAGCCCTCATAATTATGACAAAACCCCTACATTGGTTGCACATGCACTTTAGGTCCTCATAATTATTCCTTTGCCCTCAAAATTAGGCCACAATTCTCATATATGCCTTAAGTCCTCAGAATTAGACCTCGGCCATCAGAATCAGCCTGCGATCCTCACATAGACTTTGGGTGGTCAAAATTAGAATTAGGCCCTCACAATTAGGCTATGACCCTCGGCATGGTCACGTTACACCTTGAACTCTCAGTAAATCCCCAATTCTCTTCACAACAACATCACATCTTACATTACTTCAATAGACTAATCCCCACCAAAATTCTGATGCAATTGGACTCAACAATCCCAAATTCTATGAAGTGTGTATCTTTTGATGAACTTTCACTTATTTTAAGCTCGTCTATCGAGGAACTCTATAGACACCCTATTCTATCACCCTTACACTCTTCTATTAGGTTCAAATAAAGTCCCTTTAATCTCGAACTCCCGATCCTTATTTAAACCCTAGTCAAAGAACAATAATGCTCTACCTAGTTCCATTTTACTTAGGTCAACACTCGAACCCAAGATTCCTTCCATTACAAAATCATAGATTACTGAATCCTTATTCCAATGGTCTCTACCATATGCGAATCAGACTTTGAGATCAAAAGTTATTATCCAAAACACAATTCTCGAGGATACTCCTATAAGCAAGGCACCTCACCTGCCTATAGGCAAGTAGAATTACTTAGTAGGAAACTTTGGAAAACCTTTATAGGGTTAAATGAGATAACCTCAGCTACTAGTGGGATATGAGAATAGCAACTAAGAATGAAGCACATGAGAAACCCCTAAGTCACAAAAGGAACAAGTGCATGAGAAACCATCCTGGCATATAAAAACCATGTGAGAAATTTTAGCAAGGACGATGCACGAGAAACCTCAAAGTCATAAAGATCTCAAGTGGGAGAAAGCACACAAGCATCCCCTTAGTTACCTGAGGAAGTAAATCACGAGCAATCACTTAAGTAACACAGAAAAAAGTAGACGCGTACTTTCTACACTAACACTTAATTGTTTTGTATTTAATAGGCTTACTTAGCAAAAATCTTGGGCGAACAAGCAGGGCTTGAGAAGATGGATGATTAGGACCTCTTGAGAGTTTTGGTTTGGAGGTTGGGAGGTAAATCTTATTGATCCAACTAAGGCTCAACCACTTCCATGTCTTAGGAAAGAGATAATACTGAGGTGAGGGACAAAAGAGGTCACTTGCACCTACTCACACATCATATAGTTTACATTGGATTATAACGAGCAGTCACTTGCATGATCGCAAGACATTTTAACACTATAAATTATGAGTGACCCTCAAGGTCATTCGCAAGTTTTCAAAACTTATTCATTAAGAAACTTTTAATAAACAGACAAAATAGTAATTGTTTCGCATCATGGTTGACAAGATCACCTTTTTGTCCACTATTACACAAGGTGTCACACCTTATCAGAAAAATCACGGTAGAAAATGACAAATAGCAATAAGCATAAATTCATATATTTATCACGTGGGAATATCCCTTTAGCGTGCATCTGCCACAATAACCCTAATGTTTTACTATAAATAGAGCACTAGGGTCAGATTTACCAAATAACAACAAAAGTAGAACTATTATGAGACACAAAATCCCACATAGTTATTCCCTCTCAGTTCTGTCTCAGATATTGAGGTGATTGTCTCTCCAGTCTCAAAGAATCACTGCTCTCAAGTCTGTTCATTCTTTTATTTATTGTTGAAAAGTTGTATTTAATCATTAGTTTCTCATTCTTTTAATCGGAACATTATTATTATATTGAAAAATTTTGTTTTGTGTCTACTCTTATTCTTGAAACATTATTACTTTATAGAAATTTTTCCATTGGAATGGGTCACGCCTCACCCATTTACATATATTCATAAACCTTAGTACCACTACCTTCCTATATTTGGCAACTCCGTTGGAGAGGTAACCTCATTACCATGGAAAAAGGTCATAACATTTCTAAGCATTTAATGTTTAAAGAAAAGTTAGCGGTTAATGGAGGTCAAAGTGACAAAACCACCAATGACGATGCTCATGTTACAAAAGCAAGAGGTTATGGCCCCTTTGTGGGTTGGACGAGTAACTCAGATGCTCCATAACTAACACGCGTTAACTTCATGAGCTTATCATTTGATATTGTAAAGAAGCATAATGTAAATATGGAAATTTTGAGCCATGTTTGTGATACACCGCGACAACTCCTACTAGATGAGTAGTTACACCAGAAGTGGTTCTAATGATGAAAGTGGCGATCGATTAGACCCCTACGCCTATTGTGTCTCCTATAATAAAGAAAATTGGCATGGAGGAGTCACTAAAGGATACTATAGAGGAGGTAAAGAGCTTCTCTCACTCAAGAAGATGTAGTCTCCTCTCTCATATAAGGTATTGAAAAATCCTTATCCGGATAGTATCAATGAAATACCATATGTCCCATGAAAGTTCATAAAGTTCAAGGGCAAATAAGAGAATCCCAAAGAGCACATCAGGAGGTTTGTGGAGTACCTCAGTGTATATTGCAAAATTAAAAACTTGAGTTTGATAGAATTCTATAAACCTCACAGGGAAGGCCTACTCGTGGTATTCCCACTTGGTGCAAAATAGCATCCCAACTTGGGAAAAAATGGACAGGTAGTTACTTAAGAAATTCTTTGTAATTGAAGATGAGTTTACTCTGAGGCACTTAGCTTAAAAAGTGCAGAAAACTCACTAGGAGTTGATGCAGATCAAAGGTTTTAGAAAGAACCCTATAGATGTCCATTATGAGGACATAAAAGCAAGGTTACTACAGATTTGCATGGAAGGACTGCTTTAATAATATAAAGTTCACTTGCTCAATGAAACTCGCGAGGGCACATTTATGGAATTCACTTGGATATAAGGAAAATTTCTATGAACGTAAAGACAAAAGCCCAGAGTTGCAAGACTCAAGTTGTTCTTCAACCATGAAGGTTTCAAGTCGCTCGACGACAAACTATTACTATGTGGACAGCAGTCCCAAAGGAAAGAAAAAATGATCAAGGATCAAATAATCGAACTTTAGGAAAAAGGAAGTTTGGAAATGGTGTTCCTCTGTAATTTTTATGTAGTGTTGCAGAAGTTATGGGTTATTATCACACATTAGTGAAAGAGGGAGTGGCAACCCCACCCCACTGGAATGTCAAATCACCACAGGTGTAGATAGAGCAGATGAAAAGTTTTACGAGATACACTAAAGGGTCCAACACTCGACAAAGGACTGTTATTATTTACGCAAGATAATAAACAAGAAAGTCTCTAATAACAATCTTCAAATTCCTACCATGTATGTTCACCGTAAGTCATTGCCCGCCCATCAATATGCTTCCGCAAATATGGTCGTTGATTATGATTTAGATAAAATGATGGAGTTTGAGGAGTGAGTGGAAGATAACAAAGAATGTCGTGAGTGGCTGCTCAGCTTGGACAACATAGACTACAGGCGTGATTGGGATGAGGAGTTATAAATTAAAGAGGTAAACATCGGTGTGGCACTCGCACTTAATGAAGGGGGAACCTATGAAGCCGAGTATACCAGCAAAGCTCAAACCTATGAGGTAGAGATTAATTTTGAGTGAGCAACGATAGTAAAAAGTCCAAAGTTTAAGTGATTTTTTATCAAATTGGAGTAAAGTCTAAAATTAGATTAGCAATTACTAAGAAAATTCTCGAATCGTTACAAGACCGAGGGGATCTATCATTAACTGCCATGACCCCATTGGAAGGCTTATCAAAAGGTTCACCTTGAAATTGGTGTTATTTTAGGCTTATACACAGGTACCGTTTGAAAAATTACCACTTAAGTCGTTTAATTCAAGATTAAACAGTTTAAATGGCTCCGAACAGTTTTTTGAAGAAACTCTTCAATCAAAACAAACAGCTAACATAAGATGTGTATAAAAGATTATATGAACGAGTTATTTAAGGTATAGGTGTACCAATTTTGAAAAAAAAAACTTATATAGATTCTAAATTAGCACAACATCAAGAAGGTGATGAGAGGAAGCGTAAGTATGCAAGAACACAAGATTTCAATGTGGTAAAACCCCACCCAAAACATCCATGGAGGTCTCTACACCTCAAAAGTAAAATCCACTAAAATAGATTAACATATTAAAAACTATATCACAAACCAAACACACAAGCATACCTAATCTAAGTCCAGAATGTTCATCAACTCCTTTGGATTATTTTGACTCCTCTGAAGGTTTTGAAGTTGAGGTTATTCTCCCAGCTTTGTAACTGCTTCTCCTTTTAGCTTTACGTAGACTCTAAAGTCAAGAATCTCTCTACCAACACTTCTTTAGTGTTGTAGTATGTCAAGTGTAGCGGTGAAATGCCTAATCACATATATGCAACAAACACACACACACACACACACACTTATATAGATAATTTTCCTAACAAATTACAAGTAACGTTCTAAAATGCAGTAGAAACTTCTGATTCACAGTTTGTTTGATAGTCTCAGACCACGGATCTTTATTTCTATCCACGGATCTTTAGGGAACCTTGGTATAAAAGGCATCCAAGGTCCTAAACACTTTCTTTATTTTATTTACAAAGCTATTTTACAAAATGTGAAATATTCACGAAAGTGTAAACCCCCAATTAAGATCTTAACTAAATCTAAGTCTAACTTTTCTCATAAACTCAAAACAGAAATAAGTTTGTTGGTTCTGGTTTTGAAAACAATCATATAAGAGTAAAAACAACCAACAAAAATGATTTCTTGAAAAAAAAATCAAACTTGACAAGATATCGAAGTGATATGTATCACACAGTATGAGATCTCAAATTTCTTTAAAAAGAAATTGAAATTTAAACTTCGTGACTTGGTTGGACAAGAGATTAAAGACTAGAGAGGCTGGTTCTTCTCACTTTTGATTAGAGTTTCTCTCTCTCTCTCTATCAGAAGTCAAAATGATCAAAATATTGGAAACGTTCACCAGTTCGTATCCATTTATACTATGCTAGGAAGGATTATGCAAGATCAATGGTTAAGATTAAGTCTAGTATTAATGATGTAAATCTTATTGCTGAAGATGGACCACTATTAAAAGCATTTTGATTGGTTCTCTTTGATATCACAAGGATTGAGGTAAACATCTGCAGACTATAGATAACAATTGATCCAATCGACAGGATTACGTATTAAGGTTATGAGAGTAAACAAACACAATTCCAATTACTCACTGGCCAACACGTGTAAGGCAGGGATGAGCCTTCAAACGCGTGTTTTGAAGTTTTAAACAATCTCGTTTTCTACCACAGAAGTCTCTGCCACTTTCTGATCCTACCCAAGCAAGGTTTTAGAAAGAATAGGAAATTATAAATCAACCCACAACATTATTAAAGACAACTTTTAAATGTTTAAAAATGTTTTAGAAATTCCTAAAAATTATTTAACATATCCTAAAAATTATTAAAAAATCATTTTTATGGGAATTAACACACACACACACACACCCCCTTAAATTATAGTGAATGCAATGAATGAATGCAATCCTAGGTCCAGTGCTAGTATTCTACCTTTGAGACTATTAGAGGAATTGATATGTAATGTCTGAGGCTCTTTGGCAGACTAGGATATGACTCAATTTTGTCACTATTTCTAACCTAAACAAGCTTCTATATAATGTAGATTCAAGTGAGTCAAAGATATAGGATGCTTCAAGCTCCCCTTTTGGAAATATGAGAAAAAATCTCCTTTGAATCATCAAGGACTCGCAGGGATACAAATTATAAGAAACTCTTATTCCTATACAAAATTCTATCTACCCCATATCCTAAAAAAGAAAATTAAATTACTCAACTAAATACAAACCAATACCGTAACAACATTCTGATAAGACGGAGTACTAATATCCTAAAAATAAGATAACTAAGATCAAGAACTTTAGTTGAAGTAAATAAAATAATGTCCAAGTGGACTCAAAGCTTCTCCCCTATTTTGTCTCAAATGGACAAAGGGTCTATACAAACAAATAAGAGAGAAAAATATCAAAGCATAAACATCAATGAGACATTACAATTTTTCCATAACCATCGTAATTGATTTATGTAAGGATTAAAATCGTATATTGTCCAAGGGTTTAGTGAATAAATCAGTTAATTGCAATTCAGTAGGCAGGTAATTAATCTTCAATTCCTTTGATTCGACTAACTCGCGTATAAAACGATGTCGAATTTAAATATGTTTAGTACGAGAGTATTGAATGGGATTTTGGAAATATTAATCACGCTTTGATTGTCACAATAGATATTTAATTGTTCTTCAATAATTACATAATCTCTTAACATTTGTTTTAGCCAAAGTAATTGATCACAACAACTTCCTGCGATGATATATTCAGATTCAACTGTGAATGAAGAAGTGCAATTTTGTTTCTTACTATTCCACCCAACCAATTTATTACCTATGTAATAACATGATCCTGATGTACTTTTACTATCATCGAAACACCCAACCGAATTAGCATCGGTGTAACCAATTATCGTGCTAGATGTGTCATTAGTGTACCAAAGTCCTAAATTGAGAGTTCCTTTAACATATTTTTGAATTCTTTTAACGCAAAGAAGATGGCTCTCTTTAGGATTATTTTGATAGCGGGCACACACACAAAAAACATACATAATATCAGGACGAGAGGTAGTAAGGTATAAAAGACTTCCTATCATATTAAGGTATAAGTTTAAGTTGATGGATTTCCCATTCTCATCTTTTGATAGTTTAATCGAAGTACTCATGGGAGTCCTAACATCTTTGGAAGTTTCTAAACCAAACTTTTTGACAATCTCTAAAGTGTATTTGGATTTCGATACAACTAAACCATCTGAATTTTTCTTAACTTGAAGCCCTAAGAATAATTGTAACTCCCCCATAAGTGACATATGGAATTCTTCATGCATAATGTCAGAAAATGTTTTGACATCTGTTGGGGAGGTAGATCCAAAAATGATATCATCTACGTATACTTGGGTTGCGAAAATATTTCTATCAAAGTGTTTGACAAAAAGAGTTTGATCATTCCCTCGTTTAAAACCGTTATTTAGAAGGAATGTAGATAGATGTTCATACCAAGCTCTAGGATCTTGTTTTAACCCATAGAGAGATTTTTTAAGCCAGTAAACGTGATTTGGATGATAAAGGTCAATAAACCCTTTGGGTTGTTCTATGTAGGTCTCTTCAGTCAAGATACCATTAAGGAACGCAGCTATTGAAAAAAGTAAGCGAACAGACTAAAGGCGAGTAACATGCGCAAAAGTTTCCTTGAAATCTATTCCTTAAATCTGAGAGTAACCCTGGGGAACTAATCTATCTTTATTCTAAATAATCATCCCAGATTCATTTGTTTTACTTTTGAAAATCCAACGTGTGCCAATAACCCCTTTATTTTCTGGTCGGGGTACAAGATACCATACATCATGAATGACAAATTGAAGAAGTTCCTGTTGCATAGAACTTATCCACAATGGGTCATTAAGTGATTCATTAACATTCTTTGGTTCTATAAGAGAAACAAAGCATGCATAATGAGCAAGAGTACGTAGTTGGGACCTTGTACGAACTGGCTTAATAGGGTTACCAATTACACTATCTAAAAGATGATCTTTGGAAACCCAGTTAGGCACTTTAGGGGTCTCAGTTGGTAAAAAATCATCTATCTCTAGAGAATCATAAGTTAAAGGATTTTCGGATTCATCCCCTATAATTGGTCCTTTGATCTTACTCACTACATTAGTGTCACTTTCAACCACATTAATGGATTTTATTAAGGTTTTGGTACGAATACTGTAGACACGTTAGACTCTACTATTTGGAGAATACCCTAAGAAAATATCTTTATCTCCTCTGGTTTCGAATTTAGACAGATGTTCTCTATCCTTGCATACATAACAAGTACTGCAAAGGTTCTAAAGTATTCTAGGTTAGGTTTCTTCCCATACAAAAGTTCATAGGATGTTTATTTGGTTTTTTTCTTTAGGTATACTCGATGGATTTTATAACAAGATGTAGGCATGGATTCTACCCAGAAATATTTAGCTAAGTTCTTCAAATGAATCATCACATGGGCCATTTCTTGAAGAGTGCGATTTTTATGCTTAATAATTCCATTTTGTTGAGATGTATTGGGGGCACTAAATTCATGTTTGTAACCATTATAGTCACAGTATTCGATGACACCTGAATATATAAATTCACCTCCTCTATCGCTATGAATTCTATCTACTTGGGAGTCATTTTCATTTTCAATACGAACTAAAATTTTCAAAAACTTACGGAATGTTTATGATTTGTGTTTTAAAAAGGAAACCCTGGTAAATCAAGTGAATTCATCAACCATAACTAGAATATAACTATTTCCACAAAGACTAACAGTACGAGAAGGACCCATTAGGTCCATATGGATGAGTTCTAGAGGTTTGGTGGATATAACTTCTTTAACTTTCTTGTGGGGAGGCTTAACAATCTTTCCTTCTTGGCAGGGACCACATATGATGTTTGAAATTGGTTAGATCTTAGGAAGACCTCTAACTATCTCTTGGGAACATAATTTACTTAGGTTTCCATAATTAATGTGACCCTACCTATTATGCCATATCTCATTGTCATCCATTATAGCAATGTTACAAACCTCTGTACTTAGATTGACTGTATAACAGTTATTTGGAGTACGGAGTCCTGTAATAATGCAATTACCTTTTTGATTTAAAATTTTACAATTGTTCTTTGAAAAGGTGGCAGTATGGTTGGAGTCACAAAATTGCAATATACTTAGTAAATTAACTTTGAGACCTTTTACCAAAAGAACATCCTCAAGAATAGGTAATCCTTCTTCATGGATTGTTCCTTTACCAATGATCTGGGCTGATACACCATCTCTAAACAAGACTTTACCTCCAGAGAAATTAGCTTTATTTAAATGTTTGTTATCATCCCGGGTCATATGTTTAGAATATCCAGAGTCTAAATACCATCCAGATGCTATGTGTTTAGCTTTAAAGGCACTGGTTACAATATTGCATTTCATATGGGTTAATATCTCATCTTTTCTAACCCAAATAGCTCTAGTTTTCAATTTTCACTTATTAGGTCATATTTGATAAAACTTGTAAGCTTCAGCCTTTTTTCTAAAAGATTTTTATGAAGGTTTTTAAGGATTATAAAAGGTTTGAGCATTTGGTTTAGAAAAGAATCTAGGATTCCTTCTTGTTAATAACCTATTAGTATTTATTATTTTCTTTCTATTTCGATAGTTAGAATTCTTGTCTGGCTGTCTAAGTAGGACATAATTATTTCGGCATCTCCTAGAATAATTGAAGTTATGGTAAATAAGTGAAGGATAGATTGGTTCATATAGGCGTTTGGAATAATAACTGACACGATTCAGAATGTGTTTCTAAAGTGTGTGCTCTCTAGGCTCAAGTGCAAGCCTATAGTTCAAGTAATAATCCGACAAGTCGGGTATCGATCCTCAGGGAAAAAGGACAACGAAGTTGTGACGACGGGATAAGATTGAGGAATCCTAGCGATGACTCTAAAAAGAAAAGAAAAAGATTGATTTGGCTTTTTGGGATTGGTTAAACTAAACGCAATTATGGAATTATGACGAAATATGCAACTAAATAAATTATCTAGATTAAGAATGAAAGATTAAACTGAAACTTTTAACTAAATGATGAAAAAAACAGGATGGGAATACACTCCCCCAACCCTAGTGTAATGCAGTGATAACGTTGATCATAAATTTATCCGATTAATTCAAACCCGGAATTTAGTACTCCCAAGCATTATGTATACGAGGTTCAAGCCCGCGTCATACCTAATCTGAGGATGAGTAAATCGGTATCGCGGTAATTACACTCAAATTGTACTCTAAATCATCACGAGTACCCATAGGCAAACGAGATATAAAGATCTACAATTCTTATGAAATTACACGATACGATTTAAATTAATCATTAAATTCAGCGGATCGACGTTATACGCATGCACTAACACATCAAGTTGGGTTCATGCATCCCAACCTTGAAAAACCTAGCCGGACATGTTAAATTGACTAATGCATGAAATAATGACGTTGCATGTGTAGGAATTCATGATGAAACTGACTAGAAACATGTAACTACGTATTATGAATGTGAAAACAAGTTGAATCTAATGAGAAAGCAAAGCATGCAAGAACAATAATAAAGAACAAGACTTTTGAATTAAAACTTGCAAAAACAAACCCGAAACAATGAATTCTTGAAGTAATTTATGCCCTTGATGTTCCTAGATGTTCCTCTCCTTTCTTTCTATCAAAAACTCTCTCAAAATAACCCTAAAAGCTGCTCCTAGGTTAATGCCCCCGTTCCCCACAAGTATTCAGTATTTAAAACCTATTAGGAGACTTGGGGATAAATCAGAATAAAATACAAAATTCGCGTGTCAGGTACAGCGAACCGGTTCGGAGGTACAGCGAACTGGTTCGCCCCTCCGAACCGGTTCGGGGTGGGGTTCGCATGTACCAGCCTGGCCTTGCTCTCAACACTTAGATTTTTTTCTGGTTTCTCTTCTTTTCTTGGATTTTTCTTCAACTTCAACTGAGCATAACTTTTCAACCGTAGCTCGGATTTGGGTGCCGTTTCTTCCAGTGTTCTCATTGTTCCGAGCTATTCAACTTCCCAGTTGACTTATTCTTTCGGATCGGGCTGCAAAATTACCGACATGCCCTTGAACTTGCCTTCTCAGCTTTTCTTGCACAGTCTTGTTTCCTCCTTTGCACTGCTTGCATAATTAATCTGTAAAACCAATAGGAGAAGCATGAAACACGCAATACTTGCCAAGAAGGTTAGAAGCATAAAAGTGAATCAAATCCATATATGTTACATCATTCGGGTTCACAAAAGTACTGAAATTAGGGGGATAAATATACAATATTTATGCCCAATCAAACCCCCCTAACTTAGAACTTTGCGCGTCCCGAGCAATGTAAAAGAATGAGAGTAAGAGTTAAGGACACTTCAAGGACTTTATTGGGATAGAATACCACTTTTGCGGGCAAGCGATTGCATTTAGCGTATGCAACAAGCCTTTAAACCTCTAGGTTACCCTAGTAGGACGAGTTGTGTCTCGTGAGGGTTTGCAGTGAATATACCCACAAAATTCGACTCAAAGAAAATTCAAAATATGCAAAAATTGTACAATTCAAACTTTTCCATAAAATAGTCATCATCAAGTCATATTTACAAGTCTCAATCCGTAGTGTGTGTGCGAAGCCGGAAATATAACCGCCAATTTCCATCGATTGATCATTACGTTACTTATCCGAAAATTCGTTTTGATTTCAATTTCTCACGGAATGCACTCACAAATGAATCTCTCGGATTATGGCTATTCTCTCGGCATGCGTGATATAAGGAGTAAATATAATGGAAGCAAATACACGCATGCATTTAGAAAGACGAAAATTTTATAGTGATAGGATCTCATCAATGGATTACGGTTTTAAAAACGGGAACATTGCCTCTTTTTCGCACATTTAATCTCTTATATTATCTTTTGGTGTATTAACTCTCCACGCGGTACTCAATTTACGCAATTTGGACTCAGTTAGGACTTTTTCGGGTTAAAGGTTGCATTGGGTAAAATAAAGGCGGAATGGAAGGTTGGAATTGGAAAAGTCATTCGTGATGTCCATTTGTGCATTTTCCGGGCTATTGCTCATTTTTTTCTTCTTTCTTTTCTTTTCTTTTCTTTTTTTTTTTTTTTTTTTTTGTTGAGCATTCTTCTATTTTTTTTTTTTTGCTTGCCCCTTTTTGTTGCACTTTTCGGACTTAAATTCTGATTTTTTTTTTATTTTTCACAATTCCGGGCTATTTTGGGTTTTTTCGGGTTGTCAAACGAGAGGAAAAATTTATTCGGCTCAATTTGGGTTACAAAAAGGGTAATTTTTCGCTACTTTTTCTGGCGAATATTTTTGGGGTGACAAACGATGGCCTACTTCATTGTCCGAATTGCCAATTGCTTACCATATGCGTTTCGAGGTGAATTTAAGTTTAGAGACTAATTTGGCACATTTTTCAAGGCAATATTGCACACATTTTTCAAAACCGATCAAAATGAAAGAATTGAGATCCTTGACAACTTATTAAGCGCTAAAAAGAACTTTGAGTTAACATTTAACTCGGATTGATTTAAAATCTCGCAAAACGTGATAGGCTCGAATCTCACCGGGTTTGTTAATCTCCACATTTATTCGTTAAGTCGTCAATTTTTCGCACAATTTCCATCTTTGGTCACTTTCGGCTTTGTGTATGTTGGATATTTACAATTTGAGACTCCAATTCGACTTTTAATGATATTTTTGAAAATTTTGAATTCCAATTTTTATTTATTTTGAACAAAAATATTTTTGGATTTTTCAAGATTTTATGATTTTTTTGGAAATTTTGGGCATTTTTGAAAATTTGTGAAGTTTTAGAAATACGCACTTGTGACCCCCCCTAACTTAGACTTTTGCATTGTCCTCAAGCAAAAAGGACTAAAATCTAACTTAAGGCGAATAAAAAGTGCGGAAAAATAAAACAAACAAATATGAAAAAAATGCAAGATTGTATAATAACAAATAGAAGCCTGTGTTACATAAAAAAAAGGAAAAAAAAAACAACTGTGAACAATGTGAAAGCCCTACCACCACTAACAATTAAACCAAAAGATAAAGACAATAAAAGCTCATGGGGGAGGTGGGTGGGAGGAGCTCGGTGCATTCGGGTCATATGGGTCATAAAAGAAGGGGGGAGGAGGACCACCAAAGTTGAGCTGGTGAAGGTGGACTTGGAGTTGATACATCATCCGGGTGTCCCTCCGGTAAGCCGCTTGATCTTGATTGTATTGGTTGATGAACCCGTCGAGACGGGACTCAACCGCTGAAAGGCGCCTATCGAAGTTGGCCCCGGGGGGCTCGAAATCGGAATCCTCCTCCTCATCCTCAAATTCCTCCTCGTCTACATCCATCATCGGGTCATCGGGAGCTTCCTCGGCCACGTCCTCCTCGTGAATAGGACGGTCGGGGTGAACCACGCGCATTTGGCGCTCACTTCGAGTTGTGGACGTGCCGCCTACGGGGCGAGGAAGTCGAATTTGGTTTCCGGGTTCATCCACTCCCGCATCCATCAAGAGCTCCGTAATGAAACGGGCGTATGGGAGTGCCACCTTGCCGGTTTCATCATAGGCGGCATTGAGGATATCCGCGTAGAAGACTTGGGCAAGGTTGATGGTGCTCTCGGGGTCCAAAAATTAGTAGAGGAAATTGGCGTGACGGGACCGGACTACCGAGTCATTGGTGGTTTGGTGGATGGCACCACAAACAATGATGTGAGTGAAGCGGACGGTGGCGGCCAATCCACCAATGGGGAAGGATTCGCGTGTCCATTCCGCCCCGGGTGCCATGCGGGCAACGCATTCGTCTTTTGTGTGTGGGGCACCATTGTTTGGGTATTGTAAGGGCACGGGGAGGATCACCCCTTTGGCACGCATTTTGCGTGCAATAAGAGCTGCCGAGAAGGGAATAGTGATACCGTCGAGATAAGCCTCGTGAAGTGTGGAAGACTTGCGAACCAAGGTCGCATAGAATTGACGAATGGCGGTATCAAAAACGTTATTGCACGTAGGGGCGAGGAAAGAGCACCACCCACGGCGGTCAAAAAGGGCGGTGACTTCGCCCGGAAGGGTGTCCCAATCCACGAAACGCTCGATGTGAATGGCGCGCGTGGAGGAGAAGTAGATCTCGGACCAATGGCGTTCTTGGACGCATCGGAATACCCCCCTGCCCGGGTCATCAAGTATGGTGGTCTCATCATATTTCTTTGGGCGGGGAGCGGGGCGGCGCGGCATTTTGATGGAAAAGAGGGAGAGAGAGGGAGAAAATATGGAGAGAAGAGAGTGAGGGAGAATGTTTTGGTGTGAAAAATGGAGGAGGGGTGGGGTGTATTTATAGGTGTGAAGGGGTGTGTTTTTGGTGGGAAATATGAAAGGTTGGGAAAGAGAGGGTGGAGGGAATGAATTGGGATGAATTTGGGAAGGAGGGAAGGATTTGGAGGGAAGAAAAATGAAGAGGGAAGAAGGGGAAAAGAATGGAGGGAAAGGGAATGAACTTGGAGGAAAAGGGGAGAACAACCTGACAGGTACATGCGAACCGGTTCGGGGGTACAGCGAACCGATTCGCCCCTCCGAACCGGTTCGGAGGTACAGCGAACCGGTTCGGGGGTACCAGGCTGGTCCAATCGCTGAAATTCACTCTTCTCTCCATTTCTAAGTGCTCTCTCATCCCCTAACTTGTGCATAATGCCCCTAAAAACCTTCTAGACCCTCGGGCTCTCAAAAACTTCCTCGAATACGACCTCGAAAAGCGTACTAGCACCCTCGAAAAACGTGCTAACCTATCTCTCATGCAACGCAGGCTCCGGACTCCTAACTAACCTATTTACACACGACTATTTTACACACAAAGTCACCCCATACGCGTCGGGGGTGCGACGACCTCACTCGCTTAGCTCAATTGACCCCGTAAACAGGTTCCGACAACCAAATCGTGTCGACCTCATCCACAAACGCCTCTAGGTATGGCTTTAGGCGTTGTCCATTTACCTTGAACGTGTTTTCCCCTTTTAAATCGTTTAGTTCAACAGCTCCATGGGGAAAAACGTTCTTTACGATGAACGGGCCAGACCATCGTGACCGCAGCTTGCCTGGGAAGAGGTGAAGCCGAGAGTTGTATAGAAGAACTTTTTGCCCGGGATGAAACTCTTTTCTTCGAATGATGCTATCGTGAGCAAGTTTCATCCTCTCCTTTGAAATTTTAGCATTCTCATACGCATCATTGGGTAGTTCTTCTAACTCAATCAATTGTAGCTTACGGGCTTCACCGACCTTGTCTAAGGCATAGTTCAATTGCTTAATTGCCCAATACGCTTTGTGTTCGAGCTCAACAGGAAGATGACAAGGTTTGCCATACACAAAACGGAAAGGGGACATTCCAAGTTGATTTTTAAACGCGGTACGATAGGCCCAAAGTGCATCGGTCAATCTAAGGGACCAATCTTTCCGGGTAGGATTGACGGTCTTTTTAAGAATGTTCTTGATCTCCCGATTCTCTAGCTCGGCCTGCCCATTCGTTTGTGGGTGATATGTCGTCCCAACCTTGTGGACGACCCCATACTTTCTCATGAGCTTCTCAAATGGCCTATTGCAAAAGTACGTGCCATTATCGCTAATTATCGCTTTCGGTGCTCCGAAGCGAGAAAGTATGTGTTCCTGTAGAAACTTTATCACCACTTTGTTGTCATTAGTCTTAGTAGCTATAGCTTCTACCCATTTAGAAACGTAGTCTACCGCGACTAGGATGTATAGGAAACCAAAGGATGGGGGGAAGGGACCCATGAAGTCAATACCCCAACAATCGAATATCTCAATGATGAGTATGGGGGTAAGGGGCATCATGTCGCGTCGAGAAATGGCTCCCATTCGTTGGCACCTATTACATGACTTACAAGCGTCATTTGCATCCCGGAAGATTGTGGGCCAATAGAGGCCGCATTGCAGAATTTTAGCGGCCGTCTTTTTCGCCGAGAAGTGGCCTCTACATGCTTCCGAATGACAAAACTGGATGACCTTTGGAATCTTGTCATCCGGTACACATCGTCGGATGATTTGGTCGGCGCAATATTTAAAAAGGAATGGATCATCGTAAAAGAACATGCGCGACCAAGTAAGAAACCTCTTCTTATCTTGCGGTGTCCAATCGGGAGGGACGACTCCCGTGACTAGATAATTTACTATGTCCGCAAACCAGGGACAGGAAGAGGTGGCAAATAATTGCTCATCCGGAAAGTGCTCGTCTATGGGTATGGGATCACTAGGTACGTCGGACGAGAGCCGAGATAAGTGGTCGGCCACGACATTTTCTATTCCTTTCTTGTCTTTGATGGAGAGATTAAACTCTTGTAGGAGTAGGATCCACCTTATGAGGCGCGGCTTGGCGTCTTTCTTCGCGAGTAGATATTTTAAAGCCGCGTGGTTGGTGAAGACGGTGATAGGAGAACTAATGAGATATGATCTGAACTTATCAAGGGCAAAGATTACCGCTAGCAACTCCTTCTCCGTGGTAGAGTAGTTGAGTTGAGGTCCGGCAAGGGTCCGGCTAGCGTAGTAGATGACATGAGCTTGCTTATCTTTACGTTGGCCCAAAACGGCCCCAATTGCGTAATCGCTCGCATCATACATAAGTTCGAACGGTAGGGACCAATCCGGAACTTGCATGATGGGAGCGGACACGAGCATGTTCTTTAATTTATCAAAGGAGCTTTGGCATGCCTCGGTCCACTCAAACGGGTTATCCTTCATGAGAAGGTTACTTAAGGGTCTAGCGATGGCGCTAAAGTCCTTAATGAACCTTCGATAAAACCCGGCGTGACCCAAGAATGAGCGCACGTCTTTAAGTGATCTCGTTGGGGGAAGGTCAGCTATGACATCTATCTTAGCCCTATCAACTTCTATGCCCTTGGATGATACTATGTGACCAAGAACTATTCCCTCAGTGACCATGAAATGGCACTTCTCCCAATTCAGCACTAAGTTCTTGTCCACACACCGGGTGATATACCCGTTTATATTCTAGGAGGGTCGCCTCCACAACGGACGACCCTAAGAGGGGCCGACCCCCCACCAGGCCCCAACTGGCCTTCACCAGACCCAGACGACCCTACGAGGGGCCGACCCTTCACCAGGCTCCAGACGACCCTGCGAGGGGCCGACCCTTCACCAGGCTCCAGACGACCCTACGAGGGGCCGACCCCTCGCCAGGCTCCGGACGACCCTACGAGGGTACGACAGTACGAGGACAGAATCAAGCCAGACTCACTACCGGAAGAAACTTTGCCCTCGGCCTCGGCTCATAGGCCGAGGGTGATATCATGACGGCGCGTGATTTGGGAGACGCGTGGAGCAGTGCGCGTGAGGCTCATATGACACGTGGAAGACCGTTACAACCGAATCACCCCCTCACGTGAGGGAATATTATGTCATCATTTGGCATCTACAGGTGTCAACAGGGGATTGGCTAGATCATTATTCACATGCACCATGCTTACTTGGGGGGTACACTACACCCCCCAAGACCTATATATACTTGTCACCCCCAACCCTACAGGGGATGGATCCTTGAACAGTAGCCCTAGCTAAAACTCTGCTTGTTCACACACAGTAGAGAGAGAGAGAGAGGGTTATGTGCATTGTATCCAAGGCCATTAGTGCCCATACTTAGTGGATCACACACTCACAGTGGATGTAGGCCAATTTGGCTGAACCACTATACATCAGTCTTATTTCCTCTTATACTCATCCCCTTCTACATACTTATACACTTATACATCTCTATGGTAGCCATAGCTGCTACTGCTTGAGCTCACTAACACTTACCTGGTGGTGCTAAATCCCAGCATCATCAGTTTGGCGCCGTCTGTGGGAACGAGAAGACATCTCTTCCTTTGTACAGCTTGACCTCACTGGGCACTCTGGTGGTGAACCAACACTCCCCCTGAGAGGAGGTGTTTCACCATTGAAAGAGACCCACTAAGGTTCCCAAGCTCACTAGTATTTTCTTCAGTTCAACTTTTCATAGCTCAAGCACATGGCACCTGAGATGCCACCCCCACCTCTTCCCCCACCGGATGAGGGGGGAAGACCCAGTTCCAGTCAACCGCCGCCTCAGTCTGAGATGGCAGATGTGGCAGCAGCCCTAAAGTCTCTGGCAGCCAGCCAGCGGATGATGCAGGAGCAGTTCACAGCCCTAAGTCAGAACATACTGAGACCACCAGGGGTCTCACCTGAGATGATTACTCCGGCAGCAGCTCCAGGACATCATGAGGCCAGGGGACCACCCCAGGCACCACATAAAGACCTGCCACCCCCTCAGCGGCGTAGGGATGTTGCTGACCCCCGGCGTTTACGCCTGGGGAGGCAAGGAAACCCTTGCCCTGAGGACAGGTATGATGATCTGGAGGAAGAAGAGGCTCCAGTAGAATGCTGGGAGCCATATGAGGTCTCCAACAATACAGTACGACCCCTCCAGGACAGTAGAGGAAAGTGCGGGAGACCAAACCCTGATGATCGCCCAAGAGGCTCTGCTTTTGACCGCCTGAGCAGGGGGTCGGCTTTCGAGAGGCTGGGCCCAGTGAATGACCTGCGAGACAAGTTGTCCAAGTCAAGAAGCGCAGCGAGATCTAGGAAAGAAGCAGAAGGCCGACCCCAAAGACGGGATGACGGCCAAAGGGAAGTAAATAGCCGACACAGGCCTGCCATGGCGGAGCCCTCCATCCACCTCCGAGAGGCAGCAGGGGATAACATCGGCCAGGCCGACCCTGTGAGGCCTTGGAATGACTCAATCCGGAGGTTAGAGGATAAGATTGGCGACATACTGAAGAGCCGGGACCCTCTTCAGAGGGGATACACCATGGGCTCACCCTTTGTGGCAAAGATAGTCAACTTCCCCACGCCATCGAAGTTCAAGCCTCCCGTGGTCACCCCAAGATACGATGGGAGCACCAACCCTGTCCACCACGTGGAAATGTATCAGTCGGCGGCAGACATATACTCTATCTCAGATGAGATGAGGTGTCGTGCCTTCTCTGGTACCTTGACAGGGGCTGCGCATGTTTGGTACACGTCTCTTCCAAAAAATTCTATTGGAAACTTTAAGCAGTTGGCAGACCTGTTCATCCATAATTTCTGCTTTGGGGTGAGGCCACAGAAGAAGACCACACACCTGCTCTATGTTAAGCAGGGAAAGAACGAGACTCTGAGAGACTACATAGCCAGATTCAATAAAGAGAAGCTGGAGGTGGAAGACTATGAGGAGAGCATAGCTATGACAGCCCTGATTGGAGGGCTCCAAAAGGGGAAGCTATTATGGAAGCTTGCCGAAGACCCTCCGAGGACGATGGCTGAGCTGTTGTCAACAGCAGGGAAGGTGATGAACGCCGAAGAGGCGATGGCCGCAAAACATGAAGACGAAAAAGGAGGTGCAAGTGGGAATAAATACCCCAAGAAGAACAAAGAGGGGAAGAAGAGGACCATGGATGATAAGTTCGCGGGGTACACCCCTCTGACGGTCAGCTGTGAACAGATCCTCAATGAGATAAAGAGTGACCGGACACTGAAGTGGCCTGAGAAGCTGAGGGCAGCCCCCGGCAAGAGAAATAGGAACCTGTGGTGTGAATTTCACCAAGACCACGGCCACGTAACAGACAAATGCTTTGCTCTGAAAGATGAGATTGAGAAGATGCTGAAGGAAGGGAAGCTCAGAAAGTACGTCGACAAAGCCGACTTCAAGAGGGGCCGAGGGGACGACCCCAGAAAGAAGCGAGTCGATGCCTGCAGAGAAGGTCCTCAAAAAAGAGGGGACGACCCCTCTGATGATGAGGACGACCCCGACCTCCCGCCGAGAGACGACCACGGCCCTGTCAAGAGGCTCAATATGATCTCGCTCGGGGTGGGAATGATCTCCGGGGGACTTGCAGGAGGAGGGTCTGAGGTCGCCGACAGGAAGGCCCATGTCGCTGAGGCTAAGGCAGTGATGAAGACGGTGCACTCAACCTCCGTAGAGGTCAAGTCAGAAAAAAGGAAGAAGGTTGATATGGACACTTTGATTGTGGGGTTTTCAAGAATGGACTTCAAGGGCCTATTGGCCCCGCATGATGACCCTCTCGTCATCACCACCAGGGTGCACGGGTGCGAAGTGCCGAGGATCCTGGTGGATGGGGGCTCATCCGCAGATGTGATGTTTTGGCCATGCTTCAAGGCCCTGGGCCTCAGTCGTGCCAGACTTGTCCCATACCATCATCCATTGATTGGGTTCAGTGGGGAGAAGGTTCACCCCCTAGGAATATATGAGACTGATGTCAGGATGGGGGACGAGTGGCCGAGATGGCTCACCAAGAGGGTCAGTTTCTTTGTGCTGGATGAGCATGTGTTTTCGGCATACAACATCATACTGGGACGTGTGGCCCTCAAGGGGTTTGAAGCTGTGCCGTCCACGGTCCACCAGATGGTTAAGTTCCCTACCCCTTATGGGGTGGGGGAAGTTCAGGGAGACCAGACGACAGCGAGAGAGTGCTACTACAACTCCGCTGAAGAAAGGGAGGCACACAAGAGGGCTACAGCCACTTACAACATTGATACCCTAGACCCCAGGGACGAGACGAAGCTCAAAAAAGGAGAGGCCGCTGAGGAGGTAGAACCTATCATCCTCGATGAGGATGACCCGGGAAAAACCGTCCAAGTTGGCAAATCTCTGAAGCCCAGTATCAAGGAAGACCTCATCAAACTGTTGAGGAGAAGGCGAAGCGTCTTCGCGTGGAGTCATGTAGATATGCCAGGGATCGACCCTGAAATCATGTGCCACAAACTCAATGTGGTAGAGGGAGTGAAGCCGGTAAAGCAGAAGAGGAGGATTTACTCTAGAGAAAAGTATGAGGTCATCAGGGATGAGGTTAAAAAATTAGAAGACGCTGAATTTATCAGAGAGGTCATCTACCCTGAGTGGCTGTCCAATGCAGTCATCGTCCCAAAGGCCAACGGCAAGTGGAGAATGTGCGTGGACTTCACAGACCTCAACAAGCATTGTCCCAAAGACAGCTTCCCTCTCCCCCGCATCGACCAGATGGTAGACGCTACCGCAGGCCATGAGCTCATGAGTTTCATGGATGCCTACTCAGGGTATAACCAGATTTTCATGAACCCCGAGGACTCAGAGATGACCGCCTTCATCACTGACAAGGGGACATACTGTTACAGGGTCATGCCCTTTGGCCTAAAAAATGCGGGGGCAACGTACCAGCGCCTCGTAAACAAAATGTTCGAAGACCAAATTGGGAAGTCCATGGAGGTTTATGTAGATGACATGCTGACCAAGAGCCTGAAGGCAGAGGATCATGTGGCAGACCTGGAAAGGACCTTTAATACAATGGACAAATACAAAATGAAGCTCAATCCGGCCAAGTGTGTCTTCGGGGTCGGAGCGGGGAAGTTCTTGGGGTTCATTGTCAATCAAAGAGGCATCGAGGCCAATCCTGAAAAGATAAAGGCCCTTATTGAGATGAAGACCCCCAAGTCCATTAAAGACGTTCAGAGGCTCACAGGGAGAGTGGCTGCCTTGAATAGATTTGTGTCAAGGGCTACAGACAGGTGTCTACCATTCTTCAAGATCCTCAGGAAAGCCTTTGAATGGAGCGAAGAGTGTGATGAGGCTTTCAAGCAGCTGAAATCATACTTAGGGTCTCCCTTGCTGCTGTCACGACCCGTGCAGGGTGAACGACTGTACGTGTACCTTGCTGTCTCAGAATCCGCTATCAGTGCAGCAATCGTAAGAGACGAAGATGGGATACAGAAGCCCGTATATTTCAACAGCAAGGCACTCCAGGGGGCAGAGCAGAGATACCCGAGGATGGAGAAGTTGGCCTATGCCTTGATCCATGCCTCAAGGAAGATGAAACCGTACTTCCAGTCCCATACTATGGTCATCCTTACTGACTCTCCTCTTAGGCAGATCCTACACAAGCCTGAAAAATCAGGAAGGCTAATGACCTGGGCTATAGAGTTGGGGGAATTTGACATTGTGTATCAGCCTAAGACAGCCATTAAGGGGCAAGCCTTAGCAGACTTCGTGGCCGAGTTCACATGGGAAGAAGATGAGGCCGAGGGTGAGACCCTCGGGAAGGCAGATACGGAAGACAGACCCGCAGACACACCTGCAGAAATGGCTGAGACGAGCACCGCTAGAAGGAAAGTGACTGAAAACGAAGAGGGAAGATACATCTTTAGGCAGGGGTCCCTCTCTGAGGGAAATTTTTCTAAAGAAAAGACTCCGTGGAGCCTCTTCGTTGACGGGTCCTCCTGTGATAGCGGAAGTGGTGCTGGACTGATACTATCAGCACCCGATGGCACGGACGTCGAGTACGCCCTGAGGTTCAATTTCAAAGCCTCCAACAATGAGGCTGAGTATGAGGCCTTGATAGCTGGCCTCTCCTTAGCCAAATCCCTTAGTGTCAGCCAAATTTTGGTTCACAGTGATTCAAGGCTGGTGGTGAATCAGATATTAGGAGCTTATGAGGCCAAAGACGAGAGGATGGCTAGGTATCTTGATAAAGTGAGGTCATTGCTGAAAAACTTCAAAGAAGTGAAATTCAAGAGGATACCTAGGCTCGACAATGGCCGTGCTGACGCCCTTGCAAGGTTGGCCTCAGCTACTAGGACAGACATAAGGAGGACAGTCCCGGTAGAAATTTTGCTTCGACCAACTATCGAAGACGACGAGGGAACACTTGGCATTTGCATGAATGTTTCTCAAGAACCTTCATGGATGGACCCTCTGATCAGATACATTAAAGGGGGAGAGATGCCAGAAGCGAGCCAAGAGAGGAAGAAGCTGAGATACAGGGCTGCAAAGTTCGCTGTCATCGGAGACACGCTGTACAAAAAGGGGTTTCTGCTCCCCTTACTTAGGTGTGTGCATCCCTCAGAGGTCCCTTCCATTTTGCAAGACGTGCATGAAGGGTCGTGCTCAAGCCATATTGGGGGTAGATCCTTGGCAAAGAGGGTGATCACCCAAGGCTACTGGTGGCCGACCTTGGGGAAAGATGCTGCCGCATATGTTAAAAAGTGTGATAAATGCCAAAGATTTGCTACCATCCCTCACCAACCTCATCAGCCTCTCACCTCCATTACATCCCCATGGCCGTTCGCAGTATGGGGTATTGATCTGGTAGGACCCTTACCAAGAGCAGTCAATAACTATCGGTTCCTCATCGTAGCAATTGACTACTTTTCAAAGTGGGTAGAGGCCGAGCCGATGGTCATGATCACGGAGCAGAAGACCTTCCAGTTCATCTGGAAAAATGTGATATGCAGATATGGTCTACCCAACACCCTCATCTCGGATAACGGGACCCAGTTCAAGAATGCCTCTTTACAGAAGTACTGTGAGAGGGTAAGGATCAAACAATTTTTCTCCACCCCAGGCCGACCTCAGGCCAATGGGCAAACCGAAGTTACGAACAGGACAATCCTAGATGGGATTAAGAAGAGGCTTGAGGAGGCAAAAGGAAGATGGGTCGAGGAGTTATATGCAGTGTTGTGGGCATACAGGACGACAGTAAGGACCCCTACCGGGGAGACCCCATTCATGTTAGCTTATGGATCAGAAGCAGTCATCCCCACCGAAGTGGAGTTTCCTACTCATAGGGTCCAAATGTATGACCCCCAGGGGAATACGGAAGAGAGAAGACTTGACCTAGACCTGATTGAGGAAAGAAGGGAGGATGCTGAGATAAGGCAAGCTTCCTACCAGCAGAGGACCGCAAAGTTTTACAACCAAAGGGTAAAACAGAGGCCTATCGCAGTGGGAGACTTGGTTCTTAAAAAGACTTGGCAGAAGCCCAACAAGCTCCATCCTAATTGGCATGGCCCATATAGGGTCATCGATGAAGTTGTCCCAGGGACCTACAGGCTAGAAAACTTAGAGGGGGAACCTTTTTCAAACCCCTGGAATGCAGATCATTTGAAGAAATACTATCAGTAGTGTTGTAAGGTCTTGAAAGGCCATAATTGTAATAAGCATTGTTTCGACAGAACACATTGAAGATTAATGAGAAGTATCAGTGTTTCCCTCATCCAGTGGTTATCAGTTCTAGTACACATGCAAGAAAGACGAGGGAAGATTTCATATATATCATTAATTTTATAAGTTGATCCCTCGGCTATAATGGGGACCAGTGGAGGGGACGACCCCACCACTGTCCTCAAGAAAGACGAGGGAAGACTTCAAAATCCATTAAATTGGAAAGTTGAACCCTCGGCTATAATGAGGACCAGTGGAGGGGACGACCCCACCACAGTCCTCAAGAAAGACGAGGGAAGACTTCAAAATCCATTAAATTGGAAAGTTGATCCCTCGGCTATAATGGGGACCAGTGGAGGGGACGACCCCACCACTGTCCTCAAGAAAGACGAGGGAAGACTAGATTAAAATCCATTAATTTGGTTAGTTGAACCCTCGGCTATAATGGGGACCAGTGGAGGGGACGACCCCTCCACTCTCCTCAAAAAAGACGAGGGAAGACTTCAAAATCCATTAAATTGGAAAGTTGATCCCTCGGCTATAATGGGGACCAGTGGAGGGGACGACCCCACCACTGTCCTCAAGAAAGACGAGGGAAGACTTCAAAATCCATTAAATTGGAAAGTTGATCCCTCGGCTATAATGGGGACCAGTGGAGGGGACGACCCCACCACTGTCCTCAAGAAAGACGAGGGAAGACTAGATTAAAATCCATTAATTTGGTTAGTTGAACCCTCGGCTATAATGGGGACCAGTGGAGGGGACGACCCCACTACTGTCCTCAAGAAAGACGAGGGAAGACTTTAAAAACCATTAAATTGGTTATCAGAACCCTCGGCTATAATGAGGACCAGTGGAGGGGACGACCCCACCACAGTCCTCAAGAAAGACGAGGGAAGACTTCAAAATCCATTAAATTGGAAAGTTGATCCCTCGGCTATAATGGGGACCAGTGGAGGGGACGACCCCACCACTGTCCTCAAGAAAGACGAGGGAAGACTTCAAAATCCATTAAATTGGAAAGTTGATCCCTCGGCTATAATGGGGACCAGTGGAGGGGACGACCCCACCACTGTCCTCAAGAAAGACGAGGGAAGACTAAATTAAAATCCATTAATTTGGTTAGTTGAACCCTCGGCTATAATGGGGACCAGTGGAGGGGACGACCCCACCACTGTCCTCAAGAAAGACGAGGGAAGACTTTAAAAACCATTAAATTGGTTATCAGAACCCTCGGCTATAATGAGGACCAGTGGACGGGACGACCCCACCACAGTCCTCAAGAAAGACGAGGGAAGACTTCAAAATCCATTAAATTGGAAAGTTGATCCCTCGGCTATAATGGGGACCAGTGGAGGGGACGACCCCACCACTGTCCTCAAGAAAGACGAGGGAAGACTAAATTAAAATCCATTAATTTGGTTAGTTGAACCCTCGGCTATAATGGGGACCAGTGGAGGGGACGACCCCACCACTGTCCTCAAGAAAGACGAGGGAAGACTTCAAAATCCATTAAATTGGAAAGTTGATCCCTCGGCTATAATGGGGACCAGTGGAGGGGACGACCCCACCACTGTCCTCAAGAAAGACGAGGGAAGACTTTAAAAACCATTAAATTGGAAAGTTGATCCCTCGGCTATAATGGGAACCAGTGGAGGGGACGACCCCACCACTGTCCTCAAGAAAGACGAGGGAAGACTTTAAAAACAATTAAATTGGTTATCAGAACCCTCGGCTATAATGAGGACCAGTGGAGGGGACGACCCCACCACTGTTCTCAAGAAAGACGAGGGTAGACTACATAAAAATCATCAATTTGGTTAATCGAACCCTCGGCTATAATGAGGGCCAGTGGAGGGGACGACCCCACCACTGTTCTCAAGAAAGACGAGGGTAGACTTTATTTAAAAATCATTAATTTGATCATTTGAACCCTCGGCTATAATGAGGCCTGATGAGGGGACGACCCCACATTGGTCCTCAAAAAGACGAGGGAAGGGTTATCATCATCATCAACGAAGAAGCAAATTTGCAAGGAACAAACCATAACAGAATTAAACATGGAAGACAACAGTTATGGGAGACAGTTGTGAAAGGAAGAGACGATGGTATTAATATAAAGCATAAAGTGTTTTACAATATACAGAACAAAAATACAAAAACAAGGGTATGGGCTACAGGCAGCCACCCTAGGGGACGACATCAGAGGGCAGAGCCTCAACATCAACCGATGGGGTCTCTTCAGCAATCATGACTGGCCGACCCTCAGACGTGCCGACCCCCTCAACATGAACTTCAGATGTACCGACCCCCTCGATCTGGACTTCGGACTCCACTTGGTTGAGGGCCTCAGCAATTAGGGGGTCGTCCAATTGAACACCCTCCAGTGAGGGGCGAACAGAGGAGACGACATCGCCAAATTTGAGGACGACCCATCGGCAGGCCGTCCTGATACCCCTCTCAAGATATTCAAGGCCGAAGCCCTGAAATTCATCTGAGGTCTTGTACGCCTCCACAGCATCAGCCTCAGCTTTCTTGATGGCTGCTTCCAGATCAGTCTTATGCTGGGCCTCCAGGTTGAGCAGAGCCTCATCCTTGCCCTTGATCAACAAGTCCTTGTCCTTGATCAACAAGTCCTTAGCCTGAAGATCGGCATCATGTTGCTTCGTCAGCTCATCAAGGACTCTAGCGTGCTCAGTCCTTGCACTCTCCAGCTCGGCCCTAGCAGTGTCCAACTCTGTCCGTAGGTCAGCCTCTTGTTGAATGGCCCTCTCAGCTTCGTGAAATTTCTGTTGGTTCTCAGCCATCCATTTGGTGGCTGAGGTGAGGGCACAGACAGACTGCAAGAAAAAATGAACAAATGTCAAGAGGAGCCGATGGAACAGTTAATGAAAGAATGAAATTAAAGGTCAAGACCAATACCTGAGCCAGGGAGTGCAGACCGTAGTCATACACTTTGGCAGGGGGCATCTTCGCCAAGAACTCGAAGTCGGAGGCCGACGGTGCAGAGAACATCGAGGCCTTTGCTGCCTTCAAGTTGGCAATAAGAGATGAGGGGTCGGCCCTCAGATGGGACAGATTTCGAGACCAGAAGGCCCCCATGATTGATGAAGAGGTTGCACCCTCAGAGGCCTCGGCCCTGGCCCTCGTCTTAGGGTCAGGACGAGGCTCGAGTGGAGCCTCAGGCTCCTTCCTTTTGTGGCTAACAGCTGTCGGCTCATCAACTGTCGGCCCTGAGGCCCTTGTCTTCTTCGGAGCTTGCTGAGGCTCCTTCCCCTTCTTCTTTGTCAGACCAGCAAGAAGACTTGGAGCAGTCATATCCCAGAGGTAATCTGACACACCTGCAGGACGATCTGAAAAGGATACGATGCATCAGAAAAATAAAGAGATAAACAGGAAACACTTGCATAAAGAGAAAAAGTAAAACGTGCTGTATAACTCACATAGTTCCGTCAGAGGGCCGACCCTCAGACCAGCTGCTTTGAGGTACCGAGGGGTCATCAAATCTTCGAACTTTGGGATCTCACCCTCTCTCCCCCGTCCCCTCAGATACTCAACAATATCACTTTCCTCCAGGCTAAGTCCGGGGTCTGACCTAGCCTTCATGGAGGGATTAGACCATCTGTTAGGAACCCTCGGAGCATCGGCAGAAGGGGACGCCTCGGTGGAGCTCTCCCATGCCCCAGATATGAAGAAGAACCTTTTTTTCCAATCATGATTGGAAGTTTGAGCTACGTGGAGCAGCTTCTTCTCAGACCTTCTCGCCCCTAGATGATAGTATCCGGGCTGCTTAGATGAAGAGGTGATATTGTAGCAGGCCAAGAATACGTCGGACGAGGGTTCATCGGTGAAAGCGTTTTTCCACAAAGAGATGTACCCCAGAATCGTCCTCCATGAGTTGGGTGGAAGTTGAGAGGGGGAGACGCCCAGAGCCGACAGAATGTCTACAATGGCAGGGTGGAAGGGAAGTCTGACACCTACTTTGAACATCTGCTCGTAGACTGCAACTTCTCCCTCTTCACCCTCAAAAACCCTCTCATCCTCAGAGGGAACCCTCATAGTTACCCCAGAGGGCACTCCGTAGATATGCCTCCATATTAGAAGGTCCCTATCCCTGACAGAAGATATAAAAGACGAGGCATGGGAGGTATCAACCTCGTCATCTGTATCGTCGTCCTCGTCTTCATCCCCCTCCCTCTCATCACCTACAGGGAGACCCTGAGGGAAAGCCACTTGGAAGGCATTGGGGGATAGGGTTGTCACAGGGACAGCCTCAGAGGGGATCGTGCCCCCGGCCTCTCGGGGAGGGCTAAGGTCAGACGTGTCCCTCCTACCAGACGTTCCAGCACCAGTAGGAGAGGAGGTTCTCTCGTCCATTTCACTTGGTTTGGGAGTGTCGGACGGACGAGACGACGACCCACAAGACTCAGAGGGTTCAGACGGTCTTATAGTGGCAAGAGGGATGGCAAAGATGGGTCGTACCCAATTAGGGTCTGCCCCTCGTCTCCTCTCTTCCTCTTCCTCTATTCGTCTGATCTCGGTAAATAGTTTCTCACTCAGAGATGGGAATTCAGACACTAAGTTGTAAAGCCTTCTAAGCATTAAGGGGAAGACCCTACACTTGAAGAATTACACTGGACTTGGTTAATTCAACTACAAACACTTGAGGGATTGACCCGGTTTGACTTTTGGATCAAACTAAAGAACTAAAACGTTTTTCGTCAAGAATGTTCAAGAACTACCAACCGGAGAAGACACCGGAAAATGCAATGGGGGAACTCTAAGAAAGTATTGACCTACGACCCTAAAAAATATACGAAAATGAAGACAAAAGAAGGCACGAAGAGAAAAAGGTTACCTGATGACGAGAGAGCAAGAGCGCAGTAGGGCCAGAAAAGCTGAAGGCTGCAAATGGCGACTGGTTCTAGAGAGAGAAAATGGTTAAGCGCGAAGAAGAAGAAGATGGAGAGAGAGAGTTTAAAAACCCTTAAATACCTTAGCAGTAAATGAGCACATTTGCCAAGAAGGGTGCAATCAGGGCACAAAGCCCCATGCAAGTATGCAGCCGCCCTGCCTTGGGAACCGGAACAACAATGAGTACCTGCCCAAGTGTCACTCACCTAACTGATCATACACGCATCTCAATTTCAACATTATCCCTCAGCCATCTCAACGGCACCTATGGCTAAGGGCTGGGGGGTGATTGATATACCCGTTTATATTCTAGGAGGGTCGCCTCCACAACGGACGACCCTAAGAGGGGCCGACCCCCCACCAGGCCCCAACTGGCCTTCACCAGACCCAGACGACCCTACGAGGGGCCGACCCTTCACCAGGCTCCAGACGACCCTGCGAGGGGCCGACCCTTCACCAGGCTCCAGACGACCCTACGAGGGGCCGACCCCTCGCCAGGCTCCGGACGACCCTACGAGGGTACGACAGTACGAGGACAGAATCAAGCCAGACTCACTACCGGAAGAAACTTTGCCCTCGGCCTCGGCTCATAGGCCGAGGGTGATATCATGACGGCGCGTGATTTGGGAGACGCGTGGAGCAGTGCGCGTGAGGCTCATATGACACGTGGAAGACCGTTACAACCGAATCACCCCCTCACGTGAGGGAATATTATGTCATCATTTGGCATCTACAGGTGTCAACAGGGGATTGGCTAGATCATTATTCACATGCACCATGCTTACTTGGGGGGTACACTACACCCCCCAAGACCTATATATACTTGTCACCCCCAACCCTACAGGGGATGGATCCTTGAACAGTAGCCCTAGCTAAAACTCTGCTTGTTCACACACAGTAGAGAGAGAGAGAGAGGGTTATGTGCATTGTATCCAAGGCCATTAGTGCCCATACTTAGTGGATCACACACTCACAGTGGATGTAGGCCAATTTGGCTGAACCACTATACATCAGTCTTATTTCCTCTTATACTCATCCCCTTCTACATACTTATACACTTATACATCTCTATGGTAGCCATAGCTGCTACTGCTTGAGCTCACTAACACTTACCTGGTGGTGCTAAATCCCAGCATCATCACCGGGTAAGTACTTTTTCCAATTTTTCTAAACAATGATCGAAAGAGGTGCCAAAAATGCTAAAATCGTCCATGAACACTTCGAGTCCTCTCTCTACCATATCGCTAAATAAGCTCAACATGCACCTTTGAAAGGTCGCGGGTGCATTACACAAGCCAAATGGCATACGTTTGTAGGCAAACGTACCAAAAGGGCAAGTGAACGTCGTCTTCTCTTGGTCAAGTACATCTACCTCAATTTGGCTATATCCGGAATAACCATCAAGGAAGCAATAGTAAGGGTGGCCCGCAACTCTCTCAAGCATTTGATCAATGAATGGCAAGGGGAAATGGTCTTTTCTTGTTCCCGCATTGAGTTTCCGGTAATCAATGCAAACACGCCAACTGGTGGTGGTGCGTTGGGGAACAAGCTCTCCCTTGGTATTCTCAATCACAGTTATACCCGACTTCTTTGGGACGACTTGAATAGGGCTCACCCATTTTCTATCCGAGATTGGGTAGATAATCCCGGCATCCAATAGTTTGATGATCTCGGTTCTCACAACTTCTTTCATATTGGGATTCAGTCTTCTTTGCATTTCTCTAGAGGGCTTGACATCCTCTTCGAGATGAATCTTGTGGGTGCAAATCAAAGGACTTATCCCCTTCAAATCAGCTATACACCAACCAAAAGCACCCTGGTGCTTCCTCAGAATTCTCATCAATTTGCCCTCCTGCCCTTCGTCTAGGCTAGAGGAGATAACAACAGGAAATGTCTCATCCTCTCCTAGGTATGCATATTTGATATGGGAGGGGAGTTTCTTTAATTCGAGGGTTGGAAATTTTTCACTGGAAGGAGCCATATGTGTATCCCTCGGAGGTAGTTCCTCGAATCTAGAAACCCAATCAATCTCTCTCACGTCCTCGTCCGACGCACTCTCATCGAGTAATTCTCTCAACCTTCCAACATCCCTCTCGAAGTGGGTAGACGTCCCCTCACACTCATAGCTCGTCGCTAAGCATGACTCTAAGGCGTCGCCACAAAAAGTTTCTTCGAAGTACTCTTCTACTACCTCATCTATGAGGCTCACCGCGTGAAGATCATCTTCCTCCCCTGCATTTTGGGCTATGTGGAAGATGTTGGTTTCCAAGGTCATGTTCCCAAAGGTGAGCTGCATTCGCCCATTTCTTGTGTTGATGATTGCATTAGCTGTAGCTAAGAAAGGGCGACCAAGGATGATGGGAACATGGTTGTTTGAGTTAAAGGAGGGCTCCGTGTCCCAAATGACAAAGTCTACCGGGAAGTAGAAAGTGTCCACTTGGACGATCACGTCCTCGACTATGCCTCATGGAATCTTCACTGATCGATCCGCCAATTGGAGAGTGACCTTTGTGGGCTTGAGGTCGCCCAAGTCAAGTTGCCTATAAATGGAGTAAGGAAGGATGTTTACGCTTGCTCCCAAGTCAAGTAAGGCTTTCTCAATTTTATTATCTCCAATGATGCATGATATGGTGGGTGCACTGGGATCTTTAAATTTAGGCGGGAGATCATTTAGCAGAATGGAACTCACGTTCTGGGCTAGAAAGACGTTCTTTTTAACTTTCATCCTCCTTTTTACCGTCAACAAATCTTTGATAACTTTGCCGTAGGCTGGAATTTGTTTGATGGCATCAAGGAAGGGTAGATTCAGCTTCACTTGCTTTAGTACTTCTAGCACTTCATCACGTGGAGTCCCTTTTTGAGTAGGAATCAATCTTCGAGGAAATGGTGCTGCGGAGGGTGGTTTCACTACCACCTCAGGCTCACTAGTGTCTTCCTTATCACTCTCGTCCAAGGGGACATCTTCGGCCTCTTTCGTGCCGGGCAAAATCTCCTTGTCTTTTGTTGTGTCGTGTGGAGGAGGTGATAAATCCATGACTCTTCCACTACGAAGAGTGGTCACTGCTTGACATTGCTCCTGATGTTCAGTGGATGTGGAGCTAACACTAGTCTGACCTTGGGGAGGTCGTTGGCCTTGGGCAGGGAATTTGCCCTTCTCTTGAACACTCAACGAGGATTGTATCTTAGACAGGTTTGCATTTAGGTCGCCAATGAGACGATCATACTTGGCATTGGTTGCGGCCTGGCTTGCGATGAATTGATTCACAGTATCCTCGAGAGTTCTCCGCTGTGGCGGGATAGAATTTCCATGAGGTGGTGGTGCTTGCACATGTCTTGCATGTGTGGAGCTTGTTGAAATTTTTGTGGAGGAGGAGGGGCAACATGCGAAGGAGGGTTCATTGCGGCGTGTTGTTGCCCGTAGCTAAAACCGGGATGGTTTTTCCACGAAGGGTTGTATGAATTTCCGTGAAGGGCACCGAAATTACCCTTAAAGCCTCCTATCCCACTAACTTGCTCTTGTAATATTACTTTGCAGGCGGGTATCGTCGGGCATTCCTCAGTTGAATGTCCCGCCTCACAAATCGCACACACCGTTACGATAGGATTTTTGATAGATCCAACTACCTCACATAAGTCTCGCAGTCCTTTCTCAATGGTGTCCAACCGACAATCCGACATAGAATTCTTATCTACGTGGAATAGACCGGACATCGACGGAGCGGTGGTAGATTGTCGATTTCGGTTTTGAGCGTTCGGATCAGAGGTATCCCAGGATTGGGTAGTCTCGGCGACATACCTCATGTGAAGATCAGCGTCATGGGCATCTAGATCGACAAATGGAACACTTCCCATGGTTTCAACAAGCTGTTTAGAGTTAAGATTCAACCCATTGTAGATAAAGGAGATGATTTGCGATGGATCGAATCCATGATGAGGGCATGAAGCCACTAACTCGTTGAAACGTTCATAACATCGATGGAATGGCTCATTTTCTTGTTGCCTGAATGCTTGAATTTGAGCCTTTATAGATATTGTTCGATGTGTTGGGAAGAACTTCTTGAGAAATTTAGACTGTAGCTCATTCCAGGATGGAATCGAGCTTGGAGGTAAAGACCATAGCCAAGCTTTAGCTTTATCTTTAAGCGAGAAGGGGAAGAGTTTGAGGCGGATTACCTCTTGTGTGCAGGTTTGATCATTGAGAGTATCACACACGTCCTCAAATTCCCTTATGTGGAGGTATGGATTTTCAGAATCCATATCGTGGTAATGTGGTAGCATCTGGATCATCCCATTTTTGAAACGAAACTGCCCGGCATTATACGGGAGTATAATGCATCCCGGAGTGACAGTGCGCTCGGGATATAAAAATTCTCTCAACGGGCGATACGGGGGCTCGTCCTCACCGGTAGCTGCATTGCTATACTGCGACATCTCTCTCTCACTTGACGATTCGGCGCTCTCACTGGGTGTGCACGACGTGTGTCCTACGAAGGAGAAGAGAGTGTTGCTAGAGATTGAGTGTGACGGTGTGGGAGGTGGGATCCAGAACTGTGGGGCGTTTGGAGTGTGGGGACTATCTGGGTTATACTCCACTATAGGATTTTCGTGAATATGGGTGGGAGTATTATGAGGTGTGGAAGTGGTTTCAGAATTTTGCATTAAGCTCAGGGAGAGATTATGATTGTGAATCTTTTTTTTTTTAATTTTTTTTTTTTTTTTTTTTTTGGATTTTTGAATTTTTGGTCAAAGTTTTGGATTAACTCGATCTAATCCTAAATCTACCTAATTCCCCGGCAACGGCGCCAAAAACTTGACACGACTCAGAATGTGTTTCTAAAGTGTGTGCTCTCTAGGCTCAAGTGCAAGTTTATCGTTCAAGTAATAATCCGACAAGTCGGGTATCGATCCTCAGGAAAAAAGGACAACGGAGTTGTGACGACGGGATAAGATTGAGGAATCCTAGCGATGACTCTAAAAAGAAAAGAAAAAGATTGATTTAGCTTTTTGGGATTGGTTAAACTAAACGCAATTATGGAATTATGATGAAATATGCAACTAAATAAATTATCTAGATTAAGAATGAAAGATTAAACTGAAACTTTTAACTAAATGATGAAAAAAACAGGATGGGAATACACTCCCCCAACCCTAGTGTAATGCAGTGATAACATTGATCATAAATTTATCCGATTAATTCAAACCCGGAATTTAGTACTCCCAAGCATTATGTATACGAGGTTCAAGCCCGCGTCATACCTAATCTGAGGATGAGTAAATCGGTATCGCGGTAATTACACTCAAATTGTACTCTAAATCATCACGAGTACCCATAGGCAAACGAGATATAAAGATCTACAATTCTTATGAAATTACGCGATACGATTTAAATTAATCATCAAATTCAGCGGATCGACGTTATACGCATGCACTAACACATCAGGTTGGGTTCATGCATCCCAACCTTGAAAAACCTAGCCGGACATGTTAAATTGACTAATGCATGAAATGATGACGTTGCATGTGTAGGAATTCATGATGAAACTGACTAGAAACATGTAACTACGTATTATGAATGCGAAAACAAGTTGAATCTAATGAGAAAGCAAAGCATGCAAGAACAATAATAAAGAACAAGACTTTTGAATTAAAACTTGCAAAAACAAACCCGAAACAATGAATTCTTGAAGTAATTTATGCCCTTGATGTTCCTAGATGTTCCTCTCCTTTATTTCTATCAAAAACTCTCTCAAAATAACCCTAAAAGCTGCTCCTAGGTTAATGCCCCCGTTCCCCACAAGTATTCAGTATTTAAAACCTATTAGGAGACTTGGCGATAAATCAGAATAAAATACAAAATTCGCGTGTCAAGTACAGCGAACCGGTTCGGAGGTACAGCGAACCGGTTCGCCCCTCCGAACCGGTTCGGGGTGGGGTTCGCATGTACCAGCCTGGCCTTGCTCTCAACACTTAAATTTTTTTCTGGTTTCTCTTCTTTTCTTGGATTTTTCTTCAACTTCAACTGAGCATAACTTTTCAACCGTAGCTCAGATTTAGGTGCTGTTTCTTCCAGTGTTCTCGTTGTTCCAAGATCTTCAACTTCCCAGTTGACTTCTTCTTCCGGATCGGGCTGCAAAATTACCGACATGCCCTTGAACTTGCCTTCTCAGCTTTTCTTGCACAGTCTTGTTTCCTCCTTTGCACTGCTTGCATAATTAACCTGTAAAACCAATAGGAGAAGCACGAAACACGCAATACTTGCCAAGAAGGTTAGAAGCATAAAAGTGAATCAAATCCATATATGTTACATCATTCGGGTTCACAAAAGTATTGAAATTAGGGGGATAAATATACAATATTTATGCCCAATCAATAACCATCAAGGTAATGTCCAAAGACATCACAATAAGAACAGTGAAGATGACTCGTAAAAGGCTTAACCTTAGGAACATTGTTAATCAAAGGTTTGTCTAAGTTTTAAACTCTAGTCTTATTCCTAGGTGGCACAGGATGAAATAACGAATCACTTTTTCTAATGCGAGGGCAGACGTATTTCTCCTTATGTTCAACATTACGCTTAGAGTTACTTGATTCACCAATGTCTAACTTTTGTTATTGCGAGTCAAAATCATTTTTCAAGGCTTGAAAATCTGGACAAGTTTCAACAGTTTTGTTGCCGCCAGACAAAAACTTGATAGATTTAAAAAATTTAGTTTGCTTAGAATTGTTGGGGCAAAAACCTATTCCAGTTTTGTCATAAAAATTGGTCTTACTTTCAGCAATACAATCTTCAAAACATTTTGAGTTATTTTCAAATTTAGCAAACTTTTTGAAGAATGTTGATGTCTTTTCTTTTGTTTGTTCCAATTCTAACAACGTCCTTTTGTATTTCTTTTCCAGAATTTCATTTGAGTCAAACAACTAATTAAGTTTTTGTTCAAAAGTTTTAGTCTCATTCTCATGAATTAGACATTGAGAAGTGTACTCTTCAGCATTCTGTTTAATCATATGGCTTAGGCTTTCTATCTTCTGTGTAAGGTCTTTGACAATTTTTTCAAGTTTAGTGCTTTTCTTGAGAGTTTTTTAGTAGAGTGTGTGAATGTCTGGGAGGCCCTCATTATCGGAGTCACTAAGTATGCAGTATGCAGTGTCCCCTAGCGATTCATTTTTAGGACTCACACACCCATTAACATTAATAATAGATCATTCCCTTTTACTCACACACACAACGTTTGATGAATTATCAGCATTCTCAAGGAATAAGGTAGACAAATCAGTAGGGATAAGATCATTCAACATAGCATGCTCAGATTCATTATCATCAGTGTATATAATTTTGGCAAAAAAAGACATACAGGGTCAGAAGTATTGAATGACTCAGGTTCATCAAATGCTGATTCACTTGAGTCATCCCAAATCTTGCACAAATTAGACCTAGTATTCTTGTATTTATTCAAATTGACTCTACACTCACTGGCTATGTGTCCTAACTTCCCACATCCGTAGCATTCAGTGTTCTTAAGGTCTTTATTGGGTTTGTCTAGTCTTTTCGCATGAGGTATATTATTAGAGTGGTTTGAATAGGTAGGTTTTCCTTGTCTATTTGTAATTTTATCTCTAAATTTCACAATTTTCTTGAAATGTTTAGACATTAAGGCAATCTAATTATCCAAATTCTCTAAATTACAGTCCTCATCAGAATCTAAGTTAATTTCAGGTAAATGACATTCAGGTTTAGTCAACTTAGAGCTAAAGACAAGATTAGAGGTAGACTGTTTCTTATGGGTCTGTATTAATTGCTTCTTAAATTCTAATTCCATTTCCACATTTCTTAGCTTTCTACTGAGGAGTTCAAGGGTAATGTTTTGATCATCCATCTCCTCAATGGCATAGCGCTTATTTACAAATTTTTGTGACAGTGACCTTAGAATTTTAGAGACAATTCCCTTCCTATCATAAATTATACCATCAGTACGCAGCTTAGTCACTATGTCTGTCAACCTAATGTAGAAGTAATTAAATGACCCAGTCTCAGTCATGACTAAAGTGTTGTACTGCTAGATTATGGCATTTTTACCTTTATTTTTGTTAAGGGATGTCTCTTTTTCTTTTTGGTGAATTCTCATAGTAGCTTCTTAATCCTCAAAGTACTTCCTTCATCAGCTGGTTTAGTAGGAAAAGTGTAGCCATTTTCAATAGCGTCCCAGACATCATCTCCCAATGTCTATTGCATGAAAGCAACCATCCTCACTTTCCGGTAAGGGAAGTTACTTCCATCAAAGAGAGGGGGCCTGGACAGGTTACCTAATCTCTCAAATTTCTCGTCCATCATTTGTTTTGAGAAAACACTTTTAGAAACTCAAGATCTAAAAGAATTTATAAAACCAAAGCTCTAATACCAATTGAAAGATTACCACTTAAGTCGTTCGATTCAACATTAAACAATTTAAATGGCACCGAACAGTTTTTTGAAGAAACTCTTTAATAAAAATAATCAGCTAACCCAAGATGTGTATAAAATATTATATGAACGATCTAATTAAGGTATAGGTGTACCAGTTTTGAAAAACAAAACTTATATAGATTCTAAATCAGCACAGCCTCAAGAAGGTGATGAGAGGAAGAGTAAGTATGCAAGAACACAATATTTTAACGTGGTAAAACCCTAACCAATTAGGAAAATATCCATGGAGTTCTCTACACCTCAAAAGAAAAATCACTAAAATAGAGTAACAGATTACAAATTATATAAACAAACCAAACACAAAAGCATACCTAATCTAAGTCCAGAATGTTTTCTAAATCCTTTGGATTATTCTGACTCCTTTGAAGGTTCTGATGTTGGGGTTGTTCTCCCATCTTTGTAACCGCTTTTCCTTTTAGCTTTACGTCGACTCTAAAGTAAGTAATCTCTCTACCAATACTTCTTTAGTGTTGTAGTGTGACAAGTTTAGTGGTGAAGTGGCTAATCACATACATGCAACACACACACATTTATACAGACAATTTTCCAAATAAATTACAAGTAACGTTCTAAAATGCAGTAGAAATTTCTGATTCACTATTTGTTTGATAGTCTCAGACCACGGATCTTTATTTCTATCCACGAATCTTGGGGGAACCTTGCTATAAAAGGCAACAAAGGTCCTAAACACTTTCTTTATTTTATTTACAAATCTATTTCACAAGATGTGAAATATTCATGAAAGTGTAAAACCCCAATCAAGATCTTAACTAAATCTAAGTCTGATTTTTCTCGTAAACTGAAAATGAAAATAAGTTTGTTGGTTTTGATTTTGAAAACAATCACATAAGAGTAAAAACAACCAACAAAAACGATTTCTTGAAAAAAGAAATCAAACTTAATAAGATCTAAGTGATATGTGTCACGCAGTTTGAGATCTCAAATTTCTATGAAAAAAATTAAAATCTAAACTTCGTGACTTGGTTAGACAAGAGATTAAAGACTAGAGAGGCTGGTTCTTCTCACTTTTGAACTCACTGAAACTCACAGAAGGGTTTTCTAGTGAAAGATTTGGCTGGAGTTTGATTAGGGTTTCTATTTATATCTCTCTTTCTCTCTCTCTCTCTCCCCTTTTATTTTCTCTCAGAAGTCAAAATGATCAAAAGATTGGAAACTTTCACGATTGGTCTCTATTTATACTATGCTAGGAAGGATTTGGAAGGGTTGTACAAGATTAATGGATGGGATTAGGTCTAGCATTAACGATGTAAATCTTACTGCTGAAGATGGACCGCTATTAAAAGCATTTTGATTGGTTATCTTTGATATCACAAGGATTGAGGTAAACACATGCAAATCGTATATAGCAATTGATCCAATGGACGGGATTACTTATTAAGGTTGTGAGAGTAAACAAACACAAATCCAATCTCTCATTAGCCAACACGTGTAAGGCAAGGATGAGCCTTCAAACATGTATTTTGAGGTTTTAAATAATCTCATTTTCCACCAAAGAAGTCTCTGTCACTTTGGAATCCTACCCAAGAAAGGTTTTAGTAAGAATACGAAATTATAAATCAACCCACAACATTATTAAAGCCAAATTTTAAATGTTTAAAAATATTTTATAAATTCCTAAAAATTATTTAACATATCCCAAAAATTATTAAAATATCATTTTTAAGGGAATTAACACACACACACCTAAATTATAGTGAATGCAATGTATGAATGAAATCCTAGGTGTAGTGTTGGTATTCTACCTTTGAGACTATTAGAGGAATTGATATGTTGTGTCTGAGGCTCTTTGGTAGACTAGGATAGGATTCAATTTTTGTCACTATTTCCAAACTAGACAAGCTCCTATATAATGTAGACTAAAGTAAGTCAAAGATATAGGGTGCTTCACAGCTATTTCATAACAAACCACGATATGACACTGCTCTGGTAAATGGGATTAATTTCCCACGGGCACTATTGGGTGGAGGGGCATCGATCAACATTATGTACATAAGTAAACTTTATGAGACAAGGATCTTATGGGAGAAGATCTTACTAATTCTTCTAGTGATTTGAGGCTTTAATAGCACTGGAATGCAATCACTCGGATACGTGATTGTTGGAATAAAGTTGGGGAGCTTCAATTCACACATAAAATTCCATGTCATTAATGCCAATACAAGTTACCAGTTGCTGATAGGAAGGGTGTGGATGCATACTAATGGCATCATAACTTCTATATTTCACCAGTGCACGAAAGCCAATATTCAAGGAACAAAAATAATGATCAAGGCAAATGAAAGGCGTTTTTAATGGAGGTGTCTCATCTAGTTGATGCATTATTTTACACCGTGTATAATGAAGAAAGAAAAGTTCATTTGATTAAAGGAGTAAGGAAATCTGAGTAATCATGAGGGGGTTCAAATGAAGAAATCTGTTCATAATAGGACGGGTCCATGAGTGGTACCCCCTGAAGCAAAATATAAAGAAGAGAGGAAGCTAAAAGAAGGAGAAAGATCAACTCAAAATTATAAGAAAGTGGTTTGGCCCAATAAAAAAGTGATTTACCATTCATAACGGTGTGCGTGGGTGGAGTTTTAGGACAAGAGCATCGACCTGGCACCGGAATATTTCATGGCCGATGATTCACATATAGTTGAGCATATTATAGAGCCAGAGTTCATGCAAGATGGAACAAGAGAACAACTTCAAGATCTTGAAAAGTTGAACTTATTGGAAGAGGGTGGTGCGAGAGGACAATATTCCTCTCAAAAGGTTTGAGTTCAAAGAAATGAGAAAAGATTATCAACCTGCTTAAGGAATTCACGAACGTGTTTGCATGGAAATATATGAAAATTCTGGGCATCCAGAGGTAAGCTCTCATAAGCTGAACATTTTTCCTAATGCTTTGCTTGTGATCTAGGCTACTCACACTTAAAAGGTTTATCTAGATTTGAAAATAAGAGCAGAGGTAGATAAACTGCTCGCTGATGATTTGATCAAAGCCATTAAATATCCTATTTGGCTTTCGACCATTGTGCCCATTATCAAGAAGGACACGAAATAAATCAAAACAAGTGTGGACTTTAGAGACTTAAACCACGCATGTCCAAATAATGAATTTCCATTACCGAGTAATGATAACTTGTTGGATGCGACTGCTTGACATGAAATGTATAGTTTTATATATAGGTATGTTGGGTACAATCAAATTGAAATGGATCTAGCAGATGCGAAGAAGACAGATTTTCGGATGCCTCTAGTCAATTTCCACAATACAATCATGTCGTTCGGCTTGAAGAATGCCGAAGCGATATATTAACGAATTATTATGGCAATATTTTATGATATATTACATGATATATTGGAATTATATGCAGATGACTTGGTGGTAAGATCCAAAATAGAGAGCATACACATTTAAGATTTGATAAGAGACTTTGAATGATGTAAAAAGTACAAGATGAGGATTAACCTCTCAAAGTGTGTCTTTAGGGCTAATGCGGGTAAATTCCTTAGATTTGTTGTCAATAGGCAAGACATGCAAATGGATGATAAGAAGCAAAAAGTAATTTTGATAATGCCATCTCCAAAAAAGTGAGAGGAAACTCAAAAGTTTCTTGGGTAAAGTTTCTTATTTGATAATATTTATACCGACTTTAGCAACGATTACCCATCTTTCTCATCGCTCATGAAGGATAAGGTAAAGTGGAGGCTTAAAGAGATTCTCACCTTTCCCTCAACTATGATTCCCCTAAAAGAAAATAATTTGTATTTAACTTCCACGGAATGGTTTATTGGGGCTTTGATTCCCCAAGAGAAAGACTTATCTCGAGCGATATCGAGGACTGAGTTTAGGTACACAAGTGTGGAAAGTTATTATTTGGCCTTGGTGTTTGTGGCATAGAAGGTAAGGCACTACTTGCTCGCATTTATAATACACATCATCACCAAGTGTGATCCAATCAAGTATTTTCTCATAAGAACCATTTTAGTGGGATGAGCAAAAAGGTGGTTTCTTATACTCTCGAAATAGGATTTGAAGTGTCTTGCACCCAAAGCTATCAAAAGTCAAACTTTGGTTGATCTTCTAACTAATTTCCTAAGACATCATTTTAAACCCCCTATTGAGAAGTTACTAGTGGATAGCTTTCAAGATTAATGGAAGAAATGGAAGAATGGAAAATGGAGTTCGATAGTTCTTTCGTACAGGGTACCGAAGGAGAAAGAATCATACCCTCTAACAAAAAATAAAAAAACCACTCTTTCTTGTAAGTTGGACTTGAAGTGCTCAAGCAATTAAGAACTCAGCTTAGGCAATTAAAATCCTTGAGAAGATGAGTTAAAGTATTGTGCATATTATGGGATTCTACCTATTAGTTAAATAAGTCAATGAAGAATTTTCTTTCAATCATGCCAACCTTTCTCCTTATCGAGAAATCATCCAGCATTTATTAAATCAATTTTTAGCTATTAAGATAAAGAGATACCATAGGCCGATGTGCATGCATCCTAATGCTCTAGTAGTAATTGCTAAGAAGTTGGAGATAGATGAGACATAAGCTACAATCAATGTTCGAAGAAAAATTGTGCCTATAATAGTGAGGTCTTTATTTCTAAGCGAGGAGTCCAAAGATTGAAGATACTACATAGTCACGCAGATGGAATCACATGAAGGAAAGATGAAGTTATTAGAGATAGAAAATTTTTACATGCTCTAAGGCACTCTTTACATCAAAGGTCCTTGGGGATACTTGTAAAGATGTGTAGGAGTAGAAGAAGCTCATGAAAAGTCTCAAGTGATGGATGCAACTCATTATTGTGAAACAAATATTCCACTATATAGGCATTTATAGCGAGAAGGTTATTACTATCCCACATGAGCACATATGTCGCTCGACTATAAGAAGATATTTTAAATGCTAAAACCTTTTTAACTATCCAGCAAAATCCCACTTTGTTGAGCATTGTATGATCGTAGGAAGCCTTACATAGCTTTCCTCAAGGATGGAAAGGTGCCCATTGAGCAAGTAGATGAGATATACCATGAGAAAATAATCGCTCACTTTATTTAGTCAAAGGAGAATTATATAAGAAAGGTGCAATGAGAAAGATCTGAAGTGTGTTGCTAAGAAAGATGTGGCAAATGTGTTGAAGGAGGCTCATGAACCCTCGTATATGGCTGGAACAAAGTTATATGATCCGTTGATGACTCTCAGGGCACAATTAGCCTATAATGGTGCACGAGAACATAGTACATGCCCCATCAGTGAAATTATAGAGCTTAGTCTCTACTTATCCATTCCACACTTAGAAATTTAATCTAGTGAGAAAGATCAGCCAAACCTCTCGTGGAAAAGCTTTTATCATTATTGTTATAAAGTTGTAAACTAAATGGGCAGAAGCGATCCCTCTGAGGAGTATAACTGCTCAAGTAGTTACACAGTTCATTCGTGAGTACATCATCTATAGGTTTGACATCCCAAAGGTCATCCTCGTTAATAATGGAAATAATTCATGGGCAAAGAGATAGAATTGATCAGAGATAAATATAAGATAATCCATAATAGTTCAATTATTTCATATCTAAAAATGAATGGAAAAGCATAGGCTACCAATAAAACCTGATTAGCGTTTTAAATAAAATACTACAATATATCCCATGAACATGGGATGATAAATTACCCATGATTTTGTGGGCATAAATAATTTCAAAAATAAATCCAACAAGGTTCACTCTTTTTTCTTTAGTATATGAAACAAAAGTTATCCTACTAGTGGAATTGGAAGTACCCTATACGAGAATGGATTTAAATCATGACTTGATACTTAATCAAAGGCATGTGCAATTGTGAACCTTGGATGAGCATAGGGATAAAGCTAATGAGAATTTTAAAGACTGCACCGAGCAATTATTGATGGCTTAAGATAACTTACTCAAGATAAGGGAATTCCAAGTGGGGGAATTAGTTCTTCGAGCATCCACTAACCACTTAAGGAGAATGTATGCTTCAAAATTCAGGCCTAATTGGGAAGGGTCACTCATGGTTAGAGGAGTGGACAAGTCAGGGTACTACCAGATTTTGAAGCTTGAGAGTGATTGTATTCAATCGATCAATTACAAGTGGATTGATAGACAGGGGTTTTTTCGCGACACGAGAATCATCTGCGCGCCGATCGTTTTGAATTCGACTCATCTAAACTTATGACTAAACTCAATGGATAAGTATAGCGACCAAGTTCGGGTATCGAAAGCCACAAAGACGAGATGCTTAAATTTATTTGGTTTAATATTCCTAAAATAAAAGTGTAAAAGGTGATTGTACACAAAAAGTAAATGATGCACAAAAGGGAAAGATTAATCTAGGCGAGTGTATTTAAGCTAGATTAACAAAGCGAATAAAAACTATAGGTTGCGTTGAATATCCCTCACCCGATTTAATTAGTATAAAATGGTTACATGGGCCGACGAGTTATTAAGACTGCGTCTCGTTTTGACAATTAATTGAATCAAGAGTTGTCACACCCCTAAATTCGTATAAAAGCCTAATACGATCTTGGCGTCAACAAATACCCCGAAAATTATGCGCGCAAGGTCGTAAGCACAGAGAATACATGATATGCCCCGTCAAATCTCCTAGGCGTAATAACTAGGACAACGCACTCGAAATAGACCCGTAAACTCCATCACCAAAGCAAAGCAACATGTCAACCCGAAGTGAGTTCTATCTGACACAACCTAGACTAAATTAGCTAGAAAGCATGGTAAAAATGCGGTAAATAAACGCAATAAAACTACACTAGAAATCACGGAAAGAAAGCACGTAAATAAAGCATTTATACCTAATTACGAAAGCATGTAAATTAATTACAAAGCAAGAATTAAAGAAATACAAATTATATTAATTAGAGAGGATAATGAATAGTGCACACTTACAAAACCCACAAGTTGTCACACCAAATGAGGAAGAAGAATGAGCTCTCCACCTACAAACCCTAACCTAAACTATCTACAAACTAATTATATCTGCATATTACACAAAAATCCTTTATATAGTAAGTTGGAATTAAAATAGAAAAGAAAAAGGATAAAGAAAAACAAAGGAAAAAATTGCTAAATATCTGGCAGGATCGATCGATCGACCCAAAATGTTGATCGATCGATCGAGAAGGGAAAAACTATCTATCTTCGATCCAAGAAAAAATCTCAAACCGCGGTCGATCGGGGTCCCAAGGCCGGTCGACCGTCACTCTGTTTCTTAGCCTTCTTGGTCCATAAAGAGGGGGGAAAGGGTTGCAAACGGAAATGGCCATAACTCCACCATTCGGACACCAAATGACGCGCCGTTTGCGGCCAAGCGATGCCAACTCGACGAAATACGCATTCGTAGAATTTCCATGAGCCGAAGATGAAATTTTAAATGACTAAAATGCCCTTGAAGTAGCGTCCGACGATGAAACTTCTCTGAAATGCAACCGATACTCACTTTTAGCATTCCAATAGCTAAAAAAGCATAATTAACCCCTACAAAGCATGTATATATCTAAATCCAAGGTTTTCTGGTTAATGAGCATAAATATAAGCATTAAGGACCGTAAAAGTGCTAGAATTCATAAAGATGTATGGGCGAAAATATGCAATATTCGATACGAATCATGGTTCAAGAAGTACTATGCTTGAGTGATCTTAATTTTTATCTTTTTTTATCTATAAAATCAAAGTTTCTCATATAATAAAGAAACCCTTTTTTTGTAAGAGCAATATCTGAGAATATCAAGTTTGATGTAATGAATACAACGGCTCATGTTTGATTATAGTAAGTCTTCTTTACAGTTTTATAATTATGGACATATTACTCATATATGATTCACTATTTAACCAACAAGTTTTATCAATCTTCTCACAAGATTATGCGAGGGAATAAATTTCAAAGTTAGGATTATACTGCTTTTATTAATAAAATATAAAGAGCAAACCAGTCTCATAATTCCTATAGTATTAGGGAAATGAATTTCTTTTAAAAAAATGCATTGCTCTCCATATTATGAAGGGGATAAATTTTCAAGCCAATGTCCACTTAAAAAAAAAATTCGGTGAGCAAGGTGCATCGAAATTGCCAAAGTATAAGGAAACACATTTTTCTTAACAAGTTTATATCTACTTTTAATATTTAGAGGGGATATACTTGCACAATCATAATTGCATAACTCAAAATCAAAATACAACGATCATAGCAATAAGTTCCCAAAGCACAAGGGAACGTGTTTATTTTATCAAAACCTACTTACTCACAATATATTTTATAAATCTAAAGTTTTGGGAGAAGATAATCCTAAAGTAAAAGGGAAAGACAATGAAAGAGTGCAAAGTAAATACATTCACAAACATATCTCATTTGCTCGAAGGCAATACATGAAAGGTACAAGGTATACGCACAAGATAAACAACAATAATTGACATTCCATTTCACAAAAAAGCCTACTGGAGGAGTAAGCAATGATATTACAAATGTCCAGTAAAAAAATATACAAGAAAAAAAATTACATAAGGCTAAGCGTCAGTCAAGAGGAAAAGGATGTTCTCTCTCCTATAAAACCCTCTCAATAAGCACCAACCTCTCGCTTCAAATCTTCCTCAATTTTAGCGATACGATCAACACCTGCCCCTCACCAGACATAACCTTGATCAAATCAAGTTCAAGGGACTTTCTTTTATCTCTCAAGGCATCTATTTGCCGACAATATTGCTCGACTTTAGCATTTTTAAAAGATTGAGCCTTTATCAACCTCCTCATGATAGGATGAATAAGATTATGAACTATTGACATTCAACCAATCCAATTTGAAGTGATAGAAATCCTCTAAGTCTTTAATGGTAGCAAGACAGGTACAACGATTCACAAGTGTCATCTCACTCAGAATAGTTACTGTGAAGCGACAAATATGGCTGGTGATGAGCGCATTATTTAATAAGAATTATGCCCAAATCTATACCTTGTTAGGCCAATTGTATCATAAATAATTTAAAGAAAAATGCCAGTTTGAATAAAATTTGAGTTAAAAATATAATTTTAGTAACTCTGGGGGTGAAATCATAATTTTAAAAATTTTATGGTCCTGGAAATAATTTTTAAATGCTTATCTAGGTAAAATAAAGTTATCTCTAAAATTTGGTTGAATTCCGAATTCAAATGAGCATTTATGGATTTCGGAGGCTAAAATGCAAAGATGGGTAATTATATAATTTTTTAAATATTTATGACCCTAAATTTGAATTAATTATTTTTATTTTGCATTTTTACAGGTAACTCGAAAATTTGAACAACAAAGGAATCGATGTGAAAAAAATTATCAGGATAGGTCGTAACGCGACACGACATGGTTAACACAGTTGTACTAAATATTTTTTTATAAAATCACTCGAGTGTCCGTTGAAGCCGTGCCATAGCCTTTCCAAAAGATCTTGACAAGACTCACAACTTCGAAGTTCGCACAAAAATGAGATTTTAAAGTTTTTGAGGTCAAAAATGCGATTAAAGATGGTGTTGTGAATAGTGATGTGAATAGTGACAAAATTGGGGATACTTAATTAAAAAAAGACTTCTTAACTATCTCCAACTCTTCCTAAGACTCCAAGAAATAATTATGACCTCAACTACAATAAATCAAAGAGAGTTTCACTCCATCTCAAACTATTCATTCATAAGTCTATAAACAAGACCCTTTTGCTCATTATTTTGCTAGATAAATTTAGAGAGAGCTTTGAGAGAAAGTTTTTGGTTCCTTTATTTTGAGAGTATATTTTTATTGAGGGTCAAGAATTATTTTATGGGAGAAGTTTTGTCAACATCAATTGTAGGAATCCATTATTTTTTTAAGTTAATTTATTAATGAGAATTAATATTCATTCTTGCATTTTTATTTATTCTTCAATTATGCTAGCTTAATTTCTTTACTAGGAGTAGGTGAAATTTATCATGTTTGATTAATATTGTGCATGATTTAAATTCGTCTTTGTTCCTGATATGTGCAAAAGGTTTTAAACATTCGGTATTCATTTAAAACGACACGAGAGTGTGTTTTAAACCTTCCACTTTGTTTGGAAAAAAAACATATTTTTATTTTTAAGTTTGAGTACTTTTTGATGAATTATACGTGCACTCGATTGTTTTGATAGTCCATACTTAAAGACTATACTTCAAAATTTAATAGTGAACTTTTTAAGGGAATAGAGATTTTAACCGTCTAAATTTAGAGAAGTTAAATTTTATTCTGAACTTAATCGTATTATTTTTCGAACTAAATGCGACGAGAATCAGTTTAATTTGAGTTATAAAATTGTGAATTACGAGTTTAAATTATTGCATAGTATTATTGAAATGTCATAAATGGATCCAATGTCCTAGTTTCTCACACACTAATTTATATCTTTCATAGTCAGACTTTTTATTTGTGTTTGCTTAGTTTAATATTACATATCTTCTTTACCCAATTTTATCTAGTTAGACAGTTGCAATTCTTTTAAACGTTAAAATTGACAAATCTCTGTGGGTTCGATCCGTACTTACACTCGCTATTCTATAATAGCCCATGCACTTGCGGTATTTTATAAATTGATAATAGTTGGTAAGGGCCTTTAGTTATTAATAGGGATGCCCTCAATATTATGAACGGATCGACTAGTGAAAGTCTCAGGGTCATGCTCAAAGATCAAGTCTAATATGAATTTAGCCTCCCCTATGAATTTTATGCCCACGACTCACGAACCATAAATCTTTTATATAAACATCCAACGCATCCATCTCGGCCAAGTTAAAACTAGTATTCATCAAAGTTGCATCAAAACCAACAGTAAAATTTTCATCACCCTGCTCGTTATCAACTTCAGAGTCTTTCTCTTCCTCCTCGTTAGCTTCTCCTCCCTTATTTTCTTTTTCCTAAAAGCAAAAGAAGGAAGGGATAAATAAACCAAGTAAATGGTGAAGTGATTAGCAATCTGAAGAATATAGACTTACTCATATGCCTATAGGAGTAAGCATGTTGCCAAAGATCCTGAGTTAGTCCCTCTTCTGCCAAAATATTGTTTGATGTATTTAGAACGATACTTGAAAGCAATATAAGGGTGGAATATAATCAAGAAATGAATGAGCTCGCTCATTTCTCAAAAGTAGTATCCACAACAAAAAGGGGAAGATGATCACTCCTCTACTCAGTCTGAAAATCACCAATCACAAACAAGACAACACATGAGGAAAATAACCACTCATGTAATAGTCGCAAGATGATGTGAGGAGAAATTTTTTACCCCAAGCTCCACAGGCACATGAGCACTCGAAATGTTCACTTAAAAAAAAGAAAAAGGATTGAGCAATCGAGCAAGTATTTACAAAGTACAACCAAATGAGTGAAAAGGTACAACAATTTAGTACTTGAGGCTCCACAGACACAGGAACGCTCAAAATGTTCTCCTAAAAATGAAGAAACAAGATTGAGCAACCGATCAAATATTTCCAAAGTACAAGCAAATGAGTGAAAAGGTACAACCGTTTAGTACATGACGCTCCACGAACACAGGAGAGCTCGAAATGTTCACCTAAAAACAAATAAATATGCTCGAGAAATCGAGAAAGTATTTGCAAAATAAAAGCATATGAATGAGAAGGTTCAAAAGTTTAGTACTGGAGTCTCCACAGACACAAGAGTGCTCGAAATGATCACCTGAAAATAAAGAAACTAGACGAGCAATTGAGAAAATATTTGCAAAATATAAGAAAATTAATAATAAAAGTGCAACAGTTTAGTATTTGAGGCTCCATAAGTATAGGAGAACTCGTAGTGCTCATCTGAAAAAAAGACACAAGATGAGTGACCGAGAAATTATTTGCGTAGTATAAGTAAATGAATATAAAGGTATGGTAACATAAATAGATGAGGCTCCACCAACACAATATCATTTGAGTCTAGTCTATGTGTAACCTGAAGATAAAAAAGGTTGATCACAAAAGACAAAACTTACCAAGCACGACCAAATGTGCAATAAAAATACTAAGGTTATATACCTGAATCCCCTCGTATATAGGGGCACTCGCACCAATTACAGTCACAACCTGAAAATTATGAAACAAATTGAGCACAAGTACACAAAGTTTGCAAACATTAAAAAAATTAGTGATGTACATATTCCCTCTACAGTACAAGGGGCGCTCGAGCAAGTTATTACGGTTGATTGAGACTCAGTAGCACGAGTAACAGAAAGCGAGGGTTCACTCATACCAACCTGGAGGAATAAAGAATTTTAAGTGATTGCTCAAATAAAATACAAATGATATCATTTTGTCTTTTTATCACAAGAAATAAACTAGAATAGTGGAAATCCTGTTCCAAGAAAGAAACGGGCAATATGGGGCCACTCGACACTACACTCAATTGGTTGAGTAGAGAGGACATAAATTTGAGGCCTATTATTCATAGTCAAGCATACTCTTGGGACATATATCTTGATCGAGGGAAGTAAGCTTGGGATGATCACCCCATTTGGAAAAAGAATACCCCCAGATGCACGTGGGATGAGCGCCAATGAACCCTACAAATACAGAAGGTCATGAACCTTTTTTTTCAAGAAAATTAAAAGAAAATGCTTAAAATAAAAGAGAAGGTAATTGAATAAAATACCTCCAACTTAGTTGTAGCATTATCTGGGGTTGACAAGATGAATTGCTCGCCCCTGAAGAAGCAATTGGGCCATGAGCAGAAAAAGGGTGGTGCAATAGACATCTGCCTATCAAAACAAAATAAGTACAATGTTTGAAGAATTAAATATTAGAAATTTGAGATTTTTAGAAACCTGAGAAAAATTGCTCATTACACGGCGAGTGGTATGACTAGTAATTGAAAATCTCCCAATAGTTATGGAAAATACAGTTGAAAGCTTCAAAATTAAATGTAAAATTAATTTACGAGCACTCGCGCCAACCCTCTTACAGAAAATTTACAAATTAAAAGTTCTTTAGAAGAAATATAACTCTCGTGCCAAACTCAAGGAAGATACTAACTTAGAGTTTCTCTCCCTCTGAAAAGGAGCGTAGGGAGGGCGAGTAGGAGAAGGGACAGACAAAGGTATTATGCTTAACTTTGGGGCCCCATGCATCCCCATAACTGAAACCTACTCAAAGGGGACAACAATAATGATTAATCAACAAAATCAAGATTAATGAAACAAAAAGTTGAATGAGAAAATATGGCAATGCTTAGGAAGCACCCTATATTTTTTACTCACTTGAGTCTATATTATATAGGCGCTTATCCAATTTGAAAATAGTGATAAAATTATAGTCATATTTCTTGATACCAAAGAACCTCACACACTATTTCAAATTATCCTCTATTGGTCTCAAAGGTAGTACGCCAACACTTCACCTAGGCTTTCATATTTTATGTTTCATTTGTATCATTTTATGTGTCTGAGTATTAATTCCTATCAAAATAATTTTCTAAATATTTTTGGGATTTTTTAAACATTTTTTAGGAATTTTTAAACATTTAAAATTTAGGTTTTAAAATGTTTTAGGCTAATTTGTAAATATCTTTTAATTCCTAAAATCTTGGTTGGGTAGAAAACAAAATCGTCTAGAAAATGTGGGGAAGAAACTGGGATTTTTTATAATCCAAAAACATGCATTTTTGAACTCATCCAAGCCTTACACGTGTTTGTTATATATCGATTTAGATTGTGTTTTTCTCTCCTCACATAACTAAGATCTTTTTACAACCGTTGGATCAAACTTATCAATGGTTTGCATGTTGCCTATCTCAATCCAAGCCTTAACCAAATTGATCAATAAGAGTGTGTTTAAATGCGGTGCGTTTACAACCATTAGATTTATTCTCGATTTGTAAGTTTTAATCCTGGCCGTTGATTTGGTTAATGGTTCCAAACCCTTCCAATGTCTAGTATAAATAAAGGCCTTGGGCTATACGATTACAATCTTTTGGTGAGTCTTAGATTAAGAGAGAGAGAGAGAGAGAGAGAGAGAGAGAGAAATTACCAAACATAACCAAACTCTTGCAAAATTTTCTTAGAAAAATTCTCTTGAGAGTTTGAGAGTAATCTTTGTTCGAAGATCATTTCCTCTTTGGTTTTAAATCTCTTTTCCAACTAGTCACTTGGTTAGATCTTGTTTTCTGTTTCATAGAAAACGTAGATCTGATTTCTTTTGTGATATAAATCACCTAAATCTTCTTAGTTTGATTTCTTTTTCAAGAAATCATTATTTGTTGGTGTTTTTGTACTTAAATATTTATTTTAAACATTTTACCAACAAATACCTTTTATGTTTCAAGTTTTGGGAAAAAGAGACTTCAAAACTTTTAAAGATCTTGAAACGTTTACACTTCTCTGTTCATATATCACATTTTGTGAAATAGATTTGTAAATAATTAAAATGAAGTGTATAGGATCTTGGCTCTTTTGAATAGTAAGATTGTCACTGGATCTATCATAAAAAAGAGAAGTCTAGTTTTCAATAAATTATGACTCAGAATCTTGCATTTCATTCTTAGACGAAATCTATACTTTGTAGGACTATTGATCTATATAAAAAAAGTGTGTGTGTGTGTGTGTGTGTGTGTGTGTGCATGAGCTAGGCACAACACCACAATACACGTTTCACACTACAACACTAAAATAGTGTTGGTTGAGAGATTTCTAACCTTAGAGGCGACGTAAAGCTAAAAGGAGGAGGAGGTGCAAAGATGCAAAATAACTAGGACAACTTCAAAGCCTTCAGAGATGTCAGATTTACCTAATGGATTTGGTATAAATTCTTGACTTAGTATAGGTCTGGTTGTGTGCTTAGTTTGTTAATAGTTTGTAACCTTATAACTCATTTTTAGTGGATTTTTATTCTTAAGGTGTAGACACCTCCGTATATGTTTCCCCAATTGGGTAGGATTTTACCACGTTAAAATACTTGTGTATTTGCATGTTTAATCTTCCTTTGATCCCATTCTGATTGTGTGATGATTTAGAACACTTTTAGTTTTATTTTTCAAAACTTGGTCACCTATAACTGAAATATCTCGTTCATAACTATTTTCATATACATCTTGTGTTAGTAATTTGTTTTGTAAAAAAGAGTTTCTTAAACAAACTGTTTGGAGCCATTTAAACTGTTTTAAACCTTTTAAACAACTTAAGTAGCATTATTTTTTCATCTTATAGGCTCTGAACATGGCACTTGCCTATAGGGAATCAGCCCAGTGGTAGGGGTATTAGAGTTTCGAGAAGAGATCATTGATTCATCATGATCGCTCGCATATTGCTCCTCAAGATTTAAAATCTCATTTGTTGGAGTTGATGAAAAAGATGAAGAATCATTCTGGTGATCTCCATTGATAGCGAGAAACCACTGTCATTTGAAAATGAACTATGATAATCATAGGAGGGTATACTTACACAATCAATAAGTTCTTTTTAAGTCAAGTATGGTGTTGAGAAAGTACTCGCGTATCCATTACTTGTATTTTTATAAAGTAAGTGAGAGCGGACAAAGGTACCTTCCAAAGGTCGAGAAGTAAATGAAGTGGATGATTGAGGAAGATTGGATTTAATAGACTTTTATCCTTTCTCTCGAACGGCTTGTAGCTCAAAACTAAAAATGGTTGTATGAGAACTTTGGCCCTAGAATTTGAGATCTAGTATCTTTGGTTGCTCGGGTCTTTTTCCTAGTTGCTCGAGTTTTTACTGGACCCAAAGGCATGGAAGGCCCACCAATTTCAACTGGAAAAAAGTTTAAAACATCTTTGTCTGGATGTTTTCTTTTAAAGGATGCTTTGACTCTCCCCCTAACCTTAGATCTTGTTTGTTTAACTTATACTCTACGGTGATTTGAATAGGTTGATTCCTCGTGAATTGGGTTCACCAAAACAAGATTGAATTTATCTAAAGGAGTCCTCGTGACTTGGTTATAATGCCATGCTTCCTTGCGAGTGTGTTTGGTCAAGTATTTATTTGAGGTGGGCATAGTCTTAATGAATTATTCATGAGGAACATCTTGTATGCAAGCCTTAACTAGTTGGATCTAGCGTTGCCAATGTGTAAACCATAAGAGGCAGATAGTGATGAGGGAACATGTGGAAATTATCAAATTTGGAAGTTCTATGGACCATGCCCTCAGGAATGAAATTTGAATACGATTCCCTATATAGTTGATCTTGGAAATGATTAGTGGGGAAGTCAAGGGAATATGTACCTTGATTGTATCCTCTTGGAGTGATAAAACGCAATTCCTTACCCTAAGTCAATTAAAGATGGAAGAATACAAGGCAAAATCAAAGCCATGGCGATTTTGAATGGGAAATTCTTCACAAACTCGACATTTATGGGATAATAAAAAAGTTGGGAGGCATAAGGAAAGAAATTCCAAGTTAATTTACCTCCAAGCCTCCTCGCATAAGGATGGAAGAAGAACTCGTCAATATTGTCCTAGGAAGGGATGAGTAATTGCTTGGGAGTCATTATGTGACATCTAAAAATTCAAACAGTATTAATATGTAGTAAGCAAAGTTCTAGGGTGCAATTTGGGAACCAGTCGAAAAGGAATAACATGAGGATAAAAGAGTTGACAAAGTTGAATTTATCATACTATCCATGTGACATCTCCATATCAACATGTGTTTGGTTTAACTTAGTATATATGGAGCCTAAAGTTAAAGAAGCAAGTGCCACACTGATATGACGCAAATATTGTGTATTTCACCCATTAACCTATGCATTATTAGCCCCCTCGGGTATCTTAATCCCTATATTTATAATTTGAACCTAAAGCTCCAAATATCTCATTTTTTGTTGGTATTAGTTTTAAAATGAATTGGATATTAAAACATGTTTTTTACACTTCCTGTCTTTTCATTTTCTTTACTAAAGAAAATGACTTTTTAAAGACTCTTTTAGTAGTTAAATGTGCCTTTATCTATCCTATCAATCGGTTCATAATTAAAACTTGGTCTCTTGACTCTTCAGTTTATTTGAGTATTATAATGGTATTTAATTTTAACTATTCTCCATATTCCAATCAATATCTATTGGAATCTTGATAATGCATGAAGAATGTGAAAAATAAGCCCCCTATTTTAAAAAGGTACATTGTATTATCATATATCAAAGTTGATAAACATATTTGGCACTTGTTTTGAAGACTCTCTAACATTGTTGCCCTAATTAAACCTAGAGATTTGATATAAAATGGGTGGGGACTTTAATATCATTTGAATTAATAATATTGAATAAGAGTCTCAACTTTTTTTGTAGAACCAAAAGTTCTCACACACAAATGATAAAACTTGAAGTTTTATATTTCACGTAATTCGCGCCATATGCAGTCCTAGGTTTTAATTTTATATCTTATATGAACCCAAAGTTCTAAACTTTAATTGGTCAAATTTTCCTTCTTTAAATAATCGCCATGGTTTGATATCCGTATAGTTAAGATTTTTTGTGCAGAACGCATAATGATTTCTGATGATCCAAAGTCATCAAAATGCATAATTTTTAAACATATATTTCGTCGAATTTTTTCCATAAACAATCGATATCCTCGAATATGAATTTCCTTCTAAATTATTAAGTATTCAAAGATTCATTGTTATAAAACTTAAATTTTATGTTATCCATCTCATTCTTTGAATATCTAATAATTTTTTATATGAGTCTTTTTTATAAAAATAATTCCATTTTTTTTAAATTTGGTCTCCAAACGCTAGATCGTAACATAAATTATTATTTTTCATATATATATTTGCACCCACATGCAAACTTAACAATCTATATTGAATGTTGTAATTGATAATTGTGAACGGTCGTTATATAAGGATACTAGCTGGAAATCTACGCGATGCGCGAGTTATACATTAGCATTTTCTAAATCCAAGTAGTAATAGCAAACATTCATAAATGATAAATAAAATTATTATAGATTAAAAAAATTCGAAGTATATGTAATTGGTATACACGTAGAATAAATGGAAATAAATAATATCATCGTTCGACATATGCAGAAAACAATTATTTAGATGTTGATTCTCTCAGCAAAAGACTTCAAATCATCACTTATGTAAACAACCTTTTTTAACAGAAAATGTCTTAGTAAAAAGTATATATATTATTTTGAAATAACTTGACGGCTCACTTCCTTTTTTAATTGATTTCAGTGTCAATGTCCTTGTTTGTTCATATTGGAGTACACATGATTTACTTGGTGTGTTATGAGTTTGTTTAGTTATCCAAATTTATGTTTAGTCATCTGCTTAACATGACGGATATTTCTTTTTGTTTTCAAGGTGCATCATTATAGCAGAATGTGGGAAAACATTTTTAGTTGATAAGATTCATAAAACAATGGTGATTTTTGACAATTAGGTCCAGGATTTTGATTTTTTGGGCACTAGTAATTTAAATGTCTTAACTCAACAAAACTTCGTTCTACTAATAAGTTGTAATGTTTTCGCACCATGCCTAAGGTATATATGGTTAAGATGTGTGTAGCAATATATCCCCACCTCGGTCATCTCAAGTACGACACAACGCAAGTCTATTTGTGGGTTAGGAACATGAAAGGCTACACTATTTCTCTGTTTAGGCATATATACAATGTAAGTTACTAATTTACTTGATATTAATTTCATTGTCCCCATGATTAAAAATGCTTATGCGACGGCACGTTACTTGTTTCGCAACATCCTGGGCTCTATATAACTCGGGATCAGTGTTGGATGGATTGGCATTAGGCTACGCTGCCTGTCGACTGTGGGCAGCCTTAGTAGTGTTGAGAGGCTTAGCAGGTGTTGGTATGTGACAAGTGGTAGAGGCGAGGGCTGCAGCACCTCGACGCTCAACAGATCATTCACTCAAGAAAAATATCAAAGACATTAGCATCAATATACATTTATACACGGATAAAACCCCAAAACTTATTTTGTCGTCTGTAAGGCCACTGTTGTGGATGGTAGTGATAAATCAACGAAGAGGAGAAAACTAAAAAAAATGAAAACAAATTCCATGTCTAAATTACATGATTCAAGTATCAATATTACCATAAAATGGAGGAGTTTACAAAAATGAATTTAAGCTAAGATACATAACAATAATCAAGTCTCTAGATTTAAGTGTACCTGAACATGGATTTACAATAACTTAAGGTGTAAGCAGAAACTTGATCAACATAAAAACTTTGAAGATTAATTTTTTAACTAAATGTTTATTTTTCAATCATCAGCAAGGCTCCAAGGATCCTTCTGTTAATCAAGTGAACTTATATTGAACATATATAAACTTTTAAAACTTTAAGGAGTAAATACTATTTAATTACGTCTTAAAAAAGAACATAAATTTAAAAATAAATTTGTATAAGAACACAACCAGAAGTTAACATTTTATTTATGCAAAGCACAACTAATTTATAATGCAATTATAAAAACATTAAGGACCTGTTGGTTCGCTACTCAGAAAACTCGATTTAAACGATGTTTTTAAAAACAGTTTTAAAATTCAGTTTTTTATGTTTATAATTATTAGTGTACGTTTGGTAACCTTGTTTTTAAATACAGTTTTTTTAAAAGTTGACAAAATTAACAATCATGTATATTTATATTGTACATATATTTATGTGTGTGTGTGTGTTGGTATATATATATATATATATATATAATAAGGAGGAATGGTATTTTTACTGTTCAATAAGAAGATAACATAATTTGTGGTTAGGATGAAGTCAACTTTGAAGATTTATACCAATCCAAGGGCTCACAATGAGTGATATATTCGTAATTTATATGTTCAAATGGGGTAATTGTAAATGCGGAGGTGTAGTGTATACACCAACACATGCTGCTCAGTGAATTGCTGACAACATATCTCCTCTCTCTTCCTTTAATTTGAATTTCAGCCCCAAACATTAATTTCTTCCGCACACAAAGTACGAGAGAGTCAACAACTTTTCAAGCACAGGCACAACCCAAACATTACCTCCTCTCTTTCTCTGCACTCACCCACAAACCACAACCCACAACATCTCTCTCTCTTAAGCACACGGCACACGACTCTCTTTCTTTTAAGCACAAGCAAGTGAAATGATTCTGGATGTTACGAATGTTTTTTTTTCTTTATGTTCAATGTGGCTGTGGCTGTGATTCTGCTGTAAATAAATCGACTGTGGCTGTAAATCGACTGTGGATGTTACGAATCGATTTGCAGCAATTGATTCTGCTGTTACGAACTGGGGGGGGATAAACACACCTTGAACTCTAAAACCTACGAGTCCCCTCCTCAATTATTCCCTTTCCCCAAACCCTTTCCCTCTCACTAAACCGCCTCCCCCTCCTCCTTTCTCCACCTCACCTCCTCCCCTCATCTTCGCTCATCCCCATCCACTCACAAACCCTATAGATCTCCATGGTGATATGTTCACCATGATCGTTCTAGCACCACGAAGTAGATCAATTAATTCGGCATTCGTTGAAGTTGTTTTTTGGGTTTAAATCATGTTTTTTGTAGTTTCAATCTGAGATTTGGATTTTTAGGTTTTGAATAGTTGATTTTTTCTGTGATGAACTAACCACATTATTGTATTGCTGTTACAACTGGATTTTTACACACGAAAGGTAATGACTTCTCTCTCATTATCTCTCACAGCTCTCCCTCACATGTGATTTCATTTCTTAGGTGTGTTTAATTCAAAAATGGTGTTTTCGATTTAACAAGTGTTCTTCCATGATCTTCTTTTACATGTTTGTTCACTTTTAGGGATTGTTGAGTTGCTGTGTTGTTCTTAATCCCTAGACTTTTGTATTTAGTAAGTTTAGTTGTGTTATTAAGAAACTTTTTTGAATATCATTTTGTTATTTGATGTCATTGTTGGGTTAAAGAAATCTTTGAAGATGGTGCCTATGAGATCTATGTATGGCTATGTATGTTCTTTTAACTATGGTAGAGGTAGAGAGAAACCATCCTGATTGTAAGAAACAATTAATGTTTGTTGCTTTAAAACATAGTACACTGCTTTAAAATTATCCACGCTGTTGATTTATGTGTCAAAAGTATTTCTGCAAAGAGAATAGCTCTGCACAAATACTTTGTTTAATGCTGTGATTGTTTTATTTCTCTTTTGTTGTGTTTTTTCCTGTTTTTACCAAAAAAAAAAAGAGAATAGCTCTGCAATATAAAGATACTAGACCTAGCTGATAATATGTGTCAAAAGTATATGTGTTGTTGATTTTTCAAAATAAGTAATATATATATAATAAAAGATGACACAGTTAAATAATAAATTTGGGCTCAAAGGGTAAAAAGAGTTTACTCGATATATAATATCATGTATAGTATACATATATCGAGGCTGCCCAAGGAAGATATGTCAAAATCGAATGGGACACTCAAAAGATTGTAAATACGGACTGTTATGAATAGTAGAACAAAGTTATGTCCGGAGAATATATATATATATATATATATATATATATATGTGTGTGTGTGTGTGTGTGTGTGTGTGTGTGTGTGTGTGTGTGTGAGAGAGAGAGAGAGAGAGAGAGAGAGAGAGAAATTTCATCCATATGTCATTTATTATGTACTGCCTTTGGTAGTCAAAATCTACACGGGTTCCAAGTTAGATGAAGGAAACACTAAACTGTAAACTCAGAGCTCTACTATGTCATGTAAAGCATTGAATTGTTTAAAAAAAATCTAATTAAAGATCATTTGTGAGATTTTATCAATATATCATTTATTATAACCGTACTTAACTATCCAAAGAAGTACACAAAGCTGATGGAAGTTTTGAATCGAAAGTTTGTTTACGACTCGAGGAGATAAATTAAGACTGTCGCTACGTGAGTCTATCCACGATGTATGGATGTATTATGTTTACGACTATAGATGTATAAACATCTTGCGGATTATTAAGGTTTATGAGGCTTAAAGTAATTACCATTTTATGAAATTATAGACATTGATTTTTCAAAATTAACTTAGTTTATCGTTTTACATGCCACTATTTATCATCTTTCTTTATTATTGTCAATTTTAATTCAATGAAAATGATCCGGGTGATCTTTTTTTTCCTTTTTCCAAATAAAAATATGGGAAAATTATAATTTTATTATATGGGCACACGGCTCTAGGACATATCACGAAAAAAATCAATTTGACAAGATTTTATGACTTTAGCAATACTTCACATGCCCCAAAGAAATGACTACGACATCAATTTTTGATATCTTACCTTTTGATTCCATCTTCCAAGATGGTTGTGTACTTTGATGTACTTTAACAATTATTCTATCTTTCTTAGCAAATCCACACACTAGGCACATGGCTCAATGCACATTGAAATGAATTTTAAAGTTTGATCTACTTCGATATTTTTCTTAGTGGCTATTAAACTTTTGAATTGGTATTCTCATAATTTAGACCAAATTAAAAGAACCAATTATATAGGGAAAAGATATTTCAAGATTTGGTGGCCAAGTAAAAGGGCTACCATACAAATTATTTTTTTAATTAAAAATGAATCAGACTAAAATAAACACAGACACATTACGATACAACATGAAAAAATGTTCTTTTCAGCTATCATGAATATTACCCAAGTCAAAGTGGCGCAATAAAAAAATATTTTTTTAACAAAAATAAAATAAAATAAGCACCATATAAATATTATTTTTTACCTATCACGAATGCGATCCAAGTACACAATGTTTTTTAACAAAAAAAATGAATTCAATCAAAATAAACACAACTTGGTTATAGTTGATATTTTTGTTCTTCAAAAAGATGGATTGTCTCATCAACAAACGAAATTTTGCCCCATTTTTTTTAAAACTAATAAGTTCGTACCATAGGTTTTTTCAAAAATTATTTATATGGTGTGAACTACATACGACGTGTGGTCCTATAAATGGCGAACACTTTCGAAAATTAGCGTCGTGTTACACAACTTCGGAAATTATAACCATTATTTTTATAAAATTCCACTTTGTTTTTTCGGGGAACGATTTTTTTTTCGTTTTGCAATTACGTACTTTGGAAATTTTTGCCGTTTTGTGATTTGACTTTGGAAATTTTCGCCGTGCCTTTAGGCACGGGTATACACTAGTATATATATACATAAAACTTTCATACATACATGATACATGTAGGTGTACTTACATACATACATATATACATACATACATCATAAATTATTTACAGTGTCAAAATAATGCTTGGCCAGCGGAAGCCACGAACCGCGAGCGGGGATTAGTCGAGGTGCGCGTAAGCTGCCCCGGACACCTCGTGGTATGAAAAATACCTTACCAAAAAAAAAAAATTTACATGTACATTCATGTATGTATATATGTATGTATGTAAGTACACCTACATGTATCATGTATGTATGAAAGTTTTATGTATGTTTATATATATATAATGATATTGCATGTATAATTCACTATAAAATTATATATATACATGAATTGATAATATTTTTTAATACATATATACAATATGTATATTTTATATTATTTCATACATTAATAATATATGTATAAAACTACATATAAGTATCGTGTATCTATTGATAATATTATTTAACTTTATATTATTACATACATAATTTTGTATACGTGTACATATAAATTTTTTATTTATAAGAATTACACACATATTGATGTATTATGTATATATATTATATATTAAGGTATAACTGCATTAAAATATTAAGAACGAATAATTTTGATTTGAAAAATAAAAAACAAAAATTATAAAACACTCTAAATCTGTTTTCTAAAAAACTTAATTATATTTAAAAATAAATTGCTAAACACAAATTTTTATCAAAATTATATTTAAACATAAAAAATAAAATTATAATTACAAATCAATCAGATCCTAAGCATAAAAACTATTAGAACGTCGCCATCCAAAAAGATACATGTTCATTAGAGACAAGTTTTCTTCATAATGAAGTTCAAAGATGAAGTCCTCAAAAAAATTCAACGTCTTGTCATAGTATAAAAACGTAGTTTGAGGACGATTATGCATCAACCTCTGTTTTTGTGATGTATAATCTATTACTTCCTACCATAAAATGAATATACATTCTACATTTCTATATGCGTCAAATTTTCAGCGAAACCTTGAGCTTTGTTTACCCTTCTTTCAGCCTTTTCTATAAGCGTGACAGTTGCCCACTTTTCAGTCGGTTTAATAATAAAATTTATCTACAATTCATTTATTTTGTATAATACCTCTAATGCATGAAAAATTGATAAATTTTGTTTTTTTATTTGGAGAAGAATTATTTGCCAAATAATTTGGCACTTCTTACAAGTACTTTTCTTATATTTTTATGTCAAAATATTTTAAAAACTATTTTACAAACAGTTTTATAAAACTGTTTTAAATAAAAAAATGTTTTTAAATTGTTTAAAAAACTGTTTAAAAATGTTAAAAAACTGTTTTAAAAAAATTTTAAAAACTGTTTAAAAAAATATTTTTTAAAACTGTTTTATTAATAATGTTTTATAAAAACTGTCTTTGAAATGTTTAAAAAAACTGTTTAAATAAAAAAAATATTGTTTTATAAAAAATGTTTTTAAAATGTTCTAAAACTGTTAAAAAACTGTTTTAAAAACAGTTTAAAAAAAATGTTTTATAATACTGTTTTATTAAAAACTTGTTTTAAAACTATTAAAAACACTATTTTAAAAGTTTTAAAAATTGTTTTGAATAATTTAAAAACTGTTTCGAATATTGAAAAAATTATTTTAAAAATCTGTTTTATCAAAATTAAAAAAAAAAAAACTGTTTTAGAAATGTTTTAAAACTTTTTATAAAATATTTAAACAAAATAATTAGATTGACTTCAATTTCCCCTAATTGCAATTTGATAGCTTTCGTGTGAAAAAATTATAAAAAATTTGCCATGGCAAATTTTACCTATAGAAAATTTTGCCATCTCCACTTTTGAATCAAACAGCTCCTAAGAGAAACTGAAATCCTTATTTTATATCCTCCTATAGTCAGTGGCGGATCCAGGATTTTTTTATCAACCGGGACCAAAATTTCGAGTGGTGTCGGGCGTTCGGGGGCGGGAGCCCCCGAGACAATTTTTTTGGGGATTATTTCGAGTTTTATACAAATTATAGTTCATTCATATTGACTACAAATTATATGTTTCGAGTTTTTTTGGGGCATATATGTTTGGGACACAAATTACAGAAATTTGACAAGGTTTAGATTTTTAATTAATTATAATTTTACACCCTCAGTTTTGAATATATTTAGAATTATACCTTAAAGTTTGAAATTTTATCAAAAAACCACATATATATATATATATATATATATATATATTTTTTTTTTTTTTTTTCAAAAATTGAACTGGGGCCAAGGCCCCCCTTGGTCCCCATGTGGATCCGCCCCCGCTCCTAGTAACATATGACCTACCAAATTTCCCATGTTATTTGTGTGTGAAAAATGCGTCTGAATTCTGTATTAATATAATATTACTCTGAGGATGTGTTCGGACCTCAATTTTATGTTTTGAAATTGGATTTGATTTTTTTAATTCAATAATTTTAAAATTAAACCAAAAAATTTTATGTTCGGATTTTATGGCATGGAACCAAACATACCCTTACTATAATAATTATTATTATATTTTATCAACATAATTAGATTGCGGGGTCAAAGATAAATGCAAAGATTTTAAAGTATAATTATTTGAAAGATTTTTATCTCAAACTCAAGGGTCCAAATTGCCGTCAAAAGGCTTGGGAGGTGCTGCTTTGCGACGGGTGGCAGGGGTGAGAGCACAACACCTCGCCACTTCCATGGTTGATAGGAGCCAAGACCAATAAGGTTGATGTCAGCGCTTGGATGGCTTGTACGTTGGCAATGGTTGCTTCAGCAAATGGCACTTAATTTTCAAAAAGTCTTCTTTCTTGCAATAATTAAAAACCGTATGACCCCCCAAAGCCACCAAGCTACCAAATTTAACATTCTTTCTTGAAAATCGGTTCACTTGAAAATCAAAATAAAAACGCATAAAAAAATTACTTAGGATATTAAACGAAACTAAGAGATTTTGATGTTGTTGTCACCCCTGGGCTGTTTTTGGCTTGAAGTTCAAATCTTTACGCTAGCTGTTGGACACGTGCTCCATGTGCCACGAATTAATGGAGTTTGCCTTGTTTGAATTCGAATTCCCCGGGTGAGAGGATATTAGTTTGAGTGCGAAACTGTTTCGCGATTCGCGACTCATGATTGAATCTTCACTGTCTCGGGGGTCTCAATCTCCATAGATAGATAATCTCGTGACAGGGGGATTTGTCGGAGACTTTTTCAGCGACAACACGATTTTGGCAACTTGTTCCGCAACATCCTGGGCTCTATATCACTTGGGATCAGTGTTGGATGGATTGGACTGTGGGCAGCCTCAGTAGGAGCTGTTGAGAGGCTTAGCAAGTGATGGTCTGTGACAGGTGGCAGGGGCGAGGGCTGCAGCACCACGACGTTGTGCTTCGTAGGATCCAGGCCTAATAAGGCTGAGGCCAACGACTAGATGGCTTGGACGTTGACAACGGTCGATTCAGCCATGTCTCGGGATGTTTCGGCACGAAAATAAACCAACATCTTGGCTAGACTTCCCTCAAATTCTGACATGCTTCTTGTTTTTTATGGCATGGTGAGTGAATTAATTATATAAAGTCTACCATTCCATTCAACTATCTTGTCTATCATGCGATCGACATATTATAAGATATATAAATATATAAAAATCAAAACTATAATTCTTCAAAGCCTCATATGAGCAATATGACTCAATTTTTGGCTTTTTATAGTTATGCCTTAGATATTCTATATATTAAAAGAACTGAAGTTAAGTAACAAAATTCTTTTGAAGACAATTTAGGTGGAGCACCATTACAAAGGACCCTGTAAAAGAAGATACATATATATGTACACCTGAATAAAATGAAATGTCTTTAACCATAATTGCGCATTGTGTCCTTATTTTCTTTTTCTATGTTATGATTCTTATTTGATATTATTTCTTGGAAACATTACTATAACGTCTATATGACATTACATTATAAATCAACTTTCACCTAGCTACCAACTATCACATTATTTCTTGAAAACATTACTACAACATCTATATGACATTACATTATAAATAAATTTTTGCCACATTTTCTATTTCTCATTTCATCCCAAAAAAAAATTATGTTATTTGAGATTAGTTTTGTTAGAATTTTTTATACTTGAATATAGTATATATGAGTAAAAAATTACCATATGGGATGTTCATAATAAATAATACCTAGCAGTCAATTATAAAAATTAAGTTTTATGTATTCAATTGAAAATTGAAAGAAAATAGATTAATAAGGGACTTGATTTTGATTTAGACATTTTTGTCAAACATATATCATGCAACAATAACAAGTTAAGTTTAAAAATATTTCAATTTATCTTAATAACCTCACAAATTCTACAACAACAAAAACCTTATCATACTTATACATAAAGAACATACATAACCGAAAAAAAAATTAAAGGCAAATTATCAAATAAACATACATGTTCAAGATTTCCGTAAGAAATTACAATTAATTACTTTTTCAACTAAAACGAAAGTTGAAATATCTAAAAAAAAGTTATAAGGAGATCAATGTAATTCGATTGTTAAACTTCAAAATTGGACCAATAAATATTAATTAAACCTTGCAAAAATGAATCACAAATTCTTACCTTTGGGATACGAAATTTCAATTGAAGGGTGAATGAAAAAAATATTGGTTTTTATAGGTAAAAATGGTGATGGCCGTTTGGGATGAAATAGGAATTAATATAGATGGACGCATTGTATAAGAATATGGAAGGGAAGGAAGGTGATAAGGTAAAGGGAATAGGCTGGTTAGGAGGTTGAGCAGACCTGGCAATGGAGGGACGGTTTTGGTTTATGAGGTTGGAGAGCCGTGTTTAGCTTTAGAGAGGCTTCCTAGAGGTGTATGACTTGGGGTAATTAGGAATTTCCACGTGGATATCATATATAAGTAGGAAAATTAAATACTTGTAAATCATTTTAGAATAGTAATAGATTTGTCTAGCAGACAATGAACAACTCACACTATTATAAAAAAGTAATATTTTTTTTAGATTTGATATGTAATATTGTAAAGGTTTCAACCATAGTTTAAACTAAGTCTCCGGAAGATCCTATGTGATGTTGTTATATGGTACTCGCCCATTCATATGCGACAAGTCATATGAAAGAAATTTCTGAAGAAATTTGTTTCATTTTATGGGCATAGGAATACATGGGTACCATATTAAAATAAACAATGACAAGTAATATTGCATTACTTCTAATGTTGGAAGCCAAAAGCTCACACTACCAGCACGTCATTGTATTATTCACGGTGTTATACTATATAATATTTATTGTTGTGGGATTTCATTTTGTCACGAGCCTGAATCTCCATGGTTCAACTATTTGATATTATAAAATGATAATTGTTTGATAACTATTGTTATCACGAGTGTGTGTGTGTGTGTGTGTGTGTGTGTAATTCACCATATATTAAACCAATGACAAATATAGTGTTTATCGCGTGTGTACAATTTTATTTTATTGAGACACTCTTTATGTTGTTAGGGGAAGGATAGAACGCACCCGAAGTACAAATTGTTCCTAAAGAACGGTCTGTTCCTGAAGGACGATGAAAATTATCATATAATACTTTCACTTTGTCTCATATAATCCCCTGTATCGCTCAATGTGAAAAGGAAATGAAAAATAATATTCCAACATCAAATGTCACATGGACTATTTGCAAATGTGCTTGCAAAAATAATTATCCCACGAAGACAAAATAAATTTAACAGCAAATAAATTTATTTCACGCCAGAAGCGGTTAAATTTATGTTCTAACTACTTGACTCCCTATTAGTCGAGGTTAAATAAAATTATGCCTAAATAAGAGGTTATACATAATGCTCTATAAGAGGTTATGAATAAAAGATCCACTTTCTCTAAAACTCCAAAAGAAATGATTATCTATGAAAAGTCACAAGTCCCTAAAGTGACTATAAATCCCCAGAAATAAACAAAGGTACCTAATATTAAATGGGAACTTTGTGTTTTATACATATAAAAAAGAAAAGTGGGATCGTTGAATATGATCATCGATGACATAATTATATATGTCTTAGCTATATAAAAATTAAAGGGCAATGATACTACAAATCCACATATTATAAATGAATTTCGATAAAGAATATATAGGCGAAAAATGAGAAAGTGTTATGATGCCATCATTCGAGTCTCTTAATATACGTGGTGTATTTGGAGCTATAGCACAAATCCTGTTAGATGTTAATCCTAAAGGTTACTAATGGGTGTTTATAAGAAAGCGAAGTAGAATACTAGCTAAAAAGTGCATAATCTGTGGCATAAGGTTTCTTATATATACCAAAGATTGATTATATACAAAGATACCATCACGTTACGTCCATAAATACTTTTAAGATATCTGATTAGCTTAGCAGTTTTTAGAAATATATTATATAAGACTCATGAATATTATAACTGCTCATTTATACGGAACCTAGACAAATAACACATATAAAAATCTTATAAGGATTTTTTCTGCTGAAGCAAAGATAATGAGTACGTACTCAAATACACTATTATGTTCATTGTACAACAAACAATTCGGTAGGATATAGGTACAATTGTCTTATTAAATATTTATTTAAAGAAGGGTATGAAAACAATCATACATGCCAATGTGTAATATCCTTAAAAGGATGTGCTCCTGAAGTGCTCAATTAAAATGCAAAATATTCGAATATGGAATTAAAAATGAATGACCTTGGGGTAATTAATTATTGTCTCGGCTGAAGATCGAGAATAATTTTGGTTAAACACTAATTCATTAATAAAATGGATTGAAAAGTCCTCCAATGCTTTAGTATATGTTAAGCACACCATTTTTTACACCCATAGTCTTCGATATTTGGATATTAAAATATTCATATCATCCTAAAGAGGATGGCATATATAAATTTGGTCCAGAAGTAGCATATTTACATATTATTATTACATTATTAAATTTTATTCAGAAGTACCATACTTGTACATTAATAATAATAATAATAATAATAATAATAATAATAATAATAATAATAATAATAATAATAATAATAATAATAATAATAATAATATACATAACATAATGCATGATACCAAATAAAATAGTTGCAATCAATCTATTTGGCAAGAAATAATTATGATTGAGTTGCAAAAGCATGTGACTAGTGTCAATCATATTATGTAATACGTTTATGGGATTATTTATATAATACTTTTAAATCTAATGATTCATATCTAGTTAGTTATGTAGATGAAAATTATCTTTGAGATATGCACAAGGAACAATCAAAGCACTTATGACTTGCCTCAAACAACATATGCTTCTACTACTTCTTATGAAGGCAATGATGCTTCTATAGCCAAACTCAAAGACGTTATATCGAGGGAGATATAACTAACACATTTAAGTTATTTTATATACATGAACTCCAGAAGAGTTTTGCAGTTAAAGTCATATAGATCCGATATGGTGACATGTTCATCCATTTTCACCAAAATCTTAAGGAAATCGAGGCTTTTGAAGAAAAATGAAACTGAAGTAACAACCTATCAAAAATCTATGCAACAAGTCAAAGAAAATTTTTAGAAGGTTGTATATAAGATAGGAATGCAAATACTCAATCATCAGATAAATGACATAATCAGGGGGAGCATTTTATCAGGGAAAGAATCGAGGAACAATATATTTTGGACATATGCGCGTTGTACTATTTTTCCTTAAACTAGGTTTTTTCCATTGGATTTTTCAGGCAACAATAAGCACGTCCAACACCGATTAATTGAATATAAAATTTGTACTCTTTTTCCTTTACTTTGGTTTTTTCTCACTTGGTTTTTCTTAGTAAGGTTTTATTGAGGTAACAACCATTAAATAATGGAAATAGTGTTCATCCAAGGGGAGTGTTAAATAATATGTCTTTTGGTGTGGATGTCCACACATATTCTCATTATATGCCTTTTAGGATATCTCACATTGCCCTATAAATAAGATGATAACCATTGAGTTTGTACACGCTTGAGAAATAAAATATTATATCTCACTCTAAATTCTCTTTGTGTCCCTTTATTTTGCATGCTTGACTTAATATGAGTTGTTATGGAATTAATAGACCGAGAGGGGTTTAAATGAAGTGTCGTGTCAAGAGTTAAGATTTCTCACTCATTAGGATGTCCACGTGCCACTCTTATTGTACCGACGCTCGACAAGATTTAAAATTCCTCACTCATTAGGATATCCACATGTCACTCCTATTGTACTGAGCCCGTAGTCGGTTCATCTCCTGTCTCTACACACATACAAACATAGGTTTGAAAGGGCACTTACAAACTGTCTTTTCTTCTTCCCTAAGTTGTATTTCATCACATTCGTCTACTTCCAAAATAGGTTTGAAATAACTTACAAACTAATTTTGTTTCTCCCATAAGTTTTTTTCATCATATCCGTCTACTTCCAGACTTCTCCTCTCCCTTTTATCTTAAAATGTTGTAATGTTTAATATTACACATATTCTCATTCCACTAACTAAGTGTGTATGGAGGTGGAAGTTTGTGGATCTTGAAATGGGTATTAAGTTGATCTGTAGAGAGCTATATATGGATTTTGTGGTGGAAGAGATGCATTGATAGAGAGCTTCATTTTGTATGGATATCATGAATCCAAGTTGTACAAAACAAATATATTTTAGAATGGTAATATCTTTCTCTATGTGGCCTACTTTTATTTCAATTGGTCTTCATTCAATCTGAAGTATTTGTACATTTTGAGCTTGCCTGTGCGATTTCTTTTTCCAAAGATAGGTTGCAATTTCCTTCCATTAAAATGGAAAGGAGTTAATTAATAAAGTATCACACCAAGATGTATTTACATAGAATTATAATAATGCATGGATTTTATGGTGTTATATATTTTGATAGTGCTCATATCACATTGGTTTAAGAATAAAAAAATTGATTTTCTTGGATCGATTGATTTAATGTTTTTTTATATACAAAATTGTAATAAATATTTCCAAAGATTTGTATGTAATAATCTATATATTTCATTGAACATTATGAGAGGTTGGTTCCATGTGAACAAGTTTTCTTTTTCCAAAGATAAGTTGCATTTTCCTTCCATTCAAATTGAAAGGAGTAAATTAAGAAAATACATTATCTTCTGATAATCATCCCCACACAGTCTATATTTTTGGCAATGTTTTTAACATAAAAGTGAACTCAAAGGACTTTAATATTTTCACTTTCAAAAATGTATACTTACTTATCGTGGTAATGAGTGTGGACTTTTCTATTTTCACTTAAAAAAATATCAATGATGATATAGGTACATCTATTGGTCATAAGCCTGCATTTTTTTCCTTCACTGAAAAAATGGTCGCATGAGCATGGACGAAGTTGTGTAGGGATGAGGGACTCCCCTCTCGAGTTTTTGAATTTTTTTATTTTTATTTTAATATTTATATTTGATATTTTCTCACAGCCCAAGGCCGTGACTAAATTGTCAGAGATTAAAACTGCAATAAATATGTTCTGACAGTTCTATTGATCACATATTTTATCATGCTTTCTAGCCTACCATTTTTTGTCAAATGATTTCTAACAATTTTGTCCATGATAATTTTTTATGATCCCAAAACATTTCATTTAGTTTTATTATTCAAGAAATTTAGTTTGATTTTGATTAATGATATATTTTTTTTACGGATATAACCTATCAAAAATAAATAAATTATTTCACTAGTTAAATTTTTTCACAAGAAAATAAATGTGCTTCCACCCCGCCTCAAGAGAATTCCTAGTGTAGGAGGGTGGTTATACTGGGGTCTATGAATAACTAAAGCGGGTGAGGCGTGATCCATACCAATGGACTATGTCTTCAAGGTCTCAAGAGTAGCTGGGTATGAAAAGCTTCTATTTCTGGTAAAAATGGAGTAAATGTTGTGGAGCTCCCGCTGAAAATATGAAACTTCATAGAATAATATGTATAAATTAGAGAAGAAGATCTCGTGAGAATGATGGCAGTAATGATGGGAGTGAAGGGACAAGCACTCGGAAATTAGAGAGAGATTAGGGAGAAAATACTAGGTCTGGTGTAATTTTGACAAAGTAACACTATAACTTGAGTTTTTTTTTATCTGATTTGACCTAGCCGAAGTGTCTTATTTATAGACACAAGCTAGGGATGACATGGACTTTTTAGGCGCCAAAAATGAGAGGGAACTTGAGAGACAAGGTCTAAAGTGTACCTTTTATCCCTTCATTGTCTGCAGCCACCTGTCCCCCTCTGACAGACGACACCTGGTGCAAACCAAAGTTAAAAAGCAAATATATCTCCTAATGGAGACAAAACATATGATTTTGTAAATATATTTTTAAACGGTAACTTGCTGTAAAAAAAATTATAAACTTGAGATTGACCTTGAAGGACACCCTCTCCAAAATCATTGGTAAAAGTGATTTCCTTATGAGCAGCTACTTGGCTACTCACTGCATTTATAACTAAGTGTTGGATGTGTAACTGCTTGAGTGATTCCTATGTGTCTCTTTACTAGTATTCTATCTTAAAGTGTTAAGAGGTTGAGTCTTACTCAACGAACCTTGTCTCTCGGCCACCAAGATAAGACTCCTAAAAGATCCCAGTTGGCCTATTTGAGCCTTGCTTGCTCAACTAGACTACCTATACAAGTAAATAAACATTAGTACTTTTGTTATTTAAAAGAATAATTTTTTTTATGATGAGGGGCCCCTCATGATAGACCCTTTTGTTCTGACTTGTTTGGTTCCTTCGGCCACTTGTGTCTTGGACCCCCTGCTGCAAAATAATATTTGGATTTAATCATTGGCATAGGGGTTATTCATTGTGAATTCCCTAGCCTAATTTTACATTTTAACTGCCATTGACCGAGGGGCCCCTCGCTTATGGACTCCCTTACCTAAATAATATTCCGACTGGCATTGGTAGAGGGGTCCCTCGATTGTGGACTTCCTCGCCTAAATAATATTTCAACTGACAGTTGGCAGAGGGGTCTCTCACTTGTGGACTCCCTAGCCTAAGTAATATTCCAAATGGCATTAGTAAAGGGGTCCCTTGCTTGTGGATTCCCTTGCCTAAATAATATTCCAATTGGCATTTGGCAGAGGAGTCCCTCGCTTTTGGACTCCCTCGCCTAAATAATAATTTGACTTGTGGAATAATAACCCTTTACATTATTCCCCACATGCTATGTCTTTTGTGTTGGGAAAACCAAAAGGCTTTGTAAGCCATAATTGTAATATTCAATTTTTTGAGGGACCCTAGGGCTCCTTCATCATTATCCCTAGGGTCATTAAGTTCTCTGTCACTTTATCCCAGGTTTTAGGGTTTGAGGAACCACGTGTCATGGTAGGAACTGATGTCCCATCATTTGGGAAAAAAATTGTCCGACTTTTAGCTTTCCCACACGCAGTCCTATTTTCGTACAAAAGCTCTTTTAAAACTTCATTCTTTTTGCTTCACTTTTTTTATCTTCTTCACCAAATAAATCACAGAGCTCTTTGAGAGAAATAGTTTTTTTAAAAAATCTTCCATCATTTTTTTCTTTCAAGCTTTTAGAAATCTCCCTTCAATAGTTTCCACATCGCAAACTGCCTCAACTGGTGTCGCCATCACCATTAGCGAACTCTTAGTCGACTCATTACCAATCTCAGTTATCATTTCTACTGTAGTGGCTACTAGCGTAATAGCCACCACTATCTCCCATCTTGCTACCGTCATACCAGGGGGTCACTTCTCTTGGACGATCGCCACTAGGGGTCCCTCGTCTGGAACAGGTCCTATTGAGGGTTCCTCGTCCGGGGTGTCTACAATTGGGGGTCCCTCATTTGGGGCAGTTATTGACCATTTCCCCCTCTTTCAATCCCATAAAGGATTACTTGCGCACTCTCTAATAAAGAGATTTTAGCCTCTACCACCGTGCACCCTGTTTTGGTACGAGTGATGGCTTAATGTCTTCCCTAGAAAAATTTGAGGAAGATTTTGTTGCTAAAATATGTGAGCATCCCCAAGTGGGTTTGAGTGAAACAAGTGATCTTCCTATTGTTCTTCCTGATTCCATCCTTAGGGTTCGGGTTGATTGTGGTGATTTCTCGCATTCCAATATGTAACTCAAGGTTGGTGAAGGTGCCCTTGAAGAGTGGGTATCTTGGGTTTATCATATTCGTATTGTCCCTTTATATAAGGCTATACTAGAGGAGCTTGTCCTTGTCCTAATAATTGATAGTCTGAAAGCTTGTACACTGGCCAAACACGGTTTAACTTTCAACTTTTTGGCTTCTCCCTGGAGCAGGGACTCTCACACATTTATTAAAGGTTGGGGTGAATTTACTATCACCATGGAGGATATTTATGAGGTTCTCGCCGTTCCTTACTTAGGGGAGCATGTTTTTACTAATGGATATGAGGATCCCCTCGAAGAAGAGATGGTGGAAGAAATTTAATCAGATCTTTCTGAAGGTTCCAAGTATGTATTTATTAATGTAACAGGTACTACCAATCATTATTTTACTAAAAGGCAGTGATACTGGTTCAAGAATTTCGAGCATCTCCCCAAGGGGGAAACTTCAAACAGGACCCCCAAGAGTCAGAAGGGTCTTAAGTTTAATTCTTATTTACATTTGGTAGTTTTCCTGGTTACTTTACTTAACAGATTCTTAATTCTAGGGAGTCCAGAAAACTCTCCTCATGAGCTCCTTTTCAGAGTGGCAGTGAGGCTGGTGCGAGGGAGGATTGTTCCCTTCGCCGCCATGACAATTGGGTCTCTTTACACTTAGTTGGATCGCGCCCACTTTGATGTTAAAAGATCTTATCATCGTTACGATGTCACTAATTTTACTAACTTCTTTATTTTAATTTCCTTCTTATTCGAGAGCTTTCCTAACTTTTTCCCTGAAGCAAAGGCCTATCATAACAACATTGCTCGTATCACTAAGTGGCATAAAAAGTCCCATAAAATCACCTGGGGTCTTTAATTGACAATGTGAATGAATTTTGTTTCCGTCTGTACTGTAAATGGGTTAGTGGAAATTTTTCCTGTTTTTTTTTTCACGCATTGGAGGTATGTTCTAATGCCCAGCCAATGTAGCATCAGTCTCTTCCTACCCGCACATTAATGTTATGACAGTGTTATTGCCTAGTCTCCTTTCTTCCTTGACAGAACTAGGTCATGGTGTGGAGTTCTGTTATTCAGAGAGAGTGGTGTGGTATTTCGATTACGCTCAGTGTGTTCATGCCCCTGCTATCCTTCGAGTATTACTCCTTTCGATCTACAACTTGAGGCCTATAGTAACTTCACCACCCAGGGAATGTTGCATAGAGTGAGTCACTTGGGAGGACTGCACGTGCCCCCTCGTGATCCCTTATCTTCTTTCACTTGTTTCTGGTTCCTGCTCTGACAAAGGAAGGTTCTTCTTATTCAAAACTTCATGGCAGAGGTCCCTCATGAAACCCTTCCTACCAAGTACGCCACTGCTAAGTTCTATATCAATAGGACTCATAAATATATTTGGCAACATAGTACTACCCCGAAGACACCTCTCAAGAAAGTCACTCCTATCTTGGTGAAGCCACTCCTTGACGAATCTATTTATTTTAAGAAACTTGAGCCACAACCTGCTAAGTCTAAGGTCAAGGGGGAAGCAAAAGCCCCTACTGCTTCCAAGAGAAAACTGTAACACCCCATAATTTTAGTGATTTTTATATTGAGATTAATTAAATTAAAATGGGAAATTAATCTGGATTAAAATAAATATTAATTAGTGAGACAATGGTTAATATTTATATATAGTGAATATTACTTAATGAATGAGTAATAAAATAGATAAGAAAATATTATGATTGTTGTGAGTGAGAAATACGGCAGTTATGGTAAATTTAGTCGCGACGCACATGTTGGTCGTGTCTGGACTTAATTTTGGGAAATAAAAGGTAAATTCATTTTAGATAATTTAAATTGCCAGCGCCAATGTGTTCGAAATGGTTGAAATAGTCAGAAAAGTGTACTCGGGAGATTTAGTTTGGGTCGCGGGGCATATTTAGGCCAAACCGGCACCCAGAGGGGTATTTTGGTCTTTTAAAATTTTGGAGAAAAGATACCTACGAAAATTAGAGACTTAAATCATCAGTTACATGAAGGAGTTAGAGTATAAATCACAATAAACACAAGAGGCCACAATAGGAGGAAGGAGAAGGGTTCTAAATGAGTCTCACGTCTATTCCCACACAATTTTGCACCACCTCCACCACCGAAGCGTAGATCGGAAGGAAAGGAAACCAACCACACCAAAAGTCTGGGAAAAAACCGACCTTCGAATTGAGGCAAGTATTTATCTTTCTAATCTTGAGCATATATAACATCCATCTTAGTGTAGGATGATTATTATCATGAGTATATGAAAATTGGTGTAAATTTGGAAGACTAAGATCAAGTTCTTGGGTAGGAATTATGTTAGGTTTAATCCTCTGTGCATGTAGAACGAATATGATGAAATAGTATGACAAACATGTGAAGAAATCTGGGTTCTTGTTGATGTTCTTGAACAAAAATGACAATCTAGGGTTTTGGGGGCTTAATGTCGAATTAATTCAATTTAAAGGTATTCTTTGATGATTAGATGATTCGATCACGTTAGAAATCATTTATATATGTTAATATGATGTTTAGTATGTTTGGTTGGGAATTAGGGACTGTGTGATGGAGGTTTAGAGCGATAAAAATGGTGTAACCCGTAACTGTTAAAGGAAGAAGATGATACCAGCTATAGCGAATTGATTCAAACCAAGGCCGAATTAATTTGGTTTCCCAGAATTGGATAATTTTTCCCTTTTTCGCTTAGAACTCGTGGGAAACAATTGGGTTACCTTTTGAAGTAATTTTGAAATATAATAGGAGATATTTTTATTTACCAATGGGCCAATGTTGAGCTTAAGACTTAGTCACATGAGAGGAATTTAGGATTAAGATTAATTAGGCATGAGTGGATAATAAAACCTAATTCGTGGACTAAAATCGTGCCACGGGGAATCAAGTGAAACCATGACTTAGACCAGTAAAGTATGGATGAATTACCTATTGAATTACTTTAAAGAATGGATGGCATACTTAGAGTAGTGGGGGATTCTTGGGATTATACGTTGAGAAGAAAAATCATAATTTAATAATACGTATGAGACATAGCCTACAGGTTGAGAGTATACCTATACTGATGTTATATGTGTGCATATATATATAGGTTGTGTGTATACCTATTATGTGAATTCACATATGTGAACATACTTAGTCTACTTACTATCACGGGAAGTTCTACGTCGTGGACAGTCTTATCCATTGGGGGGAATTTTGACTTGTACCTCAAAATATAAAACTTAGGGATTGAGCACTATTTGTGTGAATAAGGGTGTGACCAGTCATTTGGGTGCGTTAGATGTGTGCGTATCCCAAAGGCTAATAACTATGTTCGCCTCTAATATGTGTGATTTTATTTATGGTTCGAGAGTGATTCTGAACCCGATGTCCTTACTTAGTATGTGATGTACCAGGACTTGATAGCGGAGTAAGCCCGCATCGCAGGTCTCAACCTAGGGATGCCATATACGTATATATTATAAAAGTGATGCAAATATATATATATATATATATATATATATATATATATATATATATATATATATATATATATATATATATAGAGAGAGAGAGAGAGAGAGAGAGAGAGAGAGACGTGTAATTTACTCTACTAGGATTGTTTTAGTAGATACTAAAGATAGTGTTATCGAAATTGATCTTGAAATGTGTGAACTTAATAATTAATTGGGGACTCTTAATAAATAAAATGGATTTAAAATTTAGTAACGTATTGTATGGGCAATACAGGTAGGCACAATGAATTAATAGAGGGGAATGGCTTAAGTTAAACTAATTAGGCGGCGTAGCATAACTAGGTGGGTTTAGAAGAGTATGTTAGGCATACACAATATTTGAGAGTTGAGGATCTCAAGTGAAAGTATGAAGCTAACATGTATTTAATATGTACTCTTTAAGGCTTTTTATAATACTTGCTAAAATGTTTTTAAAATGTTTTACTTGGGCTCTGACCCATTTCAAATCCATTTTTGTAAAATAAAAAATTAGGTGCCCAGCCACAGGGACGCCAGCCTTAGGAGTTCCTTCATTTGACGTGTTGCAGCTGCTGTGAAAGTTGCAGGATCTTGGTAGTAAACGCCTCCACATTTATCAGTTACTATTTATCCTTTTATCTATCTCAGTCAAGCATGTCGCCAAATCCTAGTTGGTGATTATTACAGGGACATTGTATTTCCATTTTATTTCCAGTATCGAATTTCGTTTTATTTATGGATGATTGCATTCGGATTTCAGTCTGGAGTGTTTATTTTAGTCGCCATTATTTGTTCAGATGTTTTAGTATTTATTATGTTGTTATCTGGAATAGTGAATGTGATATATTTATTTGCATGTTATTAACAAGAATTAAAATTTTGACATCGACGTATTAAGGTATTAGTAACTTATTTGGATTTCGACAACGATGCTGAGAATGAAACCATTAATGATTCCTGTTTAATTTAATAATGGACTGATCACCCAATATTAGAATAAGCGGGGTGTCACAAAAGTACCTTGACGCAGAGGTGTCAAATTTCATACTCGCCAATGTTATTGCTCCCTCTTCTCCCCCGTTGCCCGTAAGGACTAGTGCAAGCAAGAAAAAGAAAAGAGTTGATAGTGAGACTGTTGCTCCTTCTGCATAGGATTAAGGGTCGAACACTGACAATCTCAGAGTAGAAGAGACTCACAAGACTGTTGGGGAGCCGGGTTATGAGGCTTTGGGTCTTTTTTCTCACGAGCCACCTATTACATTTATTCCAATTGTAGAAGGTACTCTACCCGAACCCTCTTTACTTAGTGAAATTGTATCTTATGGAGTTTCCCATAATGGTTCCCCTTCTCACTCATTTGAAGAGGAACTAGTTGAATACAGAAACACTCCTTCCTATGCTGATAATAGTTATTCTTCAAATGATGCAGATGGTATGGACTTTCATGGTGAAGGCACTACTGACACTTGTGCTTTATTATTAGTTTTGAGGGAGTCATCCGGTGAAGACCATATGATATCTATCAGAGACCATCCCTACTATCGGACGTCTTCTATACGGATAGGCTGAGCGCCATGATTTTGTAAGTTCCTTTCCGGGCTTGCTTTACTTAGCTATTTTATTCATATAGTCTCTTTTCTCCCATCATTGATTTGTTTACTAACTTTCATTGTGATGTTTTCATAGGTTTTTTTTGTTGAGATGAGTGGTCCATCACCTCTTCCACTTGCTCGTGCTCCTTTCCCACGAGAGAGTAACTCAATGTGTGTTTCCTCCTCGAGCCTTGCTAGAGAGGTTGATTGCAACCTTCCCTCTAGCATCCTTTCTTTTTCTTTTAATTTTTTCTTCCTTGTTGTGACTTAACTTTGTTTACCTTTTCGCAACTTTCATCAGGATATCCTATGGTTACCAGGGTCTCTTCTGTGACCTCGCACTCTTTTCAGGTATTTCATTGATTCTTTAAGTTTTTTGGTTTTGCCGTTCTTTCTCAAACTTATTTCCCATGCCTTCTCTTTTTCTTTATACTTTCAGAGGACTGTGTCCTTAGGTCGCACTATTCCACCTTCTGCTATTTCAGTAGCAGACACTCCTAGAGTTAGACCCTTTAATTCTTCATTCTCATAGGTATGCCTATCCCTTTAGAATTTGTATCTTGCCTCTGATGTTTACTCTTATGTGATTTACTTACTTCTAGCTTGTCATTTTTATTTCCCCAAGGCCCTGTACTCTTTGGCACATCTTCATATGGAGGGACACTTCCCTCTTCTGGGATTACTATTCTAGGGTTATCACCCTTAGGGAGAATTTCTATCCCCTGGGTATGGATTCCTATGGATAGTAAACCTTTAATCCAGCCCATTTCTCATGGGCCAGTGTTTGTTGTGTAATCCAATATTGGGCCCGTTTCACAGCCTTCTTCTTCTCTTCAGCTACTGATGGTTTTTTAAAGTTATAGATAACATTTTTCTTTCTTTTGCAAAAATTTCTAACACTTTTCTGATGAGGAGCTCACCACTATGGTCCTTGTTGCGTCGATGATCATCTTTCGGCCTTCTTCTTTGGCAGAGGCTTAGATATTTCATTAGCTTTTTGCCTTTGATTTCTTTATCTAGATTCTCAACTACTAACTTATACTGATGATTCATTTTTTTCATCTTCGATTGGTTCACGGCACTGCATCACTGGTACCTTCTGGTGATGCTTCTCAAGCAATATTTGTTGCGGTTGAGTCACCTCGCCATGTTACTTCTAGTGAGGGCCCAATTATAGTGCCTCTTCCGGTAATTATTTCAACCTTAAGCTTTTACATTTTTTATACACTTATATTTTCAAGAGGTAAGTGGTTTACTAACACTTGCCTTATTTTGTTCATTTCAGGTTAGACTTGCAGGGACCTCTCCTTTTTCAAAACATGTTTCCCTTCGTAAAGAGGTGACTCTTGAGGTGCTACTTCAATTCTTTGTGTTTATTTGCTTCTTAATAGTAGTTTTTTACTAAATGGTCCTTTATTTGGTTATTAGGCTAGCATTGTTGGGCCTTCACCTATAGGTTCTGATGCAAGTCCTATGGAGACCATTCCATATGTACTATATAATTTCGTGTTCAACTCTCATCTATTGAGAATGCGTATGTGTGATACTGATTAAACTGAATTCGTAAATTTCTAAGTTAACCTTATTTAATCGGTGTCAATTTTTAAACCAAATTAATTCAGCCAATAAACATGCAACTACGTGTGGATAAATTAAACCAACATAAATAATTGCTGACACATAGATTTCAGGGAAAAAACCTTTCAGGGAAAACCTTTATTTCACTATGATACTTACAATGATTATAATAAAATCTCCAATGGATTAACCTCAGAATACCCACATAGGCTGCAACCTAAATCAGCAATGGAATTCCACAGTAACTCCACACGAACCACTGTTCAATCAGTCCAGGAACACCCACGAGTACTCCTTATTGATGCGCAGTTAGTCAGCCCAGTACCTCCCTCGAGTGGCACCTAGATCAGCAGTAGAGATAGCACTCCACAAAGCTAAAGTTCAACAAGGTTGAATACAAAATTAATTAGGATGTTTGGTGTGAATAAAAAAGGTGTTTGGGAACTTTAAAATATGAAGACTTGATGTATTAGGAATTTAAAAACATTCTCCCAAAGTCATGAACAAATGCATCACCGAAATAGGTATTAATAGAATCTTATAAGATTTGAGGCGGTGGAAAAATCTAATTTCGGCAAAACCAAACCCATTTGGTAAAAAAAAACATAGGTTCAGGTCGGTCAAAATAGTAAAGGGCATTGGTCCGGGTCAAATGGTATCGGTTCGGTTCGGTTCGGTGCTGCCAAAAAAAATTTCTTCTCTTCAAAAACTCATTTTGATAAAAATAAATTTTTAGAAAATTATCCCAACACTTTTAAATGAAACATTTAAAGAACTTTAAACTCAACCTTACCAAACTTAATCTCGCAGATGCTTGAATGTTGAAGAACTTTGATATTCGGATTCGTCTCGATGTTTGAATGATCTTGAATATTTTTTCGACGGTTGTAGCAGTATAGGACATACTCGGTTGTGAATGCACAATGTAAAATAACGTCCTTACGAATATCCTCCTATGTTTATGCCGGTATAAAATAAAAAACATTTGAATTATCAAATGCGTATACAAATCTAATACCCTCCCATGAACCCAAAACTGAAAATGTACTAAACATGCAAGTATCAAACTTTTCTTCAAAATCTTCAACATCGAATCTTCAAGCTTTTCTCATCAGGGTATGCAAACTATGATATTCAATCTTGTACCTACACACATGAGATGAAGCAAATACCTTTGTGATGCATCGAGTTTGAAAAGATATAAGAATAAATCAAACAAAAATCAAATCTCCCCCATAATGTAAAATTTCCCCCGTAATTCGTTGTCCCCCTTTATAGTTGTCCGAAATAAACAAGGAAACTAATAAACAAAATAAACATGGAGTTGTCACAAAAAAATGCATAGCAAATATGAAGAAAACTACGCTCATGCAAATAGTAATGCAAAAGCTTCCACAAACTATTTTTGATTTTTCAATTTTTCATACAAAATGTAAAAATAATTTTACAAAAATCACACACCATGAATTTACACTAAGACAACCAAATCATGAAAACGGAATGAATGGGTGTGAAGAAATTCGATAGGCAAATCAATGTAATCAAACATAACATATGTGCACGATGAATATGTGTACTCCTAACGAATGAATCTCAATATCATTCTTAGGTGTCGAAAGTGTTGAATTTAAATGACATCGACTCAATCTATTAACACATAAAAGTCTCTAAATGTAATTTGGAGCTCACTTTCACACAAACTATCACCCTCACTCAAAACAGTCAAACTATTATCCTCCTCGGGGGTCTCACGTGCACAAGTATCCTCATCGTAGAGGAACAAACTAGGTGTGCTCACGTGACTAGTTAAAAAGGCGATAAATTTTCCATGGGAAGACTCATCCCCGGAATCTTTCACCTCTTCCTCACTATCGCTAAGAGTGTCTGGCATGAAAATTCTCTTGACCTTTCTCCCAAGCCTAGTTGGACACTCAAAAGCTCAATGCCCCCAACCATCACACTCAAAACACTTTTCTGCTTCCTCTTTCTCACCGCTCTCTTTGACCTCATTTTTATTTTTCTCAAAAAATCTTTTATTGAAAGACTTTTGTTTTGGAAACTTGAGAAACTTTTTAAAAAACTTCGCAAGCATGGCCATATCAAAACCAACCTCACCCACAGAGTTGGACTCACAAACTTTCACTTTCTTTTTCTTCACTCTCGTGGACACTTCCTCTCCCTTCCTAGACTGGACTCTAAGTGTCATCCCTCTATCCTTATGCTTGACAGTGTCAAAAAATATGTCAATTTCATATGTCTGGAGGTCTCCTACCAGCTCTTCTAATTTTAAATTTCCCAAATTACTTAAGGTATTCAAATAAGTCACTTTTGGGATAAAACTTTTTGGCAGCGATCTTAAAATCTTTTTAACCACTTGTGCATCAGGTATGGGCTCACCAAGATTGACACTAGTGTTGACAATGTCAGATAAACGTGCATGAAAATCATCAAAACACTCAGATTCAAGCATGGTAATCGTTTTAAATTGAGTAGTTAAAATTTGAATTTTAGACTATTTGATCGCATTTGTGCCTTTGTGGGTAAGTTGTAAAATATTCCACGCTTGTTTTGATGTGGTGCACGTCATAATACGTCGAAACTCCTTAGGAGTGACGGCACCAGAAATTGCACTCAGCCCACGTGAATTAAAAGTGCTCCATTTAAATTCGTCCTCAATCCAGGTTGTCACACATTTTGAATAAGTAATGATATCTACAGTGATAGTGGGAGGCGTCCACCCTCTTTCACAAACTACCCAAACGCGCTCATCAATGGCCTTTAACTTTGGTTTCGTACGTTCTTTCCAGTAGGCATAATTAGACCCATAAAAATTGGTCATCTAATTATATAAATATGCCATTGGAAAAATTGCAATTTTTCATAAAAATATATATTTTTAAAATTAATATCACACAATTTTTGCGAAAATAGGAATACAAAATAAATTAGTGTACCCTGCTCTGATACCAATTTTAGAATGCGTGTGTGTGATACAGATTAAACCAAATTCGTAAATTTCCAAGTTAACCTTATTTAATTGGTGTCAATTTTTAAACCAAATTAATTCAGCCCCTAAACATGCCACTACGTGTGGATAAATCAAACCAACATAAATAATTGCTGACACACAAATTTCAGGAAAAAAACCATTTCTGATAAAACATTTATTTCACTATAATACTTACAATGATTACAATGAAATTTGTAATGGATTAACCTCAGAAAACCCACATAGGCCGCAACCTAAATCAACAAAGGAATTCCGTAGCAACTCCACGCGATTCATAGTTTAGTCAGCCCAGGAGCACCCACGAGTACTCCCTATTGACGCGCAGTCAGTCAGCCCAGTACCTCCCTCAAGTGGAACCTAGATCAGCAATAGAGATGGCCCTCCACAAAGATAAAGTTCAACAAGGTTGAATATAGGTTTCCCAAATGATTCACAAAAGTAATTAGGATGTTTGTTGTGAATGAAAAAGGTGTTTTGCGACTTCAAAATATGAAGACTTCATGTATTAGCACTCTAAAAACGTTCTCCTAGAGTCTTTGATCAAGTGGACCATCGAAATAGGTATTTATAGAATCTTAAAAGATTTGAGGTGGTGGAAAAATTTCATTTCAACAAAGCAAACCGGTCCGGTAAAAAACCACGGGTTCGGTTTGGTCAAAACAGTAAGGGGGACCGGTCCGGGTAAAATGGTATCGGTTTAGTTCGTTGCTGCCCCAAAAAAATTCTTTTCTTTAAAAACTCATTTTGATAAAAACAAATTTTTAGAAAATTATCTCAACACTTTTAAATGAAACATTTAAAGAACTTTAAACTCAACCTTGCCAAACTCAATCTCGCGGAGGCTTGAATGTTGAAGAACTTTAATATTCAGGTTCGTTTCGATGTTTGAATGATCTTGAATATTTTCTCAGTGGTTGTAGTGGTATACGACATACTCAACTGTGAACAGATTATTTAAAATAACGTCCTTATAAATCTCCCCCTATGTCTATGCCGGTACAAAATAAAAATATCTGAATTATCAAATGTCTATACAAATCTAATACCCTACTATGAACCCAAAACATAAAAGGTACTAAATATGCAAGTATCAAACTTTTTTTCAAAATATTCAACATCTAATCTTCAAGCTTTTCTCTTCAGGGTGTGCAAACTTTGATGTTCAATCTTGTACCTTCACATATGAGATGAAGCAAATACCTTCATGACGCATCGAGTTTGGAATGATATAAGAAAAAATCAAACAAAAATCAAATCTCCCCCATAATGCAAAAACTCCCCCTTAATTCGTTCTCCCCCTTTATTTTTGTTCGACATAGATAAAGAAACGAATAAAAAAAATAAACATGGATTCGTCACAAAAAAATGCATAGCAAATATGAAGCAAACTACGCTCATTCAAATAGTAACTCAAAAGCTTCCACAAACTATTTTTGATTTTTCAATTTTTCATACAAAATATAAAAATAATTTTACAAAAATCACACACCATGAATTTGCACTAAGACAACCAAACCATGGAAACGAAATTAATGGGTGTGAGAAAATTCGATAGGCAAATCAATGCAATCAAACATAACATATGTGCACGATGAATATGTGTACTCCTAAAGAATGAATCTCAAAATCGTCCTTAGGAACTATTTCTAATACTTTCGGTATCCGTGGTAAAAAAGGCCCTATACCAAAAATAATTCAAAAACATGAATTAGTATGCAGATATAATTCTGAAAAATTCAAACCAAATGAATTAAATTATATTATTTTTGAAAAATTCCATATTTTTCTCGCACCTAAAGATTTTATTGTCAGAATAGACAATAAAGCAGTAAGAGACTTCCTTATAAATAAAAGTAATGTTTTAGAAGGAAGAAGATTAAATGGTATAATCAAATTGCTATCTACACCTTTGAAGTAGAACACTTAAAAGGAACTAAAAAAATTCTTGTAGATTACCTTAGCAGAAATTGTGAAGAAAACAACTAAACAAGTGGAATATTTGCGAAAACCCACTGAGAAATCTTTGACGTCCGTAGAACACTTAAGAAATCTTTGACGTCCATAGGCTATAAAAGAAGGATCTCCCTCATTGTAAATGATCTCTTTTTTCTCTCTCTTGTAATATTACTCTCCCACAAAACCCTTTCATTATAATATAAAGCCTTTCCTTTCCGCACTTTTGTAATTGGTATCAGAGCCTTGTTATGTTGTTATTAAGGATAGTATTTATGAATTATGTTTGTAATACAGTTTAGTATTTGTGTTAAGATTTGTTTAAATAGACATACTGTTTGTATGCACATATCTTTCGTAATTAGAGTGAATTATATAGTGTAATAAAAACAAACTATTTTGAAAATCCTTTACGTTTTTATAAAACCCATATACCTATTATTGTTTCAAAGCCCATATTTCCGTTTTCCATTAAAGCTACTGTAGTAGGCAATATGTGTAAGGAAAAATGGTTTTAGGCACCTGAAACAAAATATAATTGGAAGTCTTAGGTACCAATGAAATCTGAAATGGATGATCAAAATAATAATGTTTTATTACAATGTTTAGCACCATAGTTACAAAAAGATGAGTCCATATGTAATCATAGCTTACATATTGATAAAATATTAGAAAATGATATTAGTAAGATAAGTACAGCTTTAAATAGTTTAAGTGATTTTATTTTTGGATGGGTAAAACGGACTGAAAAACATCAGATCGTTAATCAAAACTAAGTAGAAAGAAAATTAGACAATATTGAATTCAACTTAAACAAAGTTTATCAAAAACTTAGTCAACTACGAATAGTCTCAAACCTAGACTTGAAAGAGGAAACTAAACAAAAAATAGAAATTCTATTAAGAAAAATAGATACCCAAAATTCAGAACAAACTGGAATGAATTACCCAGGTGATAATAAAGTCCCTAGGTTATATTACGATACAGAAGAAATTAAAGCTCTTCAAACAGAATAATTTAATTATGCGGAATATATAAATATTCGTAAAATATTAGACTATTGGAGACATCTGTATAAAGATCCAACACAAAATGTTTCAAAACGTAATAAACTCATTGAACAAATACAAAACACGTATTTAGAAAATAAAAATTTATTACAACATTATCAGTATGAATTAAACCAATATTCATCTGACGAAGAAGAAAATCCACCACATATAGTAAACACTAGTGATGGAAAAAGAAAAGATGAAGAACCACTTCAAGAATTTCAAAACTGGGAAGCTTATGAAAAAATTATGCAAACCCATGAAAATGAAAAAAAAGATTTTATTAAAACTGACAATACTTCCACACCATCTACCAGTGGTATTAAAAATGAGGATGAACCAAATTCTTTTTTCTTAAGACGAGATAATTTGAATAAATATAATATATCTTAACATGGTATTTATCTTGATTTAAGGCATGTACCCTTTAAAAATCAAGAACAAACTATAGATGAATGGGCACAATCCATGTACATACTCATCACCAATTATAAGAATACGTGGTCTAAAGAAAAATTTTTAGACTACCTTGCTGCAACATTTCAAAATGATGTTTTACAATGGTTGCAATAATGGGAAAACTCAGAGAAAGGAACTCAGTAAAAATCTGAACTCCTACAAAACTTCAAAACTTTTGATGAAATACTAAAAGATTTTGTTCATATAATTAAAGAAAATATGATTGGATATACTGGAGAACCCAGAATCCAAGAAGATGCATGTTACATATTATCTAAACTAGAATTATATAATATTTATCAATTTGAAGAATTTGTTGAAATATATAAAAAAATATTATTTCAAACTTAATCCCCTAGAAAACCTTCACTGGTTAAATCAATTCTTCCATAAAGTCCCAAACCCATGGGATGAAATGTCTTTAAAAAGTTATCCAAATTGGTTAAAAACAATCAATAAGGAAGATAATCTCAGATTTCGTATTAATTGGGTATTAAGACAAATATATGATAAATGTATTGAGATAAGAGCAAAAAGAAAGTAAAAATCAAATCACAAGTTCCAAAGTCGGATATAAATGTTGTGATAAGATTTTAAAAGAAAATTGGAAATAGGATGTAATCCACCTCCTAGACTTTTCAAAAATTCTAGAAAAAGAAAGTTTAAGCGGAAACCTTGGAAAAAGAAATTAACTTTTTCAAAAAATAAAAAATATATTTGAAAAAAGAAATTTTCTAAAAGACAACTTCCAAAAAAGAAGTGTAAATGTTATATATGTAATGAAGAAGGTCATTATGCACCCAAATGCCCTAAAAAGGGGAAAAGTGCAAATAAGATGATAAAATTTCTTGAAGAACAAGTGTAAGGACATTTTTGTCCATTATCAATTGTATGTCGTACGCCGTTACACCATTGAAGATGTTCATGCCTGCATCATCATCAATGGATCCGAATATCAAAGAAAGCAAGGAATCAATGTTTTAGACAGTCGGACCGGTCCGCCTATTTTAAAAAGGAACCGATCCGCCCCGGACCGATCCGCTCCTTTTGGAACCGGTTCGCCCCCAGGCCGATCTGCCCTATACCCGGACCGATCCGCTTTGCTCAGAAACTAGTAGACCCCGGATCGAATGAGAACCAAAGAAGCTTCTTGAGAAAATGAACCGGTCCGACCTCGAACCGATCTGTATCCATACCGGACCGGTCCGCTTGGGATAAATTCGAGCAGATCGTGAAGATCATGGAGAGCTTTTTCAGGCCTAGTATTTTCTTATTTAAACCAACTTCGGTGATGTATTTTGCAAGACTTTAATAGACGATTTTTTAGTCCAAAAAACTCTAAGTCTTCACCTCTGTGAGTCCCAAGACTCATGTTTTGATTCACACTAATTTCCAAACCCTTGTGAATTCGTTTGCAACCCAAGAACACAACCGTGTGTCTGTTATTACCCTTGTGGAGAAGACCGTCGTTCTTCTTCATTGCTACCCTCCTAGAAAGGGAAACTTCCAGCTGCCGACTACAGATCCGACGCCTGCGGGTAATTCTATGTCACTGTATTTTCATTGTAATCCGAGAAATTGTATGTTACAATATTATAATGAAAATAAATAGTTTTGCCCCTTTGGGGGATTTTTCCTCAAATATGTATGTTTAAATGCTCTTGCATGTTTCATCATCTTGTTCAATCACATATAGCTGCATGTTTAGGACTTAACTGATAAAACCGAGTTTAATTAAATAATATTTCTATTTGAACACACGCGCACTCTTTCAAATTGGTATCAGAGCCAATTACACAACTTTACCGTGTAATTTTCCTCAATTGTTTTTTTTAAAATATCAATTTTCAAAAAAAATAATTTTTGAAAACGAGTGTGTTCGTAATGGAGAAATTATATAATAAAATGCCAGTTTTGACGGGAGAAACTATGCATATTGGAAAGCCCGCATGAGATCTGCATTAAAATCCATTGATGAACGTGTCTGGATTTTGGTTGAAAGAGGGTGGATACCTCCCTCCGTCACTGTTGAAAATGTGACAAATTTTAAACCTGTCACCTCTTGGACTGAAGAAGAATTTAAATGGTCACCTTTTAATTCTAAGGGTCTAAGTGCTATTTCTGGGTCTGTTACACCTGATGAGTTCAAACGCATAATGACGTGCACCACGTCAAAAGAGGCATGGAATGTTTTACAACTCACCCATGAAGGAACTAATGATGTGAAAGAATCTAAATTGCAAAATTTAACAACTCAATTTGAAACCATCACCATGCATGAAACTGAATGTTTTGATGATTTTTATGCTAGGCTATCTGACATTGTTAATACTAGCTTTAATCTTGGTGAACATATTCCTAATGTTAGAGTTGTTAAAAAGATTCTTCGTTCCCTTCCTAAGCGTTTTATCCGTAAAGTCACTGTGTTAAATCCCATGGGTAATTTAAATACGCTAAAATTGGAGGAACTAGTAGGAGACTTGCAAACATATGAAATTGATATGTTTCCTAAAACTACTAAGCCTAAAGATAACAGAATTTCACTTAATGCCCAAGAGAAAAAGAGTGAGGGGTCGACAAGAAAGAGGAGAGAGTCATCTAGAAAAGGAGAGACAGATTCGTCAGATTCTGAGTGCGATTTTGACTTAGATGATTTGGTTCTTTTTGCTAAAAATTTCAAGAGAACTCTCAAATTCAAGAAAAATGGTAATTTTAAAGATAAAAAGAAGTTTGAGAAAAATAAGTTTGAAAAGAAAAATGAAATTTTTTTTAAAGATCCTCCTAAGAAAGAAAGTGAGAGATTCTTTGAGTGCGATGGTAGGGGACATAGAGCTTTTGAGTGTGCTACTAGGCTAAACAGAGAAAAGGGCAAAGTTATCCTCAATGCTACCTTAAGTGACGACAGTGAGGTCAAGTTGATGGATTCTGAAGACGAGTCACCGCATGATTGTAACTTCACCGCATTCACGGCTAGTTATGTGAGCACTTCTAGTTCTCCTCACAACGATGAGGATGTTGCATCACAGAGACACCTCGACAGTGAGATCGATGTGAGTGAGGGGGAGGATGACACAAGTGAGAGTGAGAGTGATCTTCAACGCACCTACGCCGAGATATATTCTGAGTCCTTTAAAACTAAAAAGCGTAACAAAGCGTTAGTTCTTAGGATCACCGCTTTAGAGGAAGATTTAGGAAAAGCGAGAGAGAGGGAGTCATCCACCTACACTACCTTAAGAGAGAGAGTGTCTTCCTGTGTTGAGAAAGAGAGTTTGTTTAGAGAAAGAGAGAGCTTATTTAGAGAGAGAGAGAGAGTTGTTTTGAGAAGGAGAGGGGGGACTTGACTAAACAAGTGGCTAGTCTTACGAGTAAGCTCCATAACTCCGTGGAGACTCGAAAGAAACTTGAAGCCCTTGTTGCCCAGCTTACTCATGATCTTGAGAGAGCACGGAAAGTCAAGGTACAAATCGAGGACAGATCTGGGAAGATGGGAAAGATGATCCTCGGACCCGCTTTAGGTTTCGGTGATCGGTAGGTAATTGGTTATGATGGTGCCTCCACGCCCCAAATTGCACCAGGACCAGTCCTTGAGTTTACTACTACTCCTTACGGTCATCATCAAAAACCTCGAAGGAAAGTTCGACCAAGAAAAGCAAACCAAGGTCCGCCTAAGACTGTGTTCTTTTGTACATATTGCAAAAGAAAAGTCCACCTTAGGGAGTTTTGCCATAGTTTGGGTCGGACACGACGTACTTCTTCTCCACCACATCATACTGATGAGTTTGCCAATATAAGAGAGCGTGTTGAGTTTTTAGCTGCCACATCACAGAGTTTGATGGAGGAATTCCGACGGATGTCTTTGCCGTCAGTGAATGCTTCTTATATTACGGCTAAAACAAACAACAACAAGGGTAAACAAAAGGTTACCACTTCTTGGGTGCCTAAGAAAGATAAGAAATCCCTTGTTTTTCATGTTGCTCTCAAAGCACATAATACCTCACAGTGGTATTTTGATAGTGGGTGCCCCTGACACATGACAGGTGATGTCTTATTTTTTACCTACCTAGAGGAATATAAGGAAGGTAAAGTCACCTTTGGAAATGGGAGAAAGTCTAGCATTATAGGACGAGGTACTGTAGAGTTACTAGGATTTCCTAAGCTTGAGAATGTTTTGTACGTCAAAGGTTTGAAAGCAAACCTTCTCAGCATTAGCCAGCTGTGCGATGCTGAATTTGTAGTACAGTTTGACTGGGACGCGTGTAATGTCTACAATCAAGCAGGTAAACTTTTAGTGTAAGGGGCGAGGACCGAGGATAATTGCTATGGGACTATGACCACTTCCTCATTTGTCTGCAACAGCGCCACAATCTCTCCTATGGATTTGTGGCACCAACGTTTAGGTCATGTGAACGTTAGAGATTTGACTCGTTTAGCTAAAAAGGACCTAGTACGTGGCTTACCATCTCTTGAAAAGTCAACTTCCACCGTTTGTGGACCCTGTCAGTTGGGAAAGAAAATTAGGAGCCCCCCATAGGAAGTTGCATTCCATTACCACCTCCCGAGTACTTGAGCTCATTCACATGGATCTTATGGGTCCTACTCGTACTGAGAGTTTGGGTGGTAAGAGGTATATCCTCGTGATGGTAGATGATTTCTCCAGATATTCTATTATAGGTTTTCTGAGGGAGAAATCCGATGTTGTTGAGTATATAACGACCAAGTGTAGTGTCCTACAAAATCAACACAGAGTCTCGATTAACAGGATCCGTAGTGATAACGACACAAAATTTAAGGAAGCAAAAATAGATCTGTACTGTGATAGCCTTGGGATCAAACATGAGTTTTCTGGTGTGAAGACTCCTCAGTAAAATGAGATTGTTGAGAGAAAGAATAGGACGATCCAGGAAATGGCTAGATCTATGCTTCTAGGTCATAATATTTCTAGGAGATTTTGGGAAGAGGCAGTGTCTACTGCATGCCACACGGTGAATAGGGTTTATCTGCGTCCACACACACTTAAGATGCCTTATGAATTGTGGACTGGAAAGAAACCCAACCTTGCATATTTTCGTATTTTTGGGAGTAAATGCTACATCCTTCGGGATAGAGAGCAATTAGGAAAGTTTGACTCCCGAAGCGACGAGGGAATATTGTTAGGATATTCATCGAATAGTAGAGCGTACCGTGTTTTTAACCTGAAAAGTTCTAAGGTTATGGAATCAGTAAACGTCACCGTGTAATATGACGAACCTCCGACGATTATTGATCCTAACCTTCAGTGTGAGGAAGAGGACTTTTCTGGGAGTGATTTACTTGTCCCTCTCCCACACTCTGTGGACCCTACTCTTGTGTTAGGGGACACACCTGCTTGGGTTCGCAAGAGTCATGACCCTTCTGCCATTGTTGGTGATCCCACTTTAGGGGTCAAGACTCGTGCTCAGCTAGAGAACGTCGTTAGTCACTTTTACTACACGTCCAAAGTCGAGCCCAAGAATCACAAAGAAGCACTCAAAGATGAACACTGGATATCTGCTATGCAGGATGAGTTGCTTCAGTTTTAAAAAAACAATGTCTGGGAACTAGTCCCCCTACCTAATAAGACTAATGTGATCGGTACCCGGTGGATATTCAAGAATAAAATGGATGAAAATGGTACCATAATCAGAAACAAGGCTAGGTTGGTCGCTCAAGGCTACACACATATAGAGGGTGTAGACTTTGGGGAGACATTTGCTCCTGTTGCGAGGCTTGAGTCCGTCCGCTTACTACTCGCCTTCGCATATCATCTACGCTTTAAGTTATATCAAATGGATGTCAAGAGTGCATTTCTGATTGAAATTCTACATGAGGAAGTTTATATGGAACAACCAAAAGGGTTTGAAGACCCCAAACACCTTGAGCACGTTTATTATCTGAGGAAAGCCTTGTATGGTTTGAAGCAAGCACCCCGTGCTTGGTATGAAAGGCTTACTTCCTATCTCTTAGCCCGTGGCTTCAAGAGAGGGGGAGTTGATATGACGATGTTCGTCAGGAGAGATGACGGTGCTATTTTGGTTGCCTAGGTCTATGTGGATGACATAGTCTTTGGATCCACTTTCTCCCAACATGCTCATCACTTTGAGGAGGAGATGAAAAGTGAGTTTGAGATGAGCATGGTTGGTGAGCTTACTTTCTTCCTTGGTCTTCAGGTTCGTCAGCTAGAGGATGGGATGTTCATCTCCCAATTCAAGTATGCGCGAGACCTAGTGAAGAAATTTGGTTTAGACTCCACTAAGCATGCACGTACACTTATGAGTACTTCTATAAAGATTAGTAAGGACACTTCAGGCAGGAACGTAGAGCAAACCTTGTATCAGAGTATGATAGGTAGTCTCTTCTATTTGACTGCCAATCATCCCGATATAGCCTTTAGTGTTGGAGTCTGTGCGCGATATCAAGCATCCCCAAAAGAGTCACACTTACTCCCTCTAAAACGTATTATCAAATACGTGAGTGGGACTCTCTCATATGGTATTTTGTATTCCTTTGATACCAATGACCGTTTTTCTACCTATTCAGATGCTGATTGGGCTGGGGATATAGATGGTTATAGGAGCACTTCTGGTGGGTGTTTCTATTTTGGTTCTGCTCTTGTCTCCGGGTTGAGCAAAAAGCAAAACTCCATCTCTTTGTCCACTACAAAGGTTGAGTACATCGCCGCCGAGAGTTGTTGCACGCAACTCTTGTGAATGAAGCAGATGCTGGAGGATTATGGGATTTCACAGGACACTATGACCATTTCCTGTGATAACACGAGCGCGATACACATATCCCGCAATCCAGTCCAGCATTCGCCCACAAAGCACATCAGGATACGCGAGCACTTTATACGTCATTTAGTTGTGGAGAAAGTAGTATCCCTGAGTTTCGTACCCACCGATCATCAGTTAGCCGATATTTTCACGAAACCTTTGGATGCCCTTAGATTTGAGAGTCTTAGGAAGTCTTTAGGGATTTGCACAGTTGACTGAGGGATTAGTCTATGTCTAGGATAGGATGATTTTTCATGTTCATATCATATGCTTCCTATTGCTAGTTTGTTTTATATGTATTATTGTTTTGATTGTACATCTATTTATTTATTCTTTTGAAAAATCCAAAAAGATTTTTTTGGCACCTTTTATGGATAAGCATTTAAGATAGCCAAGTCGCAATTTCATTCCATTTCTTCATGTGACTTTTTGATAGAGATTTGAGACGCTACATCATTTCATCCATGTGCTTTACATTATTTGGAGTCTTTGAGATGTGATTAGTGATATATTTCTACATGTTTGACTCCTATCTCCTTTATTGCACACATGCTCGACTATATTTGATTGTTGTGCTTGACTATCACATATTGGCTAAAGTGTTTCCATCTCAATTCTGTCTATACAACGTACAATATGCAATAAAACTTGACAAGATTGGAATGCATGTAAAAACCGTTTTGGTGAGACTGTGTGATTATTTGAAAAATGGGGAAGGGTTGCGAAGGGTTGATTTAGCTTTTACGATTCTAATCCACCGTTAAAAAGGACCTAAAAATGGAGGAATTTTATTATTCGAGGTCCAAAGAGGTTAAAAGAGCCCGAAAAATTTATAGGCGATCAAAAGCAACACATGCCAAATATGGGCCATTAGATTTCACCATCAATTCTCCAAAGTTTGAGAATTTAGATTACCTCTGTTCAAAATATAAATCTGAGGGAGCTTAGTTGGATAATTAAACGGGTTTGCACTTCCTTGACAGTCTTGAAAAAGCATGAAATCGTTTTGGACGTTATTGGTGTAGAAATCACTTTGAGCTTTGATTTGTTGATTTGATTTAGTCAATGTCTCATATTTCCATTTTTTTACACCAAAGGAAGATTTTGAGTTCATTCATTAGGAGTATCCGATATTCATCTTTCAGATATGTCATGTTTGTATGCATTGATTTTCCTATCGAATTTAATCACACCCATTCTTTTACACAATCATCGACTTGGTTGTTTTGTGTTTGTTCATGGTGTGTTTTTGTTTGTTGTCTGAAAAACATGAAAAATTTCAAAAATAGTAGTTTATTCCTTGTGACACCCCGACTTTGTTTGTTAGATTTATTCTTCTCATTTTTTTATTTGGCGACATCATAAAAAGGGGGAGAAAGAATTATCATATTATGGGGGAGGTTTGAGTTCTTGAGATTTGATAATGTATGATTTCATCATATATTGGTATTTATGTTTATCTCATTTCAAACTCGATACGTCACTTGGTATTGGCTTTGTCTCATGTGTGTAGGTACTACCTTGATGATCTCTGAATTGCACACATTGATGAGGAAAGCCTTAAGATTTCTGAAGAGTTGAAGAACAAACGATGAAGTCTTATTCATTTGTACCTTTTCATTTTTGGGTTCACGGAAGGGTAGATTTGTATAAGAATTTTGATATTTGATAATTCGAATGTTTGTTTTTATGTATGTACCGGCATAGACATAGGGGGAGATTTGTAAGGACATTTTTGTCCATTATCAATTGTATATCGTACGCCGTTACACCATTGAAGATGTTCATGCCTGGATCATCATCAATGGATCCAAATATCAAAGAAAGCAAGGAATCAATGTTTTAGACAGTCGGACCGGTCCGCCTGTTTTAAAATGGAACCGGTCCGCCCCGGACCGATCCGCTCCTTTTGGAAAAGAAACTAGTTCGCCCCCAGACCGATCCGCCCTATACCCGGACCGATCCGCTTTGCTCAGAAACCAGTAGACCCCAGATCAAATGCGAACCAAAGAAGCTTCTTGAGAAAATGAACCGGTCCGACCTCGGACCGATCCGTATCCATACCGGATCAGTCCGCCTGGGATATATTCGAGCCGATCGTGCAGAGATTTTTCAGGCCCAGTATTTTCTTATTTAAACCAACTTCGGTGATGTATTTTGCAAGACTTTAATAGACGATTTTTGAGTCCAAAAAACTCTAAGTCTTCACCTCTGTGAGTCCCAAGACTCATGTTTTGATTCACACTAATTTCCAAACCCTTTTGAATCCGTTTGCAACCCAAGAACATAACCGTGTGTCTGTTAATACCCTTGTGGAGAAGACCGTCCTTCTTCTTCATTGCTGCCCTCCTGGAAAGGGAAACTTCCAGCCGCCGACTACAGATCCGACGCTTGCAGGTAATTCTGTGTCACTGTATTTTCATTGTAATCCGAGAAATTGTATGTTACAATATTATAATGAAAATAAATGGTTTTGGCCCCTTTGGGGGATTTTTCCTCAAATAGGTATGTTTGAATGCTCTTGCATGTTTCATCATCTTGTTCAATCACATATAGCTGCATGTTTAGGACTTAACTGATAAAACTGAGTTTAATTAAATAATATTTCTATTTGAACGCACGCGCACTCTTTCAACAAGAATTAGAAATATGTTATGGAGAAGAATTATTTGATTATGATATTTCTAACAATAATAAAATTTTATATGAAATAGAATCTGATTCGGAATCATCCGATGAAGAACTCGTATTTATGTATAATCCTGTAGAAGTACGAGGAAGTAATGAAGATGAGTTACAAACACTAACTCTTCGTGAAATAGTTGTTGAAGAATAACTTTTACCAATAAACAATTACAAGAAATAGATAATCAAATACAACTTATAACAAAGGAAGATGTCTATAAATTATCTAAATTCAAATTATTATCAACAAAAATATTTGAACTATTTTATGGAAACACTACTGTTGGGTCAACATATGATGAGGCAGCAGATATCAAACTTTTTAATTTAAAAAAATCAAAAGATGGAAGAAAAAAAATTCAAATATAAAATATATTCATGTTGGATTTATTCAAATATGTATTACTGCCTTATTTAGACAATGTATGAATACACCTGTAGCAATACTGGTCTTAGACAAAAGATTTAGTAATCCTATGAATGCTATAATTGGAGGAATCCAATCCAATTTAGTAAATGGAGTTATTTGGTTTAACATAAAACCAAATTTCTTTATATCTATTGATGATCCAAATATTTAAGATTCTGTTATTATAAAAATCTAAGCCAATGGAATAGGTATGAAAGATACCTCTAGGAATATGTCAATCCATTGAAAAACAAATCATGAATTGACAACTCTACCACAAACTAACACACGGAATGTGGATAGAAATATTATAGAAATATTTGAACCTAGACCATTTGATTCGGCAATGCAGCCAAGATTAATCAATTGGAGAGATTTGAAAGCACCAAAACAATGGATACTACCACCAAATAACAGAAGCACCACCTGAAAAACAACGAAACAACGTTGAATTACAAGTATCTGGAAATAATGTTTATTTTAAAAATAAACATTCAGACTGGAAAAAGAATTTTCTTGATAATTATTGGGAAACATTAAACGGAAAAAACCTTTTAAAAGGAGAGTCTAGTAATAGTAAACAACCTATTGCTATGAAAAATATACAGGTACCAATATTACCTGGCATTAATTATCTAAAAGAAGATAATATAAAATCTAGTCAAATTTATCACTTCCAACTAGGAAGAGAAGAAATTATTTTTTTCACCAAGCCATGGAAAGAAAAAATACACTTATGTATTATGATACTTTAATTTTGATGGATATAAACCATATAGTCTGTGCACCCTTATTGATACAGGAGAAATAATACGATCTTGTAGGCCTAATGCTTTACCACCAGAAAAGTGAATAAAGATGAAAATTCCTATTGCCGTAACTGGAATCAATGGAACAAAAAATTTCATTGATTTAAAATCTAAAAATGTAGCTATGTGGTTTAATGAAAAGAATTTCATTATTCCAAAAATCCTATGCTGAAATGCATGGAGATTTTATTTTAGGTAATAATTTTATTTCAGAATATTTACCTATAAATATTAATGAGGGAACAATCAGTTTAACTCTTAATAAAGAGCCGGTAGAAATACCTCTACTACAACAACATAAATATAGGTGTGAAAAAGACTTTCACCCTACTAAGAAAGGATATATGACCTCAATAGTTAATGTCCTTGAAGAAACACATTGGCTTTATACTATTTTAAAAGATAAGTTTAGTGAAAATCCACTAAAATTATTGGATAAAAGCCCAAGGTATTGTAATCTCAAATTAAGAGATCACAATATCATCATAAGAGTCAAATCAATGATCTATACTAAAAAGATGTAGATGAATTTGATAAAAAAATCAAAGACTTATTGAAAACAAATCTTATTGAAGAAATAATAGGCCCACATTCTAGCCCTGCTTTCATGGTAAGATAACACAGTGAAATCATAAGAGAAAAAACTAGAATGGTTATTTATTATAAAAGATTAAATGAACAATTAATCTTTGATGGATATTTTATTCCAAGAAAACATGTTTTAATTAATCAAACTAAAGGAAAAAAGTTCTTTAGTAAATTTGACTGTAAATTTGGTTTCTGGCAGTTAAACTAACTAATGAATCCAAACCATTGACAGCCTTTAACACCCTTAGAAGACATTATCGATGGAATATTATGCCTTTTGGACTAAACACAACTCCACAGTTATTTCAAATATGGATGGACAATATTTTTAAAGATCTTAAAGATTTTTGTGTTGTCTATATAGATGATATCCTTATTTTTTCAAACACAATGGAAGAACATAAACACCATCTAAAAGTCCTTTGTGAAAATTTCCAAAAACATGGAATTATCCTATCACCAAGAAAATTGATATTGAAAAAATAGAAATTAATTTTCTTGGTATAATCCTAAATCAAAATGGATTACAGTTACAAGATCATATAATTTTTAAAATAAGAGATTTTAATGAAGAAATTTTGGATAAAAAATAATTGCAAAGTTTCTTAGGAATCCTTAACTATGGAAGAAATTTCATACAAGGATTATCACAAAAAGAATTACCTCTTCTTGAAAAACTCAAGAAAGATGAAGTTTTTACATGGAGTAGAAATGATACTTTTGTTGTTAAAACAATAAAACAAGATATAATTACCAATTGTCGAGAAGTTTATTTTCCTAAAACGGGTGATAAATTAATACATGAAACTAATGTTTCAGATAATTGATGGGGATGTGTTCTCAAAGCAATTCCTGCAATATATTGGAATGAAACTACTTCCAATACTTTTGGTATCCGTGGTAAAAAATCCCCTAAACAAAAAAATTCAAAAACATGAATTAATATGCGGATATAATTCTGGAAAATTCAAACCAAACCAAACCAAACCAATTAAATTATATTATTTTTGAAAAGGAATTACTAGCAATAAAACTTGCTATTAAAAAATTCCATATTTTTCTAGCACATGAAGATTTTATTGTTAGAACAGACAATAAAGCAGTAAGAGACTTCCTTATAAATAAAAGAAATATTTTAGAAGGAAGAAGATTAAAATTGTATAATCAAATTGCCATTTACACCTTTGAAGTAGAACACTTAAAATGTACTAACAATTTTCTTGCAGATCACCTTAGCAGAAATTGTGAAGAAAACCACTAAATAAGTTAAATATTTGCGAAAACCCACTAAACAAGTGGAATATTTTCTTTTCAAGATGGGAGATAAATAACCTCAAGAAGTATAATGCGAATGGGTAACTATTTCTTAAAAGACAAAGACCACCCAAGAATCAACCTCAAATACACAATCTAAACCAGGATTTGTATATCTTATATTTAGTGGACGCTAACCAGGCATTTACCCCAATTGGTACCAATGTCATAACCAAATAAATAGTTATCCAGGTGAACGTAACAAAAAATACAACAATATCCAAGAAGCTATAACAGCATGGGAGAATTGGATGAAACAATTGGCACCCACCAATTTAGTTTACCAATTTTCAAGACTTCAGATAAAAGAAAGCATTCTAAACACTAAAGTATCTCATTTCTACAACCCAGGAATCCCCTATGAGTTGTATGAACTTTTGAATGAAGCCTGAAAATCTCATCTTTCAGAAAAGAAAAGAAAAAGATTTCAGAAAAAATCTGAGAACCCTCGCTAAAAAAATTGTTAAACAAACTGCAGTTCTAGATCAACTAAAATCTCTATGCCTTCGAGTTTTAAAATAATTAAACTATGAAAATGAAGATTTTTCTCTTAAAAAAATCAATACTTTTCTAGCAGTAGCAGAACTGTTGGAAAATGACTTTTCTGATAAAATTTTCAATACAATTCTAAGAATTTTTTTATTTGAAAAAGCAAAACAACTTCTTTCAAGACCATTATTCCAATTGAAAATCTTTCCAAAAATTGAGGATCAGGATCAGATGATAAAAAGTCTTTTAATCCAATTTGAAAATACTGTTAATCTTAGTGATGAAATGCCAAAAATACATTTTTTCACTAAAGATAGTTATGGTTCTAGTTAGGATATTGAACCAATTGAATGGGGATTAGTAAATAAACTAATTTTCCCAAATATTTTTTTAGAAAACTTTAAAAAATTGCCCATGATGATCAAAACCATGATTACTCATGTATTATCCGGAGGAAAGAACAAATATACCCGTTATTTGTCGTTACATATTACCAGTACTATTGGATGGAGGGTTAGAGAAATATTCTTTCAGCCCTACCAAATTTGGCCTCTCAGAAACACTGAGAATTACGAATGGGATGAAATCGACCAAAACTGGTATGACGATCAGCCATTGAAGCACTTGGACACAGAATGTTATTGGTCAAAAAACCTGATCAATATTTCTAATTTGGCATCATATTTTCATCAAAAAAATTACATTAAATTTATGGTGACGGATGGAAGAAGACTGTTTGTCACAGACCTTCCCATAAATTATGCCACAACGCTTGAACAACGAGCAGTAGTTAAGGAATTTCTAAATAATTTGAGAAACAAAAACAATTTAGATGTTCCTTATGAATTACTAAGCAACGCAGAGGAATATGAGTTAGCCCAACTTCATCCTCAAAATCAAAGCCCAATGGATAGCATGTCCTTTGACTCTGTTGCATAAGCCAATATTGCCAATGCAATGGATGGGTAAAAATCAGACCACAATGACTGACTGCACATCAATCCAGTACACGATACGTGGCCCCCCAAGAAAGAAACGTTAAACGGACGAATCTTTCTTTATTAAAGATAACTTTAATAAAGTTTTCTTTAATAAAGTAAATAGTAATTCACTATTTGCTTTTTACTATTTGTTTTTTTTAAGAAACGACGAATAAACATCGCCTTCTATTTCTTCCTTTGTTATCTTTTGATTTCTTCAATTTAAGAAATCTTTGGCGTCCGTAGTCTATAAAAAAGGATCTCCTTCATTGTAAATCATCTCTTTCTCTCTCTCTTGTAATATTCCTCTCCCACAAAACCCTTTCATTATAATATAAAGCCTTTACTTTTCGCACTTTTGTATATGACATACTGTTTGTATGCACATCTCTTTCGTAATCAGAGTGAATTAAATAGTGTCATAAAAACATACAATTTTGAAAATCCTTTAAGTTTTCATAAAACCCATATACCTATTATTGTTTCAAAGCCCATATTTTTGTTTGCCATTAAAGCTACTGTAGTTGGCAATAGGCGTAAGGAAAACTGGTTTTAGGCACCGGAAACAAAATATAATAGGAGGTCTTAGGTGCCAATAAAATCTAAAATGGAAGATCAAAATAATAATGTTTCATTATAAGGTCTTAGGTACCAATGAAATCAGAAATGGATGATCAAAATAATAATGTTTCATCTATATTATTTTTTTTCCTCAAATTATTTAGAAACTCCTTAATAGTTGCTCGTTGTTCAAGCATTGTGGCATAATTTATGGGAAAGTCTGTGACAAACAGTCTTCTTCCATCCGTCACCATAAATTTAATGCCATTTTCCCGATGAAAATATGATGCAAATTTAGAAATATTGATCAGGTTTTTTTACCAATAAAGTTATGTGTCCAAGTGCTCCAATGGTTGATCATCATACCAGTTCTTCATCAGATTCTATTTCATATAAATTTTCATTATTATTAGAAATATCAAAATAAGATAATTCTTCTCCATAACATATTTCTAATTCTTGTTCTTCAATAAATTTCGTTATCATCTTTTTATTTTTAACCCAAGAGTACAAAATACTCAAGGGAATTTTGTCTCTAATATCCAAAGGGGGAGATTGAGAACACACTATAGATTGACTCACTTGAGTCTGCATATATAGGAGTTCCAACTAGTTTGAATATATAGACAAAATATGTTAGTATAGTTTGAGAACTCCATCTCCTCAAAGGTATATGCCACAAGAAGAAATTCAGTCCAAGAGAATCTTTTAAGGGAAGTAAATTTTAAACCTCAAACCAAAAATAGGACACTTGCACTGCATCCTACATATTATATATGTGCTTGAATGGTTTATCATCACTTGAAATCATTTTAAAATCAATTTATTGCCAAACAAATCATTTTATATAATGTTTAACAGTTTTTAAATGATTTTTGAATTAATTAAAAATTGGTTTTAAAAGTTTTGTGGGTTAAATTGGAATTTTAGAAATTTGTATTCTTTGCTGATTGTTTGCTTGGGTAGAATTCGAAAGCGCTAAAGACTTTGAGGTGTGCTTTGTAATTAGTTTCATACGCGCGTCTCAGCTTAATCCTGTGCGTACACGTGTTGGTTTCTAAGCGGCTAGATTTGTGTTTTCTTATACTCACATTTTGCATATTCAATATCAGCCCTTGGATTGTATTAATCAACGTACTGCATACGATCGTTTTCAATCCTTGTGATCCCAGGCTTACCCAATCATTGACTTTATAACCTACCGCCTGAGTTAAACCGTTGGATCAAAGTCAAACCAGTTAGACTTGATCTCAACCATTAGATTGAGGTTGATGTTCTCGATCCTTCTTCGCTCAGTATAAAAGGAGACCAAGCCTCAGCATTTTGAGACTTTTGCCATTTCGTTAAACCTGAGAGAGAAGAGAGAGAGAAGGGAGAAGAGAGAAGAAGAGAGAGAGAGAGAGAGAGAGAGAGAGAACCCTAGTTTCTTCGTAGATCCAAACCTCTGTGAGATTTCTCCCTAACCAAACACCAAAACCTAAAAGTCCCATACATAAAAAAACCCACCTTTTGAGAGTTAGATCTTTATAGGGTTTCTGTGTTGTTGGTTTTGTGTTCTTAATTTAAAGACCTTTTTAAAATACGTTGATTCTCTCAGAACTCATATATAAGGAAGAGTTAAGTTTCATTATTGAAACTGAGTCTTTCTAAAAGAGAACATCTCACGTATATTTTCTGTTTTCTTTTTAGATCTGTTTTCTTAGATCTATTTTGTTTCAACAAGTTTTTGAAATAAAAGACTTCTATTTTTAAAAAAAAGATTTCAGATCGAGTGAGTTGTGTGTTTCTGAGTTTTATTTCATACTTTATGAAATACTAGTGTTCAAAAATAAAAGAAGCACCAAATAACTCGTACTAAAGTTTTTAGGAGTATAGATCTAAAAATAAGTTTTATATATCAAAACTTGTTGAACCAATCCTTGCATGTTAAGTCTGAATCTGATTTGTTAAAGTAGACTTCTAGTCTAGTTGGATCTGCAATTGGAGGTTTACAATTTCAAAAATATTTTCAAAATCCAGAAATTATATAAGACCGTGAACCGTCTTCCGAGCAAGGTATCCTTGAGATCTTTGGTTATATTAAAGATCAAGAAGTCTTTGCTTGAGAAATCAAGATTCAAAAATAACTTTCATATTAGAACTATTGTAATTTGTTAGTAAAGTTTGTACAAATCTTGAGAGGTTGAGTTGCATGTTTGCATGTAGTAACACATCACAAACACTATCTCACATGGACACTTAGACACTGTAATTCTATTTGAGAATCTTGTACTTGAAAGAGTTACTGGAATCTTAATCCAAAGAGAAGGAAATCAAGAAAAAGACAAAGAAGAAGCAAGAAAGGACCAAGTTCCAAGTTAGAATACCGTTGGAGTGGAGAATCTCATGTAGGTACATTCTAAACTTCGGTTAGGATCTTTATGGTTTGCTTAAGTGTTGTAACCTGATTTTTATTCTAGTGGATTTTTTGTTTTTCTCTGTAGAGGGGGTCGTGGATGCTTACCTTGTTTAAGGGTTTTACCACGTTCAAAATTTTTGTGTCTATTTCTGTGAATGTTCTTAATTTTTATTGTGATTGGGACTGCATGGTAAAGATAGTAGATGTTTCTTAAAAAATAAACTTAAGGTAATCAACTATCGAATTTAATTCATACATTCAGAAAAATATTTTATAACACATATTGTCTTTTTTGAAAAGAGTTTTACCTAATAAGTTTGTTTGGAGTTTACTCAACTTATAACTATTTGTTATTAATCTAGTAAACAAAAGGCTTTTAGTATTAAGGCTGTTTTTCAACTGGTATCAGAGCAGGAACACCTTTTGTGATCCTGAAACTTGAGAAATTGTTTTCGAAATTTATTTTTGAAAATCTCTAAGTGTATAAGAAAAATTTGAGAAGTTAGGTATACCACCACTCTTTGATGGAAACAATTTTTCGTACTGGAAAGTGCGAATGACTTCTTTCATTTAAGAAACCTGGGTGATGAAGTCTAGAAAATGATTGAAACAGGGTATGAACATCCTACTAAACCTACCTCTGCTACTGATCCAACAAAGATTAAGAAACTTCTCAGTGAATTTACTAAGGAAGAGAAAAAATTGTCTCTTGATATTAACAAAGGAAAGAATGACATCTTTATGTCCATAAATGAACATGAATTCAAAAGAATATCCATTTGTTCTACTTTTAAAGACGCATAGGACACTTTAGTCATTGCTCACGAGGGTGATGAACGTGTCAAAGCTAGAAAAAATCAAATGCTTATTCAGTAATACAACACCCTGATTATGAATGACAATGAATCCTTTGACGATTTCTACATAAGGTTAACTGATATTTTTACAAAACTTCATGCAAATGGTATAACCTACAGTAAAAAAGAAATTGTGTCAAAGATCCTTAGGTCATTGCGATCTAAATTTGACAATAAAAGATATGTTATTGAGGAAATGAATGAACCTAATATGACTCCTGACCTACTTAGCAGTAAACTTAGGACAATTGAATTGGAATTGGACTTTAAAAAATAATTGACCAGACAGACCAATAGAGCCTCTAGTTACAAATATGGTGTTTTCATCCAGATTACCGGTGACTAAATTGAACCCTATATATTTTGACATTGATTGTCTTGAAAACTGTGATTTAGAAAACCTTGACAATGAAATAGCTCTTATGAGCAAGCATTTCAAAAAGATTTTTAAATTCAGAAATGTTGTAGCCTCTAAATAAAGCAAATCAAATTATCAAGGTAATCAATCGCACAGACCTCATGATAGAGACAATACCAAACACACTTATGGCAATAGCAGGAACTATGACCCCAATAGACCTAAACCTGATATAAGAGATGTTAAATATCACTGTTGTGGGAAACTAGGTCACTATGTTAGTAAATGTCCATCTAGTTTTAATAATAACAATAACGCCAATATGTGTAAGACATGGGATGACTCTAGTGATTTTGATGAGGATGAAACTAAGTCAACCCAGATGAATGAGAACTGCATGTCTTTCTTTACTAAGATAATATATAATGATGATGCATGCTTGTCTGTTCATGAACCTACTATGCCTGTTGATGTTGCTAATGATATTGATGCTAATTCTATTCCTATTACTGCTGAAAGATTGTGTGTGAGTCAAAGTGAGAATGTTGATGATGAATTGAACGTGTGTGTGAGTAAAGAACCTATCCAAATAATAAGGGGACAATTCACACGATGCTCATCGTGAGTCTGATGATGACCTGCCTGATTTACATGAATTATATACTAAAATGGTAAAGAAGAGTGCTCGCCTAGAAAAAATGATAAAAAACTTAAGTGAGCGTATCGAATTGTTTAACCAAACCATTAGGAAGAACACTGAAGATTATACTGCCCAATGTGTTGCTCATGAGACTGAGATTGGGAATTATAACTTGAAAATAAACTCTTTGATTCAAAAGAACCATGAATTTGAACAAAAATACAAGGCAACCCTTATTGAACTAAAAGAGTCAAAGCAAAAGGTTTCAAATGTTTTTAAAAAGTATCAACATTTTGAAACTCAAACCAAGACTTATGAAAAATTTATTACTGGAAGTAAATTTGACTCTAAAGATAAGTCTGGCCTAGGTTTTGGAGAGATAGTGCACACAAGTAAGACCAAAGTTTCTCCTGAAAATGTTACTTTTGTAAAATAAGGCCAAACTTCTCAAAGTGTTCAAAAAGGTGAACCTAGTCTCAATGTCTCTCAAACAACAAATAGTCAGTACAATCAACAGTTGAAACCAAACCACCAAACCAAATATGTTTGTTCTTTTGCCAGAGACCAAAAAAAGAAACCTAAATCTAGTAATGAATGGACTACTGTACCCAATAGATCCAAGCCTATTTTCAAAGACTTTCGTAAGAAAGTCAAGTCCTATACCCCAACAGTATTGTTCCTATTGCGATATCTTTGGATATACTCTAGATGAATGTTTCCAGAAAAGGACATACACTCCTGCCTACCAGAAATTTAACTATTCTAGGAAATCCAGAAATACTTATATACTTCCTAAATAGGCCACAATTAACTCTAACTCTAAAAAGAAAAAGGGAGGGTCCAAGACTAAGAAGAAATCATTTAGAAAGACCTCCTTTTCAAAGTCAAAAGGCAACAAAAATTTGAAAACTAAACCTATTTGGATTAGAAACGATGATTTACTACCCCAGCTCAAGTGAAACATTGTCATTTATGCTTTAAAGGCACAAAGCACTTTAACTAGATGGTCTTTAGACTCCGAATATTCTAAATATATGATCGGGGATGAAATAAAATTGAAAAACAAGACAGACTTCCTTGGAGGTAGTGTCATGTTTGGAGATGGTGGTACTTCTCAGATCATAGGTAAGGAAACATTGAGTGAGCAAGGGCTTCCTGAACTAAATGATATTTTATTAGTTAAAGGCCTTAAAGCCAATCTCTTAAGTATATCACAATTTTGTGACTCCAATCACTCTGTTACCTTTTCTAAAAATAATTGCAAAACTATAGATGAAAAGGGCAATTGTATTTTGACAGGAAATAGAACCCCGAAAAACTGTTACACAGTTTTTCCTAATTCTGAGTCTTATAAAATTGATAGATTAGAGGATTCTAATCTTTGGCACAATAGATTGGGACACACAAACTATGATAACCTTAGAAGATTGAGTTCCCAAGAGATAGTTAGAGGCTTATCAAAAATTAAAAATTCTTTTAATCATGTATGTGGACCTTGTCAGGAAGGAAAAATAAGTAAATCCCCACATAAGAAAGTTAAAGATGTCCTCACCACTAAGCCCCTAGAACTTATCCACATGGACCTCATGGGTCCCTCTAGAACTGTTAGTTTATGTGGAAACTCATATATCCTATTCATAGTAGACTACTATAAGAGATATACATGGGTAACTTTTATGAAGAATAAATCATAAACCTTTAATGAATTCTTAAGAATCCTCCTGAAAATTGAGAATGAGAAGGATAACCAAGTATGTCGTATTAGGAGTGATTGAGGTGGCGACTTTAAGGATTCTGGAATTTCTGAATATTGTGTAGCTAATGGCTATAAACATGAGTTTAACTCTTTCAAAACCCCACAACAGAATGGTATAGTTGAACTTAAGAATAGGACTTTGCAAGAAATGGCTAGGGTTATGTTACATTCTAAGAATCTCCCTAGAAATTTTTGGGTAGAAGCTGTCCAAACTGCGTGTCATATTATCAATCGTATCTACCTCAGAAAAAATTCTAAAGAAACATCTCATGAGTTAAGGTTCCACAAAAAGCCTAATCTGAAATATTTGAAAACCTTCGGTAGTAGCTGCTATATCTACAAAGATAGAGAGCATTTTTCAAAATTTGATACCCGGGGAGAAAAGGGAATTTTTCTTGGCTATTCCCAAAATAGTAGGGCTTTGTGTGTTTTCAATAATAGAACCAAAACTATTATGAAATCAATTAATTTAATTATAGATGACACAAGTGTTAGGAGTAGTGACAGTCAATCAGCAACATTTGATGAGGACAATCCTGTTTCCTTGATCCTCAAGATGATACTGTTTCACTGCCACCTGAGGATCCCTCTGTACCCACCTGGGTTTCTAAATATCATCCCATTGAATCCATTTTTGGTAACCCTTTGGATCAGTTCGAACTAGATCCCAAATTCGACAAGTGGCACAATATTCTTATTTTGTTTCCCTTGAGAAACTTAAAAATGTTAATGATGCCTTTAATGACTCATTTTGGACGAATGCTATACAAGAAGAGCTAATCCAATTTAAGAGTCACGATGTTTGGAATTTTGTTCCTAGACGTAAAGATTCGAAGGTTATTGGCACAAGATGGATTTTTAAAAATAAAACTGATGAAAATGGGGAGGTCATTAGAAATAAGGCTAGGTTGGTTGCACAAGGCTACTCTCAGATTGAGGGAATTGTCTTTGACGAAACCTTTGCACCTGTTACTCATATAGAATCAGTTCTTCTCCTTCTAGAAATTTTGTGTTATATGTAGTTCAAATTATTCCAAATGGATTTTAAATCCTCTTTTCTAAATGGAATTTTGTCTAAAGAAGTTTATGTAGAACAACCTAAAGAATTTGTTGATCTTGTACACCCGGACCACGTCTTTAAGCTTAAGAAAGCTTTATACGGTTTGAAATAAGCTCCTAGAGCTTGGTATGAGAGATTATCGACCTTCTTAGTGTCTCATAATTTTTTCCGCGGCGAAAATGATCAAACATTATTTGTTAGAAAAGAAAATCAACATGTCTTAATCGCGCAAGTATATGTGGACGATATTATTTTCGGGTCCACCTGTCCTAAACAAGTAACGAAGTTTTCTGATATCATGCATACCGAATTTCAGATGTCTCTAATGGGTGAACTACAATATTTTTTGGGTTTATAAGTAAAACAATGCAGTGATGGTCTTTTTATATCTCAATCCAAGTATGCTGCAGACTTAGTTAGAAAATTTGGCTTAGATAATGCTAAACCTTCTAGAACCCCCATGAGTACTTTAACTAAACTATCCAAGGATGATAATGGGAAAAATGTAGATCCCACTCTTTATAGAAGTATGATAGGGAGTTTGTTGTATCTTACCACATCTCGACTTGATATATCTTTTGCCCTGTGTATCTGTGCTAGATATCAAAGTAACCCCAAATAATCTCACTTATTAAGTGTAAAAAGGATTATTAAATATGTTAAGGGTACTCTCAAACTTGGTATTTGGTACACAAAAGATACAACTAGTTCTATTGTTGGATATACCGATGCCGATTGGGTCGGTTGTTCTGATGACAGTAAGAGCACTTCTGGTGCTTGCTACTATGTAGGCAATAATCTTGTTGGGTAGTCCTGTAAGAAACAGCATTGCATTTCATTATCTAGTGCTGAATCAGAATATATAGCAGCTGGTAGTTGTTGTGCTCTATGGATTAGGCAAATGTTTAGTGATTATGGTCTCACAGAAAAATAATTAACCATGTTTTGTGATAATCAAAGTGCTATTAATATTTCTAAAAATCCTATTTTGCACTCAGGAACTAAGCATATTAAGTTTAGACATCACTTTATTCGTGACCTTGTCGAATCCAAAGACCTCCTTATTGAATATCTTAACAATAAAAAATAGCTTGCAGATTTCTTTACAAAACCATTACATAACATTCGTTTTGAGTATTTGCGTACTGCTATAGGCATGATTATTCTCAATTAATCTCTATATTTTTTTTTATCTATACCCCATGTATATTTAAGAAAAATTGGGGGAGAACATCTTGAGTATTGCTTAGCATTTTTACCATTTATTCCTATTCTTCCTCAACTAATATGCCAATTTTAGTGATTATCATTTTACGGGCATTTCAGACATTTCAGCCCTTTATACATCTTATTTATACTTTGTAGGGTATTGCTTTGTATGTAGTTGAGTAATGTATATTTTTTTCTTATTTTCGATTCTAGGATGGGAAAGGGTAGTTAGAATTTTTGTATAGGACACATGGGATTTCTTTTTATTTTTGACCCAAGAGTACGGAATACTCAAGGGAATTTTGTCTCTAATATCCAAAGGGGGAGATTGAGAACACACTATATATTGACTCACTTTAGTCAGCATATATAGGAGTTCTAACTAGTTTGGATATATAGACAAAATAGGCTAGTATAGTTTGAGAACTCCATCTCCTCAAAGGTACATCCTACAAGAAAAAATTCAGTCCAAGAGAATCTTCAAAGGGAAGTAAATTCTAAACCTCAAACCACAAATAGGACACTTGCACTGCATCCTACATATTATATATGTTCTTGAATGGTTTATAATCACTTGAAATCATTTTAAAATCAGTTTATGGCCAAACAAATCGTTTTATATAATGTTAAATATTTTTTAAATGATTTTTGGATTAATTAAAAATTGGTTTTAAAAGTTTGTGGGTTAAATTGGAATTTCAGAAATTTGTATTCTTTGCTGAATATTTACTTGGGTAGAATCCGAAAGCGCTAGATACTTGGGGTGTGCTGTGTAATTAATTTCAAACGTGCATCTCAGCTTAATCTTGTGCGTACACGTGTTGGTTTCGAAGCGGCTGGATTTGTGTTTTCTTATACTCACATTTTGCATATTCAATCTCTGCCCTTGGATTGTTTTAATCAACGTACTGCATGCGATCATTTTTAATCCTTGTGATCCCAGGCTTACCCAATCAGTGACCTTATAACCCATCGCCTGAGTTAAACCATTGGATCAAAGTCAAACCAGTTAGACTTGATCTCAGTCGTTGGATTGAGGTTGATGTTCTCGATCCTTCTTCGCTCAGTATAAATGGAGACCAAGCCTCAGCATTTTGAGACTTTTGCCATTTCTTTAAACCTGAGAGAAAAGAGAGAGTAGAGAGAAGAGAGAGAAGGGAGAAGAAAAAAAATATGAAACCCTAGTTTCTTCGTAGATCCAAACCTCTTTAAGATTTCTCCCTAACCAAACACCAAAACCTAAAAATCCCATACATCAGAAAACCCACCTTTTGAGAATCAGATCTTTATAGGGTTTCTGTGTTGTTGGTTTTGTGTTCTTCGTTTGAAGAACTTTTCAAAATACATTGATTCTCTCAGAACTCATCTCTAAGGAATAGTTAAGTTTCATTATTGAAACTGAGTCTTTCTAAAAGAGAACATCTCACGTATATTTTCTATTTTCTTTTTAGATTTGTTTTCTTTTCTTAGATCTATTTTGTTTCAACACGTTTTTGAAATAAAAGACTTCTGTTTTCAAAAATAAGATTTCAGATCTAGTGAGTTGTGTGTTTCTGAGTTTTATTTCATATTTTATGAAATACTAGTGTTCAAAATTAAAAGAAGCACCAAAGAACTCGTACTAAAGTTTTTAGGAGTACAGATCTGAAAATAAGTTTTATATATCAAAACTTGTTGAACCAATCCTTGCATGTTAAGTCTGAATCTGATTTGTTAAAGTAGACTTCTAGTCTAGTTGGATTTGTAATTAGAGGTTTATAATTTCAAAAATATTTTCAAAATCCAGAAATTATATAAGACCTTGAACCGTCTTCCGAGCAAGGTATCCTTGAGATCTATGGTTATATTAAAGTTCAAGAAGTTTTTACTTGAGAAATCAAGATTCAGAAATAACTTTCATATTATATCTATTGTAATTTTTTAGGAAAGTTTGTATAAATCTTGAGAGGGTGAGTTACATGTTTGCATGTAGTAACACATCACAAACACTATCTCATACGAACACTTAAACATTGTAGTTATATTTAAGAATATTGTACTTGAAAGAGTTGCTGAAATTTTAATCCAAAGATAAGGTAATCAAGGAAAAGACAAAGAAGCAGCAAGAAAAGATCAAGTTCTAGGTTAGAATACCTTTGGAGTGGAGAATCTGGTTTAGGTACATTCTGAACTTAGTTTAGGATCTTTGTGGTTTGCTTATGTGTTGTAACTTGATTTTTATTTTAGTGGATTTTTTGTTTTGCTCCGTAGAGGGGGCCGTGGATGTTTTCTTGTTTAAGGGTTTTACCACATTAAAAATTCCAGTGTCTATTTCTGTGAATGTTCTTAATTTTTATTGTGATTGGAACTGCATGGTAAAGAGATGTTTATTAAAAACTAAACTTAAGGTAATCAACTATCGAATTTAATCCATATATTCAGAAAAAGATTTTACAACACATCTTGTGTTTTTCGAAAAGAGTTTTGACCAATAAGTTTGTTTGGAGTTTACTCAACTTATAACTATTTGTTATTAATCTAGTAAACAAAAGGCATTTAGTATTAAGGTTGTTTTTCCTAAAGTAGTACTTATCTTAGTAATATCATTTTCTGATTTTTTTTTTATCAATATGTAAGCTATGATTATACATGGACTCATCTTTTTGTAGCCATAAATGACATCGACTCAATCCATCAACACATCAAAGTAAATAATTATTCCCACACTAATAACATCTAAAACTATGTAATGATTTTTCATGATGATGTCAGGACGTGCACACCCATTTTTCATTACTTTCCATCCAAACTCCCTCATAAATAATAATCATTTATATTTTTTTGAGGCGGTCTAAACTAAATGGACCCTTTTTGGCGTATTAATCTTTCTATTGCCTTTTAACTTTTTTGGGCTCTTTTCAAATGGTGGCTTTCACAACGAGTTAATTTTTTACTCTCGCGGCCCTTTCCCATGGACACTCATCATATTTTGTTATAATTAAATCCTCATGGTAAACGGTTCTTACATGCACTACTTTCATTGTCAAGTTTTATATCATGTGGTTCATTTTAAAGAAAGAATTGAGATTACAACACTCCAACCAATATACAAATAGACAAGTACAATAATCAAACAAATCAGTGAATGTGTGCATTAAAGGAACTCATGAGTCAAACATGTAGGTAGTAATAACTAATCACATCTCAACGACTCCAAATATTGTAAAGCACATAAATGAAATGATGATGCATATCAAAACACTATCAAATAATCACATGGATATGGAATGAAATTGTGACTCAGTCATCTTAAATATCCATTCATATACGATGTAAAACAAAATACAAAACTCTTTTTGTCTTTTCCAAAAAAATTATCAAAATAAATTTTTTTTTGGCTTTTTCAAAATTTTCTAAAAAAAATGAAAATGTTTTTGTATTTTCCAAAAATTTTCAAAAGAAAAAATCTAGTACAAAAAATGATACATACTAGCAATAGACAAAAAAATCAACATGCAAATTGTCCTATGCTAGCAAACAAGTTTAAACCTTAATCGTTAAGTGTGGTGGAGTTTTTCAAGCGTGGTGACATTCTATAAAAAACAACCATCAAATTATGTGAAGTCTTGACTAAAAACTTTACCTGCTTCCTAATATGTGCAAACTCTCTCGTGTAATCATCCGGAGGGTTAGGCATGTGTGTGAACACGTGTACTAGCAAAATGTGACACACAACCCAACTTAAACAAAACTCCCTAAGATTTCCTCTCTTCTCGCAGTGTGTGCAATCATAAATAGGCCTAGGTACACCTCTTTCAAAACATCTCCTACGCACTGTCCTATCAGGTACGGGACGCCTAGATGTGTTGGGTTGAGAGCCATATGGATCTATCGCTAACTCGGGAACTGGCTCAGGTGCAACATGTGAAGTAGACTCACCGTCATGATCTATTCCTCGTCTCTCAACATCACCCAAAATGGGATTGAGAACCATCTTTCCAACATTATTAGATGCATTCTCTAAAGGGACTTTGACCTCACAGGCACGTTCGAGATCACTCTTGAGTTGGGATAAAGGTGTCGTCAGACTAGACACCATGTTGGTCAAATCATTATTTTCCCGATCTAAGGAAATCAACTATTCACTCAAAGAAACCTTCACCTTCTCGAGTTGGCTTGCTTTCACCTTAAATACCCTCAAACTCTCTACCTCTCTCTCTCCAAATATCTCACCCTAAGACCTAACTCCTTATTTAATTTTTTAGTCTTTAAGGTCTCGGCGTACAAATCTCTAAACACAATTTGGAGCCCACTTCCACACTCACTATCACCCTCACTCAAAATAGTCAAACTATTATCCTCCTCGGGGGTCTCACGTACACAAGTATCATCACCATCGTGGGACAAACTAGGTGTGCTCACGTGGCTAATTAAAAAGGCGATAATTTTTCATGTGAAGACTCATCCCCAGAATCTTTCACCTATTCCTCACTATCGCTAAGAGTGGTTGGCATCGAAATTCTCTTTCCCTTTCTCCTTAGCCTAGTGGGACACTCAAAAGCTCTATGCCCCCTACCCTCACACTCAAACACTTTTCTTCTTCCTCTTTCTCTCCTTCTTTCTCACCTCACTCTTTAGCCTCATTTTTATTTTTTCTTAAAAATCTTTTATTGAAAGAATTTGGTTTTGAAAACTTGAGAAACTTTTTAAAAAGCTTTGCAAGCATGGACATCAAAACCAACCTCACCCTCAGAGTCGGACTCACAAACTTTCACTTTCTTTTTCTTCTCTCTCGTGGACACTTACTCTCCCTTCCTAGACTGGACTCTATGTGTCATCCCTCTATCCTTAGGCTTGACAGTGTCAGAAAATATATCAATTTAATATGTATGGAGGTCTCCTACCAGCTCTTCGAATTTTAAATTTCCCAAATCACCTAAGGTATTCAAAGAAGTCACTTTTGGGATAAAAAGTTTAGGCAGCGATCTTAAAAAAAAATTAACCACTTGTGCATCAGGTATGGGCTCACCAAGATTGAAACTAGTGTTGACAATGCCAGATAAACGTGCATAAAAATCATCAAAACACTCAGATTCAAGCATGGTAATTGTTTCAAATTGAGTAGTTAAATTTTGAGTTTTAGACTATTTGACCGCATTTGTGCCTTCGTGGGTAAGTTGTAAAATATCCCACTCTTCTTTTGTCGTGGTGCACGTCATAATACGTCGAAATTCCTCAGGAGTGACGGCACCAGAAATTGCACTCAGTTCACCTGAATTAAAAGTGCTCCATTTAAATTCATCCTTAGTCCACGTAATCACAGATTTTGAATAAGTAATGATATCTACAGTGATAGTGGGAGGCGCCCACCCACTTTCATAAACTACCCAAATGCGCTCATCAATGGCCTTTAAGTTTGATTTCATACGTGCTTTTCAGTAGGCATAATTATACCCATAAAAATTGGGCAACTAATTATATAAATGCTCCACTGGAAAAATTGTGATTTTTCATAAAAAAATATTTTTAAAAAAAAATTAATATCACACAATTTTTGCGAAAATAGGAATACACAATAAATTAGTGTAACCTGCTCTGATACCAATTTGAGAATGCGTGTGTGTGATACAGATTAAACCGAATTCGTAAATTTCCAAGTTAACCTTATTTAATCGGTGTCAATTTTTAAACCAAATTAATTCAGCCCCCAACATGCAACTACATGTGGATAAATTAAACCAACATAAATAATTACTGACACACAGATTTCAGGAAAAAAACATTTTGGATAAAACCTTTATTTCACTATAATACCTCCAATGATTACAATGAAATCTGTAATGGATTAACCTCAGAAAACCCACATAGGCCGCAACCTAAATCAACAATGGAATTCTGTAACAACTCCACGCGAATCGTAGTTCAGTCATCCCAGGAGCATCCACGAGTACTCCCTATTGACGCGTAGTCAGTCATCCCATTACCTCCCTCAAGTGGCACCTAGATCAGCAGTAGAGATGGCCCTCCACAAAGATAAAGTTCAACAAGGTTGAATCTAGGGTTCCCAAATGATTCACAAAAGTAATTGTGATGTTTAGTGTGAATGAAAAAGGTGTTTGGGGACTTAAAAATATGAAGACTTCAAGTATTAGGACTCTAAAAACGTTCTCCCAGAGTCTTGAACAAATGGACCACCGAAATAGGTATTTATAGAATCTTAAAAGATTTGAGGCGGTGAAAAAAATTGATTTCGACAAAGCAAACCGGTCCGATAAAAAACCACAGGTTCGGTTTGGTCAAAACAGTAAGTGGGACCGATTCGACTAAAATGGTATCGGTTCGGTTTGTTCCTGCCCTAAAAAATTTCTTTTCTTCAAAAACTCATTTTGATAAATTTTTAGAAAATTATCTCAACACTTTTAAATGAAACATTTAAAGAACTTTAAACTCAACCTTACCAAACTCAATCTCGCGGAGGCTTGAATGTTGAAAAACTTTGATATGAGGGTTCGTCTCGATGTTTGAATGATCTAGAATATTTCTTCCACAATTGTAGCGGTATACGTCATACTCAATTGTGAACGGACAATGTAAAATAATATCCTTACATCTATTTTGTGCAAATTTTACTAAATTTATTTTATTTTATTTGTTTTCAGATCAGCATGGCTGAGGTCCCTTCATCGACGGGGTCTGTTGTGAGTTCTGGGGTAGAGAATCCCCAGGTATTTCTTTTGTATGTATTAGTTCCTTACGGTCAAGATGCTTCTTTTTTACTTTCATTCTTCAGAAACTCTCCAAGTATATCTAATACACTTATAGTTTCGATCCCTTTATCTGTGGGATTTATATATTGGTTCTCAGGTTAGTACTGTGCCGACCTATGTATATGTGGCTCCTTTATCTATATTTCCGTAGGAGGTGCCTCTGGTAATATTTTTATACTAGATTCTTTCTATGTTGCATGTTCTGTACAATTATTTTTCTAACCCTTACCTACTTCCTTGCTTCTAAGGTTAGTGCTGCAACTGTTCCTATTTCCGCGGAATATTTGGTTAGCTCCTCCAGAGAAACTATTATGGTAAGTACTTAACTGCTTATACCTTGAGACTTGCTTTTTCTATGCAAATGTTTGCTAATACCCACCTATTTTTTTATTTTCAGGTTAGCATAGCTAGTGCTCCGATAACTGTGGGTTTGTTGCAGGGGGAACCTATGAGTTAGGGATTATACTGCCATATATATCCTTTTCTTCCTTCTGCCTTTCATTTTTTCTTGCTTTTACTATGCAAGTATTTGCTAATGCCTACTTGTTTCTTTATTTTTAGGTTAGCATAGTTAGTGCTCCAATAGTTGTGGAGCATCTACAGGGGAAGTTGTGAGTCAGGTATTATACTTCCATACCCTTTTTCACCTTTCTGCCTTCCTTTTCTTCTTTATCTTATTGTGAAAGTATTTGCTAATGCATGTCTGTTTCTTTATTTTCAGGTTAGCATAGCTAGTACTCCGATAGCTGTGGAGCATCTGCAGGGGGCAACTATGAGTCGGGTATTATACCGTCATACCCTTTTTTCCTATCTGCCTTCCTTTTGCTCTTGCTTTTATTGCTCAAGTATGCTCATATTCACTTACCTATTTCATCGTTTTCAGGTTAGCGAGGTGGCCATTCCTGATTCTGCAGAACGAGCGGAGAGTGCTATACTGCGCACTCCTCGAGTATTTAATTGTTATACCCGAGTGACTTTTAAGAATGATTTTCGTGTTCTTTTTATTTCTATCTTTTATGAAAAGCAATAAGCTAATATTTCTTTTATTTTTTATTTTTTATTTTTTTACTTCGCTAGTCTCGCACTCCACATCTCGTGGGTCCTTCTCATTTAGGTGGCAGCATACTCACCCCTCTGAGATTAGGAGTAAGCTTTCTATTATAGTGCCTTAAGGAATCTAAGTATAATTATCCTTTGGTTTCTTTGTTCCCTTGACTTAGCACATCTGTGCTATCTTTTTTCCATGATCCTTCTAGCCAGTCTGCTGGGGCAGTCGAGGGGGGAGGCCAGATCTCCTAGCCACTTCATCAGCTATGGGTGTTGACTCTGGAAAGGAGTCATATTTCCTTATTTCGGAGGTAGAGTCTCGTTATATTAGTGACGATGCTGAGGTGAAGGCTCTTACGACATTCGTGAGTAAATTGTGGCATGAGGAGCAGCCCAGGCATTTCGGGACTCGTGCGTGAGAGATTCAAGACTTGATTTTGGAGTATCACCTTGAGACATTCACTTCTCAGAGTGTGCTTCACATTGATAGCCTTCCGATATTCAACCTAAAGGCCATTGCCAACCATGTCTTTGACTTCTTAGATACCTACTCGTCTGAGTTGACCAGTACTTTTACTTTGCTATTCTTGGATACTCTTCGAGATCTTTAGCAGTTCTACCACTTCCAGTTAGACTTGCTTGACATTTCAATCCTCCACTTCATGAGTTTTCCATTCAAGAAGATGGTCAGGCTTCACACATCCACGCAGTCTATGGCCAAGCAGCGACAGGTTGAAGCTACTAGGATTCAGAGTTAGATAAAGTTACCCCAGGTCAAGTTCGCCAGGCTTGAGGCAGGTGATTTTGAGGATGAGATCAAACTGGACAAATTGGAGGAGGAGTTCGTGTAGTAGGTAGGCCCATCATATGTTGGCACCCTTTCTCGAGATAATTTATTTTTTGTTATTTTTATTTCATAAGCTATCTCTTCTCATTTTTTTAGCATGTAGATTTTGCCTTGTATTTTCTTTTCTCCTCCATATGTAAAGGATTGCTCACTTATTAATGAGAAACGCCATTTTGCTTGCATTGTACTTTTTTATCCTTTGCCTCTATCTATACTTTTAGGATCTGTTTACTATGACCTACTCTAATTTTCTACGAGCACTTAGTCCATTTGAACTGCCCCATATATTGTGGGGTGCTTGCATAAATCTGAGCAAGTTATACTATTTAGCGTAGCCCCGAGTGACTATGGGGTATTTTGTTATGCATTGTAATACCCCGTATTTTTATGATATTTATTTATGGGATTAATTGAATTAAATGTGTATTAATTGGAAATTAATCCGGATAAAAATACTAGCGAGATGCGAGTTGGTATTTGATTTTAATGAGTATATATGGCTATATATGAATATTGAATTATGAAATTTGTCGTGAGATTGAAATACAGTAATTTGGAAATTTTGTTGGGACGCGTGTGACAGTCGCGTCAGGGATATAATTATTTAATTAAAAAGTGAAATTTATTTCTATTAACCGTATGGTCATTTTGAGTGCGCCAACATGTCCGGAAGGGTCGAAATAGTCAGAAAATACTACCCGGGGGTTTAGTTTGGGTCCCGGGGAATTTTTGGGCCATACCGGCAACTTAAAAGGGTATTTAGGTAATTTTGGAATTTTGGGAAATTAAACCTATGAAAATTAGAGTTTAATTATGATTATTAATTAAACCCACCAACCCATTATCAGCACTAATCCAAGTAGTGGGCTACGGGAGAAGTTAAGAAATTATTTCTTATTTGCCAAGAACCAACATCCACCTCCATTGTCATCCTTAGAGAAGAACTTGTAGAGAGAGAGAGAAGAGAATTCTGCAGAGAGAGAGAGAGAACAATTCAACCTTCAAAATTCAGCATCAAATTCAGAGAAAGACATAAGGCAAGTGGTTTAATTTCGTTTTTGCAAAGAATGCTTTTTCCATGTGTAGGAAATTTATATAATTGTATTGTTTTTGGGAGATCTATAAAAACCCATGAAATTGGAGTTATGAATTCAGATTTTAATGTAGGATTGCATGTAGAATTGTTACTGGATGATTGAACTAAGAGAATTACTACTTTTTATATTACAAAAACGGATTTAATCACAACTATGGAAGACTTTAAATTTCTAGGGTTCATGTTCTTGAAAATTGGGAAAAATTGGAGAGATTTAATGATTAGATGTGGTTTGGGATGATTAGACCCCATATAAATGTTGTAATACGAATCTAATATATTTAGGGATGATTAGAAACCTTGAAACCTTGTTGGAATGACATTTAGATGAGTTTAGAGGTGAAGAAAAGTTGGAAAAAGGAATTAAGAAATTCTGGGCTCGAACTGGCCTCTCGTTAGAAGACCTGCCCAGGTCGTTCGAACGAGCTCATTCGAACGAGCATCTAACGAGTTGACAGTTTGCCTTCTAACGAGAGGGATGTTTGTTCGATGCCTTTCGTTCGAACGATATCTCGTTAGATGCCCACTTCATTCGAACGAACTCTCGTTCGAACAGCCTCGTTCGAACGAGACTTCTAACGAGTTGACAGTTTGGTCTTTTTGACCTGATTTGACTTCTAGTGTTCCGTAACCTTGTTTAATTGTAGAGATGACAATTCTTTGATGACTAATCGATATAGTTGGTACATTTGGAATATTTTGAGGAGTAAAACATAGAAGTGTGGTTTGAACCAAATGATATTTATGGGTTAGAACGTGAGTAACAAATTACGTCGTGAGGATAATGGATGATGTATATATATATATAAACCGGGGATACGTGTATTGGTATAAGAATGAGAAGTATACCACTAATAAAATATGTTAAGTACTAAGATGTGTGCATGCTTAGTATACGTATATGATTTTATGTGTATGACATACCTACCATACTTGCTATCACGGGAGGTTTACGTTCGCTTAGGGTCATCTACTCCTTGTGTGCCCGGATTTAGAGTGGTACCTAGAGGACATAGTTCAAGAGAATGACTTATTTGTGAGTTAATAAGTCAGCTGACTATGGAGCGTAGGTATGTACGTGACCCATGGATATGTTGAATTATGTTCGCCTCCATTTTCGTGTGTTGTGCTTATTCTAACAATTCCTGAGAGATTCGGAATTTGTGATCCTTATGTACGTGATGTACCGGGATGGATAACAGAGTGTGTGTGCACCGCAGCTTAGCCTCGGGGTGCTTGTATTGTATATTTATGATGTGAAAAATATACGGTTAAATGAAAAGAATTGTTATGTTTGAATGTGAGAATCATTATAGTAACGCATTGAGAATATAAAATGGGAGATAACTTTTGGTAAATTACTTTACTAATACTTTGAGATTTGTAATTTAAGTAAAGCTCTCTATAAAATTGATAACGTTGGGACTTATAGCACTAATCGGGTAGAAAGGACAGTATTTGTTTTGGTCTAGTTAGATATGAGAAACACTTGTATGGGTATGGTACGTTAGGAGTGCACAAATAGCCGAGAGGTGAGTATTTCATGTGAGAGCACGTCCTAACATTTACTTTGCATTCATTATTTTAATGTTATTAAAACACTTGCTGTTTTTAAAATACTCTCCACTTTCGGGCTCTGACCCGTTTGCTTTCAAATCTATTTTTGTAAAAAACCTTTTTAGGTGCCCAGCCACAAGGACACCATGCATAGTATTTCCAGTCAGGTGACGAGCTGTAGTTGTTGTGGAAGTTACAGGACCTTGCTAGTAGACGCTTCATCTACCTTGACTCTATATTCAGATTTCTTCAGTTGTAGGGCATGTCGCCCATTTCTTTTATAGACATTTCATTTATTTCAGTTATTCAGACTTTTGGGTTGTAATTTATTCAGGATGCAGACTTGTTTTATTTCTCTCCATATTTGGGATTGTTGTGAGGAGTATTTCCTCTAGACTCATTTTTACTTATTGATTTACTATAGTTGGACTTTATTGTGAATGGTTATGTTATTCTTTATATTTCACTTATTGCATGTTAATCAGAGTTAACGTAAAATTTGGCAACTAACTTTTTAAATACTAGGTGGTTAGTAATCATTAAAATGTTTTCGACAGTGATGCTATTAACTGAACCAACTTGGCATTTTGTATTAATTTAATAAAGGAGTAGCTACCCGGTATTTAATTAGTCGGGGTGTCACAGGTGGTATCAGAACATCAAGTTCTACTGTCCTTTAGGATCTGTACGGCTTATTATGTTTCCGCTGAGCTTTCTTTGATGTAGAGCCCTATATTTTAGGACTGTTGTATTCTTTTATCTATGCTACGTTCTTCAGCTATTTTGAGTTTATAACTGCGAACTTATAGAATTTATTCTTGTTTCAGATGCCTCCACGACGTGCACAACGGGTTTCCAGGGATGCAACGCCAGAACCACAGCCCGCACCAGTTCAGGGCATGATGAATGCCGCCGAGGTTGCAGCCATTGTAGCCCAAGTGATAAATGTCGCACTAGTCGTGGTTCAGCAGGCACCACCTCAGGCGCCAGTAGACGCGCCAGTTCATGCACATGAATTCCCGTCTGCTTGGGAACGCGTACGTGATGCTTTTCAGAAAGCACACCCTCCGGAGTTCGCAGGTAGATCCGATGTTGTGGTATCTAGTCAGTGGAGGAAAGACATTCAGCGGCACTTGAGGATGTATGAGTGCACCGATGTCCAGAAGCAGATACTAGCCAGCTTTAAGCTAGTGGGATCTTCACTGCAATGGTGGGAGTCTATTACCACCGTGGAGGAGAGAGATACTCTCACTATATAGGAGTTTTGGGTGCGGTTCGACAGCAAGTATTTTTCGTCAGCTGTTCACACGGAGATGAGAAGGAAGTTGATGAGCCTCAAGCAGGAGGGTAAGACTGTGGCCGAGTATTAGACCGAATTCACAAATTTGCTGAACATTGTCCCGGATGAGATACCGACAGAAGAGAAAAAGATTCAGAAGTTTACAGATGGGTTGACTTGGAGGATCCATCAGCACTTGTTGGGGAATCTATCGTTGGCCACTTATTCTGATGTGGTTAACGCTGCACTGCTCCATTGCCAGTACCACCACTTTCACTTGACAGAGGGGAAGCGATCAGGAGAGTCCAGCCATCAGGGCAGGACAGGGGGAAATGGTGCCAGCGGGGCACAATCAGCTCAGGGTCAGTATAGGCAGGGTGATCAGGGTTCCCAGCAGGGGGATTCTACGAGATTCCGATCAGAGGGTTTCAGGCATGGATAGGGAGGTTTTAGGCAGGGCCATCAGGGTCCGAACGGCCATCAGGGCCAGCAGGGTCAAAATGGTCAACAACAGTAGTTTCACCAGGGCCTGCAAAGGCCAGGGCCAGCAAGGCCAGGGCAGAAATGGTAACGGCCACCAGGGCCGTGGTCAGCAGGGACAGCGAGGGGGAAACTTCCAGGGGAAGTGTTTCATTTGTGGTAAGATTGGCCAAAAACGCCAGGAGTGTCCTGATAAGGGAAAGGCCCCACAGCAGCAGCAACAGGGTGCACGGCACGAGCCACAGAGGCCGATGTTTCCCGCCACCCTACCAGCACCACCGCAGATGGCAGCATTACCACCCATTCCAGCAGTCCCAGTTCAGCAGGGACAACTTCAGTATGGGAGAGTGTATCAGCTCCAGCAGGTTGCAGCCCCACAGGATCCACCAGCCATTGAGGGTATGTTCTCTATTCAGGGGACTCTGGGGCGCATTTTATTTGACACGAGGGCTACACACTGTTTTATTGCTATGAGATTTGCACGCACCATTGGGTTATTAGACACCGTAGAGAGCACCGCTACTTGTGTAGACTCACCGTTGAGTAGGGGTTCCATAATTTCACTTATGTGTAGAGGCGTGGGTATAGAGATCGGGAGGTTTACTTTACCCGCTGATATGTTAGTGTTAGAGATGACCGAGTATGATGCCATTATTGGTATGGATTGGCTTATTGCGTTCCGAGCCATGATTGACTGTTTTAGTAGGAGTATTATCTTTTCCGTTCCCGGGCAGGAGATGTTTTTGGTGGCGATGCCTCGTCCTAAGGGAGGATCGTCCACTCATTTGTACTATATAGAGGAGGAGACCTCTAAGGAAGTGGTGATACCACTTGATTCGATTCCGTTTGTTCGAGAGTTTATCGATGTATTTCAGGATATACCTGAATTACCTCCGAGTAGAGAGATAGATTTCATGATCGATTTGACGTCGGGCACTCGGCCTATTGCCCGCGCACCTTACCGTATGGCTCCAGCTGAGATGAGAGAGTTACGGGATCAGATTGAGCAGTTGTTGGGTCAGGGGTTTATTCGGAGGAGTACTTCACCATGGGGTGCCCCCGTGTTATTCGTAAAGAATAGGGATGGATCGTTGAGGTTGTGTGTGGATTAACGAGAGTTGAATAAGGTCACGATACGGAATAAATATCCTTTGCCCCGAATCGATGACTTATTCGACCAGTTGAGAGGAGCTTCTTTCTTCTCAAAGATTGATTTGCGATTTGGTTACCATCAGTTGCGTATCAGGGAAGAGGACGTCTCGAAGACTGCTTTCTTAACGAGATATGGTTCCTACGAGTTTCGGGTTATGCCTTTTGATTTGACCAATGCTCCAGCCGTGTTTATGGACTTGATGAATAGGGTGTTCAGAGAGTTCCTATATCAGTTAGTCATTGTCTTCATTGATGATATTTTGGTTTACTCCCAGACAGAGGAGGAGCACGCCGAGCATTTGAGGCAGGTTTTGCAGACGCTACGTCAGAACGAGTTGTATGCAAAGTATGAGAAGTGCGGGTTTTGGCTAAAAGAGGTTCAGTTTTTGGGGCATATTATTTCCGACCGAGGGATATCTGTTGATCCGGGGAAGGTATCCGCGGTGAGGGAGTGGGGACAGCCCACGACACCAATAGAGATCCATAGTTTCTTGGGACTAGAAGGATACTACAGGAGGTTTATTCAGGGATTTTCGAAGATAGCGGGTCCTTTGACACATCTGACTCGTAAAGGTGTGCCATTCATTTGGAGTGATGTCTGTCAGTTGGCATTCGATGAGTTGAAGGACAAGTTGACCTCAGCACCTGTGTTAGCATTGCCGAGACCAGGTGTTGAGTATCTAGTTTACACTGATCCTTACAAGGACTTGGATGTGTATTGCATCAGGAGAGCCAGGCCATAGCTTATGCTTCCCGTAAGCTTAAGCCTCACGAGAAGAATTACCCCACTCATGATTTGGAGTTAGCGGGAGTGGTATTCGCGCTTCGGATTTGGAGACATTATCTTTTGGGGGAGAAGTTTCGATTGTTCACAGACCACAAGTCCCTACAGTACCTATTCACGCAGAAGGAGTTGAATATGCGGCAGCGAAGGTGGCTTGAGTTTGTGAAGGATGAAGGCTAAGTGGAAGGAGTTGGGACACCAGGATGCAGTGGCCCGATCATTCATGTCGGTGATGACTGTTACACTGCAGATTGTCACGAGAGTGGTAAAGGCACAAGCAGATGACTCGTTCTGTCAGGAGCAGATAGTTCGATTATTAGCAGAGGGAGTCGAGTCCTATACCGTTAGCTCAGATGGGGGATTACGCTTCAATGGGAGACTAGTAGTTCCGGAAGGGGAGGAATTGCGACACGAGGTGATGGCAGAGTCGCACGGTTCGCGGTACATCCCGGTGGGGATAAAATGTACCAAGGCATGAGACGTCAGTATTGGTGGAGCGGGATGAAGAGAGATATTGCCGTGTTTGTTTCTAAATGCGCCACTTGTCAGCTAGTAAAAGTGGATCATCAGAGACCGACAGGACTTCTACAGCCATTAGAGGTCCCGATGTGGATGTGGGAGAGCATTTCCATGGACTTTATCACGGGGTTGCCTACGTCACAGAGAGGTCACGACTCCATTTGGGTAATTGTGGACAGGTTGACCAAAGTCGCTCATTTTCTACCCGTAAGGACCGACTACACTACGGGACAGTATGCCCAACTTTTTATTACAGAAATAGTGAGACTTCACGGTGTGCCCCTAAATATCGTGTCTGACCGAGACAAGATATTTGTTTCACGATTTTGGGAGAGTTTTCAGGAGGCCATGGGCACGAAATTGCGGTTGAGTACGGCTTATCATCCGCAGACCGATGGGCAAATCGAGCGTACAAATCAGATGTTGGAGTACATGTTGCGGATGTGCATCATTGACTTCGAGGGTGGATAGAAGCAATACCTTCCACTGGTGGAGTTTGCTTACAACAACTCTTACCAGTTCACTATTGGCATGGCTCCATTTGAGGCGTTGTACGGTAGACCTTGTCGTTCCCCAGCATGTTGGTTGGAGGTGGGGGACAACAAACTACTTGGGCTGGAAGTAATTCAGGATACTTCGACGACGATAAAATTGATACGGAGTCGCAATCGGGTAGCTCAGGATCGGCAGAAGAGCTATGCTGACGCGAAGAGATTCTTCAGGGAGTTCCATGTGGGGGACCAGGTTTTACTCAGAGTATATCCTATGAAGGGGATTATGCGATTTGGGAAGAAGGGGAAGTTGGCACTGAGATATGTGGGACCATTACCTATCATCGAGCGGATTGGGTCTGTTGCGTATAGACTTGGATTACCGGAGCATTTGCACAGGATTCATGATGTGTTTCATATTTCCTCGCTAAGGAAATATCTTAGAGATGATTTGGCTCATTCTCACATTGCTTTGAAGGACATCGATCTCCAGCCCGATAGCTCCTACGAGGAGGGGCCGATTGCTATTTTGGACCGGAGTGAGCGGAAACTGCGGTCAAAGATTGTTCCATTAGTACGTGTTCAGTGGCGGCATCATAATGTCGAGGAGTCCACATGGGAGCGTGAGGATGAGATGCGCGAATGTTATCCAGAGTTGTTCTTATCAGGTACTTTCTAGTTTCGAATTTCGGGACAAAATTCTGTTATTAGGGGGGAAGTATGTAATACCCCGTATTTTTATGATATTTATTTATGGGATTAATTGAATTAAATGTGTATTAATTGGAAATTAATACGGATAATAATACTAGCGAGATGCGAGTTGGTATTTGATTTTAATGAGTATATATGGCTATATATGAATATTGAATTATGAAATTTGTCGTGAGATTGAAATACAGCAATTTGGAAATTTTGTTGGGACGCGTGTGACAGTCGCGTCAGGGATATAATTATTTAATTAAAAAGTGAATTTTATTTCTATTAACCGTATGGTCGTTTTGAGTGCGCCAACGTGTCTGGAAGGGTCGAAATAGTCAGAAAACACTACCCGGGGGTTTAGTTTGGGTCCCGGGGCATTTTTAGGCCATACCGACAACTTAAAAGGGTATTTTGGTAATTTTGGGAATTTAAACCTACGAAAATTAGAGTTTAATTATGATTATTAATTAAACCCACCAACCCATTATCAGCACTAATCCAAGTAGTGGGATACGGGAGAAGTTAAGAAACTATTTCTTATTTCCCAAGAACTAACCTCCACCTCCATTGTCATCCTTAGAGAAGAACTTGTAGAGAGAGAGAGAAGAGAATTCTGCAGAGAGAGAGAGAACAATTCAACCTTCAAAATTCAGCATCAAATTCAGAGAAAGACATAAGGCAAGTGGCTTAATTTCGTTTTTGCAAAGAATGCTTCTTCCATGTGTAGGAAATTTATATAATTGTATTATTTTTGGGAGATCTATAAAAACTCATGAAATTGGAGTTATGAATTCAGATTTTAATGTAGGATTGCATGTAGAATTGTTACTGGATGATTGAACTAAGAGAATTACTACTTTTTATATTACAAAAACGGATTTAATCATAACTATGGAAGACTTTAAATTTCTAGGGTTCATGTTCTTGAAAATTGGGGAAAATTGGGGAGATTTAATGATTAGATGTGGTTTGGGATGATTAGACCCCATATAAATGTTGTGATACGAATCTAATATGTTTAGGGATGATTAGAAACCTTTAAACCTTGTTGGAATGACATTTAGATGAGTTTAGAGGTGAAGAAAAGTTGGAAAAATGAATTAAGAAATTCTGGGCTCGAAACTGGCCTCTCGTTAGAAGACCTGCCCAGGTCGTTCGAACGAGCTCGTTCGAACGAGCTTCTAACGAGTTGACAGTTTGCCTTCTAACGAGAGGGATGTTCGTTCGATGCCTTTCGTTCGAGCGAGTTCTCGTTAGATGCCCACTTCGTTCGAACGAACTCTCGTTCGAACAGCCTCGTTCGAACGAGACTTCTAACGAGTTGACAGTTTGGTCTTTTTGACCTGATTTGACTTCTAGTGTTCTGTAACCTTGTTTAATTGTAGAGATGACAATTCTTTGATGACTAATCGATATAGTTGGTACATTTGGAATATTTTGAGGAGTAAAACATAGAAGTGTGGTTTGAACCAAATGATATTTATGGGTTAGAACGTGAGTAACAAATTACGTCATGAGGATAATGGATGATGTATATATATATAAACCGGGGATACGTGTATTGGTATAAGAATGAGAAGTATACCACTAATAAAATATGATAAGTACTAAGATGTGTGCATGCTTAGTATACGTATATGATTTTATGTGTATGACATACCTACCATACTTGCTATCACGGGAGGTTTACGTTCGCTTAGGGTCATCTACTCCTTGTGTGCCCGGATTTAGAGTGGTACCTAGAGGACATAGTTCAAGAGAATGACTTATTTGTGAGTTAATAAGTCAGCTGACTATGGAGCGTAGGTATGTACGTAACCCATGGATATGTTGAATTATGTTCGCCTCCATTTTCGTGTGTTGTGCTTATTCTAACAATTCCTGAGAGATTCGGAATTTGTGATCCTTATGTACGTGATGTACCGGGATGGATAACAGAGTGTGTGTGTACCATAGCTTAGCCTCGGGGTGCTTGTATTGTATATTTATGATGTGAAAAATATACGGTTAAATGAAAAGAATTGTTATGTTTGAATGTGAGAATCATTATAGTAACGCATTGAGAATATAAAATGGGAGATAACTTTTGGTAAATTACATTACTAATACTTTGAGATTTGTAATTTAAGTAAAGCTCTGTATAAAATTGATAACGTTGGGACTTATAGCACTAATCGGGTAGAAAGGACAGTATTTGTTTTGGTCTAGTTAGATATGAGAAACACTTGTATGGGTATGGTACGTTAGGAGTGCACAAATAGCCGAGAGGTGAGTATTTCATGTGAGAGCACATCCTAACATGTACTTTGCATTCATTGTTTAATGTTATTAAAACACTTGCTGTTTTTAAAATACTCTCCACTTTCGGGCTCTGACCCGTTTGCTTTCAAATCTATTTTTGTAAAAAACCTTTTTAGGTGCCCAACCACAAGGACACCATGCATAGTATTTCCAGTCAGGTGATGAGCTGTAGCTGTTGTGGAAGTTACATAACCTTGCTAGTAGACGCTTCATCTACCTTGACTCTATATTCAGATTTCTTCAGTTGTAGGGCATGTCGCCCATTTCTTTTAGAGACATTTCATTTATTTCAGTTATTCAGACTTTTGGGTTGTAATTTATTCAGGATGCAGACTTGTTTTATTTCTCTCCATATTTGGGATTGTTGTGAGGAGTATTTCCTCTAGACTCATTTTTACTTATTGATTTACTATAGTTGGACTTTATTGTGAATGGTTATGTTATTCTTTATATTTCATTTATTGAATGTTAATCAGAGTTAACGTAAAATTTGGCAACTCACTTTTTAAATACTAGGTGGTTAGTAATCATTAAAATATTTTCGACAGTGATGCTATTAACTGAACCAACTTGGCATTTTGTATTAATTTAATAAAGGAGTAGCTACCCGGTATTTAATTAGTCGGGGTGTCACATGCACATTCATTTCTTAGGGAATAACTGGGAGAGGGGGGTAGCTTTTCTCATTCCCACAAACTTTGAATAAAATTTCAAAAATGTCATAATTAAAGAAAATAATTATTTCCTTACATTTCAAATTTCCCCTGGTCTGCTGGTACTCGTTCCAAACTTTTCTTAGGAACCTTTTTATCTTAGAAAAATAACAAGTTTAGGAGGGGGGGGGGGGGGGTAGACCCCCTTCTCCACATTTTCTAAAATCTGGTCAAGTAAAAAAAATTCTTGAGAACTTGTTCTCTAGGTTATAAATCTGTATGAAATAATAATAAAAATGTATATTATTTATTTTATTATTACTACTAGGAGGACAACCTCCTGCTGGTCTAGTGTAAAGAACTTATTTGTTGTGTCTGTAGGGAGTTTGCCCAATATACTTTTCCCTTGGGATGGATATTCTCCCAAGTATAACGAGTAAAGGCTTTCATGTCATTGACCCTCTTTTAATCTACTAGGGGTTCTGCTATTCTTTTATAAAAGAGAAAAAAATATAAGTGTGGTGTATCAACTTTACAACGTAGGCACAAAGACATAGATGCGAATTTTAAATGCTAGTAACACAAATATTATCCATTTTCATGTACCATATATTTTTTACAAAAACTATGCTCATTGTTATCTTTACAACAAAACCTTTTTGTATTTAGGGCAATCTATTCAGCCTTTGTCAAAATGAAAAAAAAAATCTAGTAAGAGCTAAGCATAGTACTTATTTAGTCACTTACAATTAATAATGCATTCACTTTCTGGTTCAGAAATCTGGTAGTAACCCGACTCGCCTACCCCTCGAACCATAAAGGGACCTTCCCAGTTGGACTTGAATTTTGAGGCTGACATATTGCGTAAATGATGAGTTGATGCTCATAAAACCAAGTCTCCCACTTGGAATTATCTAGTCTTGACCAAATTCTCGTAAGACCTAGACAGCTGCTGGGTGTAGACTTTGAAGTTTTCCTTGGCTTTATCTCTATGCTCATCTAATGCATCCAGCTGCACATGATGAGGGTCTGGTATGAGGCCTTTACTTAGATCAACACTAGCTGAGGGCACTGCCAATTCCACAGATAGGAAAGCTTCGGTCACGTAAACCAGTGAGGATGGGGTAAACCCTGTTGATTTTCATTTTGAAGTACGGCAGTCCCATAGCACCATGGGTAGCTTCTCATACCATGCCCTTGGCATATTCTCAATCATCTTCTTCAGTATATTGACCAAAGTCTTATTTGTGGCATCTGCCTCGCCATTTTTTTTGGGTAGGAGATAGTTGAGCTGTTATGCACGATCTTCTATTTGTCAGTGAAGAGTTCCATCTCCTTGCATACAAATTGCCTTCCCATTGTCTGTGGGGATCACCTTGGGTATACCAAACCTGCATATGATATACTCTCTTATAAATTGGATTACCACTTGAGTAGTCACTCTCCTTAGTGGGATTACTTCTGCCCACTTAGTGTACGATTATGTAGTAATGATAATGAATGCCTTGTCGTGAGAGGTTGGGCTGATCTTTCCCACTAGATCAAATGCCTACGTGTGGAAAGGGTATGGAGTTGCTAAGCTTTGTATACTTATTAAGGGGTCATGCACCATGTTTCCATGTATTTGGCATGCTCTGCATTTCTTCACTAACGGATGGAGTCAAGTTCCATGGTTGGCCAGTAGTATCCCAGCATCATTAGTTGATCATATAACTTGGCACCTACTATGTGAGAGGGCATATGGGCTTCCTTCAGCACCCTTTCTACACCCCCTTTAGCTATGCACTTTAGTGCATCCTCATTATGACCTTTCCCATTGAGTTCCCCTTATACTAGATAGAAGCAGGCTACTCTCTTCTTGAGATAAATCTCATCTGCTTGCTCGGCTGACAACTTTCCATCTTTCAAATATGCCATATATGGTTACCTGCAATCCTCAAATGCTTCTATGAATTGGCTTTAATTGGCTGGTCAAACTAAGTTTGGCACTTTATACAGCCTTGCTGCAAACGAGTAGCCTTCGTGCTCATGGTGGGCCAATAGTAGCCCCCCATTGTAATCGACGATAAAGAGGGATATCAATATCCCATAATGCTTCTCATGCATTAATGTTAATCTTTCTCTAGCTTATTCTTCTCATATGCATATTGATGGAAACTCCCTGGGGCTCTAAAAATAAAGAGTTCCTTGCAGTAGGTGGTATTTGGCCAATTCTAACTTTTTCATCTTTCTTTCTCTAGTTTTTAACTGTTTCATTATCAGGCACCTCCAAACTTTCGATTCTTCACTTAAAATTAGAGACTTCACAGTAGTAGGCACCGTCATCCGTCGTACTGTAATGGTTGATTTTAATTAATCCATTTCTAATTTATGAGCTATCGTAGCTAGTGCATTTGGGTGTCTATTCATTATTCTCGCATGTCTCTCAATGGTTATTTTCAAGAACTGGCTTAGCAGCCTCTGAATGATGGATATATGTGGTGCTAGATTGGCATGCTTAAGGGCTAACTCCCCATTAACTTATTTTACCACCAAGTTAGAGTCCCCTTATATACATAGCACTCTGATACCTTTTCGCAGTGCCTCCAATAATCCCATAATGAGGGATTTATACTCAGCCTCATTGTTTGAACATTTAAAATCAAGTTTGAAGGAAAGGGTGATCTTCTCCTTCCCATTGGAGAGAATGATACCTGCTCCACCCATCCCTTAGGCGTAAGAGCCATTAAATTCCATCTTCCACTCTTCCATTTCTTTCACGAGGCAGTCTTGGAAGTTTCCCCCTGGAAGCTCCTCATTAGGAGGCTCAAAGTTTTGGCTTGGGAAGTGAGCTAGTAAATCTGTTACTGCCTGGATATTGACAGCCTTTGGGGCTATGCACATCAAATCATACTCTAACAAGATTAAAAACCACATTGATGCTCTTCCTACCAAGACCATCATCTCTAGGAGGTACTTGATAGGATCACATTTGGTAACAATATGGACTGTAAATTCCAACATGTAATGCCTTATATAAGGACATAAATTTCCAATTGAGTCCCTGTATTGTTTTGACTTAATTCCTTGAACAAAGCTGTGTTTGTAATATGTCATAGGGAGATTTTTATTTTGTCACGATCCCACTTGTTCTATGACGTATTGAAGAAATTGAATACGTTGCGACAAAGCTTCAAAGATTTAATCATGCCCAAGTTTAATTGGTGCAAGTTTATTCGTTTTTAAAGTTAATTGCATTTCGAGATCACACAGGTATGAATGCGTATATTTAATGGGGCTCAGAATTGTTTTTATAAAAGATAAGGATGTATTTTTATAAAGAAAAATATTTTTAAAAGTGTTTTAAATGGTTCACACTACGTTTTAATTCTAATAATCTCGAAATAGAGTTTGACTTATTTGGATCTCCTTTAAAAGATAAGTTTTGAACTAAAAGTTAAAAAGTCAAACTGACACGCCAGCTCGTTCAAACGACAACCAGTCTCGTTCAAACGAGATAGGTAAGTCGCGCTAACGACGTGGCATTGTCGTTCGAACGATACATTTTTTGAGGCAGTGCTAAATTATTATTTAAAGCGTGTTTCTATCAGAGTTTCATAAGTGTGCATCTGGAAAAAATAGAATACATTCCAGTATGTGTTTGCACATGTTTTCTAAGGTTTAAAAAGCATAAACACATCCTTAGAGTTTGCAAAGATCCGAGTTATCATTATTATATGCTTAAGTGATCTTGCTTCACCAAGAAGTTTGTTCTATCATTGAATATCAGGGTTTTGCGGTGAAAAAAAGAGAAGGACTTCTTGTTTGACATCGTACACGAATCAAAGCCAATTGGTGGACACCGAGATATTCGTGGAGTCGAGTCTTGTGGAAAGGTATCGTGGAAGACAAAATTTCTACGTGTGCACTATTGAAGTATGGTAGAAGATCATAAGGAGCGTCAAGACCCGTGGGGATCGAGTCATTGACTAAGGCTAGTCTGTCTTTGTAAAACCTTTGTTCATAGTGATTGTCTGGCTTGGGCCGTCCGAGGTTGTTTTCCCGTTTTGGGTTTTTTCTCGTACATTTGACGTTGTGAGTATTCTTTACTTTATTTTATTTTCTTTAATCACTAGATGCATGTTTAGGATTAATAAAGATAAAACTGGTTTAAAGTAAGAATTGGGTTTTTCACAACTTGGTTTGGTGCACATTAAAAGTTGGATAATTTTTGGTAATAAATTGGGTTTGTTTAAAAACACACATTGGGCACTTTCAAATTGGTATCAAAACTATAAAACATATTTTATTTGTTTTGTGATCCTGTGTGTTTGTTTATCTCTCCTGTATTTGTTTTCTCTCGATGGATTCTCTAAACTTTGACGATTTACATCATTTGAATTTAAAGTTCCCATAACGTATTGAAGTTTTGGAGAAAGACAATTCTTGTTTCAAAAATAGGATTGAATATTTTGCAAACGTTTCAAATTCAAAGAGATATTTATCGTGATAGGTTTAGTTCCTTGTTTAAAGTTTTTAATGTATTAAAATTGGGCAAAAAGGAGTGTGATGGTAGAGTCCTCGTTTTAGAGAAAGAGTTAGAGGAATTAAAAAATTCTAGAGTTTGTGCCGTTGAGGAAAATGATTTTATTAATGATTTTGTGGCACATGAGAAGACTCTTATGGATAAGTTTGCTCACATTGAGGGGGATCGAGATAACCTTCTAGGGGTAATTAAAATTTTTAAAGGAGTCTTGAATGTTTGAGGAGTCTAATCGTTTGCTTGAGTCAAAAGTTTTGAAGTTAAAAAATGATTTAAATGACTCGAGTAGTGATGGTAGCGGATTATCGTGTTCTAGTGGTTTGAATGTAAAAGCCAAAACCATAGTTTGTTTTAGAGAATCAACCACATTCGAGGGTAATAAAAAAGGTCAACCTAAAGGTCCCGTTTCTCGTCGTGCTTTCACATGTTCGCATTGTGGTAGGAAAGGTCACCTTAGTTGTTTTTGTTTTGATCTTAGAAAAGACCCTAGGAAGTTTAAACATAGTGTCCCATTGGTTCCCAAAACCCGTTTTGTTAGGTATACACCGGTTTGGGTTAGGAAATCCGTTTTGGAGATGCTAAATACTTCGTTGGTTGATTCTCACATGCATGCACATAATTCATCTCGTGCTATTTCTTATGGATAGTAGCTTGCATGTTTTGTCATACGCTAGCACTTGCATCATGATTTATAATTTGCTAGTGTTATGACATGTTTATCTCTTTGTATTATATTTTTCATTTGTTTGAGTCTTATTTGAAAAATATAAAAAGATTTTGTTTTTGAAGAAAACTTTTGAAAAATCAAAAATAGTTTTGTTTTCTTGTTGGTTTTTATTTTTGAGTTTACATGTTTAAAGTGGTATATTGGTGTGCTTGGACCCCCCCCCCCCCCCCCCCCCACACACACACAATCGTTTCATTATCCATGTGGCTAGGACATTTGGTCATCATTATCTATGCTTAGAATGATCTTAACCATTGTTTATATGGGGTTGTTTCGAAGTTGATATGCATTTTGATTTGACTTTGTATATATGCCAACATTGCACACATGCACGAGTTTATATGGATGTTTGACTTCTCTTGCATATTTGAATTTGGTGAGGCGTTCTTATCTCAATCTTGTCATATATGCGTAAGTAGACTTAAAGAGAAGTGTGCATGTAAGAATCATTTACCGTGAGAATTTAAATTGGTAAAAATAATGAGTGATTCACGAAAAAGGGCTGCGAGGGTTCAAAATTGACTCGTCGTGAAAGCCACCGTTTAAAAGAGCCCAAAATAAAATGCAATATGCTAAGAAAACGTCCAAATTTTTTTAGTTCATTCCAAAGAAAATATGATATTATTGAGGGAGTTTGGATGGATTAAAAATTTTAACGGGTTTGCACAACTAATCCTAAAGTTGAAATATTGCAATTTGACGCTGTTGTTTGTCTAATCGTCAAAATTCTGAATTTGTGTACATGTAGTATGTTTAGTTCATTAAGCTCACACTTTAATTGTCATATGGCTATAATAAAGTTTGATGACTTATCGCTATCAATTAGAGCTTCTTGATCATTTCCATGTGTTGGAATTGTGACTCATTTGTGTAGTTTCACACCCTTTCATTCCATATCCATGTTTGAGCACATCGGTACTATGTTTGCATGTAACTCGCGTTATTAGTTTTTACGAGTTTTTGCGTTTTGTGTTAAAAGCCTACTGTTTTGCTTCTGTCAGGCCCTTCCTGGAATTTTTTTGTGAAAATTTTTTCACTGGGCAATATTATACAATATTTATGGGAATCTAGAAAATTTTGGCAGGTCACAAGATGTCTTTCAAACGACATATTTATGTCGTGCAAACGACATATGTGATTCGTTCGAGCGACATCCTCATCTCATTTGAGCTATGTCCCTGGCTCGTTCGAACGATAGGTTAATTTATGGCTTCTGATTGGTTTGCACTCCACTGTTTAATTTGGTGATATTTTTGGTACTGCTGGAAGCTTTTCTGGACCGACTAGTTTTTATATGTAGGTTTTAATTGGTTCAAAATTCATATTTTGCATATAATTCTGTTTATCACACCTGATTAGATTGATATATTTACTGTGTGATTCATTTGGTTTACTAGCTACTGATTTGTCATTACATGATCATATTCAGCTGGTTGTTTCATGATTATCTAGCGATATCACATTGATTCAAATTGGTTTATATTCTCATGCTAGATACTTTGATTGGTTTATCTTTTCATCGGATTGTCTATTCGAGACAAAACATGGGAGAGATGTATCTGATGTAGGGGTAGATTTGTGCATGTTTTGGTGTACATATGTTACATATTGGTATCTCATATTTTTAATACACATTGGTATTGATAGTACACATTGGTATCTGTTAGTTGCTCAAATTGTTGTTTAACAAATGATTTTTCAGAGATTATTCATATTAGTATCTATTATTGTTTGTTATCATTTAAATATATATATTGGTTTTATTTGTTCCTCCACACTCCACTGGGTATTTGTTTGTCTGTTTCATGTGTGTAGGTATGCTTCAGCGATTCAAGATTTCAAGTCTACATCACATTCAGATAGTTTATGCTCGCCGGTGCTACATATTCTAGTCCGTGTCTTGTATTTTTTATTTTGGGTTTATGGGATGGAATTTAGGAGTCATACGGCTTGACGGCCCGTCTTAGGCATTTCACTAGTTTAGTTTTGTCCCGGAATAGTCAAAGGGGGAGATTTGTAAGGACATAAATTTCCAATTGAGCCCCTGTATTGTCTTGACTTAATTCCGTGAAAAAAATTGTGTTTGTAATATGTCATAGGGAGATTTTTATTTTTTCACGATCCCACTAGGTCTATGACGTATTGAAGAAATTGAAGACGTTGCGGCAAAGCTTCAAAGATTTAATCATGCCAAAGTTTAATTGGTGAAAGTTTATTCGTCTTCAAAGTTAATTGCATTCCGAGATCACACAGGTATGAATGCGTATATTTAATGGTGCTCGAAATTATTTTTATAAAAGATAAGGACGTATTTTTATAAAGAAAAATATTTTAAAATGTTTTTAAAAGTGTTTTAAATGCTTTATATTACGTTTTAATTCTTATGGGCTCGAAATAGTGTTTGACTTATTTGGATCTCCTTTAAAAGAGACGTTTTGAACTAAAAGTCAAAAAGTAAAACTGACACACCAGGTCGTTCAAACAACAACCAGTCTCGTTCAAACGAGATAGGTATATCGTGCGAATGATGTGGCATTGTCATTCGAATGACACATTTTTCGAGGCGACACTAAATTGTTATTTAAAGCGTGTTTCTATCAGAGTTTCATAAGTGTGCATTTGGAAAAAACAGAATACATTCCAGTACGTGTTTGCACATGTTTTCTAAGGTTTAAAAGGCATAAACACATCCTTAGAGTTTGTAAAGATCCGAGTTATCATTCTTATATGCTTACGTGATCTTGCTGCACCAAGAAGTTTGTTTTATCATTGAACATCAGGGTTTTGCGGTGAAAAAAAGAGAAGGACTTCTTGTTTAATATCGTAGACGAATCAATACCAATCGGTGGACACCGAGACATTCGTGGAGTCGAGTGTTGTGGACAGGTATCATGGAAGACAAAATTTCTACGTTTGCGCTATTGAAGAACGATATAAGATCAGAAGGAGCGTTAAGACCCATGGGGATCGAGTCATTGACTAAGGCTAGTCTGTCTTTGTAAAACCTTTGTTCATAGTGATTGTCTGGCTTGGGCCGTCCGAGGTTATTTTCCCGTTTTGGTTTTTTTCTTGTACATCCGGCGTTGTGAGTATTCTTTACTTTATTTTACTTGCTTTAATCACTAGATGCATGTTTAGGATTAATCAAGATAAAATTGGTTTAAAGTAAGAATTAGGTTTTTCACAACTTGGTTTGGTGCACATTAAAAGTTGGATTATTTTTGGTAATAAATTGGTTTTATTTAAAAACACACATTGGGTACTTTCACCTTAACTTCTAAGCAACAAACACCAAGGCTAGACAGTGCCTCTGTAATTGGTGTATCTAGATGCAGTACTTGAGATCATACGCGATAAGTAGTAAACGAGTCTCTCTACCTCTACTCTTTCTTGGGCTAGTAAAGCCCTTATGGACCTCTCCGTCGAAATCAGGTAGAGCAGCAACGGTGTGCCCATCTCTGGTGGTACCATAGTTAAGGGTGATGCTAGTATCTATTTAATCTTCTCAAAAACCTTCTTCTACGTATCTTCCCAAACCCATTTAGCTTTTTACTTCATCAACGGAGCGAACAGGTATGTCACCTATGCAAGAGCTGGTAAGAAACCTCGCCTAATAAACTTTTGAGATGCCTCTGACTCTTCAGCGGTGGCATTAGTAGAATGACCTCATTCTTTTCCTCATCAACTTTCACCCCCTGTCGATTTACTATGAATCCCAAAAAATTTCCTGTAGTGACCCCAAAGGCACATTTTGAAGGATTTATTCCCATCTTGTACATGCGATATCTTTCAAACACATGCCTCAAGTCTTGGACATGCTTATTTTCTTTTCTGGATTTTACTACCAGGTCATCCACATAGAATTATAATATATCACGAAACAAGTTATGGAAGATGGCCATCATAGTTTGTTGGTAGGTGGCCCCTGTATTCTTCAATCTGAATGGCATGACCATGTAATGAAAATTTCCCAAAGGCGTGCGAAGGTAGTCTTCTCCGCATCCACGGGTCCATCTTAATCTGATTGTAGCCGACATACCCATCCATAAAATTGTACATCTCATGACCCGCGATAATATCTACTAGATTGTCTATATTTGGAAAGGAAACTCATCTTTGGAGCATTCTCGGTTCAAGTCGCGAAATTCAACTCAAATTTGAATTTGACTTTTATCTTTCTTTCCCATTAGTACAATGCTAGAAATCCATATAGGGTGTTGAATGGGTTTGGTGAACCCTGATGCACCTATTCCAAAATCTTTCTTGTGATAACCACCCAGGTGTCATACTTCACCCCTATCTGATCGAAGAACCATTTGAACTTGGGACTCCTTGTTATGGTTTATCACTCAGAGTCTACGTCTACCTCATAAGTTTGATCATTGTAGACATATTCTGCCTCAGATGTTCCTCCTTCATTTAGATCAAGGATAACATCTACTTTTCCTTATGGGGTGTTCACTTGCTCAACCCCCTCACATTTAACTTCCTCTTAATTAAGATTGAAAAACCATTCTTTATGCAACCATTCATTTTCAGCCTTATGTTCTCTATTAAGTGTCAGTCCTTCCAGCTCTTCCCATATCTTCTCGTTATCTTCCCATTCTTTCAGGTCACGAACTGTTTCTTTATCATATGCTAATATCATATTGGTAGTGCCATAATGATGTGCTGGAAGTGGGTTGTTATTGACATCTACGGGGCGTATCTATAAAGTACCATTGGCCACCTACTCGCCAATAATCCTCCGTAGGTAGAAATAATCTTTGGTGGTATACTGTACTCTCTGATGTAACTCACAATATTTAGAATCAGCCTTGTGTCTGCTGCTATTAAGCTTCCCCATTTGAGTATGGTGGACCTGCTATCACCTCTCGTACCAAAGTGCGGTAACAGTCCATCGCCTCTGCCACACTATAAGGCAACGACGGTGGGACATCATCTCCAAACTTCCTCTTTCTTACTGGGCTATTTCTTTTGAATCCTGAGCCCCCCTTTTTCCCTTTGAACCTCCATCCACATAGTTAATGTCTTGCCTCCTAGATACTTGAAACCTTTATGAGGTCATAGGCACTTGTATTCTCCAATTTGAGGATCTGGGTTGATGATCATAGCTATTTTACTAACAAAACCATGGAATTATCTAAAAGTCCCATCTCTAGTCTTATTGATCAAATGGATTTTGTATTCTTCCATGAGTCCCTCAACACATATTTTCAACAGCCTTGCCTCAGCTACATCTTCATAGACATGCAGTGCCCTCTTGCAAAAATGCTTAATATATTTTATTAGCCCTTCATTGGGATTCTGCACTTCCTGAGTCAGGTGTCTCAATGTGAACTCGTCTTCCACCATGAAAAATTTCTGAAGAAATTTCTTGTGCATTTCTTCCCATGTTGGGATGTTGTTGGGTTCCAGGTGGGAGTACCATGTGTATGCCCCCCCCTACGAGGGTATTGGAGAAATGCCGCAACTTTAGGTTCTTTTCATTCCCATGAAATTTTAGATATTCCACAAACCTTTTCACGTGTTCTCTTGGGCTTTCTCTTTTTCCATCGAATTTGATCAACTTTGGTGGGACATACACTTTTGATTATGGTTTCTCATTGACACTTTCTGGGTAGGGGTTCTGAAATTTCCTATACAGATGAGAAGTTTCCCTCCGAGAAGAAAGTAACTTCTTCACTTCCTCCATGGTAACAGCCTTAGAGGGAGTGTCGCTCCCCGGTAATTAACTTAAAGTCATCCTTTAATTCCCTTAAACAATACTTTGCTTTAATTCTTTATGAAAATAATACCTGTTTTTTTTTCAAAAGCATGTTTGGATGAAAACATAACTACCTTAACATGTAATATACATGTACTAAACAGCTTTACATACAAAAGTTCTTTAATTTAATATTTAACCAGAAAAGCTTGTTGATATTACCCACATTAGATATCTGACATTCCCCCGTTTAAGGTCCTAACTTGGCAGTGAACTCCAAACAATAGTCATACCTGAAACATAATATTATAGGAGTGTAAGCAACACAAGATTAGTGAATGACCATATACCACACATATAACCAATTTAAATAACCATTATTATTTTCTAATATTATAACCCAACAGGAGTTGTGTAACTCTCACAAGCCTGGACCCGCCAGTCCAATTAACTCCCAGTTAATGGGGAACACCAAATCCCATAATTAGGCCCGAGTACAACAAGCCTTTAAGTTGGATTCACGGAGTTAATGGGGAACACCAAATCCCATAATTAGGCCAGAGTACAACAAACTTTTAGGTTGGATTAACGAGACCGTTGCATCCTGTAGGACCCACCACAGTCCTTAACATTAGATAAAGGATCCGCTACAGTCCATAACATTATATAACATCACTTAACATTCTTAATCATATGCATATGTTTCATAAATACAACATCACTCCCATAAGTATTTTAACACATGTATTTAACTACACATTTCCATATGAATATATAAGCATCTATATTTTATAGGACAGGTCACTCACCTTGAAGTTGGTACTAATATTAATACCAAAACTATTTCCTTGGCATGGTAGTATTAGTCGCTTCCCCACCTAAAAATTCAACATCATTAGTATTTGAATACACCAAATCACATTAAACTCACTAACACATCACATCAGTTGGTCAATCTGACATGACTGGAAAGTAATTAAATATGATACTTCACATTTTTATAACACCTTATTCATTAAGGTTCTAATACAATTTATGGGATTAGCTTACACATTCTCTAGACAAAGTTATGACTGTTTTATTACAACCTTTTCCAAATCATTTATGCAGAAAAATAACAAAAAAACTTCAACTTCAACACAACTCCCAAGACAAAATAGAAGGTATTTTATTCTAACCTTCAAGTATATCATACTTATATATGTTCTATAATATTTACAATTGGAATTTCTTGATTTGAACAAGTATTCAATTATTTATGCCACTTTTAACACAAATAGGTCTGAGTAGACCATCAAAGCATAACTTAATATTTTTCAAGAATATATAACCTCCACCTCAGTTATAAATCATGGGAACATATATTAAACATATTGAATATTATAAAATTAAATTTCCATAATTTTTAGAGTTCATTTTCTAAGTTAAACAAAACGTCGAACACCTGGTGTGCACACTTACACTTTTAGGGAAGATTTTATACCTGAACTTCAAACTATCATCCATGATTCATTTCTTGGTATTTTAACATAATTTTTGGATATGATATACATATATGAGTCTGTTTTAATCTCCAATTGGAATTACTCAATTCAAATAAGTACACAAAAATATATAGAAGTTTGAATACACAAGGTTTCTAAACAAAGCGATTTTGAGGGTATACACGTTTAACTTTGCTTGAACTTGCATCTATCTATACATAACCACGAAAGCTTGCAAGTTAAACAACCAATTGATGATTTCTGCCATTTTAATCAGTAATACCAAAAGATATAACAAGATTTAGGGATAGAATTACCTTAAGGACTTTTTCGTAATTTCCTACGGATTTTTCTCCAACTTCTCCTTGCTTTTCCCTTCCTAAGCTCCCCGGTTCTCTCTCCTCAGGACAAAATTTCTCATGGATGATTTTGGATGAAGTAGGAGGTCATCTTAAAGGTTTAAAGTCGGCATAAGGTCACCCCCTTGATCCAATCAAAATATGACATGTGGCGCCATGTAAGACAAAATATCATTTAAAGCTAAATGACCACTTTACCCCGTGTTCGTAAAAAGATAATATCTTCTCACTTGAATGTCCGTTGGATGCACCGTTTGTTGTGTTATAAACTTAACTCATAAATATAAAACTTTCATATTTTGTGTTTTATCAAATCATAAAATTAGTATGCCTAATTTGGGCCCGAACAGAAGAGTAGCAATTTACTGAAAATCTCAAAACTCTCCCATTTGGCGACCTAACATCGTCAATTTCGGACCAACACCTTGGTTTAATTTTATAATTATAATGATGTATGAAAAACATATTTTCATGATGTATTTAATCACATAACTAATCATATGATCTAAACAAGTTATTCCCGATCATACGCTCGATTAACATCTAATGCAACCAACACATATATCACATGAGTATGCCTCCCCCAAATATGATAATTAACATGTTTAACACCCATCACCAACTTATAACTCATACTTAATCATATAATTAACATTCCTAATCACATTTTAGGGCCTTACAGGAAGACTCCTCCAAACCCACATTCTTTGTTGCTAGTGAACTTAACGATGTTACTACTTGCTCCGACAGCATCTTTTATGGCAAAGCGTCCTCTACTGTTATTGTTGCTACAGCGACTACCCCTCCAGAGGGGGCTACTACTGGTGTTACACAATTTTGGCTCAAACTTGCCAAATCCACGTTATTTTTCTTTAGAAACTAAAAAAATATGCTCATTAAATCCATATATGCTAATGGAGCAACTGCTGCTGCACTCGTTTATCCTCCTTGAGAAGCAGGTGCTATAAATCGGGTCACTACCACCTCCTCTTGGGTGGTTTAGTCATTCTGAACTCCATTTCTAGCTGGAGTGTCTTTAAAGGCCAGCTGATTAGAAAGATTATAACCTTCTTTGTTAATGGTAATGAGGATACCTCCCCAACGGAGTCGCCAAATGTAGGAGGGTGGTTATACTAGGGTCTATGAATAACTGGAATGGGTGAGGCATCACCCACTCTAATTAATTATGTCTTCAAGGTTTTAAGAGTAGTTGGGTACAAAAATATTCTATTTCTGGTAAAAATGGAGTAAATGCTGTGGACCTCCCCCTACAAATATGAAACTTCATGGAATAATAATAATAATTTGGAGAAGAAAATCTCCTGAGAACGATGGCTGCAATTATGGGAGTGAAGAGACAAGCACTCAGTACTTAGAGAGAGAGCGGGGAAAGAATATTAGGTCTGGTGTGATTTTGACAGAGTAATAGTATAACTTGAGTTTTTTGATCTGATTTTACTTAGTCCAAGGGTCTTATTTATAGATATAAGTTAGGGTTGACATGGCCCTTTTGGACGCAAAAAATGAGAGGGACAAGGTCTGAAGTGTACCTTTTGTCCCTACATAGTCTGCAGTCGCCTGTCCCCTTTAACAAATGACACCAGGTGCAAACCAAAGTCAAAAAGAAAATATGCCTGCTAATGGAGGCAAAACATATGATTTGGTAAATATCTTTTTAAATGGTAACTTGATGTACAAATTTTTGTAAACTTGAGAGTGACCTTGAAGGCCACCCTCTCTAAAATCATTTGTAAAAGTGATTTCCTTATGAGCAGCCACATGGCTACTCACTGCAGTTATGACTAAGTGTTAGCTGTGTAAGTGATTGAGTGACTCCTAGGGCTCTCTCTACTAGTATTCTCTCTATCTTAAAGTGCTAAGTGGTTGAGTCTTGCTCAACAAACCTTGTCTCTCAGCCACCATGCCAAAACTCCCAAAAGATCCTAACTGGCCTATTTTGAGCCCTGCTTGTTCATCTAGGCTACCTGTATAAGTAAATAAACATTATTACTTTTTTTATTTAAAAGAATTAACTTTTTTATGACAAGGGGCCCTCATGATAGACCACTACGTCCTGACTCATTTTGTTCCTTGATTCACTTGTGTCTTGGAACCCCTTGCTGCAAAATAATATTTGGATTTGAGCATTGACAGAGGGGTTCTTCGCTGTGAACTCCCTCGCCTAATTTTACATTGTAACTGGCATCGGCAGAGGGGTCCCTCGCTTGTGGACTCCCTCGCCTAGGTAATATTCCAATTGGCATTTAGCAGAGGGGGCCCTCACTTGTGGACTCCCTCACCTTAATAATATTCCAACTGGCATTTGGCAGAGGGGTCCCTCACTTGTGGACTCCCTCGCCTAAATAATATTTTGACTTGTGGAACAATACCCCTCTACACCTGGCTCCACCACTGTACACGAGCATGAGGTGTTATTGATAATATATTATATTTTCATCTTAACTTAGATCTTCCTATTTGTTATGTTATGTAATCCGACTGTTATAGACACAAACTCCATTAAAGCATTTAAATGATTGATTTTCAACAAAAATAATTAGTTTTTTGTTTTATTACTATATTGATTGAGTATTTTACTTATCTTCTGAATTATTACTAAAGAAATCACATGTACAACTATTTAAATAAGTTGATATTGATATAAGACTATAATTAGTATAGACATATTTTTATAAAAACTTTATCTGTAATAATTGTTATTTATTTTATTGAAACTTATATACAAGTTGGCACCATATTTTTTTTTCTTACTTACGTTTTGTGCATACATAAAAAATGACCCCGTTTCATACATTTTCAAGGCATATTTCCCAACTGTGCATAACGGCTATCTTATTAGTATCTTTCACGTTGCATTCAATATTTTAAGTAAAGGCCAACTGCATATACCCACTTTCATACTCATCAAATAAGACAAGTTAATGAAAACTTGTGCATTATGTCCTGACGAGACACACAGCAACAAAGTAAATTTTTTTAATAAATTAGATATGGAAAATGGGTATGAAAGTGTGTCAAACATAGTTTTATTCTTTTAAGTATCATGTTTTACCAATGTTATAAAAAATGAGGGGCGTGACCGAGACATGAAGGCCAAACCTTAGAATTAGAAGCTTAGGCTGGCTTTAGGCGTAAAAAGGTGTGAAAAGGCATTTAGACATTTTTTTAATATATTTTAATATTTTTAACTATAGCAAGGCGATTAAAAATACTAAAACAGTACCTTAAAATATGTATGCATATATGCAAAATAAAATACTAAGAAAAAAAACAAAAAATAAAAAACTCGTGTTTTTATGATGAGAGGTAGAGAGGTTTGGGATACCATTTGTCTTTTGATTGTTTTGAATGAGATATTGGTCCATTTTTTTTAAAGTCTTTAAAAGGTGATATCATTTCATTAAAACGCTTTTATTTTTAAAAAAGTACATCTTAAACTTTTTTATAAAAAAATAAGGTATAAAAGGTTAAAGGAGAGACGTTTTTCCCGATTCTCAAAGTATACGCGCCTTTTAGAACAACTCGTCTCTCTTAAATATTCCCGCCAAAATTCCTTAAAGTCCGCGCGAGTTATCCAATCAAGATTATCGGTTTCCTCACGTTCTCAGATTACTGTTTTCCTTTTCAATTCACACACGCATACGAATCTTGCATAACAGTTGTAAATTCATGCAGCTCACCTGTTTGATGAAACGTTTGTATGTTTGCAGCTATGTAAAGGAGAACACGTATGGGAAAAGGCAAATGATTCTTTCTTCTTATGTCATTTTTTATTTTAATTAGACGTTAGATTTTGCACAGGTTAGGTCAAATGTGCTAATGTTTTTTTATTATCTGTCTGATGGCCAAATGGGACATTAGTTTTCATCTTAATTGTGTTGTGCATGTGGATAGAGAAGAAGTGTGGGAAAAGGAAAATGTTTGCAGCTAGGGTTTGTGGTTATTTTAGGGTTGGGGCAGCCATAGGGGTTGGGGGAAGAGGTTTTAGCCCTAGGTTAGAAAGGAGTATGGTCATTTGTTGTTGCAACTTTGTCATTTGTTGCCTCAACTTTTGCATCTCTTCATTAAGTTGGTTGGATTTCTTGGGAGCAATTGAGGGAAGTGTATGATTTGAAAAAAGAAAAAAAATCACCAATACACTAGTACCAATGTAGAGTTTCTCCGGTTCTAATACCAATTTGGCGTAAACCACCCGTCAAAAGGCTCCTAAAATATCTAACACACACTTTTAGAGAGAGAAATACTCTTCTTCTATATTCAAAATCAAGATCTACCTCAAATGAGGCTACAAGGGGTCTATTTATAAGTGGGAAAGGGGAGCACTAAATGGTTCTCCAACCAATGTGGGACTCCCACTTTACAAATAATTCTAATACCCATTTGTGCTCGCCTATACCCAAACTTACAAATAAACAACAAACAAAATTAATAAAAATAAAGAAAAATAACAAAAATAAAATAAAATTACTAATATGCCCCAAAATACAATAATGCCCCAAAAGATAATAATGCCCTCGATTCACATCAATATGATCTCGATTCACATCAATATGATCCGGTAGCATTGGGTCTATTTATGTATGTTTGCTTTAACCCATTAGCGAAGGGTTATATAGTTGCTTGTGTGTCTTATGTGCAATACATATCGTGATTGAGTCCTTGTGGTATCACGTACTAGAGGGATATCCTTATGGGGCACGTACAATGTCGATCGCGTGGGTACGTCGGTGATAAAGACGAGCTTTATCTTGGTTATTTTACTCCGAACACTACATGTTGATGTACTCGTGTTATTCCGTAATGATAAAATGGGGTATCCACTCATATATCTTGGGTATGGGGCCATATGATTGGTGTGAAGGTGTGGTGGTTATCCCTGTTGATGTTTTGGGGTTAGAGGCACAGGATAACCAATAACTCTACATAGTACGATGCGAAAGATCCCTGAAGGCATTATGATAGGCCTTCTTTATGTGCAGGAGCATTTACTTGTACATGTTGGGGATTATACTTATATATGGATGTGATGTGGGCATTGTCTTTATCCTAATTTTAGTGATTCTGTGTTGCGGTACTTGATTTAGTTTTATCGGTTTATATCTTATACTAGAGATGTAATGAATTAAACTTGAGACGTATAACTATACACTTATGACTTGGGATTTATACATTAAGTATATTAGAGAGGTATATACTACATTATTGGCATGAGATGGCTTTGTGCCTCCTATACTTGAGACACATATTTAGTATCTTATCTAGAGACTGTTAGAGATACGTTGGTTAGTTAGTGAGAGGTGTTTAAGGTAAAAGGTTACACTAAGATAATTGGTTCTTAATATAAGAGATTAATTTAAGAATTATAAAAAAGAATATGGAATTACGTGATGAACTTTAAACACATGGCCACATACGGGCTTGGGAATAGAAATGTATGTTTATTTTAGGTTGTTTGGGTTGCCTTAATCCCATCACATGGGATCGAGTAACTTAAATAACTTAAAATCCATTTAAAATGGGAAGAAGGTGTATCATTATTATTATTACTGTGGCCCAACTTCACTTAAATTCTTATTCTTTATAAACTTGTTATTTACGTTGTTGTTGATTCTGTTTTTACAGGTCTTAGATTACCGTGGTTGACATAGACTTGGGATGTTCGTTGGAGTTGCATCTCTAACGACGTCATAATATATCATTCGTAGAGTGTAGGCGTTGTGTGGTGTCACTCCTCTATATCCCGTAGTTATGTATTTCAGTTCAAGAAAGGTGTTGTGTTTAAGTTTTTTTTCCGCGTCACAGATTGTATGAGATACATTAGTCTCGAGCAACATTTGTTATATTTCATTATATTACTTATTTAGTTTTATGTATTTCTTTATGTTGAGAATGTTACCAAATGTTTTTGATTTCAGTGATTTTTGTATTAGAGCTGATCAATTTGTTTATGAATTTTATGGGGTGTCACATGCAAGGTCTATTGATACGGGTTAATCCTTACTCGAAAAATGATTGATTGTTGGGGATGTTGCCTTAACAAGTTTACATTTAAGGCAATGAACATTGATGCGTGTGGACAGAAATGGATCGTTTATTGGTTCGGTATTTGAAACAAGGATGGTGGTGGCTCGGAAAATACCTCAAGACGGTTAGCGGTATATGTTGGACATTTGGAGATAATGATGTGATCCGACGAGTATTTTGGTTATATCTTCTTTTATTTTTGGCTCTATATTAGTTAATCATATTTTCATCTTATGTTGCATTTTATTTTATTTCATTTCATATTGTATTGGTCTATTTAGAGAATGAGCTTCTGGTGAACACTTGAGTATTAAGCTTATTGTATAAATAAATCCCACATTGGTTAGTTTCTCCTTCATGATGAAGGGTGAAAAGCGACGCTTGTCAAAATGCTAATTGTTGTTTTCTGTTCACCGCCTCAATACAAAAACCTAAACTTATGACTACACTCAACAGGTGAGTATAGCAGCCAAGTACGGGTATTGAAAAATCCACAGAGACGAGTTACTAAAATTTATAAGGTTTAATATTCCTAAATAAAAGTGTAAAAGGTATTTATACACAAAAAGGAAAAGATGCAAAAAGGGAAAGATTATACTAGGCGAGTGTATTTAAACTAGATTAAAAAAGAGAATAAAACTATAGGTTGCGTCGAATATACCTCGCCCAAGTTAATTAGTATAGAATGGTTACATGGGTCGACGAGTTATTAAGACTGCGTCTCGTTTCGACAGTTAATTAAATCAAGAGTTGTCACACCCCTAAATTTTCATAAAAGTCTAATATGATTTTGGCGTCAATAAATACCTTGGAAATTATGCACGCAAGGTCGTAAGCATGGAGCATACATGATACACCCCGTCAAATCTCCTAGGCATAATAACTAGGATAACACACTCGAAATAGACCTGTAAACTCTATCACCAAAGCAAAGCAACATGTCAACCCAAAGTGAGTTCAATCCGACACAACCTAGATTAACTTAGCTAGAAAGCATATTAAAAAGCATGTATTGAAAGAAAGCAAGTAAACCTAATTATGAAAGCAATAAATAATAAGAAATAAATGTTAACAAGGCATGGAAATTAAAGGAAGCAAGTAAAGAAAGTAAGAAAATAAAGGAAGACAACTTAAATTAGTAAGCTTACAAACATCAAAGTGGGAAAAACACCCAAAGTGTTGGAGTAGGGCAAAGCTCCATACAAACCCTAAACTAATGTAAAATGTAAGATATTTCTCTCAAATGAGAGAAATGAGCATATATACAAAATCTCAAAATGGTAAACTTGTAAATAGAAAAGCTGAGAAAAACAGGGGATCGATCGATCGAACTCTTTGGTCGAGCGATCGATCGATTAGGTCTCAGCCCACTGTGAAAGCTCGAAGGCAATTTTTGAATCGATCGATCAAGCAAGGCTGCAACAAGCTCCCCCTATTTTGGTTCATTTGGAATTCTCTTCCGTTAATATCGTCGTAACTTCTTTATTCAGACTCGGAATCACGCACCGTTTGCGGCCACACGAAGCTTGCGAGGAGGGATACAACTTCCGTGTAGATGTCGAGCTAGGTGCCCAAACTATAAATTGATCGAATTGCCCTTGCACGTGCAGAAATGTATGGAACTTAGCCAGAATACATCCAAACTCCATACTTAGTACCTAAATACCTACAAAAGTCTAATTATACCTCATATATCATGTTAACAATATAAATCCGAGGTTTTCTGGTTAACAGGCTTAAATATAGAGATTAAGGCACCCGAGGAGGCTAAAAATGCGTTGGTTTGAGGGTTTAAATATGCATTATTCGGTATGAATCACACCCCCTAACTTACACATTGCTAGTCCCTAGCAATGAAATAAGATGCAACAAGAACTACAAGCAAACCAAAAGAAGGATACAAGTACAAAATGGGAAGAAAAAGAAATAAAAAATAAGGCCACTTTCACGGGCAAACGATTGCATTTAGCATATGCAATCAGCCGTTAAACCCCTAGGTTACCCTAGTGGACGAGTGTCGTCTCGTGAGGGTTTTTAGGGATGAAACCCACAAACATCATACAGTTTCCTCAAAATATGCCCAAACCAACATGCGACAAGCTCAACAACAATGAAAAAGATTTCATACACATTATTAGCACATTGAACGAATTCAAACAAAAGTATGAAATCATTAACATTAATGCACCTCATAGAATTGAAACCTTAAAATGTGGGAGGTGAGAGAGCACATGCAAAGTGTGATTTGGCAAAAACTTAAATAAATCGGATAAAAATTAAAACAAGCATATATTTAATCCTCACGGGCATTACACTCATTAAGTGAATTCACTCGAAATAGGGAGTTAACATATGGAACATACGGGCATAAAGAGTAAATGTAAATGGAAACTAGGCCGCACACATGTCGCAAATGAAAAACGCTATATATAAAATGAAAAATTATAATCTCAATGAAAGATACTGCTCATTAAAGGAGGCAAAATGTATTTTCACAGATTATCAAACTATTTTGACTTTTAAATTAAATGCACCCTAAGATCACATAGGACTTGATAGGGTTATAATGTAGGTTTGGCTAGGGTATGAAATGAAGGATATGTATGTACAGATTTAAAGTGTTCAGAATGAAAACTTGGAATAATGGGAAGAATGTGGGCAATATCAAAATTGAAAAATGATTTCCAAACGAGCATTAGATATAACAATTGGAGAGTAATCAAAGCTTATTGAACTATATACACAACATATACAAATTTCTCTTTCTTTTTATTTTCTTCTTTTTCTCATATTTCTCTTTTGTTTTCTACTTCTCTTTTCACTTCTTTCTTTTCTTTACTTTTCGCACTCTCACATGCCTAAATTGCAACCACAACACAACATCATTCAATCTAAAGTAACATTCCAAACAAAGGTACGGAAGGTAATATGTATGGCTTATAACTCCAATGTGGAGTTGGTTATGGGATTTTGGGGTATAAAATGAAAGCCTATAATAAGGATCAAAGGGGTTGACGAGGGAAAACATTTAAGGTGAGGTCAAGGCTAATATGGGTGATATAACAAAGATTGCCTATGATCATTTCCTAAAGTTTACGCGATTCTCGAGTCAAAACAAACTTTGAAAATCATGCTCAAGTAATACATTTCAATAATGAATTCAATTAATGAACGATCAAATGAAAGAATAGAGAGATTACCAACTACTGTAACGTTTTCAAAGAGTAAAGAATAGTGTAATACACTCACAAACGACGAAAGGTACAAAGCTTACTCGGTGTAAGTATATACAATGCAACAAAAGATTATCGAGTTATAAAAATCTTAAACCAAATTAGTGTAACAAGGAAAGTGCATGTGCTCATGGGACAAAGTTTAATTCATGAAGTTATTCACAATGTCAATAATTAGGACTAAAGTCTAATAACTTCTAAAATCGAAAGCATGCATCATTGAGTTGTCTATTGGGTCGGGCATTTATTAAAATTTATCATCGAAAACAAAGGCAAAATGCCCAATAAAGGAGAAAAAAAAATCTTTTTGGAAATTTTTAATTTTTTACAAGAAAAGCATGCATTGGAAATAACAAACAATCAAAATTATGGACACTACCAATGACTAACAATGAATGGATAGAATATCCCACACCCCCTAACTTAAGACCTGACATTGTCCTCAATGTTAATTAAGAACTAAGTTAAAGAGAGGAAAAAAGCGATATTACCCAAAATGGAGCGAGCTCCGAAAAGTACAGGTCCAATGATTCTACAAAACATGTTAGTACCAAAGCATAACAAAAAGAAAGAATAATTTTTGTAACTAATTACACTAAACTAAACTAAAAAGGAAAGTAAAGATAAAAACAAAGAAAGAATAAAAAGCTAATTATATACAACCTACTATTTAGACTTCACGCTAACTATACACTAGAAGTCTAAATAGGTAAGGGTCCACCGCGAAAACGATTTGAGTTTGGAGGGTGACCGGTGTACCCTCACTCTCAAGCATGCCTTTCGAAAAATATGAATTCTGTTGAAACAACGGAAGGCATGTGTAAGGCGGAAGAAATGAACTATCACCAATTAAAAGTTTTGGAGGGACGATGGGGGATTTGGATTGAATGGGTGACAAAGATATGTGGGGACCGAGAAAAGCAGAATATCCTCCCCAAGATTTTGAAATTGGAATGGGAGGTGGCGCACACGAGGGCAAAGATGCCTTCATGTAAGGTGGCTCGAGCAAGTACTCCTCATTAGCGAAAAGGTTTAACAAATTAAAGTTTGAAACTGATTCATCGGGTACTTGTGACGGCGTGATAACAGAGAATGAAAATGGGGAGGAAAGAAATTTAAACTCACGAGATGAGTCATCATCGCTTAAAGATTGAGTTTCGAAGGAAATAAGATCATTTTCAATGAAATGTTCTTATTTGTGGGCCAAAGAAGAAATCATTTCATTGCAAATGGACATTAATTCCATTTCATCCTCACTTTCAATATCTATTACGCGATGGTCAAAGTCAACAATGGTTTATTCCAAAATAGGCACGAAGTCTTCATTTGATTAAAAACATTCCTCGACTTCAAAAGTCTTGGAAGAAAAATCATCGTCGGATTCAAATAATAAATCCAATTCATGCTCCCACGAATGATTTTCTTCCCGATAACGATTTTTAAGTGTCTCATTTTCAAGCATGCGCAAACCCTCACTGAAAGTCATAGGCCGAGGTGTGGATTCTTGAAAATGCGAACTTTGAAAATTACCATCGGACTTTATACTTAAACTCATTATTATAAGAATTTTGAAAAATATTGCAATTCGTTTCAAAATTCCTATTATAAGGAATTAGAGGCCCAAAATCGTTATCATCAACCTCAAAATTCCAGTAACCCAAGTTTTAACTTTCGTTATACTCGCCCAAAGTCATTTTTGAATTTGTAATTTTTTGGGACTCTAAGTATTGACTGAAAGTCATAGGATTACGGGCATTTTGAGAATTATAATAATGATTACCGAAAGAATTGGAATAAGACATGCTTACCCCCAAAATGGCTCGAAGTGGCGAATTCCACAAAGTAGATGCGCGCGGGAAAAATTCAAGCTTTTCTTAGCGCTCAAATGTAGAAGTCCTACAAAAAATGTTAGCAAAAAATACAAATAGAAAGAAAATACTACAAAATACTAAATCAAATAAATTCTAAAACAAATAAGTCCCCGGCAACGGCACCATTTTGATCACGGATGAAAAGCGGTGCGCGTCAAAACGTTGATAGTTATTTTCTGTTCACCGCCTCAATACAAAAACCTAAACTTATGACTACACTCTACAGGTAAGTATAGCGGCCAAGTCCGGGTATCGAAAAATCCACAGAGACGAGTTGCTAGAATTTATAAGGTTTCTTATTCCTAAATAAAAGTGTAAAAGGTATTTTCTACACAAAAGGAAAAGATGCAAAAATGGAAAGATTATATTAGGCGAGTGTATTTAAACTAGATTAACAAAGAAAATAAAACTCTAGGTTGCGTCGAATATCCCTCACCCGAGTTAATTACTATAAAATGGTTATATGGGTCGACGAGTTATTAAGATTGCGTCTCGTTTCGACAGTTAATTAAATCAAGAGTTGTTACACCCCTAAATTCGCATAAAAGTCTAATATGATTTTGGCGTCAACAAATACCCAGAAAATTACGCACACAAGGTTGTAAGCGCGGAGCATACATGATATACCCAGTCAAATCTCCTAGGCATAATAACTAGGACAACACACTCAAAATAGACCCATGAACTCCATCACCAAAGCAAAGCAACATGTCAACCCAAAGTGAGTTCAATCCGACACAACCTAGATTAACTTAGCTAGAGAGCATATTAAAAGCATGTATTGAAAGAAATCAAGTAAACCTAATTATGAAAGAAATAAATAGCAAGAAATAAATGTTAACAAGGCATGGAAATTAAAGAAAGTAAGTAAAGAAAACAAGAAAATAAAGGAAGACAACTTAAATTAGTCAGCTTACATACATCAAAGTGGGAAAAACACACAAAGTGGTGGAGTAGGGCAAAGATCCATACAAACCCTAAACTAATATAAGATGTAAGATATTTCTCTCAAATGAGAGAAATGAGTGCATATACAAAATCCTAAAATGGAAAACTTATAAATAGAAAAGCTGAGAAAAACAGGGGATCGATCGAACCATTTGGTTGATCGATTGATCGATAAGGTCTCAGCCCACTGTGAAAGCTCGAAGGCAATTTCTGAAGGGTCGATTGGTCAATCGATCGATCAAGCAGGGATGCAACAAGCTCCCCCTGTTTTGGTTCATTTGGAATTCTCTTCCGCTAATATCGCCGTAACTTCTTCATTCGGACTCGGAATCACGCACCGTTTGTGTCCACGTGAAGCTTGCGAGGAGGGATACAACTTCCGCGCAGATGTCGGGCCAGGTGCCCAAACTGTAAATTGACCAAATTGCCCTTGCGTGTGCGGATATATACGGAACTTAGCCGAAATGCATCCAAACTCCATACTTCGTACCTAAATACATAAAAAAGACCAATTATACCTCATATAACATGCTAACAATATAAATCCTAGGTTGTCTGGTTAACGGGCTTAAATATAGAGATTAAGGCACCCGAGGTGGCTAAAAATGCGTAGGTCCGAGGGTATAAATATGCAATATTCGGTATGAATCACTTTAGTGCTCACATCCCTATCTTATAAATAAACCCCTCCTCTTCCTTATATGGAGAACCAAACTTTTGAGTAAGATCTTAGTTATATTTCTCGCTCTAAATTGGTGTGGTGCCTTTAAAGTTTCCATTAGACGTGTGGTTACATCAATTGGTATCAAAGCGAGGTGTCGCTCCCCCATTTGTGTGTGAGGTGTCACCACAATTTTTTTCATTTGTGAGGTGTCACAACAATTTTTTTTATTTAAATAGTTTTCTACATTATAATGGCCCCCTCAAAAGGCAACACTTGATGAGAGATTTATCCAAATGCAAGAATAAATGATAGAAGAAACGGTCTCCCTCATGGGGCAAAACATGGCACCTTCACCCGACACATGTCATATTTTTTTCGAAACCCTAACCCTACCCTACCCCCATACCCAAACACCCCCCAAGACCCATCTTCTTCTTCCCCCCACCTAAACCCTAACCCTAACTCCACCACTCACTACACCACCATTTTAACTACCCACCTAGGCCTGTAAACGGATCGGAATCGGACCGGATCAAGCAAATCCAAATTCATATCCGTTTATGTTAAATGGATTCGGATCTGATCCGTTTATTAATCGGATCGGATCAGGCAAATCCAAATTCAAATCCATATATATTAAACGAATCCGATCCGTTTATCCAATTATCCGTTTATGTTAAACTTAATTTGCAGCATTTTTATTTTCAACTCTTATTTCATAAATTTATTTTGCAAATGTTAAAAAAACAAACAGATAATGAAATAAAGAACTATTATAATACATATTTAAAATATTATTAAATACAATATATATTAATTTGATAATATTATATATATATATATATATATATTAAAAATATTAATCGGATCGGATTATTAACGGACCAGAGTATATGAATCCAAATCCGCTCCATTTAATCAACGGATAATCGGATTTTAGGCATGATCCATATCCACTTAAATGCATCGAATTCGGATTCAGATAAAATCCGATGCATTGATAGGCCATCACCCACCCACCCACTAATATTTCATCACCAACCTTCCACCACCCTCTTTCCGCCTCTTACCGCCACTTTTTTAGTCACCGGAAAAATTTCAAACTCCTCCAAAATTCTCTCAAACTTATCTCATGCCCTCTTTTCATCCCGATCTACAACTTCCCTCAAAGATCCTACCCCAAAATACCCCGAAAATAACCTATACCGCCCCTTTTTCCCTCGGTTCTGGCGAAGTCGACGCCCTTTCCCCACCCCCTTCCGGTCGTCCGATCAACAATCCGACTTCAGATCTATATTTTTCACCCCTGGACGACCCATCCCTTCTATTTTCATCCCATTTGGCTAGTTCCGGTCACTGAACCGCCGAAACTTTGGCCAACCGGGGTAGGACACCCCCCAAGCCTCCCAAACCCTTATTTTTTCCACCTTTTTAAGCCGAATAACTCCTGAATTATTTCACCCACTTAACTCTAGGGTTTTAACCCTTCCCCACTCACTTACCACCCCTCTTTCACCCACCCACCCCTCTCTCCTCCCTCCCCCATCCATCTCTGACCCACCACCACCACAATTTCAGTCCCCCACCCTCTTTATTCTTCCAAACAACCATTCACTCATCCATTCCCCTCCATATATTACTCTCACCCCTCCGCCTTCCATACACTACCCCTAAACTCCACCCAACCCCTACCCCTATCACTACGACCTCCATGCCTATCACTCACCCTATACACCCTACCCATGGCCTTTTCATATCCCCTATCCATCCACCACCCTACATCCCACCCCCGTTGCATCATCCACCCTTGCCCCCACCTTTGTTCAACCATATTACACCATCCACACTCCCCCTGTACCACCCCCACCCCTTCCGTCTCACATCGACATGAGTGAGGTATCCAGTTCTTTTTCCTCCATCCCACATGACTCCCACCCCCATAATCATGATTAGATTCCAACCCCCAACTTGCCTCCACTATCGGATATTATTCCCACACCTCGGCCTGTCTAGATGCTTGTCGATGCTTTTATTGCCATGAGAAGGGGCATTTTCTTGGTGTTTGTCCTCATTTTGACCATGACCATCTTCTCCCCCACCTAATGATTTCCTCACCTTCAGTTGCAGATCCACCACCGTCCCCTCACCTCATATTCAGCCTCCGTTTGTTGGTTTTGAGGATCTCCTCACAGGTGATGATGCCGTGATTCCTGCCCCACCAAGGGGAGAATAGTTGGTTTTAGCTCTTCAGCTCCTCTCTCAGAGTTTGCATGGGGACATTAGGGTCGATGTACCCATGTTTGGCGGCCGACAGCAGCGGGATGCAATTGTTGATTGGCTTGTCTCGATGGAGCGCGTGTTTAATTACAAACACATCACGGGACACAAGTGTGTTCTATAATCCGCGACAAAGTTCCAGGGTATGCTACTATTTGGTGACATGATATGGAGCAAAAACGGGTGGTTGAGGGCCTCCCACCAATTCAAACTTGGATCGAGTTGAAGGCTCTATTGGTTGCCGCCTTTCTTCCAACTACATATGAGCGGGACCTCTTTGCTAGAGTTTAGACTTTGCACTAGGATACAGCGGTGGTTGATTATACGGAGCGCTTTCAGTTATTGTGTACTCGGGCCCGACTTGAGGAGTCTTAGGAGTAGCGGATCAACCGCTACATCACCAGCCTCCAGTCTTACATACAGATAGAATTGGCCTTGTATGACATACCCACCTTCGCTAAGGCGGTGTATTATTCCACCAAGATCGAGACACATCATCTACCAGTCGCAACCTGTGCCTCCTCACGTGTCCCAAGTGACCACCATACCAGCTCCTCCATTAGCTCCAGCTTCCGCTCCCGCTCTTTCTGTCGTTGTCGCGCCACCTCCAAATCTCGCTCCACCCTTCAAGTGCTTCAACTGTGGTGTTGTTGGTCATTGAGCTTCTACTTGTCCTACTCCGCACCGCTATGCCCTGATGGCGATGACTCATGTGTTCGATTATCTACCGGGTGATTATGTTGACACCGAGCACGCATCTCTTGACCGACGACAAGGAAGGCATTCCCCTTTGAGCTCCACAAACAACATTATTGTAAAACGTTAGTGGATCATTGCATTTTCGAGAGAGAGAGAGAGAGAGAGAGAGAGAGAGAGAGAGAGAGTTTATTGTAATTCGTGTTTATTCTTGTGTGTCGAGTTTTGTCGTATCTTCTCGAAATCAAATTCGGGGATATGATTCTTTCCGTGGGTTACCAAAGTTATGGAAACTTTGTCACTTGAGACTACTAATTTGAATTGGAGAGGGAGTGGTGTGCTTATAAAAGAGCCAGACTTGTAAGAAAAAATAAGTGAGATTGTGTGTGGAACTGTGGTTTCCATCATTGCCTCCTCATTTTTGTTTGATGAGCATGCAGAGCAGTGGCAGTAATCATTGCCTCTCTACTTTTTATAGGTTAGATGGTTGTTGGAAATTGACAGTTGTAAGAGCGAGGATACATACCAAGTGTAACTCAACAGGGTTAAAAGTGAGGATAAATATTGTGTAAAAGTATAATATTTTTGAGAACACCAAATATATAAAATTGTTATAAATATTGTATTTATCCTATTTAAGTGGATGTCCACTCCTATTAGGACTCTACTAACTTGTACTATAAATAAGGGGTGACCCCCCCATTTGTTAGACACCAATTAATGAGAACTCCTTCTCTCTCTAAAATTCTCTCTGTTCCCTATTTCTCTCAACGCGTTATCAGCACGATTACACATATTTTTTTTCTTGGCTCCATCTCTTCCGTCTCATACTTTCGTCCAACAATTAAACAAAAGGAGAAACATTTGTAAGGCAGAATACTATTGATTGTCCTTTGCAAAGTTATTCGTTCTCTTTTTCATCAGCAGCCTGTGAGTATCCATCACTTTTGATATTTGTGTATATATGTCTTTACCATGATGATTAAATAGATCCATGTAGTTTTACAATGATGACACTTGTTTGCATATATTTCCAATCACCTTATTTGCTGTAATTTTAAACTTATTATATCTTCAAGTTCAAGTTTTAAATAAATATCCACACATTTATTCAATTGATAAAAAGGTTTGATCATAAAAGTTTTTTTTTTCAGACGACCTAATAAAATATTTTTTTTATTTCTAATATTTTACTTCATTAACATCACATGACTATTATGTTTCTGTAATCATCTATCTTTATTGTAGCAGACATACTATATCATGTAGTTTTCCTTTAATTTTACAAAATTACAAGTTTGATTAATCAAATTTGAAATTACTATTATTTATATTTTTGGGGCCTGAAGTTTCCAACTCTTATTTTTTTTATTTTTTTATTTTTTTGCGGCCTGAAGTTCGCAATTCATATTCAATTTTTTTTTTACATGATAATCAAACCTGAAGTTTTGATTTTTGGGACTTGAAGTTTCCAGTAATTGGGCCCGAAGTTCTCAATTACCTCTAAATTTGGGACTTGAATCACTATTTATAATTTGGACCTGAAGTTCCAAATAATATATACCCTCAATCAAAACTCGAAGTTTTGATTATTTCTATCATAGAGTTAGGGACATTAAATGTCCCCGAATAACTTATAATTTGGACCTGAAGTTCCAACTATATATATTTTTTTTAATCTGATCAAACCTGAAGTTTTGACACAATAGGGTAAATAAAGTCCTTATACTCAATAGAAATTGACCCGAAGTTCAATTATTTTATGTATTAATCTGAAATTCCGACAAATAAATATCACGAACCTGAAGTTCTAATTATTAAATCAAGGGCTTAAAGTCCTAATCACACACATGATATTCCAATCAATATTGAATTATTAATTTTTCTTTACTATGCATTACATATTTCTGATTATAATTTATTTATTGAACAGTTTAAAAATGTCAAATATTTCTAAACTCGAATTTGAAGCACTTGAAATCTCTGGGGTGAATTATCTAAATTGGTCTCAAGACGCTGAACTCCACCTTCAAGCTTGAAATCTTGGTGATGCAATAACACTTGAAAATACTATGTCCCGGCAGGACAAAGCTAAGGCCCTAATATTCCTTAGGCATCACATACACAATGATTTGAAAAGTGAGTACCTTACAGTGAAAGATCCTCTTGATTTATGGAACTCCCTGAAGGAGCGTTATGACCACCAGAAATCGGTCATACTTCCAAGTGCACGCCATGAATGGCTCAACTTGAGATTTTAAGATTTCAAGACTGTGTCTGAATATAATTCTGCTATGTTCAAGATTACCTCCAAACTAAAGCTATGTGGAGAAAAGGTAGAGGATGCAGATATGTTGGAGAAAACATTCTCAACTTTTCACGCCTCGAATATGCTCCTGCAACAGCAATATCGAGAGCGAGGGTTTAAAAGGTACTCGGAACTAATCTCATGTCTCCTAGTTGCTGAACAGAACAATGACTTACTGATGAAGAATCATACATCTAGACCCACCGGATCTATAGCACTCCCTGAAGTGAATGCTAACTCTGTTCAGAATAATGAAAGAGGTCAAGGAAATATGCGGCGGGGCCGTGGCAACTCTAGAAGAGGTGGCTACAATAATCATGGCCCTAGACAAAATATGAAATTCAAGAACCACCAGAAGTGGAATAATCACAGCAATAAAGGGAATCAGAAGTCAAATCCACAAAATCCAAATGATATTTGCCATAGATGTGGCCGCGGTGGGCATTGGACACGTACATGTCGTTCGTCCAAGAAATTGGTTGAAAAATACTAGGCCTCGAAAAAGAAAATGGAGACAAATATTGTGGAAGGTCCTGAAGACCGTTGGAAACTTGACGATACTGATCTCAATTTCAATGATTTCTTCGAAGATGAGGATGGAGATGCTATTAATGACGAGACATTTGATAACATGCTTGGAGAACCACCTCAGACGGTCCTGAAGACCTAAATGATTATGATTTATTTATTTATTTATTTATTTATCTGCTTCATCTTTCCTATTGAGACATTAGTAGTTTATCCTTAGAGCTTAGACAATTTTATATCTTTATTTCAAGATTTTAGTAGTTAATGGAATGGTTTTGATAATTTTTTTTATGCTTATATGATTGGTGGATTGAATTTCAATTTATGTTTAATTATGTTAAAGGTATGGATCCGAAAGTAAGCGCAAGCGATGATATTTGTCTAGTAGACAGTGGGACAACCCACACCATTTTGAAAAAACAGAAGTTTTTCTCAGACTTGGTATATAATACAGCGAATGTTTCCACTATAGCTGGTTCTGTTAAGATCATTGAAGGCTCCGGAAGAGCCCACGTGGTGTTACCTAATGGTACCCACTTATTCATAAATAATGCTATATACTCAAGAAATTCCAGAAGAAATTTATTGAGCTTTAAGGACATAAGAGTGAACGGGTATCATATTGAAACATGTAATGAAGATAATAAATAGTTTCTTTGCATTACATCTAGTGTTGGAAGCCAGAAGCTCACACTAGAGAAATTGCCTGCATTATCCATGGGGTTATACCATACAACAATTAATGTTGTAGAATCACATACTGTCATGAGCCGGAAGCTCAATGATCCTTTTAATTTAATATTATGGCATGACCGATTGGGTCACCCTGGATCAAACATGTTGCGTCGAATCATAAACAACTCATACGGGCACTCGTTAACAAACAAACAACTTACCTTACCCGATGATCATTTTTGCTCCCCTTGTTCTCAAGGTAAACTAATCACTAAACCATCTTTTCTCAAAATTGCCTCTGAGTCACCATCCTTTTTACAAAGAATTCAAGGGGATATTTGTGGACCCATCCACCCTTTTAGTGGACCTTTTAAATATTTTATGGTTTTTATTGATGCGTCCACTCGTTGGTCACATGTTTGTTTGTTATCTACTCGTAATTTGGCCTTTGCAAAATTTCTTGCACAAATCATAAAACTTAGAGCACATTTTCCTGATCAACACATTAAATCCATCCGTTTAGATAATGCGGGGGAATTTACTTCTCAAGTTTTTGATGACTATTGTTTATCACAAGGTATTGATGTTGAGCGCCCAGTCCCGCATGTCCACACTCAAAATGGTTTAGCTGAGTCTTTGATTAAACGTTTGCAACTTATTGCGCGACCTTTGCTTATGCAGTCTAAACTCCCAGTCTCTGCCTGGGGACATGCTATCCTACACGCTGCTAAGTTAATTAAGCTTAGACCCACGGCTTATCACCCTTTTTCACCTTTTCAACTTGTGTCTGGATGTCAACCAAATATATCCCACTTGCGTAAATTTGATTGTGCAGTGCATGTACCCATCCGTCCACCCCAGCGTACTAAAATGGGTCCCCAACGTCGTTTGGGAATATATGTTGGTTATGATTCGCCATCAATTATTCGTTATATTGAGCCACTGACAGGTGATACATTTACCGCTAGATTTGCGGATTGTCATTTTGATGAGACACTCTTCCCACCGTTAGGGGGAGGAAAGAACGTACCAGAAGTACGGTCCGTTCCTGAAGAACGGCGAGAATTAACATGGAACACTTCCACTTTGTCTCATCTAGACCCTCGTACTACTCAATGTGAGCATGAAGTGAAAAGGATATTGCATCTTCAGGAAATTGCAAATAAATTACCCGATTCATTCAATGATGCTGCAAAAGTAACCAAGTCTCATGTACCCGCTGCAAATGTGCCTGCAAGAATTGATGTACCAGTGGGACAAACATTGACATCAGCAGCAAATGAATCTGTTGCACGCCAGAAGCGTGGAAGACCTGTAGGTTCCAAAGACTCTGCTCCCCGAAAGCGGAGATTAAATGAAAAATCATGCCCTAATCACCCTCCCGAAGAGGTTATGAATAAAATATCCACTTTCTCTGAAACCCCTGAAGAGGTTATTATTTCTGAAAACACACAAGTCACTGAAGTGACTATACAAGCCCCTGAAGAGGCAAAGGTACCTTATAATAATAACGAGATCTCTATGTTTTATACATATTCGGGAGAAATGTGGGATCGAAAAGAAACTGCCATTGATGACGTTTTTTCATATGCAGTAGCTACACAAATTTCAAAGGGCAGTGATAATGATACTGAACCACGTACTCTAAATGAATGTCGACAAAGAGTAGATTGGCCAAAATGGGAAATTGCCATCAAGGCAGAACTCGAGTCCCTAAATAAACGTGGTGTATTTGGACCTATAGTACAAACCCCAAAAGGTTTTAACCCGGTAGGTTATCGATGGATTTTTATAAGAAAAAGAAACGAGAAGAATGAAATCACTCGATATAAGGCACGACTTGTGGCACAAGGTTTCTCACAGAAACCTGGGATTGATTTTGAGGAAACATACTCCCCTGTTATGGATAGTATAACTTTCAGATATCTGATTAGCTTAGCGGTCTCTGAAAATCTTGATATGAGACTCATGGATGTTGTGACCGCTTATTTATATGGGGACTTAGACACAGAAATATAAATGAAAATCCCTGAAGGATTTCCTTTGCCTGAAGCAAAGCCGAGGAGTACGTACTCGATACGACCGAGACGTTCATTGTACGGTTTAAAACAATCCGGAAGAATGTGGTACAATCGTCTTAGTGAATACTTGTCTAAGGAAGGGTATGAAAATAATCAAATTTGCCCTTGTGTATTTATAAAGAAATCCTCAAAAGGATATGCAATAGTAGCAGTCTATGTGGATGACATAAATTTAATCGGAACTCCAGAAGAGCTCGAAACAACTGCTAACTATTTGAAAAAAGAATTTGAGATGAAAGACCTTGGGAAAACTAAATTTTGTCTCGGCCTGCAGATCGAGAAAACTTCTAGTGGGATTTTAGTCCATCAGTCTAATTATACTGAAAATGTATTAAAACGTTTTAATATGGATAAAGCGCACCCACTAAGTACCCCCATGGTTGTTCGGTCTTTGGACATAAAGAAAGATCCATACCGTCCTAAAGAAAAAGATGAGGAAATATTGGGTCCAGAAGTACCCTATTTAAGTGCAGTCGGTGCATTATTGTACTTGGCGCAATGCACTAAGCCGGATATCTCATTCTCTGTAAATCTGCTTGCTAGATATAGTTCTGAACCAACCAAAAGGCATTGGGCTGGTATCAAACATATCCTAAGATATCTACGTGGAACCACTGACATGGGTTTATTTTATTCATATAACTCTAATAGTTCCAAATTAGTTGGGTATGCAGATTCTGGATATCTCTCTGATCCTCATAAGGGTCGATCTCAGACAGGTTATGTATTTCTTTGTGGTAATGCTGCTATTTCCTGGCGTTCTACTAAACAAACTTTAGTAGCTACTTCTTCTAACCACTCTGAAATTTTGGCTCTTCATGCAGCTAGCCGTGAATGTGTATGACTGAGATCTTTAATTCAGCATATTCGTAGTTCTTGTCAATTGTCTTCTATTACAGATATTCCAAGTACTATCTATGAAGATAATGCAGCATGTATATCACAAATTAAAGAAGGATTCATCAAAGGAGATAGAACCAAGCACATTTCACCAAAAATTTTCTTCACTCATGAGCTTCAGAAGAAAAATGAGATTGAAGTCATGCAAGTTCGTTCAAGTGATAACCTCGCCGATCTCTTCACAAAGTCACTGCCAAAGGCAACATTTCAGAAGCTTGTGTACGAGATTGGAATGCGTCGTCTCCACCAACGGTGAAATTGAATATATCTATCAGGGGGAGCATCTTATCAGGGGGAGGATACAAGAACATGTAATTTGGGACATTTGTGCGCTGTACTCTTTTTCCTTTAAACTAGGTTTTATCCCACTGGGTTTTCCTTAGTAAAGGTTTTAACGAGGCAGCATTAAGCACGTCCAACACTGACTCAATGGTCACAATAAATTGTACTCTTTTTCCTTCACTACGGTTTTTTCCCAATGGGTTTTCCTTAGTAAGGTTTTAATGAGGCAATAATCATTGAATGGTGGATATGGTGTACATCCAAGGGGGAGTGTTATAAATATTGTATTTATCCTATTTAAGTGGATGTCCACTCCTATTAGGACTCTACTAACTTGTACTATAAATAAGGGGTGACCCCCCCATTTGTTAGACACCAATTAATGAGAACTCCTTCTCTCTCTAAAATTCTCTCTGTTCCCTATTTCTCTCAACAAAAATATAATTTTACTTGCAAATGTCGTAGTTCTAGATCTGCATATGCTGAATTGAAGACTGCTATTAAAACGGGTAAACAAAATCTGGTATTTGCGCTGACAAATAGAAACAACCAACAACTCATTTGAATGGGTTCTAATGTTAAACAATGACACTATATACATAAATCTGTGATGTATATATCAGTTTATAAAAGAATTGCATCATTTTAAGCCCTAAAAATTTCAAAACACACCAATTTTGCACATAAACACATCATGGTATATGTAGACTATCACTTGTATAGTTAGTTATTTTTATTTCGGAGTCTGGGAAAAGGGATTTAAATGTTCATTACACTTCCATTTATTCATACGAATAGGTTAATTTGATGCTAACCACGATAATGTATATAGTTCATCTGACCACTCCATTGTTCCTGTATCGCCTCTTCCTCTTCAACGTTTAATTCAACCAATATTTTTCTAACGGACTTTGCATTGGTTTTGATTTTCATTTAGAATGACTTATTTGCTCAAGTAATCGAAGAATGCAACTGTCATCTCCTTCATCTTCAATCCTTGTTGAGGTAACCTTCTTGTCTAATATTTGCTATATGATTCTTTCAACCCTCCTTTCATTATCGTCTTTTGTCTTTATTACCCCCTTCGACTCAAATTAATAGTCATGCTTTCCTTTTTAGCCTGTTCCAAATTAGTAGTTCTCCTAAAAGAGAACAATGATTCAATTGCATGTCTTATATTCAAAGGTATTCAAAGTTTGAAAGTAAATATTATTTCTTAAAATGTTAGACTTTCAAACAATGACTATTATCTATTAATTTGGAATAAGGGAGTACTAATTTCCTCCCAATGATGTGCAGCTAGTGAAGATCGTTTTTTTCTAATCTTTTCTAAACTCACTCGGAATGTTGTCTTTGATTTTCACTTTCCTTATTTGGGCGATTCTTAAGTTAGCTGCTTAACATGCCTGATTGCTACTGAAATTCTACTAACTATTATTACTTTCTCGTACTAACAATGCTTGTCCACATTCTCAATCCGTCTGGTCAACTCATGCCATGCTCTAGATGTTTAACTTAATGATTTTTACAATCCTTTTCACCTTAGGATTTGAACTACAGTGGCTACAATGTAATTTAGGTCACCAATCGTTGAAAGAAATATACCACTTATGTTTAATTCATTTTATCTAATTAGCTACTTTTTTACTTGCACAAACTGCTTTGTGGGTAGCAAGTATATTGAAATCTCAGCTAGTGAACTTGGTTTAGTCATGTTTGGGGCCAACATCTCAAGAGCTTCGAATTATCACCTCATTTTGTACCTGGTTTGTGCCTCCTTTAGCACCTTTTAGTTCTTTAGTCTTTTCGAGTACAAGATGAACCATAAAAAAATAAGTAATTTGTTCAAGTCAATTGATGGAGTTAACAACCAGTTGATAAGTTATATAAGGTTTTCCAACCCTTGAAAAATGGGAGTGTGGGACCTTTTTAATCTGACGTGGCAATATCACTGAATGTCAAATTACAGAATTCAGCTCCGCCAGGAGGTTATCCACTAAAGGGAATCCCATCAGATGGCTATCCTACCAGGAGTCCATCATTCAAAGGGTAATCCCACCAGGAAGAAACCTCACGTAGAGATCTTTCGCCCAACAGATAGGGTGAAACTCCCCCAAGTCACCAGCCTCCTTCAAAAAAAAGTAAACAATGAGAACAAATATATAAATACATAATTTGTTTGAGTAATGAATCAATTGATAAGTCATAATTTGTCACTAGGGAAAGTACTACTAAACCAATTGATTAGCTTGAGTTCCACTCATTTTCGACTCAAGAAGCTTGCTTGTGAAGCTAGAAAGCTGATCTCATACCAAAGGCCTGAGCACGTTTTGAAATTTCAGCCGATCTTGAGCAAAAGCTTTATCCTGTGGGGAGCACAGTAGGAAAGTCCAAACTATATGGAAGGAAACTTTCAGGCATAGTGGTAGCATTAAGGGTGAGAAAGATTGCTATTTTCTGGTGTATCTTTGACTTTAGATTGGTCAAATTATCAACTTCCAAAGAAGTCTTTAAGTTGATTTTAACTCAATGTTCTGATTGGAAACTGAAGTTTGGAAATGACAGTGAAACTTTTTAAATTTGAACTTGGAAATGCCTATCTCATCATCAATAGTCTGTCTGGCTTTTAGTATATGAAGAGGTGTTTTTTGGCGAAGCATATATGTATTTTGTGTGTGCCCTGCTATTGTGTTTCTGAGTGGAACGATTTGGACAATCCATCCTCTAGCCCCAATCATATTTTGAAAAATCATGCTCCCTCCGTCCCGAATTAAGAGTCCTACTTTCCTTTTCTGTCCTTCCCAAATTAAGAGTCCACCCAAATTCCACGATATTCAAGTAAGATTTAATTTTGGGAAATAGGTCCTCTGCAAACATTGAGGCTGTTTCGAGCTGAGTCCATGCTTAACATGTTATTTCCTGAGCTAAATGTGCACTGTTGGCTAAATATTCACAAGCTCTAGTTTTTGTACAAGCAGAATCCAGGGTCCTGGCTCAATTTTCACAAGCTCTAATCATAAGATGTTTGTCTGTTTATTATCTTCACTTTTATATCTATGGATATCTGTTATGTACTGAAAGAAGTTATTAAGCCAGAACTGATTAAATGAACTTTCAAACTATCCCCCTATGCTTGTATGATCATATAGGTGCTTTGGACTCTGAAATATAGTATGTAGAAGTTATCAATCTCTATCTTGGTTCTGTTCATATACTTGATTCTTTAATTTATCATTAGAAAGGAAAACACCTTTTTCACCCCTGCATGTTTATTCTTCCCAATTCTGCATGTTTATTTTATTCTTCAGTTATCTGGTCTCTCTCTATCCGCAAGTCAGTTGCTGTTAGGAATAAGAGCTCTTATGGTGTAACAAGATTATTACCGAAAAATTATGGTAGTCTAAGCTACATAGGAATGCAACTCTGCTTATGAAGTTTTATATTGTGCTGCTTCTTACCTTGCTGCTTGTGTGTTGTAACAGGGTAATAAATTTGTTTTCTAATCATTTGTGTAATAATAATGTCTTCATCACAACACCTTTTTGAGCAAGCTTATATTCCTACTGTATTATATGATCATGTTATCATATATATATATATATATATATAGAGAGAGAGAGAGAGAGAGAAAGAGAGGTTCTTAAGTGAATCAAAATAATGAATTTTTTAATGAACCTAATAAGACATTAAAAAAAACAATCAATTTTAATTCCTTATTGTAATTGGTCCGCTCCACAATGTGGCAACGGACACCACGGGTGTTTTTTAACACACAACACACCTTAACCCCCCCTCCCCCCGGCCGTTCCCAAACCCACCAACCCAAACCCACCTGCTTCTCAGCACCCTTATACCCAAAACGGAGTGAGTCTGTCCAACCACCATGCCCGATCCAATTCAACTCCGGCCAGCAGCCATAAAAGCGGGCGACGAAACCAATTTGAACTCAGATCATTCTGATCTGAACGATTTAAACTAGACAGAGCAATCTATTTAATTTGTTGCTCTGTGACCAGCAATAAAACTCAGATCGTTCTGATCAGTTTGTGTACTGGGTTTGGTCTGATGAATTGATGTGAGATTTGTTGATTTGATCATCAATCTATTTAATTTGTTCATCGGTGTGGTGTATGATTCGGTCTGATGAATTGATGAAATTAAATGTAATGAATCGATGCCCCTGTAAGGAAATGGCAGATGTTTTTTTTTTTTTGGGTGGGGGGTGGGGGGTGGGGGAAGGTGTGTATTAAAAAACACGGGTGTCACACGTCGCTGGCGCGGACCAATTACAACAAGGAATTAAAATTGATGGAGTTATTTTTTAATGTCTTATTAGGTTCATTAAAAAGTTCATTATTTTAGTTCACTTAAGAAAACCCCCCTCTCTCTCTTGCTCTCTCTCTCTCTCTGTATATATGTGTGTGTGTATATATAACATATATATATATATTATGTCATTGAAACTGATGTATTGATGGGAATATGCAAGAACAGGTCAAAAAACCAGACAACAGAAAGTGTTGATCACTTTGGGGCCCTCATCCACCACTTGTCCTTAGTCCGCAATAAGCATTGCCTTATGTCTTGTGTAATTATATATCACATTTGCTGCATTTCCTTGAGTAAACTGTTATTAACTTATCATGTGTCTGAAACCATCATATTCAGCAGCAGCTGTGTTGTCTTTTTTGAATTTATCGGTATATAGACGAGGAGAAGTCATTTGAAACTTGGGATGGACTGTTGAGCACGTGCTTCCTGAAGAAAATGAAGAGAAAGTCCGCATCTTATATAGTATTTCAAGAACCATTCTGCAACTTTACAGTCATATATGTCAGAGCTGGATTTGGATTTGGCCGCGGCAATTTCACATTCCTCACATGAATTGCACGGACCAATAATAGGACCTATCAGGAAAACTTCCATCTCCACGTGAGCCTTTCTACATTTCCAATAACTTAGTCGGTGGTCCCCATAATTAAAGTGCAAGAATGCACTCATGTAGGAGGTTGAGATTCGAACAACATTTCCTTTTTAGAAAACTAGAGAAAGGTCTCGTGTAAATAATTTTAATCGAGTGGATTCCACTTAGTTTTATGCTTCAAATAATTATTCTTTGGTGAAATGGAACATATGGATGCGGTCTCAATACTTTACGTAAGACTAATGTAAGAGTATCTGCATTGTATACTAATAGCTAAAAGTAGAAATATTAAAAATTTTTGTTTCTCCAGGGACCTATTTGTGAAAGACTATATACTTTCCCTCCTCTTGATCACGTTCCATGTGAAAAGCCCAACTGAGAATGAGTTAGTCATCAGAAAATATCTTTTTAGTGGGGGATAATTGAGGATTTTAAGAAAAGTCCCCTTAGGTTGATTTTTGGAATAAGTATAGATGCAGAATGCATGTACCTCATATCATATGTGATTTTTGTAACTATTGCAGTAAATTATCTCTGATCGAAAACTTAAGTGTCATAATTCTCATGTTTCTGCCAGGATACAGAGCCACTGATGGATCCTTCTATCGAAGTGAGGGTCCTCGATGAAATTGGTAATATTGTGCTGAGCGACCAATCGGCCAACCTTGGTCGTCATGCAATTCTCTTTCTTAGGCGAACTGATGCGGAGCAGTACATCTCTCAGGTGGTTAAATTCACCATAATTAGTCTTTAACTATCTAATTATATCATATTGATTTATTAGTTCATAGTATATTCCTTCCTATGATCAACTGGGGTTAATGGAAGAACTCACAGATTGCCCAGCTGTTCTTTGAGTATAGAAAGGTGTTGCCTTCTCACAAAACCTATATAAGAATTCCATGAACCGCAACTTGAAGGTCTGATGTATATGGTTGATAATATAGCAAGTTATATAAATGGGCAAGATTGTAGGAAGACAAGTGGAGTGAAATTGGTATATAGAGGATAGTTTCACTTGAATGTAATATGCATACAGAAGGATTTTAAGTTGCAAAAAAAAAAGTAATAAATACTTATTGAGAAAAGAAAACAAGCAGATAGATTGGCATCCAATTTTAGTTGTGTCCATTTATGAATTCTTTGCGTTTTTAGTGTTTCAATTTTTAATTCAATTTTTGGAGCCTGACAAATAAGTACAGTTTACATAAGATATTTCCTAATTGGTCCTATTAGAAGGAAAATTTTCCAATAGGTCATATTACATGTTCTACACATGTAGAAAATATTACTACGTCACATATTTAGCACATGTAGTAAATATATACTATATGTTTTGCACTAGTAAATATTGACTAATTTTGTCATGGGACCTATTGGAGCAAAATTGTTTTCTAATGGAACCAAATGGAGTAATTTTTTTTATAGGACTTATTTGACTATAAACTTAGTAGACGGAATCCATCCATAAAAATCCCTTTAATTTTTCAGTCATTTACTTTTAATTTCCCAGGCAATTATCCTTTAACTAACTTTACAATGTGTATCTATTTTTTCTAGGAAAACGTTAACATGTGCCCTAAGGGCACATGTTTTTTTGAGTTCTAAGAGCATGTATAATGGTGAACGCTCAACGAAAGGTATATTACAAACCAGACGGACAGTTTACCTTTCGCCTGGATAGCTGGTTAACAGTGGTGGACCTTCCTACGAACTTCTGAAGTTTGTAGGAAGCCCAACGACACTCTAACGGCTAGTAATGGCTAACTCAATGCATCGTCAATATATAAATCATCTCAGGCATACCTCCATCCCCACCTCCACCTCTCTACTGTCTAAACTTTACTGCTTCTTCTTCCTCAATCCAACATTTCTTTTACCCCAAAATTCAGCGCCCCAATTCCATATTAAAAAATTTCATTTAAGCAATTTTTTTATTTATACATTATGGACGGAAAAGGTGGAAAAAATATCTAAATATCGGCAAAAGCAAGAAGCGCGGATCCACGTCAACGACAAATCCTACTCAACCTCCGGCGAGTGAACCTGTTGATCCCGTATACAAGCATTACGTCCGTATTTTCGATGGGGATAAACACGCATCCGACGGACAGACGCCCATTATAAATGGCAATAAATATGAATTTCGGGGTAATTGGGCGGGGCCAATGAAACTATATAAATTGATCGGAGATAATAAACCGACGATAAAAGAATTTATCGATGGTGCCGGTGTAATGTCCAATATATTTTCAAGGGTGATACCGAATTCCGAACAGTGCATTGTGACGGCGATGATCGAACGTTTCTGGGACACGACGCATACCTTCCAACTGCCGTTTGTTGAAATTGCGTTCATGCCTATGGACTTCACGATACTTTTCGGTATTATTTATTTCGTATTAAATCAATTATTTAATTTTATTTATATTAAATTTAAATAATTTGACGGTGTACGAATAATTTTCATATTATTTGTATATATGACGTGTATTGTTAATTTTTATACAGGTATCCCGATTGGGCAAGGGTTACCCATTCTAAATTTATAGATAGAAAAATACACAAATTTTCAAAATATCGTGAACGAATTTTCCCCCTAATTCATATAGAACGATTTTCGGGTGCGGGAATTCCGATTGCCGACCTCAAGAAATACATTGTCAATTTTGTGAATCAACCGGACCTTCCCGATTACATAATGCCAGTCATAACTTGAGCATTTTGGTTTTATGTAATTGGCAGTCTATTCTTTCCAAATGTCAATTCCACGGCGGACCTCGGGTATTTACATTATTTGGAGGATGTTACGGCGATTGACACCTACGATTGGGGTTCGGCAATTTATGCCCGTATAATATGGTCAATGGACAAAGCGAGCCGACGGTCATTAACTAATGTCGAGTGTATGTGGCAATTAATATAGGTACAATTTATAGTATTATTATTTAAACGTTTATGCATTATATAATTAGTTACAATGAATGTACATGTATTCTAATCAATTTAATTTATCTACATATTTTGCAGTACTTACATCACGAGTATATGACGACTGCATGTCCGATTATCGTTGATCCGACCATAGATGTATGGCCCCGAATATTTCGTTGGTCAAAGTCAAACAGGAGCCGAGCAAAGGGCGCGCAACGGTTCAATATATCGGGCAGCCAACATCAGCTTGAGATGCGGTTCCTTGAATCCATCATATGGTAGCCGTACGAGACATCGATGTACCGGCATAACGATTTCATTACATACGCACATCATTTATCTGGGATGCGTATGATTTTTTGGGATCCCTTATTTAAGGGATTTTGGTACTTGGGCGACCGGGGGTTTCGACAGTTGACGGCCCAAATTTGTATAGCAGACAACCCTCCCCGAAATTTGAGCTCAGTCCCACAATCAGGATACTAATCCGCCCTTGCCTAGAACTGGCCTGTTGCAAATGCGCATACATCAGTTGTGACCCAAGAAGAGTATGATACATACTCGAAAGCAATTACTCAGGGGCCCTTATTTCTGGTGATGGCACGCTATGTCAACGTTGATTTGATTGGGGTTGGGACAGTGGCACCATCAATATTGTGCATCCCACGGGCGCGAGCTCCAATTAACCAGTCGTCTGAGTATCATACACAGTTTGCATCGGCTGACCCTATACAAATACATGCGCCTAGGCAGAGTTGGACAGTAGACGTTGGCCTTCTGCAGGGTGCTTCATAAGAAAGAAGTGTGCCGCGACTTGAGTTCCCAACGAACGCTCCCCCAGCGCATGCGTTGTCACAATTAGAATGGTGTTCTTCATTCATCGACGCAACAGATAATATTCGTGGCCTCCGTCATTTACTCCTTACCGAGACTAGAGAGCGTGAGGATAGGATTGAGGAACTCGAGCGACAACTTGCCGCCTGTAATGTGCGTGGTACTGGTCCTACCGTTAGTGGTCCGAGCTACACCCGTGCGGATGCTTACGTACCTCAACCATCTCACCAATACGATGGATATCAAACGCAACAAAGTTGGGGCAGCCATATTGGCGACGATTCGATGTTGGGGCCGCACGTTGATTTGGGTCAGGATTATGAATTTGGGCAGAGGCCATCTTGATTATATTTTTTGTATTCTTTTTAATTTATTTTACATTCATATTATTGTATTGTATTCAATTTATTATTATGAATTCATTTGCAGCAGACAATTTAATTGTATGGTATTCATATTATTGTATTGATGGCACACAAATTGATGGCGCACTGACCGATGGCGCACTGACCGATGGCACACTAACCGATAACACACTAGAACGATAATGATTACATCGCACACTAATCGATAAGCGATTAAAATAAGATGTCGGTACACTAACCGATAATAAATTTATGGTGATACTACGGGCTTGGTTCTGACCTATAAATATTCGTGGTTTCAGTTAGGTATTCCTCCACAAATCGAGTTATATACTACCTTATATCATAAACCTCATAATGTATAACTATGAGTACATGCCTGACGAAGATTCACCCTTCTTAACCCATGTTCCCAAGAAAACTCTGTCCGGGTAAAAATTTCCATATCATAACTGGTCACCACCTAAGGAGATAGTGCGATGTGATTACCTCTCAATTAGAGGGACAAGTATGCAGCATCATGTCGCAAAATAAAAAGATAAGGCCAAAGCGTCAACATCAGCTGCTGTTGAACATTTAACAGTAACGCGCAGTAATGTTGATGAGTGTTTGACTAACCCAAGGATCTATCAAGATCCCCATGGAGGCAGCTGGTTTGGCGAGAAAATTCTTTTTGGAAACATTCCTATTTGCACGCTACATTCTTTAGGCGACGTTAATCATGTTATGAAATGGTTAACGCCGACAAAAGGAAATATTCCATGGGATGATCATTTGAAATGGCCGAGGTTATTTGATAGGCGTTGCGATTTGGAGTGCTACTGCAATTGGCATGGTTTACCTGTGCCACAAGCAAAATCAGCTAAATTTTGCAAAGATCCAAAAAAAGATAATTTAAATAGCACAAATGGAGAAAAGGCTAGAGCGGTGGCATGCTAAATATTTGATAAATACTGAACTTGACGATCCAATGTATGCATCAAATATAAAGAGGTAATAGTAAATGCATACAGTTATTACATGTAACTGCTTTATTTAATAATTATTAAAGTAGTAATTTTATATAGTAAATTTACTAAGGTAATAGTAAATGCATACAGTTATTACATATAACTGCTTTAGTTAATATATTATTGAAGTAGTAATTTTATATAGTAAATATAAAGAGGTAATAGTAAATGCATACAGTTATTACATATAACTGCTTTAGTTAATATATTATTGAAAGATTACCATAATGAATGCCATTTGTAATTCCTACCAGCACAACACACTTTCCAATTCCAACGTCAGAATGTCACACTTACCATAGTACATCAGATTGTTTTCTGTAGGGCACACTTACCAATTCCTACATAGTAACTGCAGAAATTCATAAGTATTGTTTATAGTAGGACAGTTAACCTTTGTATATCAGATTGGCACACATACCAATTCCTACCAGCACGATTTTAATACAACTTACCAATTCCATAGTACATCAGTCTCTGTTTATACAATTATAAATAGACAGACAGTGTATGAAATAATATATTACAACTTCTTATATTTCATAATTATTCCGAAGGAAAAACATCATGGATTACTCCAGTTCTAGCGATGAAGGACGAAATCTAATGCTTCAGTATGCTCAATTTAATGATGGCGCATCATCAGATGATTCAGATGAGGATATGATAATATGCATGGAGATAACACGTTGGATTGCAGAACAAAATATAATTCAAGATGGGAGAGAATTCGAATTTAGACGTCGAGTGAATCGAAGGAGAGAAAGTAGACACCAAACACTATGGGAAGATCACTTTGGTGAAGATAAGGTATATAAAGAGTATTTCTTTCTGAGGAGATTTAGGATGCGGTATTCCGTTTTCAATTGCATCCTATATTCTGTTTGCCAGTACAATAACTACTTTGTACAAAAGTACGACGCGTGTGATCGGCTAGGTTTAAGCTCACATCAAAAAATTATGGGGGCTATACGACTCCTCGCTAACGGAGGATCTCATGACGTATGGTCTGAGTAGTACACTATGAGTGAAACAACTCTATTAGAAACGGTTATTAGATTTACTGAGGCAATTGTGGCCGTATTCGGTCCCGAGTATGGGAGAAATCTGACAACAGGCGATGCCACTAGGTAATTCGAACAAAATGCAACCCGAGGATTTCCAGGAATGCTAGGGAGTATAGATTGCATGCATTGGCGGTGGAAAAATTGCCCCACGGCCTGGCACGCTCAATATAGTGGACGAAAAGAATCTCCAACTATAATCCTAGAAGCGGTTGCCTCATACGACCTATGGATTTGGAATCGTTCTTTGGGGTTCCTGGATCTTGCAACGATATTAACGTCTTGCACCGGTCTAACGTCTTTTGAGAATTACGCAATAGGACTGCACCTCCCATTAATTACAATGTTAATGGAAATATATACAATTTGGGGTATTACCTTGCTGATGGCATATACCCTCCATACGCAATCATAGTTAAAACTTTTAGGAACCAACCTGGCCTATCACAAAAAAGAAAAAATTATTTTGTAAGAAACAAGAATCGTGCAGGAAAGATGTCGAACGTGCTTTTGGTGTACTACAAGTACGATTCGCTTTCATGCGCGGACCTTGCAAATTATAGAATAGGGCATCCTTAGTAACGATAATGAAATCTTGCATTATAATGCACAACATGATTACGAACAAACTGATCCCACACCTGAAATACTACGGGGGCAAAATGATTTTTACGACTACCTAACGCGATATGCAAATGTTAGGGAGCCCATATGGGACACCAACGGTGATGACGTGACGGATTAATGATTATATATTATATGTGTATTTGAGGGTTTCCATTCTCTTTATACATTCACTTTTTACATTGTCCTTTTATGGTGTGCATCAAAATTATATAATATATGTAATATTTCTTGTGTAATTATTTTGAATCGACTGCTTCAATTCAGCACACAATAATACAACAATTGCAACACATCTTAAAATGAAATAACATTTATTAAATAACGGAAAATTGACATTACATTTATTAAATAACGAAAAATTAAACAGGACACATACTAAATATACTAGTCACAATTGTTTGCACCAGACACACCGGAATCAGAATTTGACGAGCCGACAGTGTTTTCCATAAGCACGGCAATCGCAGCTTCCGTCATAGCTACCATATTTGAGAGGTCGGTGTACCTTTTAACATGTAATTGATGTTGCAGCTCGTTCATTTTGGTCATATCCAACTCCATGATGTACGACTGTTCTCGGCCTAGATGCACAAGCTGATCTTATTTTCTTGTAATTTGATGAGCTATTTTCATCTCAATGAAAGCATCCATTTGAGAATCAAATTTCATGGCTGGACTCTGCTTACACTCTTGCTTACTTTTAAACATCTCGGTGAATTCTTCGCAATGTTTAAAGACCGTCGTATTACAATCAAGGCAGTCTGAACGGGCACGTTGTTTCTCCCCCTTTCTGCTTAGGCGTATGTACGGTACGTCACGTACACCCGGACTGTCCTCCGAGTCTAGAGGCGTAGGGTCATCGTTGTTGCACGCTGTGTTCTTCAATTCAAATTTCGGTAAGTCTTTCAAAATTTGGCAGCATTTATCAAACATGAATTGTTTGCTCGTTTCGACGCGATATGCCTCGTGGGCCTTTATAACCGCGTCGAACTCGTTATTGTCGCTTCCTATATTATCTATTTGGTGAGACAGTTTCGAAACGTATATCATTACCCGGGACGAAATATGATTGTAGCGTGTTGAAAGCATAGTCCTCGTACGTTGGATATAAATTTCCGGCGTGTTGTTATATTCATTCATTACAGAATTCCAAAACGTTCCATGCGATATCGAGTTGCCTTCAATACCACGATTCGTATATTTAGCATATATGGTACATAATATTTCATCTTCGATAGGAGTCATATTTTGTTTTCTAGAAGTACTAGAATTAATGGGTTGAGATGAAGACATATTGGTTGGTAATTAAAATATATAGGGAGACAAAACAAATCACTCGAATATATTTGTGGAAAAAAAAGGATTGGATGAGAGAAAAATGAGAAAATTCTGGGGCTGAATAGAAATGGGTGGGATTTTAGGGGAAGGAAGGATGCATTATATAGGAAAATAAGGATAACGGCCGTTTGTTGTTACTGTGGTAAAATTGTTTCCTACGAACTTCTGAAGTTCGTAGGAATTGTTACGAGAAATTGAAGTTCGTACCAATTCCTACGAACTTCAGAAGTTCGTAGGAAACATATACAAATTCTGCTTCCCTTTTGTATATTTGCAAAACCCATGCAAACTCACCTACAGAATCTCCCCGTTTTGTCTCACCACTATGATCCAACCAATTTGTAAGAATTTGTGAACTTACCCTTTCTCTTGTTGTTTTCCCCCACCATTGTACATGATCTAAGTGTGTGCCCTTATGGCACATGTTATCAAGACTTTCTTTTTTATATAAGGAAACATACAATTTGTTTTAGCATGAAACAAAGTGCTCAATTTGCAACTGTTTTCCCCAAAACTCAGTGGCCAAATGAATATGCAAGTCTTAAATAATATCTTTAGACATGAAAATTCTATGTGCAAAAAGAAGGTACACAAACTTATGTGATTAGGTGCTGTACATTGCCATGTTCAGGAGTGAGTAATGCTCCATTGCACTGCTTGTGTAATATATTTTTTGTGCACATAACATCACTCTGTTGCAATTTGACATTATTTTTAATGAAAATAATAATTTTCTAGGGTTTAGTTCCATTTGAAACTTTTTTTGTGGGCTCCAATAACTGCAGCTTCTAGCATGAATCAATTGATAATTTTCAAGGGTTTAGTTCCATTCGAAAAATATTTTTTTTTTTGAAATTTGGATTGTTATCTTTTGTGGACTTTTTTACAACCGAATGAATATTCATTTTTAGAATGAGAAGTATCTCGTATAAGATCAACAAAAAGATAAAAATACATGGGACCATATGAAAACAATCATGTTTTTATTCATATATGACTAAATTTAAGTGCCCCTGAGACTAGTTTTGGAGTGTCAAAGAATCATTTTTCTGGACAATTTCCCAATAATTATACATTGTACAACAGTGCTGCTTCTATCATATATTGAGAAGACATGATGGAGCCAGATTTGGGTAAAGAAGCAGTCCTTTAATTGGGAAATTTCCTACTTCCTTGCTTCTTACCGAATAACACTCTTTAATCCAAAGCCACTCCCATCTACCCTTACCTACATCTTCCCTCCAAACCACCATTCCTGACCCAATATCCCTATACAAACACACAATCCCATCAATACCCACACATTTAGTATTACCCCAATTTCCCTTCCACCCAAAAAATATCACCCTCAGTTCAAATGGCACTTTGTCAACCACACCCCAAATATCCCCCTCACCCAACTCCCACACACACACATCGCTGTCTCCCGTGCCACCGACAAGTGTCAACTTCCCATTGCGTGGAACAATGGCCGCGAATTCAAGCCTATCAGCCATTGGTACACTCAATTCTCTCCACTTATTTTGGCCTATCTCAAAGCCCATTATGCTATAGGCCCGAGCCGATGTCATCCAATAAATGAACCCATTAGAGTAAACACTCTCATTGGGGGTCCACACCGTTAGCCTCACTGAAAACTCAACCGGCATTGGCCCAATTAATCTCCACGTGTTGCGTTGGGAGTCGTACATTTCCAACGTGGGTTCATAGGAGGCGCTGCCACCTGGCATCTCTAACATCCCTCCGGCCACGTAGACCTGAAAGTTGGGCCACACAGCTTGTGGGCCCAATTGTACCAGACCCACTGCTGGGTTAATCCGGGCTACATTTAGCATTGGGAGGTGCCTAAATTGCCTAGTAAATGGGTTGCACACGGCTAACCGGATGGGCCCAGTTGTGGTGGGCCTGAAGATTACCAGCCCATCAATTGTAGCAATGGGCCGGGCCAGGTTAGGTATGGATTGGAGAGAGAGAATATGCCAATTATTGTCAATTGGGTTGCGAGTGTAACAAGAAAGGCTGCGGCAGCGCGTGGGAACAGCCAGGAACCATGCGGGGTGGTGCCGTTGCGTCTCCGGTGGAGACAAGTACTTGGCACACGTGTGCCAATTGCGGCAGGCTGATATGGCACGTGCCAAAGAGTCCGGAGAGAGGAAAGAGAAAATGTTGGCCAGGACATCGAAAGGAAGGTTGCTCCACATAGTTAAAAGAAAGAAGAAATATGGGTTTATAAGGTTTTTGCACCAACGGACTCTACGTGAAGTTTGTGCGTATATTATCGCAAATACTGGGATTGGCCGTCGCTGAAAACAATTATTGAGGTGCGGAAAATTGCATGTGATGTGAGTGTCATTTATTTTGTAATCTTTTGTCTAGTAACTGTATTTGGACCTTTCATGAGTGTTCCGTATTTTCAATAAGGTCAGATGGTTCTTGGAAGAACCTAAAGGGCAAGACAATTCAATCAAAACTGCCGGGCCATCTCAAACCTCATATAAGTTTTAGACATCTTTATTTTCTTTCCGTAATGATTAAGTAATATTTAAAGATAACATATAAAAATATGAAAACTGTGCTTTTGCTTATTTTATTTACAAAAATTTATATCTCCTGTCAAGCTTTTTGTCGTATTAACAGAAATCTGATATTTCAAGCCTGATCTTAATGATAAGGATGGAAAATAAAAGATTTCATCAAGTATATGTCAACAAGTCTCTTTCACAGATATTCGTAATTAATTTTTTTGTTTTTATATGCTATATTGTGATTATGAAGAATGTTGTCTTTATTTGAGTTAAAACTCATTTTATCATGGTTGAAGAATAAAACTTAAATTTCAAATAGATTGGAACGGTAACAAGTTGTATTTAAGGGCGGCTAATTTTTTTTGCATTTTAAATGTATGGTGTTCAACACTATTGTAAGCCGTGTAATACTGTGGATGTCCATCTACATTATTTCTCACATTGAAATATGAATGGTTGAAATCTTTATATTATAAATTAGGGTGACCATGTTGAATATGAATAGACAATAAAATAAAGGAGGTTCGAGAAAAGGTTCTTATAATATTCAAAGTGTATAAAAATATGACATTTTATATAATTTTATAAATTTAGTTCATGTACTAAAAATTTCATGAAAAATGGTAAAAAATAGTACCGTTGACACGGATCAAAAAAATAAATATTATTGTACCGCAAGGACTAAATTTATTAATGCTATTGTACCACAGAGACTCGATTTATAAATTTGAAAAGTATTATCCTAAAAATCCAAATATAAAAAGAAACATGATCTTTACCTTAATTCTATATAAAATAAAAGATTTCTTCCTCTCATATTCTTTTTATGAGCTTTATTTTTCACAAGACATTATTACTACGAGTGTTACCCAACATTCACATTCTTTCATCCCACGAGAATTCCATTGAATATTTTTTTTACATATAATTGTGACCATTGTTTCCTCAGTCTTTTCAATCTATTTTCAATTGTTGTCAGATTGTCAGTCATTGCATATGAATATTGATTATTGGGCACACGTGATTGTGCTATACCTGTTATCTAAGACCATCTAACATTGTGCTCCAAGCCGGTGAATTTAATTTGCTTGTTCTTTATGTATTTATGTAATCTAATTTTGCTATGTGCATACAATTATAATGAGACATTCAGATTTGTACATTCAAACTTCGGAGATGTTTTACATCTAAACATGTGAAATGAGAGAGACTCCCTCCAACTTATTTTTTTAAAATAATAAAATTATTATTTTCGAGTTGATTTTTTTGTTGAGTATTTAACATTTTAGAGGAGTCTCACAAAAAAATTAGCTAAAAATAAGTTTTTTTTCTATTTAAAAAAAAGGGTCAAAATATGTCAACATTTAAGTAGCATAAAAACTAACATATTTTGACCCATTTTTTAAAATAACAAAAAAATATTTTGATATTGTTACTATTTAAAAAAAAAAGGTATATATATATATATATATATATATATATATATACTAGGGTATGCCCGTGCCTGAAGGCACGCTGATAATAAATGACAAAAAAATTCAAAGTATGTAATTGCAAAATGGAAAAAATTTCATTCCCCAATTGAACACGTATATTGACCATGTGCATAAAATAAAATAACATTAAGCTTATGTGTTTTGTTCCTGTGCCGATTGCATACCACATCTTCTCTTGAACAACAGAACTCACAACTTTAGATAAATAGTTAAGGAAGTGAAATCAATTAAAATATACTAACCAACTATGTAACTAATAAATATATACAACAAATCTAACTTCATGACACTATCGGATATTTGCACCCAGTTACATCATATACTTAATGTCCTCGTGCAATTTATATAGAGAAATATCAAGGGAAAAAAGTATCTAAAAAAGTCATTTGTTTATTTTCACAAATTATTCAACTCAATCAAAACCCCAAACTTTAAAAAACTAATGAATATATACTCGATTCTCACTCTTAAGTGCAGAATCAATGTTCTATAAATATGAATCCAATCCCAGCAACATCCAAATCCAAACCACAATCCCAAACCTAATTGAATAAGAATATTAATAATCCCAAACCGATATGCTATTACATAGAGTTGCAAAACTAATCAAAGCAGTGTACTCATAGTAAAGTTAAAAACTTCCGCATTGTTCAACTATGAAACACTTGAAAATACATTTCTAGATGGGATGCATACCATTATAAAAAGAATTATAAGTGGCCATTTTACATGAATAAGTGAAATAATATTGTCATCGAGTGCATACCAGGAATGCTTCTGAGAGAAATAACATCATCATATACATGGTCGGGGTGCCATGCACAAAAGAAAATGAGATAAAAATTAGAAGAAAACACATAAAAGGCAACATTTACACACCTTATAAGGCATATCAACCTAGAATTACCACCACTTACATAAGGAAATATAATATAAGTAGAGGAGAATCAAATAAATACAGTGAAAAAAAGTAACTCGGAATAGCTTTGTCATGCCAGTAAAAAATACATATTACAATAACCACCATAAAAAATAAAGAAATAAATACGAAGCAACAAATCGTATGTTTTCATGAAATCCATGAAATGTTTCTCTCCTCGTGTATTGATATATCCATGTGCAAGCAAGTTATGCAAGCAGTGAATAAGAAGAAACACAAAGATAAGTATTAACAAAACAATTAATGCCGTCGAACAGATTTGCATATAATCCTTCTGGACTTGTTGCTGTAGTATATTGCTGCCGACCAATTAATATCGGGGAAACCCGCGAGACCAAGTCAATGAGATGATGGTACTGTGACCATGTTGGTCAGGGAAACAATCGGGGAAAACAACAATCGCCGACCAAATCTGCATACAATCCTTTAACAAACGCTAATTTTAACAAACCCAAAGAGTTTTAAACACGTTCTCCAGCTAAACTCGAGCTTCAAAGAGATTTCAAACGTATTTTCAGCGCCATTTCAATTTTTCCTCCGACCAAATATAATAATAAAAACAGTTGGTCAGGAAACACACGTCCTGTTAAAAAGGACACTGGTACCATGCCGTTGACTAATAATAAGTGGTCGGGAAACCCCCCCAATATGTGCAATACTGGTCACTAACCAATAATAGGTAGTCGGACAACTCTCCATCATGTGCCAACGTTGACCAGCCATGAAAAAATCAGTTACAGCCATGGAAAAATCGGTAACAGACATGAAAAAAATGTTAACCAACCAAACCTCGATAGTGGCTACCGACCAGCGATGAGTTGTGGTTACCGACCACGAATGGTGATGTTATTGATGTGAGGGACTGGATGTACTTCTCGCGAATTGCTAATGTGTGGGACGGGATGTTCAATGGTCGCCGACCTCCGACAACATTACCCTAAAGCCGACCAACCATGAAAAAATCGGGTGATTGAGATTTTTGTTGATTTCATATCAAACTATGATCACACAGAGCTGTAAATACCGTTCGTGGAGAGCTGAGATATGAGCGTGTTGCTCAAGAGGGATTGAGAAAATAATCCTATATATCTGCTTGTATTTTGATACTTTTTTTCACACCTTAGATTTGTATACGAAGCCAAAATTTGATGGGGTTTCCTCTGATCCTCCTGTGATTGAACAAATAAACTCAGATTGTCTGATTGCGTTAAAAAACATAACAATAGTATATATAAATTGACACTATCTCATTTAATACACATCACATAAAAAACAAAAGTATTTATAGTAATGACACAATAACAGTGAAATGTTATATATAAGCATAAAAAAATATAACTGAAATCATTCACATAAGTAGTAATAGTGAGACACCCCTCGTATGTTAAAATGAGACACCATATGTGCCAAGTTTACGACGTCCACGTTCATGAGAGTCGTGTAATTACCACAGCTAAAAAATTAAGCGTTGAAATAAGAACTAAAGTATCCAAAATTTGAATCACCGAATGAGCAATTAAAAGAAGAATTATTGACAGGTGCAAATCTGCATCTAGAATATATGCATCATCTAGAATATTTGCAAATTTTCATCACACAACAGCTAGAATACCATACTGTTAATAGATGCAAATTTGCATCACACATTAGCTAGAATACCATACTGTTACTAGATGCAAATCTGCATCACACAGCAGCCTGTAAAATACCATACTGTTGATTAAAAATAGGGTAAACTAAATCCACCCCGTGTGCTATTTTGGCTATGGGGATCGCCTCTTTGTACTACCTATAGTGTAGATCTATTTCACTTAACACATCGTGTTAACAAAGTGTTGTGAAAAGACTAAAATATCTTCATACAAAAAGACTAAAATAAGGATATCATCAATACATAATACAAAATGACATATACATACATACATACATACATACATACATATATACATACATATATACATACATATATACATACATACATACATACATACATACATACATACATACATACATACATACATACATACGTACGTACGTACATACATACATGTGGATTTGATTATCGTTGAGGTTGTAACTGATGCTTTGTGATGAAGGTCTGTAGATGAATTGAAAAGAGATGGATATCGAAAAACTAATGTAAAATATATATCATTAAAAAAAATACATACATGAGAACATAAATTATGTTCCTTACAACATATTCAGTGCCACGTAGTGAATGTTTGCCCCAATTGACCCATGGAGGTTTGCTTTTTTGAACTCTTACGAACAATGACAACAGTCGGGTATGAATTGTTAGTAGCATAGGAATTGTACCCTTGGTGCGGGTGCTGCTTGTGGCTGGCCACCTGCAGGGTTCTGAGTAGCCCTTGTAGATTCGGCAACAAAATTATGTGTCAACCGTTGAGGTGTTCGAACTTGTGATGCAGATCCATTTATCTTGACGATCATCTCTCCAGGAGTTTCTTGTACTATAATAATAGCACTGCTTACGCATCTGATGTAGATAATATTCGTTCTAGATATCCCAATAACATCGGCATATGACAGGAATTTGCGTCCTCTATGAAATACACCGGATGTCAGATTTAAGACTCAAACAAAATAATTTTTTCCCTGTCTGCACTATTTTCATCCCTAGCTGTGAAAAAAAAAATTAGCATCTCAAATAAAGTAACACAATCTAGCATGAAAAAGAGAGTGTGCCACTTCATACTTAGAATGACTTGGTAACTTATGAACTTTCAGAGAATTATGTATTTGGGATTAAAACATCTATAAAGGATAAAAATATAATTATGCACGTAGGAGACATACCCACATACATAATTATAAAGTGGACACAACATATATAAAGGTCAGAAGGGCTTCCAATTCGAATATAAGATTACCTTCTTCAAATTCCTCTGTCATTTCAAAGTACTCTGTCACAGAACTTTGCGGCTAGCTCAAATGCCTTGGCTCCACCTAGAATGTCATCCATGACTACCTTGCTCAGGTCTGGGTTATGTGATTCGTATACAACTCTGTTCATATTTCCACTTCGAGAAAGTATTGGGTACTTTATGAAAGAAAGTGACAGTCATCTAAGTTGAGTTGTGTTATTAATGATAAATCTTCAATTCATTGAGAAGGAAATGTAAAGGTAAAGTATCAAAATAGATCGAATATATGTGTACCTTGTGAAAGAGAAAATTAACATATCCCATTTGACAACAATTATACACGCTTGACATCACTGTTGTACAAAATTGGAGGATGGAGTTTGATCCCGTTAGATCTGGTATACAAATAAAACAAAAAACGTTTGAACTAATGGATAAAATTAAGTGCATATGAAACCATGTTCAGAATAAACCAAATCAAAATAAAATAAAGGATATCGTTATCATATCTTGATAGTGCAATGCTCAAATTTCGAAAGAGATTACCAATGAATTCTATATGTTACGATTGTGTTTCTCCCCATGGATAAAAAAAGGATCATTCTCTTTTCATGTGATGCCACCTGTGCCATGGTCTCTTATGATCTCCATACAGGGTGATGGATCCAACTTCCTGACCCTCCTACTCTGGAGGTTGATTGGCTACATCTTTTAAGTCATGTACCCTACATCAATTCTACTTACGACACCGCACCGCCAACTTCCTGAACTTATCTTCAGTCGTCTGATCCATTACGATTACCCCCGAGTCCGGTATCACGTATGACTTTAAATAATTGTCACCTGAAAGAGAAATAACATATCATAAATACATAATAATTAATATGAAATTGAATGAGATATTTAGAAATAAAACATACCATATGCTCAATACAACCTACTTATCAAACTATACAATAACGCAATGTAACTAGTAGACGTGAACTATACCACTATGTACATTTGGATGACTAATGGCCACTAATAATCGTGAACAAACTCAGTTTTAGCAGATCTAGTATACAAAGAAGCCTCTTAAAAAAAATAAGCAATGAGAATATTCATTTGGGCATTAGGCATATGTTAAATTCATAAATAGTAAACAAATCAGCATGCTTGCAATTTTGCCCCTAAGGAGTCCACATAGCCAATGTATGACCGACACCACCCAATTTCATAGTCTCAAAACTTAATTACTTAGATGTTTTGACTCTGTCAAAACTGCTAGTGTGGAGCCCACATGATTGTGTTGGCTGTGTTGATTACAACATTTGGCTATTGCATTATGGAGGCAATAACCATTTTGTGTACTAAGGTCGCATACAATACCTCACATTTCTAAGGCAAACGTTGTATCACGTGCCAATAAAACTACCTTTTGTATAGATGGGGAAGAAGAAAAGGACACTATCTATTGTAATGACCCTTAATCGTGGTGATAAATTCGGGTTAAGATCTTCTTAATCATTCATAATTGTAGGACTGTATAAACATAAATCAACTAAAAGATCAGTATGGAGTATATGGGAGAGAATTAAATAAATGTATAAGCCACATATTACAAACATTTGAAAACACATTTGAAGGCTAAAAGTCAGCATAATATGGGGGTACTAATTAAAAGCAATATAAAATTTTACAAACTGTGCACTTCATATTTCCTGAGTAATTTCTGTAATCATCAACTAACAAAGTTGTCATGGATCTGATACTTGTGATAATAGTATGATACATTCGTTAAAACTGAAACCTTACCCCTCCCCCACCACACACGTTTTGAAAAAAAAATCTAACCAAATAGATCCCAGTGGGTCTTCTCCTTTTTTTATTTACACAACTTGCACCCTAAATGTAAAACTCAAAATTATAAAGCCAAAATGGAATCCCAAAACCTTAGTTTTGTTGAAACTATTAATTTCACACCTGGATCGAACAATGAAAAAAAATCTGAAGTATGTATACCTTGGAAAAATGGGAAAATATTCCTCATAAAGCTCCATAAAGCTGAGCAAAATCTAAACGACCAAAATTAACATTGATCCAATATCTGAAAGGAAAAAAATACACATTTCAGAGAAAAACCTAAATCGCAAAAAAAGAGTATACCTTTACATAAAACCTTGCATTTATCAAATGGCACCATAAACCCAAAAGAGGGGTGTTTGTTGTGTGTGTGAGGGCGTCTAAGATGTTATTGTAAAAGGATTTAGCAAATGGCACCATAAAAATTAAGGTGTATGTATTTGTGTGTGTGAGGCATGTGTGGGCAAAAGAAAGAGGGATACATTACCTGTAACGTGGGAGTCGGAAGAGGGCGACATGTGGATGAATGGGAGATGCGAGGCACGGATAAGGGAGATGCAGAGAATGGGAGATAGAGGTGAGGATGAGTGAGAGGGGAGGGACGGATTTGTGTTGTAGGGAGGGTTTGTGAATCGGGAGAGATGAGAGAGTTTTGTGCTAGTTTAACTAAGTTTACTAATCTACCCCCATTTTTGAATTTTGAAGAAAGTGGGAAATAAATGAGAGTGTGTCAAAAGAGGGGGAAACCAAAATTGTCAAGGGTAAAATAGAAAGTGTAGGAAAAAATCATTAAGATGACATCATGTTTTGATCTTATGACATATATAAGTTTTCTACTTTATTATATATATATATATATATATATATATATATATATATATACAGTACTGCTCTTGTGCGGACCGAACATGTGTCACCTGACGGTGGACCCATATAAGAGAGAGAGTGCCTATAATTTCTATGCTTACCGCCAGGTGACACATGTTCGGTTCGTACTCTTAAATTGCGGACTAGTCCGCACAAGAGCAGTAATATATATATATATATATATAATCTCTGGTGTGGACTCACCGTGCGGACTTTTAGTGCAGACTTTGTCTTTATCCCAAAAGTGGTCCCCTCGTGGTCCCAAAAACTTTTGTTATTTACTTTAGATGGTCCCCCCCTCTTGTCTTATACTAAAATCTTAGTTTAAGACTATATAATTAAAAGATTTATAGTTTAGACCCAAAATTGGTATCAAGACCTTAAAGATTTCAGAAACTCATTGAATTTCGACCAAAATCCTAATTCTGGTATTAGAGCCATAAAACGCTCCTTTTAGACTTTAGTAAAAAGACTAATGCCCTTGGGATTTATCCCTCGCATTTATCAAGATATTTTTGGAACCAACCCAGACTACCAACCTATACCCATAACTGATTTAGACACAATAGGTTGTTTAACCTCTCACATAGACAGTTGTTCACACTCCGAACACATCCCAGCCAAACATGCAGACAGTAGACAAGTTACTGCTAGTGCTATTAATAGCATAATAGACCAAAATAAGTGTATGCTCCTTATATTAAAACAATTAATAAAAGACACTCAAATCCTAGAAACAAAGATAAAAATATCTCTAAAAGATTACTAGAAATAGATAATCAGATCCCAATAGACTTAGTTCATGTTCTACAAGAAATAAATATTAACACTAATCATATTGAAGTCCTTAACAAAGACATTTTATAAATTAAAACCTTAATTAAAAATCAAGACAGTGAGTTAATTAAACTTACCAAAAAACAAGTTAAGCTTATCCCTAGATTAAATAGTTATCTTCCTAATGGAGATAGTTATATCAGACTGGAATGAGGTATCAAGAGACCTCTCCATTCACACTTTATCAGAATTTTATCAAAGAATTTTAGAAAAGATAAATGATGATAGATTTTATTATAAGATAAATGAAAATGAGATTGCCAACGCGGCTAAAGCAACTAGACTCATTTTAGAAAGACTAAATTTAATTTCTACATCCATAGCAGCTACTCAAGACTATAACAGTAGCTTTGTTAAAGACTTGCATTTAGATTTAAAGGCTAAGACAGAAGGATTAACCACCTTCTATACAGACTTTGTTAAATTCCAACAAAATTTAGCAAATTACCTTAATAATATGGAAAGTCATAACCTATCCGAAATTGATAGTATTATTAATGAACTTAGACTAAACATGGTCCAAGTAGAAGAAAAATACAAAGAAATTATAAACGGAATTAAGGCCGTATATAATAAACCTTCCCAAGCAGAAATAGACTCTCCTTTTATTCTAACTCGCTTAGATAAAATAGAAAAGACTGTAGAATCTATAGAAGTTAAAACTATGCAACAACAAGAAAAAGATAATGAAATAAAAGACTATACTACAAATGTTGCAAAATCCCTAGTCAATTCTCTAGCTAGACATGGTGAAGAAATTTATGAGAAGACTAGAAAAGAGAATAAGAATTTTAAAGAAGAAATCCTTAATCAGATAAAAAGACAAAAGGATTATTCACACTTCTTAGAAATAATTGAAAAAGGACTTGAGCAAAAACAAGTAACCACCTGTAAATTTAGAGAATCCCCTCCTATAGAAATTAGAGAAAGGAATACCATAGGTAGACGAGTCATAAATGACGGATTAGATAAGACTAGTAAGATAGTTAACTTTATCCCAAATATTGGACAGAGTAATCATATGCTCCTAAGACTTAAGGATTCATCCTCCAATGTTAGGACATGGTGGAAAGAATGAAATTTCACCAATCCTCTCCAATGGAAAGAATGGGGTGAAGTTGACTGGAAGATTGTTGAAGATTCCATTCATAATGGACAACTTTCAGCCGTTAGATACATAGACTTGTTTAAAGAAGGTGCCACTCCTAAGACTCCGAACTATAATATGACTTACCATTATAGGAAATATGTTCTAGACAAATCTTATACTGAGCTCCAAATATTTGACTCAGAATGGATTAGATTTAGAGGAACTGATAGGAAGTTCCAATTCCTAACCTTTGGACTCTTTCAAGCAAGATTCCAAGGATTACATAGACCTCAGAATAATATCAACATATTATATTGTTTAGTAGATAAAAGATGGAAATATTTTGAGAAGATCCTTAATAGGATAGCCCAACTAGAAATGTCAGACAACATAGGATACTTCAATGTCATTTCGGTATTTACAGTAGCCGTAGACATAACCAAATATTTTAAGTTAATCTTATATGCTGGTGGTTATGAAGACTATATTATCCCAAACGCTAATATAAATATAGAATTCCAAAGCTATGTGAAGTTCTCCCAATTTCCTTATGAAGGAATGCAATCGGGAATTCCTAGCGGTAGACTCAATGAAGAAATCTTAGTTAGAACCAATGTTTCAGACTATAACCATACTTACAGTATTAGGAATATTGGACCTATAAAAGAAAAAGTTAAGACCCTTTGGCAATTGCCAGAATTTCAAGAAACTAAGATTATACAAAATAAACCTTTGTTTATTAACCAAGACGATGTCACTGGAAATGTTACCATCCAGTTTGGTCCCCTAAGATTGTCAATAAGAATATCCAGACCGAAGAAATTAGATTTATAAATATGGGAGAAGCCATAATCAATGATCCCTCAGAAGGAGAATGTAGTAGTAAGACTAGTGTTAGTTTACTAAGACAAGCCTCGATAATTAGGCCTAGAAGATCATTTGAACAAAAAGACTTAGTTAAAGAAAAAGCTAGGATCCAAAACTTTAGACAGGAACCCTCAGAATTGTACATGAAGACATTTAAAGATCACATTAAGAAAAGTCATTCTGTTAGATTTCAAGAAAGAGAAAGATTTAATATGATAGCTCAAGAGCGTATATTAAAATTAAAAGAATCTAAGAATACTAAGGAACTTCTTAGAAACCTAAGACTAATAGAAGAAGGAGAACAAAGACTAATGCCAGCTACATAAGTAGAGCCTAGTAAACAAGAAATAGGAAGTAGTAGTAGGCTAGAAGATGCTCCTAGACTTTTTAGTAAACCAATAGGAATAAATATTCCTATATAATCAAGCACCGTAGTTAAGACTAAACCTAATTATATAAAAGACTTTTCAACTAGTGACCAGAGTTTCACTCCTGTAAGACTATGGCAAGCCAAGCCATAAATCCAGTAGGTATATACCTTAACCTAAACAATGTTCAAGATAGGAAGAAGGCCTTAGACGAAGGGCGTAATTAGATGAACATGTGTTTTGCATCTAATGAACAATGGGATGCAAGTTCATGTAAGCAGTACGCTGAGCAATCCATTAGAGGTATTGCAAAAGATTACTTAGATAGTTTAAGAAAGGCTACAGATGAAGACTCCTTAGCTAAGGTTGAAAAGATGAAAGAAAACTTAGAAGAAAGATCAATTAAAGAATAAATATTCAATTGTTCACATCAGGATTCATTGGAGCTGGGCATTTAGCTCAAATCAATGAACAAGACCTAGCAAAAACTAAGTTAGCCCTCTTTAGCAATTGCAAATTAAATAAGATAAATGAATATAGCAATAATTATGAACAACTATATTACCAAATTAAAGAATTTGGGGAGACTTTAAAAGGTGAATACTTTAGAAAGATACCAGCCATAGGACAAATCCTAATTAATGAATATAGGAATTAGCCAGGAGTAGCTGGAGTGAAGAACAACTCTCTTAGTGAAAGAATCAATTTTTCCAAAGACTATATCATATCTAAGAGACGTGATATAACTCAAGAAAAGTTGATATAAGAGACTTTCAAGCAGATCCCTCCAATAAAAGACGAAAGAGACATCGCTCTAATCCAATGGGGATGTGGTAGTGAATCTAAAAAATTCAAAAAGAAATTAGAATGAAAACATAGGATGTTTAAGACTAAACCTTTACGATTTTTTAAGAAATATAGATTTAGACCATCTACTACCTTTAGGGAAAAGAAATCTAAGACTAAGAAAAATATATTTAACCAAAGAAGATATTTTAAGAAGAATACTAGTAAGTATAAGAAGGTTCCTAATTATAGGAAAGAAAAAGATGTAGCTCAATCTAGACTGCCACCAAAGAATGTTGGACTTGCGGCAAAGAAGGATACTTTGCTAAAGACTGCCCTAATAAGAAAGATAAAGAAAATATTAAGATTATTAATACAATATTAGACTATGCAGATCAAGAAGAGTTAGATATCCTATATGCTATAGAAATATCAGACATTGAAGATGATGACATTACTAGTATCTATAATGCATATATATATAGTGATTCAGAAGACTATAATAGTGATACCGATGAATACGAAGACTCTCAGGATACTTTAGACTTGCATATGATGCAGACTAATCAAGACAATTTAGATAATGAATATATATACTTTGAAGAAGCTTGGTATAAGAGCATATTAATCCCATTTTTAAAGAAAAGATGGACAGTTAGTAATCCTGAATTACTAACCTATATACCTAGATGTTATTTTGATGAAAGACATTATTGTACATTTGAAATGAAATGTAGCTAGAAAGACTTTAGATGCGTAGAATGCTTTGAGATTATACAAACATAATTATTTATGGTTTGTGTTATTTGTCAATTATACTACCACGAAGACTGTTGGAGAACTAGATTAAGAGAAATTTATACTGACCAGTATGGCGCTCAAATAGACTTAGATATTAAAATATATTATCAAGACATTGATAGAAATATAGCTAAAAGATTGCAAGAAAATGAAGACTTCAAAGGAAAGTGAATTTCCTATGATTTAGAAGAATACCATTATGATAGTAGTTCAGAAGACCAAATACCCTTAGATTTTATTGATAAACCTCAGAAAGGAATATCTATTTTAGAAAAGAACAATTTAGGAATTTCTACTAAACCACATGCTTGTTTTGTAGAATTATTTGTTCAACACAAAGACTATCCTAAAAGACTTTCAGCTTTTATAGATACAGGATGCTCTCAGAGTATTTGCAAGGCTAATGCCTTCCCTGAAGACTATTTTTTAGAAAGTACTCAAAAAATCTATGGTAAAGTGGCTAATGGAGATCCATTTACTTTATATTTTCAGACTATTCCTATTTATTTTAAATTAGGAAATCAGACCAACAAAATCGTTAATCATCGATTTTGGATAATGGATCCTCGTCCTAGCTTCACAGGAAATATTATTTTAGGACAAAAATTTATTAGTTAATATCACCCTTATACTCAGTATAACGATAAGATATTAATTAGTGATAAAGAGAAATTTAATATCAAAGCCCCTCCAATAGGTCACAAGACTGCCTTTAACTTTATGCAGGTCAAACCATATTATAGGCCCATAAAATATCAGAGTTCTTCAGCTAAGCATAGTGGACCTAGACCTACAACCCAACAATAAGCCTTAGAAATTACTAAGCCCTTACAAAAAGAATGTAAGTGTCCAGACCAAAAATGTTATAAGCAAATAACACTTATACAACAAGACATTTTAGATCAAGCCCAGCAACATACCTTATTACAGGTTCAAGCTATATCCAAACAAAAGAAAATGGATATAGAAGTAGAAAAGGAAAAGATTAGGCAACTAGCAAAGCCTACTTTAGGAGAAAATCCCATCGCTAAGTGGGATAAAGACCAAAGTTATTGTGAAATCATCCCTATTAACCCAGACGCCACTATTAATGGTGGAACCTATAAGAAAGGATATTCACAAGAAGATAGGAAGAATTTAAAAAAGACATAGACGAAATGCTTAAATTAGGCATTATTAGAGAAAGTAAAAGTAGACATAATAGCCTTGTCTTCTATGTTCAAAATGAATCTGAACGTAAAAGAGGAAAAAGATGCATGGTTATAGATTATAGACAATTAAATAAGAATTGTGAATTTGATTCTTATAAGATACCAGACAAGAATAATATAATCAATTTGATTGAAGATAGAATTATATTCAGTAAGTTTGATTGCAAATTAGGCTTCTGGCAAATTAAGATGCATCCAGACAGTATTACTTGGACAGCCTTTAGTGTGCCACGAGGAAAATACGAATGGCTAGTAATGCCATTTGGATACTTGAATGCTCCTCAAGTTTTCCAAAGAAGAATGGATAATATATTTAGACCTTATTCAGAATTTTGTCTTGTTTACATAGATGATATTCTTGTAGCCAGTAAGACTGAGATAGAGCATGTAGATCATCTTAAAAAGATTATTTTAGAATTAGACAGACATGGTATTGTTATTTCAGAATGAAAAATGCAATTATTTCAGACTGAGATAGACTTTGTGGGAATGCATATTAATAAAGGAAAATTATCCTTAGCAGAACACATAACCAAAAAGATTCTTGAGTTTTCAAACCAACTTAAAGATAAAAAACGATTACAATTATTTTTAGGATTGCTTAATTGTGCTGCAGACTTTATTAAAGACCTTGCTTCAAAAAGACAAAGCTTAACTGCCAAATTAAAAGGAACAGACAAAACCAATCCCTTTTATTGGACTAAAGATGATTTTAAAGTCATAAGATAAATTAAAGATGCCGTCAAGAATATTCCTTTACTTGAACTGCCTAATGCAGAAGACCAGTTTATAGTAGAAACAGATGCCTCTCATAAAAAATGGGGAGCAATATACTTTGCCATTGATTATCAGACAAAAATAAGAAACTTTGTAAACATAGTTCTGGAACCTTTACAGATCCAGAAACAAGATACACTGCCCATGAAAAAGAAGTTTTAGCCATAGTAAGGGCAATAGAAAAATATATGCTATTTCTTAGACCTAAATATTTTACTGTTTATACTGGCTCTTCTTATGCAGTAAAATTTAGAGATTTAGACTTGTCCAAATCAAGGACTAATAGACTAATTAGATGGAAACAATTACTTAATTGTTACGACTTCTCTATTATACATATTAAGGGAAGTAAAAATACCATTCCAGACAATATATCAAGAGAGCCAATGTTTGCTAACACTAATATGATTTTATATTTTATGTTGCAAACAGAAGACTTAGAAGACATGAGTTCCTATGGAACGAATAGACTAAACAGGGAAGACGTTGCAGACTATCTTAGACGCGTAAGACCAAATGATGGTGTAACACAAAGACAGACTCATATTCAAGACTCTCAAGAAAGACCAATCCTAGAGAGCTTTGATGATATCTTGGTTCCTTTAGAAAAATCTAGACAAGAGATTATTACTCAAAATAGACTCATTAGGAAGATGTACTTTCCCCAATATAGACTCGATCAAAGATACCCAAACTTGATCAAATTTAGACTAGAATTTTCAGAAGACGAAAATACTCTTATAGACGCCATATGGTGGAATTTAAAGAATAGACTATGGATTGAGTTCAAACAAAATTTGGTAGCCATTGCTAGATTTATGAGGACTCAAAGACTTGCAGTTACCCAGCTCAGTGGTACTGCTGTGCCTAGACCTAAGACTCAAACTTATGCTCAAACTATTGGAGAAACCTCTAAAACTAGACCTACTGATTTCTGTTATCAGAAAAAGACTTTTAAGACTAAGATTGTTATACCATTTGGTCATAATAGTCTCTTATTAGCGGAAGACTTTAAAAAAGAAACTAATAACATTATTGATCATTTTAATATGTCATTATCAGAAATAAATGGAGACGCCTTAATGATCAAAGGCTTCTTCAAAGACGTTCCAAAAATATATCTTTTTGGAAAATCAGACATGGCTCATCTAACTCTTGCAGACCACGGGTTCATTGGGCTCATTCAGATAAAGTTATTGAAGACTCTGTTGCTCTTGGTAAAATAGTCCATGAGTATGTCAAGAAGGTAGAAGACTTCCTTCCTCTATTTTCTAGAATCTATCATATTCCTCCAAATTCCTGTAGAGGAATGAGAGTTGAAGGATTTAGACTTATTAGATTTTCCAATTATATATTCGAAGACGTTGAGATTTTATCAGAAGACGAGACTAACGATTCAATTGTTGATAAGTCTAACCTCCAGATTGCTCAAGTCATGGAGATAATAAAAATCATGGAATTATTAACAGGCGAAGACAGATGGTACACTGCCTACCACAAAGAAGACCTAATAATCCAAGCCGATGAGCCATTCAATGGAAGGCTCAACAAAGAATCCAAGGAATTGGTAGAGATAGCTTTGCCAGCTAGCCTTAGAACTGTGGGCCTCATTGATGAATTTTTTAATAATGTACCCCAAGCCAGGACAAGGCAGAAGAAGACACAGACACGATAAAGAAGGGCCCCTCAGTAGTGGAGGAATTATTAAAGGCGGAAGACTCATTTGCCTAGACTCTGATTTCCATAAAGCAAAAAGATCCCTACCCCATATGGGCCACCAAACTAATAAAAAGACGAAGACATTTGCTATTTGATTTTCTTGCATTATCACAAGACGACAGACTTATGGGCCATTGCCACCAGACGGTCCCATTCAGACGAAGACCTGCCATAAGAAGACGGATTACTTTATGAAGAGATAAGGCTATAGACTTTAATTATTTATTTTTCCCTTTAATCGGTTAGCTTTTAGCCTCCGGTAGTTGGTCAAATGTATGCTCCCTTGTGCTATAAAAGGGGCGCTAAGGTTGTGTTGTGAGATATCAGTTGTGACTTCTAGAGAGAGTATCTTGTAGAGAGTAATATGTATATGAGTGAGTAAACCTCTCATAGTTAGGGGAGAGGGGAGAGTTGTAATTACTTATGCTATGCAATAAAAGTATTTTCTTTTCCAGATATCTCTTATGTTAAGTTGTTATTATTTTCCAAATTGTCTCCAACTTTCTGTTCATAAAGGACTATTGTGTGGAACCTCTGATGTAGCACACAAGGTGTTATACTGGTGAACTGCCGTTAGGTGCCGATTTGCCGTGAGCCGTTAGCCAGGTGGGTGTTAGGCGTGAAAGCGTACAGGCAGGAAACGAGTTCAACGCCAAAATAGTGGATTGAAGTGCGACACATAAAGAGAAAGTTGTAGGAGGCCGAGACCGAAGAAGAATAGTAGCAAGGCTGAAGAGAAGAAGAAAGATAAAGATATTGCAAACTAGAAGGAAGGTATAAGTCGAACCAAACCCTTAACTATTTTACATATTATTGTTTTAAAAGAATCTCGTATGATCCTACAAATCACTGCAGACTTTTTAGAATTTATTAATCAAACAAGTTTAGACTTAACTAGAGAAATTCAAGACTGGACTCTTACAAACACTAAAGATAAAGAACTAATAGAATCTGCTTTAATATACGCAGGTGGTACTTTTAAATATACAGACCAAATTATTGAGTGGTTAGGAAGAGAAGTACCTAGAATAGAAATAATTAGAACAGGGATCTGTGATCTCTTTAGACAAAAATTAAGAACTGAAGATTTTGTAGAAGAACTATCATGACCTGAAAAATATCAAGAATACACTAGGATACTTGAAGACAGTATATACGTATTAAAATTTATTAGACGGAATAGGTTAGCTGAAACAAAGTCTATTTTAATTAGAGCTGGAGGAATCCGCCCTCTTCTTAAAAACGTAGAGACAGTTGCCCCTATAACATACCGTATATTTTTGTCATCTTATGGTGATAATAATTTAGATGAATTTATAGATAACGATATAATTGATATTATTAATCAAATATATAAAGACACCAGACAGATAAACCTACGATACCGTATAAGGTATTTAAGACTAGAATATTTTTCATCAAAACCTCTTTCAATTTCTAGACTCCCTGAAGAAACTATTTATATAGATAATCCTCGTTATTCAGAACTCCAATACGATAGTGACGGAAGAAGCCTGAGAAGTAGCAGTATCCCTAAAACTTCTACACTTAGACTTCCAGATTAATTAAGCATTAAACGACCTTAGAAATCATTGGGGTAAAAATTTATATTCCCTAAAACTTAGAAGAAGTTAAAAGACATTGCGGTCCCAAAAGGTGGTCCTAAAAAGACAAAACGGTCCCTATATAATTCTTGGACGGTAGCGGTCCGTAAACTAGGTCGGTATGAGAGCCAGTCTCTCTCTCTCTCTCTCTCTCTATATATATATATATATATATATATATATATATATATATATATATATATATATATATAATAAGTTACAATGGCGTTTTCTCATTCATAATATGTGGTGACACTTCACGATTCAGATCGAAGCCAATAAGGCAAGAATCCAAGGGTTGAGATAAAAATACACCTCTTACCATTTTTTCCCCTCAAGTATTTGAGTTCCCCCTCTTTTTTAACCCTTCATTTCCTTTGCTCCCCCTACCTATAATTCAAATACACGGTCAAAATTGGAAATTAACCCTTACTGCCAAATACCAATTACCAAAGGCCCCACTCTCTCTCCCCGACCCTCATTTCACAAGCACAGCCTCTCTCTTTCATTCTATCACTTTCTCCCATTCCCTCATCTACACCCACACAAAATCTACTCTTCTGCCTCAGCCCAACCGCCGCACCTCTCTCATTGCCTCTTATCTTAGGTAAGTTTTGAATAGTTTCGATTTTAGGGTTATATGGTTTCGATTTTAGGTTTAATCGATTTTAGGTTTACGATTTTAAGGGTTCGTGTTTGTCGTTTCAAGATTTTTTCTTTTTGTAATTTAGGGTTTTGTAATGATTTAAGGGTTTGTTTTTCATATACAGGTACGCTCTCTCAGGATTTCACCTTTTATTTTTGTTTTATAGGTACTTATTTGATCTATTTGCATTTTTTATGTTCAAGACATAGCATTTTAATGTTCAAGACATAGAATTTTTGTAGATATCAATTTGAATGAAGTTATATTTGTTTGACATGCATTTCTCTTCTTTTTCTATAGTTCATGTTGCAATATGTTTATCAATTTGAACGATGGTATTTTTGGAATCGATTGTTTTACTTTTTCATCGTTATGTAGATACACACAATATTTAGCATTTAGAATCAATTGTTTCTTGCCTCGCTGTGTCTATCTTAGAGTAATTTTTGTTTATATTTTTGTGATTTGGTTCGTTGTTAAAGCCATTTCATTCGGATCTCTCAATCAACCCTCCTGCCAAAGTTATAATCGTGCCATTAGCACGGGTTTTATTATGAAAATTATTGTTTGAACCATATTACATAGCTGTGTTTTTTATTATTCTTTAGGTGGAGAAAAAACACGTTGACGAATGCGATTGTGAATGTTGAATTTTATAAAAAAGGTTATGATTAGTTTATGGTGTTATTTTCAATTTAAAATCTACACATATATAAAGTATTTTGATTTTTTTTTCCAGTTTTTTGTTGTTTTGTTTATTAACACTGAAATGGATACTAATGTTTTATTTAAAATCTACAAACAAGCCTGCTTGATATGTATACGAGGTTCAAGCCCGCGTCATACCTAATCTGAGGATGAGTAAATTGGTATCGCGATAGTAACACTCGAATTGCATTCTAAATCATCACGGTTACCCAGAGGCAAACGAGATATAAAGACCTACAATCGTCATGTTGCTACGAAATACGGTCGTAAACAATCACTAAATTCAGAGGATTAATATTATACACGTGCAATTAACACATCAGGCTGGGTTCATGTATCCCGGCCTTAGGAAATCTAGCCTAACATGATGAAATTGATGAGAACAATGTTTAATGTGCAAGAGTTCATGATTAATCTAAGGAAAACTGATGAATTGATGTAGAATATAATCAAAAAGAATAAATAACTCACTAAAATCACCCAAGCAATAATTGCAACAATGAATAAAATTGGTAATCACACAAACTCTGAATAAATCTTCAATCCTTGAATTAAAATTCGTAATTGTAGCTAAAGTAGGGTTTCTGGAGAAAAAAGAAAAACTAACTATTATCCTCTAAAAATAATCCGTGCTCATAACAATAATAAATCGGGTTTTTATACCCTCCATGAATTTAGGACTTGCAGCTGCACTAGGACTCTTCAAAGATTTGCAAATCTTGAGGGCCGGATCAGTCCGGGCCTTAGGCGGATCGGTCTGCCTCCAAGGCGGATCGGTTCTTTTTATTTTTGGGCGGACCGATTCTTTTTATTTTTGCCTTCTTCGGTTTGCTTGTGATCCGGGGTCTTCTGGAGTTTGTCAAAGCGGACCGGTCCGGGGTAGGGGCGGACCGGTCTGACTATTTGACTTTTTGGCTCAACTTTGACTGCTCACATCTTTTGTTCTGGGACTCTGATTGAGGTGCCGTTTCTTCCTATGTGCTTGTGAATGATATCTCTTCAATTATCTTTAGGTACCTCATCCGAATTCTGGGTATAAATTACGCTTTTTCCCTTTTGACTTTCCTTCTTCCTTCCTTGATTCTTCCGGTTTCCTTTTTCCGTTTCTTGACATCAAATACCTGTAAAATCACTACGAAATACCAGAAACTTGGTGTACTCATTAGGATCAGTCAGTAGCGAGATTATGAGATAAAGTCAACTCAATTACGTTGTTCGAAGTGCTAGAAGTAACTAAATCAAGGGATAAATTAGGATGAATTTATGCCTAATAAAACCCCCCTAACTTAGAACTTTGTGCGTCCCGAGTAATGTAAAAGAATCCTAGTCAGGCACAATTCTTGAAAACATCTTATTGGGATAGAATACCTCTTTCGCGGGCAAGCGATTGTATTTAGCGTATACAACAAGCCTTTAAACCCCTAGGTTGTCCTAGTAGGACGAGTTGTGTCTCGTGAGGGTTTGCAGAGAATATACCCACAAAATTCGACTCAACGAAAATTCAAAATACGCAAAAATTGTATAATTCAAACTTTTCCAGAAAAATATTCATCATTAAGTCATATTTACAAGTCTCAAACCGTAGTGTGTGTGTGTGCGAAGCCGGAAATATAACCGCCAATTTTCACCGATTGATCATTACATTACTTATCCAAAAATTCGTTTTGATTTCAACTTCTCACGGAATTCTCTCTCAAACAAATCACTCGAATTATGGCTATTCTCTCAGTATGCGTGATATAAAGAGTAAATGTAACGGACGCAAATAACGCATACAATTAGAAAGACGGAAATTTCATAGTGAAAGGATCTCATCAACGGATTACAGTTTTAAAAACGGGAACATTGCCTCTTTTTCCGCGCATTCGATCTCTTTTATTATCTTTTGGTGTATTAACTCTCCACGCGGTAACCAATTTTCGCAATTTGGACTCGGTTAGGATTTTTTTCGGGTTTTAAGGTATATGGGGTAAAATGACAATGGTAGGAAGGTTGGAATTGGAAAAGTCATTAATGATGTCCATTTGTGCTTTTTCCGGGCTATTGCTCATTTTTTTTTTCTTTTTCCATTTTTTTCCTGTTTTTCACTTCTTTTTCTTTTCTTGCTATTTTTGTTGAGCATATCTATTTTTTTCTTGCCCCTTTATATGCACTTTCTGGACTGAAATTTTGAATTTTTCCATTTTTCACAATTCCGGACTATTTGAGTTTTTCGGGTTGTCAAACGAAAGAAAAACTTTATTTGGCTCAATTTGGGTTGCAAAAGGGATGATTTTTCGCTACTTTTTTTGGCCAATATTTTTGGGTGACAAACGAGGGCCTACTTTATTGTCCAAAATACCAATTGCGTTACCATATGTGTTTCGAGATGAATTTATGCTTAGAGATAAAATTTTGCACGTTTTTCAAAGCAATAATACACACATTTTTCAAAACCGATCAAAATGAAAGGATTGAGATCCTCGACAACTTTTTAGGCACTGAAAAGAACTTTGAGTTAACAATTAACTCGGATTGATTTAAAACTCGCAAAAAGTGATAGGCTCGAATCTCATCGGGTTTGTTAATCTCCACACTTCTTCGTTAAGTCGTCAATTTTCGCTCAATTTCCATCTTTGGTCAATTTCGGCTTTGTGCATATTGAATTTTTACAATTTGAGACTTTAAACCGACTTTTAATGATATTTTTGAAGAATTTGAATTTGAATTTTTTTTATTTATTTTGAACAAAAATATTTTCGGATTTTTTAAAATTTTCTGATTTTTTGGAAATTTCTGGGCATTTTGAAAATTTGTGAAGTTTTAGACATACGCACTTGTTACCCCCCCTAACTTAGACTTTTGCATTGTCCTCAAGCAAAAAGGACTAAAATCTAAATAAGGAAAAATAATAAGTGCGATAAATAAAACAAACAAATGGAGAAAATGCATTTTTTATTACAAATGGACTGTGTTACAGGTGCAGGGAAAAACATACAACTGTGAATCAGGAAAAACAATTAAACAGCTGCCAACATCACAAAAAGCTTCACCGGGGTGGGGGATGGGAGGAACCGGGCGCATTGGGGTCATTGGGGTTATGGTAGTAGGAGGGTAGTGGCTCATTAGGGTCTCCTAGGCGGCGATAGATGTCTGCTTGGAAGCGGAGAACGATGCTCATGCCGCGCTCGTAGTTGGTCTAAAAGGTGTTGAAGTTCGTTTGAAGTGCCGGCATGCGAGCTGATAGGTTGGTTCCCTCCCACTCAAAATCTGGGTCATCCTCCTCATCCGTCGATTCCTCGTCCGGACCGATATCGCTCATCTCGACGTCCTCACCGGCTACCCCTTCTTCTTCCTCGCTCTCACTCGAGGTAGCTTCCTCTTCACTATCACCACCCCGCCTAGCCCGTAGGACAGCTAGCTATTTGGCACTTTTGGTGCGGGTACCTTGTCCGAAAGGACCAGGAATGCGAGTATGGTCGATCGGCGTCGCTATGCCCGCATCCTTAAGGATGGACGTGATCAAACGAGCATAGGGAAGTGGGGTGGTTCCCTTCTCATCCAAAGACGCGTTAATGATATCCGCGTATAATGTTCGGCCCAAATGGATGGAAGTGTGGGGGTCGAAGAGGTGCTATGTCAAAGTGGCTTGTCGGGGCCGCATGGCGGAGTCGTTGGATGTTTGTAAAATGTTGGCGCACACAATCTGAAAAGTGAGGCGCGCCTTCTCATTTAGGCGTCCAACGGCGACGGTTTGCCCCGTCCAAGCCACATTTGGTGCAATGCGGGCTATGATAGTGTCCTTATCGATCGAGGGGACATTTCGTGGATAAGTGAATTCTTGAACGTTCGGAACGTCATATTCGGCCAACTTGGTTGTGAGAAGAGCCAAAGAAAATGGGATGACGTTCCCATCCACGTACGCTTGGGCCTCGAATTGTCCCGTCTGAACTAAAGTGCCATAGAAGGAGCGAACTTCGGTTGCCCAAACCGCTTCGTAAGGTTCGTTAAGGAATCGACACCAGCCCCGAACCATGAAAAGGGCGGTGACGGAGTTAGGCAGCCCTTCCCACTAGACAGCGCGCTCCATATGGAATTTGCGGCCCAAACCGAAAAACTGATTGCACCATCGCTCCTCTTGGCGGGAGTGGAATTCGCCGTGACCGGAGGGTTGGATATCGGTGGAGTCATACTTGGCGGGGGAAACTCGGGGAGCCATGGGAACAGGGAAGATTTTTTCTTGGAAGACTAGAGAGGGAGAATAGAGGATTTGGTTGAAGGTGTGGAGGAAAAGAGAGGGATTGGAGGTGTATTTATAGGTGAGAGGGTGAGGGGAGAGGTTGGAATTGGAGGGAAAGAGTCTGGAGGGAAAAGCGGGTGAATTTGGGAGGGAAAGGTTGAGGTTGGGAGTTGGGAAAATGGATTGGAGGGAAGGAAGAGGATTGGGGAGAAGGGGGTGAATCTTGGGAAGGGTCAAATCCAGATCTTCAGAAGGCGGACCGGTCCGGGGTAGGGGCGGACCGGTCCGGGTCTTTGACTTTTCAAACCTTCACCAGGTGAACCGGTCCTTTTTAAAATTAAAGGAACCGATCCGGGGGCGGACCGGTCCGGCCTTAAATTAAAGGAATTGGTTCGGCCCCAGGGCTGTTAGGCTGGATTGTTTCCGAACTTGGTTTCGATCTCTCTTCTCTGAAAATTTTCTCTTTCACCACATACTCTGTATCAATCTGGACTAAAACCCTCTCGATTTCGCTGATCAACATAGTTGGACTCAAAATTCTCGAAACACACGAATGCTTTTCCCGAATGAACCTAGTCCTAACGACTCTCACAACACACACGACTCTCACCCCATACGCGTCGGGGGTGCGACGACCTCGCAGGAACAGCTCACTTAACCCCGTAAACGGGGTTCGACAACCAGACGGTGTCGATCTCTTCCGCACATGCCTACAGATATGGCTTTAGGCGTTGTCCATTTACTTTGAATGTATTTCCCCTTTTAAATCATCTAATTTAACAACTCCATGGGGGAAAACATTCTTTACGACGAACGGGCCAGACCACCGTGGCCGCATCTTGCCCGGAAAGAGGTGAAGCCGAGAGTTATAGAGAAGAACTTTTTGCCCAGGAAGAAACTCCTTTCGTCGGATGATGCTATCATGAGCGAGTTTCATTCTTTCTTTGGAAATTTTGGCATTCTCATACGCATCATTGCGTAGTTCTTCTAATTCATTCAATTGAAGCTTGCGGGCTTCACCGGCTTTATCCATGGCATAATTCAATTGCTTAATCGCCCAATATGCTTTGTACTCTAGCTCAACGGGAAGATGGAAAGGTTTTCCATATACAAAGCGGAAAGGGGACATGCCGAGTTGATTCTTGTATGCGGTACGATAAGCCCAAAGCGAATCGTTCAATCTAAGTGACCAATCTTTTCGGGTAGGATTTACGGTCTTCTCGAGAATGTTTTTGATTTCTCGATTCGCTAGTTCGGCCTGCCCATTCATTTGTGGATGATAAGTCGTTCCAACCTTATGAACGACGCCATACTTTCTCACGAGCTTCGCGAATGGCCTATTGCAAAAGTGCATGCCATTATCACTAATTACCGCTTTCGGTGCACCAAAGTGGGAAAGTATGTGTTCCTGTAAGAACTTTATCACCACTTTGTTGTCATTTGTCTTGGTAGCTATGGCTTCCACCCATTTAGCAACGTAGTCTACCGCGACAAGGATGTATAGAAAACCAAAGGACGGGGGGAAAGGGCCCATGAAGTCAATACCCCAATAGTCAAAGATCTCAATGATAAGTATGGGGGTAAGAGGCATCATGTCTTGTCGGGTAATGGCTCCTATCCGTTGGCACCAATTGCAGGATTTGTAAGCATCGTTCATATCCCGGAAGATTGTGGGCCAATAGAGGCCGCATTGCAGAATTTCTGTGGCCGTCTTTTTCGTCAAAAAATGGCCTCCACAAGCTTCTGAATGACAAAACTGGATGACTTTCGGGATTTCGTCATCCGGTACACATCGTCGGATGATTTGGTCGGCGCAATATTTAAAAAGGAATGGATCGTCATTGAAGAACATGCGCGACCAAGTAATAAACCTCTTTTTATCTTGCGGTGTCCAGTCAGGAGGGACGGATCCCGTGACAAGATAGTTCACTATATCCGCAAACCAGGGATATGAAGAGGTAGCAAAAAGTTGCTCATCCGAAAAGTATTTTTCTATGGGTACGGGATCACTAGGTACGTCGGACGAAAGCCGAGACAAGTGGTCGACAACGACGTTTTCTACTCCTTTCTTATCTTTGATGGAGAGATTGAACTCTTGTAGGAGTAGGATCCACCTTATGAGGCGCGACTTGACATCTTTCTTTGCAAGTAGGTATTTCAAAGTCGCGTGGTCGGTGAAGCAAGTAATGGGGGAACCAATGAGATATGACCGGAATTTATCAAGGGCAAAGACTACCACTAGCAATTCCTTCTCCATGGTAGAGTAGTTGAGTTGAGGTCCGGTAAGGGTCCGACTAGTGTAGTAGATGACATGAGCTTGTTATCTTTTCGTTGGCCCAAAATAGCCCCAATCGCGTAATCGTTTGCATCACACATAAGTTCGAATGGTAAGGACCAATCCGGAACTTGCATGATGGGAGCGGACACAAGCATGTTTTTTAATTTTTCAAAAGAGCTTTGGCATGTTGCCGTCCACTCAAATGAGGTGTCCTTCATGAGTAGGTTGCTTAAGGGTCTAGCGATGGCGCTAAAGTCCTTAATGAACCTTCGATAAAACCCTGCGTGACCCAAGAATGAGCGCACGTCTTTAAGCGATTTAGGTGGGGGAAGATCGGCTATGACATCTATCTTTGCCCTATCAACCTCTATGCCCTTGGATGATACTATGTGGCCAAGAACTATTCCCTCGGTGACCATGAAATGGCATTTCTCCCAATTCAGCACTAAGTTCTTTTCCACACACCGGGCAAGTATTTTTTCCAGTTGTTCTAACCAATGATTGAAAGAGGTTCCAAAAACGCTGAAATCGTCCATGAACACTTCGAGTCCTCTTTCGACCATGTCACTAAATAAGCTCAACATGCACCTTTGAAAAGTCGCGGGTGCATTACACAAGCCAAATAGCATACATTTGTAGGCAAACGTTCCAAAAGGGCAAGTGAAAGTTGTCAATTCCTGGTCAAGTACATCCACCTCAATTTGGTTATATCCAGAATAATCGTCAAGGAAGCAATAATAAGGGTGGCCCGCAACTCTCTCAAGCATTTGATTGATAAATGGCAAGGGGAAATGGTCTTTCCTAGTTCCCGCATTGAGTTTTTGGTAATCAATGCAAACGCGCCACCCGGTGGTGGTACGTTGGGGAACGAGCTCTCCCTTAGCATTCTCGATCACCGTCATCCCCGACTTCTTCGGGATGACTTGAATAGGGCTCACCCACTTGCTATTCGAGATTGGATAGATAATCCCGACATCCAACAATTTGATAATCTCGGTTCTCACAACTTCTTTTATGTTGGGATTTAGTCTTCTTTGCATTTCTCTAGAGGGTTTGACGTCCTCTTCGAGATGGATCTTGTGAGTGCAAATCAAAGGACTTATCCCCTTCAAATCAGCAATGCACCAACCAAAAGCACTTTGGTGCTTCCTCAGAATTTTCAATAATTTACCCTCCTGCCCTTCGTCTAGGCTAGAGGAGACAACAACAGGAAATGTCTCATCCTCTCCTAGGTATGCATATTTAATATGGGAGGGGAGTTTCTTTAATTCAAGGGTTGGAAATTTATCACTGGAGGGAACCATGCGTGTATCCCTCGGAGGTAACTCCTCGAATCTAGAAACCCAATTGACATCTCTCACGTCCTCGTCCGATGCACTCTCATCGAATAACTCTCTCAACTCCCCAACCTCCCTCTCGAAGTCGGTGTACGTCCCCTCACTCTCATATCTCGCCGCTAAACAGGACTCTAAAGCGTCGCCACAATAATTCTCCTCAAAATACTCCTCTACTATCTCATCTATGAGACTCACCGCGTGAAGATCATCTTCCTCCCCCGTATGTTGGGCTATGTGGAAGATGTTGGTTTCCAAGGTCATGTTCCCAAAGGTGAGTTGCATTCGCCCATTCCGAGTGTTGATAATTGCGTTAGTCGTAGCTAAGAATGGACGCCCCAGGATGATGGGAACATGATTGCTCGAGTTGAAGGAGGGCTCCGTGTCCCAAATGACAAAATCTATCGGGAAGTAGAAAGTGTCAACTTGGACGATCACCTCCTCGACTATGCCTTGTGGGATCTTCTCTGTTCGATCCGCTAATTGGAGAGTGACCTTTGTGTGCTTGAGGTCGCCTAAATCAAGTTGCCTATAAATGGAGTAAAGGAGGATATTTACGCTTGCTCCCAAGTCAAGTAAGGCTTTTTTAATTTTATTCTCTCCAATGATGCAGGATATGGTGGGTGCACCGGGATCTTTGAATTTAGGCGGGAGCTCGTTTAGTAGAATGGAGCTCACGTTTTGTGCTAGAAAGATGTTCTTCTTTACCTTCATCTTTCTCTTCACCTTCAAAAAGTCTTTGATGACTTTATCATAAGCTGGAATTTGCTTAATAGCATCAAGAAAAGGTAAATTCATATTTACTTGCTTTAGCACTTCTACACGTCTTCACGTGGTTTTCCTTTATGGGAGGGAATCAACCTTTGAGGAAACGGTGCCGCGGAGGGTGGTTTCACTACTACCTCTGGCTCACTAGCGTCTTATTTGTCACTCTCATTCAAGGAGACATCTTCGGCCTCTTTCGTGCCGGACGAAATCTCCTTGTCTTTTATCGTGTCGCGTGGGGGAGGTGATAAATCAACGACTCTCCCACTACGAAGAGTGGTCACAGCTTAACATTGCTCCTGATGTTCAGTAGAGGTGGAGCTAACACTAGTTTGACCTTGGGGAGGTCTTTGGCCTTGGGCAGGAAACTTGCCCTTCTTTTGGACACTCAACGAGGATTGTATCTTTGACAGACTTACATTTATGTCGCCAATCAGACGATCATATTTGGCATTGGTTGCAGTCTGGCTTGCGATGAATTGATTCATAGTATCTTCGAGAGTTCTCCGCGGTGGCAGAATATACTCTCCTTGAGGTGGTGGTGCTTGCACATGTCCTTGCATGTGTGGGGCTTGTTGAAAGTGTTGTGGTGGAGGAGGGGCAACATGTGAAGGAGGGAATCGTGGCATGTTGTTTCCCATAGCTAAAATCGGGATGGTTTTTCCATGAAGGGTTGTATGAATTCCCGTTCAGGTTATCGAAATTTCCCTTAAATCCTCCTATACCACTAACTTGCTCCTGAAGCATAACCTTGTAGGCGGGTATCGTCGGGCATTCCTCAGTTGAATGTCCCGCCTCATAAATCGCACACACCTTCTCGACGGGGTTTGGTATGGATCTAGCTGGTCCTTTTCCATATATCTCGCATAGGTCTCGAAATCCTTTCTCAAGAGTCTCCAATCGACTATCCGTCATAGAGTTCTTATCTACGTGGAATAGGCCGGATGCCGACGGAGTGGCGATCACTTGACGATTTCGATTTTGAGCGTTAGGATCAGATGTATCCCAGGATTGGGTAGTCTCGGCGACATACCTCAGGTGAAGCTCAGCATCGTGGGCATCTAAATCAACAAACGGACCACTTCCCATGGTTTCAACAAGTTGTTTGGAGTTAATATTCAACCCATTATAAATAAAAGAGATGATTTGCGCTGAATCAAATCCATGATGGGGGCATGAAGTAACTAACTCGGTGACACATTCATAACATCGATGAAATGGCTCATTTTCAGCTTGTCTAAACGGCTGAATTTGAGCCTTTATGGAGATTGTTCGATGTGTTGGGAAGAATTTCTTGAGAAATCTCGATTGTAACTCATTCCATGATGGACTCGAGCTCGGAGGTAAAGACCATAGCCAAGTCTTAGCTTTATCTTTGAGCGAGAAAGGGAAGAGTTTGAGGTGGATCACTTCTTGTGTGTAGGTTTGGTCATTGAGAGTATCGCACACGTCCTCAAATTCCCTAATATGGAGGTATGGATTTTCAGAATCCATACCGTGGTAATGCGGTAACATCTGGATCATCCCATTTTTGAAACGGAACTGCCCGACATTATACGAGAGTATAATGCATCCCGAAGTGACAGTGCGCTCGGGATATAAGAATTCTCTCAGTGGGCGGTATGGGGGCTCTTCCTCACCGCCGTGTTGCGACATCTCTTCTTCACTCAATGACTCGGTGCTCTCACTGGGTGTGCTCGGAGTGTGTACTAAGAAGGAAAACGGAGTGTTATTGGAGATTGTGTGCGACGGTGTGGGAGGTGGGATCTAGAACTATGGGGCGTTTGGAGTGTGGGGACTATCAGGATTATACTCAATAATTGGATTTTCGTGAATGTTGGTTGGAGTATTATGGGGTGTGGGAGTGGTTTCAGAATTTTGCATTAAAGCTTAGGAGAGATGATGATGGATCTTTTTGTGCTTTGTGATTTTTTTTTTATGTTTTTGGATTTTTGGAGATTTTTGGTCAAAGCTTTGGATTGACTCGATCTAATCCTAAGTCTACCTATTTCCCCGGCAACGGCACCAAAAACTTGACGCGACTGAAAATGTGTCTCAGGAATGCGTTCACTCTAGGCTCAAGTGCAAGCCTGTCGCTCAAGTAATAATTCGATAAGTCGGGTATCGATCCTCAAGGAAAAAGGACAACGGAGTTGTGACGACGGAAAAAGACGGAGGAATCCTAACTCTGACTCGAAAAAGAAAAAAAAATGATTTGGTTTTTGAGAATGATTATGCTAAATGCAATTAAGAAATTATGACAAAATGCAACTACACTAATTTACCTAAAATGCGAATGAAAACTGGTTTAAAACTTTTGACTAACTAATGAGAAAAATAGGACGGGAATACAATCCCCCAACCCTAGTGTATCGCTGGTAAAATACTAATCATAAATTTGACTGATTGATTTGACCCCGAATTTAGTACTCCCAAGCATTATGTATACGAGGTTCAATCCCGCGTCATACATAATCTGAGGACGAGTAAATCGGTATCGCGATAGTAACACTCGAATTGCTTTCTAAATCATCACGGTTACCCAGAGGCAAACGAGATATAAAGACCTACAATCGTCATGTTGCTACGAAATACGGTCGTAAATAATCACTAAATTCAGAGGATTAATATTATACACGTGCAATTAACACATCAGGCTGGGTTCATGTATCCCAGCCTTAGGAAATCTAGCCTAACATGATGAAATTGGCGAAAACAATGTTTAATGTGCAAGAGTTCATGATTAATCTAAGGAAAACTGATGAATTGATGTAGAATAGAATAAAAAAGAAGAAATAACTCACTAAAACCACCCAAGAAATAATTGCAGCAATGAATAAAATTGGTAATCACACAGACTCTGAATAAATCTTCAATCCTTGAATTAAAATTCGTAATTGTAGCTAAACTAGGGTTTCTGGAGAAAAAAAAAACTAACTATTATCCTCTAAAAATAATCCGTGCACATAACAATAATAAATCGGGTTTTTATACCCTCCATGAATTTAGGACTTGCAGCTGCACTAGGACTCTTCAAAGATTTGCAAATCTCGAGGGCCGGACCGGTCCGGGCTTTAGGCGGGCCAGTCTGCCTCCAAGGAGGATCGGTTCTTTTTATTTTGGGACAGACCGGTCCGAGGGCGGACCGATTCTTTTTATTTTTGCCTTCTTCGGTTTTCTTGTGATCCGGGGTCTTCTGGAGTTTGGCAAAGCGGACAAGTCTGGGGTAGGGGAGGACCGGTCCGGCTATTTGACTTTTTGGGTCAACTTTGACTGCTCACATCTTTTGTTCCGGGACTCTGATTGAGGTGCCGTTTCTTCCTATGTGCTTGTGAATGAGATATCTTCAAATTCTCTTTAGGTACCTCATCCGAATTCTGGGTATAAATTATGCTTTTTCCCTTTTGACTTTCCTTCTTTCTTTCTTGATTCTTCCGGTTTCCTTCTTCCGTTTCTTGACATCAAATACCTGTAAAATCACTACGAAATACCAGAAACTTGGTGTACTCATTTGGATCAGTCAGTAGCGAGATTATGAGATAAAGTAAACTCAATTACGTTGTTCGAAGTGCTAAAAGTAACTAAATCAAGGGATAAATTAGGAAGAATTTATGCCTAATCAGGTAATCTTTTCAATATTTTTAGTTTTAATTCATTAATTAGTTTTCACATGTATTAGCGAGTATCATGGATATAACTTTAATATATTGGTTGGATTTAAGGTTACATCTTTGTCGGGTTATATTTTGGATGCACCAAATATTGATGGTGTGTTATTTTTAATATGTATTTTCATTCATTTTTATTCATTACAGTGCAAGGGAAAACAGTTAAGTATTATTTGTAAATTGTGTCATTAGTGCTTATTTTTACCTTTTGTGTTTAGTGTTCAATGTTTTTTAGTGGTAAACATTTATATCATGATGGAAAGCATAAAATGTTATGCGTCCTCATACACTCCCTAACACATATGAAAAATACATCAAGTCTTTGAGATTCAAGCTGACTCATTTGGCTGCAAAGGAATGAATGAGGTAGATTGTAGAGGAGGAGTGAAGTGGTAGGGTATCGTATGTAACTTTCGAGCTTGAACTTACAAGCTATTAAGTATGATAGTGAATTATGAGAAAGTTTTCATTTTTATTAATTTGATTCAGTTCATGTCATTCAGCAATATGCATACACCCTCATCTTCTCACAATCTAACTCATAATAATATCAAAACTTGGTGAGTTTCAAGTGGCCGTCATAGGATAATAAAAAACGTCGTGAGTACTGGTTTTAGACAAATATATTTTCTACTTTTTAACAGTTTTTGTGTGTTATTAGGGACTATGTTTTCCTTGAAAATGTGTATTGTGTATTGAGATTGTTTTATATTATTGGCTTCAACACACCTTAGTAATGATGAAAAATATGTATCCTATCATATGTACTTTTAAAGCTGCAAAAGAGACCAGAGATGCAAAAGAGACCAGAGTCTTCACTCAGTCAAAGGGTCACAGTGTCTTCACTCAGTCACAGGGTCTTAATTTTATTATTTTCGCAGAGTTAGATTATAGGAATAAAATTACAAGTTTTGTTTTGTTTTGACAGTAGGAGAATATAATTGAAGGTTCTGTTGTTGTTGTTGTTGTTGTTCATTTTCATTAAGCTTTTTGCTCTTTGCAACTCAGTAAATTTTATAATTTTGTCCAAGTAATATTATTTGTGGTGGTGACATTGGCTGCTCCAACAAGTTTTAACACCCAAGTAATTTTATTTTGCAATTTTGGAGGTATTTATTTAGTTTATAAAGCTGTAGAATTCATTTATAATGGGGAATTGAGATATTTCTTGATATGCCTATGGTGTGACCCCGTTTTATTAATTTCAAAACAACGATGATGGAAATAATATTGAATCTTAATTCAGGTGACAAACAAAGACCCCATTTCAATTCTCCCATTCCCAAGTATTTTATCCACACAATGCTTGATCAGATTGTGTATGGACATGTGTGAAAATGTTTGATCAGATTGTGAAAATTGTAATTTTCCAGTATAATACTGTAAATCTAGGGGATTTGTTTTCAATGAAATAAAGAAATATTTTTGGCTTACAATTTTATATTTTACATATTTAACACATTTATTATTCCCCGCCCCTGTAGTTTGGAACGATGCTGAAGAAAAGGACCCAATGCTGAAGTCGCAAACGTGGAGAGGGTGCTAACGTTGCTGCTCACGTCCATATTGGCACTGCCAACTGACCCTTCGGTCATGGATTTAGGGGCAAGAGGATTCTCAATCTCAGTAATACCTTCTAACATTTTTCTATATTACTGATTGTTTGTTTTCTTTTCTCCTTGCTGTTATTTACGTACTGATCATCTGTGTTGAGGCAAGAAATTCAAAGAAATTTGTTACTGATTGCACACTTTTGCATATAAGATGTTTGTTGAGATTTCAGAGTTTAATATTCCTAAAGTTATGAGCTCAATTTCTTTTAAACATTCTCTTCTAACATAACTGTGAAATATAAGCAGGTGAGAGACTCTTATTATGTGTGCACACTACTTCTGTAATCATAATTGTGAAATACATTTTGTACTTTGGTACCTATTTCAATGATCCATCTCATTTAATCTATATTGATATATCATTGCAAGCAGGCAAGCAAATAATATAACATTGATATAGCATGTGCATTTAATTTACCTATTTTTGGTCTTATATTGGACCATTGTTAAACATCTAATTCTCATACTTGATTTCTTATTCTATTGTGGGCACCCTGTTTACATGTAGGATATACAATTTTTAGTAGTTTAGAAGAGGCAGTTGTAGCCATACAGGGCCTGGATGGCAAGTATTTGATCTGAGAATGCTACGTGGCAAATATCGAGAACATTGACTGACTTCCATTTCCATTCCCTAATTAAAGAAGTGCGTGACAATATCGAGAACATTGACTAACGTGGGTCAGGTGCAATCTCTCTACGTGGCATGTGTTAAAGATCCACTAGGCATAACTGTGAGAGTGCGACCATCATTTGGGAATCTTATCCTCCCTACTAAAAAGAAGTTAAATTTCAAGGTAACCTTATGCTCCCTACTAAGAGTACGGGGAAGACATTCATTTGGGAAGATGGGGTGAATTTAGTAAGGATACCATTGGTTGTTCGACCTGTGATGGAAGATTTTTATTCTCAAACTTGATTACTTATGTTTTCTATATGTCTTTAGATGCATTCCTTTAGACCATACTGATTGAAAGATTGAAAACTAATAAATTAAATAATTATTAAATATTGGGGTTATTGGTAATTATTATAGACCTTCTTAACTTTTTTTTTATTTAGATCTCTAATTGTTTATATTTTTGGTTTGCAGATCCATCTCTTGGAAGCATAAATTAATCAAGTATAGATGAGAATAAAGATATCTTGGTTCATCTGAACTACCTCGGCGGGAGCACGTACTCTATGTTGGCAATTTATTTGGGTTGTACATCATGAGTTTTTGGTTTGACATAACTGTGTGAGTGTCTAATTCAATCTTTTTCCAGCATGTTGAACTCACCATTGAATACTTATTGCTAATTTGGGTTCCTAAATAATTTGAATACTTATACATATATAAAATGATGTCCAGACAAATGTTTGGGCTCACCGTGTTCAAGTGGTTTTTATTCTTCACTCAATAGGTATGATGGTTGGATACAATGCACTAAGAGGAAAACTCCCGCTGGATTATTTAGACTGGTGCTGGGGAAATCAATCTCAACTAATGGTAGCCACGAGATCCTAAAAAGTACTTCCATTAACAAAGAGAATAATAATCATGCATGGCTTCACGAGTTTCTGTGATCAGGTGATACAATAGGGCTTGCCTTGCAGGCCTCAACTATAAGGCTATCATCTTATAGAGCATCGACAAATATGCATTAAAATCGATTTCCTCTTTATAATTATCAACTATTCTCTTTTTTCTTGATATTGGTATTGATGTTGAGCTTGATTACAATGCTGGTTCTACACATACTTGAGGGTTAGCCTAAATGTGATATAGAGTACAACTCTTGGTGGGGTATAGCCCTGTCACCCGGTGTAATTGGAGTGTCATTGTACCTCTATATAGATCACTTGTGAGGTAGTTTGGATGATGTGGTAATAATTTGCTTCTTATTAATTTGTTTCATCTGATTATAACTTTCCTGTTCCAATTGCACAAATCTATTTCATCTGCTTCTTTTTAATTTGTTATACATTTGTTATACATATATTGTATTTATGTTATACATCTGCTATATTTATGTTATACATCTGCTATACACTTGCTATACATTCGTTGATTCACTGATTTATGTTATACATATGTTATACATTCGTTATGCATCGATTATATTTAATTTTCATTTGGACAAAGTGTTGTCCATAATTCAGAAATGGATGGTACATTTTATACATAGTTTGTTGCAGGCCTTTGTTGCCAATGTTTACTTATAAATTGGTCAGACTTTGAAGCAAATGGATGGATTGTTTTGCAATAGAAAAGGTAGTGTAGATGTTGATTCTTTTTAGTAATTTTGTGTCCACTGGTGGCAGAGTCATGTTTTGGGGAGCTTAAATCTAATGTGTTTTATTTATCCTTTTCATGAACACCCTAAATAATTAAGAATTAGTTGCCGAGAGTGAGGTCAAATAGGTATTTTATGATTAGTAAATTATAGATGTGATTTTTCAATGATTGTGAAGGAGGTCTGTTATTAAGTAGTTATATTTTGATATGTAAGTATAATTAATTTAGTAATTTGAAATGGACTTAGTTTTCTGACTGTATAACATCCATTTTGATGTGAATATTTTAATTGCTTACCAATTAGTATTGCTTTTTGTATAGGTTCACATTGATCTGTGTATAATTTTTGTTGTAATTCTTTCTATCACTCTATATTTGATTTATGATTTAGTCGTGCTACTGCATTGGTACAGTTCTCTTGCTACTGATTTGACCCTGCGCTGCTTCAACATCGTGATAGGCACAAGAGCTTCAATGAAATTCTCTCAGATGTATCTTTTCAAGTGCGACTCAATACAGTGATCACCCAGAAATTTTTTAGACGTTAGACCAACCACCTAAGACAGTCATGGATCTGTTACGGTCAGAAATTTAATAATGCCTTAAACGATTTGTAGAGGATTATTATGATTTGCCTAGAAGCGTTCACAGGGTCTTGAGAAGATAATGATGTCCGGACCGCTTTACCTTCATAACAATAATTCGGGCCAAATGAAGGATTACTAGAACTGTCGAATCCATAAACTTCCTAAGTTCCATCAATGCGGATTCTCCCACGAGTGGGTTGATATAACAGTTGTGATCCTCACATCTCTGTGAACCATATTTGATTGTGGGTATCATAGTTTTGCGTTTCGCATGAATATATTCACACTTGAGATGCCAACCACAAGAGCCACCACATATATTTTGTTGACTTGATACACGAGAAAGAAGGTCCAGTACTCCAGAAGCAGGGGGTGATTTTATTCACTAGCAATCCATCTCCCACTTCAACGGAAAGGCACCCTTAAAACTGTAGTTGATCCGTTGACTAATCTGATCGTTTTGCATGGTTATTATGGTCACTGTAGTAGTTTTCTAAATTAATGAGGTGTTAAGAAGAGGAAGCGGAAGAGCTTTCCTGACCTTTAAGATGTAATGTTTCTCTATGCTTCCATTTGTAGTTTTAATGTTTTCAGTTTTTAGTACCATTAGTGTTTGAAGTATCTTATTTTCCTTTTGAGTAAACCATTGTGAAAATGATATATACTGAATTGGCTAGAAAATGTGATTATCTTTATACAAATGCCTCAATTCTATCGGATAATATTTTTGGTTAATTTATTGAATTAGGGTGATGTGAATCAATTTGAATGTAGGGGCCTTGGTGTCATTAGGCTGATGACATACGAGATCCCACCAGAAGTAGAGTTTGGTTGGTTACTTTTGGCACGACCGAGGCAGCTGCCCGGGCTTATGATGCAGCCGCCTTGGAGTTTCGACAAAATAAGGAAAACTTACCTCCGCCCTTAGAGAACCATAGCTCAGATGCAGAACCTTTTCGCTTTGATTTTGAGCATTCATCATGCACCGAAGAGAATATCAAGGTGCTCAATTGGAAAGAATGTGTAAAATTCAATCCAACAACCTTAGAGACAATTCGTTTGAATCTTCTATGTATTGTTGTTTTATTCGGGATGTTATTTACCACCTTAAAATGATGTTATTTATATTATTTCATCAGTCCCTTGAAGATATTTCATGCTTAGTATACGTTGTAGATAACTCACCTCTGCTTAAAATAATGTTTTCTTGTTCCTCTACTTATACATTATAGACCAATAACCTCACCATTATCCGAGTAACATTAATAATTTATGTTATAATTTTCTCATATTTTTGGTATAAATTCTTTAGTATTGATATTTTCTTGCATGTCATTTTCTAATACTTATGTGGTCATTACAAAACTACCATGTGTGTTGGTATGCATTAACTCACTTGATGAAGAATACTATTAATGGTAAAAAATAGTTTGATATTTAACCATTCGTATGCATGATAGGTGACATTGGTATGGATGATAGGTGGTGTATAACGAGATATTTTGCATAAAATAACAAAATTTCTTTGACTTTTGTTCGTGTTACAGAGGCAAGTTGTAGTAGGTATATACTAATTTTTTTTATACCCGGTACTGATTTTGCATCTAATTTATGCCCGGTACTGACTTTGCATTTGATTTTTCAACAAGTACTCTTTGCATCTAATTTCTGCCTTCTTTTTCACATAGGCATCTATTTTTTCTTTTGTTTTCTCAGCATTTCAGCCTTCTTTTTCAAATAGGCAGTTATTTTTTGGGTTATTTTTTGCCCTTTAAATCAGGTGGATAGTTCGATAAACAAATGAAGTTATGTCCAAAATTTCTAAAATAACGTACATTTTTTAATTATAATATAAAATATTTTTCTATTCAATACTTTGGAAGTATACGTCGTGTTTTCGAAAGAATTGACCATGATTGATATTATAATACAAAACTTTTATACCTCGACCACGATTGATACTTTAAAAAATTGTCATCGTGCCACGGGCATACCCTTGTGTGTGTGTGTGTGTGTAATATATATATATATATATATATATATATATATATATAATTAGGTTTTATACAAAATCACGTAAGGTTTACATATTTACAAGTTGAACTTATATATTTGGGAATTTATATATAAACTCCTATACTTTTGATTATTTTTATTTTCATCAAGCACTTTTATTTTAATCATAAAACCTTTCATTTTAGAGTTCGACTCATTAATTTTTGGGACCTACCTGTGGCCATCCCGATCGGCGCGACGTTCGTTTCAGGGGGAAGGAGGTGGGTCTCTCGAGGAAGAATTGCATCGCGGTCTCGCACCCTTCTCTATGAAAAAGGTGCTTCGGCCGTTGTTGGTGTGGGGTAAATGTAAATAGATAGAGTCGCCAGCCTATTTTGCTCAAAATTGGCAAAATAATATGTTTCCACTTCGAGAGAGTAGCATCAAGGACAAACTAATGCATACGAAACCAATAGATCGGAGGTCCGGGGGCTAAGTTACGGAAGGGAAGGTGTTAGGCACCCATCCCGCCCTTTCGATCTCTCATGGAAAAATGTTAATATTTTCCTTTATCCCCGTGAAGTGTGTGTGTATGTGTTTATATAATGGAGATTGGAATCATTCGACCCATACTACGGAAAAGATAGCTTGAGGTCATCTACGGGAATATTCCTAAGATAATAACAAATATAGAAGATATGATACGAGCGTTCATCGTGATATTGATCATTATTGGGAAACGATAATATATGTGGGATGAGACGCGAACAAACATGTTATATGTATATGTATGAGGGGTTTCGAGAAATTTGAAAAATGAGAGAAATTGAAAAGTTAAAAAATTGGTCTCGAGTCTCGGATTTTAATCCGAGATGCCTACGTAGCCTAGAAAGGCATCAAAGTCCACATAGTTCGAATGTAGAATAGTGTGGGGTTTATCCCATAGATTCGAACGGAATTTTATTAGGTGTGCACGTGTAGAAAATGTGTTTTTGATTTTGGAAAAATTGTGGTGGATAACTCCGTTCGGAATTTACGGGTGTAACCCTCTTTATTTGTTTTTGTATTTTTTATGGAAAATAAAGTATGTGCAATATACTAATAAAAGCGTAGATGTTAATGTGTATGAGCAAAAATAAAACTAGATTATGAATATAAAGTAATTTATGAAAAAAACAAGAGCTTGGATATTTGATGAACTCCTTTGAATGTTGATGGATGTTGATGGGAGATAAGTATATTTGCCAAATTAGGTGTGGAAATGATGAGTATTTAGGCTTGAATGGAACTTCTCATATGGAACTTCGCTGACTTCGAGAGATTGTTGCTGAGATCATTGATGTTGATGGGTTTGCTCTGTGTTTTGGGAATGATGTCATGGCCGTTATTATAGGGAAAGAGGTGGGTGTTGATCGACCTACCCAGGGGGTGCCTATCGGTAGGTCACCCTTGACACTGTGACGATAGGCAGGGTTCAGGACCTGCTAATTAGTAATCTCGTGCGAACTTTTTTGGAAAAATGACTGTAGTACTAAAACCGTTAATCCTAATCACGCACGGGGTATACCGTTAGAAAGTTATTTCAGAGGCCTTTGAGAGTCCTTTGGACCGCTCCCAGGTCCGCGAGTTGACTTTGGATCAAATGTGGCTCGGAAGCGCACATCGGTCCTTTGGAAGGGAGATCGTCGGATGAAAATGCATCGTTCTTGCGCATCGTAAGTCAGAATTGCATAGAGGGAGACCATTGGAAAGGTTAAGAGATGTACTTCGACATTCCAAAGAGTTTTTCTAGGTTCGGAAAGTTGACTTTAGTCAACCAGGGCCCGAAAGCGTCCGTTGGCCTCTCGGAGTGAAACGGATCGTTCATTCGTATCGTAAGTCAGAATCGTGAACGTGGAGGATCGTTAGAAAGGGTATGCAGTGATCTTCGAAGATTCATTCAGTCTCGTTCGAGATGAAGAGTTAAATTTGGTCAAACGGAGTCTGGGAGTACCCGGTAGGCTCCGAATCGATTTTCAGGGGAAAACTAATCGTTCGTCCGAACGGTTATTCTCTTTCACACACGGGATGGATCGTTGGAAAGGGGTTTTAGTGCCATTCGAACATTCAAGGATCATTCGCGCTGACGGTGAAGTTAATTAAGGTCAACTCAGGGCCCGGGAGGGTCTGATGGCCTCTGAATCAATTTTTAGTAGTGAAACGGTCCGTTCATCCGAACCATTATGCTGATTCATGCATGGGGTGGAACGTTGGAAAGATTATTCGAAGCCCTTTAAATATTCAAAGATCTATCGCTCTGACGAAAGAGTTGATCGAAGTGAAATAGGGCCTAGGGGTGTCTGTTGGCCTCTAGATCGGTACTCAGAGTGTGACCTAGGTTTACGGTGGAAAGGGGAAGTGCTAGGGGTCTAAGAAGAGACTTAGGGGTCCTACGATGTGGTATCTACAGAGAGCCTCGACGGGTGAGCTTGTAACAATTGATGGCCATCGAATAGACACCATATGATGGATGGAGGTTAGTTCTGCGGACCAGAAGGATGCGGATGATCGATTCAGAGGGTCGGGGTCAATTCTAGCCTAAGAGTGGTGACGACCGAGGTCAATTAGTTCTGCGGACCAAGGTCAATTATGACCTAAAATAGGTGACGACCGAGGTCAATTATGACCTAAGAGAGGTGTACATTTCCTTCGGGAAATTTGGGGACTCCACTAGGGATGAGGATTGGATTTTAGGTTCAGTTGGGGAATAGTGAATGATTCGAGAATTTTGTAGTTGGGGAAAAATTTGGAGTTTCCTTTAGAGACGTTGTGGGGGAGAATGATTCTCTGGAATTCCACTCGGGGTGTAAAAGATGTTTTCCTTGGTGAACAAGGCGCTAGAGGGGATTTGGCCATTTTAGTAATTTTTCAGGAATTGTTCGGGATTTTCTACTATTTTTTTGGACTTTTTGTACGAAATTTTAAAGGGTGTGCCGACCGACATGGATAGAGGTGTGACAATCGGCATTGGGACGGACATTTGGGGTACCTAGAGGCGGTGAAAGGATCAGTGCCGATCGGTGGGTTGAGGGGACTGCTGATCAGCATGACCCTTAGCCTCCTATTAAAAGGGGGTGGGTTCTCCTCATTTTTCACATCTTTCTGACTTCTTTTATTCTCTTATAAACCTCTGTAAATCATCCTAGCGTACGAAATGGTTGACTTATCAAGCAGTGCAACCCATATGGCATGGCTCAATGCCGACGACTAGGTAGGTTTAGAGTGGAGGGCTAGGGTTCCCTCGCATTGGGTAGTATGAATGTTTTTAACTCGTTTGAACCAACGGTGGATGATCAGACCCTTTTGCGTGAGCCTTCGCGTCATCGCTCTTCGAGGGTGGTGAACCTTAGTGGCTATGTAAGTATTGCATGACTCTTGGTATTCCTTTCTTCTTTTCTTGACGAGATTGCTTTATTTCCTAAATCTGACAAGGATTTTCTTCATTTATTAATAGTTTGACGTCTCCATGTTGACTATTCCTGCCCGTGGTATGACAGGGCTCAAGGACGTTTGGGAGCACCTTCCTGCTGTGGTGAGCTGGATGGTGTCCTATGCGGATTTTTCGAGGCTAGCATCGGCTTTAGATTAGAAGCCTCTCTCCATTGCGATTCTACTTGCTTTGGGAGAGAGGTGGTGGGATACTATCCGCAATTTCCATTTTGGCTTCGGGGAGATGACGGTGACTCCCATTGATGTTCAGCAGTTTCTGGGGCTGGACTGCGGTGGTGACCAGATTGAGGTAGACAAGACATTTAGGGTGACGCCGGAGGCGGTGACGTGGAGAGGGTGGTTTCTAGAGATTCCCTTCGCTTGTCCTCTTTGAGGGAACTTTTACTGAGGAGGAGGGTTGATGAGAACGATGGGTAGCAGGTGCATCAGATGGCCCGTTTATTTATCTTGTTGGTGTTGGGATATTTTCTAGTGGCGACGAGTGACGACGTCGTCCATTTGTGATTTTTGCCATTTCTGTGGTTGTTTTCGAACATTCGCTTCTATGATTGGGGGAGCCTGACTTTCGCGACCCTAACTATTCTTTGGATTCATTCAGCCGATGCTGCCGGCCGACTTTTACTGGGGGCACGTATCTTCTGGAGGTATTATTTATTTTGCGCATTTTCCTTTATGCATTCGCATTTTCCATTCATGCACTTCTTTTTTATTTCTTGAATGCTGATCCTTGTCCTTTGCAGATGTGGTTCTATGAGGTGATTGGGTTGAACACCCAACTGATTTCTTTGAAGGATGACTATGTGGGGGACTTCTGTCGGATGTTCCGATGGCGGAGGTCCAATCAGCAATCGAAGAAGAACCTTTCTCTGGAGGTAGTGCGTCAAGTCTTGAATGGCCTGACGAGTGAGCGAGTAAGCTTTGTTTTATCGTTGAGACTGCTCTTTTCCTTTGATGACATTTTATTGATACTGATCCTTCGCTTTTGTTGGGGATTTGCAGGTGACATTTTATCCCTGGGGGACGGCTATTCAGCACACCGGCGTGACGGGTGGACATGCGCAAATGCGTCACTTGCTGGAACATGAGTTCAGTTACTCCTGGTATCTTGGGGAGAGGTTAGTTTGATAGATTGTGGATGATGAGGTTGCGGTATCGCCGACAAGGCCCCTGTTATCAATTTATAAAATACCATAAGTGCACGGGCTATTATAAAATAGCGAGTGTAAGTACGGGTCGAACCCACAGAGATTTATCCATTTTAACTTTTAAAAGAATTTCAACTGTCCAACTAGACGAAATGGGATAGAGAATTGTTATGAACTACACTAAATAAAAGCAACTACGATAAATGAGAGTAACACAAGATATTTGTAAATAATTAGGAAATAATTAGGATTCGGGGTCCATTTATCACGTAACTAATATTGCACACTAATTTAATGTTGTTATTCCCTTTTTATAACTCAAATTAAACCGACTCTCACCGCGTTTAATTCGAAAAATATGACGGTTATGATCAAAATATTTTTAACATCTCTAATAGACGGCTAAAATCCCTATTCCCTTAGAAAATACAATTTTTAAAATTCGCAAATGTATTTAAGCATGGACTATCAAAACAATCAAAGTGCATGCATAATCCATCAAAAATTACTATTTTTAAATCTCAAAACTTGATTGGACAAAATAATCTTGAAGGTTCTAAAACACACTCTCGTGTCGCTTTAAAACGAATACAAAATCTTTAATAACAATTAAAACAAGTAGGGAATAATCAACGATAAAATTAACGTGGCAATATTAGCTAACTATGATAAACTTCACCTTACTCCTAATATAAGAATCAAGCTACCATAATGAAGAGAAATTACAAGAATGAGTAGAGATCTTAATTAATAAGCCAAACTTACAAATAGTTCTCTCACAACAATCTTCTATCCTCTAAAAAAAAAAAAAAAAAATGGCCCTCAAATTGATTACAATCACTCAAAGTTGCTCTCCGAAATCCTCCAAGAAATTCCTCTCTTATTGCCTCTGAAATTATTAGCCCAATGGTCCTTTTCATAGGACAAGTGGTGAGGCATTTGAGTTGTGGTGGAACTCTTTCTGATTGGTCGAATGGTGTTGGTAACTATCTCTCCACCTCTTTAATCTTTGGATCTTGAAAAGGGACGAAATTTCCTCCCACTCGAAAACTCTTATCGTTTCTTGTTGAACATGCATGCCGAGTTTCATCCAAAGCGGAGAATACAAATTTTCGACTTTTAAGTGTAAAAATAGTTTTTTTCGAACGACCGTAAAAATCAACTTTTTCGCGCCTTTTTTGAATTGATCATCAATTTGCACCAAATTTCATCATTATCTACAAAAAATTCACTAGGCAACTTTTTTCACAAATTGGCACAAGAATATTATAAAATTATCGAAGTGCCCATTTTTGACTTAAAATTGCCAGTTTCAATATGAATTTAATAATTTTCGCATTTCTTCCTCTTTTTAATAAAATAGTCCTAAGAACTTATTAAATACACTAAAATGGGACTAACAAAATATAAACTTGGGTATAAAATATACAAAACAATGCACTCATCAAATACCCCCAAACCTAAACTTGGCAAAACTAAAAATTAAAATCTAACTCACTTCCGTAGGAATCACGATTGCACTTAGCATGTGCAACAAGCCGTTAAACTCCTAGGTTACCCTAGCGAATGAGTTTTGTCTCGTGAGAGTTTACAGTGAATATACCCACAAAATTCAAAAAACTTGACTCAATACAAAAGACTCAAAAGTAATATAACCAAGTTTGAATGCAAACTTCATAAATATAGTAGAACTTCACTTTTCAATCTCAACTTATCGTGTGCGTGTGCATAGCCAATATAACCGTCCATTTCAAAAGATTTGATCGTTACATTTCTTATTCGAAAGTTTATTTTGATTTCAAAATCTCACGCGATGCACTCACAATCGAACACTCGGAAATGGGTTATTTTTTCTCGATATATGTGAATAAAAGAGTAAATTTATATGAAGAAATTTCACATATACATGATCAAAAACGAATTTTTTTATAATGGATGAATCTGATCTCATGAATGGAAGATCGATTACTTATTGAAAACATTGAATCGCATAATAGATCCTATTCATCTTCTCTCCACATTATAACTAACTTTCCTTGAGATCGATTAGGACTTTCTTTGCTTGTATTGTAGGCTCAGTTTTAGCTAGAAATAATGGTCTTTTGGAGTTTAAAATTTCTGAGAATATAGAGATTTTTCAGTAATTTGACTGTAAGGAACTTTTCTTCTAACCTCTATTTTTCTTTTCTCTTTCCTTTTCTTTTCAAACTCACACACTTTTTTTTTTCATCTTTTATTTTTCTTTCTTTCTTCCCTTTTTTTCACACACTCTTGCAACCTAATTTTATTTCGTTTTTGGCCCTTTTTTACCGTAATTTTACCCTAGTATTCTCAGAAAATGGGTATGACTTCTTTTTATGGGCTTTTAACTCCAAATTGGAGTTGGGCAGGACAATGAGTTCTCAACAAAAAAGTTTGTTTTCTTTTTGGCTCAAATGGGCTTGTAATGGAATAATGTAAAAAGGTCGATTTAGGCCTAATTTTTGGGCTTTCAAACGATGGCCTAATCTCATTTCTCATGTTTGATTAAGTTGATTTGTGTCTCAAGATGACTTACTAAGACTTCTAGTGCTTAAGATTCACATTTTGACCTTTTGTTTTCGATAATCAAACAAAACAAAGAATTTGAGATCATCAACGAATTTATCACTGAAGGAAAGTGAGGGGAGAGGTGTGCTTGCGTTCAAATAAGGAAGTTATTTAATTAAACACAGTTTTTACCACTTAAGTCCTAAACATGCATCTATATGTGATTAAATACGATGATGAAACATGCAAGAACACATATATGAGGAAAAATCCCCAACGGGGTAAAACCTTTTATTTTGACAATAATTTTTGTAAGAGAACGGCTTACAATGAAAATACAAGTGACACAGAAATACCCTCGGGTGTCGGTTTTGTTGTCGGTGACTGGAACAATCCCTTTCCAGTAGGGAAGCAGTGACGAAGAGAACGGCTTCCTCACAAAGTACTCCAGATGAGTAAACGATCTTCTTGAAGGTTTAAAGATTAACACACATATATGGGAATGGTTTTGTGAATCAAAAAGGTTTAGAAAACCTTAAAAGGTGAAGTCTTATTCTAGGATGTTTTCGCAGAATTTCGTGATTGCAGAAAGACTTAAAAAAAACGTGTAGAAGGAGATAAGATATTTATACAAAAATCGAGGCGGTGTCTCATTAGAACGAGATAGCATGTCGCTCGAATGAAGGACAGAAGTCGGTCGAACGATATCGCGCGACATGATATCTCGCTTGAACGACTTGAAAAGTCGCTCCAGCGATCTCGTCGATCGAGACCATTCGCTTCTACACTTAGAAAAATTCTGCTTTTGATAAAAAATTAATCCAGAATTCAAAAATAATTTTCAAAAACAATTCCCAAATATTTATGCAAATATTTAAAGTTCCAATAAAACATTTTACTGATAAGGCATAGTGGAGTAGTGGGAATGAGCTGAGCAGCACGTTGCATGTAGCATGATGCACGTGAAGAAAGTGATTGCATTGAATTCGGATACAGGCCGTCGAGGATGATCGTGTTGACGTGCCGAATGTAGCGGTATCAGACATATGAAATGTGATCTAGGAGAAAACAGAAAATTCCTAGATTCCACCCCGGACATTTATAAAATTATGTCCTTACAAATCTCCCCCTATGTCTATGCCAGTACATACATAAACAATCCGAATTATGCAATCAAATGACATATAAGATAATATCCCCATAAAACCCTCAAACTGAGAATACTAAATGACATGTCTTTCAAATCTTCAGCTCTCCAAATCTTCCAAGGCTTTTCTCATCAGGGTGTGTATACAAAAAATGAGCAATGTTGTACCTACACACATGAGATAAAGCAAATACCCGTGACAAGCAACAGTTTGAAATATAGTGATATGCAAAAATTAATGATCAATTAAGCTTAAGAAATCATTCACAAATCAACCAAACACCAAAACATAATTCTCCCCCATAATTCTTCTCCCCCTTTTTATGATGTCCCCAAATAGACAAATATGAGAAGCAGAAATGAATGCACATAGAGGATGACACACGGGAAAAAACTGCTATTTTTAGATTTTTCAAAAATATTTTACACATAGTATATAACAAAGAATCACACCATGAAAGATCACAAAAACAACCAAGTCAATGATAGCGAAAATGAATGGGTGTGATCAGATTCGATTGGAAAATCAATGCATACAAACATGACATATGTGCACGATGAATATCGGATAATCCTAACGAATGAACTCAAAGTCTTCGTTTGGTGAAAAAAGATGGAAATATAATATATTGACTCAATAAAATCAACAAATCAAAGCTCAAAGTGATTTCCACACCAATAACGTCTGATATACCCAGATATACCCTCCAACCGGCCGACCCCTCAGGGGGTCGACCCTGCATCAGGTTACAGACGACCCCTCAGGGGGCCGACCCTTCATCAGGCTCCGGACGACCCCTAAGGGGGCCGACCCTTCATCAGGCACCAGACTACCCCTCAGGGGGACGACCCTTCATCAGGCTCCGGACGACCCCTCAGGGGGCTGACCCTTCATCAGGCTCAGGACGACCCTCCGAGGGTACGACAGTACGAGGCCTAAATCAGGCCAGACTCACTACCAGAAGGAACTTTGCCCTCGGCCTCGTCTCATAGGCCGAGGGTGACATCATCACAGCGCGTGGCTTGGGAGACGCGTTGAATAGTGCGCATGAGGCTCACATGGCACAGGGGAGACCGTTATAACAAAATCACACCCTCACGTGAGGGAATATTATGTCATCATTTGGCATCTACAGGTGTCAACAGGGGATTGGTTAGATCATCATTCACATGCACCATGCATACTTGGGGGGTACACTACACCCCCCAAGACCTATATATACTTGCCACCTACAACCCTATAGGGGATGAATCGATCAATTTATTGTAACCGTATCTAAAACTCTGCTGGTACACACAGGAGAGAGAGAAAGTGAGCTTATGTGCATTATATCCAAGGCCATTAGTGCCCATACTTAGTGGATCACACACTCACAGTGGATGTATGCCAAATTGGCTGAACCACTATACATCATTGTCTTATTTCCTCTTATACTCATCCCCTTCTACATACTTATACACTTATACATCTCTATGGCTGCCATGGTTACTACTGTTTGAGCTCATTATCACTTATCCGGTGGTGCTAAATCTCAGCATCATCAATTTGGTGCCGTCTGTGGGAATAGAGAAGACATATCTTCCTTTGTATAGCTTGACCTCACTGGGCACTCTGGTGGTGAGCCAGCACTCCCCCTGAGAGTAGATGTTTCACCATTGAAAGAGACCCACTAAGGTCCTCAAGCTCACCAGTCTTTTCTTCAGTTCAACTTTTCATAGCTCAAACACATGGCACCTGAAATGCCACCACCACCACTTCCCCCGCCGGATGATGGGGGAAGACCCAGTTCCAGTCAACCGCCGCCTCAGTCTGAGATGGATGATATGGTGGCAGCCTTAAAGTCTCTTGCAGCAAGCCAGCGGATGATACAGGAGAAGTTCACAGCTCTAAGCTAGAACATACTAAGACCACCAGGGGTTTCACCTGAGATAATTACTCCGGCAGCAGTTCCAGGACAGCATGAGGCCAGGGGAACACCCCAGGCACCACGCAAAGACCTGCCACCCCCTCAACAGCGAATGCATGTTGCTGACCCCCGACGTCTACGCCTGGGGAGGCAAGGAAACCCATGCCCTGAGGACAGGTATGACGATCTGGAGGGAGAGGAGGCCCCTGTAGAACGCTGGGAACCATATGAGGTCTCCAACAATACTGTACGACCTCTCCAGGATAGTAGAGGAAAGTGTGGGAGACCAAATCCTGATGATCGCCCGAGAGGCTCTGCTTTTGATCGCTTGAGCAGGGGGTCAGCCTTTGAGAGGCTAGGCCCAGTAAATGACCTGCGGTAACAATTGTCCAGGTCGAGAAGTGCCGCGAGGTCCAGGAGGGAGGCAGCAGACGGCCGACCCCAAGGACGGGATGACGGCCAAAGAGAAGTGAACAGCCGACACAGGCTCACCGCATCAGAACCCTCCGTCCACCTTAAAGAGGCGGCAGGGGATAACATCGGCCAAGCCGACCCTGTGAGGCCCTGGAATGACTCAATCCAGCGACTAGAGGATAAGATCGGTGATATAATGAAGAGTCGGGACCCTCTTCAGAAGGGATACACCATAGGCTCACCCTTTGTGGCGAAGATAGTCAACTTCCCTACGCCATCAAGGTTCAAGCCACCTGTGGTCACCCCAAGATACGACGGGAGCACCAACCCTGTCCACCATGTTGAGATGTATCAATCAACAGTAGACATATACTCTATCTCAGATGAGATGAGGTGTCGTGCCTTTTCTGGTACCCTTATTGGGGCTGCGCATGTCTGGTACACGTCTCTTCCAAAAAATTCCATTGAAAACTTTAAGCAGTTGGAAGACCTGTTCATCCACAACTTTTGCTTTGGGGTGAGGCCACAGAAGAAGACCACCCACCTACTCTATGTTAAACAAGGGAAGAGTGAGAGCCTGAGGGACTACATAGCCAGATTCAATAAGGAGAAGCTGGAGGTGGAAGACTATGAGGAGAGCATAGCTATGACAACCCTGATTGGAGGACTCCAAAAGGGGAAACTGTTATGGAAGCTTTCTGAAGTCCCTCCGAGGATGATGGATAAATTGCTGTCGACAGCAGGGAAGGTGATGAACGCCGAAGAGGCGATGGCCGCAAAATATGAAGACGAAAAAGGAGGTGCTAGTGGGGGTAAATACCCTAAGAAGAACAAATAGGGGAAGAAGAGGTCTACGGATGATAAGTTCGTTGGTTACACCCCTCTAATGGTCAGCTGTGAAAAGATTCTCAATGAGATAAAGAGTGATCGGTCCCAAAAGTGGCCTGAGAAGCTGAGGGCAGCCCCAAGCAAGAGGAATAAGAACCTATGGTGTGAATTTTACCAAGGCCACGGCTACGTAACAAAAAAAATGCTTTTCTCTGAAAGATGAGATTGAGAAGATGCTGAATGAAGGGAAGCTCAGAAAGTACGTCGACAAAGGTGCCTTCAAGAGGGGCCGAGGGGACGACCCCAAAAAGAAGCGAGGCGATGCATGCAGAGAAGGTCCTCAAAAAAGAGGGGACGACCCTTCTGACGATGAGGACGACCCTGACCTCCCGCCGAGAGACGACCAAGGTCCTGTCAAGAGGCTTAATATGATCTCGCTCAGAGTGGGAATGATCTCTGGGGGTCTAGCAGGATGAGGGTCTGAGGTTGCTGACAGGAAGGCCCATGTGGTTGAGGCCAAGGCAGTGACGAAGACGGTACACCCAACCTCTTTAGAGGTCAAGTCAGAAAAGAGGAAGAAGGTTGATATGGACACTCTGATAGTGGGGTTCTCGAGAATGGACTTTAAAGGCCTCCTAGCCCCACACGACGACCCACTAGTCATCACAACTAGGGTGCACGGGTGTGAGGTGCCGAGGATATTGGTCGATGGGGGCAGTTCGGCAAATGTAATGTTTTGGCCGTACTTCAAATCCTTAGGTCTCAGCCGTGCTAGACTCGTCCCATATCATCATCCATTGATTGGGTTCAGTGGAGAAAAGGTTCATCCCCTTGGAGTGTATGAGGTCGATGTGAGGATAGGGGACGAGTGGCCGAGATGGCTTACCAAGAAGGTCAGTTTCTTTGTGATGGATGAGCATGTGTTCTCGGCCTACAACATCATACTGGGACGTGTGGCCCTCAAGGTGTTTGAAGCTGTGCCGTCTACGGTCCATCAGATGATAAAATTTCCTACCCCTTACGGGGTGGGGGAAGTTCAGGGAGACCAGACAACAGCGCGAGAAAGTTACTACAACTCCGATGAAGAGAGGGAGGCACAAAAGAGGGCTACTACCACTTACAATATAGATACCCTAGACCCCAGGGATGAGACGAAGCTCAAGAAAGGAGAGGCCGCGGAAGAGGTAGAATCCATCATCCTCGATGAGGATGACCCGGAAAAAACCGTCCAAGTCGGCAAATCTCTGAAGCCCAATATCAAGGAAGACCTCATTAAACTGTTGAAGAGAAGGCGAAGCGTCTTCGCATGGAGTCATGTAGATATGCCAGGGATTGACCCTGAAATCATGTGCCACAAGCTCAATGTGTTAGAGGTAGTGAAGCCGATAAAGCAGAAGAGGAGAATTTACTCTTGAGAAAAGTATGAGGTCATAAGGGATGAGGTCAAAAAATTAGAAGACGCTGAATTTATCAGAGAGGTCATCTACCCCGAATGGATGTCCAATGCAGTCATTGTTCCAAAGTCCAACGGGAAGTGGAGAATGTGTATGGACTTCACAGACCTCAACAAGCACTGTCCCAAAGACAGCTTCCCTCTCCCCCGCATTGACCAGATGGTAGACGCTACCGCAGGCCATGAGCTCATGAGCTTCATGGATGCCTATTCAGGGTATAACCAGATCTTCATGAACCCTGAAGACTCGGAGAAGACAACCTTCATCACTGACAAGGGGACATACTGCTATAGGGTCATGCCCTTTGGCCTAAAGAATGCGGGGGCAACGTACCAACGCCTTGTAAATAAAATGTTCGAAGACCAAATTGGGAAGTCTATGGAGGTCTATGTAGATGACATGCTGACTAAGAGTTTGAAGGCAGAGGATCATGTGGCAGACCTGGAAAAGACCTTTAATACGATGGACAAATACCATATGAAGCTTAATCCGTCCAAGTGTGTCTTCGGGGTCGGAGCAAGGAAGTTCTTGGGGTTCATTGTCCACCAAAGAGGCATCGAGGCCAATACTAAAAAGATAAAGGCCCTTGTTGAGATGAAGACTCCCAAGTCCATTAAAGACGTTCAGAGGCTCACAGGGAGAGTTGCTGCCTTGAACATGTTTGTATCTAGGGCCACAGACAGGTGTCTACCATTCTTCAAAATTCTCAGAAAAGCCTTCGAATGGAGTGAAGAATGCGATGAGGCCTTCAGGGAGTTAAAATCATACCTGGGGTCTCCCTTGCTGTTGTCATGACCCGTGCAGGGTGAACAACTTTATGTGTACCTCGCCGTCTCAGATTCAGCCATCAGTGCAGCCATTGTGAGAGACGAAGACGGAATACAGAAGCCTGTGTATTTTAACAACAAGGCACTCCATGGGGCAGAGCAAAGATATCCAAGGTTGGAGAAGTTGGCCTACGCCTTGATCCATGCATCAAGAAAGATGAAGCCGTACTTCCAGTCCCATACAATGGTCATCCTCACTGACTCTCCTCTTAGGCAGGTCCTACACAAGCCAGAAAAATCAGGTAGGTTAATGGCCTGCAAAATTCACTGTCGTCGGAGACACTTTGTACAAAAAGGGGTTTTTGCTCCCCTTACTTAGGTGTGTGCATCCCTCATAAGTCTCTTCCATTTTTCAAGATGTACACGAAGGATCGTGCTCAAGCCACATCGGGGGCAGATCCCTAGCGAAGAGGGTGATCACCCAAGGGTACTGGTGGCCGACCTTGGGGAAGGATGCCACAGCATATGTAAAAAAGTGTGACAAATGTCAGAGATTTTCCACCATCCCTCACCAACCCCATCAGCCTCTTACTTCCATTACATCCCCATGGCCATTTGCCTTGTGGGGAGTTGACCTAGTAGGACCCTTGCCGAGGGCCGTCAATAACTAACGGTTCCTCATCGTAGCCATTGACTATTTTTCAAAGTGGGTGGAAGCAGAACCAATGGTGACAATTATAGAGCAGACGACCTTCGAGTTCATCTGGAAAAATATTATATGCAGATATGGTCTCCCCAACACCCTCATCTCGGATAACGGGACTCAGGTCAAGAATACCTCTCTACAGAAGTATTGTGAAAGGGTGAGTATCAAATAATTTTTCTCCACCCCAGGCCGACCTCAGGCCAATGGGAAAACAAAAGTTACAGACACGACAATCCTAGATGGAATAAAGAAGAGGCTTGAGGAGGCAAAAGGAAGATGGGTCGATGAGTTATATGCCGTGCTGTGGGCATACAAGACGACAGTGAGGACCTCTACCGGAGAGACCCCATTCATGATAGCTTATGGCTCAGAAGCCGTCATCCCCACCGAGATTGAGTTTCCTACTCATAGGGTCCAAATGTGTGACCCCCAGAGAAATACAGAAGAGAGGAGACTCGACTTAGACCTGATTGAGGAAAGGAGGGAGGACGCTGAGATAAGGTAGGCCGCCTACCAGAAGAGGACCGCAAGGTTTTACAATCAGAGGGTGAAACAGAGGCCAATCGCAGTGGGGGACTTGGTCCTCAAGAAGACTTGGCAAAAGCCCAACAAGCTCCATCCTAATTGGCATGGCCCATATAGGGTCATCGATGAAGTCGTCCCTGGGACCTATAGACTAGAAAACCTAGAAGGGGAACCCTTTTCCAACCCTTGGAATGCAGATCATTTGAAAAAAATACTATCAGTAGTGTTGTAAGGTCTTGATAGACCATAATTGTAATAAGAATTACTCCAACAGAACACTTGGAAAATTAATGAGAAATATCAGTGTTTCCCCTCATCCTGTGGCTATCAGTTCTAGTACGCATGGAAACATCTACAGATAACCACCCTCGACTATAATGAGGGTCAGTGGAAGGGACGACCCCACCACTGTCCTCAAGAAATATGAGGGAAAACTTTGTTAAAAACCATTAATTTGGTAAGTTGAACCCTCGGATATAATGAGGGTCAGTGGAGGGGACGACCCCACCACTGTGCTCAAGAAAGACGAGGGAAAACTTTGTTAAAAACCATTAATTTGGTAAGTTGAACCCTCGGCTATAATGGGGGCCAGTGGAGGGGACGACCCCACCACTGTCCTCAAGAAAGACGAGGGAAAACTTTGTTAAAAACCATTAATTTGGTAAGTTGAACCCTCGGCTAGAATGAGGGCCAGTGGAGGGGACGACCCCACCACTATCCTCAAGAAAGACGAGGGAAAACTTTGTTAAAAACAATTAATTTGGTAAGTTTAACCCTCAGCTATAATGAGGGTCAGTGGAGGGGACGACCCCACCATTGTCCTCAAGAAAGACGAGGGAAAACTTTGTTGAAAACCATTAATTTGGTAAGTTGAACCCTCGGCTATAATGAGGGTCAGTGGAGGGGAAGACCCCACCACTGTCCTCAAGAAAGACGAGGGAAAACTTTGTTGAAAACTATTAATTTGGTAAGTTGAACCCTCGGCTATAATGAGGGTCAGTGGAGGGGACGACCCCACCACTGTCCTCAAGAAAGACGAGGGAAAACTTTGTTAAAAACCATTAATTTGGTAAGTTGAACCCTCGGCTATAATGAGGGTCAGTGGAGGGGACGACCCCACCACTGTCCTCAAGAAAGACGAGGGAAAACTTTGTTAAAAACCATTAATTTGGTAAGTTGAACCCTCGTCTATAATGAGGGCCAGTGGAGGGGACGACCCCACCACTGTCCTCAAGAAAGACGAGGGAAAACTTTGTTAAAAACCATTAATTTGGTAAGTTGAACCCTCGGCTATAATGAGGGCCAGTGGAGGGGACGACCCCACCACTGTCCTCAAGAAAGACGAGGGAAAACTTTGTTTAAAACCATTAATTTGGTGGTTAATCCTCGTTTATAATGAGGGCCAACGCGGGGGATGACCCCTCGTTCACCCTCAAGAGAGACGAGGGAGGGGTTAGTGGCATTAACAAAGATTCACAACACAAATAATGCAAAAGACAAAACATGGAAGACAACAAAAGAGACGATAGTATAAATGAAATATCAAGTGTTATACAAGATAGAGTACAAAAAGGTTAATTACATAAAGAGGGTATGGGCTACAGACAACCACCCTATGGAACAATATCAGTGGGCAGGGCCTCAACATCCACAAGAGGGGTTTACTCAATGACCACAACTGGATGGTCCTCAGACGTGCCTACACCCTCAACTTGCACTTGGGATTCCACCTGGGTAAGAGCCTCAACAATCAAGGGGTTGTCCAGTTGAACCGCCTCCAGAGAGGGACGGACTGAAGAGACGACGTCGCCGAACTTAAGGACAACCCACCGATAGGCCGTCCTTATCCCTCTCTCCAAGTACTCAAGATCGAAGCCTTGGAACTCATCTGAGAGTTTATAGGCTTCCACAACGTCTGCCTCGGCTTTCTTCACAACCTCAGATAGCTCAATTTTAAACTGGGCCTCCCGATGGGTCATGGCTTCATCCTTCTCCTTCAAAAGCAGGTCTTTGGCCTTCAGGTCTTCGTTATGCTGCCTCGTCAGCTCGTCCATAATTCGTGCATGTTCAGTTCTGGCACTCTCTAGCTCAGCCTTTGCAGTGTCTAAGTCAACCTGTAGGTCAGCCTCATGCTGGATGGCCCTCTTGGCCTCATGGAATTTCTCCTGATTCTCAGCCATCCATTTAGTTGCTGAGGTAAAGGCGCATACAGACTGCACAGAAAACATTAACAGGTGTCAAGAGGCTGAGGAAGGAGTTATTGAAAAAATGCAATTAAAAGAAATGAATCAAGACCGATACCTGGGCTAGAGCGTGCAGACCATAGTCATACACTTTGGCTGGAGGCATCTTTGACAAGAAGTCATAATCAGCAGTCGAGGGAGCAGAAAACATTGATGCCTTGGCTTCCCTCAAGTTTGCGATGAGTGATGAGGGCTCGGCCCTCAGATGTGCTAAGTTCTGGGACCAGAAGGCCCCCAGACTGGATGATGAAGTAGTCCCTTCAGATGCTTCAACCCTGGCCCTCGTCCGAGAATTCGGCCGAGGATCAACAGGAATCTCATGCTCTTTTCTCTTGTGGCTACCAGCTGTCGGCTCAACGACCGTCGGACCCATGGCCTTCGTCTTCCTCGGAACCTGTTGAGGCTCCTTACCCTTCTTCTTTTCCAGGCCTGATAGTAAACTGGGAGCAGTTATTTCCCAGAGAGAGTCTGATACACCGGCAGGACGACCTGAAAAGGGTACGACACATGAGAAAAATGCAGAGATAAAAAGGAAACACTTTGAAAAAGTAAAGAAAAGTACAACTCACATAGTTCTGTAAGGGGGCCGACCTTTAGATCAACTTCCTTGAGGAACTGAGGGTCATCAGATCTTCAAACTTTGGAAGTTCATCTCCCCGCCCTCTTCCTATCAGATACTCAGCAATATATTTCTCTCCCAGGCCAAGTCCGGGGTCTGACCTGGCCTTCATTGACGGGTTAGACCATCTTCAGGGGACCCTCGGACCATCGGCTACAGGAGATGACTCGGAGGAGAACTCCCACTCCCCAGAGACGAAGAAGAATCTCTTCTTCAAATTGTGGTTGGAGGTTTGTGCCACATGGAGAAGTTTTTTCTCAGACTTCCTCGCCCCTAGATGGTAGTACCCAGGCTGTTTGGACGAAGAGGTGATATTGTAGCAGACCAAGAATATGTCAGCCGAGGGCTCATCAGTGAAAGCATTCTTCCACATGGAGATGTAACCTAGTATCGTCCTCCAAGAGTTGGCAGGAATCTTAGAGGGGGCAATACCGAGGGCTGATAGGATATCTACGATAGCAGGATGCAGAGGGAACCTGACGCCAACCTTGAACATTTGTTCATACACTACAACCTCACCCTCTTCACCCTCAAAAACCCTCTCAGACTCAGAGGGAACCGTCATGGTTAGGTCGGGGGGCAGTCCATAGGCATGTCTCCACAACAAGAGGTCTCGATCCCTAACGGAGGAGATATAGGACGAGGCATGGGAAGTATCAACCTGGTCATCTATATCATCGCCCTCGTCCTCGGTCCTCTCTCCCTTGGCCAGAGGACCATGGGGAAAGGCCATCTGGAAGGCATGTGGAGATAGGGTTGCCGTAGGGATACCCTCGGAGGGGACCATACCCTCGGCTTGTCGGCCCGGGCTTAGGTCAGATGTCTCTATTATACCAGAAGGTCCAGCTCCAGTTGGCGAGGATGCTCTCTCGTCCATCTCACTTGAATGACACTCGGCTGGACGATGGGACGACCCACAAGACTCAGACGGTTCAAATGGTTTTATTATGGCTAGAGGAATAGGAAAGATGGGTCGTACCCAATTAGGGTCGGCCCGTCATCTCCTCTCCTCCTCTTCCTCTATTCGTCTGATCTCAACAAATAATTTCTCTCTCAGGGAAGGGAACTCCTCAGCTAAGCTATAAAGTCTCCTAAGCATCAAGGGGGAGACCCTACACTTGGAGGAATTTGGGGAACTTAACTCCAAATAAGTTTGCAGTTGACCAACTTAGACTTTGGATTAAAACAAAGGGAATCGATGGTTTTCACTCAAGAACACTCAAAAACCAGTCGCCGGAAAAGTTGTAAAACGACCCAAATCGAGCCCTACAGGCCTAAAACCAAAAAGAAAAAAAAGTAATGAAAGTAAAGAGGACTCTGGGGGTGAAGGATTACCTGAAGAGAAAGGGCAAAGTTGCTAAGCTTGAAGGATTCAAGACTTCATAAATGGCAATGAAGACTGCTGAAAGTATAGAGAGAGAGAGAGCTTGGGCGCAAAGAAGAAGAAGAGAGAGAGTTTAAAAATCTCTTAAATATCTTAGTAATGAGTGGGCCCACTAACCAAGGTAGGGCACAAATCCACAAGCAAAGTATATAGCCGCCATGCCTTGGAAACTGGAACAACAATGAGTATCTGCCCAGGTGTCACTCACCTAACTGATCATACATGCATCTCAATTACAACACTATCCCTCAGCTATCTCAACAGCACCTATGGCTAAGGGCTGGGGGGTGATTGATATACCCAGATATACCCTCCAACCGGACGACCCCTAAGGGGGCCGACCCTTCATCAGGCACCAGACTACCCCTCAGGGGGACGACCCTTCATCAGGCTCCGGACGACCCCTCAGGGGGCCGACCCTTCATCAGGCTCAGGACGACCCTCCGAGGGTACGACAGTACGAGGCCTAAATCAGGCCAGACTCACTACCAGAAGGAACTTTGCCCTCGGCCTCGTCTCATAGGCCGAGGGTGACATCATTACAGCGCGTGGCTTGGGAGACGCGTTGAATAGTGCGCATGAGGCTCACATGGCACAGGGGAGACCGTTATAACAAAATCACACCCTCACGTGAGGGAATATTATGTCATCATTTGGCATCTACAGGTGTCAACAGGGGATTGGTTAGATCATCATTCACATGCACCATGCATACTTGGGGGGTACACTACACCCTCCAAGACCTATATATACTTGCCACCTACAACCCTATAGGGGATGAATCGATCAATTTATTGTAACCGTATCTAAAACTCTGCTGGTACACACAGGAGAGAGAGAAAGTGAGCTTATGTGCATTATATCCAAGGCCATTAGTGCCCATACTTAGTGGATCACACACTCACAGTGGATGTAGGCCAAATTGGCTGAACCACTATACATCATTGTCTTATTTCCTCTTATACTCATCCCCTTCTACATACTTATACACTTATACATCTCTATGGCTGCCATGGTTACTACTGTTTGAGCTCATTATCACTTATCCGGTGGTGCTAAATCTCAGCATCATCAACGTCCAAAACTATTTCATGGGTTTTCAGGACTTTCAAGGAAGCGCAAACCCGTTTGAGTCCTCCAACCAAACTCCCTCAGATATTAATTTTGAATAGAGGCTTTATAAATTCTCAAACTTTGGAGAATTGAAGGTGAAACCTAAGTGGCCCATATTTGGTATGAATTGCTTTTTATTGCCTTTAAATTTTTTCGGGCTCTTTTAACCTCTTTGGATCCCGGATAATAAAATTCCTCCATTTTTTAGGTCCTTTTGAACGGTGGCTTTTGCGCAAAGATGTGATAATTACCTTTCACAGCCACTCCCCGTTCTTAAACAAACACTCAGTCTCACAAAAAATGGTTTTTACATGTAATCCAACCATGTCAAGTTTTATCGCATATTGTTAGTTGTATAGGCAGAATTGAGATGGAAACACTCAAGCCAACATGTGATAGACAAGTGCAATAATCAAATAAAGCCGTGCATGTGTGCAATAAAGGAGATAGGAGTAAAACATGTAGAAAGATATCACTAATCACATCTCAAAGACTCCAATCAATGTAAATCACATGGATGAAATGATGTAGCGTCTCAAATCTCTATCAAACAGTCACGTGGATAAATGGAATGAAGGTGTGACTTGCCTATCTTAAATGTTCATCCATAAAAGGTGCATAAAAAATACAAAAGTCTTTTTGGGCTTTTCTAAAATTTTTATATATAAAAACAAAAATCTTTTTGGATTTTTTAAAGGAATAATACAAATTAATGGTACATGCTAGCAATAGGCAAAAGAGATATGATGAAAACAACCCTATGCTAGCAGACATGTCAAAACTTCAACCGGGAAGAGCGGTGGAGTTTTTCAAAGATGGTTACATCTTTTGAACCAACTCCGTAAGATCATGTGTGGTCTTGATAAAAAACTTTACTTGCTCGTGAATGTGTGCAAACTCTCTATTATTATGTGCAAGCAAGGTATCATGAGTGGGTGCATGTGCATGAATGTGTGAAGTGGAATGATGTGACACAAAACCCAACTTAGAATAAAACTCCCTAAGATGTCCTCGCTTCTTATAGTGGGAGAAAACATAAATCGGTCTAGGAAGTAATTTGTCAACAATTTTGGGATGAATTTTCCTAGACGGGCTCCCATGGGACTCACTCACCAAGGTGGATATAGGCTCGGGTGCATTAAAAGTAAAGAATGTACCGTCATTACCTTTTCCAACATCATTCAAAACGGGATAAGGAATCATCTTATCAACCATCTTAGATGCATTCTCTAATGTGACTTGGACCTCTCGTGCTTGTTTGAGATCATCCACGAGATGGGATACACGTGTCGTCAGACTAGATACCGTATTGGTTAAGTCACCTTTTTCCCTTTTTAGCACATCATTCTCTTCCTTTAACTCACGAATCCAAAGACCTAGGATCCTATTTGACTTTTTTGTTTCCATGGTTTCGATAAACAACTTTCTAAATGCTTTTCGGATCACACTTTCATCACCATCCTCATCCTCACTATCACTTAGAGGAGTGGGCATGGAATCTTTCTTACGCTCTCTCCTAAGTTTAGTGGGACACTCAAATTTCTTGTGTCCTATCCCATCACACTCAAAACATCTTATCTTCTCAAGTTCGTTCTTTCTTTATTTTCCACTCTCATCACAACTCTCTCTTTCTCCAAACAATCTTAAATCTCTCTCTAAAGCGGTGATCCTAAGAACTAACGCTTTATTACGCTTATTGGTTTCAAATGACTCAGAATATAACTCGGCGTAGGCACTTTGGAGATCACTCTCGCTATCACTTGTGTCATCCTCCCCTTCACTCGCATCGATCTCACTGTCGAGGTGTCCCTGTGAAGTAGCATTCTTATCGTCGTGAGAAACATTGGAGGTACTCACATGACTTGCCATGAGTGCGGTGATGTTATGCTCATGCGATGACTCATCTCCACAGTCCACCGACTTGACCTCACTGTCATCACTAAGGGTAGCATTGAGAACAGCTTTGCCCTTTTCTTTATTCAGACGAGTGGCACACTCAAACTCTCTATGACCCTTACTGTCGCATTCAAAGCATCTCTCACTGTCTTTCTTAGGAGGATCTTTTAAATTTTTTTCATTTTTCTTTTCAAAATTATTTTTCTCAAAATTCCTTTTATCATTGAAATTTCCTCTTTTCTTGAATTTGAGAATTCTTTTGAAATTTTTTGCAAACATGGCCAAGTCATCTAAGTCAAAATCACACTCAGAATCGGACTCAAAAACTTTTTCTTTTTTTTTTCTTAAAATGTGTCTTTAAAGCAATGCCATTATCCTTAGCCTTAATGCTATTAGGAAATATGTCAATCTCATAGGTTTTAAGATCTCCTACAAGTTCTTCCAACTTAAGTGATTTCAAATTTCCCAAAGAGTTCAAAACAGTGACTTTAGAAATAAAGCGTTTTGGGAGAGATCTCAAAATCTTTTTAACGACACGCGTGTTATCAATCACCTCACCCAAATTAAAGCTAGTGTTAACGATGTCTGACAAACGAGCATTAAAATCATCAAAGCATTCAGACTCAGACATGGTAATAGTCTCAAATTGAGTGGCCAAATTTTGTAATTTTGATTCTTTGACCGCGTTCGTACCCTCATATGTCAGTTTCAAAATATACCAAGCCTCTTTAGACGTGGTGCACGTCATAATTCGGTGAAACTCATCAGGGGTGATGGATCCGAAAATAGCACTCAAACCCTTAGAATTAAAAGAAGACCATTTAAATTCATCTTCAGTCCAGGAAGTGATAGGTTTCAAATTGGTCACGTTTTCCACAGTGACTGAGGGAGGTGTCCACCCTCTTTCAACTAAAATCCAAACCCTTTCATCTATGGCCTTTAAAGCCTACCTCATGCGGGCTTTCCAATATTCAAAATTTGTCCCATCAAAAACTGGCATTTTATTATATAACTTCTCCATAATGAACACACACGTTTTCAAAAATCAATTTTTCAGAAAATTGATATCTTAGAAAAATTTTGCGGAAAATTACACGGTAAAATTGTGTAACTGGATCTAATACCAATTTGAGGGGAGAGGTGCACTTGCTTTCAAATAAGGAAGTTATTTAATTAAACACAGTTTTACCACTTAAGTCCTAAACATGCATCTATATGTGATTAAATAGATGATGAAACATGCAAGAACACATATATGAGGAAAAATCCCCAATGGGGCAAAACCTTTTATTTTCAGAATAATTTTTGTAAGAGAACGGCTTACAACGAATTACAATAAAAATACAAGTGACACAGAAATACCCTCGGGTGTCGGTTCTGTTGTCGGCGGCTGGAACAATCCCTTTCCAGTAGGGAAGCAGTGATGAAGAGAACGGATTCCTCACAAAGTACTCCAGATGAGTAAACGATCTTCTTGAAGGTTTAAATATTCACACACATATATGGGAATGGTTTTGTGAATCAAAATGGTTTAGAAAACCTTAAAAGGTGAAGTCTTATTCTAGGATGTTTTCGCAGAATTTCGTGATTGCAGAAAGACTTTAAAAAATGTGTAGAAGGAGATAAGATATTTATACAAAAATCTGAGGCGATGGATCATTAGAACGAGATAGCATGTCGCTCGAATGAAGGACAGAAGTCGTTCGAACGATATTACGCGACATGATATCTCACGCGAATGACTTGCGAAGTCGCTCCAGCGATCTCGTCGATCGAGGCCATTCACTTCTACACTTAGAAAAATTCTGCTTTTGATAAAAAATTAATCCAGAATTCAAAAATAATTTTCAAAAATAATTCCCAAATATTTATGCAAATATTTAAAGTTCCAATAAAACATTTTACTGATAAGGCGTAGTGGAGTAGTGGAAATGAGCTGAGCAGCACGTCGCATGTAGCATGATGCACGTGATGAAAGTGGTTATATTGAATTCGGATACATGCCGTCGAGGATGATCGTGTTGACGTGCCGAATGTAGCGGTATCAGACATATGAACTGTGATCTAGGAGAAAACAGAAAATTCCTAGATTCTACCCCGAACATTTATAGAATTATGTCCTTACAGAAAGTTTGAGCTGTTTTAACTCGGATTGATTTAAATCTCTCTAAAACGATGAATGGCACAATATCTCACTGAGCTAAAATCTCCACATTTATTCATGAAGCATATTAACTTTCTCCTCAATATCCATTTTCTATCATATTATTCGGCTGATGTGTAAAAATTTCATACGTTGAGAGATCCATGAATCAATTCTATATTAAGAAATCGTTTCAAAATTCAATTATATTGAAAATCTTTTTGAATTTTTGAATTTGTTATTTCAAAAATATCATCCTTACCCACAAACCTAAATTTTACATTGTCCTCAATGTATGCTCAAATAAAAATATTGACAAAGAAAATAAAGTAAAGAAGTAAAATGAATATACTATGTTCACTAAATAAATAACAAAAAAAAATACACAAATAATATAGAAACACATGACAATTACCATCATCACCATAAATTAATAATCGAAAGTGTTGTGGGTCATTCCAATTAATAAACTTTATAGCACTAAGGGCCAAAACATCATAAATTTGAGTGTATAACCGCACAACACAAATTTCAACCATAAATCTATGATCATAATGGTGTGCACCGACATCATCAATAATAAATAAATTTGAATCGCATGAATCATATGTCGATGCATCATATGGAGGTAATAAATTGCAATAAGGATTTAGATATTTTCTATCCTTTTTTCGAAAATAGTTACGTAAAATTAGGGATGCATACTGCACTCCTTGAGGATCCCGTAAAATCCATGGGTTGTTCTGGATTAGGCTCTCGCTGGTCGGGGATATCTGGGTCGGTGAATTCCGCGATGAAGTCGGTCACTGCCTGCCCTTTGAGTGAGGACCTTGGCTAATAAAAAATATCGTACTCGCCCAGTTCGACCACCCAGTACATTAGTCTTTCGGACTTTTTTGGTTTGTGCAAGGCCTGCCTAAGTGGCATATCAGTGTACACCACTATGGTATGGGCTTGGAAATAGGGTTTCATCCTTCTACTTGCTTCTAATATAGCTAATTCTAGCTTTTGGAACTTTGGATATCTAATTTTTGCTCCTTGAAATTCTTTGCTAGTGTAGTACACGGGTTTTTGTACTCCATCTTCCATTCTTATTAACGCCGAACTGACTGCGCTCTCCGAGACAGCCAGATACAGGTATAATCTTTCTCCCATAACTGATCTGGATAACAGTGGAGGTGTCCCCAAATATTTCTTCAATTCTTGAAATGCCTGCTCGCATTCGTCGTTCCATTCAATAGTTATTCTAAGGGTTTTGAAGAATGGGAGACATCTGTTTGTTTCTCTCGATACAAACCTGTTAAGAATGGCGATGCGGCCTGTGAGGCTTTGCACTTCCTTCTTTGTAGCTGGAGATCGTAATTCCATCAGAGCTTTGATCTTGTCTTGATTCACTTTGATGCCTTGTTGATTCACAGTATACCCGAGGAACATGCCTTCTCGTACACCGAATATGCATTTCATCGGGTTCAACTTCATCTTATATTTGTCCAATTGATCAAAGGTTTGACCGAGGTCAGCTAGATGGTCAGCGGCTTTCTTGATCTTAGTTAGCATATCATCGATGTAAACCTCCATGTTTTTGCCGATTTGCTCTGCAAAGACTTTATTCATCAACCTCTGGTAAGTAGCGCCTGCATTTTTAAGTTCGAATGGCATGACATTATAGCAGTATGTTTCCCTTGGGGTAATGAATGAAGTACTCTCCCTGTCTTCTAATTTCATCTTAATCTGGTTATAACCGGAGTAGGCATCCATGAAGCTCAATAACTCATGCCCCAATGTAGTGTCCACCAGCTGATCAATTCGGGGTAGGGGAAAATGATCCTTTGGACAAGCTTTATTGAGATCAGTGAAATCTACACACATCCTCCACTTGTTATTCTTCTTTTTTATCCATTACGAAAAAGCATACTTTTTCAATTCAGCAGCCAGGCCAGGTGCCCATGAGCATGTCCAACTTGATGGTCCCAAGTGGAAAGACCTTATCTCCTGTAAAATCGAGGATGGGACTGTGATATGGCTCCAACTGGGCTAACTTCAAATTCAAACTATCAAAATAGGGGTAGAACGTGATGTTTTTAGAGCTAACATTGTCCACTAATACGCGTGAAATCACTACATCCTTCGTTCTCATCTTGACTACTAAAGGGTCGTCGTAAGGATACAGTACACTAACAAGATCATTTTTGGAAAAACCGATAACCAGTTTGTTCCTATTTACCTTCCTCGGATGATCTTCCTCTGTTAAATTTATACGATGTATATAAGAACAAGCTTGTGCCTCATTGAGGTAATCTTTTCATTCAGCGGTATGATCTCCTCCTCCTACATCGCCACCTGTAATCACATTACATTCAAATGACCCAAAATGGATTAAGAATACCTCGCGTTTTGGTTGCCTTGGACTTTTGGGGAGTTCGGGGTCTTCCTAAAGATCGTTTTCGTGGTATCTCTTATTATCATCTCTTGTTCGACAAGGAGATTTGGACCTCTGTCTTCCTCTTTTGCTAGTCTTCCCACCATTCTGACGATCAATGAATTTACTAAGTTTTCCTCACCTAATGAGTGCTTCGATTTCATTTTAGAGAGATATGCAACGCTTGGTCGTATGGCCATGATCTCTATGGAACTCGTAATATTTAGACTTATCCCTTTTATCGGGGTCTGTCCTCATTTTCTCCTGCCACGTTAGCTCCTCGTTGTTCTTGATCTCTTCCAGAATATGGTTTATGTCCACCTTTAATGGAGTGTAATTCCCATACTTCTTTAACTGCTCGAATGCCTCCTTGCCTTTTGGTCGCTTACTATTCCCGTTACGCTTTTAGCCCTTCTTCTCCGCTGTACCTTCAGCCTTGGTCTCTACTTTAGTGCCAGGGTTCTTCTTCACAGCCATGGCCTCTTCGACATTCATGATCTTGGTTGCGTTTTCCATCAGTTTTGCCATGGATTTAGGGGATCTTTGGCCATTGTATAATATGACTTATCCGGTAATAGACCACTCATTAGAGCTGTTATTGCTATGTTCTCCTCATAGTCAATCACTTTCAGCTTCTCGTTATTAAAACGAGTGATGTAATCCCTGGTACTTTCTCCTGCTTTCTGCCTCACACTCATTAGGTGTGCTACTCTCTTAACTGGCTTTGCTCCAAAGTAGAAGTTTCCTATGAATATCTCTGCCAATTGATGGAAAGTAGCAAACTTTCCCCGAGGAAGGTTATTGTACCATATCAGGGATGATCCAGTGATGGTTCCTGAGAAAGCCCTACACCGCATCTCGTCTGGAACTGCGTAGATGTTAGCGGTGGCCTGGTACTGCTCTATGTGGAGGACGGGATCAGTTTTTCCATCATATTTGGGAGTCACTACCGTGGCTTTAAACTTTGATGGTGTGGGAAAATCCACTACCGTCTACACGAAAAGTGATCCTTGGAAGAAAGTTCTTTGGAGAGGATTTTTGGACTTTGCCATTTCCCCTAACCGGTTTTCCAATCTCTGAATGGAGCCCTTTCATGCGTCACTCACAACTGCGGGCCTATTTGCCCGAGAAACAGAGCGCGCTGAATTCTCCTATTGGGATCTTTCATTGCGGGTTCCTGGGTGTGATTGGGAGAAACCTTCCCTTAGATCGATTGGTCATTGAAAATTCCTCGACATAATCCTAAGGGGATTCCCATTACTCCTAGGGCCCAAACGGTCAAAAGGGGAGACTCTGCTCAACCTTTCCAAAGAGCTTGTTCGCTCAGGAGTTAAAGTGACATTTGGTCTAGAATTTGTAGCTCTGATAGATGAAGTTCGTCCATATTGATATGAAGGATCATTGGACCTATCAGTATGACGCGAGTCACTACATCTGGGCTGAGAAATATTTGGGAATAATCTCCGTCTGGTTCTTGAGGATGGTAGATGGGTATTTCTCTGAGCGTTTTGTTGTCCTGACTGGGTGGGTGATCCGTTACAAACATTCTGAATGAGTTACTACATAGTTTATTTCATAGCCGTTTGCCCTTGGGCCAAGTTGGCTACTATTCATATAAGCCGATCGATGGTTGGAGAAGTATAGGGATTTGGAGGGCCCCCGGTATTGTTCTGGGCGCTTGATTCTGGGATCTCAACCATTAGTAATAAGTTTTTAGTGAAAAACACTACGTATAGTCATTTTCCACAGACGGCGCCAATCTGTTGATGTAAAAAACTAGATTCGATCTAATTAATTAATCACAGATAAAAAGGAATGAAGAAAATAAGACAACAGATTTTTAAAGTGGTTCAGCCCAACAAGAATGGCCTACGTCCACTGTTCTTGTATTTCCAATGTGTGCCTTAATCTCGATGATGGTTACAGGAGATAAAATTGCCCGCTTATGGGGAGTGTTACAATGTATTTGTAGCCTTGGTGCTATCAGTGTGAATAGACAAGATGCCTTTATTTAACAGACATATGCATCTGTACAGTAGGAATGTTCATTAAATCCGATGTTCATTGAACATGCAGTCGTCGCCTGATCTTCCTGCCCAGATGCTCTGCATGCTGAGTAAGTCGGTACGCTTAGTTCCTCGGGGTGATATGTAGCTCGGTGTTTTTATTCATTTGCCATGTAAGATGACACGTATCTTTATATGATTGGTCCACGCCAGCTGCCTGATTTTCGTATCAACAGAGAGATTTTATGAAAAATGCTGGAAGAAAAGGTATCACAGGGAGATACACTTTCTTTATCAAAAATAGGAGGACCGTCATAAATGCTTGAAGTATCACTAAAATCGGATGATGAATCCTCAAATAAATTTTTCCACATATAAGGAGAATCAGCATTCGCAATTAAATTAGGAGAAAATTTTCGACAAACTTCCAAATCATCACAAGTATTGCACGTGCCAAGATTGTCAATTTTTTTCTCCTCACAAAATTAATTATTCCCAATTAATTCATGATTATTTTTAGAAATAACATCATTATACCGTTTGTTACATCTCTTTAATTGATACACTTTGGTGGACCAATAGAAATTACAGGGGTTGGAGTCTCATCCATACCTTCTTTAATTTTTAAAATGACTACTGACCCATCTGAATTAAATTAAAATACGTAGTCATCTAGATTTTCAGTATTTTGTAAAAACCCGTCCACAGGATCAATTGAGGAATATGAGAGAGATGATGTGATGACAATATGAGGATCACCCATTGCAATTTGCAACACATGAATTTATTTATTTATTTTGCATAGCTCTTGCTCTTTGATAAGGGAGAATTTAAAAGACGACCAACTGCAGTTATCTCCTGAAATTCTTATTTCACCTCCAGGTAGGTGGTCGGTAAGAAGACTCATTAAAAACCACCAATCCTAGACAAGGTGAAACGGAATCGATTTGACAAGTTCTCTTTGGAGTAGCTTTTAATTCTAGCCTCGTCAAGATTTTTTTTTTTGGAATTTTTACTAAAAAAATGACAAAAGTAAAAAAACTAGTCCGAAAGTCACAACTTTTTTTAAAAAAAAATGTCAAATTAAACCGACTCTCTCCGCGTTTAATTCAAAAAATATGACGGTTATAATCAAAATATTTTTAACATCTCTAATAGACGGCTAAAATCTCTATTCCCTTAGAAAATATAAGTTTTAAAATTCGCAAATGTATTTAAGTATGGACTATCAAAACAATCAAAGTGCAAGCATAATTCATCAAAAATTACTATTTTTAAATCTCAAAACTTGATTTGACAAAACAATCTTGAAGGTTCTAAAACACACTCTCGTGTCGCTTTAAAATGAATACCGAATATTTAATAACAATTAAAACAAGTAGGGAATAAACAACGATAAAATTAACGTGACAATATTAGCTAACTATGATAAACTTCACCCTACTCCTAATATAAGAATCAAGCTACCATAATGAAAGAGAAATTGCCAGAATGACTAGAGATCTTCATTAATAAACAAAAATTACAAATAGTTCTCTCACAACAATCTTCAATCCTCTAAAAAAATGATAAAAACTTGGCCCTCAAATTGATTACAATCACTCAATGTTGCTCCCCGAAATCCTCCACGAAATTCCTCTCTAATTGTCTCTGAAATTATGATCTCAATGGTCCTTTTTATATGACAAGTGGTGAGGCATTTGAGTTGTGGTGGGACTCTTTCTGATTGACCGAATGGTGTTGGTAGCTATCTCTCCACCTCTTTAATCTTTGGATCGTGATAAGGGATGAAATTTCCCCCCACTCGAAAACTCTTATCGTTTCTTGAGAACACGCATGCCGAGTTTCGTCCAAATCGGAGAACAAAATTTTTTGACTTTTTTACGATTTCAAAAACGACGTTTTTTCGAACGACCGTAAAAATTAGCTTTTTCGCGCCTTTTTTGAATTGATCATCAATTTGCACCAAATTTCATCATTATCTGCAAAAATTTTACTAGGCATTTTTTTTCACAAATTAACACAAGAATATTATAAAATTATCGAAGTGCCCATTTTTTACTTAAAATTCTCATTTTCAATATGAATTCAATCATTTTCGCATTTCTTCCTCTTTTTAATCAAATACTCCTAAGAACCTATTAAATATACTAAAATGGGACTAACAAAGTATAAATTTGGGTATAAATATACAAAATAATGCACTCATCACCCCCTATGTTCATGAGTCACGTACGGGAGTTGTCTGATGATGTCCGGGTGGCTGCGATGATGGGAGAGCCATACTCCCTGTACACTGACATAGTGGTGATGTACGACTATCTGGACTTCGTCTCGAGTTGGCTGATGCCTCCTAGTATATATGATGTTATGCTTCTCCCAAGGGCGGTCTCGAGTCGACATGTGTGGTCCTCTCATAGAACTGGTGGTGCTTCCACATCAGCGACGACAACGATGACGTCAGGGCCTTCTTTTGTGCGGCTGCATTCTCCTAGTTACAACCTTCGATGAGCTGATGGGGGATCTATACGTCTACAACATCGTCCTCATGAGATGGACCCAAAGGAGTTAGGTTTGACGGAGGAGGTCCTTCGGCCCGCGGTATGTCTTTTTTGATTTCCTTCTTTTTCCTCATGCTTAGCTGATTTGATCTTTTCTATTCTTCCTCGCAACATATCAGTATTTCGACCACTTGGCTGAAGGACATCAGGGACTGGATATCTTCAGCGACTGCTCATATATATGGCGCGTTCTTGGTCTCGTATGCCTCGTCCGGGGAAGGATCTGGCTCTGGAAGTGGGGGCACATCGTCTCACCACAGGGGGAAGAAGGCGCGTCGTAGGGATGGGGGATACTAGAGAGAGAGAGAGAGAGAGAGAGAGAGAGAGAGAGAGAGAGAGTTCGTAATTAGTCCTGTTGTTTTTATGTTTTTCCTGCAAAATATCAAATTAATTCAGCAAAATATATGCAAATGAAGAATGAAGTTTTTTTCTTAATTTTCTTAGTTTAGTGATTAATGCACATGCTCTTTTTATTTTGCTGTTGAGACCGTAAAAAGAATTTTGAAAATTAATTTGAGAAGGATTTTATTTAAAATGAGAATTAGTAAAAACATTAGTATAAAGAAAATCTAGAATTTCCTAAAGATAAAAATTATTATTTTTTATTTTGTCAAAAGAGGAAAAAGAGAATTTTCCCAAAATAGGGGGTTGCCGATCGGCATGACCCCTGTCCTGCCTATCGGCATATCAGTCCAGTCCAATAAATCTAAGGCTTTGATTGCACTTTCTTCAATTACTTGGTACTTGGCGGGGCAAGTTTTACTTTGATTTTTGCAGGGTTTCTTGTCCTTTCTTAAGAGTTTCCAAGTATAAATAGGGGTGTGAATGGGGCTTTCCTCCTCACACTTTCACTTTCTTCCTGTTTCCCACCCTTACTTGCTTATTATCTTTTGGTCTTGCAAGATTGCTCTCCCTAGTAGCATTGAATTCGCTAACTAACTCGAAGCCTTGGAAGCAATGTGTTCTTACAATGTTGATTATGACGCCTTTCACATGCAGCGAGTCTCTTTGTGGATCAACCGGACCATTGAGGGGAACATGTTAATGGCGGCTGTCGAGTTTTGGTATCCCGAGGATCATGTATTCAACTTCGGCTTGGATGAAATTTGTATTACCTATGAGGAATTTTCTGCCATGTTGGGGATAAATCCCAGCGTTGCTACAGCTCTGCTTGAGTTTTCCTTCTCTCCCATGGAATTACTGGTTAGACTTCTTCATATTTCGCCTTCGTCGGCCTGGACATTGGTTACGGGGGAATGATTTCCCTTTCGACGACTTTGTAGTCCGTGCATTCGCCGGACATGGGTGATTCTGGATATGCCGGGGCCATAACCCTAGGCATTATTTCAAAAATTATGTTGGTGACTGGGGAGACGTTGGTGGTCTCCCAACTGGCTACTATTATTTCCTGGATGTCGTACTGTCACAATCCAGTGGCGATGATATTGGCGGAGACCCTAAATATCCTGAATTCCCGGTGGGAGGGTCTTTCTGACTTTCTGAGGGGTAGCCCTGTAGTGTTATTTATGTGGCTGTCAGAGAGGTTTTGTATGGCGCTCCCACCTGAGTATCCTTTATCGGCGGTGCCAAATTTCTTCTCGCACTATTTTATTAGCGTAGGCTTGGACATTGAGCGTTGGGGGGATTGGTTTGTAGAGCATGGGGATCGAGTCTTAAGCTGGTCTGTGCCTTGGTGGTGGGAGTTGCTTCCCATTCTGGAATTGGGGAGTACCAATATGTCCGGTTAGTAGGCCTCAGACACACCTCTTTCTACTTTCCCTGGCGATTGCTGCGCTAATTTGGTTGGGAGAAAATCGTGCCACCGTGGAGACCGAACTTCTTTATCGTGGAGGACTTGATAAAGCATTTGCACATGAGGCTTGGTTCTCTATGGGAGAATCGTCGTCCATTGACCCATCCTTCTCAGTCTACTGGGCGAGTCTGGCATGTCTCCAGGGACTACATGAAGTGGTTGTGGAAGAAGGTAGTGGCTAGGATGATGGCCATAGAGACTAGTCAAAGGTGGTTTGGTGTATCTGACACCATAGAGGGAGGCGTTGTGGTATACCCCAAGCTAGTATGGGTTTATCGCTCCATGGAGCATCTGCAATACTCCATTCAGGCAGGGGAGGTTTGGGGAGCCCAAGATGTAAGTGATGATGGTGCTAGTTCCTCTGCCAGCTATGGGTAGGGCTTTGTGAATCTTCTTGTGATTGATTTAGTTTTGTGCTTTGTGGGAATAATTGGGGGTGATTTTCAGGCATAGTGGGTCTTGTTATTACCTATTTTTTTAGTAGGTGTAGTGCTGGCAAGGGAAGTCGTTTGACTCCTTACGCCGATGTAATCGTGCGAAAATTTCAGATAAGAAAATAAATAAGTTTTTGATCATCTAGTTGTGCATCTTGATGACTTTTTGCATTTTGAACTATCTATACTTATTGCTAAGGCATACATAATCCTTTTGTTCATGTATATATTAAAATGAACTATCGTTCTCGGGGATAAGAAAAGAATAGAGTTTTTTAAAAAGAAGGGGGCCGCGCTCATGTGAAGCGAATGAGCTTCCTACGTACCTTCGAGGGTTTTAAAAAATTTCGAAATTCATTTTTTTGAAAATGTTTTTAGAGGATCAGGCCCATGTAGTTCTAGGTAGTGGAAAATAAGAGAGATTTTTTTTAAGAATAGACGGGAGATGAGAAGAGTCGTAACGCGCCGAGATTTCGTACTAGGGATAGAATTTCTTGGGTTGGCCTAGGTTGACTGGACGCGCCATTTCTTCTCTGTCGAGGTCTTTGAGCACAACGGAGCCGCCTGACATGATCTTCTTTGTAATGTAGGGGCCTCTACAATTGGGCTTAAATTTCCCTCTGGGGTCCCAGATGGGCTTTACTATTTCTTTGAGGACTAAGTCCCCTTCTCGGATACCACGGTCCTTGACTCTCTTATTAAAGGATTGCGCTATATGGCGATGTTACCCTTGTATATGATATAGAGATTTCAACCTCTTCTCGTCTAAGAGGTACAACTCATCAAGATGGCTTTGGTGCTAGTCTTTCTCGTTGACTTTTCTTTCAATCATGACGCGTAGCGAGGGTATTTCCAGCTCAACGGGTAGGATTGCTTCCATGCCGTAGACTAGAGAGTAAGGGGTAGCCCCAGTAGAGGTTCGAACTGAAGTGCGTTAGACCCAAAGGGCGTAAGGGATCCTGTTGGCCCAATCACGACAACTCTCGATCATCTTACTCATGATGGCTTTGAGATTCTTATTGGTTTCTTTGACTGCTCCGTTGGTTTGAGGTTGGTATGGAGAGGATTTATGTCACCACTTCTGTAACTTCTGCCTCAAAATGTAACCCATTGCCTAATACCAGCTCGTGTGGGACCTCATATCGGCAGATAATATTCTTGTTTATGAATTTCGCTACTTTCTTGGCATTCAGAACTGCGCATGACTCGGCTTTGACCCATTTGGTGAAGTAGTCAATAGCGACTAGGATGAACTCATGCCCATTGGATGCATTCGATGTAACTTTCCCTATGATGTTGATGCCCCATGTGGAAAATAGCCAGGGAGAAGTCATGTTATACAATTCTCGTAGAGGCAAGTGTTGTAGGTTGGAGAACTATTGGCATTTGACATATATTCAAACGTAGGCTGTGCAGTCCTGAACCATGGTAGTCCAGTAGCACCCCTATCAAATGATATTTTTGGCAAGCATATAGCCGTTCATGTGGGGTTCGCATTCCCCGCTGTGGATTTTTTGCATCATTTCTTCATTGTCAGCCCCTACGATGCAGTGTAAATGGGTTCCGTTAAAGTTTCTCTTAAATAGTGCTTTATCAGAGATAATGTATTGGGCAGCCAATCTACAAAGAGTTTCTCGATCTTTCTTGTCAGTTCCCTAGGGATACCTATCGTGTTTGAGGAGGCACCAAATATCATAGTACCAATAATCGTCTATTTCAGGTTATTCCTCCGTGCCGAGCTCGATGTGGTAGTAGTGGGTTGGTTTGTCTTATTTTTGGACAAGGAAGGGGGCCACGGTTATTCCTTCGGGCATGTCAGTCATGGAGGCTAAGGTGGCAAGGGCATTAACTAGGATGTTCTTTGCTCGAGGTAGGTAGTGGGAGGTGATTTTTTGGAATTGGGATGCTAGTTCTTCAAGGTGGGAATGAAAGGGTAAGATTTTATCATCCTTGATTTTCCACTTCCTGAGTATTTGACTAATGATGAGGGATGAATCCCCATGGACATCAAGGTATCATATTCCTTTCTTGAGGGAAACCTTGAGGTCTACTGTGTATGCCTCGTATTCAGTCATGTTGTTAATGCAGGAAAAATCCAATTGGATGGCAATGGGGGTGTGGGAGTCATCAGGGGGAATTAGGAGGATTTCAATGCCATATCCCTTTTTAATGGAAGCGCCGTCAAAGAACATTTTCTATCGGAGATCTTATTGGGAGGCGCAAAGGTTATTCTCATGTGGGAACTCAAAAATCCAGACATCGGCTTCTTCCATAGGGTTGTTAGTAAGGTAGTCAGAGATGGATATTCCTTTCATGGCTTTCTTTGTGACATAGGTGATATCAAACTCGGCTAGAAGCATCAACCAATAGGCCATTCAGTTGGGCAGGGCGGGATTCTCAAGTAGGTACTTGATGGGATCCATTCGGGATATGAGTTTGATAGGGAAAGAGAGCATGTAGTGCCGTAACTTTTGGGTAACCCAGACAAGAGAGACACATGATTTTTACAAAGTGGTGTAGTTGACTTCATAACCGAAATTTTTTTGACTCGCATAATTAATGGCTTTCTCCATGTAGATTTCTTCAATGTATTGATCTGGCAGAGCCCCTATGCAATATCGGCCACGATTAGGTATAGGAGTAAGGGAAGACCAGGCTGCGGTGGCATGAGCATAGGAGGTCGGGTTAGGTATTGCTTGATTTGGTCGAAGGCTTCTTGGCAAGCTTCATTCCAGACTATAGTTGAATCCTTTCGGAGGAGTTTGAAGATGGGTTCACAGATGGAAGTCAATTAGCTGATGAATCGACTGATGTATTGTAATTTCCCAAGGAATCTTTGGACTTCTTTCTCCATTCGGGGAGGTGGCATCTCAAGTATAGCTGTCATCTTATCAGGATCTAATTCTATTCCTTTCTTACTTAGCATGAATCCTAAGAGTTTTTCTTTGGTAATGCCGAAGACACATTTATGTGGGTTAAGCCGCATTTAGTACTGTCGTAGTCGTTCAAAGAATTTTTGAAGAGCGGGAACATGATGTTCTCTAGTATTGGGCTTGATAATCATGCCATCTACATAGACCTCAACTTCCTTATATATTAGATCATGCAAAATGGTTATGGCAGCCCTTTGGTAGGTAGCCACTGCATTTTTGAGACCAAATGGCATGACATTATAACAAACGGTCCCCAAGGGTGATGAATGTGGTTTTTCTCTCAATGATCAGGGTGTATCTTGATCTGATTATATCTGGCAAACCCATCAATGAATGACTTGAGAGCATGACTGACTGTGTTGTCCACGATCATATCGATGTTGGGTAGCAGGTAATCATCCTTCGGAGCGTCCTTGTTCAAGTCTCAATAGTCGACACACATGCGGACTTTTCCTCCTGATTTTGGCATGGGTACGATATTGGATAGCCATGTGGGATACTCAATTACTCGAATGAATTCCACACTCAATTTCTTAACTACTTCCTCTTTTACTTTGAGTGACCATTCAGTGTAGAGCTTTCGCAGCTTCTGTTTGACTGATTTACATTTCCGGAGAGTTAGAATATCATGATGTGCTATCTCAGGGTCAACGTTGGGCATATCATCGTAGGACCATGCGAACACATCCACAAATTCCTTTAGTATCTTTTCGAGTTATGTGCGCTCATGCTCATCAAGGTTAGCCCCTATCCCAATCTCGCGCATTTGGCTACTAGAATCGAGATTAGTAACAAAAGTTTCATCTTCATTAACTTGAATGCTGTTATGTTGTTTGTTATTAACCTTATTTAGACCAGTTAATAATTGTTCATTTGTAAAGTCATCATCATCAAGAGTTTGATTAGAATCAAGGTAGTTAATGTAAGGCGCAATAAGATACTCAAAATCTTCATTTATTTCATTGATAGGAAAAATAACATTACTAACCTCATCAAATTAGTTCTTGATTACATTAGAGTGAGAGGAAACAACTAAAGGGAAAAGGGAATAAACATCAGGGTTAGGTTAAATATCAACAGGTGGCATAGGTGCAGCATGCCAGTTGAGAGGAGGTCTATCGGCATCTTTTATGAGGTAGGATGGATCAGATGAAGTAGTCCCTGAGTAGATCATATAGAGTGCCAACCCCAGTATCTATAAGTTGAAAGAATCATCGAATTCATTGTCCTCAGAATCCCTGATATCAGCTATGGTCTCCTTAGTGATTGGTTATACATAGTGTTGGGAACTTTCGGCCCTCGCATAGCTGTCTTGAAAAAATATCTCCATTCTTAGTTTCATCTTCTTGTCTACAGGGTCATACTAAGGTTCAGGGAAGTCGTAGAGGGGGAAATCTTCACTCTATCTGATGAATCTTACATTTAAGGAATCTCCCAAAATAGTTATGGTGTATTCTAACTTCCTCTTTAGTCGAGGTTGACAGATCAATTTGAGTTCTTCTTCTGACGGCTGATAGCCTAAGCCACAGGGAGGAAAGGCCTCCTTGAGCACAATAGGTTCTTATCCCTTGTTGTCTTAGCCCTAGCCCTAATTCGGACATGAAGTGCATGTTCTTGAACATTTGGATTACATTAACATCTTCGTGAGGATCATATTCTGGACAAACCCTGTCTCTGAAGTCGTCCCCTACTAGGAGTAGGAGTGGTTCGACTTGGAAGCCTGACAGAAGCATATCGTTCACCTCGTGTTGTATTTCAAGTACCAGATTATCGGTACTCACATTATAGATGTTGTCATTATCTCCCAAGATGGTGATAACTTATCCATTAGTAAAGAATTTTATTTTCTGATGAAGGGAAGAAGACACTCATTTGATATTATGGAGCTACGGTCGTCCGAGCAACAGGATGTCGATGACATAGAATTTAACAACAGGGTTTATAGGGCTAGCCCCTATTACAAGCTTGATGAATCCTATTACTTCTCTCCGGGTGTTGTCATAGGATGCACAGTATTAGAGGTTGGAGCAAGGTCGCTCACTTTCAATCGCAAACAATTGATGGTTTTTAACAGGCAAACAGTCAGAGTTGGTCCATTATCGACGAGAGAGAGGGCTACTATTTTCCCCATAACTTCAACAGAAATATTAAGAGCATGATTATGGTTAGGGACAGTCTTAGGGATTTCCTCTTCTGAAAAGGAGAGCATTCGAGTAGAGGTCCGTGATCCAACTAGGTTCAACACTTCTTCTGTTGTGGTTGAGGGAGGAACTGTGGGTCCTATGAGTAGCTTGATTAGGGCATTTCGGTGCAATTGAGAAGACATGAAAAGTCCCCAAAGATTGATGCTAGCTTGGGTCTTCTTCAGTTGATCAAGGACCTTACTTTCTTCAAGGGTCATTTCTGGCATAGGGAGAGTCTCAACGCCTTTCCCTTTATCGCTTGCTGATGGTTGTAAGTTTGGATTCTGGTAATGTCTCCCCGACACAGAAGAGGGGAAAAATAGAAACCCTATTTCTTCATTGATATCGAGATGTTCAGCTTCCTAGTTGATCTCTCCTAGAACCTCTTCGGATGATATTATGCCGCATAGGTTGGCTATCAGACTATTCTTTCCTGAATCTGGCTCTTCATCTGACTCTTCGGAATCGTACCCCCATCCGGTGGAAACGATATTGTCTTTCCATGGAAAGTTAATATACTCTATAACATCTATGGCCTCTTCATATAATTCTTCCAATTTGACAGGGAAATACAGGACTGAAAGAACCAGGTGCCATTGTAATTTCAAGGAGTCGAGCAGCTCGGATATACTATAAATATCACCAGTCAAAACAAATCTTCCATGATTTGGACCAGGTCATCTAGACTAACTTTGTCGGCTCGCACTACCCAGTTGTCTGACTCTGGGGCCCATTTTTGATATTCTAAGAACAACCGACTAAATATCTGACAATCGATGGTCATCTGGGAGGGAAATTTTAGCCCAAACTCTAGGAGTTGGGTCAACACTTATGATAATTCCATATATTTTCCTCCAGAATGGGTACAGACAGCGATGCAGGCTCTGGTGAGGAGTGATAAAGTTTGATCGGTAAGGCTGGTAGGGTGTAAAAGGTAATATGGGCATTTTTGGAGAGGTTTAGGAGAGTATATGGGTATGACTGATACCTTACATGGCATGATTTGGGTAGATGGGTTGAGTTCTGAGTTTTCTTTTAGGAAGATGATGTTTGCATGATACGGGAGTGGATTATGGGTAGTGTTTGGTTTAGGATTATCTGGTGGGGAGATGATACCCCGTTCAATTAGGCTTTGGATTGTGTTTCAAAGATGGAAACATTAGTCGGTGGTATGGCCAATACTTTGATGAAAGTCACAGGGGGCATCAGGTTTGAAGTTTTTTGAAAGTGAATTTGGTAACGGGCGAGGGCCCAATGGTTTGATCACGTTTCAGTTTAAGAGAGCCTGGTAGACTTTGAAGATAGGTTCATGAAGCTCGGTATATTCCTTCCGAATTAGGTTTGGGCGACTTTCTGGTGCCCACGAAGCGGCAGGGTGAGAGATGTTATTAATAGTAGAAACTAAGGTACTAGCAGTTTTTTCAAAATTTCTAGGAGAAAATTATCTAGAGATTTTCTTTAGTTCCACTTCTATCTTATTAAGACCTTCTTCAATTTCTACTCCTGCTTCTCGGAGGACTCGGAATTGAGGGTAATACTGTCCTCCCATTGTTTCTCGGACATAGGGTATAAAGTTCTTCGTCGCAATGCTGACTTATTCTTCTTCGAAAGGTCGATTGGTCATGGTAGTTGATTTTTCTCTCCATCTTTCTATGAAGTTGCTGACTGATTCCCTAGGATTCTATTTAAGTATCTCTAAGTCACGGAGGGTAACCTCTAGCTCCTCGTTGTACTTGTACTGTGACATGAACTCACGGGCAACGTCTTCCTAACTGTGGATTCTAGATTCTTCGAGGGGTAAAAACTAACGGAGGGCGCTATCTTTTAAAGTCTGCTAGAACATCTGAGCCATTATTTCTTCGAAAGCCCCTAGGAGAGTCATGGCTTGGTGATAGTTACGGAGATGAATGACCGGGGGTCCACTGCCTCCAAACTTCTCAATATTGGGTATCTTAAATTTTTCTAGTAACCTGGCATTAGGATAGGGAGACATATGGGTGTATTCCATGTAGTTCCCAGAGATTATGACTTGGTCGAATTTCTTGCTTAGCATCTTGAGGTCTTCCTCTTTCGGATCAATAGTCGCAGGTAAATTAGTCTCGGTCTGAGAAAGGTTTAGCATATGAAGCTGGCTTGGTGGCGGTCCATTAGCAGGAGGAGCACGTGATGCATGATGGTATTCTTCAGTAACCCAGATAGGCTCGGGTACAGGCGAACCCATGACGTGAGGGAAAAAGTCCTCAGGATCTTCGGGGATAAGGACCCGATTTCTTTGCATCTCATCAACCTCGATTTGAAGGAAGTCAAATTTGGCAGTGAGCTGACCTGAAACTATCAACAAATCCAATTGTACATTCGTCACTTGATCCGTGTTCTCTATGGAAGGCGGGTGAGTCTCAGACTTGGAGGAAGTAAGGGGACTGATAGAACTTCGGGGTGGTTCGACTGAATACCGAAGCCAATTGGGAGCCAAGCCAAGGGTATGTTATTTTTGGGAAGGAGAAAAATTGGAATTTATTTTCGAAAAAGAAAAAGGGAAATTTGTTATTTTGGGGAAAAGGAGGAAAATATTTTTGACATTTTTGGAGAAGACGAGGACAAAAATGTTTTATTTTTTTTGCTTTGTTTTGAGGGAAAAGGGAGGAAAAATATTTTTGGTAATTTTGATAAAAGAGGGAGAAATGATTTTGGACACTTTTTGGAAAAAGAGAGAGGAAAAGACTATAGACGGGTCTTAGCATGATTATTATGTTTATTAGGTTCCCACTTGTATTAAGTTCATCTAAATGCAAAATGAAATGCTGGACGGGACCCGAGCCTGGAAAAATTATGTTTGCAACCTATGTAAAGCTACGATTGGACTTGTAACCAGGCTTGGGGCAGGGTCCCGTTTTAAAAAATTGCTCAAAAATTTGGGCAACAGGTCGACTCCGAATTTCGGCAGAGTTTCTTATCGAAATCAACAATCTCACATATGTGTTTTAGGATTGATACCTATATGTGGGTATGCAGTTGGTTGGGTGAATTGGAAGGGGTTCCCCCTTTGGCGTTACTTTCACGATATATGTTTTACTTTTGAGGGCAATCGGTACGTGTGAACAAGACATTTCATATACCTGAGTATACATGAATTGCCTCACTATATACCTCATGTGGATGGTACGTGTCAGAGAAAATTTGATATAATCGACGTACGTGAATGAGTTCCACTGATATACCTCTCGTTACGGCTTCGGTCAAGCGGTACGATGCGGGGAAACCGTTCGATATACGTCGAAGGTACTTGGCCAATAGGAGGTGTGAGTCATATCACTTAGAATAATTGTGACCTGCCGGACTAGTGCCCATCACGTAGTGACTCTCCAGTTACGGGACAAAATTTGGTCAGTAGCAATGCTCTTTGGTGATGTCGTGTGAATCATGCATGATTCATTTATTAGTATCTTATGGATAGAGTATCTTTTTCTTGATCATGCCAAGCAGGGAGCAAGGTACAAGTACCAATAGTAAAGTTATACCAAGCATGGACAAGTGATGTGTAAATATCTACAAGTGAGTGTGTGATGAGTGAGCATGGATATATACAAGTGGAGGTGTGTGTAGGTGACTCCTAAGCATGGATTTCTAAGTGATGCTTGCAATATGTGGATATAAGTGATCCTAGGTGTATGTTGTGTGAAATGTACATGGAGAATCTTCTACAAGTTCGTGAATAGTAGCATAAGCGTGAGGTATATATAACTAAAAAGGGAAACACGCAAATAGGGGAATATACAAGAAAATAAAATGTCCATGTAAATAGAGTCTAGCCCTCTTAAAAATAATCCCCAGTGGAGTCTCCACTGTGGCCATCCCGGTCGGCGCGGCGTTCGTTCCGGGCGAAAGGAGGAGGATCCCTTGAGGAAAAATTGAGATGCGATCTCGCACCCTTCGCTTTGAAAAAGGTGATTCGATCGTCGTCGGTGTGGGGTGAATGTAAAGAGATAGAGTCGCCAACCTATTTTGCTCAAAACAGGAAAAATAATATGTTTCCACTACGAGAGAGTGGCATCAAGGTCAAACTGATGTGTACGAAACCAATAGATCAGAGGTCCCGAGGCTAAGTTACCGAATGGGAAGGTGTTAGGCACCCATCCTGCCCTTTCGGTCTCTCATGGTCAAACGTTAATATTTTCCTTTATCCCCATGAAGTGTGTGTATGTGTTTATATAATGGAGATTGGAATCGTTTGACCCATACCATGAAAAATATAGGGTGAGGTCATCCATAGGAATATTCCCAAGATAGTAATAAATGTAGAAGATAGGATATGAATGTTCATCGTGATATTGATCGTTATTGGGAAACGATAATATATGTGGGATGAGACGCAAACAAGCATGTTATATGTATATGTATGAGGGATTTCGAGAAATTTGGAAAATGAGAGAAATTGGAAAGTTAGAAAATTGGACTCGAGTCTCGAATTTTCATCCGAGACGCCTACGTAGCCTAGAAAGGCATCAAAGTCCACGTGGTTTGAATGTAGTATAGGGGTGGGGTTTATCCCATAGATTTGAACGATATTTTATTAGGTGTGTACATGTAGAAAATATGTTTTTGGTTTTGGAAAAAGTGTGGTTGATAACTCCATTTGGAATTTATGGGTGTAACCCTATTTTATTTGTATTTGGGTTTTTTATGGAAAATAAAGTATGTGCAATATACTAATAAAAGCATAGATGTTAATGTGTATTAACTAAAATGAAACTAGATTACGAATCTAAAGTAATTTATGCAAAAAACAAGAGATTTAAAAGAGAGGGAGAAGGAATTGAACATTCCTTAGAGCTTGAGATTGAATCTTGGATGAATTACTTTGAATGTTGATGGATGTTGATGAGAGAGAAGGATATTTTCAAATTGGGTGTGAAAAGGATGGGTATTTAGGCTTGAATGGAACTTCTTATACAGAACTTCGTTGACTTGGAGAGAATATTGCTGAGATCATTTATGCTTATGGGTTTGCTGTGTGTCTTCGGAATGAGGTCATGACCCTTATTTATAGGAAAAATGGGGGGTGCCGATCGGTAGGTTACCCTTGACACTGTGCGGATAGGCAGGGTTCAGGACCTGCCAATTAGCTGTCTTGTGCGGACTTTTCTAAAAAAACAACTGTAGTGCACAAACCGTTCGTTCGAATCATTCATGGGGTATACCGTTAGAAAGGTATTTCAGAGGCCCTCGAGAGTCCTTGGACCTCTCCCAGGTCCGAGAGTTGATTTTGGATTAAACGTGGCTTGGAAGCGCATGTCGATCCTTTGGACGGGAGATCACCGAACGCAAACGGATCATTCGTCCGCATAGTAAGTCAGAATCACGCACGGGGTAGATTGTTGAAAAGTTTAGGCGATGTAATTCTACATTCTAAAGAGTTTTTCTCAGTTTAGAAAGTTGACCTTGGTCAACCGGGTCCCAAAAGCTTCCGGTGACCTCTCAGAGTAAAACAAATTATTTGTTCGTACCGTAAATCAAAATCATGCATGGGGTGGATCGTTAGAAAGGGTATGTATAACCTTCAGAGATTCATTTAGTCTCGTTCGAGCTGAAGAGCTGACTTTGGTCAAATGGAGTCCGGGAGCGCCCAGTGGCCTCAGGATTGATTTTCGGGGGAAAACTGATCGTTCGTTCGAACGATTATGCTATTTGGTGCATGGGGTGGACTACTAGATAGGTGCTTTAGTGCCGTTAAAAGATTCAAAGAGTGGGTGACTTCGCTCTAACGGTGAAGTTGATTGTGGTCAACTCGGGGCCCGGGAGCATTCGATGGCCTCCGAATCAGTTTTTGATAGTAAAATGGTTCGTTCGTCTGAACCATTATGCCGATTCGCGCACGGGGTGGACCGTTGGAAAGGATATTCAGAGTCCTTTAAATATTCAAAGAACTTTCACTCTGACAAAAGAGTTTACCTATGTCAAATGGGGCCTCCTTTAGATCGGTACTCGAAGTGCGACCTAGGCTTGTGGTGGAAATGAAAAGTGCTAATGGTCTAAGAGTAGACTTAGGGGGTCCTAGAATGTGGTGTCTGCACTACCATTTTACCTTTTACGTTTAATTATACATTATGAAAAATTATATATTGAAACTTGAAGTTTCTTAATCAATTAAAATTGGGATATGCAGTCTGTCAAAACGTGATCCGGAGAAAATGATGGCTATAAAAAACTACCCAAATTAGAATTATTATCAAAATTGAGATAATATTTTTATTTAAACCAAATTAGGGCAAATATTAATTTAGTACCACTTGTCAGATCGTCTAAGTGAGGCCCGTGATAAAGTTTCCATCTTCTTGGCCTCTGTGTTGATCTCCTCAGGTGCAAAAAAAGGAGAGACGTTTGAACTCCCTCTCATATTAGACAACTTTGTGGTCACCCTACAAGAGCCGTAGAAACTTGTCCCTCTTGCTATTATGAATTACAAGTGGGAAATACTTCCCCTAAAACTTCTACCAAAACTGTGAAATGGTCATAGTCGACCGGGTCGCCTTGATGGTAATTGATTCCCACCACTGCAATGCATCCTTGACTAGCTTAAAGCTTGCCAACATTTATCTCTGAACGCCTGAGTACTCTACCAGATGCAAGTTCCTCCCATTATCCCTCCTCTATTGGATAGAAATGTTGAGATCTTTTGAACCGGAAAACTTGGGAGGATTTCCCTTGCTAAAGGCACTCCTCACTTTCTACCAAGTCAAAATCATGTGTAGGGTAGGTGAAATTACGGGTGGGGGTGGTTATTCTTGCCTCATGACAGCCATGGTATTAGCTTGGTCTATACAATAATGGCGGCCAAGTCAGTCAAGATAAATACTCGCCCATGTCATTATTGTTGTGGCTGGGGTTGTGTTGGCTCTGGCTTAGTGGAAGTTTCATGCCTATGCCATGATCCTCCTCTCCTTATATTCTCTATCTCAAAGGCGATAAAAAATGTATACTAAACCGTATGAGAATAAGAGTACAAAATACTAAATAATTTATCTCTAGATTGGTCAAAGAATGTAGCACACAAAAGTTATGAACGCACTCATGACCCCATGATACTAGAGCCTGGAATGCTCTGATAACCGTGACACCTTGTAAAATTCATAAGTAGATTGATCAGTTCTAACTACAAATTATATGAGAGTCAAACAATTAATAACATTCTAAGCATAACCTAGATAAATAAAAAATGATGTAAGTATGACAATGTTAGATAACATAGTGACAAATAAATAAGACATCTCTCATACTTTAACAATTTCCTCTAACTAAGAAAGTTCAATTATTTTAACATCTATTATAACATAATGATAATTCTAGATAACATAATTACAAATAAATAAAATGATAGAAGTCGTCTAACTAAGAAAGCTGAAGTCTAAGGCGGTGGCTACGACCTAGGAATTGTAAAACTAATTCCATATAGAGGCTTAAACCTAACAAGTCTATAGTGTATCAAAATAGCATTACATTTGGGCCATAATAATAAAAACATATCTTCCTCCACTATTAGGTTAATTTTAAATAATCCCCATCCAAATAACATATATAAGCATGAAGTACTAATTTCAATCTTGAATCATACCTCTGTTAATAATTCCATCTTTTCTTTTAGTACTTTATACTTTAAAAAATTATAAATTATAGTTTTATGTATACGTCACTGTATAATCACAATGTATAAGCTAATGGGAATCAAACAATATAATATCCACTTGAGTATTCCCAATTCATATAAAATCATATAGGACCATACCATACCCAAATCAAAAGTACGAAGGTCTATCCCTTTGACTTTGGGGATCACTCGTGGCACTAATTGTTATAATTATAGGACGTACTAACTATATAGACTTTAAATAACATCTAAGCGAAATAAATATAACATCACACCCCACGTACAACCCCATACCTAAGGCTATATGAGAGGATCTAACTCCACTATCCCAACTCAGGATACAAGTGCCTCAACACGTAGGATCGGATAATAAGACCTAGGTAAAACTAGTGCTCTCATTGGGATACCATGCGAGGTCATGTCGTACACTCTCTATCAAATATATACTATTAGGTTATCCACGAGCACATACACATAACCCCTAGTATGATTCACAAAATACGAACAATAATAACCTTACTCAATGGGTTACAAAGATAATGTCTTGTCTTACATGTTATTATGCACATTTAACATTAACAATCTATATAAAATTTAGCCCGAATCTTATGGTTCCTAAAGTAGGTATCTTCCGTCAAGACTACTTTTAAAAACCTGATTAAATACCCATTAAAAATGACCCACACTAGTCCATCACATAAGGCCAGATCAATCCAACGGGCCTAGTGTTGACTCATTCCTCTTGTTTTTATCCATGTGGGCCATAACCAAAAACCTTAACACCCTATAACCTCTATTCATTAACATTATTCCAACCTCCCAATGTACAATTAACATATAAGTGTAGGAAACAAACTTACATAAGTTTTAAAAAGAATTATAACACAACTAAAGGTTTAATCTAAATATGATTAAAATAGCCATAACTTAATCTTCTTCATATGAATATATTGAATTTACCTATGATTCCACACCAATTTTTACATTTAGTTTAGGGATTTTAAAGGTTAAATCATGTATATGAGAAATCTAAAGATTTCTAACACATATTACAACGGTCCATATGTTCATTCAATAAATAATTTCATGTGTTAATTAATAACTTAATTAGGGTTCTGAATTTAACTAAGTTTAATTACGAAATTAAGTTTAATAGTTGAGAAACATCATAATAAAAGCATGCTTACGGATTCCAACATATAATTACTACAAAAACACAAATCTAATCATATTTCTATACAAATTAAACTTGCCTCTAGGATGATTGTATGAAATCGATCCCCAAATTCCCAATTCTCAAAAGCCAGGGTTCCCTCTTCCTCCTCCTCCTCCTCCTTAGAAGCTATGGTTTGTCTAATATATTTTAGTTTATGTTAAGTAGTCTATTATATTAATAAAATTCATAATTAGGCTTAGGTACCAAATTAGTCTCAATATAAAAGACCCAAAACAAGCCCCAAATGGTAAAAAAACTAGGACCAATTTATATACTAACCCAATGGACCATTTCACCATTATTCTTAGCTAAAACCAGACTTTTTAAACACCCCACGAACCTACCTAAAGGTTAACAGATTCCGCAAGTCAATTATTTTATGAATTTTATAATTAGTTGGTACATGTAGATTACTTTTAAATATTAATTATTAATTAATTAATTAATTGTGACTCGATATTATACAAACCTACTTCATGATTGGTGACACCAAATGTCAAGAGAATAATCCAAAAAAGTAAACCACTTACACTTAGTCCTATGACCATTCCATATCCGCCCATAAAACTAAATCTAGAGGAATTATCTGACTACGCATGAGGAAATAACACATATCCTCTAGACTTGATAGCGATCACAACTCAAATAAATAAGTACGGATTGAGGCCAATCAATGGAAATATCATAATTAAATTCAACCGATCAGATCACGATCGTTGTCTAAGGTCAAGGAATTTCACACGACTCGATCTCCTTCTGTTCTTTATAAATTAACTCACACCCTTAGGAAAAGGGGGCATGTAATCTTTTTTACCAAGAATCGATCAATAAAGATAGAGAAACACCCCATAAATGTAGGCACATTGCTGAACCATATACATACCGTGTTCTTATATGGTTATGATTATTTACCTTACTCGGCTTTAATTGTGTTGACACCATAATAATAGCATTTTACCACCTACCATTGGTGCCGTCTGTGGAAAATGATTTTCTTTTCTCATCTAAGAAAATCCAACGAGCAACTATATCTCTTTCACATAGTCATCGCCTACCATATCATGGCATCCCCCAAAAATATCATAACGGACCTGAAGCACCTAGGGTTAGGTTTGAATTCCATCCTAACAGGATTTGTAACACTCCAATCTCGCGTTATCGATAAGAGGAGAAGATTGTGGAAGAAATGAACATTCACAATCCAACCAAATCTCATCGATTATAGACATCTATGAGTGATGGCATTGTCAATAGGAGGACACCACGTGCCTCTAACAAGAGGCAAATGCTAATCTATAATGTCTCATAGAAAGAATGGAGAACGAGCTCCACGGGGGACAAAAATAAATGCCACGCTTGTACCTCTATCCCTTAGGCGAGAAAAACTCACAGCCGAGAAAGGAGTTCACAGTGTGACCAGGTACACTTGCTCGCCAGAAAAGAGAGACCATGAAGGCAGTTGTAATAAAAAGAAAGACCTCAAGAATCTCATTTGATGAGAGATGGATGGACACCCTGGTCATCGAGGGTCCAGATCCACTAAGGAACTAGCTAGGAATGCCCTTATCAGTCAAATAAAATCACCATTTTTGAGTTCGATTGAATAATTTGATCCTCTAGAGAAGTTTTTCATCCACAGATTCAAAATATATAATGGGAAGATTGATCCCATCAACCATGTTTTCTAGCATCGATAAGCCATGAACCTCTGGACTAATAATGAGGTCCTCATCCGTATCATATTCCCTTCCAGTTTGGAGGAGATCATGCAAAAGTGGTTTGAAAAATTACCACATAAGTAAATCATTGGCTAGAGGGGGCCTTTATCAACAAATTCATCACTAGCAGTTCCTACCTAAAGAGGATTGATTCACTCCTCATGATGAAGAAAAAGCTCTAGGAAACCTTGTGTGCTATGACCAGTAATATTGGAAAACCTACAATGAAGTGGAGGACTATTCCAAGCAAGTGGTTGTGGCTTTATTTAAGATTGGCCTTCTTAGTGGATCTATACTGCACTAGTCCCTCATGAAGAAGGAGACAAGGAAAATTGAAGATCTTATGTCAAGGATTGAGAAATATGAAAAAGTAAAAGACGTCGCAACTGACATCCAACATGATAATGGTCGACCGAAGGCAGGCAAGAACAAAGAAAAACAGAATGCCCCTGAGAAGGGGGGAAAAGACGGAATGTAGGGTCAAAGGGCGACGAAAAGTTTACCCCATTAAAGCCTACCACACCATCAATATTGTGTTCAAAGAGACGACCTATAAGATAATGAACAAAGTAAAAGATCAAAAGTATTTTGAGTGACCGAGGAATATTCTAAGGGATCCATTGAAGATGTGTACTACCCTGAGATGTTCCTGCAACAAGGAGCATGGGCACAAAATAAATAATTATAAGGTACTCAAATAGCATCTATAATAGCAGTCCAAGGCAGGCCTCTTATATGACCATGTAAAAAAATAAAAAGCAAAGGACATTATGGAACGGGATCAGAAGCCCGATAACGTCGACGAGGTCAGACATGAGTTTTCAATCATCTATAGAGACTTAAGTCCAAATAAAATTCAAGGCAATACCATTTGTATGGAAATAAAGCAAGTCACTGAGATCATAAAGGATTTCCAGATTGACCCTGATAAAACTTCAACTGGGAAACGATGGCGACCATAGGATGTTGACTACAACAAGCATAGTGTTTTTATTAAAGAGGACTTGGTTGAAGTCAAAACCCTATATCATGACGCACTAGTAATCACTCTCAGGATAACCTATTAGGATGTAGATAAGATAATAGAAGACTAATGGAGTTATTGAGAGGTAATGTATCTAAAACTCTTCAACAAGATCAATCTCAAGTTAGGATATCTGAAGAAAGTGACCATCCCTTTGGTCATCTTCACTTTAAAGATGACAACGCACTGGGAAAGTGGTGCTCCCAATCCGAACTGGAAATATATCCAAGCTAATTTTACAGTAATGGATATAGACCCTCTTGACACTGCAACCTTGGGAAAAGGATGGCTCCATTCCATGCAGGAAGTCGCGTCCACCTACCATCAGAAGCTCAAATGCATTACCTATTGGGGGTAATGGAGATATATGGAGACCAGGATGCTGCTCGATAATGTTTTATCACTAACATCAGACCTAAGCAAGATAAAAATAATCAAAAGTTGGTTACGAAAGAGGAAACCGCGGAGGGAGTCACCCCCTTCAAATAGAAGCTAAAGTATGGGAGACCAGGGGTAAAAGATGGCCTTCGTAGATAGAGTCACAGAACCATTGCAAGAAGTCATTTTCGTTGACTTACACCCGGAGAAGAAATATTTAATTGACAATTAACTTACCGATCAAGTAAAGAAATAAAAAATCTCTCTGCTCAAAGTGAGTCAAGATGTGTTTGCTTGGCAGCTATATGATATGCCAAGGAATGATCCCAAAGTCACGTGTCACCAACTTCACGTAAATTCACCATTCACGCCGATCACATAGATGGCATTCCGAACAACCTTAGAAAAGGTTAAGACAATAGATGGAGAGGTAGGGAAACATCTGAAGATAAGGTTCATCAAAGAAGTTTAATTCCCCAAATAGCTCTCAAACCCAGTCATTGTCAAGAAGAGAAATGGGAAGTGCAAAGTCTTCATACACTTCATGTGACACCCCGAAAAATCTAAACTAGATTGATCAGGTCTAAAATAAATGAAACAGGAGTCTACACAATTGAGTACCATTCTAAGCATGTGGTAAAGTAACTAAGATGCATAAACTAAATAACTGGATATAATGAAAAGAACAAATCCATATAAATATATGATACCATAATCATCCACAATAATAAAACCCAACACTGGAGTATAACTATCTTAGCATAAAATTAGTTCTCCAAATAGAGTAATAACTACTAAATAATCGATAAGTCAAAAAAATATAAATAGGAATATATAGAGTGAGCATGCAGGATCGAGACCTATATCTTATAAGAGCACGAACGGAGAAATGTAACATAGAATTAGGGGTGAGTATACACTGACCGCCTATGTCCTGGAAAGAGAATGAAATAACAACGTTAACATCAAGTTTAATAAGAGTAAGACTATAAATGAGTTTGGGCTAAAATATAACTACACGTATTCCTCACATATTTTAATTGCTTTTAAGTTATTCCAACCTAAAACAATCCTAAATAACACATACATCTAACTCCCAAACCCAAATGAACCCATGATTACATATTATTCATATCTACCAAATATAAATAAAGGTTCCACAAACATATAAGTCTACACATATTAAGTATATTAACATATAATGACAAATAGTATATATGTCTAGTATTATATAAGTACGATCTCATTTAGTTGCATACAAAGGGCTACGTTCGAGCCCACACATAATGAAGTCCCATCACTATCGCCTTCGGGGACCCTTCGCGCGTACTAGGCATTGTTATACTTTGTCCCACACCTCTAACCTCAAATTATCAATAAGGGATAATCAATACGCCTTCACACCAATCGTTTGGACCCATACCCAGGCGATATGAAAGGATCCCCCCGTTTATTTATTTGGGATCCAATGGGTACTTTTAGCATGTAGTGTCAGGGGTGACAGACCAAGGTAACGCACATCTCTATCACCGGGGTGATTGCGCGATCGACAACGTACACACCCCATAACGGATATCCCCTCTAGTATGCATCCCACGAGGACATACATATGGTATGTAATACATTATACACAAGAGTAATAATCCTAAGCACACACATGTTACTATTTCTTAATCTAGAATTATTAAATAAATTAATCCCTTCCAATTAAGAATAATATCTCTACACTATTGCAAAGTTTCAGAATCGACCTAAAAGTTCCCTAACCCAACCTTGGTCAAAACCAGGGGGTCAATCGATCGACTTCTAGGGTTGATTGATCGACTTCTAAGGTCGATTGATCGATCTTCCCTGTACGCATGTCCTACTTCTCCCTTATGGTATTAAACCCCAAAAACCTCCATTAAAGTCATTCCAAGATCCGAATTTAGATTAAGACCCAACTACATTCATATATAAGTGTCCCAATATTAATCCTAACCTATAACTAAGGTTTTTAACCTATTTTAATATGAAATAAAGGGGATAACCCTAGATTTCTATCTTTGATCAATTAGGTTCATATTTGTTATCAATTCATTCAATTATCAAGGAGATTTTAATTGATTTTCAGTGTATATCACCCTCCTTACAATTATACATCAATTCTATTTCAGATGCATAAGGAAATCTACCATAATCAGATTATCTCAATCACATGAATAATAACTTAAATTATTTCATTAATTTAATTAAAAAACTAGTTAATTGATCCTCAAAAACAAATTTAAATATAATTATGTTTTGATTCCAATGAATAGCTATACTATAACACAAAAACAATTATATTCCTACACTAGTTAAACTTGCCTAAATTCTAATTGGGTTGAAATCCAAGCTCAATTGCTCTAAATCTCATTATTATCTAAGTTGACTCCTCTACCACCTTTAAGATTTCTCTCCAAAAGTGTTAGAATGAACTACCTTTAAAATATGCTAATTTTGAAATTAGGTTTGGGGCCTATATGTGTCTCAACCTAATGAGCCCAAATATATTTCTAAACAACCTAAAACCTAGCCTCTAGTCATATACCAAGCCATAGGACATAAAACCTATCATTTTAAGTCATAACTGGACATCCTATATGCTCCTAAAGTTGACCCAAAATACTATATCAACACCCCAATATTGTAACTGCTATGAGTCTAAAAATCTATTAATAAATTTTTTATTAATTTAGCGTGACACAATATAATAGGAATCTACTTAAGGGTCGATGAATACCGACACAGAAGGGATAATCCAGACAAGGAAACCCTCGATATCAAATCCCTGACCATTCCGTAGTCGCCCATAATACACAATAAAGTATAAATAATTATTAGTTTATTACCCTATATCAAGATGTATTAATTCCGATTTCCAATTTCGAATAACGTACATGCATAACACATATGAAACATATATAGTGATGTCACATGTCACTACTAAAAATTATAAAATAATTTCACAATTTAATTTAATACACTAAAATTACACGTTATTACATTCTTTACCCCTAAAATGAGGAATTTGGTAAGGCCCCGACTCGGATTTAATGGTTGATAAAGGATCAACCTGATCTGAACCACACGTTAATCGTGAAGTGCAATGAAACACCCTAAATAATGATTCTAATCCAGTTTCATTAATATTTAATGTTACACTTATTAGCATGCGAGTTCAATTTACAATCACTACGTGATATGAACCAAGGGAAGTGCCCTAAGACCAAGTAAATACTTACCTGTATAACGTGCTCAAAATACGAAATTAAATGCAACCTGCCATAATAAAAGGAGGGAATGAGGTGAATGCTCAATGAAAACTATACAAATGCATTATAGAAAAGAATGGCAAAAAGAAAACTCACACCCTACGCTACATGCATGTGAAAGTACTTGTGTATCTACATATATACCTTTGAAAATACATATCCCAATGTATTAAACCGTTTTATCCAAAAATGTCATTTAACCCGTTTATTCTCCTTGTCTTTACAATAAATCATTTTGTATTATTATGCTTAAAAATTAATATTCCTTCCCATTAACGCATACAATTAAACAGTTGGCAATTGTTGGAAAAAATCTTTCATTTAGTTTCAAACGTTTATTACCCAACGTTTATTAACTCAAGCCAGAGTTACTTAACCATATTATAGGAATTCCATTCAATGCACCCCCCCCCCCCCCACACACACACACACATTGTGTTTAGAAAAATACTCATTTTCCTTTGAAAGCCTCATATAACATACGCCTATGTTTATTATGATTCAAACCTCATTAGGTAGCTTAAACATCATTAAGTCATCTTATTTAACCATCCCATGTTATCATATTAACATTAAGCTTTTGCATTATTCTTTCATTAATAAATCAATGAATCAATACGATTCATTTATGCCTCTTTCATGAATATTCAATTTATCACTTAGCATTTTCTTTAGGGATTCCGCCGACGCACACACCCCTCACAACACACGCACACCCACAGTTTCATGGAATTTCACCGCCCGACACCAAGCGCCAAGTAAATTGTAGTTGGTTTGGGGTCTTTCACCATTAGGGATAACATAGCCCTGCTTAATTATTTAACCCGACGTCATCCAATATCATTATCTTGCCAATGTGTTCGACATTTTTCATATTGTCCACATTAATTTGCCTTTTTCGGGCCGACATCAAAGCCATGGACTTAACCGTCCATTTTTCCATGATTTCTTTAGGAAAAATCATTATATTTCATTAAAGTCCTTTTTTACACATGTTTACTTTACACCGAAAATCATTTTCGTTTAAAGACTCATTTAATTCTTTCTACATATGTGTCAAAACACACTTTAACATTTTTGTTTCCTGAAAATGTTACACTTTAAGAAAATTTTCAATTTACCCAATTTACATAAAAATATGTAACTTCACTTTTATTTTCTAATGTGATTTACAGAACATCCTTTTTAATCTTCAAACTTAATGCGTACGCATTTTAATGTCTAGGACACTTTTCAACTTATCACTTTGTCGAAAATCATAATTTTTTCACATTACACCCTTTAATATATAAAATCATGCTTTTTACATATTAAAGTCTACACATTTATTTATGAGTTTTAGCATCAAAAACACATTTTTGTTAACATTTAAAAATATAACACTTTACATTTAAAACTTAGTGTTATACACTTTAATAATGCGTTTTTGAATAAAGACTCACATTTAGTTATTTTATTCACACTTAGTCTTCTACAGTTTTATTATTTACATTTCACCCAAATTTTGCAAGAAGACTACACTTTTAACCCTAAAACGTAATTTAACAAGCTAAATAGTACACTTTATAAATGAAACTCCATTTTATCATTTCATAATGATTCATCAACATTAAAATAACTATGTTAATCTCATAAAAAGGTTACATACATTCCAAGTATTTTTCACATCAAGGAAACCTTATATTCACCTTAAAAACATGAGTTTAAAACATTTTATTTCATAAAATATTTGTGAGTAGTGGGCGGAAAATTATCTATTTGTAAAACCATTCAATCCTTCATTTTAAGTTCCCCTTTTTACTCAAAACCTTAAGAGTGTCACTAATAACCCATTAGTTAACCATAACTATTTTTCTACATTTTTTACACCCATTATTTGTGAAATAATATTATGAAATTTAACACTAACTTTAATCTCATAAAACCCAACTTTAATCTTGATTTTTTACATTAAAATATAGAGTAATCATCAACAAATCATGAATGAATATATATACACATTTAAGACCTTAAATATGCAATAAATCATGCTAAACTATTGCCAACTTTAAATTACATTAAAGTTATGAGTTTCCCACCTCAAGATCTTCAATGGAGGAAAGTGGATTTTGTGGAAGATGGGTGACTCCCCCACTTTCAAAGGTGGACTCAAGGGGAGTAAATTTAGCTTTTATTCCATGCTCCAAACTTGACTCCATGGATAGCTTAAGTAAGACCCCTTCCAAGATCACAAAAACCCCTTTTCTAGCTCCCAAAATCTCCTTTAATTGCTCCCACAAGTCGTCCCCCTTGAAATGGAGCTTTAATGGAGTTTGTAAGATACTTTAATGGTGTTTGGGTGGTGATATATGATTGAGAATGAAGAGATAAAAATTTAAGACCCTTCTTGCATCTTGAGAACTCAAATGGGAGAGATGAAATGAACAGAAATCTGATAATGCCTAAGTGACAAATCTTGGAACCCACCTCCCTCTCTTATAACTCACTTATGGGTCTACTTAAAGTCTTGACCAAAATAGAAGACCTTGTATTGCTTATAATGGGAATGATGTGCTAAATCAAGGTCTGAAACAAGCTTTGAAAGGGAGCTCACAAGCCAACCAATCAACATCCAACAAGAAAAACCCATTTGAAAAATGCCCCAAAACACACAAAAATGGTGATTTGCATAACTTTCTCTCTCCTATTTTTTTTTGAAACTTTTAACCTTAGATTCATATTCCTTGAATTTTTGGCTATAAAATCATATTTACAATAGTTGTTTGGCCTCTTGGATTATTCTATACAAGGTGCACAAGAATCGGGACCTCCGCGCAAAACATATTTTTTCGATTTTTCTTCACATGGTAATATTACTTATATTTTTATGATTCTAAATATATGGTCGGAATATTTTTTTGACTTACCAATTGTCCTAAATAATTTGTGCAAAATTGAACTTTCGCAGGGTCGCGCACCGTCAGACAATTTGTACACAGGTTCGCATAACACTCGTTGCTTGTCCGAATGCGTGAAACTTAACCGATGTATTTAAAGTAATTATATAAACTCAAAATAATTCATGTGAACCATTGAACGCAAAAATTTCTTGTTTAATCCATATTGCAATACTTTGGTTTTCGTACCATTTAAATGTCACGTTTTATTAACCTTGTCGTGTCACATCCGTTCCTTGATATTTTTCCCTCAAACATAACTGACATCCTAGCTAATACTATTAGAAATTAAATACGCACTCATACAATACATACATCTTGCAATTTTTCTCGTTTAAACCATTTACGTAATATGCCATCTTACGTATTACTTTACGTGTTACACTTGGATTATTTATTTCTCAAATTTTTATTGAACAAAATACCTCAAATAATGTTAAATACCCTATTTCTAGGGTGGGGTATTACATTCTTCCCTTCTTAGGAAATTTTTTTCTCGAAATTTATTATTATCAAACTCACATATCATTCTTATAATAATTTAATTCTAATCCTAGATGTCTTTAACACTATAGTCTAAACCAAAGATTTCATACCATTAATTTGATATAACTATGGTGGACCCTAAGGTCTTATTGCTAACTCCCAATCATGCCTATCATGTCCATCTAAACAATACCTCAAAATAATTGATAATCACCAAATATCAAGCTAAAACCTATCCCGAACATCGGGATTTACAAACCTATGTTCTTTAAACGATTTGGATCTTGCATAGTCTAGGAAGATACATCCTCAACATCAACAACTATTCACATCAATGATTTCAAGACAACAATTTAGTCCCAATGGTCCATCCGACTGATACCACCTATGAGACTACGCATTAAGCTAGAGTCATCCTTGGTACAACAACCCAAATACACATGAGAGACTCCATTCTCAATTTGCAAATTACATACGGAGTGCAATACTAGTATTTAGTGTTCCATTAAATTCTAGTATTCATATCTCAAATCCATGATATACATCGTAACTAGATATACCGGTTAACTAACGAGTCTGTTAACCTAAATCTATCAAGCACACATGCAAACTATATGCAACAAATCATGAGATCCCACGTATGCACTAACCAATGTAAAATAAGGTGCTCCCCTAGAAGAGCATACTTATGTATGGTCACGATTCAGCCTCAACCCGGCTTATCCCGCATCACTACTAATCTTATGCCACGCTACACCTGAATACATACCCATAACTGAAACAACAACTTCCCAATATCGGGATAAAATAAGACACAAGAATATGCAACGAATTAGGCACTGCCATTCCGGAATAAAATAATCGAATTCGACAGCAAATTATGCCACGCGAAGTACGAGCCATATCGTACACTTAAAGTCTAAAATTTCACTGACCTACACGTGCGCTAAAGTATTAGACACGTCACACGCCCTGGATTGAATCACTAATCATGACTACCCATGTTTTTAAAGATAACGACTTGGGAACCGATTCATCTGGGAAGCTAAATCGCTATGCTTATCTCCTTAAGAATAAGATTATTTATTATCCTTCATATCAAAGCGAAGTTACATTCCTCATTTCTTAATGTTAGTTAATGACGTACATACTCAAGTCTCCACAATATCTACATGCAATTGCTAACTTTCAAACCTCGAGGTCTTTCTCATCTAGTGAAACACAACACTCATAAAATTTCACCCTATGGACCATTGCTACAATCCTTAGCAACGTCCCGTGTGATCCCAAATCATAACTATTGAGCTAGTTACAATGACACCTTGAATTTTCAAGAATTATCCATGCCTAATACCTCATGATTCTCCTCACAAGAGTCATACTAAGCCATACAGGTTGCACACGTAGGTTTTATAATCAAGCCTAACACTCCATTATGCGTTCTATCTCTAAAACCATGATTAACATAACCGTGTCCTAAGTCTCCCAAGTGTAAAACCTAACACGTATCAATCGATCGCCGATATTATCCACGAAGGCCATACCTTAACACAAGCTTATCAACAAGCTATGGCGTTAACTCCTAAATATTGCCACAAAATGATACGAGTAAATCACACTACAAACATCAACAACCTATGCATCCATACAATAAATTTCTCAAACGGTTCATGGAAAGGACACCAATTCAATCATCTCTAACGATCCTTCACATTTTAGAGTATACGTGATCACAATAAAATCCTACCATATATAACAATCGATCATGGCCGTTAATTTTTTTTTTCGAGGGCCAAACACTTACCTAATTACTACGTGTTACACCAATTGTAACTCTATCTTATTAGCATCATAACAAATTCCCAAAGTTCAAAGAGAGACATCCTTGTTATTGTACCATTACTAGGGAGTGTCTATCACTTGTACTAATAACTCATTAGCTAATCCATAACACATATCTCTAAGGAATTATCAGTACGAATTCACATGCCTATCCATAACTATAAACTGAGATCAAACTCATCACGGCGAATAACTTAACCTTTTTGAACACTCAAATATGACAATTAACTTGTCTTACTACATATCCATCACACTCATTTTCTAGATCACAAAATATCACCACTATAAAACTTCAATTGGACACGGGGCATCAACTACTACCTATAAAACTTTGTGCCAATACTTTTGATGCCACAAGAGATCCTATTCCTCAATACCACTTCATTTTTTCTAAAACCATACTTCAACACCACCATTTCTAACACCAAGTTCCAAGGAGTATATAAATTTGTTCTTAAATTACCCGGAATGAATATGATAATCTAAACCCAAATCATAATCAAGTCACTTAGGCATTCTAGCTTCTATATAATTATTTATTCACAAGCCACACTACTTAGTCACCTAATCCTTTAGATGAAACCACAAGCATACCAGCTAAGATGTAACTGAAATAATTAACACTTTCTAATCATCAAACTTCCACATGTTACATCTCACACATGCGTAAGGTGCCACCACCTAATGACTTACACTAAAACCCGATACTTTCTAGGTAACACTACCAGAAAAAATGTAGCGGAATAAGAATGGATAATAACTTATCCAATCACCAACTCAAAGAGAATGGCACAACGTGCTCATGACCTCGACTTTACCATCAAGGTACAAATCGAAATCGTCACCAGGCAAGCGTTACTGGCTCCAACCAACAATGATGCCAAAAGATCCATTACTGACCTCACCACGTCACACCCGAAAGGAACATGAACCTAAAGCTTTGATACCAAGTTATAATGCCCCGATCCGGATTTATGGGTTGATAAAGGATCAATTCGATCCGAACCACGCATTAAGCGTGAAGTGCAATGAAACACCCTAATAATATTTCTATTCCAGTTTTATTAATATTTAATGTTACACTTACTAGCATGCGAGTTCAATTTACAATCGCTACATGATATGAACCAAGGGAAGTTCCTCAAGACCGAGTAAACAGAGATACTAATGCAAATGCAAGTAAATATTTACCTGTATAACATGCTCTAAATACGAAATTTCATGCAACCTTCCATAACAAAAGGAGGGAGTGAGGTGAATGCTCAGTGGGAACTATACAAATGTTGTATAGAAACGAACGGCAGAAAAGAATACTCACACGCTACACTACATTCATGTGAAAGTACGTATGTATCTACATATATACCTTTGAAAATACATATCCCAATGTATTAAATCGTGTTATTCCAAAAATGTCATTTAACCCGTTTATTCTCCGTATCTTTACAAAAAATCATTTTGAAACATTATGCTTAAAAACTAACATTCCTTCCAATTAACGCGCAGGATTAAACAAGTAGCAATTTTTGGGAAAAATCTTTCATTTACTTTTAAATGTTTATTACCCAACGTTTATTAACTGACGTCAGTGCTACTTAACCATATTATAGGACTTCCATTCAATGCGCACACACACACCATGTATAGAAAAAATTTCATTTTCCATTGAAAGACTCATATAACACACTCTTAATTTATTATGATTCAAACCTCATTAGGTAGCTTAAACATCATTTAGTCATCTTATTTAACCATCCCATGTTACCATATGAACATTAAACTTTTAATGCGTTATTCTTGCATTAATAAATCAATGAATCAATACCATTCATTTATGCCTCTTTCATGAGTATTCAATTCATCACTTAGAATTTTCTTTAAGGATTCCGCCGACACACACACCCATGATTTCATATAATTGCACCGCCCGACACCGAGGGCCAAGTAAACTGCAGTTGTTTTGGGGTCTCTCACCACTAGGGACATCATAGCCCTGCTCAATTATTTAAGCCGACATTTTCCAATATCATTATCTTGCCAATGTGTTAGATATTTTTCATATTGTCCACATTATTTTTCCTTTTTCGGGGAGAAGCCAAAGCCTTGGACTTAACCGTCCATTTTCCCATTATTCGTTTAGGAAAAATCATTATATATCATTAAAGTCCTTTTTTTCACATATGTTGACTTTACACCGAAAATTATTTTTGTTTAAGGACTCATTTAATTCTTTCTATATATGTGTCAAAACACTCTTTAACATTTTTGTTTCTTAAAAATGTTACACTTTAAGTAATTTGGTAATTTACCCAATTTACATCGAAATGTTTAACTTCACTTTTGTTTTCAAGTGTTATTTACAAAACACCCTTTTTAAGCTTCAAACTTAAAGTGTAGACATTTTGGTCTCTATGACACTTTTCAACTTATCACTTTGTCGAAAATCATATTTTTTGCACATTACCCCCTTTAATACATAAAACATGCTTTTTACATATTAAAGTCTACACATCTATTTATGAGTTTTAACATCAAAAATCCATTTTAATCAACATTTACACATTTGACACTTTACATTTCAAACTTTGTGTTACACACTTTAAGTATGACTTTTTGTATAAAGGCTCATAATTCGTCATTGTATTCAGACTTAGTCTTCTATACTTTCATTATTTACATTTCCACCCAAAGTTTGCAAGAAGACTACACTTTTTACATATTTACACTTTTAAAGTCAAAACTTAGTTTAACAAACTAAATAGTACACTTTGTAAATGAAAGTCCATTTTCTCATTTCATAATGATTCATCAACACTAAAATCACAATATTAATCTAATAAAAAGGTCATATACATACCAAGTATATTTGACATCAAGGAAACTATTTATTCACCTTAAAAACATGAGTTTAAAACATTTTATTTCTTAAAATGTTTGTGAGTAGTGGGATGAAAAGTATCAATTTTTATACCCATTCAATCCTTCATTTTGAGTGCCCCTTTTTACTCAAAACCTTAAGAGTGTCACTAATAACTCATTAGTGAACCATAACTATTTTTCTATATTTTTTACACCCAATATTTGTGAAATAATATTCTGAAATTTATCACTAACTTTAATTTCGTAAAAACCCAACTTTAATCTTGATTATTTTATATTAAAGCACGGAGTAATCATGAACAAAGAATGAATGAATATTTCTACATATTTAAGACCTTAAATATGCAATAAATCATGTTAAAAACGTTGCCAACTTTAAAATAATATAAAGTTATGAGTTTTTCCACCTCAAGGTCTTAAATGGAAGAAAGTGAATTTTGTGGAAGATGGGTGACTACCCCACATTCAAAGATGGCCTAAAGGGGAGTCACGTTTTCTTATCTTCCATGCTCCAAACTTGACTCCATGGATATCTTAAGCTTGAGCTCTTCCAAGCTCACAAAACCCCATTTTGTAACTCCCAAAATCCCCTTCAAATGCTCCCACAAGCTGTCCACCCTTGAAATGGGGCTTTAATGGAGTTTGTAAGCTACTTTAATGGTGTTTGGGTGGTGATATATGGGTTAGAATTAAGCTACGAATTTCAGACCCTTCTTGCCTCTTGAGAACTCAAATGGGGGAGATGAAATGAAGACAAATCTAATAACCCCTAAGTGAAAAATCTTGGAAACCACCTCCCTCTCTTATAACTCACTTATGGATCTACTTAAAGACTTAACCAAAATGGAAGACCTTGCCTTGTTAGAATAGGAATAAGGTGCAAAACCAAGGTCTGAAACAAGCATTGAAAGGGTCCTCACAAGCCAACCAATTAACATCTAACAAGAAAAAACCCATTTGAAAAATGCCCTAAAACACCCCAAAATGGTGATTTGCGTCACTTTCTTTCTCCCGTTTTTTACTTGATATTCATATTCCTTGTATTTTTTGGCTAAAAATTATATTTATAATAGTCGCTTGGCCTCCCAGATTGTCCTATACAAGGCGCGCAAGAATCGAGACCTCCGCGCAAAACATATTATTTTTCAATTTTTCTTCGCATGGTAATAGTCCTTATATTTTTATGATTCTAAATATATGGTCGTATTATTTTTTTGACTTACCAATTGTCCTAAACAATTCATACAAAACTGGACTTTCGCAGTGTCGCGCACCGTCAGACAATTTGCACCCAGGCTCGCGTAGCGCTCGTTGCTTGTCCGACTCACGTGAAACTTAACCTAAGTACTTAAAGTAATTATATAAGCTCAAAATAATACTCATGTGAATAATTCAACGCAAAATTTTCTTGTTTAATCCATATTGCAATACTTTGCTTTTCGTACCATTTAAATGTCGCGTTGTATTAATCTTGTCCGTGTCACATCCGTTCCTTGATATTTTTCCCTCAAACTTAACGGACATCCTAGCTAATACTATTAGAGATTAAATACGCACTCATGCGACACATGCATCATGGAATTTTTTCTATTTAAACCATTTACATAAGATTCCATCTTACGTATTACTTTACGTGTTACACTTGGATTATTACGTGTTACACCTATTTATTATCTTGAATTAACTAGGTGTCAGAACATATAATATATGATTCAATTAATTAGGTGCGTTTCTAGTATTAAACCTACTTTTTCGTATGAGGCGAGATATTGCAAGTCTGTAAAGTAAAGCACAAGGTATTTATTTTACGTTGCAAAAACCCTTCCCCGGGAAAAACGACGGACCCCTCAAGAAGTCACCTAATCTACTTTCACTATAACAATAAAAACAGCAGGAACGAGTTACAATCAACAAACACGATAACTAAAGAAGATAGATGTAGATATTACCTCGCATGACCAAGACTCCTCCCTGGTTGCTTATTCTGCTTTCTCTTTAAGTCTTTCCTTATTTGATATTGCGTTCTACACTTCGCAGCTTCTCCCTTTTGCTCTTCTAGCTCAAGATTAGCTCAGTGCCTATTGTGTTATTTTCTAGTGAAGTATTTGTGTGTGGTGTTCTATCCTAGATGACAAACCCACACTTAAATGATACACATCGAATGCAATGCAACATATTATATCTCCTATATATCTTCGCAAGTCTTGTGTCAAATCAAGTCAAGTCTTCTTGACTTTCAATATAATTTTGAAATGCTTTCTTTTCTGTTTAAATCTTGAACACTAGACTTGTTCAAATATTTACACAAATAAATGTGTCTATGTGAATACAACGTGAGTGAATATATGCAAGTGGTATGAGATGAAAATAGTTCCTGAAAATCACTTAAACAACCAAGAGATTATATACACAAAAATATGAATTCAAATATATTTACCATATGAGCACAAGTCAAATATAACAGTGGTTTTAAAATGTTTTTAGATTAAAAAAAAATTATTCTAACAATATAATATTCACGTTCTTAACAATTTTATCACACAAATAAATCCACACAATATATTTTCAGATTAGTCGAAATATGTCCAGAGATTCAGCAATCCATGTTTTTTAATATAAAATCTATATGAGCGAGAACTCAATATATAGGTTTAACACTCTAAACCAAAAATCAGATATGAATAATATCAATAACAGGCTTACTTACTTTTTATCTTCAAAATAAAATATTTTAAAATAAAACAAATCTGAAAATCACACAAGAAAATATTTCAGCCATTATATATCTGTGTACGAATACCCAAAATAATAGATCTAGAGTCAGATCAAGATGAGACACACAAATAAGAGAAAAATACTTACAAATGATTTTTCAATACGAAAAATCAAATATGGAGCGTAGATATTCTGAACACTCGTCCAAGCTTGAATCCTCAAAAATATTTTGAGACTCAACAATCGGCTTGCGAAAAATACACTAAAGATTTGTCTCTGAAAATATAGGTGTATAATCTCTCTCTCGAAATTTTTTAGCAGAGTTTCTGCCTGAAAAATAATTTCTCTCGGTTTAAAAAATAAAGACCCAATAGGTGTTATTTATAGAGAAATATGAACGGATCTAATTGGTGAAAAAAATTCACAAGGATTGTGTTAAATCAACACTAGTCGTTGATAAACAATAGATCGCACGGACAAACAAGAAACAAAAAATGGTGTATTATAAACGAGACACGTGTTTGCCACAGCTGGTGCAAAAACTGCGTACTGAATATGCCAACTGCAATACCAGCTGCAGCTTTTTATCAAAATCGTGGGCAAAGGGATGAGGGTCAAAAGATGGTGGATTCTAGCTATGAAGGGTATTACCGAAGTAAGAATTTATAATACGATACCGTTTTAAAGAAACAAAATAAACCATCTTTAGTTTATATGAAAACCGTGGGCGGAAAATAATACGAATAAAGAGATGGGATCCAACTGTATTCCATTTAGGACATTGTTACCATTGTAATAATATGAGGGACACGGTGTTGTTTCATAATTGACCAAAAAGATGGATATTAAAAACATTTATCAGCATTTGAAAATGATAGGTCAAATCGATTTTAAAATAGGGAACACGCAATCATTAATTGTCCACGGCTATAACACTGGGAGTATGACAGCTAAGGGCCATATGTAATAGGCCTGCTAAGGTGACAAACAAGATATCAGGAGACCAGGTGCTAGACTAGCAAATAGATAGCTAACAAATATTAAGAAAACAAAAAAACTATTTTTGGACAAAACGCCAGGTAATATATTAATATATACAAATACATAATATAATATCATGCATGCGCTTAAAGGCCTAAATGAGTAAAGACTAGACCTGCTAACCTCACATAAATATTTACATATGAGCGCATGCCGACATATAAAATATAATACTCATATGTAGAGACACATACATATATCAATTACACACGCATGCAAACACATCAAGACTCAAAAAAATATATTACACGCATACATACTAATAACATATAGTCATCACTTATATTAAAATGAATATTTAATCCTTAAAAATAATTCTGAAAACAAATTTATTTTCAATAAAAATATTTAATCATAAGACTTCAAATTAAATTTCAAATAGTTTTAAAAGATCATTTTTTTTAATCACACACTTAATCTATAGATATGATCAAAATGTTATGCTGTGTCGTGTGGTGTCCTATGTGACTAAAGATAAATCCTATGAGCCATAGTTTTAAGGGTGCGAGAAACAACCTTATGCAGTATTGAAGGATTCAGTCGATAGTTGAGATGAGGTAGATAGAAGTTGGAGCTTGGCGGAGGTAATGACACTCACCCTAATTACACGAATAATTTTGTCAAAAGTCGAAGTCCAACTAGATGAAGTCTTATATAGCTAAAGTACAGAACAGAATCCCTACGAGTGATCTATATAGGAACCTTCACCTCTCTCTCCCAAGTAGACTCTACCTCGCTATGATGTCCCTATTGGAATATAACTAATGGTAAGACCTTCAATCGTAGATTCTTCTCTCTCCGGTCAAGAATACACTATGGTCGCTCCTTATAGCTCATGTAAGGCTGCAACTCGATCCCGTCGAGCTGATATGTTGATAGTCATCTTTGTCCCTCGTGAACTATTTCAACGTTGACACGTGAATCATGTCGTGTACTCACTGAAGATGGTCGGGTAAGACAAATCGATTGGACACCCGTCCCAACCCATATAGTATCATAAAAGGACCTACATAGTGTGGATCCAACATCCCCTTGTATCCAAATTTGACAACTCCCTTCATCAGGAAGACTCATAAAAGTACTTAATATCCCATATGAAACTCTTATGCCGTCTTCATCCGTGATCGGATGAGTGACACCTTCTTTGAGGTGTCCCAAATAATATTTGGTTTGAACATACTATGTTCCTCGAATTCTAACCAACATCTCGGCGAATAGAACAATCGTCCTTGCAATGCTTTGCAGGGTTCTATACTAGTAGTTTACAGATGACTATTGTTATAATCAAACTCAACAAGAGGAAAGTAATGGACTCAACTCTTTTTAAGATCCTAGAAGCAAAGTCGAAGAATATCCTCCAAAATATGGTTCACCTGTTCCATCTGGCCGTCTGACTAAGGGTGAAAGGTCGTACTCAAATTCTGTTGTACCCCCATAGCATCCTGAAAATCCCTCCAAAATCGAGATACAAACGTACTCTCTCAATCGAACATAAAGTCACACAATACCCCATGTAGCCATACAATATCTAATACAAACAACCTGGCATACTTCTCGGTAGTGTAATCTATCCGCACTAAAAGAAAATGAACACCTTCATCAATCTATCGACGATCACCCAAATGGAATCATGACCCGTTTGATACCTCGATTACCCCACTATGATGTCCATGGATATTCTCTCCCACTTCCACTCAGGAATCTCTAAAGTCTGTAATTCCCTTGCTGGTCTTTATTGCTCCACCTTTACTAGTTGATATGTGACACACTTAGACACAAAATATATAATGTCTCTTTTTATCCTGGTCCAGTAATACGATTTACGCATGTCTAAGTACATCTTATCTCCTCCGAGATGCACCGAGAATCGTGATTCGTGTTCCTCTACTAGAAATTATTTCCTTAACTCAGGACCTCTAGCACCACAAATCGTCCCTGGATCTCAATCTGCCATCTGAACTGATCGAGAATGAAGGAATCCCTCCTGATACTTTCTCTCTCACCTTGTTATAATATAAGGAGTCTGAAGTCTAGGCCAGTACCACCCGTGTCACCATAGTTAGCATAACGCTCACTACTGCCCAAAAGGCATTCGATAAATCCATATCTCATGTGGCAATCCACTGTGCTGTCCAAATATCTTATAAATCATCTGCACATTCTTCCAATAAATCTATTAACTCATCTTCTACTATATTCACTTTCCCTCAAATGACACTGAATCGCAAAGTGGTAGTCCTTCACAAACTCGATCCGTATCCTTTGTCTCATATTCATCTTCCTCTGTGTAAACAAGTATTAGAGACTTTTGGGATCAGAACACTATGTGAACCTCTCACCCAAAAGATAATGTCTCCAAATACAGAGGGAAAAGACTACCGCCGCTAACTCCAAATCCCGAGGGGGTTGTTACCCCTTATGAGGCTTAATATTAAGGGAAGTATAACCTATAGGCCTCTTATCATGCACTAACAAACCTCTTAGCCCTTGTAGTGATGCATTCGTATATATCAAATTCTCCATGTTGCCCCGTGGTAACACTTGGATGGGTGTGGTAGTGAGCTTCTCCTTCATCTCCTCAAAAGCTCTCTGGGAGTCTGTGTTCCAAAAAAAAGCTACTCCCTTTCGGGTGAGGGGAGTTAGTGGTCCGATAATCTTTGATAACCCCTAAATAAACCTCTTGTAATACTCGACCAAACCTAAGAAATTTTTAACCTCTGTAAGCATCATGGGTTGTTCCCAATCCATAACATACCTTACTAGGATCCACCGAGATCCCAACCTCATATACAACATGGTTGTAGAACTGTGCCTCTCGATGCCCAAACCCACACTTAGAGAACTTAGCGTACAACCTATGTTTCCACAGTGTTTATAAAACCAATAAAAAATTCTTCGCATGACCCTCCTTCGACCGAGAATACACTAGAATGTCATCATTAAATATGATGATGAATCGATCTAGGAATTGTTGAAAAACCCGATTCATCATATCTATGAATATTATAGGTGAATTGGTCATCCTAAATGGCATGACCTAAAACTCATATAGTCCATAGCGTGTCAAGAAAGATATCTTCGTAATGTACTCCTCCTAAATATTTAACTGATGATACCCCTAGCATAAATCAGTCTTAGAAAATAGTGATGCATCCATCAAATGCTCTAACAGATCATCGATACATGGCAATGGATACTTGTGTTTTTTATCATGACCCTGTTCAACTCTCGATTGTCCACACAATCACAATGATCTGACAATTTTCTTCACAAACAAAATTGGAGATCTCCACAAATATGTACTCCTCCATATGAATCCTTGGCTCAGTAACTGCTTAATCTTCTCCCAACACTCTTGCATCTTTAATGGAGTCATCGAATATGGTTCCCTCGCAATGGGCCTGGTGCGCAACGCTAGTTTTATACAAAAGTCAACCTCCCTAACTGGTGGGAACCCTAGTACCTCATCAAATACATTTATGAAATCCTGTACAGTCAATATCGAATCTAACAATACTGTAACCTCCTCAAAAAAAGTCTCATCTAAGTAGTACAAGTGTTCTAGACCCCCATCGAGCCTAGACATATCAATTAAGAACATATCTTACACGGGAATAGTAAATGTGATGCCCTTCCCACTGCAGTCAATCTGTGCTTGATACTGAGCTAACTAATCCATACCCAATATAACATCATATGCCAGTGTCTCCAAAAGTAGTTAGCGAAAAACACAATCGTCTAATCTCAATTGTGATGTCTCTACAAACCTGATGTAAGGCAACACTCCTACCCACTAGGGTCTCCATATATAAAGTAAACTCAATGATAATCACTCTATATCATTAAATCTTAGTAAACACACTACTAATAAAATAACAAAAACTTCTTGGTGTCCAAATAAGACTTATACGCGTGAGCCCACAAAATAATCGCAACCATCTTGATGATACGAGAAATCGGCCATAAGACCTTCTCGTACCAGCAGGTTAAGAGTGATGTGTGTGTTAAACACGTAAAGCAAGCAAACAGAGAGAAGACAAGATATATAGTGGTTCAGACTCTAAAATAGGCCTACGTCCACTGTGTTGCTCCGTTCTCATTATGTGCGTTGCATTGTACAATATAATCATGCCTATAGAGGCGTATAAGTATGAGACTAAAGGAGAGTACATGACAGTATTGGAGATTCCGGTGAGCCCGTGAGGTGGCTGTGATGCAGATCCTTAGCCTCCAAAGCCTATGTTGGGGTGATGTAGAGAGGATCTGTGTTGTAGTGCCTCAGGTGTGTGTGGAACCGATCCCTATCTTCTAGGTGAGGGTCCTCTATTTATGAGGAAATGTGTTGAGTCAGATGCCCTGAGCACGTGGCGTATGCCGAGTTTGCGGCCGTTGTGGATAAAGGGGGGTGCGACCTGCAAGGCAAGCAGTGTTGCAAACTGGAGGGCCGCGCACCCTAAGGTGGGATGCCGCGGCCTATGATGGAGAGGGTCGCACGCTAAATGAGTTATGGTCGCGCCCTGAGTGAGGTTAGACCGTGCCCTGTATGAGAGAATACATCCGCGGCAGGGTGCTATATTTGTACTATCAATAACCCCCCAAGCTGTAGTGCAAAGGGAGATCAATTGGGACTGTGGCTAAGTAGTCTAGGTGTCGCGGCACTACCAAAGTGACGGTTCGTCTTCCGCGCTCCCTTATATAAATTTTGTCTGACCGTGGACTTCATTACGTTTCCAAAACTTTTGAGAGAACATCGAGAGTGAAACTATGCACTTTCTTTCTTGCACATTCCGGCGACTTTTCGAGGTGGTGTGTGGCGGTTCAAAGTGGTCTGTAGCTGATCTTTGCGACTTTCTTCATTTCCAGGTGATTTTTCAACCACTATTTACAGTTTTCTTCCCTTATGATACTTTGCCTGGTTCATTTGCTAGAAATCTAGGGTTTTATTTGTCCGTTTTTCTTTTTCCACGTATGCTGCATATGAAATACTTAGAACTGTTCTTGATGTTCATGATCGAACACTCCGTATTCTGTGGGTTTGATTCTAAAAGCAATTAGATTTAGGTAATCAACTTGTTTAGGATAGAGTCCGCGGCATGGTAGGATTTCAATAATCTTTTCCGTGAACTGGTACAATTCTGCGTCATACCGTGCCAAATGTCCGCGGTCCCTCGAACTATCATCCGCGGCATCAAATCACCATCCTTAGTAGCCTCGGAATAGCCTTAAAACTTTCATGAACCCAATACATTCATGTTAAATAACTATAGCTGCTGCTAGAGCATAAAGAGTGGACTGAAAATTTAGGAATGGCCGTGGCCAGGAATGCCCTAAAAGAAATTCTATTTTATTACCGCGGCATTCTATGTTCCTCAGATATGGATGTGGCCGCGGCTTGTTGGGACAGTACGATCCCATTAGACATTTTTTTATTCAAAAATACCCTTCTGCGGCTTCTTGAAGTCTTACAAATCATACTGGCTGCGGCGCCTAACTGCGAACTCTGCTTTTCAGGTACTTCTGCAGCCATATGAGCTTTGACCCAGACGAGTTCCTAAGAGGCTTTTGGGCAAATCATTTTGGGACCTCTCCCCCCCGAGATTACTTCTGTGCCCCCTCTAAGATCAGTTGGGCCCTACAAACTAAAAGATTGCCCGAACTGCGTGATAGTCGACTCAGACTCCGCGGACTCTGCATCTGGGAAAGATTCCCAATCTCCGCCGATGGAAGAGGAAGCCAACTCAAGTACACATCCAATGGGTGTAGGAGACAATGCCGCGGATATTAGAAATAACCCAGGAGGAACATCTGGGAGGGCTGAGAGACCCCTTGCCGCGCTTGATATCCGCGGCTCGATGACCCAAGATTGGGTCGAGCAGGTTGCTGAGGCCTTCAAATTTCCAGAAAATTTGACGTGCTTAGCCCCTGCCATGAACCAAAGACCGTGCACAGTTCTATCCGATGATGGAATTTTCTTCCCGCTGCACAACTTCATTTATGGGTTGCGGCTACCAGTCCCAGTTCCTATCCGTCGCCTTTTTCAAGCAATAAATATGGCCCCGGCACAGCTGGACCCTAAAGGCTGGAGAGCCGTTCTCGCTGCAATTATCCTTTGGGATAAATTGTTCAAAAAGGACATCAATCCTGTGGACTTCTTTCACTTCTACCGTCCAAAGGAGAACACAGTGAAATTCGCGGGGTATTATTACCTCTCTAGCTGCGGCAGCGACGAGGCCCTTTACACTGGGAGACCGACCAGTGTGAAGAATTGGAAGGGGAAATATTTCTACATCTCCGGTGAAGGCTGGGAGATGCATCCCGAGGAGAATGAAAGAGAGAGAACATATAAAATGTCGCGGCAATGGGGGTCACCCTCAAAATTAGGTAAAAGATTATAGCCGCGTCCTTTTTATTTCACATGCAACTTCCACTAACCTGAGTCGTCTTTTCTTTCTGCAGCCCTTGACAATCTGCATTTGAATAAGCGATAGGAACAAATGGTTGCTGAGGCCGCGGAAGTTTCTGCTGAACACAAGAAGTTTAGCACACTCGTAACGTCAGCAACCATTTTTGAAGCAAGATTTTTCCCAAATAAATCCATTCCTTAACAAATGGGTGCGGAAGGTAACTAACTGCACCATAATTTTTACTCCGCGGTCATTTATTCTCTTGAACTCGAACTCATGCCATTCCTTTTCAGGCGAAGAAGTTGACAGGGAGTTGCTAGCGGCGCAGCTAGCGGAGATGGATGAGGATGCAGTCGTCCTGAATAATACTGCGCGTAGCAGGAAGAGTAAGAGGTCCAAGGCCAAGGGACCTGCCACGGCCCCCTCCGGAGAACATAATGCAGCCCCAGCCGTGGTTGCTGTCGATAAGGATACTGATCCTGCCACGGATCAGGTGGTCAATAATGAAAACCCTGCGCCGGACCATTTTGATGACGATATAGGGGAAAACTTGGCCGCGGCTGGCTTGATGTCAACTGAAGTGCCCCTTCAATCATCCTCTCCTCCAACGCCAACCGTAGTGGCGGTTAATGCTAACTTGCCACCTCCTCAATTCCGCGGAGAGTCTGGGCCAGATGGTAGACCAAGGCCTCAAGCCTGACCCAAATTCTTCCTGGGACACTACCGCAAAGGCAGCGCGGAGGATGAAGCGAGCCTGGGATGCCGCGGACCTTGAAAGGCTAGTTAGAGAAGATCATGAAGATCTGGAGGACTGTGGCCTCCATATCCTTCTGAGGGTACGTACCAGTTGTCATTTGACTTTGCATCTCATATTTTTCCATATTTTCTAACGCCTTTTCTTTCAGGCCGCGGATGTTATTGTGGTACAGACGAGGAAGTACGAGGCCTTATATAGGTTGAAAGAGGTCGAGAAGAGTGCACATACCGCGGACTTGTAAGCTGTACGGACTTCTGCTTTTGAGGCGGGGAAAAAGTCTTCTGCCGCGGACCTTCAAGCAACCCATGCAGACCTTGAGAAAGCCATCAAGGCGAGGGAAGAAGCAAAGGAGAATTTCAAACAGGCCGCAGAATCCCTGAAATCCTCGTAGGCCCAGACTGCGGAGGCCACCCGTGTTGCGGAAATGTCAAATGCCAAGCTTGCCCTTCTCCAGCAGAAATATGAGGAGCTAGAGGCCAAGTCCACCCGGAAAGATGAAGATCATGTCGCAGTAGTGAAAAAGTTGAAAGAAGATCATGGTGACGCCCTCCAGCTAGCCATAGATCATGCCGTGGAGTCATTCAAAGGCTCCAAGGATTTCCTCCTTATCAATAACAGGGCATACCTCCGCGGCTACCAGGAGTTGCGGAAGAGATTTATCAGGAGGTTCCCTGAGGCCAAGGAGGATGTCCTTGCCTGGAAGTTAAGCGATGCCGAACATCAAGAGTGCATCGTTGAACTTAAGGCCGCGGCAGAAGAGAGGGCAAGGCTCAGGGCCGAGGCAGAAGCCGCGGACGGAGAGACCGAGACTGCCGTGGGTGGAGAAAATGGTGATGATGATGATGATGCAACCTCTTAAACTCCTAATTTATATTGCATCATTAATATAGGGCTGCGTCTCTCCCTTTTGTAATCTTTGAACTTCTTTTGTGGCTGCGGCCTTCATTATGTAATCTATGGCTTATTAATACCAAGGCTGCAACCATATTTTTACCATTACAATTGACTGCTTAATGTATTCCTTGCTATTTTATATTGCATGACTTACATTGCTTGCTATAATGAATGGTTGTACGTTACTGCCTCATCTCTGACAATGCATCCGCATCCGCATCCCGACAGACGTAACATTTTAAGTCCATGATCAGAGATCGATTTTGTAGTTTGATTTTTTTTTTTTTGTCAATGTCTGTGTCCATACAAATGGTGTTAAATCCCTGGCATCGACTGCTGCGTCACGTCAGCTATGTACAAGCCACGGCTCGTTATTATGTCGCGTCATGTAAACATCTTTGCCTGACTGCCGCGGACAGGATTTCAAGGCTGGGACTTGCTGATTCTATGGATCTCCAGCTGCTTTCATTGTACTCGGTTGTCTAAACCGTTTATCTTTTGTTATCCCATAACCAACATGGAATATGTGGAGAAGTCTTTCCTTATACTTGGTACAACTGATTCTCTTCTACCGTCGCATTTGATATTGTAGCTTTCTCATGCTTCAAGATGTTAGTGCCTTACCATTTTCATGAATGAGTGGCTCCTAGGGCTCTGTAACCGTACCGGTGGGATGCGTCACATTTCTGGTTTATCTGAACAATGCGCCTATGTAGACATATGTTGGAGTTTCCAAGTCTTCTTGGGCTGGGTCATGTCACCAAGCCCTAAAATGCGAGACACTATCAAGCCTCTCCAGGCTGGGTTATGATATTAAGCCACCCCCAGCTAATATGCGAGACACTATCAAGCCTTTCCAGGTTGGGTTATGTTATTAAGCCACCCACAGCTAATATGAGAGACACTATCAAGCCTCTCCAGGCTGGGTTATGTTATTAAGCCACCCACAACTAATATGCGAGACACTATCAAGCCTCTCCAGGCTGGGTTATGTTATTAAGCCACCCACAGCTAATATGCGAGACACTATCAAGCCTCTCCAGGTTGGGTTATGTTATTAAGCCACCCACAGCTAATATGCGAGACACTATCAAGCCTCTCCAGGCTGGGTTATGTTATTAAGCCACCCACAACTGCTGATATATAGAGAGTCATCCTTGGCTAGATAGTATAAGCCTCCCGGCCCGATGACGCATCCCAAAGCTGAGCACGGGCATTGTAAGGCCCCGTGACTAATAAAAGATCCTTTAATCTTCAGATGCTTTCGTGAATATTATCATCATATGATAAGATGTAGTTGCACATATATAAAGGTCGTAATCCCTCCATATGCGCATCCCAAAATAATAATAATCTTCCGAGATAATTTGTTATCCTTCCTCTAGAACCTATTTAAGACACAAAGTCTTTTTGTGAGATAGCAGGTTATGAAACCAAGAGAAATATCAGATATGGAAAAATTTTCCAATTCATATGTTTATATATGTCTGCTTCACCTAATGACTATGTTAATAAAACATAAGGTCTTAAGTATTAAGGCTACAATTGAGCTTCATAAAACATAAACAGAAATAGTTGAAATTGGAAAGACTAAGGATGAGGTGCGGCATGCAGCCTCTGTCAGGTCCGACTGGGTCCTTTATGCATTCTTTAGGAATCGCTGCAGCATCCCTTGCCCAATTAGCCTTTCAACTTCATCTTTCAGAGCATAACATTGCCCTGTGTCATGGCCATGGTCCTGATGAAATTTGCACCAAGTAGTTTTGTTCCTCTTGTGGGGTGGAGCTCTCAACTTTTTGGGCCACCTCAAAAGCTTGTCCTCTTTGATGAACTCAAAGATCTCTTCAATCGGGAAAACCAACGGAGTATAGATACCCGACTTCTTTTCTGATTTCTCTGCCCTCCTGTTTTGACTCCTACCGGTTGATTCTGCGGCTTCTTTAACTGCTACGGCAGATAAAGCTTTTTCCTTCGAAACCACGCCTATATTTTGAGAGGCCGCGGCCTCTAAAATTAGCACCCTATGTGTTAGGTAATTGACCTGGGTCTGAAGTGAGGCATGGCTGTCATAGAGGTGATTAAGGTGATTGTACAGTTGCACAATCTCATCCTTGACTTCTGCACTCTGTCTGGATCCCCCTTCCATTTCTGCTCTTGTTAGCCTTTATAAAGTATATAGAATCTTAGACGAAACTAACGGAAGTGAGTGAACACAGGAATATTGGGAAGGGGAACTTGAACTGCTCCATGATATGCTGAGGAGTCCACGGCAAGTATGGCACACAAGTGTACTGCCGCGGCCCTTCAATGTTATTCACCAAGGTCGAGCGAAAGGCAACTTAAGTCCTTCCCACGGTGATTTTGAACTGTCATAATAGATCCGCACCAGTGGGGGTCGCGGCCTGAGATATTGTTGAACTTACAGGCAGCACCCCTGTCTAGGCAGGGGAAAAATCCAAACTGATGTCCAAGACATTTTCTTCCTCAATTACGCGAGGGAAACCTACTAGGGTCCATTGATGAGAGAATTCCCTTGCAGTGCATAATACGGCACAACTTCAATGATAACCCCCATATCATAGGTAGATGGCAAAAAAAATGGGAATAAATATAGCCATTCCCTAATCATCCACCTTTTCGGGACTAAAGCCCACCATGCCTTTTAGCATTATCTAGATGGTGTGATATCACAGGGGTATGTAAAATAGATCCAAAGTCATCAAATGAAGATCCAAAAACAGATCCAGAAATATGAAATACCCGTTGAAGGGGGGAGGATGTAAAGCGAAGCCCAATAACCTGTAACCGACCCGTGAGAAGATGATCCATAGGACCCTCAGGGGTCGAATAAGGTGTTTAAGAACTCATATGTGTAGAGAAACAAGATTGCAATATTATGTTCCCACAGACGGCGCCAAACTGTTGATACGAGAAATCGGCCATAAGACCTTCTCGTACCAGCAAGTCAAGAGTGATGTGTGTGTTAAACACGTAAAGCAAGCAAACAGAGAGAAGATAAGATATAGAGTGGTTCAGCCTCTAAACTAAGCCTACGACCACTGTGTTGCTCCGTTCTCGTTATGTGCGTTGCATTGTACAATATAATCATGCCTATAGAGGCGTACAAGTATGAGAATAAAGGAGAGTACATGACAGTATTGGAGATTCCGGTGAGCCCGTGAGGTGGTTGTGATGCAGATCCTTAGCCTCCAAAGCCTATGTTGGGGTGATGTAGAGAGGATCTGTGTTGTAGTGCCTCAGGTGTGTGTGGAACCGATCCCTCTCTTCTAGGTGAGGGTCCTCTATTTATGAGGAAATGTGTTGAGTTATATGCCCTGAGCACATGGAGTATTCCGAGTTTGTGGCCGTTGTGGATAAAGGGGGTGCGGCCTGCAAAGCAAGAAGTGTTGCAAACTGGAGGGTCGTGCACCCTAAGGTGGGATGCTGCGGCCTATGATGGAGAGTGCCGCACCCTAAATGAGTTCTGTCCGCGCCCTGAGTGAGGTTAGGCCGTGCCCTGTATGAGAGAATACATCCGCGACAGGGTGCTATATTTGTACTATCACATCCCGCTATAGTAACCATAATACCACTGTTTTCCCTAATGAATCTATTATTTAAGTGTCTTAACTCGCCACAAGTGTGATAATTTCTTCTCTAGAACCCTATCGACATGGATGCTCTATTGGCTTCCCTGTTGACCTATCTTTATGGTCATTTATGCTAAAATTGGTCTCGTTGGCCCCATTCTCATTCGCCATGAACCCACTGGCCATAATACTCTTGGCTCTGCTAGCGGAAATAACTCCGATTGTCTGCTCTTAGAACCTCTTAGGTTCTGTTCTCTTGGTGTGGTTCTTTCTACAAGTGAGGTGCCTTCCCTACTCGAGATAATGCTACACCATGACTAGTCCTTTAGGACTTAATTCGTCCCCAACCTCTAAAATCTTAGGAACCTTATCCATTTGGAATTCGTAATGTTTTTTGGTAGTTAAAAAGGATGTTTTCCATCATCAAGGCACAAGTGATGAGAGACGGTCATCCAATAACACCAACCGAATGTTTACACAGATCTTCACTAATATCCAACATCTTCTTAAATAGTTGCGGGTAATGCAAAAGTTTTTTTTTCATTTTTATATCAATGTCTCTCGTTATAGGAAAGGAAATATAGTTGGATTTTCCCTCATGCTGACTGCTAAGCGGTCGCTCTGACGAGGTCTCAAAATTCTACTCCTCATACTATTATGGAAAGTGAGAGGAGATATTTTCCCTCAAACCATGCACTAAACACATACTAAATGCCTCACGTCCAATGGTCTATAACTCTCAAAAAAATCAACCAATGCATAGGATATCTGACAAAGTATATCCAAACAAGGAGCACTCTCGATACACTTTCGTAGATTTGAATCGTTCATCAAGAATAATGGTGCGAAATCCCTTAAGCGATCTTCATTGTAGAGAATACATGTCCTAAATGGTAAATCTCTAAAGTGAAGAATGCAATGCGAAAAACAACGAACGCACTCAAGATCTATAGGACACTAGAACTCGAAATGCTCTCATACCAACTATGATACCCCGTAAAATCAAAACTAGATTGACCAGGTTTAAAATAAATAAAACAAGAGTCTAAAAAATTAAGTATCATTCTAAGTAGGGCTGTGTTTCGGCCGGATCGGATCGAAAAATGACCCTTCGAAAAAAATTCCAATTTTTTCGGAAATAAAATATTTGTTCCAATTTCCTATCCAATTTTTTCGAAAAATCAAAAAAGTTTCCGAATTCGAAAAAATCAGAAAATCGAAATGAATCGGAAATTCAAAAAATATACTAAAAAATAAGAAATTTTGGAAATTCCAAAATTTTAAAAAAATTAATATAGGATTTTCGATTACTCGAAATTATCATTTTAAAGAAATCGAAAAAAGATTTAACCCAACATGTAAATATATAAGGATTTAACCATTTTTTCATTTGTGTAAAGGCTATAGGGGTATTCTCCTTTTATAGAGGACTTTTTTGGACCTCTCTTCATCTCCTAGCCGATGTGGGACACATGAGAATATTTAAAAAATGGAAATAAGAAAATATTTCGAAAAAAATCGGATCGGCATAGTTTCGAAAAAATCGGATCGGAAAAATCGGAAAATAAAAAATTCAAAATTATTTCCAATTTTTTATCCATTTTTTTTTCAAAAAAATCGAAAATCAAAAAATCGGAAACCTTATATACGTTCCAAAATTGGAAAATATCAGATCGGATATCTGAAAAATCGGAATGTTAGGGAAAAAAACATAACCCTAATTCTAAGCATGCGATAAAGTAACTAAGATTCATAAACTAAATAACTAGATACAATCAAAAGAACATGCCCATATAAATCACTGATACAATAATCACCCACAATAATAAAATCCAACACTAGAAGTATAACTTTCTCAACATAAGACAAACTCTCCAAATAGAGTAATAACTACTAAATAGATGACATGATATAAGGAGTGAGCATGCAGGCTTGACACTTACATCCTATAAGAGAAGCAACAAAGAAATGTAAAATAGATTCAACGATAAGGCTGCACCGACTGTGGAAATAGAATTCAACAACAACGTTAATAAGTTTACAAAAAGTAAGACTGTAATCGAGTTTGGACTGTGATATAACTACGCATTTTTCTCACATATTATAATTTATATTAATATATCCCAACCGAAAACAATCTTAAATATCACATGCGTCTAACTCCCAAACCTAAGTGAACCCATGATTTCATATTATTCATTTGCATCGATTATAAGTAAAGGTTCCATAAACATCTAAGTATATACATCTCAAGTATATTAACATATAGTGACAGACAATCCCTACCTCTAATATCACATAAGTATAATATCATCTACTTATATACAAAGGGCCACGCTTGAGGCTGCACATAACAAAGGCCTATACCTATCGTATTCGATGATCTCTCATGCGTACTAGGCGTAATTATAGGTTGTCACACACCTATAACCTAAAATAATCAATAAGTGATAATCACTATTAAATCACACTACAGACCCATACCCCAGACGATATGAAAGGACCCCCTCGTTTATTCCTAGGGGATCCAACGGGTATTTTCAATACGTAGTGTTCGGGGTAAATGACCAAGGTAAAAACTGTCTCTATCCCTAGGGTGACAATGCGATTGATAATGTAAATGCCCTATAACAGATATCCCTTATAGTACATATATTACGAGCACACACATATGGTATGTATCACATAATACACAAGAGTTGTAGTCCTAAGCAGACTCAAGTTATCATTTCCTAATCCATATTTATTTTTTATTTCCTTAATTAATCTCTTATAATTAAGAATTACATCTCTACATTGTCTCCAAGTTCCCGAATCAACCTAAATAATCCCTAACCGAACCTTGGCTAAACCGTGGGGTTGATCGATCGACTGCCAGGGCCAATCGATTAGCCTGCCCTGCACGCAAGTCCTTCTTCTTCCAACAACATTCCTTTATAAGTGTTATAACATCAATTCTAACCTATAAATAAGTTTTTACCCGATTCCACATGAATTAAAGGGGTAATTTCATATTTCATTAAAGAACCCTAGATTTCTATTTTTGATTAATTAGGCTCAGATCTGTTATCAATTTGATAAATTGTCACAGACTTTTGATTTATTTTTAGTGTCATCCTCTTAACAATTATACATTAATTCCATCGCAGATTGATTAGGAATTTTTACCATTACCTGATTATCTCAATAATATTAATAGTAACTTAAATGATCTCATTAACTAAACTATAAAATTTGATTACAAAACTAGTTAATTGATCCTCAATTCAAATTAGGTAAACTTACCTCAATTCAAATTAGGATGAAATTCAAGCTCAATTGCTCTAAATCCCCTTCTTCTCTACATTGCCTCCTATCCCTACCTTTAAGGTTTCTCTCCAAAAGTGTTAGAATGAATTTAGACTAATCACCTTTTTAATATGCTCATTTAGAAATTAGATTTAGGTCCCACATGAGCCTCAAATTAATGAACCCAAATGCATCTTTTAATAGAGCAAATCCTAGCCCAAATTGTATACAAACCCATTATTTTAAGTCATAACCGAACATCCTACATGCCCTGAACGTTGACACAAAAATCTTAGTATTCTAACTTGTACGAGTCCTAAAATCCATTATTTAAAAATTTATTAATTTAGCGCGACATAGCATTCTAGGAAACTACTTCACAGTTGGTGGAGTCCGGAACTGAGGGGATAGTCCAGACAAGGAAACCCTCGATATTAAATCTCTAACTATTCCATAGTCACCCATAATACACATTCACTTATAAATAATTATTAATTTATTATCGTGTATTAATTTCGATTTCCAATTTCGAATGACACTACAAGGAATTATAATGTAATTTCATAATTTAATTTAATGCACTAAATTATGGTGTATTACACTTCACCGACCTGAACAAATCCTATCCCAAAGAGAACTTTCCTTTATAAAAGATTTATTAGTTGGTTGATGCCACATCCATCCATAAACGAATGAGTTTCTTGGATTCTTATTCAGGGTATCATCAAATATCTTTGTTTGAGACAGATCAAGAAAAAACTTCATTCATCACATCCCTTGGATTAATTGTTACACGATCATGCCATTTAGACTAAAGAATGTAGGAGTGACCTACCAAAAATTGGTCACCAAAATGTTCAAAAATCATCTAGGTGACACCATGGAAGTATACATAGCTGATATTCTCGTAAAGAGAAGGTACATGATTTACCATCTGATAGACTTGGCGAAGGTGTTCAAAGTCCTCAGATATTATAGAATGAAGCTAAACGAAACCAAGTGATTTTTTAGAGTCCAGTCCTTAAATTTTTTGGGCTATTTGGTTAGTCAAAGGGGAACTAAAGCAAATACCGATGAGATTAAGGCGATAAATAATATCACACCACCTAAAATAGTTAGGGCGGTCCAAAAGTTGACTGGGATGTTGGCAGCACTCAATCGATGCATCTAAAGATCCTTCGAGAAGTGTCGACCATTCTTTCAGCTCTTAAAAAAAGAAAAAGGTCCAAACCAGAAACAAATAATGTTTAATAACACTTGAATAAATCAAGCTATACTTGAGCTGACCACCTCTTCTAGTGGTCCAAAATTCGGTCAAACCATCCCCCTATATCTCTCGATGTCGAACTATGCAGTCAACTCAACTTTGGTATGCGAGAAGAAGGGGAACCCAACTCCAATCTATTATGTTATCAAGACATTTCTAGATGTCGATGAGTGTAACCTCTGTCTGAAAAAACATAAGTATTCATTTGTAATTGCCTCACGGAAGTTGAGGCATTTTATTAAGTCCCACTCCGTCATTGTTATCACTTCATTTATGCTAAAAGTAGTCCTCAAAAAGGTCGATCGATCTGGAGGGATGTCCAAATGTTTATTGGAACTGGGGAGGTTTGATATCCATTATCAACCTAAAATTTGTATCAAAGTACAATTATTAACGAACTTTATTGTTGAGTATACTGAAGGGTAGGAGCCCAATGAGAAAGACCTTCCCGATCAAGCGACAACAAAAGAACCTAATTAACTCGAAAAGTGGACACTCTATGTTGATGGGGTTCATAATTCAAAAGGGTCTGGAGTGGGGATAGTACTAGTAACTCCACATTATACTATTCTCGAGTAAGGAATTAGACTTAGCTTTGAAGATCCAAAAATGAAAACGAATATGAAGCCCTTAATGGCGTGTTGAAGAAGGAATTATCCCTTTGTTATAGTCACCTTGAAGTATATTACGATTCAAGAATGGTATCTAATATGATATCAGGAGAATATAATGCCAGGGATGGGAACATGTTAGCATATCTCTAGATCGCCAAGGACTTGGTCTCCAAATTGAAGTACATCAAAGTCCAATAATTTCCTCAATGAATAATAGTCATGCAGGCGCTTTAGCCACTTTCGCCTCAACTGTTGACTTCGACCTAAAACATTTAAAGTGGAATATCTAGCTTAGTCGATCATCAAAAGACGTAATGTTTCTGATCAAGCTCTCTCCGTAGAAAAGGATTCCAGTTGGATGGACTCAACCACTTCATACCTGTAAGTGGACACTTTGCCTACTGACAAGAATCATGTTCATCATATTAAAATTAAAGATGCTCATTTTACCTGACCGCTGAGGGGAAGCTCTATCGGTTGTGTTTCACTGGGTCGTACATGTAGTGTGTGGAGCCCAACGACATTGATCAAGTTCTATATGAACTACACGAATGGATATGTGGGAGTATTTCCAATGGGATATTTTTGGCATTTATGTCCATAAAGGAGGGGTATTAATGGCCTTACATGTAAAAGGAAACGTAAAAAATGCAAATTCTTCTCACCCATAATCCATCAGCTAATAACTGATCTCAAGTATTTTACCAACCCGTGACCTTTTGCGCAATGGGGGTTAGACATAGTAGGCCCCTTACCTATACTGGCTAAAAATAGAAAGTATATCCTAGTCGGCATGGACTACTTCATGAAAAATAGATAGAGGCTGAACCTCTGACGAACATAAAGAAAACCGACATGATTAGAATCATTTATAGGAATATTATGACCCAAATTGGCATGCCAAAAACACTCATCACCAACAATGGAATGAAATTTGAAAGAGGACCATTCGAGGTGTTCTAGAGCATCTACAACATCAATAACTACTATAGATTGGTGGCCCACCCCTATAATAATGGGTAGGTTGAGTCCTCTAAGATGACAGTTATCGATGGGATGGAGAAGAGGTTGGGAAAAGACAAAGAAGCTTGGGTGGACGGGATTATCCATGTCCTCTGGGCGTACTGAATAATGCTCAAGAGGTCGATTTAGGAAAACACCTTCACCTTAGTTTACTGAATCGGAGCCATACTTCCATTAGAAGCAGGCTTGTCGACCATGCAGAGCACCATTGCTAACCATAACACTAACGAAGAAATTTTAAGGACCGATATCGACTTGGACGAGGAAAGAATGAAACAAGACCTAATCAAGCTGGAATCCTACCAAAAATAGTTGGTCGAGCAGTAAAACAAAATAGACAATCTGAGAAAATTTTAGGTTGAAAATTATGTGCTGAGGAAAGTCATCGGAAATGAGAAGAGGCCGTGAGATGGAAAGTTGGGCCTTAATTGGGAGGGACCATTCAAACTTATCAGGGATGACCTCCAGGGAACCAACCATATGGAAACAATGGGTGTAGGAAAATACCTATTTCCTGGAATGCGGCCAACCTTATGAAATTTTATTTTTGAGTCGTTTCACAAAGTTTTAATTATTGTCATTCTAAATTCTTGGATATTTAAAAATTCAATTAATGCATTTACTTTTCTCATTGTTCCAAATGTCAGGCCAACACCACAAAACTTTGTCCAATCGGATCATGATTATCATTATAACAAGGTCACTATCATTGCAAGCTTATTAAAACTTTTCAAATTTGTACATTAGACCCTGGTTGCCATCTTTAAGCCTTACTAATATTACACTTAAATCTATTTTAAAGTTACATGTTTTCCTCACCAATGAACACAAGAACATCAAGAATTTCCTAGGCAAGAAAAAGACCTACAGGGGACCCCTAGACACAAGCACTTCAACTTTATTCGGCTAAAATTCTGAACGAGTGGGTGGATTTGTGACCAGGTGCATTTCACCATAGTTTATTCTAGGCCTAAGGAGGTGTGAAGAAACTATCCTAAAAGGTAAGACATAAATTAAAGATATGTCGACATAGAAAATGGGAAAATCCAAAATATGGAATTAACTGATAATCATTCATAAACATTCACTTAATTATAGAATTGTAGACAAATTAGTAGAATTTCGTGGTGAATATGCATTAGGACACAAAATGGTGAAAGTAGCCATCATCTTCGACGAGTCTCCAACTTGGCTGTAGCATCTCGGTGACCATCTTGAAGATTGGGCTGAAACTTATCATCACTATCACGAGACAAAATATAATTATTCACTACTTGAAGAGGAATGGCATATGTGGGTATCTATCACACATCATTCCAAGGGGAGGTAGCCGAACATAGGGACAATCTACCTAGTACCAATAACAAAATTAAGAATCTTGTAAATGTCTAAGGCATTAAGCTAATCGTCCTTGTAAGACACATGTCTAGATTCATTCAAGTGTATGGGGCATCAACCATTCATCATATCCAACGGCCCAGACTACACGAGGTCCTTTCCTAAAGTGATACTTCAACTTCATAATTTAGCGATGTAAACCTTGTCTAGTCACCTCGTTCTTTTTAAAATCTTGCTCCGCCTTGCTGAGTTATTCTCTTAGAAAATTATTCTCATTATGCAGTAAACAAACTATATTATGAATATGCCCATGTTCGGCCTGAAGTGTAGCGACCACACCTTCCTAGTCACCATAAGCACTTGTCATCTTTTAAAGCACTTGTCTAATAGTGAAAAGGGATTCTTGATCTCATACATAAGTATCTAGAGAAAGAATTAAGTTTAGATCCTCACTATATATTGGATATTACCACCAAGGATAGGTTATTATCAAACAACAAAAGTTAAAAAAAGAAAGACATTCAGAATTAGAAAGACAAGCAAGAAGATGCAAATAAGTAAATCAAAAGTAGTTGAATCGAGCATAATTAAGACAAGATAATAAGTCATTTCATTAAAGTGAAAATCGGGTAAGTACTTATAAGTGAACATAAAAAAGAAAAGAAATAAAAGATCCAAGAAAATCCTAGGCTGATCTAAGTAGTTGGAGCCTCCTTCTCTGCTATCAATTATTCTTAATTGGACACAGTATTGTCTTGATCTGTGGCCTCCTTCCCTTATTCAACATCTTTTGTCTCTCACTCGATGACCTCCACTTCACCCCCCCCCCTCTTTGAGGTTAGGGGAGGATCATGATTATGCTTGCCAAATAGTTCAGAATCAGAAGGAATCCTGACATTGGCCAAATCCTATCCTAACCTTTCTTACAGAAAGACTTATTGATGTAATACATCTGTTTCTTGGAAAAAACAAAGGCATCCTCCCAACCTTTGTAATAGGCATTGTCCTTGGCCTCTATCTCAATGGACAACGACTGAGAAGTCTCCACGACATATTTCTTAAACTACTCAACGTTAGACTTTTGAATGGTGAGATCTAAGTTTTTATCGCTCATCGAAGTGTCAAACCCCTTTTCTTTATGTTGGGAAGCATTCAAGGCTTTTTTGCCTCATATAAGGACTTTCCCAATTTGGAGCTTGCCTTCCCCTCGTTGTCCCTCCTTTTTAAGAGTTTGACAAAGTCCACCAGAAATTGCAAGTCAAAATCTGAGGAAAATATTTAGTACATAAAATATCGGAAGGCATGAAGATTCGAACAAAAAATACCAATTTTTACTAGAGAAAATTTCTAGGTGGCATGGGAGACAAGATTATTGGTGTACAAGCTCCCGACCAGTTCTTGGTCAGTAGGAAAATAATCCTCACTTAGTAATGCAGATGCCAGGTTGGCATTTTTATCCACTGACCCTTAAGAAGTACCTTCCCGTTATAGGGGCATACACCTTCTTCTGGGTGGGAAGATTAACTGTAAGAATTGAACTAGTCTTTATCTTCTTCGCAGGATTGTCCTATGACTTATCAGAGGAATCCCCCAAGTTAATAGGGTCAGATGGACCCCAAAACTTCTTCCTTTTGAAAGGCTGAGAACTTGGAGAACTGGGGGAAAATGCCCCCTCTGGAAGATTCAGTATTCTTCTCCCCGGTGCCATCTTTTCTTCAGAGGTAGAAGGATAGAAATTATGGATGGTGGCGATGTCAACAAAATTAAATGAGCCTGAGGTCTTCACAATAAATTATCCTTCCCTGCCACGCAATTCAGAGACCTCTAGCTCCCTATCGATTAGTCGAGCGATGAAAGAAGTGGTGGTTTATGTGTAATTCAACACAAAAGAAGTCGACCTAGGGTATTTGAAAACAACAATCAACCATTGCCCGAGTTATTAGGATTTTTTCAACTGAGCAAAGTTAATGCACCTTTGGTTGGGATCTTTCTTTAGTTTTCTTTTTACACAAAAAAGACCGTAACATCAGATGAATCAAATAAGTTGTGTTCGAACAAGAAAGAACACAAGAGTTAATTCTAAACCAATCTCAAATCGTCTATCAGGGAACATGAGGAATCTATAGGGTTCACCCCCTATAGAATGAATAAGTTGTCCCATTCTTTCGCTACAAAGCAATGTGATAAGTATTTGTTGTTGGAATTTGGTAGGTTTATGACAAGGACTCTCTAGACCTTCCTCGCCTTCAGGTAGTATATACTTTCATTCGACTTAACCCACATATAACAATAACGGATCTTTAAGATTCCTAACCTATTCCTATATAGTTCATTGATCCTATGGAATCCATTTACTATTCTCCCTGCATTCGGGGAATACTAGGATGTGATTACATTGAAAAATTTATAAAACTCTAAGAAGAGTTGGTTTGGGGGAAGTGACACCAACTTTTGAAACAAATTGGAAAAACATTTAGTCACCTCTTTATATTATAATAATCTCTGGGATGAAAACCTGACTCAACTACTACCCAATTCGAAATAGTAAAACGTATATGGAACTCCTCGATCATATTATCATTGTTCGGATAAATGAATTGTCATAACAAGGAAATGAAGACAACGAAAGAATAAAAATGACAGTTGAAGAGATAAATTACAGAGAATAAAAGATGGAGAAAAAATGGAATTACAGTGATAAGGAAGGAAAAAGAATGTCTATGATGTTTTTGAAAAAAAACGAAAGTAAAATGGCACTCCGAATTGATGGACATGAAGTCATTAGTGGATGTTATAACTCCCAAGAACGATCTCATCATTACTAGCACATCCCTAAATGACGATAGACATACGCTATCGCCTCTTGCATGCCCTTAAAATACCATGGAAAATTATGAGCGTACCCTCCAAGTTTAATGGGAAAAATAAAGGTTGTTGCAACTAAAAAAACACGAAGTGTTAGCACTTTCCGACCATAGCTCCTATGGATGGCCAAATATTATCACCGATCATGATTAAAGATTATGTTTAGAAGGAGAACAAAACTATGCACCCTAATCAAATGCAAGCTTTAGGGATAATTGTGGGGGAATTATCTGACTAGGCATGAAGAAATGATACATGTTCACTGTACTTGATTGCGATCACCACTCAAAGTTATATGGACAAATTGAGGCCGATCAACAAATATATCAGAAGTAGATTCATCTGATTAGATCACAATAGTTGTTTAAGGTCACGGAGTTCCATATGGCTCAATATCTTTTTGTTCTCTATAAATGTAACCTTGGGAAAATAGGCATGTAATCTTTGTTATCAAGAATCGATCAATAAAGAGAGAGAAACACCCCATGGACATAGGCACCTTCCCAAACAATGTGCATACTGTGTTCTTATGTTAGTATGATTACTTAACTTGCTCGAATTTAATTGTGTTGATTCCATAATATTTGTATTTTACTTCCTACACTAAGTCACTTAAATATCTAACTTAATGGATTATGGTGGGTAAGCCGATTACTATACTAAGCAACACACAACTAAATTATGTAACATTAAATAAGCAATATGTAAATATATTGAATGAAATATTGAATATTACATAAAATATCTAATTAACAAGCAACTAATAATTAATTAAACAATTGAATAAATGCCATAAAAATACGCAGTATTAGAGTAGTGAAATGAAATCATAATGATCGAAGAGCTAGCAAGTCAAAAGATAGATACATAAATGATAAAACCCATGTTAATTTGAAGGTAATCACGGGGTATAATTGGAAAATGATAGTGTAATATCATGACATCATGTAAAGCATGTGAATATGTGAAATAAGATGCATAACAAGTGAATCTCAATAAAAAAACTAGTAGAAAAAGATATATCTAAGCTCTTTCTTCTCTTTATATTCTATTGTTAGGTATGGAAATTTTCAAAAGTAGTGATTCCGAGGTTGGACCTAGAGCCTCCTTGCCCTATTATGAAATTTCCTCAACCCATATATAATAGCCTCTAAAAGAAGAACTACGAGTTGCACCAGGCTTAAGTGAAGATGCGAATCACGATAAAATCACAAAGTCTATCTAGAAAAGATCACAATGAATAGAGAAATAAGAAATATATAATTCAAACATACAATATCTAAGTAACTAATAAGAGTACAAACCAAATGTATCCAAAACTAACACAACCAAGTGTATAAAAAACCAATCAAATAAAAAACATGATAGGAGTAATACATATGACCCAAAGTATCTCTCATACATCACTAAAATGAAACAAGTACAAAGATACATCATCAAAATAAAGATAAACACAAAATATCTAACCATCCTCTATAGAATAATCCATATGACTCAATGTATCATCATCATCAACAACAACAACATCATCAAAATCATCGTCATCGTCAACTATAACAAGAGCAGACACAGGTACTTAAATAGATCTAGAAGAGCCCACGAAAGATATGTCGTGACACTTTATAACTAAGTCCTTATCAGAATGTGATATGTAGTTATCTTAAGTTGAGTGTACCAATAATCAAACCAATCAGATGCTGCGCTGAAGTGCATATTAAGATAATAAAAAACATCTACATGAGATAAAATTTGGCATCCAAATATTCTCTTGATGATTAATGGGGTCAAGGGGCATGTGCATCTAAATCATAAAGGTAATGATCGTGATATGTACCCTCATCAGTAGGATTAATCATTGGAGAAAGAATCCGATGTGCAGTCTGACGCTTAAAATGTGCGATATGGCACTCATGATAAGACCAAGTATAGTAATATATTGACCAGATCATAAACTAGACAAACTTGGATAATACAAGTAGCCAGTGACCTTCCTAGAAAATGGCAAAGCATCCTAACTCGCATCATATTATCCATATCGCATAACCTCCAAAATAAGAGGTGGGTAATCTATGTAATACTGCGGAGAAATAACATGATAAGATTCCCTATAGAATAAGGAAAATCCTAAGGCCGTCTAAAATGCATAAGGTCATAAATGACAAAAAACTTTAGAATAAAAAATATTTGATGAAGTGACACATGCTAAAATAGATTATCTACCCATATTATCTCTCTCCCAACAAGAAACCTTATGATGAGATAATCATTCCAAAATGTGTAGCAAGAATATCCTTAGTCCATAAAATCTCGAGGCCACTGATAAAAGATGTGAGAATCAAAGGATTATCAAAAGTGGCAATCATTTTCACATGGAAATCATTGTGGACACCTCGATTTACAATCGCCATTTGGGCCATTCTATCTCATCCATTAAAATTTCCCAAATCTCAAGCCCAAAGGTAAGCTACCCTAAAAGGAATCTAAGAGGACCAATCCCCATATAAAAAAACTTGCAAGGACCAAATTATAACAAATAAATTACAAAATAGCCCCAAAACTATTCTTGGGTCCTTTAACTGTTAGGTTAAAGGCCCTAAGGTCCTTTAACCATTTAGTTAAAGGAACTGTCAACCATTCGGTGATCCCCCTCCCAAATAATTACTACAAAATCCAACGAATATCTTATTCTTCATCAACGTGTCAACCAATCCCAAATCAATGATCCAAGGCCTTTAACTGTTCGGTTAAAGGCCTGATCCTGAACCCTATAAAAGGAGGTCCCACCAACCTTAAAAAACATCCTAAACCCAACGTTGATTCGACTTTCTAACTTTCTCAATCCAGGGCGCCCGAGATACTCAAGATCATTCTGAAAAGTCCTAAAGAAGTTCGTACTTCAGAAAAGTCACTTTCCTCTCACAAAAAGCTCATACTTCCACGGGGTCACTTCAGTTCCAAACGAGGTTTGTAGTTGTGAAATGTCTCTTTTGAAAAAAAAATAGAGTCAAACCTCTACACGCATTCTGTGAACGTCAGCACTTTTAAATGAAGCTATGCTCGAATTAACGGAGCTCTATCCACCTTGAACACCTCAAGTAGGGATACTCCCCAGAGAAAAATTAGGTTCACAATAAAAGGGAAAGTAAAATCTGCCCAAGTATCGGGTTAAACACCCCATATATATTATGATTAACTATCCTATTTATTTTTTTTAGCCCGACCCCCGTTTAGAGTAATGGTATAAACTTAACAATGATTACATTTTAGAGCTTATTTTTTTAGCCCAACACCTGTATTAATTGACTTGACATGCTCATATGTTAAATAAATGCTAATCAAATGCCATAACGACTAAATACAACCATGAAAACATATTTTTCAAAACAGTTATGAGAAAAGTGTTAGTGAGACGAGTCAGTCCGAAAATTTTCACAAGTCAAAATCTAAAATCCAACTACTACCACTGCTTATCCAAACAATCAAAGCCCGCCCCTGCGACGGCACCCGAATATGTATTTTCAAATCAATACTTATCAAACATCGACCTTTGATTAGACATGCCTTTAATATATAAATATATCAATCCAATATAAAAATGCTATATTAAGGACTAGTCTCCATAAATACCACAATTTTGTATGTTGTAAACTCAGTATTCCATCTCCTACACCGGTAAATATGTTTCATTTGTTAAAACTGCATTGACTTTGATCCCAAGTCTCCTTGGGTACGTAGGCGCTATGTCAAACTAAACTCATGAAGCCTACGCCTCATAATACGTCTCTCGTCATATTATTTCATTGGGATGCCTCTATCTCTAATACAAACACCCCTATTTATAATCCAACCCTGTTGTTGGAACTACATTGGCTTTGATACCAAGTCTCCTTACATACGTAGGCACTATACCAAACTAAAATCATGATGCCTAAACCTCATACTACATCCCTCGGTGTGTTATTTCTTAGGGATGCATCGATACCCAGTCTAAAATACCCCCACTTGTACCTCTACCACCATAGCCAAGGATGTCTATAACATTATATCCTTAGCATTACACCCCCAAACTAGTCTTATGGATAGACCCATTCAGCTAGTGATTGGCTGGCAATCATAATAAATTATGCCTTTATTGGTGAGTTCAGGTCCACTCCTATTCTGACCCTCCATATATAACCCCTCTCCTTTCCAAGCTAAGTCCAACATTTGCACATACATCATGTTGGAACACATGAACACCCGAACTACGTAGACTTTGATCTCGTGGCTATACGAGTGTGTAGGCATAATGTCGAGTCCTTCTTGCTAGCACAATCCTCAATAATATGTTTCTTGATATATTATCATCACCGATATGCACCCATCTATGATCTCCCATACCTTATCTATCTCTCACACTGAACGAGATATCAAATATCAAAGTCGTGATCTCTCACACATCCCATACAAATGTGCAAAAACGTATATACTACACTCCATCGAACTACATAGGCTTTGATCCCATGTCTTCTCTGTTACGTAGGTCAAATACTGAGGCCTTCTCGTGGGCATAAACCTCGCCAAGATATCTCCCGATATGTTATCACAACAAAGATGCACCCATCTTTCACCTTACCTTTTTTTCTCTCCTCAAACCTCAAACGAGATACCAAACTATCTTAAGCCGAGATTTGTCGCACCTTTATACATATTAACAACTACCCGTTAACCAAGAGGATATTTCTCTCACACTTACATACTAACAACCACCTATTATACAAGCATGGAGTCATGCACAAGAGGCCTTGTTTAGCTACACCAGTTGAAGCGAGGTTCCTACACCTCTCACTGATACCATTTCATACCTAAGAACCTGTCTACATTTAAGTGATTTTAAAATTAAGGTCTCTAAACCAATTATAAAAATAAATAAAAAGTAAACAAATTAATGTAAACAGAGATAATAAGAATATAATTAAAAAAATCATAAAGAACAAGTGGGGTGCCTAATACCTTCCCCACTCATAAATCGATTGCTGAACCCACATAATAAGAATATCTAGACCAACCGCAGACTTAAACAAGCCTTAGAATTATTCTGAAATGTCTAACCCGAATCTTTTAGTTGTTTTTATTTAAAACAAACTAATGGCTCTGAACAAACCAACCAAACACCTTTTCGCACGAAACACACTTAGGCCTAAGCCTTAAACTGGGGGTGTGAAACTCAAGCTGGATATGTTGTAAAACTTATTCTAGGGGCATGTCATCGACCCACGTCAAACCGATCGCTAGACCTCGAGGGTATGCGACGAACCGAGTGACAAGAACTCGGAGCATCCCTCATAAACTCACACAAGAGTTTTCCCTTCGGGTGCAACACCGCTAGGGGCCTTCAATGCCATATTGGCGAATTTATTGTGGATAAATTAAGAGAATCGAACTATCTTTATGCTTCCTTCCTAATATTCATAATATCTCTTCCCTAAATGACTATTATACTTACTATTTAGTAGCATTACTTTTAGAGTCCTTTAAAACTTAAATACGTGCTTAGGTACTCATGTACATCATTGTACATTTCCCCCAAACATATAGGTACATGAGAAGGACCTCGCAATAAAAAAATAAAATTATATAACTATAAACATTACCTATTTGCATCACACACTACATAGAATTGATTTTCTTATTATTTAAACCTTATACCCTCGAGACACAAAAGAAGTTAGCCTAGAGGAAGTTTGTACATTAAAAAAGTTGCTTCACTCGAAAAGAGGCTCATATTTTAGAAAATTCACTTCTCCCAAAAGGAAGTTATTACTTTAGAAAAATCGGTTCCTCGAGTGAAGTTCGTACTTCTAAAAAGTCACTTCCCCTAAAGGCTAGTCACCGATGGATATTATCACTATTTTCACCCACCCGTTTGGTATATAGATAAAATTCTCTTTTCATCTCAAAGTAGAGGTGATAGGGAACATTGAAATTTATTCAATACTGGGGCTTTATCGAATAGGTTTTATAGCTATTTAGTACTAGGATAAAGTGGTTCCACATGTACTTTAAAGGCTGCTTAGTACAAATAATCCGATATATTGTGATTCGTAGTGATTAAAATCAATCCACCGATCATTGAGTCACATATCCCCTTTTTATAAAGAAAAAACTCTCTAGGAACACACCCTATTGAACAAAAAGGAATAGATACTTAAAGGCCATTCACTTTGATGAAAATTTTCAAAAAAATTATCAGATTGCTGGAGGCTGGTCCAAAACCCCTCAAATTCCAGGCTGAATGTCTTCCCATTTATAAATGAAAGATAAACAATATGAATCTACAAGTTATCACCAAAACAGATTTCCATATTTTATTCTGAGAAAATAATAGACCATAGTCTATCACTTCCTTGCCTCTCGCACGAAAAATAAGAGTTGTCCCTATTTTCCTGAATCTAATGGGACTCTGTGCAGTTCTTACCTTTTAAAGATACTACCAAACAAAAAATAAAAAAATAAAATACCGTACACATATGGTTAAATAAAAATAAAATAATTGCATCAGAAACATCATGCATATGTGAGTCGTTCTCCCCTATGTATTGTACTTCTATCAGCAAAAACTTGAATGAAAGTGCCCCTATAGTTTTTGTAGTTGTTATCATTAGCAAAGAGATCAAACTAAGTTCTTAACCTGTAAACCTTAATTCATGCTCTGTGCAGTCGATTAGTTTTCATCAATGCTCTTCCGAGCCACGACTATCAAGTTTTCTCCATAATACGCTCTCTGTCTACCGAAGAAGATCAGGCTCTAGCTGTAATAGACCAAGTTTTGAGAGAGATTAAGAACATAACTTCTTCGCAGAAAACCATGCAATTTGAGATCAGGGCACTAGGCCTTGCACATGTCCACTTGACAGATGCCACTACTATAACCAGAACATGAGAGAATGTACTTTATCCCCTATTCCCAGCACTAATACACCGCCTATGGGGGTTGCTGAAATGGTACTAGTTAATCCCCAAGATCCTCTACATCTGTCCCATCATCGGATTCCTCTGCTAACGTTAGTACCCCTCACTTCTAAGTATCATTTCCCCCATATGGATACTTTGAACCCTACCAAAAATACCCCAACTTTTGACACACCACCTTTTAAGGCCCCCATGAGTCGAATCTATAGCTCCTCCACCAATCGACATAGTTGTTCCCCCACTCTAAATGAGGAGATAACACAAGTCCAATATGAATTGCATCTCCTTTAGCAAGCCATCAATAAGATACAAACTACTGATGAACTTACAAAAGTCAAGAAGACGTCTCTCTATCCCGAAGTCCGATTGTAAAAAATATTCAAGATGCCAATCTTTAAAACCTACAAAGGACTAGGCTTCATAATCGTCCACTTATCCAACTACCACCTTCCTATGCAGGTCTGAAATATAGGCCTAGGAGTCCTAAAGGGTGTGTTTTCCTCCACTCTATCCGAAAGAACCCTTACCTAGTATATGGGACTAAAATGTGGGGGGAATGCCAAGAAATGGGATGATGTATATCATACTTTCCTGAAGAAGTACGAATATAATGAGGAACTTGGCATCACCGGTAAATACTTAGAGACGCTCAAGCAAGAATAGGGAGAGATAATTGGAATTTTCTTCACTCCTCGAAGAGAGAAAGATGGTCAGATGGTGAACCTCCTGTTGGATAATGATCAAATATAGATCATAATCAGGAACCTCTAGAAAGAGGTATAAAATCAACTCGGTCTCAATTAGATCCCCGACTTCAAAGCCCTCAACCACATCGGATGAAAGATCAAGGAAAGTTTAGTTTCTAAGGATACCAAGTCTACTAAGGAACCTTAACGAGATGCAAATTAGTTTTTCACCCATAAGAACTCACCTGGAGCTTTTACATCTCACATCGCCAACCTCATTATTAGTTTAAAATCAGAATCACGACCAGTTGCCAATACCTCCTAAGCTATGGTTTCTACCACTGCGTCTTTCCTTTTAGGTTTCCCTCCCAGAAACTATCAAATTGTGTATCCTCCCAATGAGTTCAGATCCCGATCTGGATAACTCATAGATCTTCAGACTCCCCTTAGTCGAGTACATGCATCCTTAAAAATGGATGGTTGGTTAATACCCCTCTACCCTAGACCCACTGCATTCCTAGATAATAACTGACATGCTGACTCCTATTGTGAATTCCATTAAGGACCCGGTCTCATTACTGATAAGTGTTTATCCATATGGTTTTTCATCGAAGACCTCATTGGTGTCAGTAGTCCTATCTCCCCTAAGCAAAATTTCACCCAAACCCCACCATATCATCCCAACCCCGACACTAAAACCCTGTCACACACTCCCATCTCGACCACCACCACTTCACCCTGATAGTTATCACTCATCATAAATCGAGGATGAAGACACACTCTTTATCCCAAATAACCACCCTTCTGGTTGCACCATCACCCTCCCTTAAAATCATCACCAAAACTAGCACATCATCGACCATATCACATTATTTATCATTAACATACACTTCCTATAAACTAACCACTGCAATCTAGACTTAATCTTTGTCATGGAATTCATTCTTTCAAAAGATCAATGACTCCTCACTCCTTCTCCAGAAGAAATAAAACAGTCATTTGAATGAGAGGATATGTATGACGAAGCCTTCCAAGCCACCCAGAATATCTCCTTCGCAGTACTAATCTAATCCTCCAGATTGGGAGAATCCATCTCAAAAATAGAGCTGTTCCCCCTCACATATTCCAGAAACAATAGTAGTGCCAACTCTCCCATTAATTCAAACACGTTCTTGGCTAACTCAATAGGAAACAATGATAATTATACCTCTACTAGTCAATAGATGAAAGAACCTGTGGTTCGGACACCCCAATATCCTAACCCCAAGTATAGTCGAGTGAGAGAAACTGATAGTTCAAGGCCAACGATCATATTACATTGAAATATTGAGTTCGTCACCAAATACTATATAAAGAGAAAGAAATGCAAAGATTTTATGTCACATAAAGGTCCACTAATTGGGAAGCCAAGATAAAGCCCAACCCTAGTGTAGTCGATTACTTCCCACACCCTAGCCTCCTGAGATAATGGTGGAACCTAGTCCATGAGAACTAAAGGGTTACATTCACCCAGATTCTATTTCAAACTGAGTCGACAGGTAGCATGCAATAACCACTCGAGTACCTCCCCAAGGTCCCGAGACACAAACCTTCCCTCTGGGTACAATCTGCATGATGAGAATAAATACCTAAGGATACATTGATCCTTCTCGATCGACAAACTTGAGCCTACCCCAAGACCTTCGACCACCAATCCGGACCAGGTTTACTTCACCCACCTGCTTGAGAAAGGAATTACTAACTACTTCGACCACCTCTTGATCAATGAGGGTAACACCTCCTTAGGGTACGAAGATAAGTATGTCCTTAACCCCAAAATTTGGGAATTTATGACACAATGGGCCTATTCCCCAGAGAAAGGACTAGGACTTTATGAGTAAGGGCCCACATCCTTTGATGCATGCAATATCTGAGATTATAAGTTTGGGATAGGGTACAGATCCACCGCAGAAGAGATTGATCGACTCCAGCAAAATGATCACCGGACCTACCGTATGAAAAAGTGAGGGTATACCGTAGAAATTTTATAATCAATTCTCTCATATAAGGGGCCATTACTCCAGTTCTTCAACATCAAGGGGGAACTTAGGCACCCCAACGTCGAAATATAACAGATCATATAGCCTAATTGATGGGGAGAATTACCCTTGGAAACTTAGAATGTCATCTGCCCAACCATAGAGATTGAATCTAATCCTCCTAAAGTCAGTCTACTTATATAAGATCTTGTTGATCCCTACATTGAGCTCCACCTACTGATTTTACAAGTAGTATTTGACCTCTTCATGCTTGGAGTGTCACCCTAGACCTATAACTACATCAATGTAGGACGTATCCATGGTTACACTTATCTAGCTGCCTGCCCATATAGTTGGCCTAATCAAACTCCAAGACGACATTACCTGTCGAGGCCATCCTCTATTAGAAGGGCCCTCCCCCCGGAGTACTCTTACACTATTGAGATGGAACTGTTCAACCCTACTCCCCTTGATCACGCAAAAAGAAAATTTACAACTTACCGTATGTAGTTTACAAACTGGTCCATGCTAGATTTATTAAGCAAATGTAAGGGAAAATTTTCAATCATTGCCCCTAGTATCTAGGACTTGTCCATAGAGTCTAGTTTACATCGAGTATGGCATATCCTGTTGCTTTCGTCATGGCGCTTCATGTTCACAAATTCAAGAAGATGGATCCAATTATCAAGGAAATTCAACATGCTCCACAACATTACATAATATTGGTAAATTATTGCTTTGGTTTTTGTGTGTTTTTTAAATAGTATTAGGAGATTTTTACAAACTGATTTTTTACAAAACGAGCAATTTTTTGAATAGTTTTTAAACTTAAAACATTTTTATTTTTTGACAGTTTCATTCAAACAAGATTAACATCTCATTATAACGAATTGGGATCTCATTAGAAGTTGTTTTAAAGAAATAATCAAACGAGGTTCAAATGAGGCCTTATTGTCTTGGATTTTTGCGTCTCATTATAAGTAAAGTCTAAGTCGTTCGAACGACATCAGGATGTCGCTAGAACGAAGTCATAGTCTCATTTGAATGAGGTTGCACTGCCTCAATTTTTGTATCCGCCTATAAATTCCTATTTTCGATAGTTTTTTTTGTTAAGACTTTGCATTTACCAAAAGGGCAGTTGTGTTACTTTGAGTCTTCACTTTTTAAAGGGAAAAACACTTTTTGATTCACACAATCTCTCTTATATACTTTTGTGAATCAACTTTGAAACCCCAAACATTTCTGTATTGAATTTACTCTTGTGAATAAGGTGTCTTCACTACTGACCTTGTAGAGAAGGAGTCTCTACTTCTGATCTTGTGATTCTTGCAGGAATCATTGCTGAAGGATGATTACGGTCTTTATGAATTCTTGAGCGACTTCATTACTGAAGAAGATGAGGATCACCACAGGGATATTCTACGGGATGCATTTCTCTATTGTATTTGTAAGTTGCGATTTGAAAACTATATTGAAATGAAAAGTTTTACCCCTTTGGGGATTTTTCCTGAAATTATGTACATGCTTGATTTGAATCACATAGTTGCATGTTTGAGGGTTACTAAAAATTAAAATTTTGTCAAATAATTTTAAGCCATTAGAGAATTGCGCACTCTCAAATTAGTATCAGAGCAGGTTTCACAAAATTTACATTAAATCCTATTTTGGCAAATTTTTTCTCTGATATCAATTGTTTTGAAAATTGATTTTGAAAAATCGTAAATTTTCTGATGGAGAACTTATATAATAGGATGCCAATTTTTTATGGATCAAATTATGCCTATTAGAAAGCTCGTATAAGATCCACTTTAAAGGCTATTGATGAAAGAGTATGGCTTGTTTGTGAAAGAGGGTGGACTCCTCCCACCGTCACTGTTGATAATGTCATGAATCTCAAACCTGTTTCTGTATGTATTAATGATGAGTTTTAGTGGAGTACCTATAACTCCCGAGCCCTTAGTTCTATTTCTGGAGCCATCACCCCTGACGAGTTTTGTCGCATCATAATGTGAACTACATATAAGGAAGAATGGGATATCCTCCACTTGATACATGAGGGTACTAACACTATCAAGGCATCTAAATTTAAAAAATTGACCACCCTGTATGAGACCATCACTATGTTAGATTCCGAGAGTTTCTATGAATTTTATGCTAGGTTTTCGGACATTTTTAATAATAGCTGTAATTTGAGTGAGAAAATTAAGGAGTTGCGAGTCGTGAAAATGATTTTGAGGTCACTCACTGCCCGATTTATTCCTAAGGTCATCGTGCTTAACTCTTTAGGGGTCTTAGACTCTCTTAGGTTAAAAGAACTCGTAGAAGGTCTTCAAACTTATGAGATCAACATGTTTCCCAAAAACACTTAGCCTAAGGATAGAAGGGTCGATTTAAAGACTCAAATTAAGAAAAAGAAAAAAGAGAATTTTAGGAGTCTGAATCTGAGGGAGAGTTTGATGTTGATGACTTGGCCTTGTTTGCAAAAGTTTTTAAAATTTTTCTTAAATTTTCCAAAAAGAGTTCTTCGACTAAAAGGGTTTTTGAGAAAAATAAAAAGAAAGATGAGGCCAAGGATAGAGGTGAGAAAAAGGAAGAGAAAAGTTATTTTGAGTACGCAAAGGGAAAAAGTCATTTGAGTGTCCCAGTAGGCTAAAGAGAAAGGGCAAATATGTTACTAATAAAGACACTCTTAGCGATAGTGACATTGAGTCGGTTGAATCCAGGGAGAATCACCACATTAAAAAGTGCATTGCTTTCATGGCTAGTTATGTGATTATATCTATTTTATCCCACTACGATGACGACACTTGTAAATGTGAGATCCTCGATGAAGTTTTAAGTCATTAGGGAGATAGTGAGTGTAAGGATGAGATAGAAAGTGATGGTGAAGGGTATCTCTAAAAAGACTTTAGTGATTTATACACTAAGACGTTGAAAACCAAAAAGTTGAATAAAGATTTGATTCTTAGGGTTTTTGATTTGTAGAGAGAGGGGAAAGTTTGGGGGGGGGGGGGGGGGTAAGCGTCGACGAGTAAACTCGAGATGGTAAAGATTTTTTTATATGAGCAGTTGATGGTCTTATGGAGAGAAAAGAATGAATTGACTAACATCGTGGCTAGTCTTATGAAAGATCTTCAATCTTCAGTAGAGACTCATGAGAAACTTAAAGCCCGTGTATCCCAACTCGAGGGAGATATATAACGAGCCCAAGAGGTCAAGGTAACTTTAGAGGACACATCTAAGAAGGGTGGAAAAATTCTCCTTGGTCCCGCTTTGTGTAATATTGGGAGGCTAGGAATAGGTTATAACGGTGCGTCCACTTCCCATGTTGCACCCTATCCAGTGTAATACCTCGTATTTCTGTGTACTTTTATTTAATTAATTTGGAAAAATACGTCTTAATTAAATTATGCGAGTGAAGTTATTTAATGCAATTTGATAATAATTGTAACTATTAGATGTTAATCGAGAGAGAGATACTGATTAATATTGCATTATGATATTTATTAAGTGTGTATACTAAATAAGTGATAATTATGGTTATACGACATAACGAGTGATATGTACGTATTTTATTTTATCTCACCGGGAGTCGCGTATAGACTATTTTGAGGTGAGAAATGAGAAATATATTAAGTGACTCGGATGATAATGTAGAGGTCACGAATGATTCCAGATTGGTCAAAATAGTCGCAATAGGGTACCCGGGGATATAGTTTGAGTCCCGGGCCAATTTTGGACCAAACTGGCACCTATTAAGGGCGTTTCAGTTGAAATACTGTTACTAAAGCCGTTTAATATAAAATTAAACTATTTAAGTAACTCCGAACTATTTTTTGAAGAAGCTTTTTTCTTTAAAACCAAATCTAATTAATCACAAGATCTGTTTAACAAAAATATGTACGAGATCTGTTCAAGATTTGTTAACAGGTTTAATAAATCAGTTTAAAAACTTTAAACTTAGCACAACCAAGAATTAGATGAGAAGATGTAGAAAGATTAAGAACAAGGGATTTTTTACGTGGTAAAACCTCACCCAACTGAGGAAACATCCACGACTCCCTCTACGGAGTAACCAAAAATTCCACTAAAACAAATTATAACAGTTACAAACTATTTAACAAACATGCACACAACTTAGACCTATACAAGTTTAGGAATGTACCCACTGGTGTCCTTATAACTTCTCTGCAGTTTTGATTGTTGATGTTGTTCTCCCAGTTTTCTAACTTCCAATTTGTTTAAGTTCTTTACGTCGACTCTTGTTCTTGAGATCTTATTACCAACATTTTTAGTGTGGTAGGGTGATAGTGTTTGTGGAGGTGCTTTCTAACACATGCACGCACACACACAAACTTATTTTATTCAAAAAGTCCTATGAAATTACATATAAGATCTATATGGTGTGATTTTCTATTTCTCTCTTCTCACAAAACTTAACCTTATTTAACCTTTACAATAATCCCAGAATCGACGGCTATCTTGCTCAGAAGACGTATCAAGATCTTAATCAATCTCAGGTTTTGAAAATATTTTTGAGATCGAAAATCACCAAGTGCGATTCTAAACTAGGTCAAAGGTCTTGTTTCAAAAGAACTAGAAACAAAAAAGGATTTTGTTGATTTCGAAGTTAAAAACATTTACAAAACCAAATCAACAAATATTTTCTCAAGATGAGAAACTAAAAATGTAGATCTATGTGTAATATAACATGTAAAGACTTAGATCTAAGGTTTCTATAAAAGAAGAAACACAGATATAAAAATATGTTTAAGTTGATAACAAGTTCTGGGAACGAAGAGGTTACAGTAACAAAACTAACAAACCAATCACTCAAAATCTCTCAAACACTCAAGGTTGTGTTTGGTATATACTGGATTTGAAAGCAATTAAGGTTTACGAATTAGGGTTAGGGTTTCCTAACTCTGTTTTCTCTCTATCTTCTCTCTTCTCTCTTTCTCTCTCTGGAAAGGATGAAATGTCTAAAGTCTTAGATGGCTGAGAGAAGGGCTCCTTATATAGGGGACTGAGAAGATTCGAGACTTTGGTTCAAAATCAATGGCTTAGATTGATTCAAGGTTCATTGACTTTGACCCAAGGGTTAAAGGTACGCGGTGGTTATAACTCTCCTGATTGGCTCCAATGAGGTTCACATGGATTATGTAAGAGCGCATGCAGATCATTGATTAAAATGATCCAAGGGCTGTTAACATTCGCCGGTTTACTCTCTTTGAGAAAACACAAATTCAACCAATAAGGATGCAATAAATGTTGGGCAAAAAGAGGTTAACGAACGCGCGTCCAAAAATAATTACAAATGCACCCTGAAGTCTCTGCCGCTTTCGAATTCTACCCAAGGGAACTTTCAGTCAATATAACCAACAATCCGTAATTGGAGAATGAACCCAAAACTTTTTAAAACCAAATTTTAATTAATAAAAACCTTATTTTAAAAGTTTATAAAATTCCCAAAAATTATTAAAAAAACAATTTTAGGGATTTAAACACACTCAACATATATACACACAATTATATGGAATATAAAATATATGAATGAAATTCTAATGTGTGTGAGTGTTGGTAAAAGTATCTAGATCAATCAATTAAGAGGAATAAAATAGCAAACCAAATTCTGAGGTTCTTTGGTTTCTAGGATAGACATAATTTTGTCACAATTTCCAAACTAGATGAACACTTATACAATACAGACTCAAGTGAGTCAAAAGTATAAGGTGCTTCAATCTCCCCCTTTGAAAATATGAGACAAAATCTCCTTTGAGTCATCTAGGACTCGTAGGGCAACAAAAATAAGGAAAACCTATTCCTATAAAAACTTTATCTACCTATTTCCTAGAAAGCAAAAGTAGATAACTCAACTGTTTATAATTGAATACCCTATTACAACTGTTGAGAATAACTGTACATAATCCTGCAATGAATCACTAAGATCAAGCTGTTTAGAATATGTAAAAAGATTCATTAGACTCAAATTTCTCCCCCATTTTGTCTCAAATAGACAAAGGAAAAAAAATGTATAAAGACCAAAGAGATTAATCAGCACACACCATACCTATTGATTAACGCAAAGAAATAAATTGATTGTAATCTAAAGGTTTGGTAAACATATCTGCGAGTTGCAAATCAGTAGGAAGATAATTAATTTATAATTCCTTAGTTTCAACCAATTCGCGTATAAAGTGATGTCTTATTTTTATGTGTTTTGTTCGCGAGTGTTGAACATGATTTTTAGAGATATTGATCGCACTTTGATTATCACAATAGAGATGCAATTGGTTTTCTTGAATACCATAATCACTTAGCATTTGTTTAAGCCAAAGTAATTGAGCACAGCAGCTTCCAGCGGCTATGTATTCAGATTCAGCTGTTGAGAGTGTGTGCAGTTTTGTTTCTTACTACTCCATCCTACCAAATTATTACCTATATAATAACATGCTCCTGATGTACTTTTACTATCATCAGTACACCCACCCAGTCAGCATCAGTGTATCCAATTATAGTTCTAGGTGTATCACTGGTGTACCAAAGTCCTAGATTCAGAGTGCCTTTCACATATTTAATAATTCTTTTAACAGTGGATATATATCTCTCTTTAGGGTTATTTTGATAACGAGAACATACACACACAACATACATTATATCAGCACGCGAGGTAGTAAGGTATAGCAAGGTTCCTATCATACTACAATATAGAGTTGGATTTATAAATTTTCCAGTTTCATCTTTAGATAGTTTTACAGTAGTACACATGGGAGTTTTAGCATCTTTAGCACTCTCAAGGCTGAATTTTTTGACTATCTCTAAAGCGTATTTAGATTGCGAGACAAATAATGCTTCTAAATTTTGTTTGACTTGAAGACCTAAGAAAAATTACAACTCCCCCATAAGAGACATTTGAAACTCTTTATGCATAATGTCAGAAAAAGATTTAACTTCTGAGGGAGAAGTCGATCCAAAGATAATATCGTCAATATAAACTTGAGCAATAATGATGTGTTTGTCAAGATGTTTGACAAATAGAGTTTGATCATTTCCACCCCTCTTAAAACCTTTATCTAAGAGAAAAATGGAAAGGCGCTCATACCAGGCTCTAGGCGCTTGTTTTAGGACATACAAAGATTTTTTAAGACGAAAAACATGATTAGGATATTGAGGGTCAATGAACCCTTTTAGTAGTTCTACATAGGTCTCCTCAGTCAATATTCCATTAAATAATGCAGATTTGACATCAATTTGGTAAAGTGTAATATGCAAGTGGCAAGCTATGCCAAAGAGAAGGCGAACAGATTCTAAATGGGCAATAGGAGCAAAAGTTTCGTTAAAATCTATTTCTTCAATTTGAGAATAACCTTGAGCAACTAATCTAGCTTTATTTCTAATGATTATTCCACTTTCATCAGATTTATTTTTAAAAATCCAACGTGTGCCAATAACCTTTTTGTGATTAGGACTAGGTACAAGATACCAAACATCATGAATGACAAATTGAAGAAGTTCTTCCTGCATAGCAGAAATCCAGTGAGAGTCATTCAATGCCTCATTTACATTCTTTGGTTCCACAAGGGAAACAAAACATGGAAAATGAGCACAATTTCTTAATTGAGATGTTATACGTACAGGCTCACTAGGATTACCAACAACGTTATTTATGGGATGGTCTTTAGAAACCCAGTTAGGTACTTCAGGTATCTCAATTGATAATGAGTCATCTATTTCTGGAGAGTCATTTTCTAAAATATTTGTAGTCTCTTCCACAATAGTTGATTCACCAGTTTTACTCTCTACAGTAGTGTCACTTATAATTACATTTATGGATTCCATCATGGTTTTATTGTGAAGATTATAAACACGGTAGGCTCTACTGTTAGGCGAGTATCCTAGAAAAATATCTTTATCTCCCCGGCTCTTAAATTTGGACAAGTGTTCTCTGTCTTTGCATACATAACAAGTACTACCAAAGGTTCTAAGGTACTTAAGATCGGGCATTTTCTTATACCAAAGCTCGTAAGGAGTTTGTTTAGAATTCTTTCTAAGATAGACCCTATTGATAATGTGACACGCAGTACGAATAGATTCTACCCAAAAATATTTAGGCAAATTATTGGCGTGTAACATAACACGTGCCATCTCTTGAAGAGTACGATTCTTTCTCTCGGCGATACCATTTTGTTGAGGAGTCTTAGGAGCACTAAACTCATGTTTGTAATCATTATAGTCACAGTACTCTATTATACCAGTGTCTTTGAATTCTCCACCTCTATCACTACGAATTCTATTTACTTGAGTGTCCTTCTCATTTTCAATCCGAAGAAGTATTTTTAAGAAAGTTTGAAAAGTGTCAGACTTTTGCTTTAAGAAGGCTACACACGTAAATCTAGTGAAGTCATCAACCATAACAAGAATGTAATTGTGTCCACATAGACTAACTATTTCGGAGGGACCCATTAGGTCCATATGGATGAGCTCTAAGGGGTTAGAGGTAAGGATATCTTTGACTTTCTTATGAGGTGCCTTAACATTTTTTCCTTCCTGACCGGAACCACAGACAATATTAGAAATGGATTTGATTTTTGGAACTCCGCTAACTATTTCTTGAGAAGTCAATCTACTAAGATTATCGTAATTTATGTGACCCATCCTGTTATGCCATATCTCATTGTCATCCATTCTGGCAACATTACAAATTTTAGAATTATTCATGACAGTATAACAATTGTCAGGAGTCCTGAATCCTGTAATTATGCATTCACCCTTTTCATTTAAAATTTTGCAATTGTTCTTTCAAAAGGTAAAAGTAAGATCTGAGTCATAAAATTATGAGATACTAAGTATATTGGCCTTAAGACCTTTAACTAGAAGAACATTTTTAAGAACATGAAGTCCTTCTTCTTGGAGAGTTCCTTTACCTATGATCTGAGATGATACTCCATCACCAAAAATAACTTTTCCTCCGTAAAGCTGGTTTTGTTTAAGAGTTTTGTATCATCCCCAGTCATGTGTTTAGAACATCCAGAGTCTAAATACCAACCAGAAGATGTGTGTTCAGCTTTTAAAGCAGTAATAACAATGTTACACTTCATCTGGGGTAATATATCCTCTTTTGTAACCCAAATTGCTCTTGTTTTCATTTTGCGCTTATTTGCTCTCAATTGATAAAATTTGCGAGCATTCAATTTTTGTTGAAAAATATTTTGCGCATGATTTTGAATCTTATAATAGACATGAGCATTTGTTTTAGGAAATTGTTTAGAAATCCTTCTAGGGAATGTTCTTTTAGGTTTTATCTTTCTCTTCCTATAATTACAGTTTTTGTCTGGTTGTCTAGGCAGAACATAATTATTGCAGCTTCTCCTAGAATAGTTAAAGTTTTGATAAATAGGAGGATTACAGACAGGTTTAACTAGTCTTCTAGCATAGCAACCATCAAAACAATGGCCGTATATATCGTAGTAGGAGCAATAAAGATTGCTCAAAGTTGGGGTCTCCTTAGGAAAGTTTCTAAACATAGGCTTTAAGGAATTTTGAGGTTTAATCCTATTCCTAGATATAACAGTTTTGAATGTAGATTCACTCTTCCTAATTAAGGGGCAAACATATTTAGCCTTTGGTGAACTTTCATGTTTAGAGTAACTTAATTCCCCAATATCAAAATTTTGATGTTTTGAGTTAAATTCAGTTTTTAGAGAATGAAAGTCTGCGCAGGTTTCAATAAGTCTTTTACCTCATGACACAAACTTGATAGTTCAAAAGATTTTGTTTATGTCTTCAAATTGGGGCAAAACCCTATTCCAGTTCGATCATCAGAATTGGTTTTTGAGTAAGCAACAAAACCATCAAAGCAGTTTGAGTTATTTTCAAATTTTATAAATTTTTTAAAAACAATTGTTGTATTTTCTTTTGTTGGTTCCAATTCTAACAATATCCCTTTGTATTTTTTTCTCCAAAGTTTCATTTGTTTCAGCCAAATTTTTCAGTTTTTGATCAAACATTTTGATTTCACTTTCATGAGTAAGATATTGGGTAGTATACTCTTCAGCATTAAGTTTGACCATCAGACTTAGATCTTCTAGTTTTTAGTGAGATCTTTCACTATCTTCTCTAGTCTAATGCTTTTCTTGAGAGTTTTCGCATAAAGTGTGTGAATATCAGGGATGTCTTAATTATCCGAGTCACTAAGTGTAGTGTGTGAAATGACCCCTAAGGCTTCAATTCTTGGACTCACACACCCATTGACATCGTCATTATCGCTTTCCCTTTGACTCACACACCCCGTGGTAGAAATAGCAATGTTCTCAGTAATTATAGCGTCTAAACCAGTAACAACATGATTCACAACAACAGAAGTAGAATTACTAGATTCATCCTCACTAACAAGCATAAACATGTCATCATTATAGATAATCTTTGCAAAGAAAGACATACAAGGATAAAAAACATCACATGACTCAGGTTCGTCATTTTCAGAGTCACTTGAATCATCCCATGTCTTGTAAATGTTGGCCCTAGTGTGTTTATTTTGAGTGTTCAAGTTAACTCTATAATCTTTTGCAATGTCCTAGTTTTCCACATCTAAAGCATTCAGTCTTCTTAAGGTCTCTGTTAGGTCTAGTGTGAATTTCCTTATGATGTTTGTCTTGACATTTCTCATGAGGTTTGTGATTAGAGTGAGTTGAATAATTAGGCTTCCTTTGTTTGTTTGCCATGTTATTTCTAAACTTGATAATTTTCTTAAACTGTTTTGACATTAAGGCAATCTGATTGTCCAAACTCTGTATGTCACATTCCTCATCAGAGTCATAATTAGGGATGTTTTTAATCAGCTTAGAAGAAAAACTCAAATTGGAACTAATCTGTTTCCTATGGGACTGGGTAATTGGTTCTTAAATTCTAATTCCATTTCCACAGTTCTTAGTTTACTACTGAGTAATTCAGGAGTGAGATTTATGTTACACATTTCCTCATTAGCATATCTTTTGTTCTCAAATTTATGTGGTAATGATCTCAGAATTTTAGATACAATTTCATGTCTGTCATATGTTATCCCATTAGCATGCAGTTTGGTCACAATATCAGTCAAATTCATATAGAAGTAATCAAATGACTCAGAGTCAGACATAATTAAAGAGTTATACTGTTGAATGAGCGTTTGTGTTTTAGCAGCCTTAACTCTAGTGTCACCTTCATGAGCGGTAACCAAAGTGTACCAAGCTTCCTTAGAAGTGGTACAGGATGAGATTCTTTTAAACTCATGTTCATTTATGGACATAAATATGGCATTCTTTCCTTTATTATTGTTGCGAGAAACTTGATTTTCTTCTTGTGTGAACTCACTTAATACTTTCTTATCCCTCTCATTACTTCCTTCAGTGGTTGGTTTTGTAGGAAAAATGTATCCATTTTCAACAATGTCCCGGACATCATCTCCCAAAGTCCCTTGAATGAAAGTAATCATCCTTACTTTCCAGTAACCAAAATTGGTTCCATCAAAGATAGGAGGTCTGGTCAAGTTACCAAATCCTTCATTTTTCTCGTCCATGTTTGATTTTCAGAAAATAATTTCAGAAACACGGGATCTTTTAAAAGAAGTTTACAAAGCTCTGATACCAATTGAAATACCGTTATTAAAGCCATTTAATGTAAAATTAAACTATTTAAGTAACTCCTAAGTGTTTTTTGAAGAAACTTTTTTCTTTAAAACCAAATCTAATTAATCACAAGATGTGTTTAACAAAAATATGTACGAGATTTGTTCAAGATTTGTTAACAGGTTTAATAAATCAGTTTAAAAACTTTAAACTCCGCACAACAAAGAATTAGATGAGAAGATGGATAAATATTAAGAACAAGGGATTTTTTACATGGTAAAACCTCACCCAACTGAGGAAACATCCATGACTCCCTCTACGGAATAACCAAAAATTCCACTAAAACAAATTATAACAGTTACAAACTATATAACAAACATGCACACAACTTAGACCTATAAAAGTTTAGGAATGTACCCACTGGTGTCCTTATAACTTCACTGCAGTTATGATTGTTGATGTTGTTCTTCCAGTTTGCTAACTTCCAATTTGTTCAAGTTCTTTACGTCGACTCTTGTTCTTGAGATCTTATTACCAACACTTTTAGTGTGGTAGGGTCATAGAGTTTGTGGAGGTGCTTTATAACACATGCATGCACACGCACACACACACACACTTATTTTATACAAACAGTCCTATCAAATTACATATAAGATCTATATGCTGTGATTTTTTATTTCTCTCTTCTCACAAAACTTAACCTTATTTGACCTTTACAATAATCCCAGAATCCACAGCTATCTTGCCCAGAAGACGTATCAAGATCTTAATCAATCTCAGGTTTTGAAAATATTTTTGAGATTGAAAATCACCAAGTGAGATTCTAAACTAGGTCAAAGGTCTTGTTTCAAAAGAACTAGAAACATAAAAGGATTTTGTTGATTTCGAAGTTAAAAACATTTACAAAACCAAATCAACAAATATGTTCTCAAGATGAGAAACTAAAAATGTAGATCTATGTGTAATATAACAGGTAAAGACTTAGATCTAAGGTTTCTATAAAAGAAGAAACACAGATATAAAAATATGTTTAAGTTGATAACAAGATCTGAGAACGAAGAGGTTACGACAACAAAACTAACAAACCAATCACTCAAGGTTGTGTTTGGTATATACTGGATTTGAAAGAGGTTAAGGTTTGAAAATAGTTTTGGACGAATTAGGGTTAGGGTTTCCTAACTCTGGTTCCTCTCTCTCTTCTCTCTTCTCTCTTCTCTCTCTTCTCTCTTCTCTCTTTCTCTCTCTGGAAAGGACGAAATGGAAAATGTCTTAGATGGCTAAGAGAAGGGCAACTTATATAGGGGGCTGAGAAGATTCGAGACTTTGGTTCAAAATCAAGGGCTTAGATTGAGTAAAGCTTTATTGACTTTGATCCAAGGGTTAAAGGTACGCAGTGGTTATAACTCTCCTGATTGGCTCCAATGAGGTTCACATGGATTATGTAAGAGCGCATGCAGATCATTAATTAAAACGATCCAAGGGCTATTAACATTCGATGGTTTACTCTTTTTGAGAAAACACAAATTCAACCAATAAGGATGCAACAAATGTTGGGCAAAAAGAGGTTAACAAACGCGCGTCCAAAAATAATTACAAATGCACCCTGAAGTCTCTGCCGCTTTCAAATTCTACCCAAGGGAACTTTCAGTCAATATAACCAACAATCCATAATTGCAGAATGAGCCCAAAACTTTTTAAAACCAAATTTTAATTAATAAAAACCTTATTTTAAAAGTTTATGAAATTCCCAAAAATTATTAAAAAATAATTTTAGGGATTTAAACCCACTCAACAGATGTACACACAATTATATGCAATATAAAATATATGAATGCAATTCTAATGTGTGTGAGTGTTGGTAAAAGTATCTAGATCAATCAATCAAGAGGAATAAAATAGCAAACAAAATTCTGAGGTTCTTTGGTTTCTAGGATAGACATAATTTTGTCACAATTTCCAAACTAGAAGAACACTATACAATACAGACTCAAGTGAGTCAAAAGTATAAGGTGCTTCATTCGTCATTTTACAAAAAGAGGTTAAGGGACCTACGAAATTTAAAGTCATATATATGATAATTAGAGATTGGGGTTAGGTCTCACAACACAAAAGATTTGAGAGGCTATTAGAGAGAAGAGAAAGAACCAATTTTCAAAGCTTAAAGAGGGATTTTGAAGATAGTGAAGAAATCTTGCACCTCAAGGCAATTGGAAAGGAATGTTGGAGAAGGAAACAATCAATCATCAACCAAGAACCACGAAATCAGATCAATCAATTTCAGGCAAGTGTTTATTGCAAATTGAATTGAAGTTATAATACACATGTGTAGGGATTTCATGAATACATTGATTTTATTTTAAAACCTTGATGAAGAGTGCCAATTGATTTCATGGTTTGGTTAAAATGGCATGTAGTTAGGGTTTATATCTATAGAGGATTGTAAATTAGAAGGGTTTTGATTGTTACTACGGAGTTTAAATCTGGGTTTTGAATTGAATGTAATGGATGAACACAAAACTTGATTAAGAAAGAGTTTGGAGGGTTTGATTCATTCTTGATTGATTTCGGTGAAGTTTTAATGTGTTTCAAACATTAGAAACCATCCTAACTCATTTAGAAATAGTTAGGAATAATCGGATGTGAATTTGGTGAAGAATTATGGAATCTGAGTAAATAAAAAACGGTGAAAAATTGGAGAACACGAAATTGTACCTGGTCGATTGATCGACTCCATCGATCGATCGACCAAATCCTTCGTTCGATCGACCCAGGCAGAAATGGGTTCTTTTGTTGGTTGAGTTTTCATTGATTCCAGCATTAGAGGGGAACCTTAGGAGTGATATTATACCTATGTAGGGACTTGATAAAGACCAGTAGGGTATAGTTAAGGTTCATTAAGGCCATTGGGTGTAGGACTTAGAGCATGGATCGGAAGGAATAACCGAATGAGAAATAAATTGGGAAATTTGGGAATAGAGCTACGAAGAGCGAGTAGACATCAATTCAACATGTATATTAGTAGGTTAAAGATGGTAACCACTGAATTTATATAACAATGAGGTAACTAGGACACTAGAGTTGTGTGAACACTCCTATATATATACGATTATGAGATAAATCATAAAGTCAATAGTATGACGAGTATGCGAGAGATATATACAACGTACTAACATGTATTATAGGGTTGTGTGAATACCTATTCATAGTACGACTTAGGTTGTGTGAGTACCAAATGTATACTATATATATTGGTGATCGAGGTATGATTCCGAGCTAAGAGATATAAATCACTATTAGTGATCGAGGTAGGATTCCGAGCCAATAACCCCTAAAATGTGATACAGAGAGGTGATTATATAGTATATGTTTTTAGTATATATTGTGTGCAAAATATATATACATAAAGTGATCTTAATTCTATATTGGGGTCGATGATTATCCAGACCAATACATGGAAGCTCAATTTGAGGTTGATGATTATCCGTACTAAATCAAAAATAAATGATATTGCGATCGAGGAGTATCCAGACCAATATACATTTGCATAACATTTACTTCGGGGTTGAGGGATATATCCAAACCAATCTAAATGACATGATGATTGGGTTCGATGATTATCCGGACTAATAATACTCAGTATATATTATGTGTGAAATATATACTTCATGATATTCTACTTATGTGCGAAACTAGACTTGTAGATGATATATATATATATATATATAGATATACATCTGATTGGTAAATTAAGTAGAGAGAAACTTAATTTCAAGAGTAAAAATAGATTGGGAATATTTATAGTAAATTAAGTAGTGGAACTTAATTATGCAATTTGAATGATGATAGATATGGAATGCTATAAGAATTAAGTTGTGAACCTTGATTACGATAATGAAATTACATATGTGAATGTTACATAAGAAATGAAGACCATGGGAGAAATGTTAATAATGAGGCATGATGTATGGGTGGTACGAGAGAGTAGACTTGATAAGATCGGTTATATGCTTTAGTTGAGATAGCTTGGGTATGATAGCTAGGTGGGATAAGTATATAACGTTAGGCGTGCACATTAGATGAGAGGTGAGGAAACTCAAGGGAGTGTGCACAAACCTAACATGTGTAATTAATAACCGATTTTAATTGCGATAAATTACGTGTTAAATGTTTTCAAAATGTTTTGAGTACTAACTCTTCCTATAAAAATATTTTCAAAACCTTTTAAGTGTCCAGCCACAGGGATGCCATGCTTAATGGTTTCATTCTAGGGACTCGAAGCTGTAGCACTGTGGATACTGATAGGATTTTGAGTAGAGAATTCTTTCGTTCAGATATAGCATACGATCTCACTCTTATATCTTGTGTTTGGACATGTGGCCTGTCATCGGTATTATAGTTTCAATTTTGGTATCAGTTTTACTTTGCAGTGGACTTGTATTATTACTTAATTGGTTGTTTTAGCCGATGGTTTATTCGACATGACTTCGATTCATTTTCATATCATGATGGTTTGGATTCTCTTATGAATGTTGTTTTAGTTTTTGAACTATTTATTTATCCTATTTAATTGAAAGAAAAAATTTGGCACCAGTTTAATTAAGTATTAGGTGGCTAGTAATTAATTTGGTTTTTTGAGAGTGATGCTAAGAATGAACCATATGAGAAACCTGTTTTAATTTGATAAAGGCCTAATTACCCGATATTTAATTAGGCAGGGTGTCACAGCGAGTTCTCGAGTTTTTGATAGATCCATATGGTTCTCGACCTAACTCACCTAGGATTACATTTCTCCGTAGGAGAGTGCTTCTTAGATGTTTTGAGAGAGGTATTCCATATCCCGTTTATGCTTGTTCTCATTGCAAGCAAAGAGCACACCTTAGAGAATTTTGTTTGAAGTTGGGTAATGTGTCTTATAGGTATCTTCTACGATATGCTCCTACATATGTTGCCACACGCACTCCCACACATGTTACTCTGCACGCTCCCGCACATCTCATGAGAGATTTAGAATTTTTTGGGGGGCAAGTTGAGTATTTGGTTAAAACTTTGCATGATTTGATGGGTGTTTTTCATAGTATGTCATCTCCTTTGGAGAACACCTCCGGACCTAAATATTGAGATTTAGACTTATTTGCTAGCATAGGATATTTTTCATGCTTATATTATTCATGACTATTGCTAGTGTGTACTACCATTGTATTTTTCTTTTTCCATATTGATATATTTTTTGAAAAATCCAAAAAAAGTTTTGTTTTTCTTGAAATGTTTTGGAAAAATACAAAAAGATTTTCGTTTTTTAAATATGTGAAGCCAAAAAGATTTTATTTTTGACAAAAAAATTTGTAAACATAAAAAGATTTTTTCATTATTTTTTTTAAACCTTATATGGATAGACATTCAGGATTGTCAAGTCACAATATCATTCCATTATCCATGTGACTTTTTTTATAGTGTTTTAAGACACATCATTCATCCATGGGCTTTATAATGTGTTGGAGTCATTAAGATGTGAGTAGTGATTACTTTCTACATGTTTAACTTGTTGTCTCCTTTAATGCACACATGCATGGATTTATTTGAGCATTGCACTTGTCTGTCATATGTTGGTCGAGGAGTTTTCATCTCAATCCTATCTTTAGAACAAACCAAATGTGATAAAATGAGATAATAAATGAACTGATTGTAAGAACCATTGCCCGGATTGGAAAAATTAAAAATTATATATCTGCTAAATGTGTTATTTTAAAGCAATGGAATCGGGCTGCAAAAGACAAAAGATCTTTGCGTGAATAGCCACCATTTGCAAAAAGAAAAGAGCCTAAAAGATTAAAGGCACATAAAAGAAAAAATATAAAGTGTTAGGCCAAATTCAAAGAACATTGATTCTTCGGCTACATATGAGCATTGATTTCTTCAACACAAAAGAGTTGGGACAAATATTCTATATGTGAGTTTTGAGGGAGTTTAGTGGAAGGTCAATGGGTTTTCACATCCTGAAAAGGTCCCGTAAAAGCATTACATAGTTTTGGGCGTTATTGGTGTGAAAATCATTTTAGACTTTGATTTTTTGATTAGATTGAGTCGATATTATATGAATTCAATATTTTTACACCCATGGACGACTTTGAGTTCATTCGTTAGGAGTATCAAAAATTCATCGTGCACCTATGTTATCATTTTTTGAGTTGATTTTCCTATCGAATTTGTTCACACCCATTCATTACGCATTCATGATTTGGTTATCTTAGTATTAGTTCATGGTGTGTTGTTTTTGTAAAGAACATATTGCTTAAAAACTTTTGAAAAATAAAAAATAGTTGGTTTTCCTTAGTTTTTCATTACTTTATTCTTCATGCATTATATTTGTGATGATATTCTATGATTTTTGTGACACACTCTGATTGATTATTTTTATTTCTTTTCCTTGTTTATTTCGAATAAGTAAAAAGGGGCAGAATGAATTATGGGGGAGTGAGAGTTTAATTATGGGGGATAATTGATTTGATTTATTATTTTTATTTTATTTCAAACTCGATGCGTCACAAGGTATATTTATTTATCTACCATGTGTAGGTACATTGATGAGCATATGCAAAGTACACATAAAACAAAGCTCACAAAAAGAAGATAAAGAGAAAGTAAGAGAATTGAAGATTTGGATAGTTGAAGATTTTGAAGACTTGTACATGTTTAGTTTCTTTCTAATTTTGGGTTTTTGTGAGGGTATTAGATTTGTAAAGGATTTGTTGGATAATTTGAGTTTTTTATTTTATATTGAAAAATCCACAGGGATAGATTTGTAAGGGCAAATTTTTTATCCCTAGTATCCAGGACTTTTCCATAGAGTCTAGTTTACATCGAGTATGGCATATCTTGTTACTTCCATCATGGCGCATCATGCTCACATGTTCAAGAAGATGGATCCGATTATCAAGAAACTTTAACATGCTCCACGATATCACGTAATATTGGTATAGTTGATGTTTAAGTTTTCATTGATTTTTTACATAATATTGGGAGATTTTTATAAATAGACTTTTTACAGAACGATGTAGTTTTTGAACTTAAAATATTTTCACTTTTCAACAGTTTTGTTCAAACGAGATTAGCATCTCTTTAGAACGACTTGGGATCTCGTTATAAGGTCGTTTGAAGCATGGATAAAATGAGGTTCACACGAGGGCTTACTCTTATAGATGTTTGCATATCATTACAAGCGAAGTCTAAGTCGTTAGAATGAAGTCATAATCTTGTTCGAATGAGGTTGTGGCGCCTTAATTTTTGTGTCCGTTTATAAATACCTTTTTTAATTCTTTTTTGTTAAGACTTTTCATCTATGAAAATTACAAAATTGTTGTTTCAAGTCTTCATTTTTTAAAGGACGAAACACTTTTTGGTTCACACAATCTATCCTATATACTTTTGTGAATCAACTTTGAAACCTAAGACACTTTTGTATTTAAGTTACTCTTGTGAAGAAGGATTCTCCACTATTGAACTTGTAGTGAAGGAGTCTCTACTGCTGCTCTTGTGATTCGTGGGAGAATCATTGCTGAAGGAAGACTACGATCTTTGTGAGTGGGAAATTCACGACAGAAGAAGACGAGAGTCACATGAGAGAGATTCGTTGGGCTGTATTTCTCTATTGTATTTGTAATTTATGATTTGTAAACTATAGTAAAATAAAAGGTTTTGCTCATTTGGGGATTTTTCCTGAAATGGTGATTTCTTTACATGCTTGATTTGAATCACATAGTTTCGTGTTTTAGGGTTAATAAAAATTAAAATTAGTTTGTGGATTGACATATAATTAAATAAGTTTAAGCCATTAGAGAATTGCGCTATCTCAGTAAGTCACCCTAGGGTCCAGAATATGCAGAATACCGGTAATGAAACAGAGACATCTTTTACATGTCACTAGCATCATAAATAGACGAGCCAAGAAAATCCTAAAGCCTCCTTCGACAAAGGAGAGCCAGAGGATACAACCTTCCATAATGATATTTGGTCAATATCATCCATGTCTGTAGAATCATCACCTAAAATGCCTGTCTCGATAGACGAATAAGTCCTAGATACGGTAATAAAAATCCCCAACCAAACCTCTAACATAGACGTGTGATGTATCTATGACTCTATGTCACGAGGTCCCTTTAAAACTCATAATAAGGCTTCTAAAATCTTGAAACTATCACATGTTTGAAACTGGACCGAAGTGATGTCCTAAAGCCAATACCACCTGCCAATATCCCTAAATCCTTTATTGACCTTCTACGCTATCTAGAAAAAGTTAAACACAAATATTAGGAAGAACCCATACTCTCTGTAGACAAAGAAGTAATCTTCCTCACCAGGACAGGTCAAGACTCCACTTATCCTAACCCTCTTAGTAAGGAGAATGTCCCCCTAAAAATTTTATCACCCCGACTCCCTCGAAAAACAACAATATCCAAGAACAATTTTATCAGACATCAGTTAACATAACCATTTAGGAGATATTACTAACATCCTGAGAACAGAGAGCCGCCATTATCCATCTATTGACCCAAGCTTTTGTGCCTACATAGATAACTCTGGATGATATGTAATCTACCATCGTTTCCATCACCAACCCAGTAACACATCAGCTTCTCTGATGAGGAGCTCCCCATGCAAGGCCATAATCATCGATTCACACTGCACATCACCACAGATACCTACAGAAAGATTGTGCCATTTGTACTGATAGACAAAGGGTCCACTATCAATGTATTCCTCCTGCATACCGTTACCAATATAGGATACATCGCCTAAGAATTTATACCATCCTCTACGACCACTAGGGCCTGTAAAAACACTCGCCAAGAAGTCCTAGGGGCTATCATACTCACCCTCATAATAGGGACTATCAAGTGTGATGTAGAGTTTCATGTACTCAACATCCTATCCAACTTCAAACTCTTACTTGGGAGAGTCTGGATACATCCATGGGTGCATTAACCTCATCACTACATATGAAAGTCAGGTTCCCATTCTATATGAAGGTCATCAAAGTCTAGGGGATGATGGATGGGCCATAATTGCCAACACTAGTACCGCTCCTTTCATAAATATCCAACATGTTAGTAGTGACATCTGCTTCAGCAGATTTTGATTTGTCCCACTTGCTCATATAATAGAGGAGGAGTCAATCATTAACAATGTGGCCTTCTGAATCATTCATAAAATTGGGTATATTATAGGATTTAGCCTTAGAAGGATTCACTAGGGAACCTTCGAAGCCATAATTATCACATAACATAAGGGAAAGTTCAATCTCAAGTATACCTCTAATAGTAAAACTCTATCCCTCAATCCCAAAGACCATTTTAAGGGTGGAATGGTCATTTTCATCTTTGAGGAGAAGACTTTTCATACTAGAGACTCCCCAATCCATGGTGGGATGAAGTAAATAAATCCTTTCAAATAAGTATGGAGATCCTCTACGAGGAAGGACAATACGTATATTATGGGAAGATTCAAAAGGTTATCCTGAACGAGCTCAATATATCATTGGTCGCTGAAGAATACAAAAATTTCCCCGAGCTAGAACCTGAATGGGGATTACTAGTGCTATTTTTTATGAAGTTTTCCTCGTATTCATGTTATGATCCTCAGATCTAACCCCTATAGAATGTTTTCGTGACTGGTACACCACTTTGCTCAGTTGTAATTTCATAATAGAGAAGGGGCGATTAGTAAGCATCCCTAAACTCAATCTCTACCTCCATATGCCAAATTTGGCAAGTCCACCATTCCGGACATTGCCTTTAGTAGAGCCTCGAGATACAATCTAATATCCCCCATAGGACTATCAATGGAACGAATAAATCCACTAGCTCTTGCTATAAGCCCTCTCCATGGACCTCCCCTATAATGGCCCCGTGTTAGGCCCAACAAAGGGTGACACTGTAAAACTCTGAGGGGGAAATCATCTAACTTATTAAAAAGCGCATGGTCCAAGCTTATAGTTTGTGCCAAGGTACCAGAACCCCTTAAAACCATTCCAAAGGTCCTCCAACAAAATTCGACACACTTCATCACCTAGATTATGGGAGCCTGCGGTACCCAACAACTGAATTTCTATCAAATGTATCCCAACGCCTGTCATCCGAAGGCCCTTTAAGTCTTTCTTGTTATCAAAAGATTCCCCACTTATCCCCTCTCCTAATATATCCCTCTATAAAGCTGAATTTGTTGCTATTATTGTTTTCTTTCGTACTTTTGATGGCATAATAAATAGTAATTTCCAGTATTTTCATGCATGTGTTACATGTGATGATTATGAGTCCAGTGATGGATTCGAACTCACACCTAATGATGATAAATTTATGGACTTAAAATACTTAAAATTCGTACAAAAACTTAACTAAAGTTAAATTATATGTATGTATCCCAATGAGGATGGCACACTAATCATAAACTTGGTCACTCCCCCAAAACCTAAATAGTTATAAATAAGGTGCTCTGTACCCGAGAATGAACAAAAGGATCTTATAGATCTCATTTTCATCTTCGTACATGTATTACTTTGGTTTTACACTAACATGCCCGATATTGACCCGACTTTCGCTATACGTAAAATACTCACTCTCCTAATACAAACCCCATAAAGCAAAGACACGGTAAGTTGATACATAAAAGGTCCTTCAAAGTAAAAGAGGAAGTAGAGAATCAAATCAGTGTCGGCTCCATTCGGGTAATTAAATATTCCACTTAGCTCGCTAACATTATACCAGTACCTAAAGGTAATGTCAAAGTTCGAATGCATGTAGAATACATGGATCTTAATTGGGCCTGCCCTAAAGATGATTTACCTTTAATACATATTAACTTATTGGTAGATAATGCAACTAGTAACGCGCTCAAGTCATTCGTAAATGGATTCGTAGGCTACAACTAGATAAAAATCCACCCTAATCACCAAGAGAAAACTGGGTTCATTGCCACCCAAGGGGAGATAATGTTATACAAGTATGCAAGACGGTCTCAAGAATGTCGATGCAACTTACCCAAGAGCGTCCACAACAATTCTACATGACCTTATACATAAGAAAGTGGAGGTTTATGTAGGCAAGACGATCATCAAACCCAAAGATCGAGAAGGACACATTATGGTACTCTAAAAATTCTTCCAAAGGTTAAGCCTCTTTAAAATGAGGCTAAATGCTAAGAAATGTGTCTCCAAGTAAATAAATGGAAAGTTCTCGGATTAATTGTCAATAAGGACGGAATGGAGGTAGAACCCGCTAAGGTAAAATCCATACGGGAAATGCCACCAAGCAAAATAAAGAAAGAGGTAAAAGGTTCCTTGGACAAATATAGTTTGGAAGCTAGTTCATCAAACAACTTAACACTATCTTGAACCGATATCCCAAATTCTCAAAAAGGACTCACCTAAATAATAGAACTCTTAGTACCAAGAAGTATTTTAGAAGATACAAGAGTTCCTCACTCACCAACTGGCGTTAGTACCTCCTTAAATAGGATAACCTATCCTGCTCTACATGACCCTAACCGTCACTGATGTCGAAGCCATATCGAACCAATACATAGAGAGTTACCAAAAGGAATGTGCCATTTACCATGTCAGCAAAAAACTAGTCTCCTGTGAGATCAAATACACTACCTTGGAAAAGGCTTCTGTATCTCTCGTATGGATTACTCGCAAGCTCTGCCACTACATGATGTCCATTAGCATAAGACTCATTTAAGGATGGATCCCATAAAATACCTCTTTGAGAAACCCCCTTTCTCTAGCCAAATTTCCAAATGGCTATTAATGCCATTAGAGTTTGAGGATACATATGTCACACAGAAAGACACTAACGGACGGGCCATCTCTGACCTTCTCGCAGGAAAACTCCTGATAGATAAAGAAGACAAAAAATGAGATATAATTCCCTACAAGGATCTCTTTCCTCTAAACTATAGATAAACTTGGTAACTTTACTTTGATGGGGCCTTCAATAAAAGGGGATTCATCATCGACATTATCCTCATCTCTATCGACTCACGGTGGCTCCCCATGACTATTAAACTCACTACAATTGCACCGATAACATGGGCCTAATATGAGGCTTGCATTAGGGTCTCAAAATTTCCTTGGAAATGGTAATAACCGACCTAAAAGCCTACAGAAATTTTATCTTAGTCGTAAGTTAAATATTAGGAAAATGAAAATTCTTGAACGTTAATCTTCAGTCATACCATGCCTACCTAAAACCGGTATCTTTACGATTCGAACATATCGAATTAGACTTCCTTACGAGGGCCAATTTTTTTTTCGTTGACGCACTTTCCACCCTATCCTCCATAATAGACATGCTATAAGGAAATAGATAAATCATGTTTACCGTGACTCGTTGAAGCACCCCTTTTTACTACTTTTAGGTTGATGCCATCGAGAAAACGACAATAGGACCCATAATATGGTACTACACCATATTTAACTTGCTCCACAACTACCCAACCAATATTTATTCAAGTGGCCTATTCACCCAAAGATGATTTGAAGACAATTCATCATCTATGGAGGCCTACTCTATAAAAGATAGTTTGATGGAGTACACTACGGTGCATCATCGAAGACAGGACCTTTAAAATCATAGACAAAATCCCTATAGGAGAATGTGTTCCACATATGAGTGGGCACTACCTCTCTAAGAAATCCTCAAGAGGTCGTACTACCGGACCAACATGCAAAAGTATTGCACATATTATGTCAAAAGGTTCCTCAAATGTTAATTATAGGTCCCACGATGGCATCTAATTCCCCGAGAACTCTACTACATGACCTTACCTTGGCCTTTCTTCACCTGAGGGATAGACATAATAGGGAAGGTAATTACCAAGGCCTCAACTGGGTATGAATTTTGTCTTAGTTTCCACTAACTATATCACTAAGTAGGTCGAAGACAAATTTTACGCAGTGTTAAATGCTAAGAAAGTGGCCAAATGTATACGTTAAAATATAATCTGCCTCTTTATCATACCCCACCAACTTGTATTAGACAAGGGGTCTTATTTAGAGAAAGAAGTGTCAAATCTACAAATAGAATACGAGATTAATCATCCCAAGTTATCTTTATATATACCACAAACCAATGGAACAATCGAAGCCACTAAAAAGAACATCAAAAAAATCATCAGTAAGATGACTGAACTTACAGTGACTAGTCAGACAAACTCCCATTTGGACTTTGGGGTTGGGCTACCGCACTACAGAGCGAAACTCAATAGGGGCCACCCCTACTCTTTAGTTTATGTCTTGGAGGTAGTCCTACCCATAAAACTGGAGATACCATCCTTATGGGTTGTGATCGTAAGCTAAGTGGTATAAATCTACTCGATGAGAGGAGACTAAAGGAAGCTTATCAAAATCAAGCTACTAGCAACGTATCGAAGTGAAATATATAAGAGGGCATCCTAGTCCTAAAAGAAAACCTCAAACCTTCCCAGACTGAAAGTTTGGTCGTATACGAAATGGTCTAATCAAAAGCCAATTTTTAATTTTTCAATTAAATATTAAATTTAAATAGATTAACACAAAGTAAAATGTTGCAATGATTTTAAGAAAGTTGTGATTAAACAAATTAACCAATTTTATAATAACCTTAACATGTATCTAGGTGAGTGCATGATAAAATAATTAAATCAACCACAATTCCCTACATAAGAGGAAAACCCACAACGAAAAAATCTCAAACAACCCAACCACGCAAATTTACTATGTTTGAAATTACAAAGGGCATAATAGTAGACTTACAACACATAGTCGATGACCTCTCAATACTTAATGCTCTTCCTATATTCGGCCTCTGCACAGTGACACGCAAGAGTCTACTCGCACACTTCCATAGCGTGTGAGCCAATGAATGCCTCGATATCCACCGACTAACTTCAATAACTGTCTACAGATCAAACAACCGAGTCCACCACTTCTTCACCGCAACACCACAAACAAAGAGTCCACCGTGTGTAAACAACAAATAGGGACTCCAGTGTATGAAACAATTATAATCATATCTAGAGAATAAATTAAAGGTTCCTAGCTGTGGCAGCTGCGAGTAGTTATTGTTCCCAGCTTATATGGATCTAGAAAATGCTTAGTGAGTATGGTATCATTGAATTGACTATGTATTATGATAACCAGAATACGATAAATATATCTAAAAATCCAATACAACACTCATGATGTAAGTACATTAAGATTTGGCATCATTTTATTCATTAGATTGTGGAATCCAAAGAACTTGATATTGAGTATTTACACGCTGAAAGGCAATTAGTAGATCTATTCACAAAACATTTGGACAATATTATGTTTGAATCCCTTTAAAAAATCCATAGGGGTGATAGTTCTCGTTTAATAAATTATGCATAATTGTTATAACCTCGTATTTTCACACTAATAACTGGTTTATAAAGGTTTAGGAACGAACGTTTCACAAAAGACTAAAGACGTCTCCTTAATCCATTTAGTGTAGGAAACCCTTGATTCTACCCTTGTTTATGACTTAATTTGTGTAGAATAAATTCTTTATAATTGGGGGAGAATTACTTGAGTAACCAACTTTATCTTTACATTTCTTGACTCAACTAGTATGCCCATTGAGTGTTCTTATATTAGGCATTTCATATCAGATTGTACATCTTTTCATAATTTAGGGTAATGGTCTGTATAATAGTTGAGTTATGTATTTTTTTTCTCTTACTTTAAGTCCTAGGATGGGAAAGGGTAGATAACTTTTTTGTATAGGAAATCTACAATTTTTATTTGTTACCCATGCGTACAGGTTGCTCAAGAGAATATTGTCTCCAATATCCAAAGGGGGAGATTCAGAACACACTATATTGTTGACTTACTTGAATTTGTAACATATATGAGTTCCAACTAATTTGGATATGGTGGCAAAATAGGTTAGATTTTTCTTGAGAAGTCTTCTATATGGTTTGTAAAGTTTCATCAATAATGACCTTGTCCAACACATTCTCTCTACCAAAAACGGAAGTAAAATATTGCATTGAATACACTATAGGAAACAAATCATGCTGAGTGTGAGTGTGCGTACATGTGTTTAAATATTTTTAGGATTTTTTTTATAAAAATTTGAACATTTTTAAAACATTTAAATGATTTTTAAACATTTAAATTAATGGTTTTAAAATGTTATGGGATAAAATGAAAATAATTTTATTCCTTTAAAACTTCTCAGGGTAGAATTTCAAATCGGCGGAGACATTTGGGGGAGAAAATTATATTTTTTAAACATATAAAACACGCGTTTCTTAACCGTCTATATTTCACCACGCGTTGTATCCTGGTTGGTTCAAAGTGTGTTTATTTTCACTCTCATTTTAGCATTCAATTTATAGCCGTTAGATCAAACCTTATCAACGTTCTGTATGTAGTCTTTGTTGATCTGTATGATGCTAGAACTGACCAATAAGAGAGTGAGGGTGTGCGGTCCTTTATTAGCCGTTAGAATAGAAGTCAAATAGGCAATTTAATCTCAACTGCTCAAACTCTTCCAATGTCCAGAACATTCATTGAGTAGTATAAATAGATGCCTTAGGGTGGCCATTTGAGAACTTTTGGAGAGTTCGTCATTCCAGAGAGAAAAAAAGAGGGAAAAGAGAGTGAAGATTAGACAGAGAAAGAGAAAAAAACAGAGAAAGATTAGACAGAGAAAGAGAAAAATAGATCATGAGATATACAAATTATACATTTTCTCCCAAAACATAAAACCAAACACTGTCCCTGTATATCTAAACCAGAAAACCTTAGATTGAAATTTAGATCTCTAAGTTTTTCTTAAGAGTTTGGGTGTTTTTCAAGTCTGAAGAAACTCTTCATACTTAATCTCTCTTAGGAACCCTGTCTCGTTGTAAATCTCACCTTTCTCCATAGAAATTGTGAGAATTACTCAGAGATCTATTTCATGTTAGTTTTAGGGTTTTTGTTACCTCCTCCGTTGTATCTTCTTATGTAATTGTATATTCTTTTATATCCACTCTCATTTTCAACTTGCTTAACAAAGAGACTTCAAATACAGTCGATATTTTAAATCTGAAATTTTTGTTTCGAAAAATTCAGTTTCATATTTTGTGAAATTAGTTGGTATATAAATAACTATTTTAAAACATTTTATCTAAATTTTAAAAAGATTATTTTCAATATGAAATATTTCTTTTGAAAAGAAGTTTGATTTTCAAAGAAATCTGAATATCTACATTTCACATAAATCTTTGTAATTCATTAGGATTTGTTTATATAGATCTATCGAGAGACATGAGTAGCATTTTTGCATGTGTTTCATTTCTAAGTCATTACACTCTCACATGAACACCTAGTCAAAGTGTGGTTCATTTGGGAGATTTTGTGTTGATTAAGCCGATGGAAACAAGGAGCAAGTATTAATGCAAAGAAATAGTCAGGGAGATCAAAGTCAGAAATAATTACCGTGGAGGAGAAAAATCACTAGGTAAATTTCTATTCTTATCTTAGGATCTTGTGTGCTCGTTTGGGTGCTTGTAATCATGTATATCTTGTTTGATTCTAGTGGATTTTTATGTTGTGGCATAGAGGTCCCCGTGGATATTTTTCCTAATTTGGGATTTTACCACGTTTAAAGATATATTGTTAAACTTGCTTTGATTGTTGCTACTGCTTATATGGTGTAGTTTCTCATCAAAGAAATAGTATAAGTTTTTATTTTAAAAACTTAAGGTAATATATATACCAAATATAACATCCAAGGATAATATATTTTTAGACATATTATGTAGTGATTTAAAATGGAGTTTCATCCAACGAGTTTGTTTTTTAGAGTTCACTTAAAATTTAACTTTTAGTTAAAAACTTAGTAAAGAGTTTTTTTCAACTGGTATCAGAGAAGGTTTATGAAAAAGTTTTGATCCTAAAACTCCAGAAACTTCTTTTTGAAATCTATTTTTGAAAATGGATGAGAGATTTAGAAGTTAGGTTACCTGTACCGTCCACCCCTCTTTTGTGGAAACAAGTTCCCTTACTGGAAACTAAGGATAGTTTCATTTATTCGAGATACATTGAGTGATGATGTATGGGACATGATTGAAAATGGTTACATGCACCCAACTAAGACTTTGTACCAACCCTACAAGAGTTCACAAAAATCTTAGTGAGTTTACCAAAGAAGAAAAAACGATGTCACTAGATAACAATAAGGTAAAGAATTGCATTTTTATGTCCATTAATGAGCATGAGTTTAAATGCATATCTATTTTCTCTACTTCTATGGAAGGCCGGGACACACTAGTCACCGCCCATGAGGGTGATGAATGTGTTAAGGCTGAAAAACTCAAATGCTAGTCTAACAATATAATACCCCAATATGGATGATAATGACTCATTTGATGACTTTCATATAATGTTAACAGACATTGTCACAAAGTTGCATGCAAATGGAATAACTTAAGACATAAAATAAATTATACTATAAATCCTTAGGTCTTTGCCTGCTAAATTCTACAATAAAAAATATGCCATAGAAGAGATGGATGGCCCAAACCTAACTCCTGAATACTTAGTAGTAAATTAAGAACTGCAGAAAAGGAGTTGGAGTATAAAAAGCAATTCACTACCCAAAATAGAAGATCCTCTGGATCTAATGTTATTTTTTCATCCCAAGTGACTGTCCCAAAAATGAATTCACAGGACTTTAACTTTGACCTAAGTGAGGACTGTGATTTGGATAACTTGGATAATCAAATAACTCTTAGGAAAGAATATTTTAAGAAAATAATTAAATTTAGAAACTCTATGGCTTCTAAACAAGGCAGACCTGTTTATCAAAGTCATCAAAATCACAGACCGCATTAAAGAAATGATGACAAATAGGCTTATGACAATAATAGACCCAAGATTGACATTAAAAATGCCAAATGTCATCATTGTGGTAAAACGGGACATTTTTCCAATAAGTGAAGAGTCAAACTTAATAACAATGCTAGGGCTAATATATGTAAGACTTGAATTGACTTAAATGATTCTGATGAAGATGAAACTGAGTCAACCCAATTTGATGAGTCATGCATATCTTTTTATGCAAAGATTATATATCTTGATGATAATGAATGCCCACCTATTGATGAATGTGTTATGCCTATTGATATTGATGGCATACCTGCTTGTGATATTAGTGTACCTACTGTTGTTAATAATGAAGTAGATAATTCTAGCTTATGAGTGAGTCAATATACAAATATTATTGCCCAACTGATAGTGTGTGTGAGTCCCACTACACAAAATTAATAGATAGGGGACACTGCACATAATGCACTTAGAGAGTCCAATGATGACCTTGCTGATATTTAGGAGCTATACACCAAAATGCTTAAAAGAATGCCAAACTTGATAAAATGGTTAAGCAATTGACTGAACGTGTTGAACAACTTAGTAAAATTATTGGGAAGAATGCAAAAGATTACACTTCACGGTGCATTGCTCATGAGATAGAGACAAAATAGTTTTCCTTATTATTGAATGACCTATATGAGAAAAATGTCATTTTAGAGGAAAGATGTAAGGTTGTCGTAGTTAAATTGGAAGAATCCAAACAAAATGTTTCAAATGTTTTTAAAAAATTCCTACATTTTAAAACTAAATCTAAAACTTGTGAAGATATGGTTGTAGGAAGTAAGGTGGATTCTTAAGATAAATCTGGATTTGGTTTTGGAGAAAAAGTTGTGACTAACAAAACAATAGTGTCTCCTAAAAATGTCATTTTTGTAAAAGAAGTCTAGAATTTTCTAAAACCTCATAAAGGAATTGACAATGTCAATGTCTCAAAGGTAATGCAAGATCAGTGTAATATATAGCCAAAACCTAATGGAAAAGCTAAGTGTGTATGTCTACATTCAAGTGACCTCGGACAAGACACTAAGACTTGCGGTAGTTTGACTATTGTGTCTTATAAGAACAAACCCATTTTTTAGGACATTAGTAATAAAGTCAAGCCGATGTCACATCATCAATACTTTTATTGCGATGTCTGTGAGAACATCATTATTGAGTGTTTTCAAAAGAGACTATATACGCATACTTATCATTTAACTATTCAAGAAAGAGTAGGAATACATATGTTCTGCCAAAGAAGACCACACGTAACTCTAACTATAAAAAGAAGAAAGGGGGACCTAAGACTAAGAAGAAAAAATTTAGAAAGACCCCTTAGTCCTTTTCTAAATCCAAGGGCAATAAAATTTTTAAAACTAGACCCATTTGGATGAGAAAAGACGACTTATTACCCCAACTTAAGTGCAATGTGGTGATAACAGCTTTTAAGGGCCAACGCACCTCAACTGGTTGGTACTTGGATTCTAGGTGGTCCAAACATATGGACGAAGATGAAATAAAACTGAAGACAAGACAAACTTCTATGGAGGTAGTTTCCTATTTGGAGATTACATTTCATCTCAGATCATAGGTAAGGGAACATTATATGAAGAAGGGCTCCCTGCTTTAGATGGAGTCTTACTAGTTAAAGGTCTAAAGACTAACCTATTAAGTATATCTCAATTTTGTGATTCTAATCATACCGTTACCTTCTCAAAAATTGATTATAAAACTTAAAATGAAGAGGCTAATTGTGTAATATCAGGAAAGTTGACTGTGGATAACTATTACATAGTGATTCTAAAGACTGAATCCAGTAAGATTGTCAGATTTGAGGATTATAATTTATGGCATAATAGATTGGGGCACACAAGTTTTGATACCATCATAGGACAAATTCCCATGAAATAGTTAGAGGATTACCCAAAATAAAAAATAATTCTAATTTTGTTTGTGGTGCCTACCAAGTGAGGAAGATGAGTAAATTTGCTCATAAGAAAGTTGAAGATATTTTAACCTCAAAGCCTTTTGAACTTATCCACATGGACCTTATGGTTCCCTCTAGAACTTTCAGCCTAAATGGTAACAGTTATATTTTATTTATGGTGGATGACTACACATAATTTACCTGGGTATCTTTTATGTAAAATAATTCTGACACCTTTCGCGAGTGCTTGAAAATTGAGAACAATAAGGATACCCAGGTGTTGATGTAAAAAATTAGATTATCTCTAATTAGTCAATCACAGATAAAATAAATTAGATGAAAGATTTTTAAAGTGGTTCAGCCTTATAATAATGGCTTACGACCACTGTTTTTGTATTGCTGACTGTTTGCCTGGAATTCTCGATAAGGAGTTTACCAAGAGATCCAGAGTCCCCTTCTAATGAGGAGGTTACATTGTATTTATAGCCTTGAGGTTGTACATGTGAAAGGACAATGCGCTGTTATCCAGTAGACATATACATCTGTATGATAATAATGAGCATTTAATGCGCAGTCGTCTCTTTGATTATCCTGATTTGAGTGTTCTGTACACTAAGTAGCTCGGCACGCTTGAGCTGCTCAGACCGCCTTAGTAACTCGGCACACTTGAGTTGCTTGGGGCCCATGAGTTGCTCGAGGAACCTAAGTTGATCGATGCACTTGAGCTGCTCAAAATGTATGAGCTGCTCGTGGCGCTTGAGTAGCTCGGTGGCAGTGAGTTGATCGGTAGAAGTATTCGTAATTGCCATGTTAGTTGACACGTGTCTTCAAGTGATGGGTCCACATCAGCAGATTAAATTTGGTATCAACAGAAGCCCCCAGTGTTTCTTAGTTTGATGTTGAAGAAAAGTATGGAACATTCTGCTTGAAAACTGCATAGATTATTGGTTTGTATGGTTTTTAGGAAAATATTTGTTGTATATAACTCCTTTTTGAGTGCACAGTATCAGGTTTCATAAATATTTTGAATTTTTATGACCGCTTTGATATTTATGCTCCTTTTTCTTCTTTTAGCCGCCGGATATGCAAACGTCTTCCCTTGTAATCATTACTTATCTCCATTCCCAAGGTAAAGTATTTAAGCGTGGCAGAAATCCTATCGTCTTTCACTTTTCAAATCTGTATCTTTGAACTCTTTATTTTCTCTCTGTCTTGTGCCTTCGTTCTTTCCGTCGTTCATTGTCACCTGATCTCTTTCTCCATGTAATATTTTCTTCCCTTTCTTTTATTTACTTTGTTCAACATGGTTTATCTTGTTGAGTCTTTGGACAAATTTTGATCTGAATTTTCAATCCCTTCATGGGTTATTTTGGAAGAACTTTCTGAACCTTCTAATTATTTTTCTTTAGCTGAGGGACATTGGTTCTCAAGTCTCTTTGTGGCCGAATGTTGCTTTTATTTTCCTTTAAATCCCCTATGTTTGGAGTTCTGTCAATATTTTGACGTTGTACCTGCAAAAATAGCTCCAAATACCTGGAGGATAGTTAATGGCATTCATAGATTGAATCAACTCCATAGAACCCATTTAGGGATCCCAGAGATTATGTACTGCTATAGATGGGTTGTTAGTGATTCCACATTCTATTTAAAAACTAGGTTTTTGAATCGGGCTTTAGTTGTTAATCTTCCAGATGCCAATAGGGATTATTTTGAGCATGGGGTTGTCATAAAAAATTGGCAACACGATCCATTAAATAGAGATGATGTATACCGAGGTTCCAGGTGTCCTCCTTATGGCAATGGAATAGGTTGTTTTTATTTTTTTTGAAATCTTGTTTTCTTTGTGTTTGATAAAATGTATCAGTGACATTTAATTTTTGCTTATTGTGACTGATAGTAAAAGAAAATCTCCAAAAGAAACCAAGGTTAATTTGAAGCATTTAAAACTTATCTGGAGTTTGCACCAATCTGTTGCTGAGGAGCATATTAGGTCTGCCTCTTACTTATTGAAATACAAGAGCTACATTTCTTCCTTCACTGCTCATCCTCGTCTAGTGGTAGTTGACATTGACCAGATACCAGCTTCTAAAACTAGTGTAGAAGGTTCTTCCTCTGAGTCAAACATTCCCATCAGTGATTTAATGAAGAAGAGAAGAGCTCCTTCTTTTTTTGATAAATCTGCCTCTACCAATGTGGAGGCGAAGAAAAGTAAGCAAGTTGTCCCAAAAAAAGGGACAAGAAACATTGATGCACCCCCTCCTGCTGCTGCCAAGAAAGTTGTTGAGAAGGCCCCTATGGCTCCGAGTAAGGCTGTTGTTATCTCTCCTCCGAGTGAGGTTATTGTCATATCACCGACAAAGACAACGTCTTTGGTTGAAAAAGCTCCTGCTATTATGAGGAGGTTAAAGAAAAGCTCTTCTGAGAGACTTGCTGAACCTATCTCTCAGCCTTGAAATGCTGAAGGTGGTGTTCCAACTTTTATTCCTCCGAGCTCTGGTATAGGCTTGGTGAAATCCTGGACTATCCCAGAAGTCTAAGGAATTGAAGACACTCTTTCTCGTGATAGAGTCACTACCCTGGCTGCTCAACACATTACCTCAGTAAGTATTATTAGCCTGAGTCTTTCACTTTCTAGTGTTATGTTCCTGTATTAACTCAAAGTTGTTTCTTTTTTCAGCTGGTAACATGTTTCAATAGCATTCTGAAGAGGGATGAAGCTATCAAGGCTTCAAGTTCCTCGGGAGGAGTAGAGGAAGCTTTTGTTGGGCTGGCCCAATCGCTGAAAGATTCTCGTAAAAAATATGAGGAAGATAAAATTTCTCGGGAGAAGAAATTCCAGTCCATTGAGTAAGAAAGAAATCAAGCTGTGAATGCCTCCAAGGATTTGGAGAAGAAGTTAACGGAGTCTGAGCAGAGCAACAAATTCTTTGAACAAAGCAACAAGGAGCTGGAAGTTAAGCTCAAGTATGCTGAAGAGGAAGTTGTTAGACTTTAAGATGTTGGGCACCAGAAAATGGAGGTGGAGGAGAAGTTGAAGGCTGCTGAGGAGCTCCTTAGGGAAAGGACCTCCTCGTAGAAAGAAAAAAGGAAGAAGGCTGTTAAAAAATCATTCAGTGTTGGATGGGATAAAGGCTGGAACAAGGGACTGGCTACCATGTCTTCTCAAATGGAGTATGCCAGCCTCAAATATTTTAGGGATGGATGGGTTGCAGCTTTGCAGGAGCTGAAAGTTGCTGAGAATTTTGAATTGTTTCAGAAACATACTCATGGCCCTCCTCCCTCTCCTGGTGAAGAAGAAGAGGATTAAGCTGCTTTAGATGAATCTTCTACGATGATTGGAGATCAGGCCCTTTCTGTCCCAGTTATTCAAACTTGCTCCGAGCAACTCCAACCCACCGGCACTTCTATTGAGCACCTACCTTTATCCTCCAAGCAACCAGTTACTTCCTCAAAAACTTCTGAGGACGTCGTAGGGAACAAGGAGGAGGTGTAAAGTTTCTCGGGCTTTATTTTGTTATTCTGTTGAATGTAACCTCAGACTTTGTATTTTCTCTTATGATGAAATAAAAATCCAAACTTTGGTTGTTCATCTTGACCTTCTCTTTTACTTTCTCTGTCTACACCATTATTGATTCTTTTTATTTCTACCCTTTTGCTAGTTTATGGCCGGGATGGAACTCTTATCGTCTCATGACACAAAATTGATGAAGAAATCCAATGATTATATTAAAGCTGGTCATGTATATCTTAATGATGCTCAAATTATTGATATCCTCGGTCTAGATGCTTCTGAACGAGCAGTCAAAGCTTACCAATACCTGAAATGCTTTCTTGATCGTGCTGTTGCCAACAATGTGGCTTACTATGAGATGATCGAAGATATCTAAGAGACAATCGAGGAACTTCAGAAGTAGTACAAAGAGTCCTCCACACTTTTGCATCAAGGATATGAGAAGAAATATCAGCAATTGAGTGCTGACAAAGGGTATGATAAATTCATCTCTGCCTATGAGAAGAAAGAGAGCGTTTTGAAACTTGAGGTCGAAGAACATAGGCATATTGCTAAGCTATTGGAGCAGGAGAACATTGCCTTGCAAGAAGAGATAAAACAACTTAAATCTGCCGCATCTTCCTCGGGACCCTTGGTTCCTATTAATGACAAAGGTTTCTCTTTCTTGGAGGTAGAAAATGCCAACTTACGAGATGAGTTGGAAACTTTGAAAAGGGCTGGATCCTCCTCATCTACTCGTGGATGAGCAAGATCTTCTTCTCGTGGCCGAGCTAGGGCTAGTCGGGTCTCTATTGAAGAAGCTAGAATACAAACGACTTTAGAAAATCAGGCCTTTCAGTTGGTGGTGAAGAACCAAGCCTTAGCAGAAATGTCTAAGAAGATTCTGAACTTCATCGAACAACTACCTACCCAGAGTTCTGCCTTGGAAAATAAAGAACTTCTGGTGAATAATCTCCACGAGAAACTGAAGAGGTTAACTTTCTAAATTCATAAACAACCCAGAGAGTTTTGGATGGCTGGGTATAATGAAGCTCTTTACCATCTTGATGCTCGGATCCAGTAATCAAATAACGAGGGGTACAAACAAGGGTGGCTGAATGCACTATGCGTGCTAAAATTAGAGCAGGGCCACTACTTAAGGGATTATTACGACCCTAGAGTGCTCGATTTACCTGTGACTCATTTTAAGCTTGATATCAGTTGGATTCCTGCTCTACCAATTCCTCAATGTTTGATCTCTAAGTATCTCGACGATTACAGTCTGCATGCAAACTTCGAGATATCTCGCCCAGAGCACTTGTTTGAGCGACCTTCTGTAATGAATGTTAGAATGCTTCGAGATGTGAATTTTATCAATTCCCCTTATGCATTAGATGATCCTCCTGCTGGGGTAGAACCTATTTCAAAGGCAGAAGGGAAAAAATCAATAGAATGGGATTTTTTATGTAATGAAGGTATTTTTCACAGCATATGTAATTCTACTTGATTTGAATGAAGAAATTTTTAGTCTTTTTCCATTTTATTTTCTTCTAAGTAATTTGCAGAATGTCCTTGTATGTTTGTTTGTGAAAATGTGTACATTCTGATATGTACATTCTGTTTTGTTTTTGGATAATGGAATTTATCCTATTTGTTGTTTGATTATAGTGACTTGTCACTCTTTGGGTCTAAGCAATGAAATGATTTGCATCCCATGTTCCTGCTTAGTTTAACCAACCGGAGTTGATTATAATTAACTTACCGACCAATCGGAGTTGGTGGTAATTGATCTGCCAACCAACTGGAGTTGGTGGTAATTGGTTCCCGACCAATCGGAGTTGGAGGAAATTGATTTGCCGACCAACCGGAGTTGGTGGTAATTTGTTCCCGACCAACAGGAGTTGGAGGAAATTGATTCCCGACCAACCGAAGTTGGAGGAGATTGGTTCCCGACCAATCAGAGTTGGAGGAGATTGATTTGCCGACCAACCGGAGTTGGTGGTAATTTGTTCCCGACCAATCGGAGTTGGAGGAAATTGATTCCCAACCAACCGGAGTTGGAGGATATTGGTTCCCGACCAACCGGAGTTGGAGGAGATTAATTTTTCGACCAACCGGAGTTGGTGGTAATTTATTCCCGACCAATCGGAGTTGGAGGAAATTGGTTCCTGACCAACCGGAGTTGGAGGAAATTATTCTGAACTTGATGTGTAGTGTGTAGCAATAATACTCTGAAAAATTTCAATAAAAGAGAGAACTGGGTAAAACATTCAATACTTTATTCATACTGAAGCAACTGCATTATATAGGAATTTCAACTGCTGATAATACTTGCGTAGAAGCTCTGCATTCCATGCATTCTTGAATTCTTCTCCTTCCAATGTTTCAATTCTGTATGTCCCTGGACGAACAACTTTTGTTACTCTATAGGGTCCATGCCAGTTGGCTTCCACTTTGTTATTCTTTTGGATCACTTTCTTCAGCACATAATTCCCTTCCTTTAAATCACACTTTTTCACTCTTTTGTTATAGAACAAAGTTGTTTGTTGTTGATACGCTGCATTCCTGATTGTGGCTTCCTCTCTAACTTCTTCGAGCATATCCAGGTCTAATCTTCTCATCAAATTAGTGACAGGAGAATTGAAATTAAGCACCCTATGCATGGGTAGACCTAATTCAGCAGGTATGACAGCCTCACTCCCAAATGCTAGCATGTATGGAGACTCTCCTGTTGCTGTTCGTGGGGTGGTACGATAAGCCCACGGCACAGAATGTAGCTCGTTAATCCAATTTCTTTTTGCATCATCTAGTCATTTTATCAAACCATTCAGCAGCGTTCTGTTTGTCACCTCAGTTTGCCCATTGCTTTGGGGATGAGCTGGTGCAGAGTGGATCTTCAGAACATTAGATTGATGACAATACGCAGCAAACTCCTCGTTATCAAACTGGGTTCCATGGACTGTGATGAATGTGTGTGGTAGACCATATCTGCAGATAATATTCTTCCAAATGAATTGATAGACTTTGTCGTATGTCATATCGATGAGAGGCTCAGCTTCCACCCATTTAGTAAAGTAATCCACGGTAACCACGAGGTATTTAAATCTTCCCCTCGTCGTTGGAAGTATCCCGACCAAGTCTATTCCTCACATGATGAATGGCCATGGGGACGTAATGGGTGCTAACAATGCTTGGGGAGTTCTTCGGATAGAAGAGAAGCGTTAACATTTATCACACTTCTTTGCATAAGCTGTACAATCAGCTCTCATCGTTGGTCAGTAATACCCCTGCGTTGTTATTCTTTGTAAAAGCGTCCGACCTGTTACATGGGCCCCACAAGACCCTTCATGGACTTCTTCGATCAAATTTTTCACTTCGGAGGGGTGGACACATCTTTTCAACCCTGCTATAATTCCTCATTTATATAAAATTCCATTGGTCAATACATAATAAGAATCTTTAAACTTTAATTTCTTGGCTGCGAGTTTATCAGTTGGCAAAGCCCCTTCTTCAATATAGGCCCTGATGGGGTCCATCCAAGATGGTCTCAAATCAAGGGAAATAAAGTTCATCATCAAATCTTCGTCTATGCTCCGAACAACTAGGATTTCTATTAGGATTGTTCTTCGTAGCTCGGTGCGTGTGGCTGATGCCAATTGAGCTAGTGCGTCTGCTCTTACATTCTCCAATCTTGGTACTCTAATTAACTGAACCGTAATAAAACTTGATGCAACCTCTATCGCTTTTGCATGATATCTGACCATTAATTCTCCTTTTGATGCATATACCCCCAGAATTTGATTTACAATCAATTAAGAGTCACTGAACACAATAACTTGTTCTTCCTTCATGGTTTTAGCCAGGCTTAGACCCACGATTATAGCTTCATATTCAGCCTCATTGTTAGAAGCCTTAAATTGAAAGCGCGGAGCATACTCCACTTCAATTTCATCCGGACTATTTAAAACAATCCTTGCTCCACTGCCTGTAGATCACGAAGATCCATCCACGTACAAATTCCATATAGGTACTTTATTATCAAACTCTTGATCAGAAAGAGTTCCTCGGTGGAATATTTGATACTTCCTTTTGTCATCCTCCGGCACTTCTCGCTGCTCGTCCACCGACGTAAGTTGGTCGGGGTTTAAATTTTATGATCCTGTAATATCCATAGGTCGGTCTGTATTCAATTGCTGTTCGTCCGGGGAATCCTCCTGAGTAAATTCTGCGATAAAATCTGCTACTGTCTGCCCTTTGAGCGACGATCTAGGCTCATAAAGTATATCATATTCTCTAAGTTCTACTGCCCAGTACATCAACCTTCGTGATTTTTCTGGTTTGTGCAGAGCTTGCCTTAATGGCATATCTGTATACACAACTATAGTATGAGCTTGGAAGTATGTCCTCATCCTTATGCTTACTTCAATCAGTGCTAGTGTCAACTTCTCTAGCCTGGGATATCTGATTTCTGCTCCTCGGAAAGCCTTGCTAGTGTAATAGACTAGTTTTTATACTCCGTCCTCCACTCTTATCAATGCGAACTCACTGCATTTTCTGAAATCGCCAGGTACAAGTATAGTCTTTCTCCCATCACTGGTCTAGATAATAGTGGTGGTGTCCGTAGATACTTCTTCAACTCTTGAAAGGCGTCTTCGCATTCATCGTTCCATTCAAACATTTTTCGGAGTGTTTTAAAGAATGGGAGACATCTATCAGTTGCTCGTGACATAAATCTATTAAGTGCTACAACTCACCCTGTGAGACTTTGCACTTCCTTCTTCGTCGTTAGAGATCGTAGCCCCAATAGAGCCTTAATCTTTTCAAGGTTCACTTCAATACCTCGTTGGTTAATAATATACCCAAGAAACATGCCTTCTCGTACCTCAAATATTCATTTGGTGGGATTCAGCTTCATTTGATATTTCTCTAGTTGATCAAAGGTCTGACCTAAGTCAACTAGATGATCAGCAGCTTTCTTGCTCTTCATCAGCATGTCATCAACATAAACCTCCATGGTATGACTGATTTCCTCTGCAAACACCTTATTCATTAGCCGCTGATATGAGGCACCTGCATTTTTAAGTCCAAAAGGCATAACATTATAACAATAAGTTCCCCTTGGGGTGATAAAAGAGGTGCCCTCCCTGTCTTCAGGCTTCATCTTAATCTGGTTGTAACCAAAATAATCATCCATGAAACTCAACAATTCATTCCCCGAGGTAGCATCTACCAGTTGATCGATTCGGGGCAAAGGAAAATGATCCTTCGAGCATGCTTTATTAAGATCATTAAAGTCTACACACATTCTCCACTTGTTATCTTTCTTCTTTAGCATCACCACATTTGCTAGCCAATCAGGATATTTGACATCCTCAATAAAAGAGGCTTTTTGTAGTTTCTCCACTTCTTGCTGTATAGCTTGGTTCTTCTCAGGACTAAACACTCTTCTTCGCTGCTTTACTGGTTTGATTTCCTTATTCGCGTTGAGCTCGTGACACAAGAAATTCGGATCTATCCCTGGCATGTCTTCATGACTCCATGCAAATGTCTGCTTTCTTCGCCTTAGAAATGCTATCAATTCCTGTTTTAATGATACCTCCATTGATGCACCAATTTGAGTTGTTCGTTCTGGATGCTCATCGTCCAGAATGATATTTTCAGTAGCCTCCATGACTTGTCCCTTTATGAGCTGAGACTCGTCTCTAGGGTCTAGCGTTTCAATCTCTGCATCTTCTATTTCATCTACTTGATAGGTAGTAGTCTTCTTCCTGGTTCTTCATATTCCTCCTGTTCGGCAGATAAATAGTAGCATTATCGAGCTACTTTCTAGTAACCTTTCACAACTCCCACTCCAAAATTGGTTGGGAATTTTAAACATTGATGTACAGTAGATGGTATTGCTTTAAAATTCTTCAGGCCTACCCTTCCCATGATGATATTGTAGGCTTATTGGACATTTTTATCCATAATAAAAAAGCGCACTCTTTCTATTCGACAAGTAGGCCATGTACCGATAAGAATATCCAACTTGATCGTCCCAAGTGGAAAAACTTTCTCTCCAGTAAAACCAAGGAGGGGCCTATGATATGGCTCCAACTGGGCTAGCTTCAGATTCAAACTATCAAAACATGGATAGAACATGATATCTGCCGAGCTACCATTATCCACCAGTACTCGTGAGATCACCACTTCCTTCATCCTCATCTTGATCACTAATGGGTCATCATGAGGATATAGTACTCCTGCCAGGTCGTTCTTAGAGAAACCAATGACCAATTTATCTTTATTCACCTTCCTCGAGCGATCATCTTCAGCTAGAATTATTCGCTAAATGTACGAGCAAGCTTGAGCCTCATTGAGGTAAGCTTTCCTTTATGCAGTAATATCTCCACCTCCTGCATCTCCACCTGTAATAACATTACATTCAAATGATCCAAAATGGATTGTAAATACCTCACACTATGGCTCTCTTGGTTTTTTAGGAAGGTCGGGATCATCCTCGTGGTCTCTCTTCTTGTCTTCATTTGCTCGACGAGGAGATCTAGACCTTTGCCTTGCTCGGTCGTTGGCTTTTCCACCATTTCGACGATCAACATACTTAGCTAGCTTTTCTCGCCTGATGAGTGCTTTAATTTCATTCTAGAGAGCTATATAATTTTTGGTCATGTGACCATGATCTATATGGAACTCGCAATATTTGGACTTATTCCTCTTGTCAGGATCTGCCTTAATTTTTTTTGGCCAGTTCAGCTCCTCGCTATTCTTGACCTCTTCCAGAATATGATTTATATCTACCTTCAAAGGAGTATAATTTCCAAATTTCTTCAACTGTTCCAATGCTTGGTTTGCTTTCGATTGCCTGTTGCCACCATTATTCTTCTGCTCCTTCTTCTCAGTCTTATCAGCCTCGACCTTCGTCTCCTTAGTGTCTATATTCTTCTTCGTAGCCATAGCTTCCTCGGCATTCATGATTTTGGCTACTTTTGCCATTAATTTAGCCATGGTCCTAGGCGAATCTTTAGCTAAAGTGTATTACAATTTATCTGGCAACAGTCCACTCATCAGAGCAGTAATTATTACTTTCTCCTCGTAATCAATTACTTCAAGTTTCTCGTTATTGAAACGAGTAATATAATCTTTGGTGCTTTCACATGTCTTTTATCTAACAATCATTAAGTGTGCTACTCGTTTGACTGGTTTTGCTCCAAAACAGAAGTTCCCAATAAAGAGCTCTGCCAGTTGAAAGAAAGTCGCGATCTTCCCCTGAGGAAGGTTGTTGTACCAGATTTGGGCTGATCCGGTGAGAGTTCCTGAAAATGCCCTGCATCTCATCTCATCTGGAATTGTAGAGATATCGACAGCATCTTGGTATTGTTCTATATGAAGGATAGGGTCAGTTTTTCCATCATAGTTAGGCGTCACCACAAGAACTTTAAATTTTAATGGTGTGGGAAAATCCACAATAGTTAGCACGAAGGGTGTCCCTTGGACAAAAGTTCTTTATAGAGGATTTTTGGCCTTAGCCGTTTCTCCTAATCTGTTCTCCAACCTTTGAATAGAGCCTTTCCATGCATCGTTTGCTTCCTCGGGCCTATTGGTTCGAGCAGCTGATCGTGTTGAATTTGCCTCTTGGGATCTTTTATTACGAGTAGTTGGTCGTGATTGGGCTGAGCCTTTCCTTAGATTGGATGGTCGTGGATAATTCCTCGACGCAATCCTAGGAGGACTTTTATTCCTCCTACAGACCAAATGATCAAAATGAGAGACTCTACTCAACCTTTCTAGAGCACTAGTCCTTTTTGGAGATAGAGTGATGTTTCATTGAGAATCTGTAGCTCGTACTGATGAGGTTCGACCAGGTCGATAAGAAGGATCATTATATCTCTCCGTACGGTATGATTAGGTGTGTCTAGATCGAGATTCCTTTGGGAATAGCGTTCGCCTAGTTCATGAAGAGGCTAGGCGGGTATTTCTTTGGACACTTCGTTGTCCTGATTGAGCCGGCATTCCTCCTTGAACAGTTTGTATAAGTTGATGCATGGTTTCTTGTATGGTCATCTGGCCTTAAGCCAGATTAGCCATTATACCAGCCAGATCTTGGACATTTGGGAGCGTAAAAAAGTTTGGAGGAGCCCCAATGTTTTGATTACTGGATTCAGGATTATCAGCCATAGATGATGAGTTATTTTGGTGAAAAAATATAATTACAGTCGTTTCCCACAGACGGCGCCAATCTGTTGATGTAAAAAATTATATTATCTCTAATGAGTCAATCACAGATAAAATAAATGAGACAAAAGTTTTTTAAAGTGGTTCAGCCTTATAAGAATGGCTTACATCCACTGTTTTTGTATTGCTGACTGTTTGCTTGGAATTCTCGATAAGGGGTATACCAAGAGATCCAGAGTCCCCTTCTAATGAGGAGGTTACAATATATTTATAGCCTTGAGGCTGTACATGTGAAAGGACAATGCGCTATTATCTAGTAGACATATACATATGTATGATAATAATGAGAATTTAATGCGCAATCGTCTCTTTGATTATCCTGATTTGAGTGCTCTGTAGGCTAAGTAGCTCGGCACTCTTGAGATTCTCGGACCGCATTAGTAGCTCGGCACGCATGAGTTGCTCGGGGCCCGTGAGTTGCTCGGGGAACCTAAGTTGATCGATACACTTGAGCTGTTCGAAATGTATGAGTTGCTCGTGGCGCTTGAGTAATTCGGTGGCAGTGAGTTCATCGGTAGAAGTATTCGTAATTGCCACGTTAGTTGACACGCGTCTTCAAGTGATGGGTCCACGTCAGCAGATTAAATTTGGTATCAACACCAGGTATGTCGTATTAGAAGTGATAGAGGTGGAGAGTTTAAAGACTCAGGTTTTACAGAATATTGTGTAGGTAGTGGGTATAAACACGAGTTTAGTACACCTAAGACACCTGAGCAGAATGGAATTATTGAACGTAAAAATAGGACTATACAAGAGATTGTTAGGGTGATATTGCACGAAAAATCTACCAAAAGACTTTTGGGTTGAGGCTATATAGATTGTGTATCACATCATTACTTGTGTTCAGAAAAAATACAAAAGAGACGTCCTATGAATTATGGTATAATCGAAAGCCTAACTTAAAAATATTTTGGAACCATCTGGAGATTTTTCTATGTTTGTAAAAACATAGAACATCTTTCAAAATTCGTTACCCGGGGTGATAAAACTAGTTTTTTGGGTTATTCCCAAATAAGCCGGGCTTATCTTATTTATAACCTTCATACCATGATCATTATGGAGTCTGTTAATGTAATTGTGAATGACACTAACACATAGAGTCGTGATAGTCAAACAGTGGCTTGCATGAGTCTAAAAATGTTTTTATCGTTGACTCCCTTGAGATAGTTGATTCACTACCACCTGCGGTCCCTGTGGTGCCGACCTGGGTTTCTATGGACCACCCACTCGAAAAATTTATCGGTAACCCATTTGAGCTAGTGAGAATGAGATCCCAACTTCAACATGTGGCTACTTTTTATGTTTTATTTCTCTATTAAAACCCAAAACTATAAACGGTGCCTTATCTGACTCATTTTGGATCAATGTTATGCAAGAAGAGCTTTTCTAGTTTCAAATTCATGACGTTTAGTATCTCGTTTTGCGACCCCAAGACAAAAAGGTTATAGGCACCCGTTGGATTTTTAAATATAAAATTGACGAGAATGGTGAGGTAATTAGAAATAAATCAAGGTTAGTAGTGCAAGGATATTCTCATATAGAGGGAATATACTTTGATGAGACTTTTACCCCTATCACAGGACTTGAGTTTGTTCGTCTCCTCTTTTCCATATACTGTTATCTACAATTTAAACCTTTTCAAATGGATGTTAAGTTCGCTTTTTTAAATGGTATTTTGACAGAGGAAGTATACGTCGAACAACCAAAAGGCTTTGGAGATCCCCCTACCCTAACCATGTATTTAGGTTTAAGAAGGCTTTATATGGCTTAAAGTAAGCTCCTAGATCCGAGTGTGAGTGCCTCTCGACCTTTTTAGTCAATAATGGGTTTGAGCGAGGTGGTAACGACTAGACATTGTTTGTTAGGAAGATAGAATATGATGTCCCAATTGCGTAAATTTATGTCGATGATATTATACTTGGTTCGACTTCCATTAATCAAGTCAAGAACTTTTAAGAGATTATGCATGTTGAATTCCAGATGTCCCTGATGGGGGGATTATAGTGTTTCTTAGGACGACAAGTCAAACAGTTTAGTGATGGCCTATTTATCACACAATCCAAATATTCTAATGATCTTATTAAAACGTTTGAGCTTGAACATTCAAAAACAATATGTACACCCACGAGAACGACCATGGAATTATTGAAGGAAGAAAATGGGAAAGACGTTGACCCAACTTTATATAAAAGTATAATAGGGAGTCTGTTATACCTTACTATCTCTAGACCGGATATAGCCTTTGATGCATGTGTCTATACACGATACCAATACGCACCTAAAGAAGCTCATATGATATGTGTTAAACAAATAATTAATTACGTTAAAAGCACATTAAATTTTTGTATTTGGCACATAAAGGACACCATTAGTTCCATAGTTGGCTACACTGATGCCGATCGGGCAAGATGTTTTGATGACAGTCAGAGCATATCTAGCACCTGTTATTATGTAGGAAACAATCTACTAGGTTGGAGTAGTAAAAAATAGAATTGCGTATCCCTTTTAACAGCTGAAGATGAATACATAACTGCAGGTAGTTGTTGTGCCTAGATTTTATGGATCAAGCTAACACTTAGTGACTATGGTATCTGTTGATGTAAAAAATTAGACCACTCTAATAATTCAATCACAGATAAATAAATGATACAAAAGATTTTAAAGTGGTTCAGCCTTATAAGAGTGGCCTACGTCCACTGTTGTTTTATTGCTGAGTGTTTGGGAATTCTCGATTACAAGAAATTCCATTCTGGATTCCCTCCCTTACAATGAGGATTGTACAATGTATTTATAGCCCTGAGGTTGTCATGTGAAAGGGTAATACATTAAATGATATACATATGAAAGAGTAATACATTTAATGCCCTTTTTGCACGTGCGTCTGAATGATAAGCATTTAATGAATCATTTTAACTGTTGGTTATCCAGCTATTAATTCTTTGTTCGAGATGCAGCTCGGACCGCCTGAGTTACTCGGACCGCCTAAACTTCTTGGTATTCAAGAGTTCCTCAGAGAGGTTTGTTCCTCGGAGCATACGAGTTCCTCGGAGCATGTGAGTTCCTCGGATAAGCCGTGTTCCTCGGGGAACGAGTCTTCCTTGTTGTAGTCTTGTTCCTCGGAGCGTGTGGGTTCCTCGGAAGTGTTTGTAGTTGACATGTAGATAGCCACGTGTCTTCATAGGATTGGTCCACGTCAGTAGATTAAATTTGGTATCAACAGAAGCCCCCAATTTTTCATAGTTCGAAACTTGAGGAGTATGGAACATTCTTTCTCAGAATATGGTAGCTTTAAATAGTCTTCCTGATTTTTAGGAGCAATTCCCTTGTATTTATTTCTCCTTCCAAATTCGTAGAATCATTCTTTTTGGAATTTTCTGTGTGCTTCAATTCCCGCGTTACTTTTCGTCTTTTTAGCCGCTGTTGCCCGCTTTGATTCCCGCGCCACTTTTCATCTTTTTAGCCGCCGGTAATGTAATCATTACTTTTTTTTGTAATCATTACTTCACCATTTCCCAAGGCAATGTATTTAAACTTCACAGATACTCCCATCGTCTTCTACCTTTTCGAATTTTTATCTTCGAGTTTTTCATTGTCTTCTACTCTCTTGTGCGTTCATCTCTTCCGTCGTTCGTTGTCAACAGCTTCAGTCTTTTTTCTGTAAGATCTTCTTCTTCCTTCTTCTTCATTTCTTTATTCACCATGGTTTACCTTGTTCAGTCTCTTGAGAAACTTCGTTCTGATTTCTCCATTCCCTCTTGGGTTGTCTTGGAAGAGCTTTCTGAGCCTTCTGATTATTTCAATTTGGCTGAGGGACATTGGTTCCCCAGCCTCTTTTTTGCTGAATGTGGATTTTCTTTTCCACCCAATTCCTTGTGTCTGGAATTCTATCAGTACTTCGACGTTGTTCCTGCACGAATAGCCCCCAACACATGGAGAATAGTTAATAGGGTGCATAGATTAAATCAAGTGCATGGAACGCGTATAGGAATCCCAGAAATCATGTTCTGGTATAGATGGGCAGTTAATGAAAATATTTATTATTTAAAAACTAGATTTTTAAATAGAGCCTTAGTAGTCAATCTCCCTGATGCCAACAGGGATTATTTTGAACATGGGGTTGTCATAAAAAATTAGCAACACTCTCCATTGACTGGAGATGAGGTCTACCAGGCTCCCAGATGCCCTCCTTATGGCAATGGGATAGGTTACTTTTATTCTATTTTGTTTATTTAGAAATCATGTTTCTTTTGTGTTTGATAAAATGTACCACTGATAACAATGTTTATTTATTTGCAGTTGATAGCAAGAGAAGGTACCCAAAAGAAACAGATGTCAACATGAGGCATTTGAAACTTATCTGGAGTCTGCATCAAAGTGTTGCGGACGAGCACATTAGGTCGGCTTCGTATCTGCCCCAGTACAAGAGCTACACCACCTCCTTCACTGCTCGTCCTGTGATCAGTGAGGCAGAGCCAGTACCAGCCTCTGCAAGTTCTTCGCCTGAATCTCATATTCCTTTGAGCGAAAGGATGAAGAAGAGAATACCTCCTACCCTGTTTGAGAAGACTGTCTCCGATTCTGGGGAGGCAAAAAAAAGTAGGATTGATGTCCCAAAGGAGGGGACGAGGAAGAATGCTGCAGCTCCTCCAGTTGCTTCTGCTAAAATTGCCGAGAAGGTTGCTGAGAAGCCCGCAGTGGCTCCGAGCAGGTCTGCTGCTCCGGGAGAGGTGATTATGATATCACCGACCAAGGGCTCTTCCTTGGTTGAATCAATACCAGTTCCCCCGAGGAGGCTAAAGAAGAGCTCCTCGGTCAATTTGGCTAACTCCTTTGCTCAGCCCCCAGCTGTTGGGACTGTAGTTCCCACTTTTGTTCCTCCGAGCTCTGCCATGAGTTGGTGAAGTCCTGGACCATTCTCGAGGTCCAAGGTAATGAAGATAATCTTACTCAGGACATGGTTACTTCTTTGGCTGCTCGTCATCTTGCTTCAGTAAGTCTCTTTACTTTGGACTTTTCATATTTTCCTTTAACATTTCTTGTTTCTAACTTTCTTTCTTTTTCTGTTCACAGTTGACGAGCTGCTTCAATATAATCCTGAAGAAGGATGAAGCGATTAAGGCTTCTTGCTCCTCGTCCAGTGTGGAGGGAGCTCTGGAAGAATCTACCAAGTCTTTGGAAGACTCTCGCCAGCAGTATGCCACTGATAAGGCTATATGGGAGAGAAAACTTGCCTCCAAAGAGCAGGAGAAAGCTCGAGCTATTGAAGCCTCCAAGGAGTTGGAGAAGAGAATAAATGCCTTGGAGAAGGAAAATAAGGAGCTTGAAGAGAAGCTCAAAACTACTGGGGAGCTGGAAAATAAACTCAAGGCTGTCGAGGAGGAGCTGGCTAAACTTCAGGAAGTAAGTCAGCAGAAGGAGGAGGTAGAAAATAAGTTGAAGGCCACTAAGAACTTGCTGTCCGAGAAGCTTGCCTTGGAGAAGGCCAAGAGGAAAGCTGCTGTGAAGAAGTCCTTCAGCTCTGGCTGGGACAAGGGGTGGGATAAGGGGTGTGCTTCCATGGTATCTCAAGTGGACTATGGGAGTCTAAAGTATTTTAGGGATGGATAGGTTACTGCCCTTCAGGAAATAAAGGTCGACGAGTCATCCGAGCTCTTCTAGAGACATATCCATGGTCCCCCTCCTACTCCAGAAGAATTAGAAGAGGACGAAGCTACCTCTGAGGAGTCTTCAATGGTGATGGTAGACCACCACCCAGCCATCTAGCATGCTTCCGAGCAAGTCGTTTCTTCTTCTGAACAACAGCTGATGCTCTCCGAACAACCCATAGTTCCCTCCGAGCAACTTGCTTCCTCTTCCCATCCTCCCGAGAAGGTTTTGGGAGATAAGGAAAAGGTGTAGTGTTGTTCGGGCTTATCTTTATATTTTTCTTTTTTTGTCAAATGTAATCCAGAACTTGTAAATCTGAATTGTATGATCTAATAAAACTTGAATTTTCTTGCATACTATTGATCATCTTCTATTCATACTCTGCTTGTTCTTCTTATTGATGCTTGCTCTTCTTTCTATGCTAGTTTCTGGCCAGGATGGATCTGCTATCTGATCATGACACGAAGTTGCTGCAACAATACAATGAGTACTTTAAGGCTGGTCACACAGACTTGAGTGCTGCACAAATTATCGACATCCTTGGTCATGATGCTTCGGAACAGGCAGTTGAAGCATATCAGTACCTGAAGTGTCTACTTGACCGAGCTGTGGCCAATAATGTGACTTACTATGAAATGATCGAGGATCTCCAGTGCACCCTCGAAGACCTTCGGAATCAATACAAGGAATCAACTGCTCTGTTGCGTGAAGGGTACGAAAAGAAGTACAAGATGATCATGGCTGACGAGGGCTACGAGAAGCTTTTTGCTGGGTATGATCTGAGGGAGAGGACTTTAAAGGGTGAGGTCGAGGAATGCAGGCAGATTGCCAAGTTGCTGGAGCAAGAGAACAACAACTTACAAAAAGAGCTATCACAATTGAAGTCTGCATCTTCTTCTTCAACAGCCCTAATCCCAGTGACTGACGAGGGATTTTCATTCTTAGAGGTTGAGAATGCCAAGTTGAGGGATGAATTGGACAACTTGAAGAGGTCGGGCCCTTCCACATCTTCTCGCGGTCGAGCAAGAGCTCCTCGGGGATGAGGAAGAGCAGCTCGGGTTCTTATCGAGGAACAAAGGACTCAGTCTGCCCTAGAGAACCAGGCCTTCCAGCTGATGGTGAAGAACCAGGCTTTGTTTGATATGTCAAAGAAAATTAGGGACTTGGAAAAACAGATCTCCGCGCAGAATTCAGTCTTGGAGAATAAGGAGCTTTTCATTAAGAATCTCCATGAGCATCTAGAAAGGCTAACATACCAATTCCACAAACAACCCAGGGAATTCTGGATGGATGGATACAACGAAGCACTATTCCACTTGGATGATCGTATCCAGAATGCCAACAATAAGGGCTACAAACAAGGCTGGCTGAATGCCTTAGGTGTGTTGAAGCTCGAACAAGGTCATTATTTGTGGGACTACCATGATCCCGGGTTGCTCGACTTGCCTGTGCCACCATATAATTTGGAGATGGATTGGATTCCTGCTCGGGCTATTCCTCAGAGCTTAATTTCGAAGTATCTCGGCGACTACAATCTTCACTCTCAAATCGAGGTATCTCGTCCCGAGCATCTTTTAGATCGACCATCCGTGATGAATGTTAGGATGCTGAAGGATCTTAACTTTATCAATTCTCCTCAGTCTTTAAATGATCCGCCTGCTGGGGAGGAACCTGTGTCAAAAGCTGAGGGGAAGAGACCAGTAGAATAAGAATTTTTTATGTAACAGTTAGTATACATGTCAATGTAACTGTAATTTCATTATCAATGTAATTTATTTTGAATTCAATGAAAGACTTTCATTTTTGTTTGCAAATCTTAATTGCTATTATCTTGTAGTTATCAAACACTTTATATTTATGCATATCTGTTAAAAGATGGTAATATTGTGTTGTTCATTGACCAACTTAGTAATAATTAAAAAGTTACAAGTATTAATAATGTTGCTTGATCACTTAATAATAAAGTAATGAGTATAAAAATGTTTAAAATTTTTCCAACCAACCAAGGTACTTAAATTGTGCTCGTCGACCAACTACAGTTAGTGGGTTTTTATCCCCGACCAGCCATACTTGATTGATTTTTCTCTTAAATGTTTCCGACCAACCAAGGTCGGTAAATGTTCATTGTCGACCAACTACGATTAGTGGGTTTTTATTCCCGACTAGCCATACTTGGTAGATTTTTATCTTTTTCATAAAATGCGTCCAACCAACCAAGGTCAATAAATTCTACTTGTCGACCAACTACAGTTAGTGGGTTTTTATCCCCGACCAGCCATAGTTAGCAACTTTTGCACTTTCTGGAATAATCTTACCTCCCGAATAACATAAGTTGGCATTTTCGAGAATGTACGTACCTTACAACCAACATAAGTTGGCATTTGAGAGAATATTTTGTTTCCTAGCCAAACAGGTTGGCATTTTTAGGAATATATCATTTCCTAGCCAAACAGGTTGGCATTTTTAGGAATATTTCGTTTCCTAGCCAAACAGGTTGGAATTTTTAGGAATATATCGTTTCCTAGCCAAACAGGTTGGCATTTTTAGGAATATCTTGTTTCCTAACCAAACAAGTTGACATTTTTAGGAATATTTTGTTTCCTAACCAACCGAAGTTGGCATTTTTAGGAATATTTTGTTGAGCAGTCTGAGCTTTGTCGTGTAGTGTGTAGCACTAGTATTCCCCGAAAAATTCTCAATAAAAGGAGAGACTTTGGCAGAATATCTTCATTTTATTCATACTGATGGAACTGTGTTACATATACATCACTGATAATACTTGCGCAGATGCTCTGCGTTCCATGTATTCTTAAACTCCTCGCCTTCTAAAGTTGCTATTCGATAAGTTCCTGGTCGAACAACTTCTGTAACTCGGTATGGTCCATGCCAGTTTGCCTCCAGTTTATTATGTTTTTGAATTACTTTCTTCAGCACATAGTCTCCTTTTTTCAGGTCGCACTTCTTCACCCTCTTGTTGTAGAACAAAGTTGTTCGCTGCTGGTAAGCAGCATTTGTAATGGCTGCTTCTTCTCTAACTTCCTCGAGCATGTTTAAATCCAGTCATCTCATTAAGTCGCAGACAGGGGAATTGAAATTCAGTACCCTGTGTGTTGGGAGGCCCAACTCGGCAGGTATGACAGCTTCACTTCCAAACGCCAGCATGTATGGTGATTCTCCAGTTGCTACTCGGGGAGTAGTTCGGTAAGCCCAAAGTACTGATTGTAGCTCGTTGATCCAGTTTGCTTTTGCATCATCCAATCGTTTCTTCAAACCGTTCAGCCGCGTTCTGTTTGTCACTTCAGTTTGTCCATTGCTTTGAGGATGACCTGGTGCTGAATGAACCTTCAAAATGTTTGACTGATGACAATAGGCGGCAAACTCCTCGTTATCAAATTGTGTCCCATGGTCTGTGATGAAGGCATGAGGGAGACCATATCGGCAAATGATGTTCTTCCAAATAAATTGGTACACCTTCTCGTACGTCAGATCAATGAGTGGCTCAGCTTCTACCCACTTAGTAAAATAATCCACTGCGACGACGAGGTACTTGAACCTTCCTCGGGTCGTTGGCAGTGGTCCAACCAAATCAATTCCCCACATGGAAAATGGCCAAGGGGAAGTTATGGGTGTCAACAATGCTTGTGGAGTTCTTCGGATGGAGGAGAAATGCTGTCACTTGTCACATGTCTTGGCATAAGCTATACAATCAGCCCTCATCGTCGGCCAGTAGTATCCCTGCGTCATCACCCTTTGCAAAAGCGTCCGACCTGCTACATGTGCTCCACAAGACCCTTCATGGATTTCTTCAATTAATTCTTTTACCTCGGAGGGATGTACGCATCTCTGCAAATCTGCCATAATTCCTCGTCTATATAAAACACCATTAGTTAATACATACCTAGCAGCTTTAAACTTCAATTTCTTGGCTACGAGCTTGTCAATTGGTAATTCTCCCTCCTCGATATACGCCCTGATGGGATCCATCCAAGATGGACCTAAATCAAGGGAGATAAAGTTCATCGTCAGATCTTCATCTATACTCCGACCAGCTAACACTTCAATTGGGATTGTTTGTCGTAGCTCGATGCGAGTTGCTGATGCTAGTCGAGCTAGGGCGTCTGCTCTCGTATTCTCCATTCTTGGTATTCTGACCAGCTGAATAGCGGCAAATTCTGACACCAGCTCCTTTGCCTTTGCATGATATCTGATCATTAATTCTCCTCTAACTGCATATACCCCCATCATTTGGTTTACAATCAACTGAGAGTCACTGAATATCATAACTTGTTGCGCCTCCATAACTTTTTCCAAATTAAGCCCTGCAATCATGGCCTCATATTCAGCCTCATTGTTGGAAGCTTTGAATTGGAAATTCAAGGCGTATTCCATGTCGACCTCGTCCGGAGTGCTCAAAACTATCCCCGCGCCACATCCTGCATTGCAAGATGAGCCATCTACATATAGCCTCCATATAGGTAACTCGTCTTCAAATTTCGAATCAGTCAGAGTTCCTCGGTGAAATATTTTCTTCTTCTTTTCATCCTCCCCGGATTTTTCTCGCTCCTCGTCGATCATTTTTTCTTGCCCTTTTACCAACCGGAGTTGGTCTGGGCTCGAATTTAATGATTTGTAACATCCACTTGCCCTTTTACCAACCGGAGTTGGTCTGAGCTAGTGTTTGTCGATCCTGTAACATCCACAGGTTGATCAGCGAGCAACTCTTGTTCCTCGTCCGGAGTCCTCCCAACTATCTCTGCATCACATCCTGTAACATCCACACGCCCTTTTACCAATCGAAATTGGTTTGGGCTTGTGTTTGTTAATCCTGTAACATCCACAGGTTGATCAGCGAGCAACTTTTGCTCCTCGGGGGTTTCAGGATAGGTGAACTTCGCTATGAAATCTGCTACAGCCTTCCCTTTTAGTGATGATCTGGGTTCATAAATTATATCATATTCACCGAGCTCTATTGCCCAGTACATCAATCTCCCTGATTTTTCTGGCTTATGAAGGGCTTGTCTCAATGGCACATTAGTATATACTACTATAGTATGTGCCTGGAAGTATGGCCTCATTCTCCTACTCGCCTCAATTAGCGCCAGTGCCAATTTCTCCAGCCTTGGATATCTGATCTTTGCTCCTCGGAAAGCCTTACTTGTGTAGTAAATTGGCTTTTGTACTCCATTATCCACTCTGATCAACGCCGAGCTAACTGCATTTTCGGAAACTGCTAGGTACAGGTACAATTTTTTTCCCATCAACGGCCTGGACAACAGTGGAGGTGCTCCCAAGTATTTTTTCAAGTCTTGAAAAGCCTTCTCACATTCATCATTCCACTCAAAAGTCTTTCTGAGTGTCTTGAAGAATGGGAGACATCTATCAGTTGCTCGCGACACAAATCTGTTGAGTGCCGCTACTCGTCCTGTGAGACTCTGTACTTCCTTCTTCGTCGTTGGAGATCGCAGCCCTAATCGAGCTTTGATCTTTTCAGGATTTGCTTCAATGCCTCATTGATTGACAAATTACCCGAGGAACATGCCTTCTCGTACTCCAAATATGCACTTCGTCGGGTTCAGCTTCATTTGATATTTATCTAGTTGATCAAAAGTCTAACTTAATTCAACTAGATAATCGGCAGCTTTCTTGCTTTTTGTCAGCATGTCGTCAACATAGACTTCCATATTGTCACTGATTTGTTCAGCAAAGACCTAGTTCATCAGCCTATGATATGTCGCACCTGCATTTTCAAACCAAAAGGCATAACATTATAACAATAAGTTCCCCTAGGGGTAATGAAAGAAGTGCTTTACCTATCTTCAGGTTTCATTTTAATCTGATTGTAACCAGAGTAAGCATCCATGAAGCTTAGCAACTCATGTCCCGAGGTAGCATCCACCAGTTGGTCAATTCGGGGCAGTGGAAAGTGATCCTTTGGGCATGCTTTATTGAGGTCGGTGAAGTCTACGCACATCCTCCACTTGTTATTCTTCTTCTTTACCATCACCACATTAGCTAACCAATCTGGATATTTAACATCTTCAATGAAATAAGCTTTCTGGAGCTTCTCGACTTCCTCCTATATAGCTTGATTCTTCTCGTGACTGAATACTCTTCTTCTCTGCTTCACAGGCTTGATTTCCTTATTCACATTGAGCTCGTGACATAAGAAGTTTGGGTCTATCCTAGGCATATCTTCATGACTCCACACAAAAGTTTGTCTTCTGCTTCTAAAGAAAGTTATCAATTCTTGTTTTAATGAGGCTTCCAACGATGAACCTATTTGATTAGTTCGCTCAGGGTGCTCGTCGTCGAGAATGATGTTTTCAGTAGCTTCCACCACTTGACCCTTCACGAGTTGCGACTCATCTTGAGGATCCAATGTTTCAATTTTTGCACCTTCATCCACTTGATAGGTAGTGGTCTTTTTCTTTGATTCTTCCAGTTCTTCTTGCTCGGTGGATGGATAATATCATTCCCGAGCTACTTTCTGATCACCTTTCACAACTCCTACTCCAAAGTTTATTGGAAATTTTAGGCATTGATGCACTGTAGATGGTACAGCCTCGAACTTCTTCAATCCTACCCTTCCCATGATGATATTGTACGATGATTGGACATTCTTATCCATCATGAAGAAACGTATTCTTTCTGTCCGACAAGCAGACCACGTACCAATGAATATATCCAACTTGATCGTCCCAAGTGGAAACACTTTCTCGCCAGCAAAACCGATGAGGGGTCTATGGTAAGGCTCCAGTTGAGATAGCTTTAGATTTAAACTATCGAAACACGAGTAGAACATGATGTCTGCCGAGCTACAATTGTCGACCAGTACTCTTGAAATCATAACCTCCTTCATCCTCATTTTGATCACCAGCGGGTCATCATGAGGATATAGAACACCTGCAAGGTCGTTCTTTGAGAACCCAATGACCAACTTCTCCTTGTTCACCTTTCTCGGGTGATCTTCCTCAGCTAAATTTATTCGCTGAATGTACGAGCAAGCTTGAGCCTCACTGAGGTAATCTTTTCTTTCTGCAGTAAGGTCTCCTCCTCCTGCATCTCCCCCATTACAATTAAATGACCCAAAGCGTATTAAAAATACCTCTCGTTCTGGTTGCCTTGGTTTCTTGGGAAGATCGGGGTCATCCTCTGGATCAACTTCATGGTTTCTCTTCTTGTTCTCCTCTGCTAGACGAGGAGATCTAGATCTCTCTCTAGTTCGGTCGTTGTTTCTTATTTCGCCTCCCCAATCAACATACTTAGCTAGCTTTCCTCGTCGGATGAGTGTTTCAATCTCATTCTGAAGAGCTATGCAATTTTTAGTCATATGGCCATGATCCTTGTGGAACTCGCAATATTTTCCCTATTCCTCGTGTTAAGGTCTGCCTTCATTTTCTTTGGCCAGTTTAACTCCTCGGTGTTCTTAATTTCTTCCGGGACGTGGTTGATATTTACCTTCAAAGGTGTGTAATTATCAAATTTCCTCAAGACCTCCCATGACGACCTATTTTTAGATTGTTTGCCACCACCATTGTTCTTATGTTCTTTCTTCTTAGCTTTATCACCTTCCACCTTTGTTTCTTTGGCGTCCATATTCTTCTTTGCAGACATAGCCTCCTCGGCATTCATAATCTTGGACGCTTTTCCCATCAGGTCTGACATGGTTCGAGGTGGATCTTTGGAAAAAGTATAGTACAACTTGTTTGGCAGCAGTCCACTCATCAAAGCGGTAATTGTTGTCTTCTCCTCATAATCAATGACTTCGAGTTTCTCGTTATTAAAACGAGTTATATAATCTCTGATACTCTCCCCATCTTTTTGTCTAACACTTAACAAATGTGCTACTCGCTTAACTGGCTTTGCTCCAAAGCAGAAATTCCCAATGAATAACTCGGCCAGTTGAAGAAAAGTTTAAATCTTACCCCGAGGAAGATTATTATACCATATCTGAACAGATCCGGTAAGAGTTCTTGAGAATTCCCTGCATCCCATCTCGTCTGGGGCAGCATAGATGTCAGCAGCAGCTTGATATTGTTCTATATGAAGGACAGGGTCAGTCTTCCCATCATACTTGGGAGTCACAACAGGTGCTTTGAACTTTGATGGTGTTGGAAAATCAACAATGTCCTGGACAAAAGGTGTTCCTCGAACAAAGGTTCGTTGTAGAGGGTTCTTGGCCTTAGCTATTTCCCCTAATCTATCCTCCAGCCTATGAATAGATCCTTTCCATGCATCATTTCCTTCCTCGGGCCTATTGGTTCGAGCAACTGATAGTGTTGAAGTGGCTTCCTGGGATGTATCTCGATGAGCAGCTGGTCGTGACTGGGCAGATCCTTCCCTTAAATCTGATGGTCGTCGAAAGCTCCTCGATGCTGCATTAAGAGGACTTTTGTTCCTCCTAGGGCCTAAACGATCGAAAAGAGAAGCCCTACTTAACCTTTCCAATGCGCTGGTCCTTTCTGGGGAGAGGGTGACATGTTGTTCAGTATCTGTGGCTCGCACTGACGAAGTTCGTCCAGGTTGATAAGAAAAATCTTCAGATTCATCATTGCGATATGAATCAGTACGCCTAGTACGCGAAGAAGGCGCACGTGTATTTCTTTGAATGCTTCGTGGTCCGGAATGGGCTGATGCATCGCCATGGAGGGTTTGGATAAGTTGTCGCATTATTTATTGCATGACGGTCTGGCCCTGAGCCAGATTTGCCATTATTCCAGTCAGATCTGGAACAATTGGTGGAGCAAATGGATTTGGAGGGGTTCTAGCATTTCGATTGTTGGATTCAGGAATATCAGCCATTGGTAATGGATTGTTTTTTATGAGAAAACTATTTTACCAGTCGCTTCCCACAGATAGCGCCAATCTGTTGATGTAAAAAATTAGATCACTCTAATAATTCAATCACAGATAAATAAATGAGATAAAAGATTTTAAAGTGGTTCAACCTTATAAGAATGACCTACGTCCACTGTTGTTTTATTGCTGAGTGTTTGGGAATTCTCGATTACAAGAAATTCCGTTCTGGATTCCCTCCCTTACAATGAGGATTGTACAATGTATTTATAGCTCTGAGGCTGTCATGTGAAAGGGTAATACATTAAATGATATACATATGAAAGAGTAATACATTTAATGCCCTTTTTGCGTGTGCGTCTGAATGATAAGCATTTAATGAACCAGTTGAACTGTTGGTTATCCAGCTATTAATGCTTTGTTCGAGATGCAGCTCGGACCACCTAAGCTTCTTGGTATTCAAGAGTTCCTCGGAGAGGTTTGTTCCTCGGAGCGTAGGAGTTCCTCGAAGCATGTGAGTTCCTCGGATAAGAAGTGTTCCGCGGGGAACTAGTCTTCCTTGTTGTAGTCTTGTTCCTCAGAAGTGTTTGTAGTTGCCATGTAGATAGCCACGTGTCTTTATAGGATTCGTCCACATCAGTAGATTAAATTTAGTATCAACAGTATCATTGAAGAAAAATTATCTATGTATTATGATAGCCAGAGTGTAATAAATATATCTAAAAATTCTACAATACTCTAGAACTAAGCACATTAAGATTAGGCCTTATTTTATTCCTTAACTTATGAAATCCAAAGAACTTGATATTGAGTATTTACACACTAAAAAACAATTAGCTGACCTATTCACAAAACCTTTGGACAAAATTAATTTTTGCATCCCTCAAAAAATACATAGGGATGATAGTTCTCACTTAATTAATTATGCATAATTATCACAACCTCGGTATTTTCACGCTATTAACTGGTTTCTGAAGGGTTAGGGCACGAACATTTCACAAAAGACTAAAGACGCCTCCTTAATCTATTTAATATAGGAGACCCTTGAATCTACCCTTATTAATGACTTAATTTGCGTAGAATAAATCCTTTATATATACCTACTTTTTATATCTCTTTTAACCGATTGTATATTTGAGAAAGATTGGGGGAGAAGTACTTAAGTAACCGACTTTATCTTTACATTTCTTGACTTAACTAATATGTCCACTGAGTGTTCTTTTTTCAAGCATTTCAGATCAGATTGTACAGATTTTCATGTTTATAATAATGGTTTGCATAATAGTTGACTTATGTATTTTTTTCCCTTATTTTAGGTTCTAGGATGGAAAAGGGTAGATAGTTCTTTTTTATAAGAATTCTTGGGTTTTATTTTTTACCCACCAGTACAGGTTACTCAAGGGAATTTTGTCTCCAATATCCAAAGGGGGAGATTGAGAACACACAATATGGTTGACTTACTTGAGTCTGTACCATTTAGGAGTTCCAACTAGTTTGGATAGGGTGATGAAATAGGTTTGAGTTTTCTTCAGCGACCTTCTCCATGGTTTGTAAAGCTTCATTAACAATGATATTTTCCAAAACATTCTCTCTACCAAAAAGGGACGTAAAATATTGGACTAAACACACTATATGACACAAAATCATGCATAAATGAGCATGAGACTGTGTATATGTGTTTACATATTTTTAGGAATATTTTAAACATTTTAAAACACTTTAAAGCATTTAAGATGATTTTTTTAAACATTTAAAAAATGGTTTTAAAAGGTTTTGGGCTAAAATGAAAATACTTTTATTCCTATAAAACTTCTCAGGGTAGAATCTCAAACCGGCAGAGACATTTAGGGGTTAAAATTCTATTTTTTTAAATCTAAAACACGCGTTTCTTAACCATCTATATTGCACCACGTGTTGTATCCTGGTTGGTTCAAAGTGTGTTTGTTGCCTCTCTCGTTTTAGCATTCAATTTATAGCTGTTAGATCAAACGTCATCAATGTTGTGCATGAAATCTTTGTTGATATCTGTAATGCTAAAAGTGACCAATAAGAGAGTAAGGCTGTGCGATCCTTTATCAACCGTTAGATTAAAAGTCAAAGAGTGAATTTAATCTCAACCGTCCAAACTCTTCGAACGTCAAGAACATTCCTTGAGTATTATAAATAGATGCTTTAGGGTTTCCATTTGAGAACTTTTGGAGAGTTCGTCATTCTAGAGAGAAATAAAGAGAGAGAATAGAGAATAGAGAAAGGTTAGAGAGAGAAAGAGAAAACTAGAATCTCCCAAAACACAAAACCAAACATTGTCCCTGTCATATCTAAACCAGAAAACTTTAGATTAAGAGTTATATCTCTAGTTTTTCTTAAGAGTTTGGGTGTTTTGCAAGTCTGAATAAACTCTTTATACTTAATCTTTCTTGGAAACCCTGTCTCGTTGTAAATCTCACTTTTCTCTATAGAAATTATGAGAGTTATTCAGAGATACATTTCATGTTAGTTTTAGGTTTTCTCTTACCTTCTCTGTTGGATCTTGTTATGTAGTTGTATATTCTTTTAGATACACTCTCATTTTCAAGTTTCTTGAAAAAAAGACTTCAAATACAGTCTATATTTTAGATCTGAAATATTTATTTTGAAAAGAAGTCTGATTTTCAAAGAAATCTGAATATCTACATTTCATATAGATCTCTGTAATTCATTATGATTTGTTTGTATAAATCTATTCACAGACGTGAGTAGCATTTTTGTATGTGTTTCACTTCACAGTCACTACACTCTCACACAAACACCAAGTCAAAATGTGGTTCATTTGAGAGATTTTGTGTTGATTGAGCCACTAAAAATAGCGAGTAAGGATTAACGTAAAGAAATAGACAGGGAGATCAAAGTCAGAACAAAATTACCGTGGATGTGAAAACTCAATAGGTATATTTTTATTCTTAGCTTAGGATCTTGTGTGCTTGTTTGGGTGCTTGTAATCTTCCATATCTTGTTTGGTTCTAGGGGATTTTCGTTTTATGGCATAGAGGTCACCGTGGATGTTTTCCCTATTTTAGGATTTCACCATATTAAAAAATGTTGTGTCAAACTTCCTTTGATGGTTGTTACTGCTTATATGGTGTGGTTTCTCATCAAAGAATTAGCATATGCTTTTATTTTAAAAACTTAAGCTAATCTATATACCAAATCTAACATCCAAGGCGAATCTATTTTCACACATCTTGTGTAGTGATTTGAAAAGGAGTTTCATCGAACGAGTTTATTTTATGGAGTTTACTTAAAATTTAAATTTTATTTAAAGACTTAGTAAACCATTTTTTCAACCTACACCCAAATATAATATCTCCAATGATCAAAATATTTACGCATCCATACTTGAGAGATCTTCGGAACATGAAGATGAAAATTAGCATAAAACACATCATGATGATGTTGATCTTTTAACTTTGTCGGTACATCTTCAAGAAACCATGTCATAGTCTTAAAAGGTCAACACACTCAAGTCCTAACTATGATTGAAAGAGTTTTTTCCAAACAAGGAATATGCTAAAATATATAAATTGACTCTATTCGAAAATTTGTCCTTAAAAATCTCTATCGTTAGCTATTCTGGGACTAAATAAAAATCAAGACTCCTACTCATTTAAAACTTACTCCCCAACCCCAAAAGGAAAAATTATAACTCAACGAACTCATAAAGCTTGAGTATCTTTAATCGCTTGTAGTTTTACCCATGTTACGAACCTATACACTCAAAGACACCTTTAAATGCAAATAAAATTTAGCAAATATAAAATATTTATAGGAATAAAATTCCCCATGTCTAACGATCTCCACCTTGGTAAGAGTCACCCCTAAGATAAAGACCTCCTCCTAAAACTAAAGTGAAAGATACCACTTCTTCCAATTTTGTTAGGAATAAACAAAGAAAGAATGCATAATCAATTATTTCTCCCCAAAATGTGAGAACGTGTGATACCAATTAAAAATAATAATATCATGGAATGGTGTAAAGTGCGACAAACACAACATGGAAACACAAGCACAAATAATCCAAACAATGATAAATCAATAACAATAGTGATGAACTTGAATACAAAATTAAGCATGAGATACCAACGTAAAAAAGCAACAAGAGATACTAATATGATCACATAACATGTCAATTTTATTCAAAGATATTGCGAATTGCGACACGGATCAAATGCAAGAGAAAAGATTCAAAACAAATATGATACCATATATATAAATATGGAAAATATACCAATGACACACAATAACTTTTATATAGGTCTAAACACCATAACAAGACACAAAAAAAATATGCATTACGCACTAGCATCATATTGATGTGTCTAAACATGCAGGATGGAGTGAAGGTGTGTGAACTAGAAATAAAAGAATTATTACCCAATCACTCAAAAAAGTCCAATGAGTTCTATTTGACTGCATTAGCTTTATCAAGCAAAGATTTAACTGCATAGTGATGATAAAGTGAGATCATAGATTGATAAACAAGGACAATGTACACTAGCCTAAAAATATTGATCATTCAAAAAACAATAACGTCAAACATGAAATAACCGGGACTCGTTAAGCAAGTCAATTGATCTTCAACTTATAACACCGTCAAAATTATAAATATAGCACTGTTTTCACTCTCATTATGAAGATACCAATTTAATTGAAGAATCGATGAAACAAAATTTGGACTTGGAAATATTTTATTTTCTTTTGCCTCTTAATTTTTTAGGCTCTACCAATGGTGGCTTTCACACAAGGAATATTCCTCCCTTTGTAGCACTTTCCAATGCACACTCATATTTTTAATAAAAGCAAAAAATCACGGGCAATGGTGCTTACATGCACAAATCCCCCAATCAAATATATATGTATATGAAAGTATTATTAAGAGAACACCTCATTTAGGTAATATAACATATGTAAAAAAAATTCAAAAGAGCTCGTGCATGTGTGTGATGAGGGATATGAAAAGTGAATCCATTAAGCAAGCCATTTTCAAACTACTCCATGCATGCATAATTAAGAATAATCTAAGCATTGAAAATCATAATCAAATGTCATACACACATGGAAACATATAATGAAGTGAATTTAAACGCATCAATATACCACACAAAATGTGTAAAACTAAACTACGCATAAATCGAAAATCTTTTTATATTTTTAAACATTTTATGACACCAAAGGAAAAATAAACTCAAAAGACAAACAAAATATTTTTCTCAATATGTCAAAAAAATGAAAAATCAAAATACAAAAGATAAACATCTTACAACTACCAATAGCATATAACATAAAGCGCAAATGCTAGTGTATGAAAACATGAAACCACAATTACTCATAAGATATAGCATGGGAAGAGTCAAGTGATATCATGCCAGGGTCAAAAAGTCTAACATTCAATATCTCCAAAAGTAATTTTCTAACCCAGATAGAAGAATACCTAATGCCTCGTGATTTAGGAATCATGTTAACAAAGGATTTAGACTTCCTAGGACCTTTTTTAAGATCGTAAAAAAATTCCCTAAGGTCACCTTTCCGACCATAACTCGAACATGTTTAAACGCGAGGAATGTAACATATGGGTTGACCTTGTCTAACGTCCTTGGCAGTGGTTTGCACTCTAAAACAAATGTTGGTCTTGGATTTAGTAGCGGAAGAATTTGGATTATGGAAGCCATTACCAACACTACTTGAGTCTCTTAGATAATCTTTTAACATCAAAACCCTAGGCTCAAGCAAGGGTTTATACTCTTCAAACTTGAATAACTCCTTCTTAAATTTTTTAATTATACCTAGAAGTTTATCTCACTCCCCCTCAATGAAAGAAAACTTATTCCTAAAAGTCTTTTCCAAAGCCCTCAAATTTTTAATTAATATATCATTGTCCTCAATGGCACGTTCTTTAACCCTATAAAATTTACAGTTGTTTAATTATTTCTCTTAAAAGCACACTCTATCATTACTCTATTTCTTGGACACTTTAAAGTTTTTAAATCACGATTCATGTCCATGGGCTTCTCACAAAGGATATCTCTTTGATTTTTAACAATTCGCAAAAAATCAACTTCAGTTTTAAAACAAAAAATTTCTTTTTCAAGAAAGTTAAATCTTTTTGCAAATTTTAAATTCAAAAAAGTTAGCATAACTATGAAACTCATTAAATACCTCATGAATGTCAAAATCTCATCATCGCTAAACACATCGGATAACTTATCACTATGGTGATCTATTGAGAAAAAAAACTCTAGAGATAGGGAGAGAGAGATAATAACCAATCCTAAACCATCAAAAGATACAGATCTACACGATAAGTTAGTGTACCCGCTCTAATACCAACTTCAAAATGTGGGTATATACGCATGGTCTAAACAAAAGCCAATTTTTATTTTTTTTCAAATTAAATATTAAATTTAAAGATCAACCCAAAGTAAATTGTTGCACCAATTTCAAGAAAGTTATTATTAAATAGATTAATCATTTTTATCTTAACCTAAACATGCATCTAGGCGATTGCAGGATAAATAAATAGATCAACCACAACACCCTATGTACAAGGAAAACCCATAATGGGAAAAATCTTGAATGACTCATGCACAAATATTCACTATGTAAACAAGAGAATAGACTTATAATACAGACTTGACGCCCTCGTAAGCTGTGGAGCTTTTCGTTACTTCAACCTCTACACAGTGACATGCAAGAGTCTAATCGCGCATTGCCAAAATTTGTGAGTCGACACACGCCTCAGCTTCAGCAATCATCGACAGATCAAATAACGAAGTCCACTTCTTCACCACAACACTGAGTCCACTATGAGTAAACAAAAAATACAGAGTCCACTGCACGAAATGATTCTCAACAGATGTAGAGAATAAACCAAAGGTTTCCAAAATAGGATATCAAAACGTAATATGATGAACACTTGGATCCTAAATAATTTGGTGTAAACTAGGTTTTTAGAGAGCTTTGTAATAGAGTTTAGGAACTTTAAACATCAATTTCTCTATCTAAGAAAACTACTTCTCCACACTTTTATTTATAAAAGGATTTTTAAAATTGAGATAAGGATAAAAAGAAATTTGGAAAATCTCAAAATTATTAAAAATTCTCAATCCCGTTCGAATGACTTTGAACGTTGTTCAAACACGTATCTAATGACCTATCAAATGAGATTTTAATGCAGGCTAAAGTTAATACATTTTGAAGTTCATTGGAACTTGTTCAAATGAGGTACCATATCTCATTCTATTGAAGTCGCGAGCAAAATATTTTTCTTCAAAAAATATTAAAAGGAGATAAAATCATTTTAAATCATTTTGAAAACAACTATTTAAACTAAACATCTAAATATTAAATCTTCAAAGATCAAAATATTTAAGCATCCATACCTTAGAGATCCTCGGAACATGACGACGAAAAATGAGCACAAAACATAACACGATGATGTAGATCTTTTAACTTGGTTGCTACATCTTAAGAAACCATGTCATAGGCTTGAAGGTCAACACTCAACTCGTAACCTATAAATCGAATAGTTTTGTTCAAACAAGGAAGAATCCAAAACATATAATTTGTCTCTATTTAAAAAAAATTCCTTACGTGGATCCCAGAGGAAAATTTTCACCCAACTAGGGAAGAACCTACCTCGTAACCAAAATAAACTTAAGTGGGGTGAGTGAGTCATGTTTTCTGAATCCTTCAATCTTGATCGATTGGAGAAATAGTGATGAAAAGGAACATGCCAGTTTGAAAAACCAAAATAATCGATCGTAGCGAGTAATAAAGACTATGTAGGACCATATACATTCCATCATTACATTAAAAAACACTTGTGCCCCTAAGATTTTGCTTGAAGTCAGCTTAAACACGCTAATCCCCCAACTTTTCGTCCTGAGAGAACTACGTAGACCTAATTCTCCACTATATATTTATCACATATATTCAATACAGACATCCCATTGTCCTTAAATTAGAGACACACAGGATACCCTAAATATCACTTTGATACTAGTCTAAACAAACACACAAAAAAAACTATTTATGGGAAAGCCTTGATTATGGTCATTATGCCCTCACTCCAAAAGAGGTAGTGCGACCTAAATAAACTAATCAGGATCATTGTGAACTCACTCTAAAAGAGGAGGTGCGACCTAAACAAACTAAGTGTCAAGTAATAAAACGATGCTCTAACGAATTTTAAAACTATACAGGGTCATCCTTATTTAAGAAACATCACATAAGGGTTAATGCTATGAACGTGACAGCCAGAAAAAGTAGAAACACTACCCCTATACACTTCTTCCCAGAAACATTAACACCAAACACCATCCCCTCAAATCAAACTGGATTCCAGGATGAACAATCAATAATTAGATTCACTAAGGGCTCCCCGTAAAATGACAACTTATCCTAGTGAAAGAACGACACTCCGATTTTGAGGCTACTTCAAAAGTCTCTTGTCAGTTCAGAAGAAAAGAAAGGGGATCCCATTTCTTCCCACTCAACATCAATAGTTGATTGATAAGTCACCATCGAGCAGATAAAAGTCATCTCTCTCCAAAAGAAAAGTCTAAAAAAGACAGGGTGCTTTTTCCATGAGTATATGTGTCTTTTATTTTTAAATATGTCACCCCCGTTTGAATAAAGAAGAATAAACTCACTTTTTTTCCCATGCATATATGCTTTCCTTCTATTTATTATGTTCATATCCTGTGTACATATATATCACCACCATTTTAAAAAGGAACTTAGGCTCGCTTTGTTCATACGCATACTTGGCATTCTTATGTAAATATAAAAGGTCTGAATAATAAAACCCAATCCAAATCAAGGTCATATAAATTAGAAAAATATGAAATCTCTGTTATCCAACTGCTAAGAACCAATAAAGAATAATGCCCAGGCACCAATAAAAGAATGAGAGAAAAAATCAAATTTATGAATTAGTCGAGATAGACGCTCCCCTAGATAATAAAATCAAGGCCGCTCATGACAGGACTTATTAGCCTTCTCATCATCACCACCACCACTACCCGCTGTTACTGGATCATCGGCACGCCTAGAACTCGGCTGAAGTAGAGGAAGAGGAGTGCGAGCAGGAGACAAAATATTAATCGACCCAATGATGGAACCCACAACCTTTAGGCCATGCACCATAACCACCACCTCTTAAGAAACACCGAAGCGTGAAAATAATTAGTACGAGAGAAAAATGATTAAAGAAAGCAACGATAATAAAGTAACATAAAATGGAAAATACCCCATCCACTACTAGTGTCTTCTTGAGTACAGGAACCATCCGATCCAAATAAGAAAGTGATGAAGAAAGAGGATACTTAATTGAAAGACCACGATCTCGAGAGTCCACCTTAAGTGAAAAACAGGGATGTCCACCCTCCTTAGTGGCGCCTCCCCCAATCAACACCTCATTTTTACTTCCTTTGCACAATCATTTCCACCAACTCCCTCACCTTATCCTCTAGAGTGGCGATACGGGTTGCGATACATCCCCCATATTTATCCTCCCTTGGTCTACACCCTCCTACTCCTCCCTGGCCCTCTCCTCATTAGCCATATGATTACCCCAAATATAAAAGTCATTCAAAATCGTCCTAGAAGTCGACACTGAATGAAATCCATCAAAACTCATGGACTGCTCATTCGAGCCATCCACATTCGAGACCAATTGCAAACTCACTCCCATCAAATCCATAATCCAAAGCTAAATAAGAGCCACTAGTACCAACATGAAAGATCCCCCGATGGCCCAGGATCTTCCCTAGCCCTGCCACCACCGATTACCTCCCATAAAGGTGCATCCCTAACCCTACATCCCCCTCCCTCCATGATCGCTAACCTCCTCCTCGATAATAATCCATGATACTACCCTCAGACACCATAAATGTCCCTCTTGCTCAACCTCAGGAGGAGGATCTCCACCTTCCACTCCCATCTCACCCATTAGAGCTACCGACTCTCTATCCACTGTCTAAAGTACCTACATTGCCACATCCACCCTAGCTTAGACCAATAAAGCCACACTAAGTATAAGAAATGGCATCATCGTCATCACACACCACTCCAGGAAGCCTTAATAGTCAAGGTCCTCCCTAAAAAGACCAACATCAGGCACACCCTCCACAAATATATATATCGATCCACCTCGGTCAACCCTTCTATATGCCTCATATAATGTTTGGGGGGTGACATTTTGATCGGTGCATCCCACATATGCTACCGAGTCACCCTTCTCGCTCAACTAAAAGAGGGTTCCATATGCCTCCTCCAATAACAACCCCCGTCCGTATAGATCCCAAGCTATAACACCCTCCCCAAACACGTGACATGTCAAAACCTATAAAGAATGAACAAAATCAATATGAAACAAGTACCTCCCATACATATACAAAACCTATAAAGATGTTTATACGAAATCTCGACTAAACGGACACGGATCGTTATATCTCTGCCAACCCTTTCTACTGCATGTATATCCCAAAATCTGAGAAAATTCAATCAAAAATGTCAACAACCATAAATGGATCCCACCCTATCCACCCGGTGTTAAAATTAGTCACATAATAGAAAATAAGAACAAACTTTGGTCATATCATCTTGTTGCCACCACATTGAGCCCTTAGTCCTATACTTTCATACCTAAGTAAGTGGTCAAATCATTCCCATCCAGATACTCCCCCCAGCTAAAAGGTATCTGCATCTCCAAAGCCTCCCATAGACCTTCAATAGTAATGGTCAGGGTTCGATCTACCACTAAATCACTTCAAAAAATTGGAGTCCCGTGAAGGGATAGAAATTAAGGAAAGTCATAGACATCTCTCCCACCGAAAAATAAAAGTACCGGTAGTATCCACAGCACTCTCCCGATCCACAGTAATTATCCATATCCTCCTAAAGGACACGTTAGATATGCAATCCAACAACAACTCAAACCCTAAGGCGTACACGAAAGCACAAAAAGGGTCCTCGCTTATACCCTAGACAATGGTGACACGTAACCCCGAATTCGAGTACTCCCTCTAAACTGTAAGGAAGAAAATGGAGAACACATCCGTAAAATTAATAAATTACTCTATATAATAGATATTTTAGATCACAATATATTTACACTTAATCTCTTTATCCTTGGTTCTCGCTGACCAGGAAGGATAAATTGTCATGAGGTGGTCAGGAAACCCTCAAGAGCTTTCTCCATTCTGATGTTTGGATAATAATACTTTCATACTTAATCTCCATAACTTGGCTTGACGCTAACCAATAAGGATAATTAGTCATGATGAGGTCAGGAAAACCCCTTGGATATTTCTCCCTCCCAATGTTTGGATCACGAAACATTCACACTTAATCTCCCTACTCTTGATTCCTACTAGCCACGAAGGATAATCAGTCATGAGGTGGTCAGGAAACCCCCCCCCCCCCCCAGAGATTTCTCCCTCTTTACGTTTGGATCACGATACATTCACAGTTAATCTCCCCACCCGTAATTCCCACTAACTAGAAATGATAATCAATCATTAGGTGGTCGAGAAACCATCCCATAGATTTTTTTCTACCGATGTTTGGATCACAATACATTCACACTTCATCTCCATACCCTCGGTTCCCGTTATTTAGGAAGGATAATAAGTTGTGAGGTGGTCGAAAAACCCCTCAGAGCTTTCTCCCTCCTGGTATTTAAATCACAATACATTTACACTTAATCTCCCTATCCCCATTTCCCACTAACTCGAAAGGATAATCAGTCGTGAGGTGGTAAACTAAAAGCCTCGGAGCTTTCCCCCTCCCAGTATTTGGATGACAATACATTCACACTTAATCTCCTTACCCTTGGTTCTCTCTAACTAGGAAGGATAATTTCTTATGAGGTGGATAGGAAACCCCACCCTCATTATCCCTCCCACTGTTTGGATAATAACATATTCACACTTAATCTCCCAACCCTTGGCTTCCGCTAACTAGGAAGGATAATCAGTCGTGAGATTGTTAGGGACCCCATGGAGCTTTCTCCCTCCCGGTGGGTCACAAATGTTCACGCTTTATCTCCCCACCCTCAGTTCCCACTAATCATTAAAGAGGACAAGTCATGAGGTAACCAAGAAACACATATATGTTATCAGGAAGAAATACGCATATGACACCTGGGTTTGATCTGTCATTATGATCATCTCTTTATGATTTATTTCTTTAATATAGGTCACATCCCCCGTCCCAAATATATATATTTTGTATTTTCTTACCCCCTTTTCACTAATTTTAGTATTTACCGACCTCTTTTGTATATATTTTTATTAATCACCAGTTCTCTTCTCCTCACTTTATCATCATTATTATTATTATTATTATTATTATTATTATTATTATTATTATTATTATTATTATTATTATTATTATTATTATTATTATTATTATTATTATTATTATTATTACTGTTATTATTATTATTATTATTATTTATTTAATTTTATTATTATTATTATTATTATTACTACTACTACTACTACTACTACTACTACTACTACTACTACTACTACTACTACTACTACTACTACTACTATTATTATTATTATTATCACGTAGCTTCATTTTTATTATTTTTGTAAGAGAAAGAATTTATAATTGCTCATAGCTTAGGCTTATTTTATAGTTTTTGCATATCCCGTTACAAATGGGAATCTCAAACCGAGCACAATATCTCCAAGTTCATTTGAAGACATGCTAGTGACTGATCTTCGTTCATGGATTCATCGTTAACACTTTATGGGGTATAAAACTTGTGTCTTTCATGAATTTATATGAATCATAATTTTGGATGTTAGCTTTTAAAAATCGAGGGTTTTTATAGAAGGAATTTAGAATAAAAAGTTTTTTTGGTCTTATTTAAACGAGGTTGAGTCTCATTTGAAAGAGATATGTAGTGTCATTAGAACCAGCGTTTAACGACCTTCAAACGAAGCATCCCTGACTTGATAGAGAATTCTCATCCGAAGAACATGAGAAGGTCGTTCAAACGAGAATGGTTTGTTGTTAGAACTAAATGAGATATCGTTCAAATGAAACTATTGTTTTTTTTACATGACTATCGACTTACAAACTACTTGATACTAGCCACAAGAATAATGTGTAGTGTCTTCATAGAATCTCCAAAGAATACTACTCAGTGAGGAGCAGTCTACACGCGACCTTCCATGCTAGGTATCCACCGATCAGTCTTTATCTTCGGCAATGATCCCCTTGAGAATCACAATGATCTGTCGTGAATAAACTCTCCCCACAAGAGTTTTGTATTCAAGGATACAAACTTCATAGTGTGGAGACCTTGAAAGTTGGAGATGTTGGATATTTGGACTCTGTGACGGCTCGAGTCAAAGTGTAATGGGACTTGCCAAAATCTATGTAAGCCTAAGCTATTGAGCAATGACATATAATATTCTCTTATATCCCCCTTTTGGATATTCTAGTACAAATATAAAGACAAAATCCAAATTGCAATGAAATCCCCTAAGAAAATAAAAATATCCTAATACCCTTCCAAACCCTAAAATGGATATGTACAAGAGTAATAATGTCTTCAAATCTCCACTTCTTCTTTGTCTTCTCTGTGGCACTTTGTCTTCATCAAGTGTAATATTAATATGAGCTTCCAAAAGAACCTACACACATGAAACAAAGTAAATACCCATGATGCCATCGAGTTTGACATATAAAATAAAATTCATAACAATTCTTTTCCCCTATTAATCAAACTTAATCTCCGTCATAATTTGTTTTCCCCCTTTTATTTTGTCCTAAATAGACAAGGAGTAAAAACTAATCATGAAATTCAAATAAGGATAAATAATAATAAGATATCATCACAAAAATATAAGAATAAAAAACATGCAATGATAATCTCAAACGCCCCACAAAATATTTTTGAAAATTTTCAATTTTACAAATATAACACACCATGGAGAAACATAAAAATAACTGAATCATGAAAATGGAATTTTGGGGCATATCCCATAGGTTAAGCAACGTAGACAAACATAACATATGTGCATGAAGGAATGAGACACCACTAACAAAAGATCTCAAAGTCTACCTTAGGTGTAAAGATGATGAACTCAAGTGAAATTGACTTAGCCTAATCAACTAATCAAGATTGTAACTGATTTTCACACCAATAACGCCCAAAACTGTGTAATGCATTACAAGATTTTTGTAAGATGTGCAAACCCATAGATCTTAGACTTAAATCCCTTAAAATCTCACATATTAAATTATTCTCTCAAATATTTTTGAAGAAACTAATGCTCATGTGTAACGAAGAATCAATGTTCTAGAAATTGGACTCGCACTTCTGTTTTTATGTGCCTTTAGTCTTTTTGGCTCTAATCTTCATAAATGTTGGCTTTTCACGCAAAGTCAATCGGTCTTTCTCAACCCGATTCCATTTATTAATATATAACAAATTTACTAAAAAATAATTTTCTATTTTTTAATCCAGGCAATGGTTCTTACACGTGCTACTTTTATTATCCCGTTTTTCACATTTAGTTCATTTTAAAAGCAGGATTATGATGAAAACACTACAATCGACATGTCAAAGGTAAGTGAAATACTCAAAGAAATATGATTTCATTTGCATTAATGGTGACAAAGTCTCTCATGTGATATGCATGAGCATGCAGAGTAACATGTATGGGAGTGCGTGGGGGAACTCATCTGGTAGCATATCGTGAAAGATAGCTATGAGACACTCTCCCCAACTTAAAGAAAATTTTTCTAAGGTGACCTCTTTGATTTAAATAGGAACAAACATACATGATCTTGGGTCTACCTCTCTCAAAATGTCTAGGAGGAGCTCTCCTAGGTGGGTTTGATCGAGGGCCATAAGCATCTAACACACACTCGGGAACCGACTCGGGTGATACATGGGAAGTGGACACGCCATCATAACCTATTTCTAGCCTCTCAACATTACTAAAAATGAGACCGAGGAGAATATTTCCTAACTTCTTAGATGTGTCCTCTAAAGTAACCTCGACCTCCCCAGCACATTCGAGATCTTTCTAAATTTGGGATACTTGGGCTTCAAGTTTCCCACGAGTCTCCAATGAATATTGAAGATCTATCCGAAGACTGGCCATGATGTTGGTCAAATCACTCTTTTCTCGACCTAAAACGATCAACTGCTCACACAAAAAACCTTCACTTTCGTGAATTGACTTGTCGACACTTCAGACACCCTCAACTTTCACCTGTCTCTCCAAATCTGACACCCCAGGAGGGAAATCCTTATTTAAATTTTTTGTATTAAATGTTCCGGTATAAAGATCATAAATGCCTTTTGGATATCACTTCTCCCTCACTTAAAAACTCATCCTCACACTCAATTTCTTCCAAATGAATTGAAACATCATCGAGGCTCTCACATTTAGACGTGTCCTTATCTTCATGCGACAAACTAGAAGTCTCACATTACTAGACATGAATGAAATGAATGGTTAATGTGGTGATTCTCCCCTGAAACAACCGACTCCATGTCTTTATCGCTAAGAGTGGCTTTATTCTCTTTGCCATTTCTCTTTATCGCCGTGGGACACTCATGTGCCTTTTTCCCTTTACCTTTTGTAAGGACATTATTTTCATTATCCGTTATCAATTTAGTATGTCGTATAGCGCTACACCATCGAAGAGAATTAAAGAACATTCAAGCATCAAAGACGGATCTGAATATCACGTTCTTCAACATTCAAGACTTCGCAAGGTTAATTTTAGGAAGGTTGAATTTTAATTCCTTAGAATTTTACTTAAAGTGTTGGGATATTTTTATCAAATATTTTCTAAAGATTTTGTTCTCGGACACCTTTCCGTAGAATAATTATAACTAATTCATAAACAATCAGAAAATACGAAATTAGCGGCCACGTGTTCGTATCAAAATTATGTACAATCATGGCGTGAGATCTCGTTTGATAGTTCGTTAGAATGAACTGCCTATATCGTTCAAAAGACATAGCTATCTCACGAGAAATTATCACGCGATGTCGTTCAACCGATAATGCCTTTTCATTCGAGCGACTTTAACCTCGTTCGAGCAACGCGCCGCCTTAAGTTTTTTATAAATAGGCTTTTCCAACTCCATTTTTTATAAGAAGACCTGCATATTTTCAATAGATGAAACTTCTACTGCAAAAATCATTTTTGTCTTCTTATTTTAGGTTTTAAACCTTTTATTTTCAATGCACAAAACATCCCAATCTTTTAGTGAATTGTTTTGGAACCCTAGATTCAAGTTTATTGAAACTTTGCCTTTGTGGGGAGAACTCTACAACTGGAGAGTTGCGTGCTATTGTGGAGAGAGTCTCTATAAATTTACTCTTATGGGGTGTATAACCTACACCATGAAGACTGCGTGTCTAGGACTGCGTGTCCTTGTGGTATAGCTGCGTGTGAACCACTGCTGATTTATAGCTGTTACTTTGAAGGTTTGACGAAGGCACCGTGCATTAATCTTGTAGGCGATCAAGTTGTATGTAAGTCAATGGTCTTGTAAACTTTTCAAAGTTCTAGAAATAAAAGGTTTTGCCCTTCGGGGATTTTTCTTGAATTTGGTGTTCCTAATATTTGATCTTGTGATTGTTTGACTTTCATATATAATTCAATCACTTAGATGCATGTTTTAGGGTTTAACTAAAATTGATTTTTTTTTAGAATTCTCATTATTCCGCTGTAGCAATTCCACAAATTGGTATCAGAGCCTGTTGCATTAAGTTATTGTGTTTTGATCCTATTTTTCGAAAAATGGCTTTTGGTGGTTTTAATGATTTTCGACGTCAACTTTTTGAAAATCCTAATTGGAAGGTTCACACAAATTCTTGCTTTATATCCTCTATTAAAAATTACTCTGAGAGGTGTTCTTGTTGTGAGGGTGTTGGTTACACGTAGACGAGTGTACCACAAATTTAAAGAAGAAATTGAATAAACCTTCATCTCATGTTTCTACCCTTAGTGATAGTGATTCTAAAGAAGAAATTTTTTATGCTTCTAAGCGAGAGCTTCCCATCCGTGTGATTAGTGTTGAAAGTGAGGGTGAAAAGAGTGAGGAGGAACAAGAAGAATTGAGTGAGTTTCAAGGTGCCTACAATAATTTGTATTTTGAATCTTTAAAGATAAAAAAGGCAAACTTGAAACTTGAAGCTGAATTGAAGAAACGTGCTTTAGATAATGATAATACTAATGCGTTGATTAAGGATCTTAGGGAACGTGAGGAGATGCTTGAAGAGAAATTAGGACATGTTAAGGGTGAGAGAGATAGTCTTCCAGGTGTGATGGAAGTTATGAAAAAGGAACTTTTAGAGTTTGAAGACTCTAGGAATTTTCTTGAATCTAGGATAGGTGAACTTGAGGTGAAATTGAAAGATTAAAGTAAAATGAAATTTGATTTGGAGTCTAGGTCTGAAAAACTTGATAATATTTTAGGCACCGTCGAGATAAAAAAGTATAGGGGTGGGATTGGTCTTGAAAAATATGTTGCACTCATTCCCACATGTGTGAGAGAGCCTCCTAGGATTGTTAAGAAAGAGGCACCTAAGTTTGTTAGGAAAGAGCCCCCTAGGAACATCGTGAGAGAACCTCGTAGGATCATTTGGAGAGAGCCACATAGGCAAATTCAGAGAGCACCACCTAGGAATATGAGGAGAAGGCCACCTTTAGGTAACACTCACCGCCCGATTTACACTTGCACACATTGCGGTAGGCAAGGTCATCTTAGGTGTTTCTACTATAAGCTTTTGAATGGACATAGGAAACATAAAAAGATAGTCACACCGGTTCCCAAAAACCCCACACTCCATTACACATCAATTTGGGCCAGGAAATCAGATTTAGAGGCTTATGGTCTAATTGCTCACGACTCTCATCTTCGTGCACGCGATTCACCCCATGTGAGATCGTTTGGTTGATTGTGTTGGATGTTTTGTCATACACTAGCTATGCATCATGTTATATTGTTTCTAGTGTTAAGTCTCACTTTGACGTAGCGCACATTGATTTATTTGTTGCATTTGTGTGTTTCGCCACTGTTTTAGCACTGTTTGGATCTGTTTGCCCCTTACAGGTACTGTTTTCATGAAATTTTTGCACTAGGAAAAAATGTATGATTTTCTGGGCATTCTGGGAAGTTTTGGTTTTCTTGTTCGAGTGATATCTATAGGTCGTTTGAGCGAAAGCTCTGTCTCGCGTGAAGTCCCTTCTCGCGATAGGCACTTGTCGTTCGAGCGACAAAGCTGAGTCGTTTGAGCGATATTTCTAGAATTTTTGCTTCCCTTCTGTTTTTAGAACCTAGTTTTCATATGATTATGTTTTGGTACTACTGGGTTGCTTCTGGACAGTTTATATGCATATATTCACCATTCATCATATCCATGCTTAATTGATAGCATTGCATTGTCGTTTGATCACACATGCTTTGACTGATGATTCATTGGTGTGATTACCATTTTCTATCATATGATGATTATCATGATGACATTATATGCTATTGCTGGATGTATCATTTTGTAGTTATTTTTCTATTTGAAAAATTTTGAAAAATGCAAAAAGATTTTCTATTTTTTTTAGTGACCATTCATATTTTGTTTTGGTCAAATTTGAAAATCCAAAAAGATTTTTGTATTTTGTTTGCACCTTTCATGGATAAATCTTAGTACGGTCGAGTCAAAATTTCATTCCATTTATCCATGTGACTATTTGATAGTGTTTTGAGACAATACATCATGTCATCTTTGTGATTTATAATGTTTGGAGTCATTAAGATATAATTAAGTGATACTTCCTACATGTTTGACTCCTGATTTCCTTTATTGCACACATGCATGAATTTGTTTGATTATTTTGCTTGTTGTATCATATGTTGGTTGGGTGTTTTCATCTCAATCCTATCCTTAAAACGAACCAAGTGCAATAATACGAGAGTAATAAAAGTAGTGCATGTAAGATCCATTTTCCCATGAGGAATTTGTTTAGTTTGAAAAAATGATGAGTGAACACAGGAAAGGGCTACGAGTGAATAATAATCGCGTCGTGAAAGCCACCGTTTGAGAAGAGCCTGCATAAAAAATAAAGGCAATAAAAAATGGAATATGCCAAAATTTTGGGCCAATAGGTTTTCTCTAAGGTGAGAATTTAGAACCTCATTAGAAAAATAAAATTGTATTATTATATATGAGGGAGTTTTGGATGGATATATCAATGGGTTTACGCGTCCTTTGAATAGTTCTCGAAATGGCACTAAATAGTTTGGACGTTATTGGTGTGGAAATCATTTAGACATTGATTTGTTAATTTGAGTAAGGTGATGTCATCTAAATTCAACAATTTTACACCTAAGGAATATTTTTTATGTTCATTCGTTAGGGGTACACGTATTCATCGTGCACATATGATTGATTGAGTTGATTTACCTATCGAATGTGTTCACACCCATACATTTTATTTCCATGACTTGGTTGTTTTAGTATTAATCCATGGTGTGATTTTTGTATCATTATTTTTGCTTTGAAAAAATTAAAAATTAAAAAATAGTTTGTGTACTTTTTTGAGTTACTCCTTTGCATGCACGTAGTTTGATTCATATTTGCTATGAACTTTTATCGTAACACTCAATGTTTAGTTTGTTTCTTCTTATCTGTCTATTTGGGGACATAATACAAAGGGGGAGAACGAATTATGATTTTATGGGGGAGTTTGCATTATAGGGGATATTTGACTAGATTGATTGATTTATTCTTATATTATTTCAAACTCGATGCATCACGAAGGTATTTGCTTTATCTCATGTGTGTAGGTACAAAGATTGATGATTATTGGATTGCACACCCCGATGACAAAAGCTTTGAGATTTTTTGTTGAAGACTTTTGAAGAAAATTTAAAGACTTGAAAAATTAATACCTTTTCATCTTTGGGTTCATGGGGGATATTAGATTTGTATAGGCATTTTGGGTTTTGATAATTCGGATGTTTTTATTTTGTACCGGCATAGACATAGGGGGATATTTGTAATGAAATTATTTTCATTATCCGTTATCAATTTAGTATGTCGTACACCGCTACACCATCGAAGAGCATTAAAGAACATTCAATCGTCAAAGACGGATCCGAATATCAAGTTCTTCAACATTCAAGACTCCGCGAGGTTAATTTTGGTAAGGTTGAGTTTTAATTCCGTAGAATTTCACTTAAAGTGTTGGGATATTTTTATCAAATATTTTCTAAAGATTTTGTTCTCGGACACCTTTCCGTAGAAAAATCATAACTAATTCATAAAAAATCAAAAAAATATGAAACTGGCGGCCACGCATTCGTATCGAAATTATGTACAATCATGGCCTAAGATCTCGTTTGATAGGTCATTAGAACGACCAGCCTATGTCGTTCAAAAGACATAGTTATCGCGTGAGAAGTTGTCACGCAATGTCGTTCAAATGACAATGCCTTTTTGTTCGAGCAACTTCAACCTCGTTCGAGCCATGCGCCGCCTTAAGTTTTTTATAATTAGGCTTTTCCAACTCCGTTTTTTATAAGAAGACCTGCATATTTTCAATAGACAAAACTGCTACTGCAGAAACGATTTCTGTCTACTTCTTTTATGTTTTAAACCTTTTGTTTTCAATTCACAAAACATCCCAATCTTTTAGTGAATTATTTTGGAACCCTAGATTCAAGTTTGTTGAATATTTACCTTTGCAGGGAGAACTCTACAACCGGAGAGCTGTGTGCTATTGTGGAAGGAGTCTCTATGAAGTTACTCTTGTGGGGAGGATAACTTATATCGTGAAGACTGCGTGTCCTTGTGGTATAGCTGCATGTGAACCACTGTTGATTTCTAGCCGTTACTTTGAAGGTTTGACGAAGGCACCATGCGTTACTCTTGTAGGCGATCAATCTGTATACAAGTCAATGGTATTGTAAACTTTTCAAAATTCTAAAAATAAAAGGTTTTTTCCTTCGGGGATTTTTCCTGAATTTGGTGTTCCTAATATTTGATCTTGTGATTGTTTGATTTTCATATTTAATTCAATCACTTTGATCCATGTTTTAGGGTTTAACTAAAATTGTATTTTTTTAGAATTCGCATTATTTCGCTCTAGCGATTCTACACCTTTGCACTCATAACGCCTTATATCTTCCTCTTTCTCACCGCTAATATTGACCTCATCCTTCTTTTTGTTTTTTCTCAAAACTCTTTTTATCGAAATAATTATTTTTAGAAACTTTGAGAAACTTTTTAAAAAAATTCTCAAACAAGGCCAAGTCATCAAAATACCATCACCCTCAGATTCAGAGTCATAAATTTTTTCTTTCTTATTTTTCTTAGTCTGAGTCTTTAAAGCTATCAATACTTCCTTATTAGGTAGAATGGTTTAAGGGAACATATTGATTTCATAAGTATGAAGGTCTCCTATGAGTTCTTCTAACCTAAGAGTGTCTAATATCCCTAGCAACTTAAGAACGACAACCTTAGGAATAAAGTGGCGGGAAGCAATATCAAGATTTTCTCAACTACACACATCTCTAGTATTTTATCACCTAAATTGAAACTCGAGTTAACTACGTAAGAAATTTGTGCATAAAAATTATCTAAGGATTCAGATTCAAGCATTGTAATTATTTCAAATTGTGTGGTGGGATTCTACAACTTAGAAGCTTTCACAGCATTGATACCCTCGTGAATTAGCTGGAGGGTATCCCATGCTTCCATAGATATAATGCACGTAGTGATGTGATGGAACTCGCTAGGGGTGACGGCTTAAGAAATAAAACTAAGTCCACAATAATTAAAATTACTCCACTTAAATTCCTCATCAGTCCAAGAAGATACAAGCTTAGGGCCACCAACATTATTAACAGTTATAGTGGGAGGAGTCCATCCACTTTGACAAACTAACCAGACTTGCTCATTTATGGATTTTAAGACATATGTCATCCTAGCTTTCTAATAAGAATAATTGGTACCATCAAAGATGGGCAGTCGACTATACAAATTCTCCATTAAAATACGAATTTTCAAAGATCAAAAACATTTTAAAAAAAATTGATATCAAGGAAAAATAATTGAGAAAAAAATCACACAGTAATTTTGTGGAACAAGCTCTGATACCAATTTGAGAGTACGGTATCTCGATCTTAATGGATTATTTATATAATTAAATATCCAACACACAATTCCAAACTTTATCATTTTATCCTAAGACAAGAATCTACGTGATAAAGAAGATGAATTAAAGCATCTAAACAGACAAGGCAATTTGAGGGGGAAAAGCCCTTTGCGGGTAAAACCTTTTTTTCCCAGCAATTTAAAGAGTTTACAAGATGATCAAATTACATAATACTTGATACCAACCACAAGTATAATGTGTAGTGTCTTCGTATAATCTTCAAAGAATACTACTCAGTGATGAGCAGTCCAGACGTGAACTTTCATGCTCGGTATCCACCGATCAACCTTTGTCTTCAATAATGATCCAATAGAGAATCAAAATGATATGCCGTGAAGAAACTCTCTCCACAAGAATTATGTATGCAAGGATACAAACTTCATAGTGTGGAGATCCTTCAAAGTTGGATATGTTAGATATTTGGGCTGTGACGGCTCGAGTCGAAGTATAACGAGACTTGCCAAAATCTTTGTAAGCCTAAGCTATTGAGTAATGACATAAAATATGCTCTTACAAATCTTTCATCCCCATATGTGATTTGTGAGATTTATGAAACCCTAGTTTCTAAATACATTTGCGTAAAACCTTGTAAAGTTTAGTCTACTACTGACTTGTGGAACTATGGTTTCACTGCTGAAGAAGAATAAGAAGAAGGCAGATCAGTGGATATCGAGGGAAGACCGTTTTCTATGATGACAGTGAACTATGTCGTATTTTGTAGAAGAAATTGAAGACTCTTCACATTATACCTAGTTGGTCCAATTAGTCTGTAAGTCAACTGAGTTTGTCAATTACTCTATAACGATGAATAAAGGCATTGCCATTTTTAGGGATTTTTCCTTATTTATTGTGCATGCGTATTTTGACTGTTTGTCATTGATTAGGATTAATTTGGACCATTTCATCACATGAACACTTATTTTATAATTAATACAAAAATTGATTAAAATTGGAATTTGTGTGTGAGGAACCGAGTATATGAATCAATCCATAGAATCCCGCATTCCCAAATTGGTATCAGAGTCGGTTGTGCTAAAATACTGTGTGATTCATTTTACAAAAAAAAAATATGTCAATTTTTAAATTGGAGTCTTTAAAAAATTTGAGTTTTATAGATAATGTGTATAACATGCATTCAATTTTTGATGGGTCAAATTATGGGTATTAGAAAGCTAGGATTAGGTCTAATTTAAAAGAAATTAATGAAAGGGTCTCGATTTTATGCGAAAGAGGGTTGACACCAGCCACTGTGACTAAAAACAATGTCGAAAGTCTTAAACCCATCACTGCTTGGACGAAAGATGTATTTTAATGGATTACCTATAACTCATTTGTTTTAGATTCATTGATGCTTCGCTATATATGAGCACTATGATTTCTTAAAAATATTTGAGAGTAAACTCATATATATGATTTCTTTAAACAATTTTAGATTCTTATTTTTTTTAAATAAAATTCTTTTATTACCCAAAACAATGAGATTTTGAGGGAGGTTTAAAGTAAAAGGTCAATGAATTTGCAGAATGAATTTTATCGAAAACAATAAATAGTTTGACATTATTCGCGTCAGAATAATTTAAGTTCATATTATATTGAGTAAGTTGAGTCAATTTCATATGAGTTCACTATGTTTACTCCTTAGGTAGACTTTGAGTTCTTTCCTTAGAAGTATCTCATGACTTCAAGCATCCATGTTATGACTATTTATGTTGATTTGGCTAAGAAAAATGTTCACACAATTACATTTCGTTTTCAGGATTCGGATATTTTAGTGTTACTCCATGGAGACTATGCGTTTTGGTACCTTTATGTACTTCTTATACTTGATTTTTTGTTAAAACATTTTGTAAATAGTGGGTATGTCTTTTGAGATTATCATGACATGTCCTTTAGTTGATTATCTCTATGATGATATATTTTATTCTTAATCTGATGCTTCATATTCATTACTAGTATCCACTTCTTTGTCTATTATGGAAAAAGGGAGAGTTTTATTTTTCTTTAAAACTTGCACGTGTCACGGTATTTGTTTTGTTTCATATGTGTAGGTCTCTTCCGCTTCGATGATGATTTCATAAACTATACAATATGAAGACAAACCTAGCCAAGGGGATAAAAAGTTTCAAGTTGAAGACAATGTTCAAATGTCATTTCATTTCTAGGGTTGGGTGGACATTAGGATTTATTGTCTTAGAGGGTTTTATGATAATTTGGTTTATAGTTTTATTTTTTATGGGAATAGCCAAAGGGGGATATTTGTAAGATAAAGTTTTTATAATTTTTCGTACCTTAGGATTATTTTATAGTTTTATTGTATCCCGTTACAAACTGACATCTCAAACTGAACACTACATCTCCAAGATCATTCGAAGACACTTTAGCGACCAAGATCCGTTTATATATTCATCACTAACACTTTATGGAGGTATAAACTTGTAGTTTTCATAGTCTTTTATGAATCATATTTTGAGGGATGTTAGCTTTTAAAAATAGAGGCTTTTTATAAAATGTATTTTAAAATAAAAATGTTTTTTTATTCTCATTTAAACGAGAGTGAGTCTCGTATGAACGAGATAGTAGCATCTAACATACTTAAAAAGAGATATCCCTGCCTTGATAGAGAATTCTTGTTCAAAGTACGTGAGAAGGTCGTTCAAACGAGAATAGGCTTTTATTAGAACGATCATTGATGTCATTCAAATGAAACTACTGTTTTCGTTCGAACGAGGAATGTTTTAGTTCTAATGACCCCTCTGCCCCGAGATTTGTATTTTTGATATAAAAACCTATTTTGTTCCGATGTTTGAGAGAATTTTGGCAAAAAGGATTTTCCTATTCTTGTTCCAAATTTTTCCTTTTTGGTTTTCCAAAACCATTTTTACTTTCACAAATCTTTCATCCCCATATAAGATTTGTGAGATTTATGAACCCTAGTTTCCAAATGCACTTGTATAAACCCTTATACAGTTAATATCTACCGTTGACTTGTGGAATCGAGGTTTCACTGCCGAAGAATACGAAGGCTAATCGATGGATACCGACGGAAGATCACTTTCTATGGGTGACACTAGACTGGGTTGTATTCTATACAATAAATTGAAGTCTTTGCGCATTATACTTAGTTGGTCTATGTAGTTTATAAGTCGACCGTGTCTGTCAATTACTTTATAGTGCTGAATAATGGTTTTTCCTTTTTTAGGGATTTATCCTATTGCGTCGTGCATGCATATTTTGACTATGTGTTATTTATTAGAATTATTTCGGACTATTTCATCACATGAACACCTAATTCCTAATCAAGAGAAAAATTGATTAAAATGAAATTTATGTGTGAAGAACCTAGTATAAGAATCAATCCATAAAATACGGCATTCTCACTTTTGATGAATTTTATGCACATTTGTCGAACATAGTTAATTCTAGTTTTAATTTAGGTGAGAAAATTACTGATACGCGTGTCGTTAAAATAATTTTAAGATCTTTTACAACCCATTTTGTTCCTAAGGTTATTATGATTAATTATTTGGTTATATTAGATACACTTAGGTTAGAAGAACTCGAAGGAGACTTTCAGTCTTATGAGATTGATATGTTTTCCAAAACTGTTAACTAAGGAAAAGGGAATTACATTAAAGGCTCAATCTAAAATGAAAGAGGAGGCATTTTCTAACCCCGAATATGATTTTTAAATGGATGTATTGTCCCTATTTGCAAAAGATTTCAAAAAGTTTCTCAAACTTAGAAAAGAAAATACTTTCAAAGAAAAGAAAAGTTTTGAGAAAGATAAAAGAATATAAATCGCGTAAGAAAAATTTTGAAAAAGAAAAAAAAGAAAACCCTAAGAAAGATGAAGAAATATGTTATGAATATGAGGGTAAGGTTCAAAAATATCATGAGTGTGCTATACATTTAAAGATACAAGGCAAAGGCAATGATGCTTTCAATCCCACACTTAGTGAGAGCGACGCCGAGTCGGTGGATTCCGTGGATGAATCATCACATGGACATAACTTCACCACGTTCATGGCTAGTCATGTTAGTACATCTAGTGAACCTCATGCCGATGAGGAGGCTATTAAATATTATGACCTCTATTGTGCATTTAGTCATTCCAAAGAGAGTGAGGGAGATGATGATTTAGGTGAGGGGGAGAGTGGTTTTCAATTTTCTTCACTGAGCTTTACGCTGAGTCCTTAAAAACGAAAAAATAAAGATTTAGGAATTAAAAGAGGCAAGAGATAAAAAGATTCCTCGGTGAGAATTTATTTAGGTGAGAGAGTCGATTTAGTAAAAAGGGAAAATAGCGAATTGACCAATAAAGTGACTAGTCTTATGAGAGAGCTTCAAGCATCCATGGAGACACATGAGTAACTTAAATCCCTTGTGTTCGAACTTGAGAATGATATCAAATGTTCTCGAGAGGTCAAGGATAATATAGAGGATACATCAAAGAAGGTTGAAAAGATACCCCTCAATCCTGCTTGATGTTTTAGGTAGAGGCAAGAAATAGGTTATGACGGTGCATCCACTTCACATAGTGCACTAGAACCGATTATTAAATTTGTAGTTAATCCTTATGGGCCTCTTCCTAAAGAACAAAAGACAGTTTAACCTAAGAAAGAAAGCAAAGGTAGACCCATATAAGTTTATGTTTTCATCTTTTGAAAAATGAGAGGTCACCTTAGAGAGTTTTTCTACAAGCTAAGTAGAACTAGACATACTCAAACTCTCACGCACTGCTATAGTAACGTTGCTAGTCTTAGAGACCAAGTTTAGTTCCTAGTGGTGACTTCCCAAAGCTTAATGGGAGAATTTCAGTGGATGTCTATGCCATTTGTGAATGCTTTTAGCTCTCTGACTAGAGCAAAAAAATGACAAGGGAAACCAAGAGGTTACATCCATTTGGGTACCTAGGAAAAGTGACAAAGACCTTATTATGCACATTGCTCTCAAGGTTAATAATATTTTCCAATGGTATTTTGATATTGGGTGCTCTCGGCACATGATTGGTGACATATCATTTATACCAACCTTGAGGATCACAAGGAAGGCAAAGTCACCTTTGGAGATAGGAGTATGTCTAGGATATTAGGACGTGGTTGTGTTGAGATACCCGAATTTCCTAAACTAGAGAATGTCTTGTCCATAAAAAGGTTGAAAGAGAACTTAATTATCATAAGCCAACTATGCGATGCAAACTTTGCAGTAAAATTTTACCGACCCGAATGTAACGTATATGAGAAATATTGTGAACTTTTACTATAAGAAATGAGAATTGAAGACAATTGCTATGGGATCAACCTCAAGTTCTCCTTTGTGTGAAATAGTGCCACGACCTCCTCTATGGACCTTTGGCATGAATGACTAGGTTATGTGAACTTTAGAGATCTTGAGAGATTAGTGAAAAAGGACCTAGTTCGTGGCTTACCATCGTTTATGAAATTAACTTCCTCATATTGTGGACCTTTCCAATAAGGAAAGAGACTTTGAAGTCCCCAGTGGAAGTTGAATACCATTACCACCACACGCGTTTTGGAGTTGATTCACATGGATTATATGGGTCCTACTCACTCGGAGAGGTTTTGTGGTAAGAGAGACATTCTTGTGATGGTGAATGATTTTTATCGATACTCTATCATGGGGTTTCTTATGGAAAAATCTGACGCAGTTGAGTTCCTAACAACAAAGTTTTGTGCCCTACAAAACCAACATGGTGTCGTTATTAATTGGATGCATTTTGATAATGACACTGAATTTAATGAAGCCATAGTGGATAACTATTATGATGGAGTGGGTATCAAACATGAGTTTTCAATTGTTCGTACTCCTCAATAAAATGGGATAGTTGAGAGGAAAAATCGGACGATACAAAACATGGTTGAATCCTTACTTCTTGGGAGAAACCGTGCCTAGACATTTTTTAGTAGAGGCGGTGAGTACCGCATTCCATATGGTGAATCATGTATATCTTCGTCTGCACACACTTCACATAGCTTATGAGTTGCGGATAGGGAAGAAGCCTAACCTATCGTATTTTTGTGTCTTTAGAAGAACTTGTTACATCTTAAGAGATAGAGACCACTTAGGAAAGATCAATTTTTGGAGTGATGAGGGGATATTTTTAGGATATTCATCGACAAGTAGGTCTTATAGTGTGTTTAACCTTTTAAAGTCTAAGGTTATGGTGTCAATAAAGGTCATAATTAGAGACGACAATTTGCCAGTGTCTATTACTCCTAACCCATAGCGTGAGGATAATGCACCCCCTGGTGACGATCCTATCCTTCCCTATTCTACCCCGATGGACCCTACTCTTTATTTAAAAGATCCACTCTCTTGGGTTTTAAATAGCCATGACCATTTCATTATACTTGATGATACCACACTATGTGTCAAGAGGCATGCTCAACTTGAGAATATGGTTAAATACCTTTGCTATACCTTAGCAGTTGAGCCCAAGAATGTGAAAAAGTCTCTCAAGGACGAGCATTGGATATACTCTATACAAGATGAGTTACTTTTATTTCTTAAGAACGATGTCAAGGAGCTAGTCCCTAACCTAGCGAGACAAATATGTACCAAGTGAATTTATAAGAATAAGATGGATGAAATTGGTAGCATAGTTTGCAATACGGCAGGTTGGTCACTCAAGGATATACACAGATCGAGAGTGTAGACTTTGATGAGACAATCTCTCATATTACTAGACTTGAGTCAATCCGCTTATTACTCTCCATAGCATGTCATATGTGCTTAAAGTTATATTATATGGATGTCAAAAGTGCCTTTCGGAATAGAATTCTATATGAGGAAGTTTACGTGGAACAACCAAAAGGGTTTGAAGACCCTAAGCACTCGGCACACATCTTTTATCTTAAGAAATCCCTATATGGTTTCAAGAAAGTAACCTGTTCTTATTACGAGAAGCTCACTTCCTATCTCCTAGATCGTGGCTTCAAGAGAGGGAGATTGGATAAGACGTTGTTTGTAAGAAGAGAGAGTGGTGTTATCTTGGTTGACCAAGTCTATGTAAACGACATAGTATTTTGATTCACGTTCCCCCGATATGCTCACATTTTTTAGAAGGAAATGAAAAGTGAATTTAAAATGAGCATTGTTAGTGAGCTCGTATTTTTCTTAGGTATCTAAGTGCGTGAGTTAGAGGGTGAGATATTCATATCTCAATTCAAATGTGTTAGGGACCAAGTGAATAAGTTCAGCTTAGCCTCCTCTAAGAACTCATGCACCCCTATGAGTACATAGACTAAGATTAACAAAGACACTTTAGGCATGGGTGAAGAGCAAACCCTTTATAGGATCATGATAGGTAGTTTACTCTACTGAACCAATAGTCGTCCCGACATTTCCTTTAGCGTTGGAGTCTAAGCACGATAACAAGTGTTCCCAAAAGAGTATAACTTTCTCCCACTTAAATGTATCATAAAATATGTGAGTTGCACTATTTCCTATGCTATTCAGTGTTCCTTTTATACCAATGATCGTTTTTTGCCTATTCGGGTGTCGATTGGGCTGGGGATGTTGATGGTTGTAGGACCACTTCGGGTGGGTGTTTTTACTTTAGGAGTGATTATTTCTCTTGGTTAATCGAGAAGAAAAAATCCATGTCTTTGCCCATAACAGAGGCTGAGTGTATTACTTTCGGGAGTTGTTGCACACATTTTTTATAGATGAAGCAAATGTTAAAAGACTACGGGATTCCATACGGCATAATGACTATTTCATTAAATGATATGGGTGAGATTCATATATCCCGTAATCCGGTACAATATTTTTGCACAAAGCACGTTAGGATACATGAGTATTAATACGTGATCTAGTAGAGGATAGTATTGTGCCCTTGAGCTTCGTGAGAACCAAATTTCAATTAGCTGATGTTTTTACGAAACCTTTAGATACACTTAGACTTAAGGATCTTAGGAAATCTTTGAGTATTTTCACCATTGATTGAGTCCAAATGCTTTATCTAATATAGGATATTTATCATGTTTATATCTTATATACCTATTGCAAGTTTGTATTATCATTGTACTTATCTTTTTTTTTCTTTTTTGACATATTGAGAAAAATCCAAAAAGAGTTTTGTTTTCTGAAAAAAGTTTGAAAATTTCAAATAGATTTTTGGCTTTTATGAAAAAGATTGAAAAAGTGAAAAATATTTTATTTTGATAAAAATTTGAAAGTGACAAAAAGATTTTTGTGTTTTCGATTTATCACCATATATGGTAATACATTTAAGATATTTGGATCACCCCTTCATTCCATCCATTCACATGTCTTTTTCATAGTGTTTTAAGATATAACTTTGTTTCGTTAGTGTGCTTAATAATATGTGGATGTAGTTACATTACTCATTGATGATTACTATCTACATGTTAGACTCCTTATCACCTTATTGCAAATGTGTATGGACTTTTTGAACATTTTCCTTACTTATAATGTGTCGAATATGGTGTTCTCATTCCAATTCAGCTCAATAACGAATCAAATGTAAAAAGAGATAAGTTGTGCATGTAAGAACCATTACCCAAATTTTGGTTCCCGAAAAATAATGTTAAATGTTAAGCAATGGAAAGGGGATAGGAAATATCAAAATATTCTTTGTGTTAAAAGCCACCATGATACTATGCAAATATTGCGTATTTCACCCATTAACCTACGAATTATTAGCCCCCTCGAGTATATTAATCCCTATATTTATGCTCGTTAACCAGAAAACCTCGGATTTCTATGTTAACATGCTTTGCAGGGGTTAATTGAGCTTTTATAGGTATTCGGATGCTTAGTATGAAACGTGGACGCATTCTAGTGACGTTCCGTACATAATCGCACACACAAGGGCATTTTGTTTATTTCATAGTTTAGGCACCTGGCCCAACATCTACATGAAAATTTTAGCCCTCCTCGCAATCTTCGCGTGGCCATGAATAGTTCGCGATTCCGAGTCCGAACAAAAAAGTTACGGGATTTTTAGCGGAAGGGAATTATAAGGAAATCAAAATAGGGCAGCTTGGTTGATACTTGTTCGTCGATCATTTGACCCCTAATTGTTTCTAAATTAGTGGGAGACAGTGGCCATGTTTTTGAACCATCGATCGATCGATCCCTTGGGTTCGATCGATTGACCTTCGTTCACTTTAATCATTACTTTTCTCAGTTTTTTAGGCGACTTAAAAAAAGAGCGGTAAAACTTCGATCATCTGCCACCTCTCATTTTTTATTCTTATATTGTGTTCTTTGATCTTTCGTGTGATCATTTTCTTTTTTATCTTCAGTTCTTACTGAATCATTAAAATTTTGTAAGAATTTTTCTTCTCTTCTTCTTTGTTTTCTTCATCATGGTTTATTCTATCGAGTCACTTGATAAGTTCAGAATTGACTTTAACATTCCATCTTGGGTTGTACTGGAACATACCACTTTTCCTTATGATTTTTTCTCTCTTTCTGAAGGCCATTGGTTCACTTCCATCTTTATTGCTGAATGTGGGTTCATATTTCCTCCCAATCCCCCGTAACTGGAGTTTTGTCAATATTTTGACATTATACCTGCAAGAGTGCCTCCTAACATATGAAGAGTAGTGAATGGAGTATATAAGTTAAATCAAATCAATGGAACCCATCCGGGGATTCCAGAAATAATGTTTTTTTATAAATGGGTAACTATTGATACCACTTATTATTTGAAAACTAGGGCAGTTGGTAAAGCTTTAGTAGTTAACCTCCCTGATTCTAATATGGATTATTTTGATCATGGGGTAGTTGTAAAAAATTGGCAACATGCGCCTTTTGTTAGAGGTGTTAAATATCAAGGACCTAGATGTCCACTCTTCGGCAAGGGAATATGTTATTTTGTGTTTTAGTAATTTTTCCCTGTTTATATTTGATAAAATGTCATACTGACTGTTGCTTTGCAAATTTAATTATTGTTGACCAGAAAAGAAAATCCCCCAAAGAGAGTGAAGTAAATTTGAAAGAATTAAAGTCTATCTGGGGGCATCACAAGACAGTTGTTGAGGAGCATATTAGGTCTGCTTCCTATTTTCTTAAATATATAAATATCGTTTCTTCCTTTATTACTAAACCTACTGCTTCTCATGTTCTGGTGATTGATCTTGATCAAGAAGTTGATGCTGATTCAGACGCTCCTCTTTCTGAAATCATGAAGAATATAAAGGTTCCTGATCTTCCTAGTGGTTGCACTTTTGGCTCCCAAGTACCTACCGAAGGACCCAAGAAGAAAACAGGGGATATTATGAAGCCCCTAGTCCCCAAGGACCCATCCCCCAAAGACCTAGCTCCTAAGGACGTAACTCCGAAATATGTTGAAGTTCCTTTAAGGAGAGTTAAAAGAGGGCTTGCAGAGAAGCAGTTCGACCAGGTGTATGATCAACAGAGCCTAGTTGAATTACCTTCTTTTAATGTTGTTCCTCGGTCAGTTATTACTCCTGGTTTGGCTAGGATATTGATCAAGTCTAGTACTCTTCCAGACCACAGGGGGGTGTATGCCATGCTCCCCCGAGTGAAGGTTTCTGAATTGGTTTCTCAGAGCCTTATATCAGTAAGTGATTTCCATTTTCTTGGTTTCGTTGTCTTTTATATTTCTCATATACTAATCTTGATCTTCTTATCTTGAAGTTCTTGGTACACTTCAATAAAATGCTAGAGAAGGAAGATGAAATTCGGGCTTCTTCTTCAAATAATGTAGATGAAGTTTTGGCTGGTTTGAAGAAGTCTTTGCTCTATTCTCAACAAGCCCTGGAGTATGAGAAGAGTACTTGAGTAGATAAACTAAAGACAGCTGAAACTGTTTGGCAGACGTCTGATGAAAATGCCCTTGAAGCTGAGCGCAGGACAGAGGAAGCTGAGCATAGGGCTAAGACTATTGAAGAGCTTTTATCCTCTGCCAGATTTAAGAGAAAGTCTGTTATATAGGTGTCCTTCAGTGCTAGCTGGGATAAGGGCTGGAACAAGGACATTTCTATTACCTCTACTCAGATTGAGTATGCAAAACAAAAATGTTTCAGAGATGGTTGGGTTTCTTCCCTTCAGGAGTTGAACACAGTTGAAGGCTCTAAACTTTTTCAGAGACATACTCATAGTCCTCCTCCTGCCATTGAGGATGAGATTGAAGATAAAGTTGGTTCTGAGGAGACTTCTCTAGTGGTTGAATCTGCTGTCAACCAACCTAAAATTACTGAGTCTTCTCTTCCTCAATCTAAAACGCATCGAGCAACTCCAGCCTGTATCCCCTTCTTCTGAGAATGTTGAGATTGATAGGGAGAAGGTGTAAATTTGTTCGGCATTTGACCTTTTGCTTTTTTTTCTTTTTCTTTATTTTTATTGTACTTGAAATCTTCATTATAAATAAAAGAAGCCATTTGTTCCTTTTTGTCTCTTATTGATTATGCATGTTCTTCATTCTTGTCATCGATTGGTGATCATTTCTCCTTACTAGTTTATAGCGAAGATTGAATAAATGGCTTCCAATGATATCGAGTTATTGAGGAAATGCAATGCTTTTTTCAAAGCAGGTCATAAAGACTTATCCGAGGAAGAAATTATTCAGTTGCTCGGTGGTGATGCATCAGAGCAAGCCGAAGAAACCTATAAGTATTTGAAGTACTTTCTTAATCGGGCGGTGGAAAATAATGTTGCCTAATATGAGATGATAGAAGAACTTCAAGAATGGTATAAAGAATCTACTGTGCTACTGCACCAGAGATACGAGAAGAAATATAGAAGCTTAAGTCCAGGTCGAGGCTTTGATAACTTTGTTTCTGTTTATAATAAAATGGGAGCTTTACTTAAGCTTAAAGTTGAAGAAACTAGAACTGTTGCCAAACTTTTGTAAGAGGAGAATAATAATTTGAAGGATAAAGTGAATCTTTTAAAGTCTAACTTTAGAGTAGTTATTGCTACTACCAATGAGGGATACTCCTTTTTAGAGGTTGAAAATGCAACATTAAGGGATGAGTTAGAAACCTTAAAAAAATTAAGCCTACATCTTGCTCCCGAGTAAGAAATAAGCCTGGCCGAGGAATTACAGAAGAAGTTAGGACTGAACAGACCCTTACCAATCAAGCTGCATAATTAAAAGCTAAAGACCGGGCTATTGCTGAGATATCCCAGAAGCTGCAGACCTTGTATAAATAATTATCCACTCAATCTTACCAATTACAGGATAAGGATAGAGTATTGAAGAAACTACAGTATCAAGTTGATAAATTAACCTTTCAATTCCATAACCAGCCAAGAGAGGTTTGGGTGGATGGGTATAATAAAGCTCTGGGGCATCTTGATTATATACTTCAATAGGCTAAGAATGAGTCCTATAAATGGGGTTGGATGAACGTTTTAATCGTGATGAAAGTGGAATGGAATAACTCTTTTTGGGATTGGTATGACCCAGGCTTGCTGGAGCTTGACAATCCTCCATTCAAGTTAGATGTTAACTAGATTCCTCTTCATCGTATTCCTTAATGCTTGATTTCAAAATACTGAGGAAATTATGAGCTACGTGATGAACTAGAGATCGTTGAACCTCCTCATCTTATTGATCGTCCTAGCATAAGCAATGCCAGGATGCTTCAGAATTTTAACTACATCAACTCTCCTTATATTTTGGATGATTCTCCAGCTGGATGGACCCTGTTTCTAAGGCCAAAGGAAAACGTCCTGTAGAATAAGGCTTTGTTTTCTTTTGTTTCTGTATGTTTAAGCAACAATATGTAATCGCTTAATTTAATAAAAAGATTATTTTATAAATGGATAAAATTTTAGTCAATCTATGCATCTTTGGATGTCTCCTTAGTCAATCTCTGAATCTTTGGATCAATTTTTAATTAATCTTTAGTTTTTCACCGGTTCTATTGATATCCTTAGGATTTTCCTAAGTATCATACCAATTACCCATGCTTCACCATGGTTCTACTAATGTACCTAAAGTTTTAGGTAATTGTATTAGTTACCTTAGTTCCCAGACGTGAGTGGAACATTTGTCCATCTTTAGCTCAGTTTAGATGAAAATTATTCATCCGGGTCTTTGTTAACCAAGCATTTGGGACTTACAATTTTGTCTTGCATGGTTTTTTATATATTTGACAATTAAATTTGTTGGTGCTTTTATTGATACCGGCCAACATTTCATTGGTGGTTTATGTTGATGACCAACATTATTGGTGACTTTGTTGATGCTGACCAACATTGTTGGTATTTTTGTGTTGACGAGCAACATTGTTGGTGCCTTTGTTGATGCTGACCAACATTATTGGTATTTTTGTCTTGACAAGAAACATTATTGGTACCTTTATTGATGCTGACCAACATTGTTGGCATTTTTCGTTTTGACCAATATTATTGGTGCCTTTATTCATTCCGACCAACATTGTTGGTGGTGCATTTGCAATGTTTGCAATGTAGTGCATAACACTAGTACTCCAAAAAAAATTTGGGGGGAAATCATATTCTCATTAATATTGAAATAAACCGAGTACAACATGACTACATGACTGATAATACTTCCTTAGGTGTTTTGCATTCCAAGGATTCTTGAATTCTTCACCTTCCAAAGTCTCAATTCGATATGTGCCTGGTTGGATGACTGTTGTAATGTGATAAGGCCCATGGCAATTTTCTTCAAGCTTATAGTTCTTTTAAATCACCTTCTTCAAAACATAATCTTCTTATTTTAAGTTGCTCTACTTTACCCTCTTCTTGTAAAAACATGCAGTCCGTTGTTAATAGGTTGCATTCTTTAAAGTTGCATCTTCACGTATCTCTTCCAGCATGTCTAAGTCCAGCCTTCTCATCAAATCACTGATTGGGTTATTGAAGTTAAGAGCTCTGTACGTAGGTAAACCCAAGTCGATAGTAATTATGGCCTCAGTACCAAATGCTAACATGTAAGGAGTTTCCCCAATAGTTGTTCTAGGGGTTGTTCGATAAGCCCACAAGATAGAATAAAGTTCATTGATCCCATTCCCTTTATCATTTTCTAGCCTTTTCTTTAACCCATTCAACAAAGTTCTATTAGTTACCTCTGTTTGGCCATTGCTTTGAGGATGGCCAGGAGCAGAGTCAATTTTATGGATATTGGTTTGAGCGCAATAAGCAGTAAATTCATCGTTGTCAAATTGTGCTCCATGATCAGTGATAAAGACTTAGGGAAAACAATACCTGCATATGATATTCTTCTAAATAAACTGATAAACCTTGTCATAGGACATATCGATCAATGGTTCAACTTCCACCCATTTCGTAAAGTAATCGATAGCTACAACCAGGTATTTGAACCTTCTTCGGGTGGTCAGTAGAGGCCCGGCCAAGTTAATTACCCACATAGCAAATGGACAAGGCGAAGTGATTGGTGTTAGGAGAGCTTGTGGAGTCTTACGTATGCTGGAAAACCTCTGGCACTTATCACACTTCTTGGAAAAAGCTGCACAATCTGCTCATATGGTTGGTCAGTAGTACCCTTGTGTGTTGATTCTTTGTAATAAAGTTCTCTCTACTACATGGGCCCCACAGGACTCTTCATGGAACTCCTCAATCAAATCCTTTACTTCACATCGACGCACACATCATTGTAGACTAGCACTTAATCCTCTTCTATAAAACACACCATTATCTAGCACATATCTCCCATCTTTGTATTTTAGCTTCTTAGCTTCAAGTAGGTCGACTGGTAGAATTCCTTCTTCAATATAAGCTCTTATGGGATCCATCCTATATATCCCCATATCAATCACAATAAAATTAATCATATGATCTTCATTAATGCTCCTATTATCAAGTAGCTCAATAGGAATAGTTCTTCGCAGCACAGTTCTAGTTGCTGAAGCTAGCCGAGCAAGTGCGTCTGCTCGGACATTTTCCAATCTTGGAATTCTGGTCATTTGAACAGCTAGCAAAGTTGTAATTACCTCCAAAGTTTTATCTAAGTATCTGGACATCAATTGTCCTTTAGCTGCATATATGTTTAACACCTGATTTACCACTAAATGTGAATCACTGTATACCACAATTTGCTCGACATTTAGTAATTTAGCTAGATTTAAACCAACAATCACAGCTTCATACTCTGCCTTATTATTGGAGGCTTGAAATTGTAATTCTAGAGCGTACTCTATATCTAGTTCTTCTGGAGTATTGATAATGGTTCCAGCTCCACATCTAGTTGAACAGGATAACCCATAAACATACATGATCCATATGGCAATATTGCTGTCAAATGCTTGGTTTGTCAGAATCCCTTGAGGGAAAATTTTATCCTTTACCTCCTTATATTTATTTTTCACCTCCTATACTCTACTGTAGGGTTATGGTTGATCGGCGGTGACTTTTTCTGTAGTTTCCCTTGCTTGGACTTGGTGGGGCATATCTCTAGTAGGTTTGTTATCTTCTGAATGTTGTCTGGAGGGAGTCCCTTGTTGCTCGAGAATCTCTGGGTAAGTGGATTCTGTAATAAAATCCACCACATCTTGGCCTTTTAAAGAAGACCTTGGTTTGTATACAAGGTCATATTCTCCCAACTCCACAGCCCAATACATCAATATCCCGGATTTCTCTATCTTATGCAAAGCTTGCCTCAGTGGCATGTCGTATATACGACTATGGAGTGAGCTTGAAAATATGGCTTCATTCATCTACTAGCCTCAATTAAGGCCAATGCTAACTTCTTCAGTCTAGGATATATGACTTTTGCTCCTCGAAAAGCTTTGCTAGTGTAATAAACTGGCTTTTTAACTCCATTATCCTCCCTGATCAAGGTAGAACTAATAGCTGATCCAGATATATCCAGATACAAATACATCTTTATCCTAATACTGGTTAGGAGAGTAATGGGGGTGCTCCCAGGTACTTCTTTAATTCCAAGAAGGCTTTTTCACATTCATCATTACATTCAAAGGTTTTTCTGAGTATCTTAAAGAATGGAAAACATTTGTCCGTTCAAGACACAAATCTGTTTAGTGTCGCTACGCTCCATGTTAGCCTTTGAACATCCTTTTTACTAGTCGGGGATTGCATTTCTATCAAGGCCTTAATCTTATCTGGATTAGGTTCAATTCTCCTTTGATCTACTATATACCTTAGGAACATTCACTCCTGGACTCCGAAGACGCATTTGGTCAGGCTTAACTTCATCTGGTGCTTTTCCAATTAATCAAATGTCTAGCTGAGGTCGATAATATGATCAGCAACTTTTTTTCTCTTAGTCAGCATATCATCAACATACACCTCCATGTTCTTGCCTATCAACTCCTCAAATACTTTGTTCACCAATTTATGATAAGTGGCACTTGCATTTTTTAGACCAAATGGCATAACATTATAGCAATAAGTTCCTCGAGGTGTAATAAATGAAGTACTTTCTCTATCTTTCAGCTTTATTTTGATCTGGTTATAACCAGAATATGCATCCATAAAACTCATCAGCTCATACCCTGAAGTAGCATCCACCAGTTGATCGATTCGTGGTAAAGGAAAATGATCCTTTGGGCATGCCTTATTCAAGTCAATAAAATCCACACACATCCTCCACTTATTATTTTTCTTCTTCACAATAACTACGTTTTCCAACCAATCTGGGTACTTCACATCTTCAATAAAGGAAGCCTTTTGAAGCTTTTCCACTTCTTCTTGTATAGCCTCGTTCTTCTCCGGGCTAAAAACTCTTCTTCGTTGCTTTACAGGTTTAACCTCCTTATTCATATTAAGCTCATGGCAAAGGAAGTTCGGGTATATACCAAGCATATCTTCATGGCTCCATGCGAACACCTACTTTCTCTATCTTAAGAAGGCCACCAACTCCTGTTTAAGAACTGGATCCAAAGACGCTCATATTTGAGTGGTTCGTTCCGATTTATCGTTTTCCTGAATAATGCTTTATGTTGCCTCCATCACCTGTCCTTTTACAAGCTCAGATTCATCTCTTGGATCTAAGATTTCAACCTCAGATTCAATGTTCGACTCAGATATATGCACTTGATAAGGGGTGGTGTTCTTCTTTACTTCTAACATATCTTCCTCCACAGAAGATGAATAGTATCATTCTCGAGCTACTTTTTGATCTCCTTTTACTACTCCCACTCCAAAGTTGGTCGGGAACTTTAGGCATTGATGAAAAGTGGAAGGTACAACTTTGAACTGTTTCAGAACAACTCTTACTATGATCATGATATAGGCAGAATGAATATTTTAATCCATTACAAATAATCTCACTTTCTCTGTTATAGGCCATGTCCCGATCGACACATCTAGCTTGATTGTTCCCAGTGGAAATACTTTATCTCCGAGGAATCTAATGAGTGGCTTATGGTAAGGCTCCAGTTGGCTGAGTTTTAAACCCAAACTATTAAAACAGGGGTAAAACATAATGTTCGTCGAACTTTCATTATCCACTAGTGTCCTTGCAACCAGTACCTCTTTTATCCTGACTCTGATCACTAAAGGATCATCATAAGGATACAATACTCCAAATAGATCATTCTTAGAAAAGCCAATTACGAGCTCATCCTTGTTGACTTTCCATGGTCGTTCTTCCTCGATGAAGTTGATTCGCTAGATATAAGAACAGGCTTGAACCTCATTGAGGTAAGCCTTCCTTTAAGCTGTATGATATCCTCCTCCTTTATCTTCACCTGTAATCATATGGCAATCAAAGTATTCAAAACTGAGTGCGAATACCCCACGCTCAGGTTGTGTAGACTTCTTGGGAGACCAGGATCATCTTTTGGATCATTATCATGGTTCCTCTTCTTATCTTCTGTAGGCTTAACAGGTGATTCAGATCTCTGTCGACCTCTACCTCCATTTCTTCCACCACCCTGTCGATCAATAAATCTATCTAATTTTCCTCTTCGGATGAGTGCCTATATCTCGTTCTGGAGAGCAATACACCGATTGGTTGTATGACCATGATCTTTGTTAAACTTACAATACTTGGACTTGTCCCTCTTATCAGCAGGTGACCTTATCTTTTCAGGCCAATTCAAATCATTTTTGTGCTTGATCTCTTTCAAAACATTATTTATATCCACCGTTAAGGAAGTGTAATTGGTAAATTTTCTGAGCCGATATAGGCTTTCTCTTACTTTTAAATTCCTGCACTCATTGTGATTATTGTGCTCCTTCTTATCCACCTTCCCTTCTATCTTTGCTTACGCCTTTACATCTGATACCAATTTGTAAATGCTTATTTCCTTTTATGTAAACACGAGATGCGGAAGCGTAAAGGATGATGGTTCAACTTTAAAACAACAAATTTTAATTTCTTGAAACAAAATTAAAATTGCAACCAAGTGAAGTAAAATTAATCAATTAATATATTCACTTAAACCAATTCATTAATCCAAGTCCTAGAATTTGCCTAAGTCATATTTATCAATATTAGCAAATTAGGCGAAACCAAATTTTAGCAAATGACTTGAATTAAATAAACTTTACCCAATATTTAATATAGTCCCAATTAAAGTGAGTGTGATGATTTAAACCGAATTTTATCTTGAATTATTCTAAGCATGCGTTCTAAATTATTTAAGCAAGATAAAATAAATCAATCACACTACGCCGCGATGTACGAGGAAAAACCCAAGACGGGAAACAACCTCGGACGACCCTAGCCACAAATCCACTAGATACGGAATTACAATTACAAGACAGATAGACTTACAACGCACGACTCGATCCCTCTCAAGCCTCGGCGCTTCTTCTTGTAGACACCTCTTCCTAGCGGATAACCTTGGAATACCATCGCGGTCTCGGAATCCACCGATGGAACTTTATATGGTCACCGTCACCCGTACATGAAGCCTTTCTCCACGTGGGTCGATTAAAGCAAACTTCTCTTCAATTCGGTGTAGAGAAAACTGGTGCCAAACTCCAAGCAATTGATATGTATATAAGAACTTGGAATAAACTCATTTGGGTGTAAACACTAGAGTGATGGAAATTTTTCTCTAAAAACTCACTCAAAACATGATCTTTTTCCCTCTTTGAATTTTCTCTCAAAACACTCTCTAGGAGTTAGAAGGTTGTGAAAAAGATAGATTAGCAAAAGTGATTTCCGCACATATTAAAATCTGAAAAAGTTGGTTACAAACCAAGTGGGGAAGTGGGTGCAAAACTGCCAAAAACCGTTCCCGTCTGGCATCTCGTTCAAACGATATTTCGTTCGAACGAAATCTCGTTCGAACGAGACTTCTAACGACGTTCCAGATTGAACTCGTTAGAATCTCGTTGGATATCTCGTTCGAACGACAATCTCGTTCGAACGACATATCGAACGACATGTCAGTGGCCTATACTGGAACTTCGTTGGCAAACTCGTTCGAACGACATCTGGTTCGAACGAAAAAACTCGTTCGAACGACATATCTCACGAACCACCAGAAAGTTTGAAAAATTCATTTTTAGCCCAGAAAACTTTATAAACATTTATTTAAAGTTTTAATTAATTCTTTCTTAAAACAAAACTCAGTTTTTATAAACCTAACACCCAATAAACTTGTTCCAAGCTCCTATATATATATAATTGCATTCATACCTTGGGAGCATGGAACCATAATTGATGACATAGAAACGAGTCACGCAAACTGGCATATTTAATGAAGCTTTATACTCTTTGCCGCTACGTCTTCAACAAACACTTCATAGGCTTGAGAATATTACAATTAAATACTATCCTATGAATAAATGTTTTTGTCCAGAATTGAGCCAAAACTATATATGGACTCAATTGGAAATTTGTGTCCTTACATTTTTAGTAGCCATAGGTTCCTCAGCGTTCATAATCTTCACTGCTTTGGCCATCAATTCTATCATCATCTTCAGGGGATCTTTTGCCAAAGTATAATAAAGTTTGTCGAGGAGTAAACCACTCATGAGGGAAGTGATTGCATTCTTCTCTTTGTAACCAATTACTTCTAATTTCTCATTGTTGAAATGGGTGATATAATCCCTGGTACTTTCTCCCACCTTCTGTCTCACATTAACTAAATGAGCTACTTGCTTCACTGGTTTTGCTCCAAAGCAAAAATTACCAATGAATAGCTCAACGAGCTGTTTAAAATAGGAAATCTTCCCCCGAGGAGGACTATTATACCAGATTTGAGTAGATCATGTGATTATTCCTGAAAATGCCCTACACCTCATCTCATCAGGAATAACATAGATATCAGTCACTGCTTGGTATTATTCTATATGAAGAATTGGATCAGTTTTCCCATCATACTTGAGAGTGACCACTGGAGTTTTAAACTTGGTCGGTGTTGGGAAATCTACAATGGTATGCACAAAGTGAGATACCTTAATAAAACTTCTATGGAGAGGATTCTTGGACTTAGCCATTTATCCCTATCTATCTTTCAGATGCTGAATAGAACCCTTCCAAGCATCACTGCTAGTACCATATCTATGGGTGGTGACTTTTTTGTGCTGACCAACTAATCGTGCTGAGCTTTTTTCTTGCAAACCTTCTCTTTGACTGAACCGAGCACTTCGTCAAGTGTTCAATATGGATTGGGATGAACCTTCCCTCGGGTCGATTGGTCATCGAATATTTCCTGACGCAACCCGGAGGGCATTTCCCTTGGGCTCCAAATGATCGAAAGGAGAGGCCCTACTAAGCCTTTCTAAGGAACTCAACCTTTCAACGATGAGGGAATGTCCATTAGAGGAATTTGTAATCCTGATAGAAAAAGTTTCTCCAGGAAGGTACGAAGGATCTCTTGAAGTTTGAGAATGGCTATGCCCAACACTCCTTATTGGTGGTGGTGTAATATTCCTTTGATTGAATTGGGTAGGGACTCCAGGTTTAGAGTTTGGGCCAACTGTCGTATCATATCCTGTATAGCCTCTTGACACTTGGCCAAGCTAGCCAAAATTCCAATTAAATCATTGTTGTTTGGAGGGGCAGAGGGAGTAGGCAGAATTCCCTCATTTCTAATGCTTGATTCAGGAATTTCATCCATGGACTATGAATGAGTGAAAATGTTTAGCAATACGTTCCCACAGACAGCGCCAATCTGTTGATGTAAAAAATTAGACTAAGCCTAATTGATTGATCACAGATAAATAAACAAAAATAAGTAAGACAGAGAGATTTTTAAAGTGGTTCAGCTCAATGGAAAAGCCTTCATCACTGTTATATATTGACTGCCTTGATTTGTTTTTTCGATCCCTTGCAATGACGGCGATACAATGTATTTATAGCCCAAAAGGGGTAATGATATTTGTCGTGTGAAAGGATGGAATGCTCTCATTTAATGAGAATTAAATATATTGTTATTGTCGCTTCACTGGTTATATAGGTTGTATGACCGTTGTCGCTTCATTGGCTATACAGGTTGGATTTCTGGTAGTTATTCGGTCTTTCCAATTTGTCGGGATTTTGCATCATGCTAACTTAGATTTGAGCCACATTAGATGACACGTGTTGGTTTATAATTGGTCTACGTAAGGTGGTAAATTTTGGTATCAACAGTATCTTAAGTAAACTACCAAACTAGGTAGCGAGGGGAAGTGCCTCTTCTAGATCTTTAGGAGAACAAAGATAACTTCATTCATCACAAATTTCCTTTGAGGTAAGTCAAACTTAGTCTTTATTCTTAGGAAATTCTTGGCATACCTCTAGCAACCTTAGGTATCCGTCTATTTCTCTCCATAAGTATCGTGTTACTAGGAATGTGAATGTTAGCCATATTTTTACTAATGTCTCCCCTAACCTCTCTCTTTTAATTTGCAATCATGTCAAACTTTCTCATCAAATTTTTAATCACTCCTCTAAGCTCAACAATATGATCTCTCTTCCCAATTTTCTCCTATTTTGAAAGATCCTTTCATTTCTAGATAACAACCACCTAAAATTTAGTTTTGGTTCGTGAGATCTCTTTTAAATATTATAAATGTTCTTTTCTTAAAGCAAAATGGGAATGTGATTGTTTTTTCCATAAAAGAAAAGCCATATGTACGAGACCTAGACAGTGACATATGTACAACTGTAATACCCGTATTTCTGGGTATTTCTATTTAATTAAATTGGAGAATTAAATGAGAAAATATGATTTGATTTAAATTATGGAATAAAATAATTTAGTGAGATTTATTAATAATTTTGAATATGGAGTATTAATCGAGAGATAGATACTGATTAATACTGCCTCTTTCTATTTACTTAGCGTGAGTAGTAAATAGTTTCTTAGCACGTGTAGAACATTTTGGGGTGAAAACGAGTAATATATTTTTAAGTGACTCAAATGATAATTTGAGGTCACATATGAGTCTGAAAGGATCAAATTATTCAAAATAGTATACCCGGGCGTACTAGTTGAGTCACGGGGTAATTTTGGACTAAAGCGAGACCGTTCGGGGGCATTTTGGTATTTTAACATGTGAGGGTATTGAGACCTATAAATTTGAGAGTCTCTTAGCAGCCGTATGAAAGAGGGGTTAGGGTTAGAACACCCATGTAAACACCAAGACCATTAGAGATAAGGAGAAAATCATTCTCAAGGCTTAGAAGATACTTTTGAAGAGGTTGGGTTTGGATCTTGCATCCTAGGAGGCAAACGAGGAAGGATTGAAGAAGAGAAGAATCAATCCATCATCAACTCCAAGAAATCAGAACTCATCTATCAAGGCTAGTTGTTTATTACAAAAAAATAATATTATAAAGTTATAATACGCATCTGTAGGGTTTTTGAATAGTTTTGTTAAATCAATATCTTGGAAAGAAATGAATGATATTTATGCATGTTGGGGAAGGATTGAATGTAGAATGAATCCCTAAGTAAAGATGAAATGATATTTGAATATAATTGATGATTAACATAGAATCTTTATGAGTTCTTGGTTGAAGAACATGAATCTTGAATGAGTTAGGGTCTAATTGATAAACACAAGATGTCAATCTGTCAGAATTTTTGACATAACTTTAAAAGTATGCCATTTGAATTGTACTTCGAATTAGAGTGTGAACCATACATTTTTGGAAATTTTTATCTCTTATCTATCCAATGAAATTAGAATCAGGTCAATCGGAGTTCTGTAGAGGGAGTAATCGATATGTTACTACAGGGTGTTTTATCTGCCAGCATATTAATCTGCCAGAATTTTAGTGCGACTTTAAACGTGTACAATTTGAGTTGTACTTCGAACTAGAGTGTGAATCATAAATGCATGGAAAGGTATATCTCTTATATTTCCAATGAACTTGGAATCAGATCAATCGGAGTTCTGTAGAGGGATAAATCGAAATTTTACTAGAGGGTGTTTAATCTGCCAAAACAATTATGATTCTTTTGGGCTGCGAGAAAATGTATGATCTTTCTTTTTAAGACTCAAATGCCTAGAATTTTATCGGGGAAGTGTTTGGTACCTTGATGAAATATATTTCTGGAATAATGATATGGAAGTAGTTCTATGATTGAGAGTTGGACTTTAATTTTGTGAGAGAAAAAAAGTGGAGATTTGTAGGCTTGATTGTGACGTATTCTCATTCGATATGATAAGAATATAATTACAAAAAAGCGTGAGCGAGCTTAAATTTATTGAGTCAGTAGGTTAACAAGGGTAAATACTAAATTTATATATTAAGGGGTAACTAAGACCCTTAGATTTGTGTGAATACTCGAATTAATACGAAAGTGAAATAAATTTCTAAAGCAAACAAGTACGGTTAATATAAGATAATACTATATTACGTACAAGTATGATTGATAGGTCGGGTGTGTACCTACTAAATTGTATGAACTATTAGGTTGAGAGATGTATACCTAAATTAACTACGTTAGGGTCCATGAAGTATTCCTAGCTAACGTAGGGTTATTATACGATAGGGTCGATGAAGTATTCTGAACTAACGTAGGGTTATTTAATGTTAGGGTCAATGAAGTATTCCAAACTAACATTGGGTTATCATATGTTTGGAGTCGATGTAAAATGCCAAACCAAACCTTCGAACTGGTGTTGTGATGAAACAGTCTGAGCCAGAATATGTGTATATAAATAATTGGGGTCGATATATCATTCCAAACCAATTCTTACTTGGGGTCGATGAATCATTCCGAACTAAGAGTCCTTTACGTGTGTCAAAAGGACATAATAGTAATGACTGATATTTAGTATGTATTGTGTGTGAAATATATACTTAATGATATTCTACTTCTGTGTATTAGTAGATTAATATCTGATGTGTTTAACAATACATATCAAACTGGTAAGTTAAGTAGAAAAACTTAATTACGAAAGGTAACGTTAGATAGAGAATATCTAATTAGTAATTTAAGTAGGGAAACTTAATTACAAAAGTGAGAAGATATTAACTGTGAGAATTGTAGAAATTTAGTAGTGAAACTAAATGAGAAGTTTTGAAACATAACATAGGTGAAATGTTACTTGAGAATTAATTAACCTTCGCAAGATGTTAATGAAATGGATGTACTGTATGGGCGGTACGAGAACTTAGGTATAGATAAGTTCAGATGATTACTTTAGTCCTAGATAGCTTGGGATATATGGCTAGGCAGGCTAAGTGTAGAACATTAGGTGTGAACAATAGGTGAGGAGTGAGTAAACTCAAGAGAGTGTATGAGAACCTAACATGTGTAATCAATAAACGAATTTTATATTGTGATAAACGCTTGCTAAATATTTTCCAAATGTTTTGAGTACTAACTCTTGCTGTAAAATATTTTCAAAATCTTTTAGGTGTCCAGCCACAGGGACGCCATGTATGCTGATTTTATTCGTGGGACTCGAAGTTGTAGCACAGTGGATGCTTACAAGATTTTGATTCGACAATATCTCCCTTTCAGATCTAGTGCAAGATCTCACACTACTCTATGTATGGACTTGTGGTCCGGTATCAGTCTTGGATGTTTTGTTTCACACTAGTGATTGTTCTATTGTTTTTTTGGGACTTTTAGCCGATGGTTTATTCGGTAATACTCTTGTTCTCTTATACTTATATTTTGATGATTGGCTTGTAGTACATGGTGATTATTATACTTTGTTCCGCATGGTTGATTTATCTATTTTAAGAAAGATATAATTTGGCCCCGGTCTAATTTTCACTTAGGTGATTAGTAATTAAAAGGTTTTCGAAAATGATGCTAAGAATCAACCATTTGAGAAACCTGTTTTAATTTAATAAAGGCTTGATCACCCGATGTTTAATTAGGCGGGGTGTCACAACAACCTCATTTTTCTTCACTTATGGACTTTGTTCCTTAATCATGTTCCTGATACAAAAAGACATTTATATTTTTGTTTTTAAGTCAACATTCTTCTCTTTCAATGGTTTAATAAAGGCAATACCATGGTTATCATTTTTTATTCGACCATGGTTCAACTAAATGTTATCCAGAACAGTTGATCATTTAACCAAGTCTATTTTCAAATATTTGGCATATTAAAGCTCAATTTTAATCTTTTAAAAATCATCTTTAAAATTTATTTTTGAAGCTCAACTTAATCTTTCTTTTTTATAATAATCTCATTTTCCTTTTTCAAAGCCTCGTTTTCATTAAATACATAATCTTTTCTCTAAGTTTCAAATTCTCCATTTCAACACTTTCAACTTTTTCTTTTTTTTTTTCATTTTAAAAAAAAAAATTAATGTTTGGCTTTCTTAATTTCAAAGATTTTTGGTAAAGATCATCAAAGTAATAATGTATTTCTTCAACTTCATCATCATTCTCATGGAATGATCTAGGGTATAATGTGTGTGATCCTACAATCCTATAAGATGAGGAGTCACTAAGAGAACTACTACTAGACAATTTGATCATATTGTTATTCGCTGTGGATGGGTATAGAAATAACTCTCCCATTAAAGATGAGTTTTTACGAGAAGTAAACTTGGAACATTATGCAAGTAATTATTAATCATGAATGTTGGATGAGCAATTACAAACCATAAGTAAGTCACATAAACAATGACTACCTAAACCTATTGGACTCGTAGTTCCAAATCATCAGTGAGTCACACAAGGAATGACTAAAAAGAAGACTAGAAGAGCAAGTCCTAATCACTATAAAGTAATGAGCAGTGACCAGTAAAGGAAACCAAATGAACAAAAAATTATGCAAGTAATAAATAGACTTCGCGAGTAGCCCCAAGTCACAAAGTTCTTGAGGAGGAGCACATACATGAGCAACAATAATTGCCTAGTAAAGGCAATTTGCAAGAAGTTTCTCAAGATACAAAAAATATTTTATTTGAGAAACTCATTTATTAACACTTCGTTTTTTGGTTTGAACATATATTTACTTAGTACGAAGCCTTGGCAGAGTAAGCAGGACTCGAACAGATGGTCAGTCAAGACCTCTAGGGAATTTTGGTTCAGAGACTGAGAGGTAAGTTTTATTGAGCAAGATAAGGTGCAACCACTTCAATATCTTAGGAAAGAGAGAATACTAAAATGAGGGACCCAAGAGGTCACTCTCACTCACTCACATCACACAGTCGACAGTTGCCAACTAGCAAGAAGTTAATGACTTGTTTGCAAGACATTTTATTTTAGTCAATGGAGAGTCTCCCTTAAGGTCACTCGTAAGATTTCAAAAATTGTCCACTAAGTAACCATTTGAAAATAGACAAAATAGTACTTTTTGGCATTATGGCTGATAACACTCCTTTTTACCCACTATTACACCTGGGGTCACTCCACAACCTATATATCGTAGACAATGACAAATAGTAATAAGGAGAAAATCCTTTTCAGATGTTTGTCACATGGGAATATCCCTTTAGTGTGCACGCGTCATGTTAACCCTAATATTTCATTATAAACAGAGCACTTGGGTCACAATCATTATCATCTTCTCACTAACACGGTTACTCTATACAAATTTCCATAGATATTCTCTCCTTACTCCTCCCTAGATATTTAAAGTGCTTATCTCTCCACTCTCTCAGAGAATCACTATTCTCAAATGGTTCATTCCTTTTGTTGTTATTGAACAATCGTATTCAATCACTATCTTCTCATTATTGTAATAAAAGTCTCATTATTATAGTGAAAAGTTGGTTTTTGGTCTCTTCTTTTTTCTTGAAATATTATTGCCTTATGGACAGTTTCCATTAGAGTGGGTCACACCTCACTTATTAAAAGTTATTCTTAGACATCAATACCACTACCCTTCTACATTTGGCGACTCCGCTGGGTAGGTATTCTCATTTCCATGGAAAAATAAGTGATTGAATTGTACAAGTAATTTAACTAGCTTGTGTCCCTAAATATCTCCTCGAGATTGTTGGTAACAGATTTGAGTCTATCTCCATGCATTTAAGTACATGTTAAATACACGAGTTGGGCTAAGCAGTCCACTTTGCGTGCTGGGATGGTTGGCTATATCAGTGGGCTTGAAGAATAAATAAGTCCCCATAATTTCCCCTAAAATCTTTGGGCTGAAATGTTGGGTCAATATATTTTAAGTGAGCTCAAGGGCTAAGCCCCCGAATTTTTTAAAAATCGACATGGAATATTAGTAATACTTGTGAACTTATTAAGGGCACGCACGTCCGAGTGGAATTATTATGGCAAACTTGTAATATTCCTATAAAAATGAGGGTGTGCTGGTCTGAGCAGATCTATGAAGCATCAAGATCTTTATTGGTAATCGCCCTTTCGTCATTAGTTCGAAGTTCAAACTGGGTTTAGCTATATCAACCATCATTTTTCAATTGTTTATTATTTTCAAACTACTACTGAATCTTTTCTTTTTCCCTTCATATTTCCAGAGGTTTCTCTCACTATTTTTAGTTGTAATGGCCTCTAACCTGCTCCTTTTACTTCTCATTTTGGTTAGTCTTTTTTGCTGCTTGAAACCTTTTTCCATGGTTCCTTTTAATGGAAAAAATATTGCGGAGTTTAAAAAATCATATGGTATTCCTGAGTGGGTATAAATTGACTGTGTCCTATGCCCAAAGATGTCCGAGACATAAACGATGGGCATTGGATTCACACTGTTCTTATCGTTTAGGGGGTTTAACTTTTCCCCTAAACCCCTTAATTTTGAATTTTTTAGTTAGTTGGAGGTTGTACCTGCTCAGTGTTCCCCAAACACTTGGAAAATAGTGAATGGGGTACACGTAATCAACGAATTGTATGGGACTAACTTGGGTCTCCTTGAAATTTGTTTGGTTATGCACCAATGATAGTATTCATACCTGAAAGCAAATAAGGTCTACAGGGTTCTGGTCATAAATCTTCCTAACTCCTACAAGGGGTATTGGGATCAGGATTTCATTATCATGAATTAGCAACATCCCCCCTACTTGAGGACGCGAGGTACTGAGGTCTTTGGTGCCCTGATTGGGGGCAGGATCACTGAGATTGCTATCTCTTTTTCCTCTATCAAATTGTTGAACTATTATTTTAAATTTATTTTCCTATCTTCTAATCTGTATCTCTTCCTCAATTATGCAGCTCGTGATAAGAACCAAAAAACGGCTCTCTAAGAGATAAGGTTTGTTAATCTTCCAAAGGCTTAGAAGGTTAGAGATGGGTTATCTGGCGGTGAGAACCCTCATTCAATAGGTTATCTTCTGGAATACAAAAATACCAGTTCTAATTTTATTACTTGATTGGTATACAAGATACTAGTCTTAGATCTCCCAAAAGAGGAATCATTTGGTTCATCTAGGTCAGTTAAGATAGAAGAAGATGAAGAAAAGGAAGCAAAAAAATAAGGAGAATAAGAGACATGGCTCCCATGAAGAGGAGATTAATGATCTCGGACGATGTTGACCAGCACTTGCTATTCGACAGGGTCAAGCTTTTGAAAAAAATTAGGGGGAATCTCCTAAAGTCAGTGGTTCCAGCTTGATAACTAAGGAGAAGGAAAAGTAGGTGGATAAGAAGAAGAAAGAATAAGGGAGGAGTGAGGGTGAGAGAAAGAGAGAGGAGGAAAGGAAAAATAAGAAACCCCTCAAGACCCGAGTTGAGTCCTCCCTCTCCCTTTCTATTGTTACAGAGGGGGCCAAAAAGGTTGACACCCCATACCTTGCGCCCGACTTGCTGAAGGGGACAGTGCTCGAGGCTGACCTTGAGAGTTGTTTATGGATGGGGTCAGACTAACTTACACTTTAATCTGCATAGGCACTCGCCTTGGTAAGTAATCTCTCTTCTACTAGTCATTTGACTTTGTTCAATTTTCATGCACTAATTCTTCTTTTTCATTCTTTGTAGTTTGTGTCAGATTTTACCACACTCTTGGATGGTCATATCGACCAATCCAAGAAGAAACATGAGCAAAATGAAGCCTTAAAGAAGTATCGAAAGGACTTAACTGATGCTCGGGATACCTTTGAGCAGAAGAGGTAGAGGATGGAAAAGCCTTTGGCCTAGCTGATGGTGGCCAATAGCTTTGTAAATGAAAAAAGGAGAAGCTGGCGGTGGAGAATCTTGATCTAGCTGGGAAGTTCCAAAAGTTTGAGGGAGAGGTCCGAAGAATTAAGTAAAGTAGCTATGAAGATGTCTAGGATGTTGCCTACAACGATGTGATGATAAATATTTCTTATGCCAAAGCTTTATACTTCAATAAGGGATATGACCAAGCCTTGGGGGTGAAAAGAGTCCCACCAGAGTTCGACTTGTACAAGCTTCATCTCCCAGTACCTTCTCCCATTACTTCTGAGGAGCTTTCTGTTGGTCAGCTTTCCAACTAGGCTGAAAAAAGCGAAAAGAGGTCAAGATAACTACCGATCAAGCGGAGAAAGCTGTCGAGAAGGGAAAAGAGCCAGAGACATCTGAGCAGGTGTAGGAGTGAAGTCCTATAATCTCAGGACCTTTCCTTTATTTTGTTCATGTGTTGTAACTTTTTTCCTTTCTCTGGTTGTAATAGATTTTGCCTACGTTTTGCATTATCAATGAAAGAATACTTTCCTCTTCATTGATGTTCTTCTTCTCTTTTTGCTGACGTTCTCTGCAATTGTTTTTTGTTTTACTATTCGTATCTTATCATTGTGGAGGAATATACATCTCTTTCCTCAAATCTTAGGATGGTTCTAAGCCCAGGTGTGAGTGGGTACGCTCGTCGGGCCTTTTTAAAGGTCTATAAATAGCTAAAGGCAAGAAGTACAGTGTATAAGGACCAGTCCGATCTCATTGTTGAGTTGAAGGATGACCTCCAAGTCATGGAGGAAATCGTATCCTCCGTACATGAGGAAAAAGATAACAACAAGGGATGTGGTCCAGGTCAATGAGTTATTTCAGGCTGAGAATAATGCCTTAAAGAAAGAATTCGTCAAGATAAAGGAGGATTTTTAGCAAAAATACACCATTATAGTTAGTCTTAAGAGAGACATCAAAAGTCTTAGTTTACTATTCAAGATGGGCGCTCAAGCTACATGGTCAGCAAGCTATGACGAGGGTTGGTAGAAAGCTCCCATGAGGCTGCAAGAAGCCCAAGACATCGCATATAAGAATGGTTGGCTGAATGCCCTTATAGTGCTGAAGGAGACGAGAGATTCCCAGTTGTGGTACATGTATTAAGTGGACTTCTCAGCCTATCGTCGACCTCCCTTTGTGATGGACGAGAAGTGAGTTCCTATAGATGCTATTACCCATCTGCTAGTGCATGACTTTGAGGTGGATCCAAGCATTGAGGGAGAGTTCACCCCCAATCCATATGATGACCGAAGAAGGAAAATAACAGACTTTTTCACTAGCCACCCATGAACAGTTTGTGTCCTTATATAGCTCCTATAATATTTTATATCCCTATATTCTCCAGGCTTTTGTCGAATGAATAAAGTTTGCTTATTAACTGTAGTATATTTTGGGCAGTTACCAACTAAATAAAGTTAATTATTTATATATTCTAGGCATTTGTAGATTAAGAAGAGTTGATATCTATTAATCATTTAGGGATTTTATCGGCTAAACGATTTAATAATACTATTAATCATTTTGGGTGTACTAAATGAGTAGTTGTATAAGCATTCTTCCACTCAAATAGGCCCTAACAATATCATTCCACCTTCCTTACCTTTTAGGTTGTGTCGTCACACTCCCTTAGGCCTAGGAGAGGTGATGCCAAGAATGATCCTAGTTAATAGGCCATCCACCGGTTTACGACCAATATAGTTGGTGGCCAACTTCAATTGGCTTTTTGCCAAAGGATCCCCTGTAAGGATTTTTATTGTTGTCGGGGCAACTCGTGAGGTCCTTTGTGTTTGATATGGCAAGGACCTGAGGATTTCAGTGATTGAAATAATCTTAACAGTTTATTGTAATTAGCATGAACGTACTCAGTGCGAGGAAATTCCTTGATTGGAATAAGTTGAATAACCCATTATAATCTAAAGAAATTATGTTCTGTGTGAGAACGTTACTCGATTTAAGTATGCTGAGCAACTTACTGTAACCAAGTGCAATTCTTCTTAGTATTCTGAGAATGGACAAGGTACTTGGAAATGATGCATAAAATCGAGATACATAATATAAAATTGAGACAATCAATATGTGAGAGAAAGAAGGCCTTTATTCATTAAGTAGTAACATTTGAGAAACATAAGTCTGAAACAATATATATATATATATACACACACACACACACATACCTATATTCAATGCATGAAATAATTTTTACTTTCGAAAACCTAATTTATCCTGATTAATTTACCTTAATCTTATAAAATACTTCCTTTTACTCATCTTAGCATTTGTCAATTTATTCAACACATTCGGTTTAACACTTGAAACCACTACATTTGATTTAACCGAAACCATTTCTTTACCTAAATCACCCTACTTATTTTATTTAACGCATATTAGTATTTTCATTGAAACCCACCCTTTCAACACACGCGAACACCGTGTTAGAAAATACTCAATTCATCTTTGAAATATTTTACAACACATTCCTATGTTAATTATGGGTTTAACAACTTATGTTGCTTGATCACCCATTTACCCACTTACTTTACCCGCTTCCTCACTTTATGGACATTAATCAATTACACATTTACTTGTCTATTTTAACCTTTAAGGGAACAATTATTATTCCATTCAAGTTAGGTTGTATTAATTCATTTCACCACACAAAGAATTTCTTGGTATGTACCTTATTTCTTTCTCTTTTCTCGGAATATTCCAATACCACATACTTTAACGGGATCCACACCGCCAACTATGTGCACCATATGCTCTTGCCAGTGGTTTTGGGTTTTTCACCATAAGGATTCATTCGAGCCCTTCTTAATTATCCAGGTGTCATCTGAGTTCCTTTTAATGTGTTTTAAATTTTACAAATGTCCACATTACCTCACTTTTCATTTTTACCCGACTGAAGCCAAAACCCGGGTTACATCCCAACTTGTGTTACACTTTGAAATTTTACCATTTCATGTCCTTTACACTTTAACATTGATTTTATTACAAAAAAATTAAATTCATTTAGGACCACTTTGTGTTACAACTTTTCCAATATTTTTATTTCATAAAAATGTTCCACTTGAAGTAGGATTACCATTTACCCATTTATTTCCAAAATCTCCAATTACGCCATTTCCACAAGTGTTAATTTCTTACAAAACACTATTAAGTTACTTATCCTAATTTCTTAAGTATTTTAATACCTTAACACCCTTTTTAACCTTGGAGTAATAATAATTTCTTAAGTATTTTAATACCTTAACACCTTTACCTCTTTAATTCCTTTTAATTTCACAAGTTTTAATCTTTTACAACACTACTAAGTTAGACACACTAACTTTTCCATGTTTACCCATTAACTCTGATTGAATACATTTATTAACAATTTTCCAAACCACATGTTTCTTTACTATATTTATTCAAGAAACCCATTTATACTTAAGACTATTTTTATAAGAAAATACAATTTTCTTTATTTTACATGTAGTCTTACAACTATGTACTTATTATATTTTTATCTCTTTTTCACACACTTTAAAGACAAGAATTTCTAATTTTCTTATTTCATGTTTAAAACTTACAAAATCCTCTTTAAACTTGTTTATACACTTGGTGCCAAAGTACTACAAGTTTGTATGCATGAAGAGATGGAATTAAACCTTAAAATCCTATTAAGTGGTTTGAACACATATTTCATTCTAAAAATTCATCATATTTGTAAAAATACATTTTTGATACATAAAAGACATTTAATTTATTCAAACTCACAAATGTCCATTTTTCATAAAATCTTCATTTTTGCAAGAAAATCTAAAACATTATCTCACCAATATTTAACAAGAAAAATCATCATTTTCAAACCTTTTATGTCATAAAGTGTTTAACACCAATCTTTCTAGGAAATACACTATTTTCATAAATAAAAACTTTTAATATTCCAACACCTTGAAATATTTACTCATTCTTTATTTTCAACAAAATAACATTTTTCCAACATTTGTATTTTATAAAAATATTTATTAATTCTACCCATCAATTTCATCATTCATCCAAATGATCCATCCTTATGTATCTAACTACAAAACTACAAATATGAAAAATAGAGTCTTAGTACTACGAGTAAGGTTCCCCACCTATAATGGCTCCAATAGTGGTAGGAATGTTGGTGTAGGAGGAGCAACTCCCACCTCCAAAGGTAGACTCAATGGGTTACCAAATGCATCCTCTAAATGATCCAAAATGTGCTCCTTCCAAGCTTCCAAGAAAGACCCACTTCAAACTCCATGAAAACCTATATTCATCTTCTCCAAAAATCCTCCAACACTTCTCCAAAATTTGTATCTCTTATTCTATCATGGTGGAAAAGGGTGTATATGGTTCAAATATGGTGAAATATACCATAAAAGTGGTGTTTTATGGTTATATCATGGTGGAGGAGTGGTGGTTTTTAGTGGAGAAGAGTTGCAAGACCACCCACTTCTCTCTCTCTCTCTCTCTCTCTCTCTCTCTCTATTTTACTACACAATAAAACCAAACACCCCCTTATAAAACCTCCAAAAACCCCAAACTCCGATTTTGCGTCTTCTGGGCTGATCTGAGCTCGACAGCTCAAAGATTCAACGTCTAAAATTGTCACAACGCATAAGAGGAAACTGGATCAAATAATTTTTATTTACGTCATTCGAACGACAAGCCTAAGTCATTCGAACGACTTCTCATTCTTGTTCTATATTTGGATTGCGCAACCCTTCGTGCGACCTGCCATTGTAAAGCAGTTGCATGTCGTTCGATGCCCTACTTCTCGCGACATCCACCTCGCTTGTAACAACACAAGGATGTCATTATAACGACCCCTATTAGTCATTTGAACAACCCTATATCCATAATTTAATGTTATTCAATACTTGACCTACAATTCTCTCTCAATCATCTTTAGCTCCAATTCATATATAATTATATATAGTTTAATTGAATTATTAGAAAAGGATATTATAGTTCTTGGCAAAAAAGTTTTAGATGAAATCACTCTCAGACTGTGTGCTGTTATCGATGATGATAGGTCTTGTTATCCCAAAGCGTCTTATGACGCTCTTTCGGATGAACCTTATCATATCGGCATCTCGAATGTTGGCTAGTGGTTCCACCTCTACTCGATTGGTGAAGTAATCTATGCTAACGAGGAGATAATTGAAATTCCTAGGTGCGGTCGTCAATGGCCCCACAATGTCCAACCCTCATTATGTAAATGGTCAAGGACAGCTCAAGGATTTCAGATCGCTAACTAGTTAATGATCAATAGGGGAGAACTCCTGGAATTTTTCACATCTTCGAACATAAATACTTGAATCTTTTTGCATATGTGGCCAATAATATCCCTTTGTGATTACTTGGAATGCTAATGATCTTCCTCCTACATGACTCCCACAAATATCATCATGAATCTCACTAAGAACTTTCTCGCTGTCTTACGGGTGGACGCATTGGAGGTAAGGATCAGTAAAGGATATCTTGTAGAGCTTACCTCCTAAACTAAGATAGAAATGGGTTGCCTTCACCCTTATTGGTTGAGCCACAACTTCCTATCGTATGGAAATATCTTATTCTACAAGTAGGTAGTGATTGAATCCATCTAGCAAGAAGCTCTTTTTAAGGAAAAAAATCTTCTCAACAACCACTATTTTGTCAATGCTAGGCCGGTCGAGGAACTACACTTGGATAGTTCTTTTGAGGTCAGAGTCCACTGTTGAGCTTAGGGCTGGTAAGGCATTAGTGTGATTGTTTTGCCCCCGAGGGAACTACTAAATGTGGACTTCCTTAAATCCTTCCGTAAGATCTTGCACCACGACAAGGTAGGCTTCCATCCTGTCATATTTTGCATTAAAATCTTTGCTCACTTATTTAGAGACAATTTGAGAATCTCCGAACACACTGAGGCGCTTTGCCCCTAGTAATTGGGCTTTGCACAGATCAGCTATCAGTGTTTTGTATTCATCTTTGTTATTAGAGGCCTTAAATCCCAACCTAATTCCTTGTTCGATGATAATGTCTTCTGGTATGACGAGGACAATCCTTACTCTTGCCCCTTGGAATTAAAGGATCCATCAATGTATAGGGTCCAGTCCTTTGACTTGGTTTTTTTTTATTATTAATTTCTCCATCATTTGTTGGTTAGTTGGCTTGTCTCCTGTGAATTCGGCGATGAAATTGGCCAAGACATGTCCTTTAATCACCCTCCTTGGCTGAAAGTGAATATCGAACCTTTCGAGTTCGATAGACCATTTAGACAGTTGTCCAGGGAGGTCGACTTTTTGAAGGACAACATTAAGGCGGAGTGAAGTGATAACTGTTATTGATTGGGCAGAGCTTATGCTAACTTCTCCAAAGGCAAGTAGCGTTGTTTTGTATTCAGGAGTGTTTTTCTTTCGTAATAGACATAGTTATATCTACCTTCCTTCTTATATACTAGAGCTGAGTTAATGGTGTGGTCTAATACTGCGAGATAGAGGGACAAGTGATCTCCATCATCGGGGATTGCCAATAGGTGTGTCTTAGTTAGATAGGACATAATCTCATCCAAAACTCTTGAGCATTCATCATTCTAGGTTAGCCCCTTATCCTTCTTTAGGAGCTTAAAGAATGGTCACCAATATTCCGAGGACTTGAAGATAAAGCGATTAAGTGTTATGAGCATTTTAGTAAGCTTCTTAATATCTCACAATCCCCTTGGTGGTTGAATCCTATTAATTGCATCGATTTGATATGGATTGGCCTCAATACCTCTCTTGTTTACTAAGTAACCCCAAAAATTTAGAATGAGAACTTTCTTTCATTATGTTTCATTCGGTACATCCTGAGGATTTTGAAGCTTTTGGCCAAGTCTTCTAGGTGGTTACCGTTGTCCTTACTCTTGATTAACGTGTCATAGATGTAGACTTCCATGGTGTCCCCCATCTACTGCTTGGATATATTTGTCACCATCCTTTTATAAGTTCCCCCTACATTTTTTAGGTCGAACAAAATGACCTTGTAATAATATAGACCTACTAGAGTTATAAAGAATGTTTTTTTCTTGGTCGGGTCTAAACAACGGGATCTTATGGTACTCTAAATAATCGTCTAGAAAACTCATTCTCTCATGAGATGCCTTAGCATAGACTTGTTGATCAATCTTCGACAAAGGGAAACTATCTTTTGTGCAGGCTCTGTTGAGGTCCGTGAAATCAATGCACAATCTCTAGATGGCGTTACTCTTTTATACTCCCACTAGGTTAGACAACCATTTGGGGAACTGAACTTCCCTAATGGAGCCTATATCCAGTAGCTTATGAACTTCATTCTCCACCTCTTTGGACTTTTTTGGGTCATTTAACATGCCTTCTAAGTGATTGGCTTAAAGGTTGGGTCGATAGCAAGCTACGTCGGGATCAATCCTAAGTAGATTGTACATCTCCTAGGAAAAACATCTAAATTTCTTCTCAAAAGATAATCAATTCTTTCTTTTCGTGATCGAAAAGAGTAGTCCCCATCAGAAACATTCTATCCAAAAAGTTATCATTAACACCAACTTCCTCCAGGCTTCAGCAACCCTATCAGTGGGGTGGATCGTAGTCTTTTCCACCCCTAATAAATCATGTCATAGTTATTATTTAGAGGGTGTAGCCTCATCCTGGTCTTCCTCTGGAGTAACCTTTGGTTCCTTTTTCTTCTCTTTTCGGGCTGAATAGAGGCGATGAATCATTTCCTTATAGTGGCCTGGTCACCACAAACCTCGACTATGCCCCGATCGGTGACATAGTTGAGCTTTTGGTGGTATGTAAATAATACAACTTTTATAGTGTTCAACCAGCCTCAGTCTATAATGGCATGATATGGTGATTTTATATTTACCACCATGAATTCAATCAACTTTGAACTATTATCTTCCATTTATCAAGACTATTTTTAATGACATCATGATTTTCCCCCTGATGCCAACGAATAGAATTGTGGCCCCCACGAGGTTAACTAAATTAAGCTTCAACTTGTAGAAGAACTCAAGGTATATCACCTATGATGAGATTCCTTGTTCTACCAATAATTTATTGATGTCCTGGTTTGAGATTCTGAGAGTGATCACAAGTGCTTCATGGTGTAGAGTCCTCATTCCAATCCGGCCTTCCTCTATGAAGATGATATATTTGGTGTAGTCGACATCTTCTGGCCGTCAGTGCTTGCCAGCCTGGATTTTTACTAGGTCTATCTGGAATGCCTCCATGATAATTGTGACCTTTTTTAGATCCATTTGAATAGTGTTGCATTGCATTTTCTTTAAGTCGGATGCTCTATGAATCTTCGCGAACTCCTGTCCATTTTGTCATCAAGGATATTGTTTGATTTTTTGTTGTTATTGGCTGCGACCTTGTCCGCTTTATTTTCTATGTACTTATTCAAATGTACAACTTATGAAAACTCTTCCAAGTGTGATTTCAGTGATTTTCAATTCTCTTTCATGTTGTAACCATCCTTGTGGAATGCGCATGTTAGGGAATTGTTCCTCTTTGTCGGGTCATCACCCATCTTCTTTGGCCACTTGAAAAATGGTTGATCTTGCTCAAGATCTTGTAGATTGGTTCTTTAAAGACTGTGTTAATATCCTAAAATTCCTTTGAAGGATCAACCTTGCTCCTATTCTTAGACCGAGTCTCGTCCCCATTCTTATTCCCTTTCTTTCTTTGAAGTGTCACTTTTGTCTCCTCCTTTGCTTGCTTTTGCGCGACCATCGTCCTCTCGGGTAGAGTGAACCATATCTTTAACCTTGGCTTATTTTTTGATACGTGCCATGAGGTCATCAATGGTGTTTTCCAACAGTGATATGGTCTGCAGACTAATCTTGAAGGATGATACATCAACTTGCTCCGAGCAACCCTCTGTAACACCCTCTAAATTTTAATGATTTTTATATTGGGATTAATTAAATTAAAATGAGAGATTAATCTGGATTAAATTAAATATTAATTAGAGACACAAGGGTTATTTGTATAGAATATTATTTCGTGAATAAGTAATAAATTGATAAGAAAATATTATGATTGTTGTGAGAGAGAAATACGGTTGTTAAAGTAAATTTAGTCGGGACGCGCGCGTCAGTTGTGTTAAAACTTAATTTTATGAATAAAAGACAATTTCAATTTAGATAATTCAAGTGGTCATTTCGAGTGCTCCATTGTGTCCGAAAGGGTCAAAATAGTCCGAAAAGTGTACTCGGGGGTTTTATTTTAGGCCAAACCGATACCCCAGAGGGGTATTTTAGTCTTTTGAAATTTTAGAGAAAACATACCTATGAATTTTGGAGTGTATATTTGTAGTTATGTTATGAGAACTAGGGTAGAAGTTACAAAACCATATACAAAGGAGAGAGGGAGTTTCAAGGCCATTACACACCATTCTTACACCACCACCAACACCGTTCTTTAGATCAGAAGGAGAAGAACACCACCCTACCACTAATTTGTAGAATTTCAAACCTATAACTTGAGGCAAGCATTGATCTTGCTAAATTCTGAGCATATATTCCGTCCATGTTAGCGTAGGATGAACAAATTCATGAATACTTAAAGATTGGTGCTAATTAGAAAGATTTAATTCATGTTCTTGGGTACAAATTATGATAGGTTAAATTTATTTATGCAAGTATAATGAATTTGATGAATTAGTAACGTTAACATGTGAAGAAATCTGGGTTTTATTGAGGATCTTGAATAAAAATGATAAATTAAGGGTTTTAAGGATTAATCTGAAATTAATTCGATTTAAAGGTGTTCTTTGACAATTTAATGATTCTATTACGTTGGAAATCATGTATATATGTTAGTATAACTTTTAGAATACTTGGTTGGGAGGTTGAAATTGAATCATGGAGGTTTAAGGGTTTTAAATGATGAATTTCGTAACTGCTGTAATTGGAGAATACAAGACCTGTTACAAGCGAATCGATTCAGCTCCTTAGCCAAATCAATTCGGAAGGCGAATCAAAATGAACCAATGCCGAATCGATTCCGTTTCCTAGATTTTGAATATTTTTTGCCTTTTTATTTAGAACTCGTAGGAGACGATTGGGTTAACTTTTGAAGAAATTTTAAAATCTAATGAGAGATACTTTAATTATCACTTGGGGGGATTTAGGACTAACGTTAATTAAGTTCAATTGGGTAATAAAACCTAATTCATAGAATGATATTATGTCACGGGAAATCAAGGGAACATGTGACTTAGACCAGAAGGGTAAGAGTGATATATCTGCTGAATTGACTTAAGGGACAATTGGTAATCTTTCGAGTATTGGGAAACACTCGAGGTTAGACGATGAGAAATATTATAGTAATGTAATGATACGTGGAATATTCGAGAGTTATTATACTACGTACGGGATATATATTATAGGTTACGTGTATACCTATACTGAATATATATATGTGTGTGTGTGTGAGATACGACACAAATATTGCATATTTTTCCCGTTAACCTACGCGTTATTAATCCCCTCGGGTATCTTAATCCCTATATTTATGCTCGTTAACCAAACAACCTCATATTTTTATATATACATGCTTTTCAGGGGTTAATTGAGCTTTTATAGGTATTTGGATGCCTGATATGAAGTTCGAACGCATTTCGGTGAAGTTCCGTACACATCCACACGTGCAAGTGCATTTCGATCTTTTCACAATTTGGGCAACTGTCCCAATATCTTCACAAGAGTTGTATCCCTCTGAGCAAGCTTCGTGTGGCCGTAAATGGTACGCGATTCCAAGCTTGAACGAAGAAGTTACGAGACTTTGAGCGGAAGAGGATTTCATTTAACCCAAAGCAGGGGAGGTTGCATACCTGATTGATCGGTCGACCGACTAAAGGGGTCGATCGATCGACTCCTTAATTTTTGCCTTGGTTCAAAGACAGTGGGCTCAACTCTGGTCGATTGATAGATCCCCTATTTTTGGCCGACTTTTGATTTTGATTTTCTCACTGACTTTGTTCTCTTTTATAAATATCTTAAATTTTACATTAGCTTTAGGGTTTGTAAGGAGATTTGGCCCTTCTCCATTTTCCTTTGGGATTTGCCCATTTTTATGTATGTAAGTTTACTATTCATTATCTCTTTCATTTGTTTATTGCTTTCTTTACTTGCTTCCTTCCATTCCATGCCTAGTTATTTTTCTTTTCTTGTTATTCACTGCTTTCATAATTAGTTGTTGCTCAATCATTTAGTTAGTTTAATTAATGTTATTCGTTATGTGTAGCAGCTAGTTTAATCTAGGTTGTGTCGGATTGAACTCACCTAGGGTTGATTGGTTGCTTTGCTTTGGTGATGGAGTTTTGCGTGTTTATTTTGGTTGTGTTATCCTAGTCATTACGCCTAGAATATTTAATGGGGTATATCGTGTATGCTCCGTATCTATGACCTTGCGTGCGTAATTTTTGGGGTATTTGTTGATGCCAAAATCTTATTAAGCGAATTTGGGGGTGTGACAAACCTTGGTTTAATTAACTGTCGAAACGAGACGCAATCTTAATAACTCGTGAGCCCATGTAACCATTTATACCAATTAACTCGGGGTGAGGGATATCTGACGCAACCTATTGTTTTTATTCTCTTTGTTAACGTAGTTTAAATACTCATTCCTAGTTTACCTTTTCTTTATTTTTAATTAGTAAATTACCATTTTACACTTTTATTTTAGGAATATTAAACCTTATCAATTCTAGCAACTCGTTCCTGAGGATTTTTATTGTCGGACTTGGCTGCTATACGCCCTTAAAAGAGTGTGGTCATAAGTTTAGGTCTTTGTATGAAGTGGTGAACAGAAAACAATGATCGGTGTGCTAACAACACGCTACTTTTCACCTTTAATCAAAATGGAGCCATTTTCGAGGATGAGTTTTTTTTAGAATTTATTTGATTTAGTATTTCATAGTATTTTCTTTCTATTTTTATTTTTTTGCTAACATTTTTGCAGAACTTCTACATTTGAGCGCTAAGAAAAGCTTTAATTTTTTGCGCGGACATCACTTTGTGGAATTCACCACTTCGATCCATCTTTTGGGTAAGCATGTCTTATTCCAATCCTTTCGGTAATCATTATGGTAATTCCCAAAATCCTCGTAAACCTATGACTTTTGGTGAATACTTAGGGACCCATAAAATTGCAAAATCTAAGATGACTTTTGGTGAGTATTACGAAAGTCAAGTTTTGGAGTGTGTGTATTTTGATTAAGATGATAATGATTGTGGGCCTCTAATTCCTTATAATAAGAAAATTGAAATGAATTGCTATAGTTTTCAAAATTCTTATAATAATGAGTTTTAGTATAGTTCCGATAATAATTTTCAAACTTCTCATTTTCAAGAATTCGTGCCTTGACCTCTGACTTTTGGCGAGGGTTTACTGATGATTGAAAATGAGAGGTATGAAGACCGTTGTCGGGAAGAAAATCGTCTGTGGGAACATGAATTGGATTTATTATTTCAATCCGACAACGATTTTTCTTCCGAAACTTTTGAAGTCGCGGAATGTTTTGAACCAAATGAGGATTTTTTGCCAACTTTGGAACAAAACATTCTTGACTTGGACCATGGTTTAATAGAGAATGAAAGTGAGGGTGAAATGGATGTAGTATCCATTTGCAATGAAATGACTTCGTCTTTGGATCCCAAAGAAGAAAGTTTCATTGAAAATGATCCTATCTCCTTTGAAATTCCAACTTTGAGTGATGATAACTAATCTCTTGAGTTTGAATTTATGTCCTCCCCCTTTTCATTCTCCATTATCACACTATCACAAGTACCCGATGAATCGGTGCCAAAATTTAAAACGTTTAACCCTTTCACCGACGAGGAGTACTTGCTCGAGTTGTTTTCCATGAAGGCATCTTTTCCTACTTGTGCGCCCCCTCCCATTCCAATTTCAAAATACTTTGGAGAAAATTCAGGTTTTTTTGGACCTATTATGTTTTTGTCACCCGTTTTATCCAAATCCCCCGTCGTCCCCAAAAATCTTTTAATTGGCGATGGTTCATTTCTTCCGCCTTACACATGCCTTTCGTTGTTTGAACGTAATTCCTATTTTTCGGGAGGCATGCATGAGAGGGAGGGTCCGCTGTGGATCTTTCAAAGTCAACTTGTGTTTTGGTGGACCCTCAAAAATTTCAACTTCTAGTGTATAGTTATTTAGAAGTTAAAATTGGAGGTTGTAAATAGTTAATTTTTATTTTTCTTATTTTTTTCTTTATTCTTACTTATAGTCCACTGTAATTAGTTAAGTTTTTTTTGTTATTTGTTTTTGTTATTCTTTGGTACAAACATATTTTGTAGAATCATTGGACTTGTACTTTCACGAGATCGCTCCTTTTGGGGGAATTTCACTCTTCTCCTCTCTTTAACTTGGTTCTTAATTCCAATTGAGGACAATGTCAGGTTTTAAGTTAGGGGGTAGGGGATATTCGATCCATTCATTGATTAGTCCATGATTTTGATTATATGTTATTCCCAATCATGCTTTTCTTGTAACAATTAAAATTTTCAAAAAGGTTTTCTTTCTCTTTTCTCCTTTATTGGGTATTTTGCCTTTATTTTCGATGATAAATTTCAATAATTGCCCAATCCAATAGACAATCAGTGATGCATGTTCTCGATTTTAGATTTTATTAGACTTTAGTAATCAATTATTGATATTATGAATAACTTCATGAATTAAACTTCAATCTCATGAGCACATGCGATTTTCTTGCTTTATTGATTTGGTTTAACATTTTTATAACTCGGTAATCTTTTGTTGCATTGTATATACTTATAGCAAGTGAGCTTTGTGATTTTCTTCATTTGTGAGTGTTATACACTTCTCTTTGAAAACTTTAATTGAGATCTCATGAGCACATGCTATTTTCTTGCTTTATTGATTTGGTTTAAGATTTTTATAACTCGGTAATCTTTTGTTGCATTATATATACTTATAGCAAGTGAGCTTTGTGCTTTTCTTCATTTGTGAGTGTTATACACTCCTCTTTGAAAACGTTACAGTCAATAGTAATCTCACTTTTCTTTCATTTTACCATTCATTAATTGAGTTCATTCTTGAAATGTGCTACTTGAGCATGATTTTCAAAGTTTGTCTTGACTCGAGAATTGCGTAAACTTTAGGAAACGATCATAGTCCATCTTTGTTATATCACCCATATTGACCTTAACCTCGCATTAAATGTTTTCCCTCGTCAACCCCCTTTGAGCCTAAATATAGCCTTTCGTTTCATAATCCCAATCCCATAGCCAACTCCGTAATGGAGTTTTAATCCATATATATAGCTTACAGACCTTTGTTTGGAATGTTACTTAATTTTGAATGATGTTCTTGTTATGTGGTTGCAATTTAGGCGTGTGAGAGTGAAAAGTAAAGAAAATAAAGAAGTAAAAAAGAGAGAAAAAGAGAAAGTAGAAAACAAAAGAAAAGAAAAGAAAACATGAGAAAAAGAAGAAAAGAGAAAGTTTGTATATGTGTATATAGTGTTTAATAATCCTTTTCGCTCTCCAATTTCATATCTAATGCTTGTTTTGGAAATCATTTTCCAATTTTTTTATTGCCCGCATTTTCCCATTATCCTGAGTTTTCATCCCGAACACTTTGAATCCGTACATATTTCCTTCATTTCATAACCCGAGCCTAGCCTACATTATAGCCCTATAAAGTCCTATGTGATCCTAGGGTGAGTTCAATAAAAGTTTAAATAGTTTTGATAACCTGTGAAAATACATTTTACCTCCTTTAATGAGCGGTATCTTTCATTGAGATTACATGTTTTTATTTTCTATATAGCGTTCTTTATTTGTGAAATGTGTGCGGCTTAGTTTCCATTTACATTTACTCTTTATACCCGCATGTTCCATGTGTTACCTCCCTATTTCGAGTGAATTCATTTGATGAGTGTAATGCACGTGAGGATTAGATTATATGCTTGATTTTATGTTTATCCAGATTATTTAAGTTTTTTCCAAATCATGCTTTGCATGTGCTCTCCCCCTTCCCACTTTTAAAGTTTCAATTCTATGAGGTGCATTAAACCTGTTAATAACAATGGACTTTAGCTTGAATTCGTTCAATACACTAATAACATGTTTGAAATATTTTTCGTTGTTGTTGAGTTTGTCGCATGTTGGGTTGGGCATATTTTGAGGAAACCATATGATATTTGTGGGCTTTATCCCTCAAAACCCTCATGAGGCGACACTCGTCCACTAGGGTAACCTAGGGGTTTAACGATTTATTGCATATGCTAAATGCAATCGAATCTCCCGCAAAAGTGGATTTGATGTGTTTATTCCATTTTTCTACTTGTCTCATACTTTTGGTTTACTTGTAGTTCTTGTTGTATCCTATTTCATTGCTAGGGACTAGCAATGTGTAAGTTAGGGGGTGTGATATGATGCAAATATTGTGTTTTTCTCCTGTTAACCTACGCGTTATTAGCCCCCTTGGGTATCTTAATCCCTATATTTATGCTCGTTAACCAAAAAACCTCGGATTTCTATATATGCATGATTTACAGGGGTTAATTGAGCTTTTATATGTATTTGGATGCTTAGTATGAAGTTTGGACGCATTCTGGTGAAGTTCCATACACATCCGCACACGCAAGGTCATTTAAGTCATTTAATAATTTGGTCAACTGGCCCAATGTCTTCATGAAAGTTGTAGATCTCCCAGCAAGCTACACATGGCAGCAAAAGGTGCCCAATTTCGAGCTAGAACAAAGAAGTTATGAGATTTTGAGAGGAAGAGGATTTCATTTAACCCAAAGCAGGAGAGGTTGCATACCTGATGGATTGATCGATCGACTAAAGGGGTCGATCGATCGACTCCTTAATTTTTACCTTGGTTCGAAGACAGTGGTCTCAACTCTAGTCGATCGATCGATCCCCTATTTTTGGCCGACTTTCAGTTTTGATTTTCTCACGCACTATTTAAGAGAGACTTTGATCTTTTTTGTAAATATCTTACATTTTACATTAGCTTTAGGGTTTGTAAGGAGATTTTACCCTTCTCCATTTTCCTTTAGGATTTGCCCATTTTTATGTATGTAAGTTTACTATTCATTATCTCTTTCAATTGTTTATTGCTTTCTTTACTTGCTTCCTTCCATTCCATGTCGAGTTAATTTTCTTTTCTTGTTATTTATTTTTTTCATAATTAGTTATTGCTTAATCATTTAGTTAGTTTAATTAATGTTGTTCGTTATGTGTAGCGACTAGTTTAATCTAGGTTGTGTCGGATTGAACTCACCTAGAGTTGATTGGTTGCTTTGTTTTGGTGATGGAGTTTTGTGTGTTTATTTCGATTGTGTTGTCCTAGTTATTACACCTAGGAGATTTAACGAGGTATATCATGTATGCTCCATATTTACGACCTTGCGTGCGTAATTTTTGGGATATTTGTTGGCGCCAAAATCTTATTAGTCTTTTATGCAAATTTAGGGGTGTGGAAACTCTTGATTTAATTAACTGTCAAAACGAGACGCAATTTTAATAACTCGTGAGTCCATGTAACCATTTATACCAATTAACTTGGGGTGATGGATATATGACGCGACCTGTAGTTTTTATTCTCTTTGTTAACGTAGTTTAAATACTCATGCCTAGTTTACCTTTTCTTTCTTTTTAATTAGCAAATTACTTTTTTAAACTTTTATTTATAGGAATATTATACCTTATAAATTCTAGTAGCTCGTCCCGGTGGGTTTTCAATACCAGACTTGGCCGCTATACTCCCTTAAAAGAGTGTAGTCATTAGTTTACGTTTTTGTATCAAGGTAGTGAATAGAAAACAACGATCGGCGTGCTGAAAATGCGCTACTTTTCACCCTTATTAGTCGTGTGAATACCTATTGTTTAATTTATTATGTGTGAACATACCTAGTCGACATGTTATCATGGGAGGTTTCGCATCGTGGACAGTCTTATCCTGATGAGCCCATTAGGGGGATTTTGACTTGTAGCTCTAAACATAGAACTTAGGGATTGAGTACAACTTGGGTGAATAAGTGTGTGACCGGTCGTTTAGGTGCATTAGGTGTCTACGTAGCCCAAAGGCTTAGAACTATGTTCGCCTCCAAATTTGTGTGAATTGTGAATGTATTGTTCGAGAATGAATCTGAACTGGATGTCATTTACTTAATGCGTGATGTACCAGGACTTGATAACAGAGTATGCCCGCATCGCAGGTCTCCACCTAGGGATGTCGTACCTTTATATATTATAAGAGTGATGTAAATATATATGTGTGTGATTGATTCTACTATGGGTGTATTATTAGATATGGTAAATAGTGATATCTAAATTGTTTTAACTACTTATGAACTTAATCATGAGTTGGTGACTGTTAATAAATAAAAGGGATTGGAAATTTAGTAACGTATTGTATGGAAAATACGGGTGGAACAATGAATTATTAGGCGGGAAGAGATTTAAGTCAACTAGTTAGGCGGAGTAGCATAACTAGGTGGGTTTAGAAGAGTACGTTAGGCGTGCACAATAGGGGAGAGGTGAGGATCTCAAGTGAGAGCATGTGAAGCTAACATGCATATAATATGTACTCTTTAATGCATTTCAAATACTTGCTAAAATGTTTTTAAACTGTTTTACTTAGGCTCTAACCCATTTCAAATCCATTTTGGTAAAAACATTTTAGGTGACCAACTACAGGGATACCAAGCTTGGGATTTCCTTCGTATTTGCCATGATGCAGCTTCCGTGGGCATTGCAGGACCTATGTAGTAGACACCTACACACTTATCATTTCCTTTTTATCATTTTAACTATCTAAGTCAGGCATGTCGCCCATATCTAGCTAGTGATTACTTTTAAGAGACATTGTACTTTTATTTGGTTTCAGTATTGGAGTTGGATTATTATTACAGATGATTGTATTCGGATTTTTATCTAGAGTGTTATTCGATGCCTATTTATTCATCTCGTTGTGTTGTCATTATTGATGATGCTGTAAATAGAACCATTACGTCAAAGTAATGAATAAGCTCACACCAGTACAACAATGGCAGAAATACAACAAAAATATAGCAATATAACGATAGAGAGAGATGAGGAGAAGAGGAAGAACACAAGAATTTAAGTAGTTCATTCGGAGCCTACGTCCACTGTGTGTGAGTGAAATCCACTAACAAATATGTATCTAATGGCCTGGGTTACAAGCCTCAAGCTTTCTCTCTCTTCTGGATACAAATGAGCAGAGTTTTTCTAGGGTTTCAATTAAGCGATCCCCTGTCATGGTGAAGATGAAGAGTATATGTAGGGATTAAGGGGTGTAGTGTACACCCCAAGAAGTCATGGAATGTTTCTAGCTAATGAGGTTATGCCATTTGTCCTATCACATGTATATCATGATGATGAAATATTCCCTCACGTGTGAGGGAGATATTTATATTACAATTTTGTACACATGGGATCTACAACCCACGTGCACTTTTCCATGCGTTCCCTAATCCACGCGCTCTGCCAAATACCACTATCAGTCGTACCGTACAGGCCGAGGATGAGATGACGAGTCAATTACCTAATGGGATTTACTGATGATGGCGTTGTCTGGGGTCAATCGTCATCTCTTGAGTAGGGGGATAAGGCCGAGGATACACTTATAGTGAGATCACTGGGGTTGTACATGTAGATCTGGTATTCAGAGTTGAGGCTAAGATGCAATATAAGATCTATAAAGCTAAGACCGAGATGCAATATAAGAGCTATGTGGTCGAGGCTGAGCTGATTCAAGCTGAGGTCAAGGCCGAGGTTATGGTGAAATATGAGAGATAAGAGGCCGAGGCCAAGCCAATACAAGATGAGGTCATGGTTAAGGCCAAGGTACAATATCATAGCTATGAGGATGGGGCCGAGGCCGAGCTGAGTTATCAAGCTATAGTCCGCTGATAGAATGCCATTTGTCCTAATGCATTGTCACGTCATGTCCTCGTCGTCCGATTGACGACCGAGATGAGGGTAGTAGATCATAGGAGTAATGTTGTAGGGTATGTTGATTAGCCTCCCAAAAGATAAGGCCGACTCATCTCAGGCTGATTCCACGATCGAGACTATGATTTGATCCTCTGAAAGGACTGCTATCGAGGCTGAGTTATATCTGAGTAGGAGCCTGTCTCCACTGTCGTGGATGAGTCTAAGGAGACCTGAGGTCACCCATGTACGACCAAGTTGTATTTTTCGCAAATTGAGGGTCTGTAACTAGTTGGACTTAGTCGAGGAGTCTGACTCTAAGACGAGGTTATATTTTGTATATCAATCACCTCTAGCCCTTAGTCTTCAATGTGGATGGAAGGTTGAGGGATAAATTTTCTTTGGGTCAAGAAGTTGATGAGATGTTATTTAATGTGTGAGACCTGAAATGTTTAATGATGACCCTGAGTTGTCATTCGACAGTCATTTTGTGGAGTGGCGTGTTGCCCCCAAATCATGGTTGTACGTGTGACATAGGGAGTTTTTCCCTAATGATGTTTGCCTTAGAAGTTTTGCACAATGATAATGATGTATGTCGGGTGCCAATTATCGCTCATCCCGGCCCAGGCCCAGGCCGAGATGATGCACCAAACCTCTAGTAGAATAGTTACTAGTATTAAGCTAGATCTGTGTGGAAGCCTCGGTCCCACTATCGTGGACGAGGCTGAGGGTACTTGAGTTATAAGACCTCTGATGCTGAAAGCCTTAACTGTACTGTGAGATGAGGAACAGGTCCTATGATGATGGGTACACGGCCAAATCATTACTTGCACAAACTGATGGTCAGTTGTTGGTTGGCATTGGTTGAGGGGGTCTACTCTGGGGCGAGGCCGAGATGATGAGCCAATCCTCTGGTAGGATAGTTTCTAGTACTAAGATCATCAAATATGCTATCATGGAAGAGGCCTACATGATGAGTTAGTCCCCTGATGGGACTATTACAGAGTTCCTCCGTCGGCCCTCATCCTCCAGGTGGTGGATGAGGATGAGGGTATAAGAGTTATAAGACCATGAATTCCAGAATCCTTGATGGGTGCTTGGCTGAGGACGAGACCATATGAGGACGGGTGTAGGGCCGAGGCCGAGATGATGAGTCAACCATCTTGTTGGACGGTTGCTGGTACTGAGATCATCGAACATGCTGTCATGGATGAGGTCGAGGAGACCTGAGGTCACCGATGCTGTCACTGTATAATCATACATGGGGGTTATGGGCTAGAATTAAAGCCGAGTTCGAGGCCTCCTGCACCGACCCCCACGCCAAGTCATAATATATTTCTATCAAATGATTGTCAAGGTCGGCCTTGGCCGAGTGGGTCCTAAGCTTGGACGAAGGTATACTTGGGTATATCAATTGTAAGATCTTCCCGTCTTTAGACGAGATAAGTCTAACCATAAAATAATTTTTTAAATACGAGATCACCAACATAATGATGTTTATTTCTAACCAAGTCAATGGTTTTTCAAATATGATATCACCAAGTTAATAATGTTTGTCTCTAACCAAGTCAATGGTTTTTCAAATATGATATCATCAAGTTAATGGTGATTATCTCTGGTCATCAAGTTAATAATGTTTCAACTATGAGATCACCAAGTTAATGATGTTTGTCTCATATCACCAAGTTAATGATGTTTCACATATGAGATCACCAAGTTAATGATGTTTCTCATATCACCAAGTTAATGATGCTTCAAGTATTAGATCGCCAAGTTAATGATGTTTGTCTCAGGCCACTAAGTTAATGATGTTTCAAGTATACGATCACCAAATTAATTATGTTTGTCTCTTATCACCAAGTTAATGATGTTTCAAGTACGATATCACAAAGTTAATGATGTTTCTTTCATATCAGCAAGTTGGTGATGTTTCAAGTACGAGATCACCAAGTTAATGATGTTTGTCTCAGGTCACCAAGTTAATGATGTTTCAAGTATGAGATCACCTAATTAATGATGTTTCAAGTATGAGATCACCAATTTAATTATGTTTATCTCATATCACCAAGTTAATGATGCCTTTAATCTCTTCTCGTCCTTAACCGAGAGGAGTATAAAATGATTTTTTTGAATATGAATTCACCAAATTATGTTATTTAACCACATCCCCTCTCATAGTTTTAAGAGTGTATGGATGAGGGTTGTCTCATCCATATACTATCTTTTCGCCGAGAGATCAAGAGATTTTCCCACCAAATCAATGATGTTTTTTAGTCTTGGATAACTTGAACCATGCAGTTGAAAACTTAGTATGAAAATAATATGCACATACCATTTTCATTGACTTTTTGTTATGATGCAAATAGTTGAGATATTAAAACTCACTTGACATAGGCTACATTCGTACAACTGATGACTATCTGCTGCTATCGGCTTCATATATAAAGATCTAAATGAGGCCCATCAACTCGTGCTCAGCAGCTGAACTATGGTCATATACATCAAAGGAGATCATTTCAGCCGACCATTGGGAGCAATGTCCTTTAGAGGGAGATCGGGCTTGGATTTATCATCATCGGATTCCTCATTATCAGAATCGTCCTGTCATCTTGGCCTCCCATCTCTTGGGCCACCTTGCCTCTTTCGGCCGTCCTCCTTGGAATAACTTCGGTCAATGTACTTTTAAGCTTCCCTTATTTCAGCATATTATCAAACTCATATTTCAACACATAGCATATATCATTGGTATGGCCGTGATTTTGGTGGAAGTCACACCATTTGCTTTTATCCCTCCTGTGGGGAGGGTCTGTCAATTTCTCATGCCACCTCAGAGATCGATTATTTTTTTTATCTCGTTCAGGATGTGCTCGCAACTGACTATAAGAGGAGTGTAGTTAGCAAACTTACCATCCGTCGACCTATTCTTTCCATACTTGTTCTTCTTAAACTTTCCTCCAGAGCTTATTCCCTTCTCATCTTCGTATTTTGCTGCCATAGCCTCTTCGGCATTCATGACCTTACCGACCATTGCCCAAAGTTTGACCATGGACTTTGGTGGGTCTTCAGCAATCTTCCAAAGTAACTTTCCCTTCTGCAGACCTCCAATTAGAGTCATCATTGTAATGATTTCCTTATAATCTTCAACTTTTAGCTTCTCTTTGTTCAACCTCACAATATACTCCTTGAGACTCTCATTCCTCCCCTGCTTGACGTACAACATGTGTGTTGTCTTCTTTTGGGGTCTCACTCCAAAGCAGAAGTTGAGTAAAAATATTTATGTAAGCCGTTTGAAGTTCTCAATTGATCTCTTAGGGAGCGACGTGAACCATACATGGGATTCTCCAGTCAGTGTGCTTGAAAAATCTCGACACCTCATCTCATCTGAGACTGAGTAAATGTCAGAAGCCAGCTAGTTCATTTCACATGGGGAACTGGGTTAGTGCTCCCATCATACTTACGAGTGAACATCGATGGATTCAACTTGGTCGAGATTCGATAATTATCGATCCTAGCCACGAAAGGAGAGTCTTCAGAATAACCCCTCGGCTTGGCCTACCACACTCGGCTCGGCCCATCAGCATTCCATGTTATCATCATATTTATATTGCATCTTTCGTTGACTATGTACCAAAGAGTGTAGGACCACCACTACCTTAGTCATTTTTCTAAGGAGGGGCTTGGTTCGTGCTAGGACCGCCTATTACTTGTGGATTTGTTGCCATTTAGAGGATTCCGATGATAGAAAAAATCAACAAAGGTATTGGTAATAAGCTGGAAGAGCAAAAAATGAGCTAAGACTCACCCATAGCTTTTTCAATGGTGGTTCAATCTCATCTAAGGATGAGAGTGGACCACCACTAAAGAATCTGGTAGAGTAGCTATAGAAGAAGGGAAGAGAATGGCTATCCTATTCCCACAGACGACTTTGGACTAATGATACTGAAAATAGTACCACCAGGTCAAAGTGATGAATAAGTTCACACTAGTACAACAATGGCAGAAATGCAACAAAAATATAGCAATATAATAGTAGAGAGAGATGAAGAGAAGAGGAAGAACACCAGAATTTAAGTGGTTTAATCGGAGCCTACGTCCACTGTGTGTGAATGAAATCCACTAACAAATACGGCTTTAATGGCTTGGGTTACAACACTCAAGCTTTCTCTCTCTTCTGGATACAAATGAGCAGAGTTTTGCTAGGGTTTCGATTAAGCAATCCCTTCTCATAGAGAAGATGAAGAGTATATGTAGGGCTTGGGGAGTGTAGTGTACCCCCAAGTGGGCATGGAATGTTCCTAGACAATGAGGTTATGTTATTTGTCATGTCACATGTATATCATGATGATGAAATATTCCTTCACGTGTGAAAGAGATATTTCTATAACGATTTTGTATGCATGGGATCAACATCCCACACACACTTTTTCACGTGTTCCTTAATCCACGTGCTCTACCAACTACCACTATTGGCCATACTGCCCAGGCCAAGGGTGAGATGACGAGTCAATCCCCTAATGGGATAGACTGATGATGGTGTTGTCTGGGTTCGATTGTCATCTCTTGAGTAGGTGGACGAGCCGAGGATACCCTTGTAGTGAGATTACTCGGGTTATATATGCATATCTGGTATTCAGAGTTGAGGTTGAGATGCAATATGAGAGCTATGAGGCCGAGGCCGAGATGTAATATGAGAGATATGAGGCCGAGGATGAGTCAATTCAAAATGAGGTCATGGCCGAGGCTGAGGTGCAATATAAGAACTATGAGGCGGAGGCCGAGTCGAGTTGTCAAGCTAGAGTCCACTGATAGAATGGCACTTGTCCTACTGAGCTGTCACCTCCTGTTCTCGTTGTTTGGGTGACGAATGAGATGAGGGTAGTAGATCATAGGAGTAATGTTATGGGGAATGTTGACCAGCCTTCCAAAATACGAGGCGAACTCAGCTCAGGTTGAGTCCACGACTGAAATGATGAATCGGTCCTCTCATAGGACTGTTGATGAGGCTGAGTTGTATCTACCTCGGCTCCACTATCATAAAGGAAGGTGAGGAGACATGAGGTCACCGATGTTGTCACTGTATGATGAGACTTCGGGGTTATGGGCTAGCATATAGGTCGAGGCTGACATCTTATATGCCGACCCCTAGGTCGAGGAATCAAGTTCACTGCCTGATGGTCGAGGTAGTTTTCATGATGGATGCGGACGAGGGGATTTGTTATATGAGTTCACTAACACTGAGATCCTTTATTGTTCTCTAAGATAAGGACGAGGTCCTGTGAGTACGGGTGCAAGATCAAGGACGAGACCTCCAAGACAGGTGTACGGTCGAGTCATATTTTTCCTCAATTGATGGTCTGCAACTAGTTGGACTTCGTCGAGGGGTCCAACTCTAAGACGAGGATATATTTGGTATATCAACTATTATTATGTGAAATGTTTTGTTTAAACTACTTGCATGTTAATAACAAGAATTAAAATTTTGACACTTGGCCATTAGGGTATTAGTAAATTAATTGGATTTTGATTGTGGTGCTAAGAATGAAACCATTAATGATTCAGGGGAGCTCCGATGTAGTTTTGGCGTGCTAATGGAAAAAGGATATTCAAAGGCATTTGAGGATATATGAGTTCACTGATGTACAGAGACAGATACTAGCTACCTTCAAGCTAGTGGGGTCAGCCTTATAGTGGTGGGAGTCCGTTACCTTCGCACATGAGAGGGACATATTGAGGATTCAGGAGTTCTAGAAGCGATTCGAATGAAAATACTTCCCATTTTCCATTCAAATTGAGATCAGGAATAAATTCTTATATGTGTCACAAGAGGGGAGGAATGTTACGGAGTATAAGGAGGAATTTACTAGGTTGGAAAAATTGTCCCCGAGGAGGTGAGCACGAAAGATAAGAGGATACAGTTGTTTATAGATGGTCTTATATGGAGGTCTGACAGCATTTGTTAGGTAACCCAACTTTGAAGACATATACGGATGTGTTGAATGTTGCTTTATTACACTGTAAGGACCACCTTTTCCATGTTAAGGGAAATAAGTGCTAAGGAGAGTCCATCCAGCAGAGTAGGACAGGGGGTAGCAATGCCAGTGGGGCACAATCGACTCAGAGTCAGATGAGACAGAGTGATCATAGTTCCCACCGGGGGGACGCTACATAGAGTTTCCATTTGGGAGATTACAGGTAGGGATAAGGTGGATTTAGGCAAGTCCATCAGGGCCATCTAGGCTAATAACGTTTTCAACGGGGCTAGGGGAGAGTTGGTAGTGTCCAGCAAGTCCTAGGACAACAGGGCCAGAGGGGAGGAAATTTCACAGGAAGATGTTTCATATGTGGCAATAATGGCCACAAGCATCAGAATTTCCCTAATAAGGTTAAAGTTCAGTAGCAGGGTGCTCGTCAGGATCCTAGAGCCTATTTTCCCCGTCGTCCCCATGATAGCATTGCCTACAGCACCAGTAGCCTCACCTCAATAGGGGCAGTTATAGTACGAGCGTGTACATAACGTCCATCAGGTCACAGTTCCACAGTCTCCACCTATAATAGAGGGTGCGTTTACTATACATAGGACTTTGGGGTGCATTTTATTTGACACTGGGGCTTCACACTCATTCATAGCAACTAGATTTTCACAAGTCACAGGGTTGTTAGACACGACCGATAGTACAGTCACGTGTGTAGACTCACCAATGGGTAGCGGCACACTTAGATTCTTTATCTGTCGGGGTGTAAGTATAGATATTGGGAGACGTATTTTACCCACCGATATGCTTGTGTTAGGTATGTCAGAGTATGATTCCATTATTGGTATGGACTAGCTAGCAGTGTATAAGGACGTGATTGAATATTATAGTAGGAGCATAGTGTTTGCGATTCCTAGTTAGGAGATGTTCTTAGTGGCGATGCCTTGTCCCGAAGGAGGATCATCGACTCACTTGTATTATATAGAGGAGGAGAAATCTCATGGGGTAGTGATTTCCCTAGATTCAATCCTAATTGTGTACGAGTTTATCGACGTGTTTCAAGAGATACCAGAATTATCGTTAAGCATAGAGATAGAGTTTGTTATTGATCGTTGGGCACTTGGTCGATTGCTCGGGCGCCTTATCGTATGGCTCCTATAAAGATGAGGGAGATACGGGATCAGATTGAGCAGCTATTGGAGTAAGGCTATATCCATTGAAGTACTTCACCTTGGGGTACCCCAATGCTATCTATAAAGAAAAAATATGGATCTTTATGACTATGTGTGGATTACTGAGAGTTGAATAAAGTCACAATATAGAATAAGTATCCGTTGCCCAGAATCGATGACTTATTTGACCAGTTGAGAGGAGACGCCTACTTCTCTAAGATAGACTTTAGGTCGGGATATCACCAATTATGCATCTGAGATCAAGATGTATTTAAGACTGCCTTTCTGATGAGATATGGGTCTTACGAGGTTCGAGTTATTCCATTTGGGCTAACCAATGCGCCAATGGTGTGTATGGACTCGATGAATAGGGTGTTTAGAGAGTTCTTGGATTAGTTTTTCATGTCTTTATTGATGACGTGTTGATTTATTCCCAGACTGAGGAGGAGTGTGTATGCGAATCTGCATTGGGTTTTACAAACATTGCGCGAGCATCAGTTATATGCTAAGTTTAAGAGGTGCTGATTTTGGCTACGTGAGGTAAAATTCTTGGGGCATATATATTCCAACTTGGGGATATCAGTGGACCCAAGTAAGGTGTCAGTGGTGAGGGAGTGGGGGCATTCCACGACACTGGCAGGTGCTTAGTTTATTGGGGTTATCCAGGTACTACAAACGGTTTATTCAGGGATTTTTGAAGATTGCGGGCCCGTTGACTAACTTAAATTGCAAAAGAGTACCGTTTATCTAGGATGACGCTTCTCAGTTGGCATTCGATGAGATGAAGGATAAGTTTACTTCATCACCCGTACTCGCACTTTCTAGGGCAGGGGTGGAGTATACTATTTTTACTGATGCGTCCTTACAGGAACTTGGGGGTGTGCTACAGCAGGAGGATCAAGATATAGCTTATGATTCCCACATGTTTAAGCCTCATGAGAGGAATTACCCCACCCATGACTTGGAGTTTGCGACTGTCATGTTTGCGCTACGAATTTGGAGATATTATTTACTGGGGGAGAGGTTTCACCTATTCACGGATCGTAAGTCATTATAGTACTTGTTCACTCAAAGAGAGATGAATCGGCATCAGCGCGGGTGGCTTGAATTTATGAAAGATTATCAATTTGACATCTAGTTTCACCCGGGAAAGGCTAACGTGGTGGCAGACGCGTTGAGATTCATGCCAGTGGGGGATGTAGTTGAAGTTTGGAAGGAAAAATGGAAGGAACTGGGACATCATGATTCAGTTGCGAGATCATTTATGTTAGTTATAACCTTCACCCCTCAGATTGTCATGAGGGTAGTGCAGGACCAGGAAACGGATTCGTTTTGTCAAGATAGGATTCGACAGTTTTATAGTCAGGGGAGTAGAGTTGTGCTCTGTGAGTTCATAGGGAGGCTTACGCTACAACAAGAGATTGATTATCCTGGAGGGTAAGGACTTGCGACACACGGTGATGGCAGAGTCGTACGAGTCACGTTTTGCGATGCATCCTAGAGGGGGTAATATGTACCAAGATATGAGACGATAGTATTGGTGGAGTGGGATGAAGAGAGACATTGGAGAGTTTGTCTCAATATGTAACACTTGTCAACTCGTGAAGGTGGACCATCAGAAGCCAGCAGGGGTTCTCCAACCATTAGAGATTCTGATGTGGAAATAGGAGAGCATTTCCATGGATTTTATTATTGGGTTGCCTATTTCACAAAGGGGTCACGATTCCATTTGGGTGATTATGGATTGGTTGACCGAGTTGGCCCACTTTCTGTCAGTTCGGACGGATTATACTACGAGACAATATGTCCAGATTTTTATCACTGAGATAGTGAGATTGCATGGGGTGCCACTCGATATTGTGTCCGATGGGGATAATATTTTCTTGTCTCGATTTTGAGAGAGTTTTTTGGAGACCATGGGTACAAAGTTTCGTTTGAGTACAACCTATCACCCATAGACGGACATGAAGACGAAGAGGATGAATCAGATGTTGGAAGATATCCTACGGATATGTATAATTGATTTTAGAGGGGGTTGGGAGCGATATCCTCCACTAGTGGAGTTTGTATATTATAACTCCTGTCAGTTTACGATTGGCATAGCACCATTCAAGGAATTGTACGCTAGACCTTGTCTTTCTCCAGCTTGTTGGTTAAAGGTGGGGGATAATAAGTTATTTGGGTTAGAGTTTATTCAGGATACGTCGGCTAAAATTGAGTTGATTCGGAGTCGTATACGGATCACCTAAGATAGATAGAAGAGTTATGTTGATACCAAGAGGTTCTTTCTGGAGTTTAATGTGGGGGACCAAGTGTTACTATGTGTATCTCCTATGAATGGGATGATGAGGTTGAAGAATGGGAAGTTGGCACCAAGGTATGTGGGTCCATTCCCTATCATTGATAGGATTGGGCCAGTTTCATATAGACTTGGGTTATCGAAGCACTTGCATCATATTCATGATGTATTTCACATTTCTTCGCGGAGGAGATATCTCTGAGACTAGTTAGATCACACTCACATTGCGTTGGAGGAGATTGATTTGCATCCTGATATTTCATAAGAGGAGAGACCAGTCGCTATCCTAGACCATAGTGCGAGGAGAATGTGGTCGAAGGTAGTTCCACTTGTACGTATTCAGTGGGGGCATCATTACACTGACGAATTTACTTGGGAGCGCGAGGATGAGATGCACGAAAAATATCCAGAGCTATTTCTACCAGGTATTCTTTTTCTCCAAATTTCGGGATGAAATTTCGTTATTAGGGAGAAGTATGTAACACCCCGTAAATTTAATGATTTTTATATTGGGATTTATTGGGATTATTTAAACTAAAATGAGAAATTAATCCAAAAATAAATATTAATTAGCGAGACAATGGTTAATATTTATTTGTATTGAATATTACTTTGTGAATAAGAAATAAATTGATAAGAAAATATTATGATTATTGTGAATGAGAAATACGACTGTTATGGTAAATTTAGTAGGGAGGCGTGTGTCAGCCGTGTCGGAACTTAATTTTATGAAATAAAAAGTCATTTCATTTTAGATAATTCAAATGGTCAGTTCGAGTGCTCTAGTGTGTCCGAAAGGTTCAAAATAGTCGAAAAGTGTACTCGGGGGTTCAGTTTGGGTCCCAGAGCATTTTGAGGCCAAATCGACACCCCGGAGGGGTATTTTAGTGTTTTAAAATTTTGGAGAAAAAGACCTACAAATTTTGGAGTGTACATCTCCAGTTACATTGAGGCAACTAGGGTAGAAGCTACAAAACCTATACATAGGCCACTAGAGGAGGAAGAAAGGGATTTTTAAGGCCATTCCACACCATTCTTGCACCATCACCACCACCATTATGTAGATCGGAAGGGGAAGAACACCACCCTACCACTAATTTGTAGAAGTTCAGGCCTACAACTTGAGGCAAGTATTTATCTGGCTAAATTCTGAGCATATATACCATCCATGTTAGTGTAGGATGAGCAAATTCATGAATACATAAAGATTAGTGTTAATTAAGAAGATTTAATTCATGTTATTGGGTAGGAATTATGATATGTCAAATCTCTTAATTCATGCAGAATGAATTTGATGAATTAGTAACATTAACTTGTGAAGAAATGTGGTTTTTATTTAGGATCTTGAATAAAAATGATAAATTAGTATTTTTTAGGGTTAATCGTCAATTAGTTTGATTTAAAGGTATTCTTTGACAATTTGATGATTCTATTACATTGGAAATCATGTATATATGTTAGTATAACGTTTAGAATACTTTATTGGGAGATTAATAGTGAATCATGGAAGTTTAAGGGTTAAGATGGTGAATCGCTTAACTGCTATAGTTGGAGAAGACGAGACATGTTACAAGCGAATCGATTCAAATCCTTGGACAAATCAATTCAGAAGGCGAATCAATTTGGACCAAAGCCGAATCGATTCGGTTTCCCAAATTTTAACTATTCTCCCCATTTTTGTTTAGAACTTGTGGGAGACGAATGGATTAACTTTTGAAGAAATTTTAAAATGTAATTAGAGACACTTTAATTACTAGTACACTAATGTTGGCATTGAGACTTAGTAACATAAGGGGATTTAGGACTAAAGTTAATTAGGTTTAATTGGGTAGTAAAACCTAATTTGGAAATGATATTTTGTCACAGGAAATCAAGGGAACGTATGACCTAGACCAATAAGGTATGAGTGAGATATCTACTGAACTGAGTTAAGGGATAATTGTTAATCTTTCGATTATTGGGAAACACTCGAGGTTAGACGATGAGAAATATTATGGTAAAGTAATGATACATAGAATATTCAAAAAGAGTTATTATACTATGTACGGGATATATATCATTGGTTACGCATATATCTATACTCAATATATATGTATATATAGGTGGTGTGAATACCTATTGTTTGATTTATTATGTGTGAACATACCTAGGCTACTTGCTATCACGGGAGGTTTCGCATCGTAGACAGTCTTATCTTGAATAGCCCATTGGGACGATTTTGACTTGTACCTCAGAACATAGAACTTATGGATTGAGCACATTGGTCATTTGGGTTCCTTAAGTGTATGCGTAGCCCAAAAGCTTAGAGTTATGTTCACCTTTAAATTTGTGTGAATTGTGAATGTATGGTTCGAGAGTGAATTCGAACCGGATGTCCTTTACTTAGTAAGTGATGTACCAAGACTTGACAGCAGAGCATGCCCGCATCACAGGTATCCACCTAGGGATTCTGTATTCGTATATATTATAATTATGATGTAAATATATATACACGTGATTGATTATCTACAGTTGTATTAGTAGATAAGGTAGATAGTGATATCTAAGTTGCTCTAAGTACGTGTGAACTTAATCATGAGTTGGTGACTCTTAATAAATAAAAGGGATTAGAAATTTAGCAACGTATTGTATGGGAAATATGGGTAGGCATGATGAATTATTAGGCGGGAAGATATTTAAGTCAACTAGTTAGGTAGGGAAGCATAACTAGGTTGGTTTAAAAGAGTGCGTTAGGAGTGCACAATAGGGGAGAGGTGAGGATCTCAAGTGAGAGCACGTGAATCTAACATGTATATAATGTGTACTCTATAATGAGTTTTAAATACTTGTTCAAATGTTTCCAAACTGATTTACATGGGCTCTGACCCGTTTTAAAACCATTTTTGTAAAAATATTTTAGGTAACCAAGCACAGGGACACCAGGCTTAGGAGTCCCATGTTATTTTACATGTTGCAGTTGCTGTGGACGTTGCAGAACCTTTGTAGTAGACTCCTCCACACTTATCACTTCCAATTTATCATTTTAACTCTCTCAGTCGGGCATGTCTCCCATCTCTAGCTAGTGATTACTTTTCAAAGACATTGTACTTTTATTTGGTTTCAGTATTGGAGTTGAACTATTATTATGGATGATTGTATTCAATTTCTTGGTCTAGAGTATTATTCCAGGCCTACTATTTATCTCATTGTGTTATCATTATTATTATGGTTATTGGAATGGTTAATATGAAATGTTTAGTTTAAACTACTTGCATACTAATAAAAAAAAATTAACACCGAGCCATTAGAGTATTAGTAAATTAATTAGATTTTGACATTGATGCTGAGAATGACACCATTAATGATTCAAGTTTAATTTAATAATGGACTGGTCACCCATGATTAGAATAGGTAGGGTGTCACACCCTCCACTTCATTAAATACCTCCCAATACCTCTTGGCATAGTCGTGAAGGCTCTCTTACGACTTCTTCTTCAACGTGAGTAGTGAATCCATCTTTTTGAGGTGGGATTTGTCTATTATGGAGAGAAAAGTGAAGGCCTTTGCTAGGGCCTTGAAGCTCTTGATAGACCTGTAGGATATCTTATAGAACCACTTATGAGCTACGTTATGTAGTCTTGAAGGAAAGATTCGACACATCAGAGTGTCGTTATGGATCCACGGGGTCATCGCCTGCCTATACAACAAACATGGTCTATGGGATCCGTCTTACCATTATAGATTTTGAATCTAGTAATAAAGAAATTCTTTGGGGGATCCTCTTCTTTAATCTCCCTTTAAAAAGTGTATTTCACCTAAGCATTAAGATCTCTTCTGGTTAGTTCTCTGGTTGACATATCTCTTGATGGGATAGGTTTTGATTCTTCTCTCTACGAAGCAAAATCCTAATGTCTCATTCTGATGATCATTATCTCTGTGGAGCCTCTTTGATTCGCCACTCTCTGATCGATCGTGTTCTGACCTTCCATGCTCATATCAATCCTAGTTGCATTTGGAACTCCTCCCTCGAATGCGAGTCTTGATTTCCTAAGGACTAGGAGACTCATCAAGAAATTTTATAGTTTTTCTATAAAGATCACTCTACATCCCTTCAAGTTTCCTCTATAAGCAAGCATTGTCTTCCATCTAGAGGCATGTTGCCTCCTCCTGCTCTTGAAGCCTGACTTCGTAAGTGTCAACCAGCCTGGATATTTGAATAGACCTAGGTGGTCCCTGATTTTTCTCAGAAGTTTGCCTCTCTTGGAGAAACTTAGGATGCGGTGGTTGGCGAATCTCAAACCCGACCCTAGGTGGAAATGGACTAGCCTGCACGTCACCAATTTTAGGACGATTGTTGATAGAGTTAGATATCATCGGATTTCTTTCGATAACTACTTTCATAGGAAAAAAAATCGATTCCCATAGATGATGACAATTGTGAGTGCAAGAATTATCACAATAAAAAATTTAGAAAACAATATCGAGCAGAAAATAAGTAATCACACACACAACACCAAAGGTACTTGGTTCAAAAATTTACCTACGTACACGGAGAGGTTACTATTTTCTATTAAATAACCGACGTTACATCCCCTTTGCTTTGGGTCGCGGTTTACATTTATAATTATCATTCTTGATTGAATTGTACAAGTAACTCAACCAGCTTATAGATAGATCTTAGGTGTCTCTACATATCTCCCTGAGATTATTGTTAACATATTTTAGTCTATCTCTGTGCATTTAAGTACATGTTAAATACACAAGTCTAAATTAAATATCTGAGTTGGGTCGAGCAGTCCGCTTTGCACACTGGCTGGTCAGCTGTATCGGTGGGATTGAAGAATAAATAATCCCCCACACCTCAGTGTGAATTGTAGTGATAAATATTTCAATCTGAGGGAGTTATCAAAGAGTCTTAACGATAAATCTTAAAAGTCGTACTCTTATCTATCACTAAATAGCATTCCCACATGGAAAGATATGCACAAACAGTTTTTGCAGAATTTCTTTTTGGCTTAAAATGATTTTACTCTAAGGAATTTGGCCCAGGGGTGTAAAAACATAGCGAGGAGATAATGCAGTGCATTAAGCGTGTCAGAGACAAACAATGGAGGTTCTCGAGGACGTAACAGAGGCCAGGTTGTTGCAAATTTGTGTGTAAGGTTTTCTTAAGGAATATAAGGTCCACTTGATCAATAAAACCCGATAGGGCACTTTAAGAGAGCTCACTTGAGCTACGAGGAATATATCCATTATTATCAAGCCAAATCCCCAAAGTTAGAGAACAAAAATGATGCTTCCAACAGGACGATTTCAAATCTTCTGGCGACAGACGGTAAATTACATGGAAGGCTGCCCTAATGGAAAGAAAGGAGGTCAGTGACCTAAGAGTAATGTTATAGTGAAAAGAATGTTTGGAAGTGATATTCCACTGCCATTGCCATGTAGCGTTGCGGAGGCTATAGATTGTTACAGGGTGCTAGTACGTGAGGGGGTGGCAGTCCCTCCTCACTCGAATAGTCACATAAGTACAAACAATAGCTGAGAAGAAAGATGTGAAATTCTATGAATTGCACCAAAGAGTTCAACATGTTACCAAAGATTGTTATTATATGCATATGATAATAAGTGAGCAAGTTGTGAATGGAACTTTGAAGATCCCTCCAATGGTTATCAACGAGAACCCATTGCCAACCCATCATTATGGTTCTACGAATATAGTGATAGCGCATGACTGGGGAAAGATAATTGAGTTTGAAGAATGGATGAAAAATGATAATGCATGTGACTAGTGGCTTCTTGATCTGGCCAATAAGAATTCCAAGAGTGATTGGGATGATGAATGGGAAATTGAAGAATGCAATTCCAATATGTCCCTCGCTCTTGATAAAGGATATAGGTATGAGGATAAATACATCTGTAATGCTCAGACTTATGGGGTAAAGATTGATTCAAAATATATAGTGATTGCGAAGAGCCCAAAATTCAAGTGGTTCTTTGATCATATTAGATTCAAGAATGAAACACGAGTGGAAGTTACTAAAAAATCCTTGAGCCAATGTAAGAATGAGCGGATCCATCCATTAATTGGCATTGTCCCATTGGAAGATTCAAATAGAGATACACATCGGAGGGTAGATAGACGGGTGCCTTTCTTCAAAAATAGACCTCTGTATGCTACTACACTAATAAATGGAATTATTTCCCAAGGAAACTGTTGGTTAGTGGGGCATCAATAAACAAAATACCCATGATTACTCTCTATGAAATGATAATTTCACAAGAAAAAATTATGCTAGTGCCCCTTGTAATTTTAGGGTTTGGTAACATGGGGATACAATCACTCAAATTCGTGAATGCGGGGATTAAATTAGGAAACTTCACATCCCACATCAAATTTGACGTCATTAGTTCCAATACAAGTTATCAATTGCTGATAGGCTGAGTGTGGATCCATACATATGGAATTGTGTCCTTTACGTTCCACCAATGCTCAAAGGCAAATGTTCGTGGAATAGAGATAATTATTAAAGCTACAGAAAGACCATTCTCAGTAGAAGAGGATCATTTAGTTGATGCATCATTATAAATGGATGTGTTTTCATGGAAATACATAGAGACGCCAGACATAATCCTAAGGTAAGCTCTCATAAGTTGAATATTTTGCTTAACGCCTAACTGGTGAGACAGGTCGCACGCATTTACAAGATTGAGTTGGACGTAAAGATTAAATTAAAAGCGTAGAAAGTTCTTATTTATAGGTTTATTAGATCTTAAATATCCTATATGGTTCTCAAGTATCATGCCTATTTTTAAAAGAAAACAAGAAGAAAATCTGAGTCTATATGGATTTTAGAGATTCAAATCACGCATGTCTAAAGGATAAATTTACTTTGTGAACAATGAAATTTTAGTAGACGTCACAGTTGACCATGAAATGTATGGTCTCATGGATTGACCTGTTGGATACAATTAAATTAAAATGGATTCGACGTATGCAAAAAAGACAGACTTCTAAACCCTTTTAGGTAACTTTCATTATGAGTTCATGTCGTTTGGTTTGAATAATGCATGAGCAACGTACAAGCTACTATGATGGTGATATTTCATGAATAGTTTAATGATATATTGGAATTCTATGTGGTTGACTTGGTGGTAAAATCCAATAAGAGAGCTAACTTGTTAAAGATCTTAGAAGAATATTTGAATGTTGCCAAAAATACAAGATCAGGATGAACCCCTCTAAGCGTGCCTTTAGGGTTACTATAGGAAATTTCCTTAGATTTTTCATTAATAGGAAAGGTGGAAAAATAAAAGGCCATTTTGATGATGTCATTGCTAAAAATTCAAAAACAACTCAAAAGCTTCTTGGGAAAAGTTTCCTATTTGATAAAGTTCATACCATCATTGGAAGACGTCATTCTTCCTTTCGTGCCGCTCATGAAGAATAAGGAAAAATGAGTATAAGGAGATGTGTAGAAAAAATCAGTCGAGAGGGTTAAGTAAATTTTGACCTCTCCTTCAACTATGATTCTTCAATAAGTAGGCACGTCTTAATTTTTTACCTCACTTCTACTGAGCTGTTTATTGGGGCCTTGCTTGCCTAAGAGAAAGAGAGATAGGTTACCCCGTAACTATTTGTCTCAGTTAATCTCAGGGGGGAAATCCAGGTATACAAGTGTAGAAATGCATTGTTTAGTCTTGATCTTTATGGCTCAAAAGTTAAGGAACTACTTGCTTACGTTCACTGTGCATATTATCACTAAGTGTGATCCTATCATGTATTTGCTCGCAAGGAACACTTTGGTAGGGTAAGCATCCAGATGATTCCTAATACTCTTAGAATATGATTTTAAGTGCCTTGCTCCAAAGTCCATCAAAATTAAAGAAGTAGCAGGCTTACTAGCTAATTTTCGATTCTGAATGAGGAGCTGTCAGAGGACAACTTCCAAGCTTGTTTGGTCGAGGATATGGAAGAATGGAAGATGGAGTTTAATGGATCGTGTGCATAAGGTATTGGTGGAGAAAAAATTATAATTTCGAGTGGCAAAGAACAAATAACTCTCTCTTACGAACTAGACTTCTGGTGCTTAATTAATGAAGAAGAGTATGAAGCACTCATACTTGGTATGTTAGAAGCTTAAAGAAGAGGGAATGGTTAATATGAAATGTTTAGTTTAAACTACTTGCATACTAATAAAAAAAAATTAACACCGAGCCATTAGAGTATTAGTAAATTAATTGGATTTTGACATTGATGCTGAGAATGACACCATTAATGATTCATGTTTAATTTAATAATGGACTGATCACCCATGATTAGAATAGGTAGGGTGTCACACCCTCCACTTCATTAAATACCTCCCAATACCTCTTGGCATAGTCATGAAGGCTCTCTTACGACTTCTTCTTCAACGTGAGTAGTGAATCCATCTTTTTGAGGTGGGATTTGTCGATTATGGAGAGAAAAGTGAAGGCCTTTGCTAGGGCCTTGAAGATCTTGATAGACCTGTAGGATAGCTTATCGAACCACTTATGAGCTACGTTATGTAGTCTTGAAGGAAAGATTCGACACATCAGAGTGTCGTTATGGATCCACGGGGTCATCGCCTGCCTGTACAACAAAACATGGTCTATGGGATCCGTCTTACCATTATAGATTTTGAATCTAGGAATAAAGAAATTCTTTGGGGGATCCTCTTCTTCAATCTCCCTTTAAAAAGTGTATTTCACCTAAGCATTAAGATCTCTTCTGGTTAGTTCTCTGGTTGACATATCTCTTGATGGGATAGGTTTTGATTCTTCTCTCTACGAAGCAAAATCCTAATGTCTCATTCTGATGATCATTATCTCTGTGGAGCCTCTTTGATTCGCCACTCTCTGATCGATCGTGTTCTGACCTTCCATGCTCATATCAATCCTAGTTGCATTTGGAACTCCTCCCTCGAATGCGAGTCTTGATTTCCTAAGGACTAGGAGACTCATCAAGAAATTTTATAGTTTTTCTATAAAGATCACTCTACATCCCTTCAAGTTTCCTCTATAAGCAAGCATTGTCTTCCATCTAGAGGCATGTTGCCTCCTCCTGCTCTTGAAGCCTGACTTCATAAGTGTCAACCAGCCTGGATATTTGAATAGACCTAGGTGGTCCCTGATTTTTCTCAGAAGGTTGCCTCTCTTGGAGAAACTTAGGATGCGGTGGTTAGCGAATCTCAAACCCGACCCTAGGTGGAAATGGACTAGCCTGCACGTCACCAATTTTAGGACGATTGTTGATATAGTTAGATATCATCGGATTTCTTTCGATAACTGCTTTCATAGGAAAAAAATCGATTCCCATAGATGATGACAATTGTGAGTGCAAGAATTATCACAATAAAAAATTTAGAAAACCATATCGAGCAGAAAATAAGTAATCACACACACAACACCAAAGGTACTTGGTTCAAAAATTTACCTACGTACACAGAGAGGTTACTATTTTCTATTAAATAACCGACGTTACATCCCCTTTGCCCTGGGTCACGGTTTACATTTATAATTATCATTCTTGCTTGAATTGTACAAGTAACTCAACCAGCTTATAGATAGATCTTAGGTGTCTCTGCATATCTCCCCGAGATTATTGTTAACATATTTTAGTCTATCTCTGTGCATTTAAGTACATGTTAAATACACAAGTCTAAATTAAATATCTGAGTTGGGTCGAGCAGTCCGCTTTGCACACTGGCTGGTCAGCTGTATGGGTGGGCTTGAAGAATAAATAATCCCCCACACCTCAGTGTGAGTTGTAGTGATAAATATTTCAATCTGAGGGAGTTATCAAAGAGTCTTAACGATAAATCTTAAAAGTCGTACTCTTATCTATCACTAAATACCATTCCCACATGGAAAGAGATGCACAAACAGTTTTTGCAGAATTTCTTTTTGGCTTAAGATGATTTTACTCTAAGGAATTTGGCCCAGGGGTGTAAAAACATAGCGAGGAGATAATGCAGTGAATTAAGCGTGTCAGAGACAAACAATGGAGGTTCTCGAGGAGGTAACCGAGGCCAGGTTGTTGCAAATTTGTGTGTAAGGTTTTCTTGAGGAATATAAGGTCCACTTGATCAATAAAACCCGATAGGGAACTTTAAGAGAGCTCACTTGAGCTGCGAGGAATATATCCATTATTATCAAGCCAAATCCCCAAGGTTAGAGAACAAAAATGATGCTTCCAACAGGATGATTTCAAATCTTTTGGCGACAGACGGTAAATTACATGGAAGGCTGCCCTAATGGAAAGAAAGGAGGTCAGTGACCTAAGATTAATGTTATAGTGAAAAGAATGTTTGGAAGTGATATTCCACTGCCATTGCCATGTAGCGTTGCAGAGGCTATAGATTGTTACAAGGTGCTAGTACGTGAGGGGGTGGCAGTCCCTCCTCACTCGAATAGTCACATAAGTACAAAAAATAGCTGAGAAGAAAGATGTGAAATTCTATGAATTGCACCAAAGAGTTCAACATGTTACCAAAGATTGTTATTATATGCATATGATAATAAGTGGGCAAGTTGTGAATGGAACTTTGCAGATCCCTCCAATGGTTATCAACGAGAACCCATTGCCAACCCATCATTATGGTTCTACGAATATAGTGATAGCGCATGACTGGGGAAAGATAATTGAGTTTGAAGAATGGATGAAAAATGATAATGCATGTGACTAGTGGCTTCTTGATTTGGCCAATAAGAATTCCAAGAGTGATTGGGATGATGAATGGGAAATTGAAGAAGGCAATTCCAATATGTCTCTCGCTCTTGATAAAGGATATAGTTATGAGGATAAATACATCTGTAATGCTCAGACTTATGGGGTAAAGATTGATTCAAAATATATAGTGATTGCAAAGAGCCCAAAGTTCAAGTGGTTCTTTGATCATATTAGATTCAAGAATGAAACACGAGTGGAAGTTACTAAAAAGTCCTTGAGCCAATGTAAGAATGAGCAGATCCATCCATTAATTGGCATCGTCCCATTGGAAGATTCAAATAGAGATACACATCGGAGGGTAGATAGACGGGTGCCTTTCTTCAAAAATAGACCTCTGTATGCTACTACACTAATAAATGGAATTATTTTCCCAAGGAAACTGTTGGTTAGTGGGGCATCAATAAACAAAATACCCATGATTACTCTCTATGAAATGATAATTTCACAAGAAAAAATTATGCTAGTGCCCCTTGTAATTTTAGGGTTTGGTAACATGGGGATACAATCACTCAAATTCGTGAATGCGGGGATTAAATTAGGAAACTTCACATCCCACATCAAATTTGACATCATTAGTTCCAATACAAGTTATCAATTGCTGATAGGCTGAGTGTGGATCCATACATATGGAATTGTGTCCTTTACGTTCCACCAATGTTCAAAGGCAAATGTTCGTGGAATAGAGATAATTATTAAAGCTACAGAAAGACCATTCTCAGTAGAAGAGGATCATTTAGTTGATGCATCATTATACATGGATGTGTTTTCATGGAAATACATAGAGACGCCAGACATAATCCTAAGGTAAGCTCTCATAAGTTGAATATTTTGCTTAACGCCTTACTGGTGAGACAGGTCGCACGCATTTACAAGATTGAGTTGGACGTAAAGATTAAATTAAAAGCGTAGAAAGTTCTTATTTATAGGTTTATTAGATCCATTAAATATCCTATATGGTTCTCAAGTATCGTGCCTATTTTTAAAAGAAAACTAGAAGAAAATCTGAGTCTATATGGATTTTAGAGATTCAAATCACGCATGTCTAAAGGATAAATTTACTTTGTGAACAATGAAATTTTAGTAGACGTCACAGTTGACCATGAAATGTATGGTCTCATGGATTGACCTGTTGGATACAATTAAATTAAAATAGATTCGACGTATGCAAAAAAGACAGACTTCTAAACCCTTTTAGGTAACTTTCATTATGAGTTCATGTCGTTTGGTTTGAATAATGCATGAGCAACGTACAAGCTACTATGATGGTGATATTTCATGAATGGTTTAATGATATATTGGAATTCTATGTGGTTGACTTGGTGGTAAAATCCAATAAGAGAGCTAACTTGTTAAAGATCTTAGAAGAATATTTGAATGTTGCCAAAAATACAAGATCAGGATGAACCCCTCTAAGCGTGCCTTTAGGGTTACTATAGGAAATTTCCTTAGATTTTTCATTAATAGGAAAGGTGGAAAAATAAAAGGCCATTTTGATGATGTCATTGCTAAAAATTCAAAAACAACTCAAAAGCTTCCTGGGAAAAGTTTCCTATTTGATAAAGTTCATACCATCATTGGAAGACGTCATTCTTCCTTTCGTTCCGCTCATGAAGAATAAGGAAAAACGAGTATAAGGAGATGTGTAGAAAAAATCAGTCGAGAGGGTTAAGTAAATTTTGACCTCTCCTTCAACTATGATTCTTCAATAAGTAGGCACGCCTTAATTTTTTACCTCACTTCTACTGAGCTGTTTATTGGGGCCTTGCTTGCCTAAGAGAAAGAGAGATAGGTTACCCCGTAACTATTTGTCTCAGTTAATATCAGGGGGGAAATCCAGGTATACAAGTGTAGAAATGCATTGTTTAGTCTTGATCTTTATGGCTCAAAAGTTAAGGCACTACTTGCTTACGTTCATTGTGCATATTATCACTAAGTGTGATCCTATCATGTATTTTCTCGCAAGGAACACTTTGGTAGGGTAAGCATCCAGATGATTCCTAATACTCTCAGAATATGATTTTAAGTGCCTTGCTCCAAAGTCCATCAAAATTAAAGAAGTAGCAGGCTTACTAGCTAATTTTCGATTCTGAATGAGGAGCTGTCAGAGGACAACTTCCAAGCTTGTTTGGTCGAGGATATGGAAGAATGGAAGATGGAGTTTAATGGATCGTGTGCATAAGGTATTGGTGGAGAAAAAATTATAATTTCGAGTGGCAAAGAACAAATAACTCTCTCTTACGAACTAGACTTCTGGTGCTTAATTAATGAAGAAGAATATGAAGCACTCATACTTGGTATGTTAGAAGCTTTAAGAAGAGGGATAAGAGTGATTTATATAAGAGGAGATTCCAACCACGTGGTAAAGAAAGTTAGCGAATAATTCTCTCTCAAACATGCCAACCTTGCTCCCTATAGAGCAATCAACCATATATTTTTGAGTTAGTTCTTAGTTGTCATGGTAGAAAGACACCTCAAGATAATGAAAACACACCTTGATGATTTGGAATTGATTACTCAAAAGTTAGAGATGGATGAGACAAAGGCCACGATCATCGTTCGATTAAGAATAATGACTATAATAGTGACATCTATATTTTCAAACGAGGAGACTATAGACTGGAGATTATCAATAGTGAATCAGTTAGATACGTATAAAGGAGAGATATAGTTACCAAAACTAGTAAATTTCCATATGCTTTATATACTCTTTACTTCAAAAGTCCAGGTGGTTACTTGGCAAGGTGCATGGGGTAAGAAGAGGCTCAAGAGAAGATAGTCATAATTCACACAAGACACTGTGAAGATACAAATATTCCACGTTATAGGCTTTGTAGTGAGGCGGATACTACTCGCCGACCATGAGCATTGAGATTTCTTACCTTTAATAAAGATATTTAAAATGCTAAACCCAATTTGACCAACCAACTAAAGAAAATTTTGTGGAAGTTTGGGAGCATTGGAGAACACCTTATATTGCTTACCTCAAATATGGAGAGCTACTTGCTAAGTTGTCCAATGAGATTTACCTGAAAAGAGGGTTACTTAATTGTACTTGATGGAATAAATCTTTATAAAAAAATGATATAATAAGACAACACAGAGATATGTGGAAAGAGAAAAAATGGCAAAAATATTGAAAGAAGCCCATAAGCCTTTACACATGGGCGGAGCGAAGCTATAAAACTGGTTGATGACCTTGGGGCACTATTAGTCAACAATAGAAGTTGATTCTATGATTTTGTGAAAAGATGCAGAGCATGTCAAGTTCATGGCAATAATGTCCATGCCCCCATGGTTAGTTTTCAAAGTCTAGATATTCTTTATCCATTCCATACTTGGGCATTTGACTTGGTAGGTAAGATCAGTCCAGCCACTCACGGGTAAGCTTTCATCCTGGTTACTATAAAATTGTATACAAAGTGGGCAATCAACCCTAGAAGGATTAATGCTCAAGTAGTAACTTAGTTTATCCGAGATTATATATTCTATAGATTTGGCATTCCAAATGTCATACTCACAGACAACAACAAGAAGTTTATATGTCAGCGGATTAATTTATTCATCGATAAGTACAAGATCATTAACAATAGTTTGACAATTTCCTATCCCAAAGGAAACGATCAGGCAGAAGCAACCAATAAAACTTTGATCAACATTCTAAAAAGATACTGGAAGACTTCCTAGGAATATGGGATGAAAAATTGAAAATGGTTTTTTGGGCCTGTATAATGACCAAGAGGAAGCCAATAGGGTTTACTCCCTTCTCTCTAATCTATAGAGAAGAAGTTATTTTACTGTGGAATTGGTTGTACTATCATTATGAGTGGCTTTGAATCATGATTTACTTCCCAATCCAAGACATGTGCCGCTGGAAACTTTAGATGAGCGTCGTGATAAAGATAAAGAGAATCTTAGAGTCTACATTCAACAATTGTCAAGGGTTTATGAGAATTTAGTCAAGCCAAGAGAATTCCAAGTGTGATACCTAGTCCGACGAGCATCTACCCATAATCTAAGGAGCATGGTGGACTTTAAGTTCAAAATTAACTGGGAAGGACCATTTATAATAAGGGGAGTGGGAAATTAAGGATATTTCCAGATGTTAGAGCAAGAGAGTAATTGCATCCAGTCAATGAATTACAAGTGGCTCAAGAAATATTATGCTTGAGGTATCTTAGTTTTTATCCATTTTACAATCAATGAAAAGTAATATTTCCTTCTTAGTTTTTATCTATTCAACTTTTATCTCATATGGAGCAATGTCTGACAGTGTCAATTAAAATCCATCAGTTAGCTAAGAACATTACATGTAGCTTTGTCTATGCTAAATGTACACAGGTTGAAAGAAGAGAGCTTTGGCAGTATTTGACAGATATGGGGGTTGTAGTTCCATGGATGGTTTGTGGGGATTTCAACACAGTGGCATACTCATGGGAGAAAGCAGAAGGTAATCCCATTGATTTGGGATCTTCTTTGGAATTTTTGAAATTTAGAGAAATTAATGGTCTAGAAGACCTAGGTTACATTGGTTCTTCTTATACTTGGTTCAATAAGAGGGAAGGTAATGCAAGGATTTGGAGCAGGCTGGATAGATGTTTGGCCAACCAAGATTTGAACACTATATGTTCCTCTATCAAAGTAAACCACCTGAACAAGGCTAATTCAGATCATGCTCCTATGGTTCTAGAATTAAAGAGTAACATAGAGTTATTAAAGAGGCCTTTTAGGTTTCTAAATTTCTGGACAAATAAGTTGACATTTAAAGAAGTTATAAGGGAGCATTGGGACTTTAATGTATTAACAAATCCTATTTATGCAGTAGCCCTTAATCTTAAAAACTTAAAGAAACATTTGAGTTATTGGAGCAGAGCTACTTATGGTGATATCTATCAATCAGCTCGAGATGCTGAGGATAAGCTATTAGCTTTTGAAATGGAGTATGAGCAGGATCCTAATGAAGAGAATAGAGAGAAATGGGCTGGAGATAATGCTTTTTATGTTCAGAAAATAGCAATTAAAGAACAATTTTGGAGCCAAAAATCTCAGGAAAAATGGATCGAGGAAGGGGATAAAAACACAAGTTTCTTTCATAATTCAGTTAAAGCCAAAAGTAAAAAGATGGTTCTCCATAAAATCAAGAATGAAGGGGGAGCATGGGTATAAGGTGAAGAAGATATAGCTAAAGAAGCCATTAAGTATTTTAAAGTGTCCTTAAAACTGGAGACCACTATAGAGAATATGAAGAGATTTTAAATGAAATTCCATCTCTTATTACAGAAGATCAAAACAAGAGTCTTGAAGAATTTCCAGATGATGAAGAGGTCCTTAAAGCAGTAAGAGATTTAAATGGTGACAGTTCCCCTGGCATGGATGGTTATACAGGAGCTTTTTTCACTTCATGTTAGGATATAATAGGGGATGATATTGTAAAGGCTATAGCTGCTTTTTATGTAGGTATGCACCTTCCTAAGATAGTTACCTCCACTTTAATAGCTCTTGTGCCTAAAAAAGATAATCCCAATACCTTCAATGAAATGAGACCTATTAGTTTATGTAACTTCCTCAATAATATTTTTACAAAGATAATGTCCACAAGACTTAGTAAAGTTCTTCCATTAATAGTGTCTGATAATCAGAGTGGATTTACTAAGGGGAGAGACATTACTGAAAACATCCTTCTTGCTCAAGAAATGTTTCACATGCTAAATCAGAAAAACATTGGTGGAAATGTGGTTTTAAAGCTTGATATGGCCAAAGCTTATGATAGAGTTTCCTGGACATTTCTTCTCCAAGTTATGAGGAGGTTTGGGTTCTGTGAGAGATGGATTGACATGGTATGGAGAATTATCTCAAACAACTGGTTCTCAGTTATTATTAATGGTACATCAAAAGGTTTTTTTAAGTCTGGGAGAGGATTAAAGCAAGGTGATCCATTATCTCCAGGATTGTTTGTTATAATGGCAGAGGTTTTATCTAGAAATCTCAAGCGGTTGCACTCAATTCCTTCTTTTAAAAGTTTCAAAACACCTATAGGATGTCCACAGCTAAACCATTTAGCTTTTGCTGATGATATTATCCTCTTCTCATCTGGTGATAAACGATCTTTAAGGCTTATGATGAAGGTGATAGATAGCTATGAGAAAGTGTCTGGCCAAGAAATCAACAAATAAAAAAGCTCTTTAATAGTGTCTAATAAGATTAAATCTCCAACTGCTAGAAGAATTTCAGATATGGTGGGAATGAATATAAAATCTTCTCCCATTACATATCTAGGATGTCCAATTTACTCAGGAAGGAAGAAAAGTGTGATGTTTGAACCTCTGGTAGCCAAAATAAGAGGTAAAATTGGGAGTTGGAAATCTAAGTTGTTGTCTACAGGTGGCAAAGTCACTCTCATAAAATCTGTTCTATGCTCCATGCCTTTATATCTATTGTCTGCAGTTCAACCAACTAAATTTGTTATCCAAGATATTGAGAAGATGTTTGCTAATTTCTTCTGGAGTTCTAGTATGGGACACAATAGACATCATTGATGTAATTGGTATCAGATATGCAGGCCTATCAAAGAAGGAGGTATTGGTATAAGAAGATTAGAGGATATTTGCAAAGCTTTTTCAATGAAGTTGTGGTGGAAGTTCAGAAGTAGAGATTCTTTGTGGGATAGATTTATGGAAGCCAAATACTGTAGGAACTCCCATCCTTGTAAAGTGTCTCAAAGAGGGGGATCCCACACTTGGAAGAGAATGGTTGATATGCGAGGTGAAGCAGAGCAGAATATTAAATGGAGAATAACAGAGGGTAAAGTCAGTGCTTTGTGGGATAATTGGTCTAGCATAGGCCCTCTTCATCAATTCACAGATAAAGATGGCTTATTTGAGGTGAAAGATCTTTGGGATGAAAACAGACAGTGGGACAAAGGGAAGCTATTACACTATTTCTCTCCAGAGGTATGTCATAAACTAATGGCTGAAAAAATTAGAAGTGTTAGTTACTTGGATGAGATAATTTGGACATTTACTTCTGAAGGACAATTCCAAGTATCTTCTGGATGGAATTCTATAAGGAACCATTACATTTCCTCTTGGGCATCATCTTTTGTTTGGCACAAGGCTTTGACTTCTAAATTTTCAGCGTTTATGTGGAAGCTTTTAGGTGGTTTTTTGCCTTTAGATGACAAGTTATATAGTATTGGTTGGAAGGGGCCTTCGAGATGTGTTTGTTGTAGTAATCCCCAAGTGGAAACTTATGATCATTTGTTTGTGGAAGGTGATTTGGCTAGAAGCATTTGGGATCACTACAGTAGAGTCTTGGGAATGGTTTTAAACAGGTCTACAGTGAGAGGTAGGATTGTTCAATGGTGGATTAATGCTCCCAAATCTACTAAAGGTATCTTTCACATAATAATTCCCACTCTTATTTTTTGGTTCTTATGGGTTCAAAGAAATGACAGTAGGTTTAATGATGCATTGCCAAATAGCCTTTTGATGATTGATAGAATTAACAAGTTAAGCAAATCTATTGTTAAAATCCATCCAAATGTTCCTAAAGGTTGTTCAATATATAATGTTCATGATTTTCCTTATCCTTCCTCTAAATTTATTCTAGTGCATTGGGTGCATCCCCCAAAAGAGGTGTTGAACTTAAATACAGATGGCTGCTCTAAAGGTAACCCGGGTCCAAGTGGAGGAGGGGGGATATTGAGAAACTATAGAGGATAAGTTGTTTGGGATTATTGCTCTTTTTTGGGGGTTAAATCAAATATGGAAGCAGAGGCTCAAGCTGTTATGGAAGGCCTATCTCATTATTCCGATTTGAAAGATTATCCAATAATTGTTGAATCCGATTCTAAAGTTCTTGTAGATATTCTGAAAAGTCTAACTACATGCCCTGGGAGAATTAGAGATGTGGTTGAGGATATTTGGAGTATAATTGAAGGTCTATCTATATCTTTTGCTCATGTATATAGAGAAAGTAATACTCCAGTTGATCTATTAGCAAACTATGGTGCAGAGAGGCAATCTTCAATCTTTTCCCTTGATATTGATGTGTTCCCTAAGAAGATAAAAGGTTTGGTAAAGGTAGATAAATGGAGGCTCCCATCAATTAGAGTTTTTAGATAATTTAGGGGAGTGTTCTTAGTTTTTGGTTCTAAGTTTTTCTAGTTCAATTCTTTGTAAGGGCTTTATTATACAAAGCCTTATTTATTTTCCTTTAAGTTGTCCTCTTGATATTGTAAGCCACTTGATGGGGATATTCCATCTATAGTGATTAATATCATGTGTGGGGGTTCCGTAAAAAAAAAAAGAAAAGTAATATTTCCTTCGATAAAAAAAGAAACCTTTTTCTTTATATCACATTTTCTATTAGTTCCTATCCAAAAATATCAATTTTGACATAGAGAATACAATAGTTCTTATTTGGTTATGATCACTTTCCTTTCATATACTTATTGATTTACATAACCAATAAGTTGTGATGTATCTACTTGCAAGACTGTGCGAGTGGATACGTTCAAAAAATAATATAAAGCAAGGACCCCACTTAGCTAAATTTATTACATAATGAATATAAGATTCCCAAAGTATAAGAAAAAAGGTATCTTCATTAAGGTGCATTGGTCGCCATATCTTAAGGGGAGATACCTTAAAATGATAAAGTATAACGAGCGAAACACCTAAGAATTTCCAAAACATGAGGAAGTATGTTTTCGTTTAACAAGATTCACCTTTGTTCATAATACATCGAGGGGATTTCCATTTAACATATAATCCTTAATGAAATATAGTGAGCAAGGAAGTATAAATTTTTCATGAGTATTGAAGAAATTAAACAATCCATATATTGTTTGTAACGTTAAGGAGTAATATACTCCCAAGAGAGGGAGTCGAAGCCGTCTCTAGACTTTCTCTTTTTGTCAAGGACTCATATATGTCATTGCTTCATCATGGGAAAATAATTCTTGCTTGTCTAATAATTCTCCTTTCAATAAATAATTTTCCAATGATAATCTTTCAATTAAATAATCAAGTGTTGTTGAAACTCCGACCCAATCTAAGACTGATGTTCTGATTCCCCCAAAATTGGATGAACCTCTTATGTCAGTTGTCAAAACTGATAATAATAAAAACCCCAATTCTACGTTTGCAATTGATAATTCAACACCAAACAGTGCCAAATATTATGTAGAGATTGATAATTCCACTACTAGCATTTCTCTCAAACCCCACAGATTCGTGGTGATAAATCATATGTCTGAATTAATGAAACCCTGTATCAAGAACAACTTTAAGATTATAATAAAAATTTGATTGGAAAACTGACTTTAGGGAAGAATTCAACCTTTCCATTTCTTCAAACTCTCAAGAACAATCTTCAAAATATTTTGAAGCCTAATTTGGATTGGAGGTTGGTACCCCTTAGATATGGATATTTCGATATCCATTTTGATGGTGATGAGGAGAAAAATAGAATTTGGGATTCTAGTGCATGTTCCCTTCCATATGGCACGATAAGACTCACTGATTGGATTCCTAATTTCAAACCAGAGCTAGTGTCTCCTTCTTCTCATGCTCAAATATGGATTAGACTCTACGGGCTTGGATAAGAACTTTGGCATCCTCAAAACTTAATAGAAATATCCAGAGGGGTGGAAATACCTATGGGGCTTGATAAAGCATCTAGAAACAAGGAGTTTGGTTTATATGCCAGAAATCTTATTGATGTTGATCTCAAAATGGTTTTACCAAAGTTTGTTGTGATTGATAACCATGGGACTGAAGTCTTCATCAAATATGAGGATATTTCACATCTATGAACTAAATATGGGGGAATTGGTCATCATTATCTTGACTGTATAATTGATGACACTTTAAAGCAGAGAGATATGTCACACTTCATCATATGCAAGGATACTCGAAAAATAAGAAAGCAAAATTAAATGCCCGTAATTAGGTAATCAATCAACAAGGAAGACAAGGGTGAAGAACCAAGCAATAAAGAAAATCTGGAGTTACCTTAGACACAAGATGCTGCAAAAGATAAAGAGGATGATTAAGAACTTATTCTGCTGAAGAGCAACTTTGATCCTTCTTAATTTATGATAAGGATTCAAATTGTCCCAAAAATAATGCTCATAATATTTCTACATATATGAGAATCTCAAATCCTTGGAAGGAAGTTTTCAACCATGATAGCTTAGAGAATGAGGATAATAGTCTAATTCATCATGATTTGAATATTATCAACTCTGTCAGTAAGGAGTCTAAGGGAGATGAATTCACCAAAGTCATGTCTAAATCAGTAAAAAGAAGATTCAAAAAAGCTAAGAACAAAATTCAAACAATGGATGAATACCCCATACGTAGGAGTGGGATTGCCACCCTCTCGTGAAGATTTTATTCTAGAATATAAGAGGCTTAGGGAACTCCAACACTCAAGATGAGTTTTCTAATTTCTGTAAGGCTCACGATCCAAGTTTGATTGGGATTTTTGAGCTTATGATTTATTTTGATTGCATTTCTGATTATTTTTTGTCCTCTCTAAAGTTAAGTATTATTTATACTAATATTATAAATAACCTATCTCCTAATATCTGGATTTTAGGTTATTTCAATGTGGTTAATATTTCTACTATATCCAAGTCTAACTAATATATCATAATTTATACCTAGATTAATGGGATTTACTCTCATTATATCTTTGTATATGCCAAGACAACCATTGCTGATAGCAGACCTTTATAGTGTAATACGACTAATGATATAGCCACTTTGTCTACTCCTTTTATGATTATTGAGGATTTTAATTGCATTCTTGGATCTCATGAGAAGATAGGTGGAAACCTTCCATTTAGAGTTTCATGTGCTAAATTATAGGCTTTTATTGATACTTTTCACCTCATTCATCCTAATATCCAAGGCTCATTGTTTAATTGGGCTAGAGAAAACTATGCATCTAACCATAGTGAGGAAAGATTGGATAGAACTCTCTGCTCCAAAGACTAGTTTGATAATTAGTCTAATTATTGTGTTGAAGTGTTCCCTAAATCTATATCAAACCATTTAGCTATCTTATTTTCTTGCCTTAAATCCTCTATTGATCCATCTCCTTTCAGATTCAATGTTATATGGACCACTCATCAAAGTTTCATGGATTTGGTTTCTAATGCTTGGAATTCTATTCAGATATCTGGCCTCTCAATGCTCAAGCTTGTCTATAAGCTAAAAGCTGTTAAGAGAGATTCCAAAATTTTAGAATAAAAGCACCTTTGGCTATGTTCAATTTAATATTGATATTTTTATAAACAACCTCGACGAAATCCAAGAAAAAATCATAGATGAATGTTTTGATGATGACAAGTTCAACCTTGAAGACAATGTTAAGAAGGTCTTGAAGTCTACTGTTCATGACTGTAATTAATATTGGAAAGAAAAAGCCACTGTTAAATGGTCAATTGAGGGGGATAAATGCACTGCCTTCTTTAATAATTATGCTAAAATCAAGAGATTTAAGTCCTATATACATCATATCATGGATGGTGATTCTAAAATTTTTGATCCTGACCTCATGTCCAACTTTATTCTCAATTTCTATTCTGAGATTTATAAGGAAAAACCTTATGATAAAATGGATTTTATTGATTCTATTTGTAGCAGTATTCCCTCTCTCATTTCTGAATCAGAAAATGAGATGCTGACATATATCCCTTCAGAAACATAAATTCATGATGCAATATTTGGTATAGATGGTAGAAGTGCCCCTAGTCCTGATGGTTTATTTAGAGTATTTTATAAAAATGATAGGATATTATCAAGAAAGAGGTTGTGGACGGATTCTTCCCAAATTTAACTCCAATATGATTACTATTATTCCTAAAGAGATTGGAGAAAACAAAATCACCCAATTTAAGCCAAATGCCTTAGCCAATTTCATATTCAAAGTTATCCTCAAAATCATTACATAAATAATCAATCCTCTTGCTTCTTGAATCATATCTCCTCAGTAGAATTCTTTCATCAAAGGTAGAAGCATTGTAGATTGTATTGGAGTTATTTATGAAGGTTTCAATCTTATGAAAAATAAAATATTTGGTTGGAATCTTAGATTAAAGGTTATTACTACTAAAGCTTTTAACAATATTAATTTGGATTACCTTCATTAAGTTCGTTTGAAATTTGGTTTCAACCAGAGGTTTATTAATTTGATCCATATTCTTTTTAAATCTATGTGGGTTACTTTTCTTATAACAGAGGTGTTAGATAAGGAGATCCATTGTCTCCAAGTTTCTTTTGCATTGTTGAAGAATGTTTAAGTAGAGATCTTTATAATCTCTTTTCTCAAGGGAAAATAAAGCACATCTCTCATCCTAGAGGCTGCCTCCCATCACTCATTCCTTATATTCTAATGATCTCATCATTTTCTCTAGAGCTAATAACAAATCTTTATCTAACTTGCTCAATTTCTTGATCTCTATGGCAAGGCTTCTAGTCAATTTATGAACAAAGATAAGAGTAAATTTGATTTGGGATCCTTTTCTTCTCATAGAAGGATCAAAGTTATTGACATCCTAGGTATTATAGAGTTTATAACTCCCTTCATTTATCTAGGTGTTCTTATCATTGCTGGATACCCTAGAAAGAAATTTCTTTAATCCCTTGCAGACAAGTATATTGCTAAAGTAAGAAGCTAGAAAATAGTTCTTCTCACTATGGCTGAAATGTTTACTTTGTTTAATCTGTCTTTGAAAGCAACCTTCTTCATAGATTTCAAGTTTATAAGTGGCCTACTTCTCTTCACAAGATCCTCGACTCTAGTGCTAGAAATTTCATTTGGAATGGAGAAATCAGCAGTAGAAAATTGGTCGTTGTTTCTTGGAATAAATTTTGTGATTCAAAAGTCAATGGAGGTCTTGGTTTAAAAAATGCAAAAATTTTGAACAAAGAATCCCTCCTTAAAACTTCTTGGAATATTCTTGATCAATCTTCCATTTTTGCTTCTTTAGCTTGTTGGTGTGCGAGGCCCCCAATTTTAAATTCTTTTACTTCAAAAAGTAATAATTTCAATTTCCTTGTTATAGAGATGCTGAAGCGTTGATGGTTCAATTAAACAACAAATTTTAATTTATTTTCAAATTAAAATTAAACAACGTGAAATTAAATTAAACACACACACAATTTAAATTTCACTTAAGCACAATTAATTAACTCAAGTCCTAGAAATTTGCCTAAGTTATATTTTCCAATTTTACCAAATTAGGCAAAACCAATTTTAACAAATTAAATTAATGACTTGAATTAACTTCACATTACCTAATATTATTTAGCACCAAATTAAACAAGTAGTGATTAAATCAAATTTTATCTTTTTACCTAAGCATGCGTTCTAGGTGAGTATTGCAAAAGATAAAATAAACCACAAATCACTATGCCACGATGTACGAGGAAAAACCCACAATGGGAAAAAACCTCGGACGGACCTAGCCTTAAGCCCACTGATAGTACAAATATAGCACCCTGCCACGGAATGTATTCTTCTCAGTTCACAGGCCTTAGGTCATACAGGCCGCAGCCAAACCTCACTCAGGGCGCGGCCAGAACTCACTCAGCGTGATCCCTTCAGGACCAGATGGCACAGGGTGCGGCCCTGTCCATTATAGGTCGCGGAACTCCACCATATGGTGTGCAGCACCCCTCCAGCTTACAACACTGCTTGCCTTGTAGGCCGCACCCCCCTCATCCACAACTGCTGCAGACTTGGTATACGCCACGTGCTCAGGGCATGTGACTCAACGCATTTCCTCATAAATAGAGGACCACACCTAGAAGGTAAGGGGGATCGATTCCATACCCATCCGAGGCAGGCTCCACAATACAGATTCTCTGTACACAACCTCAACATACCTTTTGGAGACACAATCTACATCACAGCCACCTCCCGGGCTCATCGGAATCTCCGATACTGCCATGTATTCACCCTTATTCTCATACTTGTACGCCTCTTTAGGCATGATTATATTGTACAATGCAACGCACATAATGAGAATGGAGCAAAACAGTGGACGTAGGCCCATTTTGGGGGCCGAACCACTCTATATCTTATCTTATCTCTATTTATTTTCTTTACTTGTTTATTACACACTTGACTCTTGACTTGCTGGTAGGAGAACGCCTTATGGCCAATTTCTCGTATCATCAGTTTGGCGCCGTCTGTGGGAATCGAGATATTCTAATCTTGTTTCTCTACATATATGAGTTCTTAAACACCTTATTCGACCCCTGAGGGTCCTATGGATCATCTTCTCATGGGTCGGTTACTGGTTATTGGGCTCCGTTTTGCATGCGCCCCCTTTAACGGGTATTTCATATTTCTGGATCTGTCTTTGGATCTTAATTTAATGGCTTTGGATCTATTTTACATACCCCTGTGATATCATTCCATCTAGATAATGCTGAAAGGCATGGTGGACTTTAGATCCGAAAAGGTGGATGATTAGGGAAGGGCTATATTTACTCCCATTTTTTTTCCATCTGCCTATGATCTAGGGGTTATCATTGAAGTTGTGTCGTATTACGCACCACAAGGGAATTCTCTCATCAATGGACCCTAGTAGGTTTTCTTCGCGTATTGGGGGAGAAAATATCAGTTCCTGGGCTCCTATCTTGGGATCTCTCCACTGCCTAGACAGGGGTGCGGCCTGTAAGTTCAACAATATCTCATGCTGCGACCCCTACTAGTGCGGACCTATTACAACAGTTCAAAATCACCGTGGGAAGGACTTAAGTGGCCTTCGGATCGACCTTGGTGAATAACATTAAAGGGCTGTGGCAGTACACTTGTGTGCCATACTTACCGCGGCCTCCTCAGCATATCATGGAGCAGTTCAAGTTCCCCTTCCCAATATTCATGTGATCACTCACTTCTGTTAGTTTTGTCTCAGATTCTATATACTTTATAAAGACTAACAAAAGAAGAAATGGAAGGAGAATCCAGCCAGAGCACAGAAGTCAAGGAGGAGATTGTGCAACTGTACAATCACCTTAATCACCTCTATGACAGCCATGCCTCACTTCAAACCCAGGTCAATTATCTAACTCATAGGGTGCTAATGCTAGAGGCCGCGGCCTCTCAAAATATAGGCGTGGGGACGGAGGAAAAAACTCAGCCAGCCTTGTCTGCCGCGGTAGTTAAAGATGCCGCGAAATCAACCAGTAGAAGTCAGAAAAGGAGAACAGAGAAAACAGAAAAGAAATTAGGTGTCTATACTCCGTTGATTTTCCCGGTTGAAGAGATCTTTGAGTTCATCAAAGAGGACAAGCTTTTGAGGTGGCCAGAAAAGCTGAGAGCTCCACCCCACAAGAGGAACAAAGTTACCTGGTGCAAATTCCATCAGGACCATGGCCATGACACAGAGCAATGCTATGCTCTGAAGGATGAAGTTGAAAGGCTAATTGGGCAAGGGATGCTGCAGTGATTCCTAAAGAATGCATAAAGGACCCAGCCGGACCTGACAAAGGTTGCATGTCGCACCTCATCCTTAGTCTTTCCAATTTCAACTATTTCCGTTTATGTTTTATAAAGCTCATTAGAGCCTTAATACTCAAGACTTTATGTTTGTTAACAAAGTCATTAGCTGAAGCATGCATCTATAAATATATGAATTAGCAAATTTTGCCATATCTGATATCTTTCTTGGTTTCATAATCTGTTATCTCACAAAAGGACCTTTTGTCTCAAACAGATTCCAGAGGAATAATAATAAAATTATCTCGAAGGATTATTTTACTTCGGAATGCACTTATGGAAGGATTGTAATCTTAATCAGCTCAAAAGTTCCTCTCAAAAGGTGCAACTGTATCTTATCTTCTGATGATCATGTTCGTGAAAGCATCAGAGGATTCAAGGAGCTTCTATTAGCCACGGGGGCTTACTATGCCCGTTCTTAGCTTTTGGAAATCATACTTAGCTGCGGGGGCTTATAATGCTCGCTCTTAGCTTTCAGGATGCGTCATCGAGCCGGGAGGTTTATAATATCTAGTCAGGGATGGCTTTATATATATCGACAGCTTTGGGTGGCTTAATAACATAACCCAGCCTGGAAAGGCTTGATAGTGTCTCTTGTATCAGCTGTGGGTGGCTTAATAACATAACCCAGCCTGGAGAGGCTTGATAGTGTCTCGCATATTAGTTATGGGTGGCTTAATAACATAACCCAGCTTTGAGAGCCTTGATAGCGTCTCGCATATTAGGGCTTGGCAACACGACCCAGCCCGAGAAGGCTTGGAAATATCAACGTATGTCTATAGAGGCACATTATTCGGGTGAACCAGAAATGTGCCACATACCACCGATACGGTTGCAAAGCTCTAGGAACCATTCATTCATGAAAGTGCTGAGGCACTAACATCTTAAAGCATAAAAAAACTACAACACATGCCACAGCGTTAAATGCCACGGCGGAGAAGAATCAATTGTGCCAAGTCTAAGGAAAGGATTTCTCTACATGTTCCATGTTGGTTATGGGATGACAAAGGATAAACGGTTGAGACAACCAGGTGCAATGAAAGCAGCTGGGGATCCATGCAATCAGCAGGCCCCAGCCTTGAAATCATGTCCGCGGTAGTCAAGTGAAACGCTTAAATGATGCGGCATAATAAAGGGCCGCGACACCATTTATGTGGGTGTGGACATTGACAAATAATAGTACTACGGAGAAATGGATCTATGTCCGCGGACTTAAAATGTTATGTCTATCGGGGCATGGATGCATTTTCAAAAATGAGGTAGTTACGTACAACCATTCATTATAGCAAGAAATGTAAAACATGCAATGTAAAAGAGCAAGGAATATCAAGCAGTCAATCGTAGTGGTAAAAATATGGCCGCAGCTTTGGTATTAATAGCCAAAGATTATAAAATAAAGGCCGCAGCCACAACTGAAGTTGAGATTACAAAAAGGAGGGACGCAGCCCTATATTAATGATACAACAGAAATTGAGTTTAAGAGGTTGCGTCATCGTCATCATCAGCCTCTTCTCCGCCCGCGGTAGTCTCTGACTCTCCGTCCGCAACAGTTACCTCTGCCTCAGCCCTGAGCCTTGCTCTCTCTTCCGCCGCGGCCTTAAGTTCAGCAAGTCACTCTTGATGTTCGGCATTGCTCAACTTCCAGGAAAGTACCTCCTCCTTGTCCTCAGGTAACCTCTTAATAAATCTTTGTCGCAGCTCCTGGTAGCCGCGGAGGTATGCCCTGTTATTGATAAGGAAGAAGTCCTTGGAGCCTTTGAATGACTCCACGGCATGATCTATGGCTAGCTGGAGGGCGTCACCATGATCAACTTCCAACTTTTTTACTACCGATGCATGATCTTCATCTTTTTTAGCGGACTTGGCTTCCAATTCTTCATATTTCTACTGGAATAGGGCGAGCTTGGCATTTGAAATCTCCGCGACACGGGCGGCTTCGACAGTCTGGGCCTGGGAGGATTTCAGGGATTCCGCGGCTTGCTTAAAATTCTCTTCCGCTTCCTCTCTCGCCTTGGTTGCTTTCTCAAGGTCCATGTGGGCTGCCTGAAGAGCCACAGCATCAGACTTCTTCCCTGCCTCAAAATAAGCCCGTGCAGCTTGCAAGTTCGCGGCATGGGCACTCTTCTCGGCCTCCTTCAACCTGTACAAGGCCTCGTACTTCCTCTTCTGGACCACAATCACATCCGCGGCCTGAAATAAAAGACGTTAGAAAAAATATGGAAAAATACGAGATGAAAAAGTTATTGAATAACTGGTAGTACCCTCAGAAGGCTATGGAGGCCACAGTCCTCCAAATCATTATGATCTTCTCCCACGAGCCTGTCAAGGTCTGCGGCATCCAAGGCTCTTTTCATTCTCCGCACAGACTTTGTGATAGTGTCCCAAGAAGAATTGGGGTCAGGTTGCCTTAATTGGGGCCTTGGTCTACCATCAGGCCCAGACTCTTCGCGGAATTGAGGAGGTGGCATGTTCGTATTAACCGCCACAACAGTTGGCGGCGGAGGAGAGGATGAATGAAGGAGCACATCCATCTCCATCTCCGCTAGCTGCGCCACTAGCAGTTCCCTGTCAACTTCTTCACCTAAAAAGGAATAGCATGAGTTCAAGAGAATAAAAACCCCGCAGAGTAAATATTATGGCACGGTTAATTACCTTCCGCACCCATTTATCGAGGAATGGATTTGTTTGGGAAGAACCCTGCTTCAAATATGGTTGCTGACATTACAAGTGTGCCGAACTTCTTGTGTTCAGCAGGAACTTCCGCGGCCTCGATAACTCTTTTTTCCTGCCGCTTGTTCAAGTGCAGATTGTCAAGGGCTGCAGAAAGAAAAGACGATTTAAGGTTAGTGGAAGTTATGCATGTGAAATTAAAGGACGCGGATACAGTCTTATCACCTAATTTTGAGGGAGACCCCCACTGCCGCGGCATTCTATATGTCTTTTCTCTATCATTCTCCTCGGGGTGCATCTCTCAGCCTTCGTCGGAGATGTAGAAATATTTAGCCTTCTAGTTTTTCACACTAGTCGGTCTCCTAGTGTAAAGGGTCTCGTCCCTGCCGCGGCTAGAGAGGTAGTAGTAGCCCGCGAACTTCACTGAGTTCTCCTTTGGACGGTAGAAATGAAAGAACTCCGCGGGAGTGATGTCCTTTTTGAACAAATTCTCCTAAAGGACAACTGCAGCGAGAATGGCTCTCCAACCATTAGGGCCCAACTGTGCTGGGGCCAGGTTCATTGCCTGAAAAAGGCGACGGATAGGAACTGGAACAGGCAGGCGCAGCCCGTAAAAGAAGGCGTGCATAGGGAAGCGAATTCCATCATCGGATAGAATCGTTCACGATCTTTGGTTTCCGGCAGGGGCTGAACACGTCAAATTTTTTGGAAATTCGAAGGCCTCAGCCACCTGCTCAACCCAATCTTGGGTCATCGAGCCGTGGATATCGAGTGCGGCCAAGGGTCTCTCAGCCCTCCCAGATATACCTCCTGGGTTATTTCTAACAGTCGCGGCACTGTCTCCTACACCCATTGGATGAGTACTTGAGTTGGCTTCCTCTTCAATCGATGGAGATTGGAAACCCTTCCCAGATGCAGAGTCCGCAGAGTCTGAGTCGATTATCACGCAGTTTGGGCAATCTTTTAGTTTGCAAGGCCCTATTGATCTTAGAGGGGGCACGGAAGTAAGCTCGGGGGAGAGGTCCCAAAATGCTTTGCCCAAAAGCCTCTCAGGAACTTGTCTGGGTCAAAGCTCATATAGCTGCAGCAGTACCTGAAGGGCAGAGTTCGCAGTTAAGTGCCGCAGCCAGTATAGTTTGTAAGACTTCAAGAAGCCGCATAAGGGAATTTTAAGTATTAAAAATGTCTTTGGAATTATTTCCCTAACACAGTTATTAATGGGCAAACTCTATTACTTATGGGATCGTACTGTCCCAACTAGTCGCGGCGACCTCCATATCACCAGAGGAACAGAAGTTGTCGCGGTAATAAGATAGAATTGCTTTAAGGCATTCCTGGCCATGACCATTCCTAATTTTTCAGAGTCAATTCGATGTGCTCTAGTAGCAACAACAGTTATTTAACATGGATATGTCTTGGGTTCATGGAAGTTTTAAGTCTGTTCGAGACTACCAAGGGTGGTGATTTGATGCCGCGGATGATAATTTGAGGGATCGCGGCTATTTGGCACGGTATGACGTAGAAAGATTGTACCAGTTCACGGGAATAATTATTGAAATCCTACCATGCCGCGACCCCTATCCTAAACAATTGATTATCTAAATTCTAGTCATTTTTAGGATCAAACTCACAGAATACGAAGAGTTCGATTATGAACACCAAGAATAGATCTATGTATTTCATATGTAGCATATGTGGGAAAGGACAAAACGCACAAACAAAACCCTAGATATCTAGAAAATGAATCAGAAAAAGCAAAATCATATCAAAAGGGAAGAAAACTGTAAATTTCAAAGGCTTTTACGAGAGTATGGTGGTTGAAAAGTCACCTGGAAATGAGAAGCTTGCAATGATCAGCTTCATACCACCTTGAACCGCCGTACACCACCTCGAAAGGTTGTCGGAATATGCAAGAGAGAAAGTGCAGAGTTTCGCTCTCGATGTGCTCTCAAAAGTTTTGTAAACGTAATGAAGTCCACGGCCAGAAACAATTTATATAAGGGAGCGCGAAAGACGAATCGTCGCTTTGGAAGCACCGCGGCACCTAGGCTACTGAGCCGCAGTCCCAATTGATATCCCTTGGCACTACGGCTTAGGGGCTTATTTATAGTACAAATATAGCACCCTGCCGCGTAATGTATTCTTCTCAGTTCGCAGGCCTTAGGTCATACAGGCCGCGGCCAAACCTCACTCAGGGCGCATCCAGAACTCACTCGGCATGATCCCTTCAGAACCAGATGGCACAGGGTACGACCCTATCCATTATAGGCCACGGCACTCCACCATATGGTGTGCGGCACCCCTCCATCTTACAACACTGCTTGCCTTGTAGGCCACACTCCCCTCATCCACAACTGTTGCAGACTTGGTATATGCCACGTGCTCAGGGCAAGTGACTCAACGCATTTCCTCATAAATAAAGGACCACACCTAGAAGGTAAGGGGGATCGATTCCATACCCGTCTGGGGCTCCACAATACATATTCTCTCTACACAACCTCAACATACCTCTAGGAGACACAATCTACATCACAGCCACGTCCTGGGCTCACCGGAATCTCCAATAATGCCATGTATTCACCCTTATTCTCATACCTGTACACCTCTTTAGGCATGATTATATTGTACAATGCAACGCACATAATAAGAATCGAGCAACACAGTGGACGTAGGCCCATTTTGGGGGCCGAACCACTCTATATCTTGTCTTCTCTCTATTTATTTTCTTTACTTGTTTATTACACACTTGACTCTTGACTTGCTGGTAGGAGAATTCCTTATGGACAATTTCTCATATCATCACACACTAAGTATGGTTTTATAATTACAAGACAGATGACTTACTTCCTCGACTCGACCTCTTTCAAGCCTTGACGTGTCTTCTTGTAAACACCTTCGCCTAGTCGACAACCCCGGAGCACCATCGGAATCTTGAAATCCACCAATGAGACAATACGTACATCGTCAACCACACATGGTGCCTTTCACCATGTGAGAATGCCGCAGCAAAACAAACTTCTTTTTTGTGGGATGTAGAAGCAAACCCAAACTTCTCTTCAATGTGGTAGAGAAAAATCGGTGCTAAAACTCCAAGCAATGTATATATATAAAGGAACTTGTATAAACAAACTTTGGGTGTAAACAAAAGTGTTTTAAGGATTTCCTTGAAAGAATTAACACTTTAAACAATGAACTTTTTCTACTTTGATTTTTTCTCTCAAACTCTCTCTTTGAGGTTGTATGATATGAAAAAGTTAAGTAAAAAACTTGGTTCCCGCACTTACATATTCAAGTAAAAAGTTAGTGGGAAAAGAAGTGGGAAAGTGGGAAAAAAATTTGCCAATTAACTGTTCCCGCCAAAACTCGTTCGAACGACATTTTCGTTCGAACAAAGTCTCATTCGAACGAGGCTTCTAACGAAGTTCCATTGTGAACTCGTTAGAAATCTCGTTGGAAATCTCGTTCAAACATCATGTTCATTCGAATGACACTTCGAACGACATTCCAGTGGCCTTTTGGAGAACTTGTTTGCAAGCTCGTTCGAACGACATTATTGTTCGAACGACAAACCCGTTCAAACGATAATTTCGAACGAACTTCCAGAAAGTCTAAAAAGTTAATTTTAGCCCAGAAACTTTATATACTTTCTTTTAAGGATTTAATTAAATCTTTCTGAAAATAAAACACAGTTTAAAAAAAATACACCCAATACAAATTGTTCCAAGCTCCTATATATATATATATATATATATATTAAAATGCATTTATACCTTAGGAGCAATGGAACCATATTGATGACGTAGAAATAAGGCACATTAAACTCGTCATTTTGATGAAGCTTTAAACTTGGCCGCTACGTCTTCAACTTTAGTATGTCATAGGCTTGAACGATGGTCAATAACTCTATCCTATGACTCAAACATTTTTGTCCGGAATTGAGCCAAAACTACAAAGGACTCAATTGAAAATTTGTGTCCTTACAAATCTCCCCCTTTGGCTATTCCGGGACAAAAACTAAAGAAAAATCCTAAAGGGTCGTCAAGCACTACTAGACTGACAAAAATGTCCCACCTAAAATAAAAATACAATGCTTGACTCAAACAACCCAAGGATCAATATCTTTTCCCGATGAAAGTTGCCCTTTAGAAGTATTCCTGCACACTTAAGCAAACTATCAAACGCATAGGCAATATCAAGAATATTAAAAGCAATTAAGATAAATACTCCCCCTAAATTAATTCTCCTCTTTATCAACTATGATCAACCTAAGAAGATAGCGACTCTCCCTAAGTTAAAACTCCCCCAAACTAAGATATGATTACAATAGGATTAGATACCATTCCTTCCCCTATCATTCTCCCCCTTTTTGTTTAGGAATAGACAAAGGCTAAAGAATCAAACATTAACTTATCTCCCCCAAATAAAGCATATTACCCTTTAAACTAAACAAGGGATAAATGGAATGGGATAACAAGCTAAACATGAATTAACGCATAAAGTGATGAGAACATTAAAGCACATAGGCAACAAAATCATAACTAATCCAAGAAATAATAACGGATACCAACTAGGATGCAAGAAAATGATTCCAATAGGATACATAAAGTATTAAGCATGTGATATCAACAAATAATGCAACAAGATAGATACCAATTATGAATTAAACCATAAATGGACTAGAAATCAAGGCAAAGACCAAAAAAAACATCATATATATACATACTCTAGATATACAAAAGATGCACACACACATATATATAGATATAAACACACAAATGACACAAAATAAGATAACGTTTTCACATTCCTGCGAAAAAAATGTGTCATATGGAAACGGAAGTGTTGGGGTGTGAACTAATAACAATTAAATTTAGGCCCAATCACTAAAACATGTTCACGGAGTTCTCAATTGATTGCAAAATTCATCACATTTGAATATAACCTCATGTGACAATATATATTGAACTCAATGAACAAACATACCCAATGCATACAAGCCTTGAATTTTGATGATTCTACAAACCAATAGAGTCATGACATTAAAAGTAAAACTAGGATAAACGGACATTGTGCAAACCGTTGATATACCATCCAATCTCCCTCAATAAGCATATATATTTGAATGAATATATAAAAAAAACTAGGCCTTGGCAATTATTATTCTTTTTAATGCCATAATTATATTTTGAGGCCTTTGGACCACGTATTTCTTTTAGGTCCAAACAAACGGTGGCTTACTATTCGCAAAGGATAATAAATCCTTTCGAATTCCTTCCTTGTGCACATTTATATTTATCATTTTTATTTCTCACAAATCTCACGTGCAACAGATTTTGACATGCACTAGTCCTCCTAGGTCACAAATATGTAAATGACAAGATTGGTAGGAGAACACGTCACAAAGCTCAAATATACATATGAAGTTAAAATTTCAAAAGAGCTCGTGCATGTGTGAATAAAGGCATATAAAAAAATAGAATCCATTTAATCAACACAAAATCCAACTACTCCATTTAAGCATGGTAAAGAACATAATAAGAATTGACAATCTAAACCAAAAGTTCTAGCCACATGGGAGAGAAAAAGATGGGATTCAAACACAAGTATATGCCACATAAAGTGTGTCAAACTAAAATACACACAAAATAAAATCTTTTTGAGTTTTTTTAATTTTTAACCAAAAATAAAAATATATACTCAATAGACAAATAGAAATCTTTTGAATTTTTCATTAAGCTTAAATTACCAAGAGATAAAACCCAAATGGTAAACAAAAATCTTTTTGTATTTTTCATTTAATGCAAACAAAAATGAAAGAAATATAATGCAAAAGATAAACAAGTCATGATTTCTAGCATGAGATATGAAATAAAGCAATGACTAAAAAATGACTAAACATGCATACACCTAGCAATGATATATAATATGAAACACAAAAGGCTAGAGTATGCATATAAAACTAACACATTCAACCTTTAGATTTTGCAAGAGAGGTTTCATGAGAAAGCAAATGAGAATCAACAAATCTAATATCTAGCGCGTCTAAGAATGATTTTCGAACCCATATAGATGTATATTTAAAATGATGGGATTTGGAAATTAATGAAATGCTCGACATAGACTTCCTAGGACTTCTTTTAAGATAAAAAATTGACCTAAGGTGATATTTCCTACCACAATGCAAGCATGTGAAAACACGAGGAATGATACCTACGGTGTGACCTTTTCTAAAGTCCTTGGATAAAGTTGATCCTCTAAAATAAAAAATGGTTTTAGCTTTAGCAACGGAAGCATTTGAACAAGATGTGCTAGAACCATTACTACAACTACTCGACTCTTGTAAATCATTTTTCATTTTTAAAATTTCGAACTCAAGTAGTAAATTAGACTCCTCAAATTTACGGCACTACTTCTTTAAATTTTCTATTACTCCTAGAAGGTTATCACGCTCTCCCTCAATGTGAGCAAACTTGTCTCTAAAAGTCTTTTCTCGACTATCAATCTCTTTCTTGGACATTTCTTAAATATTATAATTGAAATTTATGTCCATGAGCTTTTCACGAAAAATATCTTTTTGAGATAGGGAGATTTGCAAAAACTTAACTTTAGTTTTGAAACAAGAATTTTCATTTTCAAGAAATTTAATTCTTTTTGCAAATCTCAAATTTAATTCTCTTAATTTTTCATTACACTTATTAAGCTCATTAAATTCCTCTCGAATAGAAAAAACTTCATTATCCTTAGAAATGGACAAATTGTCATTAAGGCGTCCCATCGAGAGATACAAAAAAATTGAGAGTGAGTAAAAATTGAACCACTCAAAAATACAAGGAGCACAAAAATTATGAAAGCCAAAAAACGGATCTTTCATGCAATAAATTGGCGGTCCGGATCTGATACCACTTGTTGGTGTGCGAGGTCTCCAATTTTAAATTCTTTTACTTCAAAAAGTAATAATTTCAATTTCCTTGTTATAGATATGCGGAAGCGTTGATGGTTCAATTAAACAACAAATATTAATTTCTTTTCAAATTAAAATTAAACCACGTGAAATTAAATTAAACACACACACAATTTAAATTTCACTTAAACACAATTAATTGACTCAAGTCCTAGAAATTTGCCTAAGTTATATTTTCCAATTTTACCAAATTAGGCAAAACTAATTTTAACAAATTAAACTAATGACTTGAATTAACTACACATTACCCAATATTATTTAGCACCAAATTAAACAAGTAGTGATTAAACCAAATTTTATCTTTTTACCTAAGCATGCGTTCTAGGTGAGTATTGTGAAAGATAAAATAAACAACGAATCACTACGTCGCGATGTATGAGGAAAAACCCACAACGGGAAAAAACCTCGGACAGTCCTAGCCTTAAGTCCACTAAGTATGGTTTTACAATTACAAGACAGAGGAATTACTTTCTCGACTCGACCCCTTTCAAGCCTTGACGCGTCTTCTTGTAAACACCTCCGCCTAGTCGATAACCTCGGAGCTCCACCGAAATCTTGGAATCCACCAATGAGACAATAGGTACACCGTCAACCACACATGGTGCCTTTCACCATGTGAGAATGCCGCAGAAAAACAAACTTCTTCTTTGTGGGATGTAGAAGCAAACCCAAACTTCTCTTCAATGTGGTAGAGAAAAATCGGTGACAAAACTCCAAGCAATGTATATATATATAAGGGTACTTAGATAAATAAACTTTGGGTGTAAACAAAACTGTTTTAAGGATTTTCTTGAAAGAATTAACACTTTAGACAATGAACTTTCTCTACTTTGAATTTTTCTCTCAAACTCTCTCTTGGAGGTTGTATGATATTAAAAAGTTAAGTTAAAAAACTTGGTTCCCGCACTTACATATTCAGGTAAAAAGTTAGTGGGAAAAGAAGTGGAAAAATGGGAAAACAAACTGCTCAAAACTTCCAATTAACTATTCACGCCAAAACTCGTTCGAACGAGGCTTCTAACGAAGTTCCAGTTTGAACTCGTTAGAAATCTCGTTGGAATTCTCATTCGAATATCATGTTCGTTCGAACGATACTTCGAACGACATTACAGTGGCCTTTTGGGGAACTCATTAGCAAGCTCGTTTGAACGACATTATTGTTCGAACGGAAAACTCGTTCGAACGATAATTTTGAACGAACTTCTAGAAAGTCTAAAAACTTAATTTTAGCCCAGAAGCTTTATATACTTTCTTTTAAAATTTTAATTAAATTTTTCTGAAAATAAACAACAGTTTTAAAAACAAAATAGACCCAATACAAATTTTTCCAAGCTCCTATATATATATTAAAATGCATTCATACCTTAGGAGCAATGGAACCATGTTGATGGCGTAGAAACGAGGCACATTAAACTCAGCATTTTGATGAATCTTTAAACTTGGCCGCTACGTCTTTAATTTTAGTATGGCATAGGCTTGAACGATGGTCAATAACTCTATCCTATGACTCAAATGTTTTTATCCAAAATTGAGCCAAAACTACAAAGGACTCAATTGGAAATTTGTGTCCTTATATAGCTAAAGCTAAATTTAAACTCTTAGCTGCTTCTTGTATTTCGTATTACTTCAAATCATCTATTTGTCCAGTCTAAAGACTTATATGACCTTTATAAATCTTCATTATAGATGGATCATTGGCACTGGTAGTTACATTAATGTTTGTCTTGATAATTGGCTTGGAATTCCCATCATTTATTTCTTAAACCTTTCTATACCACTCTCTAACCTAATCTATATTGGTGCTTAGAGGTTGCTATCTTGTCTCCTCAATTTTGTCCCCTAAGTCTGATCCTCTATTATCTCTTTGAAACTTAATTTAGTTGATACTCCTGATAAACTCATTTGGGACAACTCTTCTACTGGAACTCTCACATTTTCTGAAGCCTATGGTTATATTAAACATGAAGATCATTTGAATTCTAACTTCAAAATCATTTTTAATAGCTTTGTGCCCTCAAGAGTCTCTATTATAAGTTGGAGGCTTCTTCACAACAGTATCCCTACCGATGATAGGCTTAAATCCAGAGGTATTCTTATGGTCTCCACTTTCCTGCTTTATAATAGCTTCAATTGTGAAGAGTATGAAGCTCATTTATTCATGAAATGTACCTTTGGTAAATTTTATGGAACTGGAATGCTTGTATTTTCAATATGATTATCCCAAAAAGTGATAGTTGATGTTTTTTGGGATTTCATTAGTCATCCTCATCATGTCCCTCAAGTCCATAACATATGGAAAGCTTCTTCATTGTACATAGTTTACAAGATCTGTTGTGCAAGGAACAAGCTCATGTTTGAATATGTTCCTCCTAATAAAGTAGTTATATGTAGCAACATCAAGGCTTGGATTCTTTTTATTAGTCCTTCTATTCCTAGATTTATCAAATACAAACATAATTTGGTCATTCTTAACAATTTATGCATTCCTCCTGATCTGAGAAGAGTCCCTATCATATCCATTGTCATGTGGAAATCTACTCCATATCCTTGGATTAACGCTAATTCTGATGGTTTATTTAAAGGAAATCCAAGGCCCTCTGCTTTTTGCATTATTTTAGAGACTTAAAGGGTCAATTTTTTTGTTTCTATCATAATAACATTAGTTAGAATAATTATTTCTTTACTGAGCTTCAAGGAGCTATTACTGCTATTGACATAGCCTATTCTAGAGGTTGGCTTCATTTATGGATGGAATGTGATTCTTCTAGTGTTGTTTCTTTCTTCAACAACCTTTATTTATCCCCTCTATGGCCTTTGAAGATTGCGTGGAGCAATTATTTTCACCAAATTTCATATATGAACTTCAAATGCTCCCGCATCTTTAGAGAAGGAAATAGTCTTGTTGACAAATTGGCCAGCCTAAGCTTTATGCATAAAGATTATTTGTGGAGAGATCAATGTCCTAAAGATTTTTTCAGACCTTTTTCCAATGATTTCATGGGCCTTCCTTCTTATAGGTTTTATTAGTTGGGTTGTCTTTCTGGCCTTTTATAAGATTTTTGTATTCTTTCGAATTCTTCAGTATTCTAAAAGGCGCGCATAGGCTTGAGGCTTGGGAGAAACTCCCCGCCTTAAGCTTTTTACGCCTTATTCTTGGTAAAAGGCTTAAGGCGCACTTTTTTAAAAATAAAAACGCTTTAGTGAAATATCGCATTTTAAAGACTTTTTTTAAAAAGGGGACCAATATCTCATTCAAAACAATCAAAAGACAAATGGTATCCCAAACCTCTCTGCCTTTCGTCCAAAAAATGCCCGCTTTTTTGTTCTTCTCTTAGTATTTAAAAAAATAGTATCTTAATTTGCATATATTCAGATATATTTTAATGTATGTACTATTTTAGTATTTTTAATAGCCTTGTTATAATTAAAAATGTCAAAATATATTTAAAAATGCCTAAACGCCATTTCAGGCCTAAGACCCTCTTAGGCTTCTAAGGCTTCTAAGGATTAAAGCTTGGTCCCCGTGTCTCGATCACACCCCACATTTTTTAGAACCTTGGTATTCTTTATTCTTTGTATTCTTTTATTTTCCTTATTTTCTCTTCCTTGTATTTTTTGTTTTGATATAATAAAATCTTGTTGGTTGCTTAAAAAAATACTCCTAAGTCTCATTTGTTTTAATGAAGCAAGCATGATAATATAAGAGAGTGCATACATCTTCACTCCTAATATTTCAAGGGGATATGCTGGCATAATTGTCATTTCAAAAGATCATAAGCAAAATATGGGGAGCAAAACAATAAATTTCCGAAACACAAGGGGCAATTCGATCATGTCAATGATTATTTACTTGTAATTTTGTTTTAGAGGTATACATAATCTGTGAGCACTGATTCCCACAGAATACGGGTAAGACACATATATTACTCACAAATTCGTGAACAGACACTCCCACATAACATGGGAAAGACTTACAGTAATTACTTGCAAAGGCTTTTTATACAATCATTTTGAATAGGCAGCCTCATAGCATATGAAAAAATAAGTCATAAAGATGCAAAGTACACGTACAAAGATAAATATCATTTCATTTCATAAAATGACCTGCTAAAGAAAGGTAGGCCGTGGTACTAAAAATACAACAAATTTTTGCATATCTAATGATTTGTTAAAAGAAAAAGTAGATTCTCTCTTGAATAAAATCCTTTAAAAGGGAAGCCACTTCTCGCGAATGTCTTGTTCATTTTTGGTGATGCGAGCACCACTCTCTTCCCTACTAGATAAGAATTTATTTAACTCAGCCCAAAATATTTGATAGATGCTTTTACAAACTAAGGAATACCTGAAAAGAGCTGGTGAAAATTGAAGATCTCCCAACAGTTATAAGAAACACAGTTAAGAGCTTCAAGTGAAAAATGAGTTTAATCCATGAGCAATTATGTTCGAGAACTCACAACTAAAGATGTAAAATATATATATATATATATATATATATATATATATATATATATATACACGAACCTCTCGCACCAAGCCTAACAAAGATACTAAAATGGAGTTCCTCTCATGCGAAAATGGAGCACAAGGGAGATGAATAAAAGAAGAAGCCAGCAAAGGAGTTATGCCCACCATAGATAACTTACTCGTTCCAACAAAGAAAACCTACTAAAAGAAAGAGAGTTGCGATTAATGGAAGAATAGGTTGATATATATATATAAAAGAAGTGTGAGCAAAAAAGGATATTAAACACTTATAGGCTCCCCACGGTGAGCTTCCCATAAGGAAAGGGCCCAGTGGTTAGGAGAGTTGAGGAGGGGGGATAGGTCATGATCACTTACAGGTTGATTTAAGTCCAACATAGTGTTCCTCGTGACTAATAAAAAAGATAAGGTATCATATGACTGACCAAGTGACTCAATGTCATTTGAAGAAGAACTGCGATAATCATAGGAAGGAGTACTTCCATAATCAACAAGTTCCTCTTTAGATGACCAGGGTGTGAAGTGAGCACTTGTAGTTCCATTGCTTTTATTTTTATTAAATTATAGAGGAATAGATAGAGTACCTTCCAGTAATTGTGTACGAAGTGGAGCAGACAATTGAGGAAGAGTTACTTCGAGGTCTTCATATCCTTGGTCACAAACGATTTGAAAAGTCTCCTTAATTCCACATGTATTGGTATCAGGGCTTTAATCTACCAAATAAGTAGAACTAGTGGCTTTGGTTGCTCATCTCTTTCGTCTTACTGCTTGTGTTCTCATAGGGGATGGAGGTGAGATAAACCCATTAATCCCAACTCGAACAAAATTGGAAACATTTGCCTCTAGGTGTTTACTCTTAGAAGAAATTTTGGTTTTGCCCTTAGTTTTTGGCTTCATGGATTCAGTCTCAGGATGCTTCGAGTAAATACTTTCCTAACAAATGGTATTTACTAAAATAGGGATGACTTGGTCTAAGGGAGTTCTCGCAACCTGGAAATAATGACAAGCCTCTTTGCGAGTGAATTTGGTCGAGTTTTTATTCGTAGAAGGTATTTCCTCAATAAATAACTCATGAAGGACGTGTTGAATACAATTCTTGATCAGCTCTATTTGATGTTGCCACTATGTGAACTATAAGCGACTGATAGATGAAAAATAGTCACTAGCGGGGATAAAGAAGTTGCTAAAATAACCTACAAAGTATAACTCACTAGTGGTTAATAGAGAAACCAGGGGAGTAAGTGTCTTTATCATGACCATACTGCCTACTCACTCGATCAACATGATAATACTCAATCCCTCATCCCAATTTAGTTAAGGACGAGATAATACGAGGAGAACAAATGCCATGACAAAAATATGAGGACAATCCCTCACAAATTCCAAGTTAGCAAGAGGGTTGAAAATACTTGATTAAACAAAAAAAATGCCCAAGAAAATATTCCATACATTCTCTTAGAGTAAGGGCGGAAGGAAAATTCATCAATACTATCCCAGCAAAGGCTGAGTCATTGCCTAGGAGTCTTCCTATGACACCTAGTAATTCAATTGGATTTATTATGTAAAGAACGAGGATTTGGGGCCTAATTTTGGAATAAATCGAACAAAAATCCCATCAGAATAAAGGAGTTAACAAAATTGAAAACATTATATTGCCCGTTAAATCTTTCTATATCCACGGTCATGATATCCAACAAAGTATACATTGACCCAGACATCAAAGCAATGAGTGGCACACTTCGGCCACATCCAAGCCTCACAGTTAGGCGATATATCAACTCGTGAGGAGATCCATTAGGCCTCCCCCGAAATAGAAATCTTGAGAGGAAGGTAATAAAGAAGAAAACAAGATGTCTTTTAGACCCCAATTTTGGGCCATCTCGACTACTAGGCACTTTTGTCTTGACTTCATCCTTAGACATGGGCTCAAAATTACTAAACTAATACTTTTACCATTTTGTAAACGAGTGCTTTTTTTCCCCTGTAAAAGTAAGACACACATAATGAACACAAGCCCCGAGGGATTGATGTAACTCACACATCTCTCTATCCTCATCATTCTCATAGCCATTTGCAAATATATAATTCCTCCAGATGGGTAAACCAGTGAGATCACAAATGTCCTCAAGGGTAATGGAAAATCCCCCCCCCCCCCCCCAATCAGTGGCAATGGTATGTGTGTCTATGCTCCAGCAAGACCCCAAGATATTGAGGGCACTTGAACTTTTTGGAATGGTACAAATATTTAAACAGTTGAGAGTCCTTATCAGATCAGGCCCCTTGATAATATTGTGATAAGTTAGTACATAAATAACATAGTCCACCCAAAGCTCCCAATAGTCAGGTGCCCCACCACAAACATCAACATTTATGTTAGAGAATGGAAAATCACCTTTGTCTACTATATTTATGAAAATGCCATATGTGACAACCCTGCTTTTTATATCTAATTCGGTTAGCTACGCCCAATTAAATTAAAACGGAGTGTCAATATGTTGGCATTAGAAATAGAATTTAAATAAATGCAGTAAAGTAAACATGTACACTCTCATACATGTAAGCAAATCATATAATAACAACTATAGCAAGTGAAAATAACTCATAACTATTAACTGCAATAATGCATCAGTAATATAAAACTAAAAATATAAAATGCCAATACATGTCGCCCAACACAAAACGGGAAAGAGTAATACAAAAATTCTCTCAAATCCCAAGTATAAACAAAGTGATAATAATCTCTGATACCACCCTCAAAAAAAGGGAAATAAACGACATAAATTAAAATAGAATAACTCCAGGGCTACAGGAATTCTAAGATTAATACAGTGTTCTAAAAAATGCGCCTAGGCGGCGAGGCTTTTTAGATACGCCAAGTTTTGGCCCTAGGCGTGGATCAAGGCGTGGTCAACGATGGTCAACGTTTTTTGGGGCAACGCGTGAAAAAACATGCGTTTTTTGGGGGTAAGGCATGAAAAAACGCGAGTTTTTAAGAAGTAAGGCGTGAAAAGATGAAATTTTTTTGTTTTTTTTTTTGTATTTTAAAAAAATAGTATTTTAATTTACAAATATTTAGACATATTTTTAAGGTATGTACCAATTTAGTATTTTAAATAGCCTTGTCATAGTCAAAAACTATTAAAATATATTAAAAATGCCTAAACGCCTTTTCACGCCTTTTTACGCCAAGGCCCGCCTAGGCTTCTAAGGCTTAAGGCTTGGCCTCCACGCCTTGGTCACGCCTCGCGTTTTTTAGAACCTTGGATTAATATGATCTCATCAAGCTCCATAGTTTATTGCCCAGCGCGACGAGGACCTGTCATATTATATATATATATATATATATATATATATATGAGAGGAGCAAGAAGCAAGATAGACGAACGTCAAAGTAAGAAAACAAGCTATAAGATTATAAGATGTACTTATAATGAAAGCACACTAGTCATTACTCGTCTCTAGTAATTAAATTGTTCAATTACCCAACCAATGCTCCTATCTCGTGACTAACCAACCCAAACTCGAGTAACGTTTAGCTTCATATTGCATCATGATTAATCATTATTAATCTCATTTAAGTATTTAGCATGTCAAAATATTTTCTCCAAGTTTAATATCAAATGCATCGATTCGGAATATTACTTTAAGACACAAGCATAATATCTCACACAACAAGTCATATCGGGTCACTATCGTTACCCGGGGGGAACAAGTCGTAATATTGGGCCTACACATGAATATTCCCCAATATTACGTAGCAAGGGAAATCATACTAAGTCCTAAATCAAATGGCGTTCCAAGGTATTTCTATTCGACCCGCATTACAACCATGTGTCCGGTTCCTGTGGTTTATCTCTGACACGGCACTCGAGCGGAACCTAATCGGATCAATCACAAAAAATTGCATTCAATATGTGCCTATGTCGACCGGAGGACTAGTCTAGCGTTTACTCGACAATATACGTGTAAAAAACTTCACGCTCATGTATATATACAATCGTATCAAGTCTCTTACTTGAGTTATACAATACTCATTATTTACAATATAACATAATATACACCATTAATTTACTAATTCAACATCAAATCATTTCAAGGTTATATATCCCTAATAACCATAAGTATGTGATCAAGTTAGGATATTAGGCATAACACCCCAATTATCTTACTAAGACCATGAAAAACATTAGCACTCTTATTTCAACAACTTTCCGCCCAGAATTGTAAAATGCCAATTTGAGGCTTTTTCTATCCGTTTTTGAAGAACCTTAAAACTACAAAGTTGTTCGAAACGTGATTTTCTACAAGTACATGTGCGCAAACTACCATGGCATGCTTTAAACAGACCCAAAACTAACATATACAGTTTGACCCTAATTGCGACAACTTGCTGCACAGATATATAAAATGCCGATTTGATCCGTTTTTGGAAAAACTTAAAACTACAAAGTTGTTCGAAACGTGATATTCTACAAGGTCACGTGCGCACGCTACCATAGCCTTCTTAAAACAAACCCAAAACTAACATATACAGTTCTCCCCTGTTTACGACAACTTTCTGCGCAGAACTGTAAAACGCATATTCGAGGATTTTTTGATCCGTTTTTGGAAAAACTTAAAACCACAAAGTTGTTCAGAACATGATTTTCTGCAAGGACATGCAAACGAAACGTTCGATTTCGGAACCAAAACATCTCAAAACAGTTTTTAATATGACAATTTACTTAATTTCATAGATTTCTCAAATTTAAGAGGTTGTTCTATAACAATCCCATAATGATGTTATTGTATTTGAATTACATGGAGGGTGATATTGATATATTGCATATCATTTTCAACATCAATTTTATATTAATTTAGGGATCCAAATACATATTCATGTGAAATTTCATTATAGATACATATTATACACATATAGGTTATGAACTTGCCTTGGATTGTATGGAGAAGTTGAATCCTCTTGAAATCCTCTTAGCATTATTCTCTTCGTGCTCTCTCTCTCTCTCCATGAAACCCTAGACACCTTTTGTGAATGAGAAAATGAAGACTTCTTCTCTTCATTTCTATTTATACCTAGGGTTATTTTATTTATAAAAATTCCATTGACCTAAATTTAACCCTGTCGATCTTTTTACGCGTTAACTCGCTTCTAATATTTAAGTCGCACATTCGTATCTCAATGAATTAATTTTAACTTTTCATTTCCAAACATTTTGAATATATATACTGTCATAGTTTCATTTCCAAACATTTCGAATATATATACTAGCATAGTTTTTTTTTCTTCAATTAGTTCAATTTCAATTCAATAAAAAATGCGGGGTATTACGTCTCCCCCTCTACGAACGGGATTTTGTCCTCGAAATCTAAAAGAAAACAAATAAATTAATGTTAAGTAAGGTAATTTCGCACGTACCTTCCATGAAGAGATATGGGCGACTAATTCTCAAGTCATCATCTCTATCCCAAGTGGCTCAGACTCATCATGATTACTCCACATAACACAAATAAGAGGGATGAATTTTTATCTGAACTTCTGCTCACGATGATCTAGGATCCTGACCGACCTCTCCTCGTAGCTCCCATCAGGCTGCAGCTCAACCCCGTCTAAATCTATGTGTAGGTGTGAGTCCTCGGGACGTAAGAACTTCCTCAACATGGATACATAAAAAATATCGTGTACCCGCTGGAGCTGGTCGGGTAGGGCTAAACGGTAGGCAACTGACCCCACCCTGTCCAACACTGTAAACGGACCCACATATCGCGGTGAAATCTTCCATTTAGCACCAAAGTGAACAACGCCTCTCATGGGTGAGACCCTCAACAGCACTTGATCCCCAATGGTGAACTCTAACTTCCTCCGCCTTATATCAGCATAAGTCTTCTGACGATCTTACGCGGTCTTCATCCGTACACGAACCAAGTCAACCTTCTCTGAGGTCTCCCTAATAATATATGGATCCAGCATCCGGTGCTCTTCGAACTCCAACCAATATGTAGGGGATCGATAAGGCCTGTCGTATAAAGCCTCATATGGTGCTATGCCAATAGTATGCTAATAACTATTATTGTATGCGAACTCCACCAGTGGCAAATATGTATCCCAACCACCTTTGAAGTCTAACACACAAACTCGTAACATGTCCTCCAAAATTTGGTTTACCCGCTTCGTCTGACCATCAAACAAAGGGTGGAACGCAGTACTCAAACTCAACTGAACTCCCATCTCCTCCTAGAGACCACCCCAAAAGTGCGAGATGAAGACACTGCCACGATCGGACATGATATCATGCGGTACCCCATGTAACTTCATAATCTCATTAATAAACACCATGGTGTACTATGCTATCGTATAATCCTTCCTCACTGGAAGGTAATGAGAACCTTTGTCAGTCTGTCGACGATGACCCAAATCGAATCATGATCACGCTGCGATCTTGGCAACCCAACATTGAAATCCATGGAGATAGTTTCCCATTTCTAACTATACAACTGAAATCTCACCACGAACCTTAACATAACTGAACTACTAAGCTGATCCATAAAGCAATACCCCCAAGTCTCGACTCGCTAAGTTTCTTGCGTGGAGTGTCTTGCAAGAAAAATCCAAATAAGGAACCCCTCCAATACACTACTGTCAGCTTATCGAGAAAAGGAATTTGTCAACTCAAGACCCCTAGTGATACAAGAATCATCTAATTCCAAAAATAACTTATCTTAGGACTCAATGGTACATCATACAATAAATCATCCAACTTCGCCTATTCAATACAGATGTCACTATTCATCATTCATGACTCGATACTCAACTTAGAATCAACTAACAATGTTGCCCCAGCTACACTGTGAGTCGTGATCCCAGACATCAAATAACACATTGAACAAATGGTACTAAAAGCTCAAAAGTTAACTCTACTCTGAGTTGTCAATAACATTTGCCTGGCACTTAAATTGATGGTGAGTCAACCGATATGGAAACCCTTATGATCCACAAATGTTGCACATGTGCATAAGCATACAACTTCTATGCACTTACGAATATTGTTCTATATTTCCAAGTCTGGAGTTAGGTAAATAATATCAAAAAGGTTCATACTCTCTCGAACAAGATAGCACCAACAAAGTTGCATTCTAGGCGGTCAAGTCCCTCACCCAAAGGTTTCTAACTAACCCAAGATCCAATATGCCCCCTTGTACACCCCCACTTCTCGCAGTTTGGTCACTCTAACCCATGGCGACAGACCCTTGCTAGATTCGACTTACCGCTCTTTTATTAAATACACATATAGGAATTCAACTTATCCGATAGGATTTTCCTTAGACTGTGAGTATATTAGAATTTTCTCACCGAACATGAAATGAACTTGGTTCTTCAAACCACGAATAAGGCTTATATATTTTCCAAGCAACGAGGTAAGGCCCAAAATTCCCACTTATCATACCAAATAATAATATCGAATTTGGGACACTCACCATCCGGATACTCATCTTCCAACACCCCAACGCTACCTGATCTTTATGAAGAACGGTGTGCTATCCAACAAGTCAAAGGTCGTAAATACAAAGTAGCGGGTACCTTCGCGTACCGTGACCCAAATTAACACTCAGTACTCCACACATAACTGAAGTAAAATTAAATATATTACGAGCCCATTCGTGGATGTTTGCCCAAGAGTACACACCCTCCTTACAAAACTTCTCAACAACGGTCGACGCACTCTCTTGTTGTCCCCCTACAGTGGAGGTTATCACAACCATTTCAATGAATGGGTTCAACATTTGGAACCCCAAAATATCTCAACCCTTGCCATTAATGACGACACTCACTTGGCAATAATATCATCAATCACGTGAAAATTGACCAATCTTCACACGACTCTATCATTATCAAAATATCATCAAGACCATTCTGTGACTACTCACTAGTCTAAACATCACCAAAATCGAACATCTTACACTTGGTTTCGGAACACGTCTTTAATCACACACGATCTAAGTAAACATCATGTCACTAACTACTCACTCGTGCTCTAATTCAAATTAATACATAATGAGGGCCACAACATAGCTACATTCCCATATCTGATGTATTCAAAATCAAGCACCACCATTATCACGGTTTAACAAATTAGTACCCCCAATCACCGGGTGATAACATAAAACCGAACTCGTGGAGATATCACCAACTCAAGCGATCACACTCGAAAAAAATGAAACGCCTATTGAACACTCTCTCGTGATGTTCTCACTTTACAACTCATCCCTCTAGATTCTCTACTCACCGTAGGGTTCACAACTGGTAACTCCAGCTCAAGTCCATCCCTTAGCACACCCATATTCACGTCCCGACCTCGGCAGCTTTCAATAAATATACTGGTGCTACAAAGCAAGATAACCAAATCTTATCGAACACCCATTCCAATCTAGGGCTTTACGAAGAACAATGAACTCCAATCATTACCAAATATGGAAATAAAACTCCCTCGAAAATTCTGGACTTCTCTAATGTCAATCCTCATACGACCTTGCGATACGAACTTCCTCATCCCTAGTGTCCATGGCCAAGATATCGCAACATTACCGATACATTCTCACGAACATATTCGGGATAACTCGATGAAACATTCCACTCTGAACAAGTGAGTACCCAACCCACTAATATATCTTGCATATGATCGAACACACAGCTAATCGGCCTTAAGTTCATTCCATTATGTATTTTGTCCGATCAGAACACCATGACACCACTATGCCACCCCAGTATAACATATATCGCTTGTGTGGACAACGTGTAGGTTTAAATGCCTACCAAACTTCCTTGATACCAACACAATATTTAAAGGATAATCATTTATCCATTCCAGATTCAGACTCACGAATCTCCCATTAAACATCATCAAACGGATGAATCTAGTTCGTGCTTTTCACAAGTATGATAACACTTTTGCGTACACCAAAATTGGACCCCTCAGGTCATCCTTAAACAGGGTGGGACATACACCGATTTGGAATAGTCCTCTCTCAAATCACAACCCTTCCTTTATGTCTTCATGAGTAATAATATACTCTTATTACACAAGACTTACTTCATTAACCATTCACTGATTAATACTTCATCGAATGCCTCAGCAGTCTGTCCATCACGGGTGGAGCACGATAATTCCTTCTGAGGAAAATGTCACAACAACAACTAGACCACATCATTTTGAGGTATGACATATCTAAAGCTCTACCCTTCCACATTGGAAACAACTTCAGATAACTACACATACAAGTGGTACCAACAACTCAGTGGTACTACAGGGTGGGCTATAACTTATACCAACTTCTTTACATCCATATGAGAGATGATATTCAAAGTTGATAATTCACAACAAATATACGGGTGTTTCCTCCCCCTAAAGCACCAAAAGTCAACTCAATCATCGTACTCTCACCTACTAGTGGGCGATGAAACTACGATAGTTGCACGTGAATCACAGTCTCCTAAAATACTTGGACCCTATGCCCTCCAAGAGTCCATGTATCATTAAATCACCATCTCAAAAGATAGTAAGTTAACATGTATCCTAAAAAAAATATTCAAGTGGAGCACTAGTCATAATTACAACAAGTACTCATACACGGACCTCAAGCGTACTATCCTATGGTCGATCAGAGATTCACCTCATACGTGGGACGTCTCGCGAATGAAATCAAAACAAGGAACCCTCCCTATACAAAATGCCAGCTTCGAATCTCAAGTCAAAATCGTAGTGTGAAGATCTTCCAAGTCATCGAATACAATACCTAATCGTAAGGCTTTACGTATCAAGGAAACGATGTGCGAAAAATGTAACGGATTCCCTCAGATCCCTACGTCCTCTAAAATCGTTCTCTGATACTAATTGTGACAACCCTGCTTTTTATATCTAATTCGGTTAGCTACGCCTAATTAAATTAAAGCGGAGCGTCAATACGTTGGTATTAGAAATAGAATTTAAATAAATGCAGTAAAGTAAACATGTACACTCTCATACATGTAATCAAATCATATAATAACAACTATAACAAGTGAAACCAACTCATTACTATTAACTGCAATAATCCATCAATAATCTCAAGCTGAAAATATAAAATGCCAATACATGCCTCCCAACACAAAACGGGAAAGAGCAATACAAAAATTCTCTCAAATCCCAAGTATAAACAAAGTGATAATAATCTCTGATACCACCCTCAAGAAAAGGGAAACAAACGACATAAATTAAAATAGAATAACTCCACGGCTACAGGAATTCTAAGATTAATATGATCTCATCAAGCTCCATAGTCTATTGTCAAGCGGGACGAGGACCTGTCATATATTATATATATAGGAAATTAGAAAGAAGCAAGATAGACGAATGTCAAAGCAAGAAAACAATCTATAAGATTATAAGATGTACTTATAATGAAAGCACACTAGTCATTACTCGTCTCCAATAATTAAGTTGTTTAATTACCCAACCAATGCTCCTATGTCGTGACTACCCAACCCAAACTTGAGTAACGTTTAGCCTCATATCATATTGTGATTAATCATTATTAATATCATTTCAGTATTTAACGTATCAAAATATTTCCTTCAAGTATAATATCAAATGCATCGATTCGGGATATTACTTTAAGACACAAGCATAATATCTCACACAACAAGTCATATCGGGTCACTATCATTACCCGTGGGAACAAGTCGTAGCACTAGGCCTACACACGAATATTCCCCAATATTACGTAGCAAGGGAAATCATACTAAGTCCTAAATCACATGGCATTCCAAGGTCTTTCTATCCAACCCGCACTACAACCATGTGTCCGGTTCCGGTGGTTTATCTCCGACACAGTACTCGAGCGGAACCTAACCGGATCAATCACAAAAATCTCATTCAGCATGTGCCTACGTAGACCAGAGGACTAGTCTAGCATTTACTCGATAATATACATGTAAAATAATTTCACGCTCATGTATATATACAATCGTATCAAGCCTCTTACTCGAGTTATACAATAGTCATTATTTACAATATTACATAATTTACACCACTAATTTACTAATTCAACATTAAATCATTTTAAGGTTATATATCCCTAATAACCATAAGTATGTGATCAAGTTAGGATATTAGGCACAACACCAGAATCATCTTACTAACAACATGAAAAACATTAGCACTCTTATTTCAATAATTTTCTGCCCAAAATTGTAAAACGCCAATTTAAGGCTTTTTCAATCCGTTTTTGCAAAAACTTAAAACTACAAAGTTGTTCGGAACGTTATTTTGTACGAGGACACATGAGCACGCTACCATAGCCTGATTAAAACAGACCCGAAACTAACATATACAGTTCGCCCCTGTTTACGACAACTTCTATGCAAAACTGTAAAATGCATATTCGAGGATTTTTTGATCCGTTTTTGGAAAAACTTAAAAGTACAAAGTTATTTAGAACATGATTTTCTGCAAGGACATGCAAAAGAAACATCCAATTTCGGAACCAAAACAGTTCAAAACAGTTTTTAATATGACGATTTACTCAATTCATAGATTTCTCAAATTCACGAGGTTGTTCTACAACAATCCCTATAATGATGTTATTGCATTTTAATATACATGGAGGGTGATCCTAATACATTTCATATCATTTTTAACATCAATTTCATATTATTTAGGGATCCAAATACATGTTCATGTGAAATTTCATTATAGATACATATTGTACACATATAGATTATTAACTTGCCTTGGATTGTGTGGAGAAGTTGAATCCTCTTAAAATATGCAAGATAATCAAATTCTTCAAAAATCTTCAACTTTGAAATCTTCAAATATCTTGGAATTCCTTGCGCTTTTTTTGTGTGTTTTGAAAATGATCATCAAAGTCCTACACATAATAAGCAAAGCAAATACCTTCGTGACATATCAAGTTTGAAATGAGATAAACAAAAATCAAATCAAGTAATCAATTAAAGATCAAATCTCGAAGCTCCACCATAATTCAACCTTGCACTCGCCCATAATTCATAATTTGTTTTCCCCCTTTTTTATTTATCCAAAATAGACAAGGAAAAGAATAAACAAAATAAATACGGAGTGTCACGACAAGCAGAACAAATATATCAAGTATGCTCATGCAAGGATATACTCAAAAGGTTTTCACAATCTCTTTTTGATTTTTCAAAATTTTTCAAGCAAAAATAATTTACCAAGGATAACACACGCCATGAATTTACACTAAGATAACCAAATCAAGGATACAGAATGAATGGATGTGAACCAAATTGATAGGAAAATAAACTCAATGCAATCTAACATAACATATGGGAATGATGAATGTCGATATTACTAACGAATGAACTCAAAATCATCCTTAGATGTCAAAATATGAATTTAAATGACATCGACTCAATCTAATCGACACGTCAAAGTCAAATATTATTTTCACACCAACAACGTCTAAAACTATTTAATGACTTTTCAAGACTATCTCAAGACGTGCAAACCCGTTGTTTTATTTCCAACCAAATACCCTTAAAAATAAAAAATCTTTTATTTTCTCAATTAAGGTGATCTAAATTTTAACGGCCCATTTTGGCATATTTATCTTTTTATTGCCTTTATATTTTCAAGCTCTTTTCAAATGGTGGATTTCACGACGTGATTATTATTCACTTGAAGCCCTTTTTTCGTGTTCACTCATTATTTTTCAAATTAAAAAAAATCTTCACAGGCAACGGTTGTTACTTGCAATACTTTCATTGTCAAGTTTTAATGCATATGGTTCGTTTTAAAGACAGGATTGAGATGAAAACATTTCAACCAATATGTGATGACAAGTACAATAATCAGACAAATTTGTGCACGTGTGCATTAAAGGAAATCATGAGTCAAACATATAGGGAGTAATAACTAATCACATCTCAATGACTCCAAACTTTGTAAAGCAGAAAATGAAATGAAGATGCGTCTCGAATCACTATCAACCAGTCATACGATTATGGAATGAATTTGTGACTTGGTCATCCTAAATGTCCATTTATAAACTGTGTAAAATGAATACAAAAATCTTTTTTTCTTTTTCCAAAAATTTTATAAAATTAAAAATCTTTTTGGCTTTTTTAATATTTTCACAAAAAAATAGAAAAACTTTTTTGTATTTTTTCAAATTTTTCAAAAACAAAAATCTTTTTAGTTTTTAAAAAAATATATCAAAAATGGAAAATGATAAATACAAAAGTGATACACACTAGAAATAGGCATAAAATCTCATCATGAAAATCATCCTAAGCTAGCAAACAAGTCTAAACCTCAACCATTTCGTGCGAAGGTGTTTTCTAAAGGTGGTGACATTCTATGAAAAACATCCATCAAATCATGTGAAGTTTTGACTAAAAACTTAACTTGCTCTCGAATATGTGCAAACTCTCTCATGTGATGTGCGGGATCAAGTAAAGCATCATGTGTGGGTGCACGTGTCATAGCATATCGTGGCAAAAATTTGTACGACACATTACCCAACTTAAAATAGGATTCCCTACAGTGTCCTCTCTTCTTGCAGTGGGTTCAAACATACACGGGCCTAGTAACACCTCTCTCAAATCATCTAGGATGCACTCTCTTATTAAGTAACGGACGCATAAGTGGGTTAGGTTAAGATCCATATGGATCTATCACAAACTCGGGAACCGACTCAAGTGCAACATAAGAAGCAGACGCACCATCATAACCTATTCCTAATCTCTCAACATCAAAGCAGGACCGGGGAGCATCTTACCAACATTCTTAGATGTGTCCTCTATAGTGACCTTAACCTTATGAGCACATTCAAGATCTCTCTTGAGTTGACACATGCAAGCTTCAAATTCACTCTTTTCCTGACCTACGATGATCAACTGCTCACTTAAACAAACCTTCACCTTCTCGAGTTGACTCGCCGACGCCTCAAACTCCCTCAAAACTTATATCTCTCTCTCCAAATCTAACAACTTAAGACCTAACTCCTTATGAAACTTCTTTATTTTTAATATCTCATCGTATAAATCTCTAAACACTTTTTGGAGTTCACTTTCACCCTCACTTTCACACTCACTCTCACTTTCACTAGAAACACTCAAATCATCATCAGGGCTCTCACGTGCACAAGTATCCTCAACATCATGGGAAAAACTAGATGGGCTCATTCCACTAAAGATAAAGGTAACACACATACCATGTGATGATTCATCTCGGAATCATTCACATCGACATCACTATCGCTAAGAGTGGCTAGGATGCTAAAAAAACCCTTTCTCTTTAACATAGTGGGACATTCGAACGCTTTGTGCCCTTTGCCCTCGCACTCAAAATACCTCGCCTCTTCCTCTTTATCTTTCTCACCGCTCTCATTGGACTCCCCTTTATTTTTATTTGTCTCAAAAAACTTTTTATTAGAAGAATTTTCTTTTGAAAATTTGAGAAACTTTCTAAAAAATTTCGCAAACAAGGCCATGTCATCGAAATCAAACTCGCCCTTAGACTCACAAACTCATACTTTCTTCTTCTTCTCTCTCTTCCTATACACTTCCTTACTCTTCCTAGATTGGGCCCTAAGTGAAATTCCTCTATCCTTAGGCTTGATAGTGTTAGGAAACATGTCGATCTCATAAGTTTGAAGATCTCCTACGGGTTCTTCTAACCTAAGTGTATCTAATATCTCTAATGAGTTCAAACCATTGACCTTTGGGATAAAACGTTTCAGGAGTGACCCCAAAATATTTTTCACAACCCTCAAATCATCAATTTTCTCACCCAAATTAAAACTCGTGTTAATATGTCCGACAACCTATCATGAAACTCGTCAAAACAATCGGACACTGACATGGTGATAGACTCGAATTGGGTGGTCAAATTTTGAAACTTGGATGCCTTAACTGCATTGGTACTCTCATGCATCAACTAAAGGATATCCCATGCCTCTTTAGACGTGGTACACATCATGATACGACGAAACTCTTCAGGGGATATGGCTCCATAAATAGTACCCAGGCCACGGGAGTTAAAAGTGATCTGTTTAAAATCATCCTTTGTCCAGTTAGACACAGGTTTGAGATTCGTGACATTATCAATGGTGACAGTGGGAGGAGTCCACCCTCTTTCACATATTAACCAAACATGCTCATCATTTGCCTTTAAACAAGATCTCATGCAGAATTTCCAATAGGCATAATTTGTGACATCAAAGACAGGCATATGATTATATAAGTTCTCGATCAAAAAAATTGCGATTTTAAAAAAAATCAAATTTTTAGAAAAAATCGATATCACAAAAATTTTGCGAAAAAAGGATCACACGATAATTTGTTGATACCTACTCTGATACCAATTCGAGGATGTGGTGATATCATTTATTTATGGGATTCACAAATTTCCAATTAAAACTTATTTAACTAGATTCAATCTTCGATCCAAATATTATTAATCCCTAAACATGCATCTATGGGAATAAATCAAACATTCAATCACAAATTACGGGACAAACAAATTTCAGGAAAAAATTCCTTTCGAGTAAAACCTTTTTATTTCACTATATAACATAAATCGCAACTTATAAAATACATATCAAAATCTGAAATGAATCTTTCGTAGAAAAATCACATAGACCGCAGCCTAGATCAGTAATAAATCCCTCAAGATCCATAAGAACCACAACTCCTTCCTCGGCAGTGAACACCCTCGAGTATCCCCAATGATCGCAGTCGTCAGAAACCAGCTCCCGTAAGAGCTACCAAATCAGCAGTAGAGATGGCACTCCACAATGACAAACATCAATATAAGTATTTGGGTTCCAAGAATGATTCACAAAATAATTGGGATTGATTTTGATGAATCAAAATCATAAAACACCCTAAAAGTGAAAACTATAATGTCTGCTAAGATGCAGTTTTCATTTTGCAAAAGTCTTAATGAAACAGGTCTCCAAAACAGGTATTTATAGCTGAATAAGATACAAGAGGCGGCGCATGACGTTAGAAGTCATTCGAACGACTTGTCAATGTCGTTTGAATGACATTGGATGTCATTACTAACGACCTAAGAAATGGACTTTAAAAACACAAAAACAATGCGTGGTCGTTTAAGCACCAAACAAATGACCCTTCTCACGACCCTTCAAATGACATGTGATGTCGTTAGAAGCAGTCGTTTGAACGACTTGTCAATGTCATTTGAACGACATTGCCTTATCGTTTGAATGATAGGAGTGAGAAAATATTATGTTAAAAATATCGCCATCAAATATTGAAAAATTAATTTGACTTAAAAAATGCCTCATTTTATTTAAAAATATTTTCGAAAAATATCCCAATACTCAAGTAAAGTATTTACGAAACTTAAACACATTCTATATGAAGGTCAATCACATTCTATGTGATTAACCTTGAGGATTGAACATGTAATCCATGTGGAATTTTATAAACGTTTTTAAACCTTCTTGCATGTCTAGTTAGTTTATTGAAGGTAGTATATGATCATGCGATCAATCATTAATACTAAAGGTTGAATTAGAGACTAGTTAAAAAGTTAAAATGGTCATATCCCGTGTGAGCATTTAGTTAAATAAATTAACATCATAGTGATGGATTTCTTGTGTGTATTAAGTGTCAAATTTATAAGTGTGGAAAGAATATACATGCGATTTAAGTGCATATTCATTAAATTTAATATACATGCTAAGTTGATATTAAAGAAAATTATGAGGTAAAGTTACGTGTGAACATGACAAATTGTGGTGACATTGCCAATGTAATGATTTTATTTATTCCATATATTACTGCAATGATATAATATATCCTGGAAAAAAACACATTTTTAAGAGTCGAAAAATAATATTCTAAGTTTATTTTACTTCAGTTATAACTAGACGGAATCAAAGTGGTAAAGCATGACAAGTGATGACTAAGAATTTGAACTGATTATTTCTATGAGTGCAATAATTAACAAGTTCGCATAATATATTGACAAAGACTTGTCGATAGGTGAATTTTTTCATTATCATAAGTTTCATGTGTCGATTTATTTTTGAATTTCGACGGAGAAATTTCTTTTAAGGAAGGTGGAATGTAGTGACCTCGACTATTATTAATATATGATATGGCACATAATAAATAATTTATGTCAATTTTATTGTTGTAAAGACATGTTGAGAAAATTACACTTTATTTACTTACAAAAATTATATGGATTGCAATATTAAACTGAGATGTTTTAATAGAAAACAAATAGGTGGGTAGTAGTCGATATTTGATGAGTTATGCCTTGTCGAAATAAACAAATATAATTTTCATATTATATTATGAGACTAAAATATAGTTATATAAGTGAAGTAAAAAAAATATATGAAAGTGCAACTAATACAAAAAAAGGTTGATAATAAATAAATGAAGACATTTATAAATATGTAATAAAGACAATATGGGTGCGCAAGTAATGTGGATGTATTTTGGTTCATATAAATGAGAAAGTGTATGTATGTATGTATGTATGTATGTATGTATGTATGTATGTATGTATGTATGTATGTATGTGTGTGTGTGCGCACACGCGCGCACGCACGTATGATATGTAGGTGTATAAAGGGAATAAGATCTCGAAGGATATCAAATGATCTTTGTAGATAAGGACTGTGACTCTTGTAAAACATTCATGTGCATGTAAGCCAAGTGGAAATTGGTAAAATAAAGAAATAAATTTTATGAGATTTGTAATGATTAGCTATGGTTGTGACTATTTAAATGTTATCACTACAAGGGTAAAACCAACTTTATTATTTACCAAATCAACTTTAAGAGTTAATTATTCCTAAATACCAACTCCTCACTTTTTTTCTCATCAAGCATAAAAGACCCACTTTAATTTTACTAAGGGATTCATTTTGTATAACTTGAAGAATACGATTTGATATTTATTAAATCTTAAAGAAGAGCCTAATAGGTAGTACTTTCGAAAGAATGATCATAAATTATACTTTCGATTATGCTATCGTTTTTTTCAATCTATTATGTTAAATAAACCCTATGGCAACCTAAGGAATCATACAAGCTTTGATTTGAAGGCTTTAATGACTACTTCGGATATAAGAAATAAATATAAAAAGAAACCACATATTGTATTCTGAAAACGAGATCTACTACACTATTTTATTTAATTTTTTATATTTTAGTGTTAAAGATCTTAGATTTATCTTTCTTTAAACACCAAAATAGTGCAATTTCATTAAGAAATGAGTGAGTGATGATATTTTGAAGTTAAAGCTTTTTTGGAGTGAAAATTCTGGACAAATAGTTTAAACACTCTATTGAAATAAATAAAAATCAAGACTATTTCAGTTAATATTTTGGGCTGAGCTTGATTTATGTTAAAATATACTTACCTGGGAATGTTTTCCAAATTATTTGTGATTTATGGATAAACTTTATTATTTTTAAAAATCTTTAAAGTTGGTATAAGGATGCAAAAATATAATAGGGAACTCTTAACTTAGTTGTGTTTAAAAATGTACACCTCCTAATATTCTTAACAAGAAAATATGATTCCATTTAGAGATGAAATTCAACTCATCTATAAATATCATATTTTAATATCTTATTTAATGGACTTCTAAATTGGTTTGGCTGACACTTTTAAGTTAAACATGCAATGTTGTTTTTCATAAATACAACACTATATACATAATTTTAAAAAAGATTTTTAAATATTTAATGTTGGTAGAAAATCTTGAAATTAATAATGAGATATATCCTGAATGTATTTAAAATATACAAGGAATTTTAGAGGTAAATTAACTATAAACTACTTACAAAAAAACTGTGCAAGTAATGATGAACGAATTTGAGTAAATTTTGAAAGAATGTCGTTCAAGATATCTTAACAATTTTTCACATGTATATTAGTTAATTAGTGATGATAAACATATTGTTTTATTATCTCATATGAAAAACATTTAAATGTAAAGGATACAAGAAGTATTTATTAATTGATATATATTTGATACTAACATTAGTGGTGAGTCAACCGAGATTGAGTCATCCTACAGTTAGTGCACTAATGTATGCATAATCGGCCAAATGTGTTAGTGATTATGGAAATATGTATATCTCAGGTGTCCATATACGTCGTGGCTGAGGGAAATGATAACTAGCAGGTGGCTAGTGTACCTATCTCATTGTCATAGGTGCCAGTATTTTATTGTCTTCTTGTAGGTGGCAAGTGGAGGCATAGACATGAAAAAATGGGAGAGCATTACAAAATAAATTGATATTTTAATCTTTTGAAAAATTGTTACTAAATTAATTTATATGGTTATGTATAAAGATAGTTTCAAGTAAAAGATTTTCTCAATGGGGCGCGTTACTCATGATGTTATGTAAATATTCTTTTTCAAAAAAGTAAGAATTTGAAGGTTGGTAAGCTGTTTAGTTAGGATGTTGAAACCAAACAATGATCACATCTTTAAATTTTATTTTCTAAAATACTGTTGAACTCATGTAGAGTAGCACTTATGGGAAAACACGAGAATATGAACTATATGTATTTATGTTTCATAAAATTATGGTTTGATACTAATCTGGAAACTGGTAGTTTATTAATCCCCATCTCAATTTATGACAAAGATTTTAGCAAAAGAAAAAATAATTTCTTTAACAAAACGATTCTAACAAACTTTGTGATAAATTTGGGGGTGTGACATTGTGAGAGTGTTGTGGCTACTGACATTGTGGAGAAATTGAAGAATAAGACAAAGGACCACCCATTACCTTATAAGCTATCATGGTTTTAGAATGGAAATGAGGTAAATGTCAATAAAAGGTGTTTAATTCAATTTTTAGGTGGTAATATTTTTCAAGATGAAATCTGGTGTGATGTTGTGCCTATGTATGCTTATCGTTTGCACTTCAAAGATCTTGAAAATTTTATAAGCATATTTAACGTGATGGGTTCAAACATACCTACATTTTTCATATGGATGGGGTTAAAGTTACTTTATGCCCTTCGAAGCTCGAAAACATTCTTGCATCGTCAAAGGGTAATGTAAACCATTTACTCTCAATGGATGAATTTGATAAGGTAATGGAAAGGGCTTAAAATGCTTTTGTTCTAGTGATAAAGGAGGTAAATGAAGATAATTTTAAGGTCCTACATGATTTACAGCCTTTATTTGATAAATTTTATAATGTGGAAACAAAGGATATTCCATCACGACGCCCACCGATGAGAGATATTCAGCATTATATTGACTTTCTTCCAAGTGATATGCTTCCAAACAAATCAACCCACCGAATGAATCCTAAACAATATGAAGATATTTAAAAAAAAGTTGATGATTTATTGGATAACGGGATGATTAAAGAGAGCGTGAGTCCTTGTGATATCATGGCATTACTTGTTTTTAAGAAAGATAAATATTGGAGAATGTGTGTTGATAATCAAATGGTGAATAAAATTACCATCAAATATCCCTTTATTATTCCTCGATTTAATGACCTACTTGACCAAATTTATGGGGATGTAATCTTTTCAAAAATAAACCTTCAAAGTGGTTATCATCATATTTTCATGAGACCGGGAGATGGAACGAAAATGCTTTTAATATACAAAATGGACTATTTGAATCAATGGTGAAGCCATTTGGGCTTTATAATGGTCCTAGCACATTTATTTGTCTAATAAATCACATATGCAAGACTTATATTGATACATTTGTAGTGGTTTAATTCGATCATATTCTTATGTTAAACAAAGACCAAATTCAACATTTTAAGCATCTTTAATGGTTTTTGATGTGTTGAGAGGACATAGGTTATATGTTAATTTGAAGAAATGCGACTTACTAATAAATAGCTTAGTATTCTTAGGCTATGTCATCTCAAGTGATGGTGTGAAGGTGAATCTTAAAAAATCGGAGGCACTTACTAGTTGGCCGATTCCTAGTTCGATTCATGATGTGTGAAGTTTTCATGGCCTTAACTCTTTTCATTGAAGATTTGTGAAGAAAATTTATCACAATTATTGCTCCTATTACTGAACGATTAAAAAAAGGGTGCCTTTAAATGCAACAATGAAGCAGAAAAGAGTTTTGAGCTTATAAAAGAGAAAATAGTGGAAGCTCCAATTCTCTCTCTTTCAAATTCTAATAAGGTGTTCATATTTGATTTTGATGCTTTAAATGTGGGTAATGGTGTTATTATTAGCCAAGGACGGAATCCTATTTCACACTTTAGTTAGAAATAAAGCAATTATCTAAAAAAATATTCAACTTATGGCAAGGAGTTCTCTTCTATTGTTTGAAACAGGATCGATGGAGACGCTACCTGATGCCTAATGAGTTTGTTCTCTTTTCGGATCATGAAGCACTGAAATACATTAATGGTCAACAAAAACTTAATTTGATACATGCCAAATGGGTTGAATTTTTTAAGGCCTTTACTTTCCATATCAAACACAAATATGGTGTGTAAAATTAAGCGGCGATTGCATTAAGTCAAAGGCATTCCTTGCTTTTTTCATTGCAAGTGAAGTTATTGAGATTGGAAGTGTTAATGGAGTTATATATAGATGATCCTGTGACACCCCGCGCATTCTAACAAGCGAGGTGGCCAGCTGCCTTCGGCAAACTATGTTCGACTTCACTAAATAAGTTATCATTCTCAGCATGTGACAGATATATGAGACATTTAAAAAAATCACAAGATAATAATCAAATTTATCCAACAAATATAACCACTAATGCAATATTAAATCCATCACCATGTTAATCTCCCAAAATAAATCCAACTCCAAATAAATATAAACTCAAATGAAATAATCCAACTATAAATACCTGATAAAAATCATAAACAACTGTGGAATCGATGGGCCCATCAAATCCACAAATAAAAGTCTCATAATAATAGAAATGAAAAGGAAAGTGAATCTAAATCATTAAAACAACTAAAATAAATCTCCAACTGCATCTCCAAAATTATCTCCAATCACTCATATGCAGGTACTCCAGCGCTATACCTGAAATGTTAGTCAATGCAATGGATTAGATCCCACGGCATGAACACTAGTTACTCCTCCCAATTAGGATCCTTAAACCAATATCATTATACATGCTAAACATAATAATAGATTATTTTATATTTAACGAGATACATTAACATGTGAGTAAAACTAAACTATCACTATCTACCCACATAACTAAGTCACCCCAAAGTTCAAGTCCAATTATTTCATTTATAATTTAAACATTAAATCTTAGTCCAATTATTTCATCTATAATTTAAACATCAACTCTTATTCTTACTTAATGTAATTATCTAATTATTTGTATTCATGCATTACCATTATGTCTAGTTGACCCCTTAGCAGTCCTACACACACTCTTGGCGCGCTTAAGTACAAACGCATTACACGCATTCCCCTCACTATACCCAGTCAACTCGATATTTGTCAGCTCTGCACATACTCGTGAGGTTCCACGCATGACACATCACTATAGCCAGTAGGCTCGTATTCTTTCATCCTTACTCAAACTCGTGATGCCAAAACACACCCACGCCGCTATAGCCAGTTGGCTTGTATTCTATCAGCCCTATACATACTCGCGACCCAAATTTATTTTAATAACCGTTATAGATATTAGGCATTAATTATCAGTTATCTCAAGTTATCATTATTTATTATTAGCGACACCCTTTAAGTGAGAATAAATCCTCAAATCACCCCTAGTCCCATGCCTAAAGATCTCCAAAACACAAATATATCTTAACCAATCATTTAGAAAGAATACCTACCAAAAGCCACTACCTAGGATCTCACCTAGGCTAAATATCCAACGGAAACAATGTACAATCAGCCCCACCCTGGGAATTATCCATCCGTAAAAATCCTCACGATCTAGTCCCATACCCAAAAAGCGTCATCAACAACTAAGGCCTACCTACTAGTCGCATACCTAGGAAGCAACCAAAAATAAGGTGAAAGCAATAACTATCCCAACAATCCTGTTGTCCCTGCGATATCAATTATTAATACAATTAATGTATCATATATGGTGTTGACGCAAAAATTCTCCTTCTACGAGGACCAATCAGAAAAGGACACATGTCATCCTGCGTGGCAATATTCGGCACCCGAGGAGAGTTGAACAAATCAACAAGGTAGATCAAGAATTTCACGAGCACCGAGCAACACTGAAGAATAAATACTCCATCCTTTCAGTAAACCATCGAGCATGGAGCATTGGGGGCTTATGTTGACGCAAAAATTCTCCATCTACGAGGATCAATCAGAAAAGGACACATGTCATCCTACGTAGCAATATTCGGCACCCGAGGAGAGTTGATCGATACCCGAGGAGAGTTGGTTGGTACCCGAGGAGAGTTGGTCGACACCCGAGGAGAGTTGGTCGGCACCCAAGGAGAGATAGTCGGCACCCGAGGAGAGTTGGTCGGCATACCAACCAGGAAGATCAAAGGATAACTATGCGTTTAATGTGCATTAATGAAGATGACAACGCATTTAATGAGCCTTAATGTATATTTCTACTGTATTAATAGATGACAACACATAGCATACCAAGCAATTCAAAGAAGACCAACCATCATAGAAGGCCAACAATTAGATCCATTGTATGTAGACATAAATGTCTGAATGTATAAAGACATTGTATATCTTTATCTCCCATCACTATAAATACATGTATTCCCTTAGCCAAAAGGGGGGGGGGAAGGGAGGATGAACGGACAACGAAGAAACACCATACACACTTTTTCTCTCTCTACTCCATATTGTGCTATTGTAAACCCCTGGGAATAAAATAATAGTGGACGTAGGCTCTATTCATAGCCGAACCACTTTAAAAACCGTTTGTCTCTTATATGTTTGATGTGAATGTTTATCTTCATCTTCAATCTCATCCTTATCATTTATCTGCTGTTGGCGTCACTAAAATGGCAGAGGCCATTTTCTGTCTTCAACAGATTGGCGTCGTCTGTGGGAACGTGTTACAAGCATTGTTCTCCATCAAAAACTAAGTTTTTATTTTCTCTACGTATAATCAATTATACATACATCTTTTGATTCAATCATGATTTTTATGTTTATATACATAAATTAATTGTCCAATTTTTATCTGCAAAATGTTGCATATCATGATTTTTAAATCATAATTGTTAGATTAATTCTTATTTAGAAATCTGAAAAATAGTGGATTTCGTAAATCATAACTTTTTGATTGATTCTCAAGTTTCAATTTTATATCATAGAATAAATATTTTAAATGATTACGACGGTGGTAAGATTTGATAATTTTCATTGATAATTTTCATTATAAAAGATCTTTAATGTCTATTAAAATTCCCATCATATTTTTAATCAAAGAATGAGAAAAGGTTAAAGATAATAAAAAGTTTTCTCATGGAAATCATGACCCAGATCTATTTTCTCTCTCTTCAAGTTTGAGTCTCTTTGCATTCATTTTTATGAGATATATACTTAATTTGGATCATGTACCATCGACACAAGAATTCTTTCCTTTTTTACAAGAGATGAAGATCATCATCAAAAGCAAAAGTCTTTCTGTATTTTTATGTGAATAATCACACTTTATACACATCGTTTCAATCAACAAGTATCTTGTGTGTCTACATTCACGAACAATATATTTTTCAATCCGCATAATATTGTTCTGTATGTGCAATCTGAGATTCAATCGTTTTATTTATTTATTTGTATTGATGAATTATACATTGAATTGTTTCACCTATAGATCTGCACAACTCTGTCAATTTTCATTGTTGAGTCACTTCTTGATCTGCATAACCTTATCAAATTCTTAATTATTTATTTTGAGTTGTCTCTCATGACTCCTCAATACCTGATATTACGTGATCGTATTTATATATGATATTTTCTGCAATCAAAGAAAACTAGATAATTATCTCTCCTGATCACCATAAAGAACTGCCCAGATATGAAGCTTAGTGCATAAATTTTGGATAGAAATTTCTTTGATTCAACAATCAATGTTGAATGTAATCAGATAATATAAATTTGTGGTTCTAATCTGAGATGTGATACAGAGCACCAACACAGTCAAATAGATGGAATTTTGTGTTCGAATTGTCAATGGATTCACAACATGTCGCATCAGATCTGTTGGGTCGGATGAAAAATAAGAACAGGATATTGACATCCAGAGGTGCAAGGAGGTTGGCTTTGAAATCATCAACACCATCACCGACTCATCTTCTAGTAGTCGACAACTCCACCAGACGATTTTTGTTAGACACATGCAAGGTGCGAAGACCCATTAACAAACAGATTAGATCAACGGCCCCATTAAATATCTCTATAATAGGTTGAAGATCATCTATTTCTGGTTGGCATCAAACCACTATGTGGTCGGCATCAATTTGTAGTTGGCAAACATCTTGGTCAGCACGAACAAATCTGGTCGGCGAAATTGCTTTGATGGTCGGCGAATCACTATGCTGGTCGGGGAACACTTGATTCTTGGTCGGTACCATGTATTCTATAACCTGAGAACTCCCAAATGTTGGTCGGAGGGATCAATTGTTGGTCGTAGATGCTCACGTCAGGTCTGAGACATTTTTGTTGGTCGGAAAGATTTTTCTATTGGTCGTAGACATTTTTATGTACCAGAGTTCCCTGAAAATAAAAATTATACAAGAAGAGGATTTCCTCGATTGGTAGTCGGAGGCGTGAAAGACATTATTAGTCGATAACAAGTGTTATACAAAACAAAGGTTTCCTGACCATCTACTTTTGGTCGGCACTGATCGGCTACACCTAATGTTGGTCGGCTCTACCTCATGCTGATCGGAGACATCTGATATTGATCGATAGTATTCATTCATCGGCAGGTTGGTCGAAAATATATATTCTTGGTCAGCAACAGGTCGACAACTCCATTGGACCATATTAACTTGATCGGAGAATTGTTGTTGGTCGGCAGGACCTGCTGCTGGTCGGCGATGTTGAGTTGACAGCTTCTGTATGTTGCAACAGGGAGTAGGTCCCTATCATCTAATTACAGGTTGAAAAAATCTACTCTTGGTCGATGGGATCACTTGTTGGTCGGAGGAATCAAATGTTGGTCGGCAGTTTCTTTGCAACAGGTCGGCGACAGGCTTGACTGGATCGAAGAAGATCATCATCAACGTCTCACTGGTCGACGTCAACTCATCGTTGGTCGGCGACAGCTATTGCTGGTCGGCGATAGTTCGCTCACAACAAATGGAAGAATGAAGGAGTAGAAATTGTGTTCCCCCAGATTTCTCATTTTGACTTTGTCCAAATCATTACCATGGTGTTAAAAAGACAAATTCACCCCCTACCATTTCTTAATTCATACCTTTCTAACACAATAAACTTTTTAAATCTACTTAAGTTATACTTCAAAATAAATATTTTAAAAATCAACTTATATTTGGTCTTTTACTTAAAATTAAAATGTCTAGCATTTTTTATAAAAATTTTCTCATACCAACACCAAAGCCATATGTTGCACAATCGTGAGAATAAATTTAAAACCAACTTAAATTTAGGCATTTGCTTAAAATTGAAATTATTTTGAAAAAGTCCAAATCAAACCTCATGTCTTGCATATTTGATAAAAAAAATATATGCCCACATGACACACGTGTGTCACAAACATATTTTTCATATTTTGAAATTTTTATTGCTTTGTGTTGATACACATTATATATTGTTTGGATCACTAAATTATTCTCATGACTAACTATTTGAACTAGTCTCAACAGGATTTCGAGCAACTTATTAAAATTCCTTAGGTACAAGATTCAATCCCGACGAAATCTCGATCACAATCTTAAACTTCGAAAAATTATTATTGCTTGGCACTAGGCAATTTTGCCTCGACATATCAACCAACATATATTATTTCATTTTTTGAAATAAATATTTTTATTGCCAGAGCATATACATATCATATATATTAGATGACTAAATTATTGTTATGACTAATTTGGTAGGGCAAGTTATTAATTTTTACAGGTATAAGATTCAATGTCGACGAATGCTCGGAAACAATCTTAAACAATCTGGAAACTATTGTCATTGCTCAGCATTATGAAATTTCACCTCAGCGAGGCATTATATATTTTATTATTGCTCGGAGATATCGGCTCAACCACAAATTATTCTATATATCCCTTGGGATTCATATTATATATTCATCTCAACATGGAACTCGGTGAGATACTCATTATCATACTCAGCTCCGAGGAAGAACTATAACATTTATTGTATTTCACCCCCAACGGATAGTTGGTCGGAGTAATTCTTATTTATATTCAGCATGGAGCTCGGAAAATTTCTTCTCTCTATATATATTCAGCTTCAAGGAGGTCTCCAGCATTTATATTATCGTATTCCCAACAATCTGTTGAGGAGGTCTCCAGCATTTATATTCCCAACAATCTGTTGGTCAGCTCCAAGAAACTCTCTAGCATTTATATTATCTTATTCCCAACAATCTGTTGAGTATGTCTCCAGCATTTATTATATCTTATTCCCAACAATCCGTTGGTCAGCTCCGAGGAAGTCTCCATCATTTATTATCAATTACCACCAACTCAGGTTGGTCGGGAACAAATATTTTCCAACTCCGGTTGGTCGACAAAATACAACTCTGGTTGGTCGATAAATCTCTTCCAACTCCGGTTCGTCAGGAAATAAATCTCTTCCAACTCCGGTTGGTCGGGAATAAATCTCTTCCAACTCCGGTTGGTCGGGAATCAATCTGCACCAACTCCGATTAGTCGACAAATCAATTTACAATCAACTCCGGTTGGTTAAACTAAGCAGGATCATGGGATGAAAGTTGTTTCATTGCTTAGGCCCAAAGAGTGACAAGTCACTATAATTATATAGCAGGTGGAGCAAGTTTCATTGTTTATGCAAAACATGACAATTTGTCTTTCTACATATGTATATTCATTAGCAAACAACAAAGAAAGCATTCAAAGTTTATATTCCATACTTGGGGGCTTCTATTACAGATTTAGTTATTCATTTGGTGGCACATTATCATAACATCATGTAGTCGAGCATCAAATTCAACTCCACAAACTCACACGGTCGGGGCCCCGACCAATCATCATTCAGGAGTTATTTTTCTTGCTCAGGAATTATTTTTGATATTGAAGTTCAGGAGGTATATTGAAGTTCAGGAGGCGTATTCAGAAGTTCAGGAGGTGTATTCAGAAGTTCAGGAGGCATATTCAGGAGTTATTATGCGCATGCTATTGAAGTTCAGGAGTCAAATTCAGCATCTACAGCACTGAGATCTTTACTACTACTGTCCCGACCAATAATGAAGAAGAAGTTGTATGAAAATGTTTCGAAGTCCACCACTAGGTACATTGAAGAATTGGGTTCAAAAGCTAGAATGTTACTCGACAAAGTATTTAGAGGAGCATAAATCAGAAAAATCAAGCACGTGAAGTTAGCACTCAGTTGCTCGGCACAGGAGGCAGTTGGTCGGCTAGCAAACCAATCAACATACTTGAAGATTATGACAAGATACAAGCTGCATACTATGGCATGGATGCATCCAAATTCCCAGGGGTGATACATAGCACACGTTCACTTGACGAACGGAGTTCCTCAAAAGAGATATTAGCAACCATCGATCAGTCTGCATCATATGTCATCCAGGAGATAGTGCACTTTATGTTGAACAAATCAAGAAGGTAGATCAAGAATTTCACGAGCACCGAGCAACACTGAAGAATAAATACTCCATCCTTTCAGTAAACCGTCGAGCATGGAGCATTAGGGGCTTTTGTTGACGCAAAAATTCTCCATCTACGAGGATCAATCAGAAAAGGACACATGTCATCCTACGTGGCAATATTCGGCACCCGAGGAGAATTGATCGACACCCGAGGAGAGTTGTTCGGTACCCGAGGAGAGTTGATCGACACCCGAGGAGAGTTGGTCGGAACCCAAGGAGAGATAGTCGGCACCCGAGGAGAGTTGGTCGGCATACCAACCAGGAAGATCAAAGGATAACTATGCGTTTAATGTGCATTAATGAAGATGACAACGCATTTAATGAGCCTTAATATACATTTCTACTCTATTAATAGATGACAACACATAGCATACCAAGCAATTCAAATAAGACCAACCATCATAGAAGGCCAACAATTAGATCCATTGTATGTAGACATAAATGTCTGAATGTATAAAGACATTGTATCTCTTTATCTCGCATCACTATAAATACATGTATTCCCTTAGCCAAAGGGGGGGGGGAAGGGAGGATGAACGGACAACGAAGAAACACCATACACACTTTTTCTCTCTCTACTCCATATTGTGCTATTGTAAACCCCTGGGAATAAAATAACAGTGGACGTAGGCTCTATTCATAGCCGAACCACTTTAAAAACCTTTTGTCTCTTATATATTTGATGTGAATGTTTATCTTCATCTTCAATCTCATCCTCATCATTTATCTGGCGTCAACATATGGTAAATTTTTAACTTATCATAACAGTTCTTTAAATTAATCGCAAGATCACTATTTATTCAAATTATGTCAATTTAATTATAATTTTACTTAATACAATTCGTTTTTTCATCAATTTATAGAATCTTTATTTACATGCACATTTTGGGAGAATACACCAATAAATATCTACTCTACAATGTACACATAATGAACGTGGTTACACGATGAAATCAATTTAAAACATCCCTACGGTTTATTCTACATGAGAACATCATAAATTCTAACGAGATCCCAACCTCTAACCTATGCATGGGTTTTGAGTCTTAATTCGTATTAAAGATTTGAATAAAATTAGTCCCTAATTTAGTTTCACTATCCCTAATTAGTCTCTCTAATTTATTTTATGAAAAATAATGATCATTAGTGTTTAGGCAACATTTTAAATGCATAATACTAAATGGGAAAAATAAAAGTATTCATGCATGTAAAAATCATTTGAAGAATCTGATATGATCGTTGCGTTCCTCTTGGAAAATCAATAAAAACACATTGTTGAATGATCTTGAGAAATCTTGATTAAGTTCTTCAAATCTTGAGTTGAAAATTGAGTTTAAAGGGTTTAGATTTGGAGTAAAAGAGAGGATGAAAATTATGGGAGGTTTTTGCTTTTAGAGAAGGCTAAAATGTGTTTTTAAAATACTAAATTCATCACTTTTTGTTTATATACCAAAAATAATTTGAGTCCTACACAACTTATAATAGAAAAGGTTTTATTTTCAAATAACTGACAAACTGAATCAGTTCTACTTAAAAATTGCACCGATTCTATTTTCTAGTAAAAATAAAAAATCTATATTTTTTACCTCCCAAACTAAAATTTCTCGAATTAAAACCCGATTTCAATTACAATTAAACCTTTATTTTATATAAATCAACATTTGTAAATATGAAAATAGTTCATTTTCAAAATTTTATTTTTACCCAAATTTAAATTACCAAAAGATTATATGCTTTAAAAGCACAGGGTGTTACAGATCCTTTGTTTGGTCAAATTTAGGAGAAGTGTTCCAATGATCCTTATCAATAATTTTTATTGCATTATGGTTATATTCTCATAAACAATAAATTGTTCATTCCTGCGTGCTCATCGAGAGAATATATTCAAATTTAAGACCATAGTGGTGGACTTGGTGGACACTTTGGGAGAGACAAAACACTTACTCTTATTAACGAGAATTTTTATTAGCAAAAATGGAGCATGATGTTACTATTAATGTGGCGAGATGTAGAACTTATCATATTGAAAAAAGGAATTCACATATGCCCGTTCCATTAGCTCATTGGGAAGATTGAGTTTAGACATTGTTGTTGGGTTGCCTTTAACTCAAAGGAACAAAGTTTCTATTAAGGTGGTTGTTGATCATTTGTCTAAGATGGCTTATTTTGTTCCATGTAACAAGACCTTGGATTCATCTCATGTTGTTGATCATTACTTTCATAAAATTATCAAGCTACTTATCATTCCAAAGACTATCACTTATGTTCGTTATTCGAAGTTTGTGAGTCACTTTTAGCGCACTTTGTGGAGAAAGTTTGTAACTAGTTTGAAATTTAGTTCATGTCATCATAAAAAAAATGATGGAAAAACTGAAGCTATGAAGCTTGGAAAATTTATTGAGGAGTTTAGTGGGAAGTAACATCCAAAAATGGGATAGTATCCTAGCACAAGCTGCATTTACTTACAACAGACCTTCAAGCCAAACTATAGGTGCTAGTACATTTGAAGTTGTGTATGGAAGAAATCCCATCACTCCATTGGATTTGGATCCACTTACCACACCTCACCAAAACATTGGTGATGTAGAAAACCAAAGAAAGTATATCGAAACTTTGCATGAGCAGTTGCATAAATAAATAATCAAGCAGAATGAGATGTATAAAATATAAGCCAATAAGCATCGTAAGCCTGGTGTATTCAAATAGGGTGATTTTTATTGGATTCATTTGATAGAAAATAATTTTCCTCATGGTAAACATGGAGAGATTAAGCCTAGTGTTGATGGTCCATTTGAAGTCCTTAAGAGATATGGGGATAATGCTTACAAGATCGGACTTACAAGAGAGTGTGGCATTTTGACAACTTTCAATGTATAAGATCTTTCACCATACCATGATGATGAAGCTAATTTAGATTTATAAAAGCAAGTCTTATAATTGATCAAATTTAGGTTTTATTTAGCTTATCCCATTACACCCCACTGCACCTTTATGACTATTTCCACGTATTCAAAGGCAAGAAATTAATGACATTTGTAAGACTGAAGATCGTTCATCTCAACAATATTCAGAAGAATTACGAGGTATTTTGGTAAAGACTTCAATTTTTTTATGGGTCAATTTTAAAGAGTTTGAATTTCAAAATATTTATAAATTATTTCAAAGAAAATTTTTAAATCTCGCAAACTCGTTAGAATGAGTTTTTCAGGTCCTTCAAATGAGTTTGCACATTGTCTTTAGAATGAGATTCCATCATTCGAATGAAATCTAGGATGACGCATTTTGGTCAGTTCTAAAATGTCATTCGAAGTTTCATAGAATGTCCTTCAAATGAAATTGGTTACATCGTTAGAACGAGTTTCCCACATTCGAATGAGATCTGAAGCGGGTCAAGCATTAGAATGTTGCTCGAAGTTTCTTTAGAAACCGATTCAAACAAAAAAGGGTACGTCATTCGAATGAGGTACCTATCGTTCAAATAAGCGCGCGAATTTTTATTTTTCAATCAAATCTGATCCAAATCTCTAATGCACGTCCGTTTACAACAAACTTCCTTATAAATAGTGATGCAGGATTAGAATTTTAAAGAAAACATTTTGACACCTTTTCAAACCAGTTTAAAGTTCCATTTGCGATCAAAATCTACCATTTTTTGTCCAAACCCCTTGGAAATTTTGAGATCAATTTAACAAATCAAGAAGAACAAAATCCATGTTCAATAACCCTTGTAAAAAAATTCTCTAATACTAAATTGTGGAGCAGAGGCTCTACTATTGAAGAAGAACGCTAGTTGGGGGATATGGTAGAATACCGCTTCATGTAGACGGTGTTGGACTGTGTCATATTGTAGAAGACTTAAAAAAATGCGCATTATACTTAGTGAGCTAAATAGTCTATAAGTCGTATAGTGTCTATCAATTCTGATACGGTGCTGAAATCGAGGATTTGCCCGAAAGGGATTTATTATTACTTCTTCATATGCTTGGCTTATTTAATTTGAACTTCATAATTACATGCACACTAAATTAAATCAAGAAAAAATTTATCAATATTTGAATTTGTATGTGTTTGTCCTAAGATACAAATAAATTCATAGAATTTGCATTCTCAAATTGGTATTAGAGCAAGTTGCATTGTGTGATCCTTATTACGTTGTATTTTTTGGATATTCATTTTTTTAATTGGAGATCATTAAAAGTTATGTTTTATGGATAATTTGTATAATAGGTTATCGGTTTTCAATGGTTCTAGTTATGCGCACCGAAAAGCAAGGATGATGTCTGCTTTAAAATCTATTGATGAAAGAGTTTGGATTTTCGATAAAAGAGGGGGGATACCACCCACAATGATCAATGGCGATGTCATAGGTCCAAAACCTTCCTCTTCTTAAACAGAAGATGAATTTAAATGCAGTAAATTTAATTAACGTGGTTTAAGTGCCATTTTTGGAGCGGCCACCCCCTGATGGCATCTGGCGCATCATGACATGCACCACGTCAAAGGAAGCTTCAAATACCCTTTAGCTCACTCGTGAGGGTACCAAAGCTGTGAAAACTTCTAAGATTCAAAAACTTACCACAAAGTTTAAGACTATTACTATGCTAGAGTCTGAATCTTTCGATGAATATTATTCATAATTATCTGATATCGTTAACTCTAGTTTTAATTTAAGTAAGAACATTCCTGACACATATGTAGATAAAAATATTTTAAAATCACTTCAGGCCCATTTTATTCCTAAAGTTATTGTGCTTAATTCATTGGGGATATTAGATAAACCTAGATTAGAATAACTCGTAGAAGACCTTCAAACGTATGGGATTGACATGTTTCCCCAAACTGTTAAATCTAAGGAAAAGGGAATTGCATCAAAAGTTCAATCTAAAAAGAAATAGGAGGTGTCGTCTCACTCCGAGTATGATTTTGATCTTTCCCTTTTTGCAAAAATATTCAAAATATTTCTCAAACTTAGAAAATAAAATACTTCCAAATAAAGTAAGAGTTTTGAGAAAGGAAAAAAAATCGGGAAAGAAAAAATTTTAAAAAGAAAGAAAAAATTACCCCAAAAAAGATGAATAGAAATGTTATGAGTGTGAGGGTATAAGTCACAAACCTCATGAGTGTACTACGAGATTAAAGAGACAAGGAAAGGGTAAAAGCTTCATTCAATGCCATACTTAATGATAGCAATGTCAATTCGGTGGATTCCAGAGATAAATCACCGCATGGACGTAACTTCACCGCATTCATGGCAAGTCATAATAGTACATCTTGAGAAACGTATGTGCTCGCGTTCAAATGATCAAATTATATTTAAAACACCTTTTAACCCAAACAAACCCTAAACATGCAACTAGGTGTGAATGAAACAATATGAAATCATGCACGAGTTATTCAAACACACATAATTGAGGAAAAATCCCCCACAGGGGCAAAACCATTTATTTTCACTATAATTTGTAAGAAAACGGCTTACAATCGGATTACAATGAAAATACAAGTTGACTAAGAATTACCCTCAGGTATCGGATTCTGTAGTCGCGGCTAGAATTATCCCTTTCCAGTAGGGCTGCAATGGAGAAGAAGAACGGTCTCCTCCACAAGGATTGAACTGCAAAACTGCGTTCCTGGGTTACCAAAAGGATTCACAAATGTATGGATTTTGTGTGAATCAAAATACCTAGAGTATTAGTACTCAATAGGTGAAGACTTGGGGCTTTCTCTACTCTGAAAATTGTGTGTAGAAGTCTTGGAAAAACCACTTCCCGTAGTGGGATTAAATAGGAGAACTTGAGCCCTAAAATTCGGAACATGATCTGAACACGATCTGATTGGAATTATCCTCGTCGGATCGGTCCGGTTTCTTTAGGCGGATCGGTCCGGATGAACCGGATCGGTTCTTTTATCTGAAGGCGGATCGATCCGGTTGGCATCGGATCGGTTCGGCATTTTGGCTTCATCGGTTCGCTATGGATCCAGGGTACACTGGCCTCACCTCAGCAGGCGGATCGGTCCGGTCTCTTTAGGCAGATCGGTCCGGAGGAACCGGATCGGTTCTTTTATCTGAGCCGGATCGGTCCGGTCTGTTCCCTGATTCCTTTTCTTCTTTTGATATTCGGATTCCGTTGATGAGCGAATGATTCTTGAATTTTCTCAACGGTGTAACGGCGTACGACATATAAAATGCTAATGGACAAAAATTTCCTTACAAATCTCCCCCTATGTCTATGCCGGTACATACATAAAAACAAACATCCGAATTATCAATCATAAAAAATTGCCTATACAAATCTACCCTTCCATGAACCCAAAACTGAAAGAGTACAAGTGAATAAGACTGCATCGTTTGATCTTTAAATCTTCAGGAATCTCAACGCTTTTCTCATCAGGGTGTGTAATACAATGATAATCAATGTAGTACCTACACACATGAGAAAAAAGCAAAATACCCAAGTGACATATCGAGTTTGAAATGATGAGATAAACATATATATATCAATTTATGAGCAAACTCAAATTTCAATTCTCCCCCATAATTAGATAATTCATTCTCCCCCTTTTTATGATGTCGCCAAATAGACAAATGAGAGAAATAAATCAAATAAGCAAGAGCGGGGTGTCACTGGGATAAAATCACACCATGAATGAACACAAAGCAACCAAGTCGATGATAGCGTAAATGAAGAGGTGTGATCAAAATTCGATAGGAAAATCAAAGCATACAAACATGACATATGTGCACGATGAATATTGGATATTCCTAACGAATGAACTCTAATGCTTCCTTTGGTGTAAAAGATTGGAAATATAAGACATTGACTATATCAAATCTACAAATCAAAGCTCAAAGTGATTTCTACACCAATAACATCCAAAATGATTTTCATGCTTTTTCAGGACTTTCAAGGAAGTGCAAACCCGTTTTTCAATCTCCAACCAAACTCCCTCAGATTTATATTTTGAAGAGAGGAATACTAAATTCTCAAACTTTGGAGAATTGGGTGAAACCTAAATGGCCCATATTTGGCATGAATTTCTTTTTATTGCCTTATCAATTTTTTCGGGCTCTTTTAACCTCTTAGGACCTCGGATATTAAAATTCCTCCATTTTTTAGGTCCATTTTAATGGTGGCTTTTGCGCAAAGGATAGGAATCAACTTTCGCAGCCCCTCCCCGTTATGAAAATATACACACAGTCTCACCAAAACGGTTTTTACATCCAATCCAATCTTGTCAAGTTTTATCGCATATTATACATTGTATAGACAGAATTGAGATAGAAACACTCAAGCCAATATGTGATAGACAAGTGAAATAATCAAATATAGCCGTGCTTGTGTGCAATAAAGGATATAGGAGTCAAACATGTAGGAAGATATCAATAATTACATCTCAAGGACTCCAATCAATGTTAAGCACAAGGATGAAATGATGTAGCCTCTCAAATCTCTATAAAACAGTCACATGGATAAATGGAATGAAGTTGACTTGGCTATCATAAATGCTCATCCATAAAAGGTGCAAAAACAGAAAAATCTTTTTGTATATTTTTTTTTTTTAAAAAAAAATGAAAAACTAACTAATGATACAAGCTAGCAATAGGTAAAAAAAATATGATAAACAACCTATGCTAGCAATCAAGACTAGATCTCAACCGGGAGTATCGATGGAGTTTTCTAAAGATGGTGACATCTTTTGAACCAACTCCACTAGATCATGTGTGGTCTTGATCAAAAACTTCACTTGCTCGCGAATATGTGAAAACTCTCTATCAAAATGAGCAGGCAAAGTATCATGAGTGGGTGCATGTGCATGAATGTGTGAAGTGGCATGATATGGCACAAAACCCAACTTAGAACAAAATTCCCTAAGATGTCCTCGCTTCTTGCAGTGGGAGCAAACATAAACCGGTCTAGGAAGTAATTTATCAACAATTTTGGGATGAACAATCCTAGACGGACACCCATGGGACTCACTCACAATGGTGGATATAGGCTCGGGTGAATTCTCTAATGTGACTTGAACCTCTCGTGCTTGTTTGAGGTCATCCTCAAGATGGGATACACGTGTCATCAGACTAGACACCGTGTTGGTTAAGTCACCTTTTTCCCTTTTAAGCTCATCATTATCTCCCTTCAACACACCAATCCGAAGACCTAGGATCCTATTAGTCCTTTTTATTTCCATGGTTTCGATAAACAACTTTCTAAAGGAATTTTGGATCAAACTATCATCACCATTATCATCCTCACTATCACTTAGAGAAGTGGGCATATCAACTTTCTTGCCCTCTCTCTTAAGTCTAGTGGGACACTCAAATTTCTTGTGCCCTGTCCCATCGCACTCAAAACATCTTATCTTCTCAAGTTTTTTATTTCTCTCATTCTCACCACAACTCTCTCTTTCTCCAAGCAATATTAAATCATTCTCTAAAGCGGTGATCCTAAGGGCTAAAGCATTATTACGCTTCTTGGTTTAAAAAAACTCAGAATATAACTCGGCGTAAGTGCGTGGGAGATCACACTCGCTCTCACTTGCCTCATCCTCCCCTTCACTCTCATCGCTCTTACTGTCGAGGTGTCCTTGTGACGTAGCATCCTCATCGTCGTGAGAAGCATTGGGGGTACTCACATGACTAGCCATGAACGCGGTGAAGTTACGCTCATGCGGTGACTCATCTCCCCAGTCCACCGACTCGACCTCACTTTCTCCCTCACTTGAAGCGCTCAAACCATCACTATCACTTTCGTGTGCACTATTGTGGGACAAGGTGGGAGTGATCACACGACTAGAAAAAGCTACAAACTTCTCACCACTAGTCTCATCACCCTCACCTTCACTACTATCACTAAGTGTGGCGGGCATAGCTACTTTCTTTCCTTTCTTTCTAAGCCACGTAGGGCATTCAAACGACTTATGTCCCTTACCCCCACATTCAAAACAAGTGACGTTCTCAAAAACTTCCTCACACTCCTCATCGGATTTATTCTCTTTTTCCCTCTCACCACTTTCTTTGGCCTTTCCTTTCTTTTTATTTTTCTTTTCAAAAATATTTTTCTCAAATTTCTTTTTATCTTTAAAATTGCCATTTTTCTTAAATTTGAGAATCCTCTTGAAATTTTTTGCGAAAAGAGCCAAATCATCTAAGTCAAAATCGCACTCAGAATCTGACGTGTCAGTCTCTCTCTTTCTAGATGACACTATCCTCTTTCTAGCTGACCCATCACTCCTTCTATCTTGGGCTTTAAGTGCAATCCCCTTATCTTTAGATTTAGCATTTTTAGGGAACATATCAATTTCATAAGTTTGCAAATCTCCTACAAGTTCTTCCAATTTTAACGTATTTAAATTACCCATAGAATTTAGCATAGTGATTTTAGGGATAAAACGCTTAGGCAAAGAACGAAGAATCTTTTTAACAACTCTAGCATTCGGAATATGTTCACCAAGATTAAAACTAGTATTCACAATGTCAGAAAGTCTAGCATAAAATTCATCAAAGCATTCAGAATCATGCATGGTGATTGTTTCAAATTGAGTTGTCAAGTTTTGCAACTTAGACTCTTTCACAGCATTAGTTCCTTCATGGGTGAGTTGTAAAATATCCCATGCCTCTTTTGACGTGGTACACGTCATTATGCGTTTGAACTCATCAGGTGTGACAGACCCAGAAATAGCACTTAGACCCTTAGAATTAAAAGATGACCATTTAAATTCTTCATCAGTCCAAGAAATGTCAGGTTTCAAGTTGGTCACATTATCAACAGTCACGGTGGGAGGAGTCCACCCTCGTTCAACCAAAATCCAGACACATTCATCAATGGCTTTTAAAGCCGACCTCATACGGGCTTTCCAATAAGCATAATTTGTCCCGTCAAAAACATGCATTTTATAATATGACTTCTCCATTTGAACACGCACTTTTTCAAAAATCAATTTTTATTCAGAAAATTGATATCTTAGAAAATTTTGCGGAAAATAGGATCACGCGATAAGTTAGCGTAACCCGCTCTGATACCAATTTGAGAAACGTATGTGCTCGCGTTCAAATGATCAAATTATATTTAAAACACCTTTTAACCCAAACAAACCCTAAACATGCAACTAGGTGTGAATGAAATAATATGAAATCATGCACGAGTTATTCAAACACACATAATTGAGGAAAAATCCCCCACAGGGGCAAAACCATTTATTTTCACTATAATTTGTAAGAAAACGGCTTACAATCGGATTACAATGAAAATACAAGTTGACTAAGAATTACCCTCAGGTATCGGATTCTGTAGTCGCGGCTGGAATTATCCCTTTCCAGTAGGGCTGCAATGGAGAAGAAAAACGGTCTCCTCCACAAGGGTTGAACTGCAAAACTGCGTTCCTGGGTTACCAAAAGGATTCACAAATGTATGGATTTTGTGTGAATCAAAATACCTAGAGTATTAGTACTCAATAGGTGAAGACTTGGGGCTTTCTCTACTCTGAAAATCGTGTGTAGAAGTCTTGGAAAAACCACTTCCCGTAGTGGGATTAAATAAGAGAACTTGAGCCCTAAAATTCGGAACATGATCTGAACACGATCTGATTGGAATTATCCTCCTCGGATCGGTCCGGTTTCTTTAGGCGGATCGGTCCAGATGAACCGGATCGGTTCTTTTATCTGAAGGCGGATCGATCCGGTTGGCATCGGATCGGTTTCGGCATTTTGGCTTCATCGGTTCGCTATGGATCCGAGGTACACTGGCCTCACCTCAGCAGGCGGATCGGTCCGGTCTCTTTAGGCAGATCGGTCCGGAGGAACTGGAACAGTTCTTTTATCTGAACCAGATCGGTCCGGTCTGTTCCCTGATTCCTTTTCTTCTTTTGATATTCAGATTCCGTTGATGAGCGAATGATTCTTGAATTCTCTCAACGGTGTAACGGCGTACGACATATAAAATGCTAATGGACAAAAATGTCCTTACACATCTAGTGAACATCACATTGATGAGGAGGTCGTTAAACATGATGACCTCGACAGTGAGTCTAGTCATTCAGAAGAAAGTGAGGGAGATGACTCTTTGAGTGAGGGAGAGAGTGACCTTCAACATGCTTACGTCGATCTTTATGCTGAGTCCTTTAAAATGATGAAATAAAATAAAAGGTTAGCACTTACATTTTTATCTTTAGAGAAGGAGATGAAAGAGGAGAGAGTGTGAGAATCCTCGATGAGAGTTTCTTTGGAGGAGAAAGTCGTTTTAGTAACAAGGGAAAATGGTGACTTGACTAATAAAGTGGCTAGTCTTACGAGAAATCTTCAAACATCTGTGGAGACTCGTTAGAAACTTAAAGCCCTTGTATCCCAACTTAAGAAAGATCTCAAACATCCCCGGGAGTTCAAGGTTTCTCTAGAGGATACATAAAAAAGGTTGGAAAGATGCTCATTCGCCCCACTTTAGGTTTTGGATAAAGGCGAGGAATAGGTTATGACGATGCATCCATTTTCCATACTGCATCGAAATCGGTTCTTAAATTTGGGGTAAATATTTATGGGCCTCGACCTAAACTAAAAAAGAGAGTTCAAACTAAGAAAGAAAACAGAATGAGACCCAAACAAATGTATGTTTACACATATTACAAAAGGATAAGTCACCTTAGATAGTTTTGTTACAGGTTAGGAAGAACTCAACGTACACTTACTTATGCGCACTGCTATAGTGAGTTTGTTATTCTTAGAGAGTAAGTTGAGTTCCTAGTCATGACTTCACAAATCTTAATGAAAGAATTTTGACGGATGTTAATGCCCTTTAAGAACACTTCTAATGCTATGACTAGATCCAACAATGATAAGGGCAAATAAAAAGTTCCCCCATTTGGGTATCTAAGCAAGATGACAAAGCCCTTATTGTTCACGTTTCTCTCAAGGTTCAAACTACTTCCTAATGGTATTTTGATAGTGGGTGCTCTAGGCTCATGATCGGTGACATATCATTCTCTACCAACCTTGAGGATCACATGGAAGGCAAAGTCACCTTTGGATATGGGAGTAGGTCTAGAATTATAGCATGTGGATGTGTTAAGATACCCTTATTTCCTAAACTAAACAATGTGTTTTGCATAAAAGGGTTGAAAGAGAACTTAATTAGCATAAGCTAATTGTGAAACGCAAACTTTGCGATAAAGTTTGATCGGTCTAAATGTAACACATATGATCAATTCGATGAACTTTCACTACAAGTTGAGAGAACCAAAGATAATTATTATGGGATTATGCCCCAAGTCCTCCTTTGTGTGCAACAATGTCACTATTTCTACTATGCACCTTTGGCATGACTGACTAGGTCATCTGAACTTTAGAGATCTTGAGAGATTAGTGAAAAAGGACCTAGTTCATGTCATACCATAACTTGAGAAACCAACTTCCCCAGCTTGTGGATCTTGCCAAAAAGGAAAACAAATTTGAAGTCCTCATCAAAAGTTGAATACCACTACCACCACACTTATTTTAGAGTTAATTCACATGGATCTTATGGGTCCTACTCGCACGAAGAGTTTAGGTGGTAAGAGGTACATTCTCATGATGGTCGATGATTTTTCTAGATACTTTGTTATGGGATTTCTTAAAAAAAAGTCTGATGCAGTTGAGTTTCTAACAAACAGTTGTCGTGCCCTACAAAACCAACAAAGTGTCACTATTAATCGGATACGTCGTGACAATGAAACTGAAATTAAAAAGCTAAAGTGAATAGTTATTTTGATGGAGTGGGAATCAAACACGAGTTTTCACCCATTCATACTCCTCAATAATATGGGATAGTTATGAGGAAGAACCGAACGATACAAGAGATGAAAATATCCATAATTCTTGGGAGAAACGTACCTACATGTGTCACGACCCCGACCCAAAAATCGTAGGGAACGAGTGTCTTGACATGCCACGAAGGCATCCAATATTCTGGCGTCAAAATTTTTCTTTTAAAATATATATATATAGCGGAAGTATAATCACATGGTTATGAATCGTAAAATACTGAAAGTGAAGGAATTACATCATCAGAGCTTTCTAAAGGAAACTTCATTTATATTAAAATATCCGAGAGTTACAACTTGACAGAAATTTTAAAGCCTTTTAATTAAAGAGCCAAACATCCTTTATCTAATAAAACAAAGTTCTACTTAATGTAACAAAAAGAGCTCTAAAAGCTAAATCTTCAACATAGTCCCCTTATGTTCCATCCGCATTCCTAATTATTTCCTGAAAAATGGTTAATTATAAAACATCAGCTAAAATCCGAATGAGATTCAATCTCCAAATATTCCAAGGTTTTCAGAAAATAGATATCTATTCAATTTAGAACATAAGGTATATACATAGAGATAGGAATTTCAAGTAATATATATAAAGTAAATGACAATATATATATTCAGAATAAACAGTTCAGAACAGAGCAGATAAAACAATTGAGCATATGTCAATTATTCAGTTTTAGTGGCCATGTACGCTCTAATACACAGACATATAGTGTTACCAAATGTTTCCACCCAGTAACATCACAGACAGATAATCATGATTTCTGGAACAACACCTTATTTAGGGCACACCAGCGATAAACCAGCTGGGAAGGTACCACCCAAATATTTTCACCCGGTAATCAAGGCCAATATTGTAAGAGAGTTTCCATAGGCCGAATCAATAATTTCAGAATTCAAATCAGATGTTTATATGGAGAGATATAAACATATAACAAATGACGGAATCATCGGTATCAGATGCATTTTGAGAATAAAATCATTTCACAAAATATACATAGTTTGCATAATATAATATAATCAAAATGCGTAAGAAATTGCTTAGAGTACACCTAAAATAGAGGTCGAAATTATAGATAACGAGTCTTCGATCGCACGTTAATCTAACAAATACGATAAAGGTTTAAGAATATGTTCTAAACAAGGTCCAGTCTACATATTGTATTTTAATAGTAACTTATTTCAAAGGATTACTAAAAAACCATTTTCTTAACTTTTAAAACTTATTGATCGTAATTAAAGGATCCAATTCATAGTTCCTCCTAATCAGGCGGTTCCCAGTAGAGATGGAGGGTCACAGGAGCACCGCTTAAATACCATCTCCTCTAGACAGAACATTTTCGGATTCATTCCCAGTAGAGATGGAGGGTCACAGGGGCACCACTTAAATACCATCTCATCTAGACAGAATTTCACCGGGCCTAACTTTGGAATTACTTAAATGGGATTCCATAATAACGAGCAATTACTTTTAAAAAATCATTTTTTTTAAAAGCGTATATACAATTTCAAACAAGTTTACATGAAAATAAAATCAACTTCGATTTCTTCTAAACTTTAAGTTTTGATTAGTGAAGTCCTTAGTGTATTTTACCAGCATAACTACTAAGTAAAGCTGTAAAACACAAAATTAAAACTATAAAAATACATTATAACATTTAAATAAAATCATAACTACGAAATGAATTCTTTCTTCGAAATTATAGAACTCCTTCTTAAGATATTTCCCAAGATTTCTATCAATCTTTCTTACTATAATTCTCAAGGAATTGGTGTGAGTTTCAAATGAACCCTAAGGCCCTATTTATAGGTTTCCAAATGTATTACGGTGTTGACACGTGTCAAATGACTAAGCTTTTTGGATTGGTGATTCAACACCGAGGTGTCGCGATACGGAGTGGTCTTGAAGTGTTAATATCACCAAATGATGACAAGTGTTTTAGCTCTCTCTTTACAGATGACATGTGGAAGGTGAAAGTGACCAGCACGTGGTGGAAAGGTGATAAGGGTATAAGGGTCATTTCACACATGAAGGGTATTTTGGTAATTTCACACTATATATTTTGAATATTTCTTATAGGTCCTTGAAAATATTTTATTTACAAAATGGCCCATTTATATTTTTATTTTAGTCCTTACAGTTTCATAAAATTATATTTTCTACCCCAAAACTTATTATTTGCCTTAAGATATGTCATAAGACTTCGATTTGATCCAACTTACAGTTGATTCTTCGTAATTAAAAATGGGGTTTGTTATATTGAAAGCCAATAATACCACATATCTAATAATACAACATTTATAAGATAATAAGTAACACAAGAGTGTAAAAACAAACTATATATAAAAGTGGGGTCATTACATCCTATCCTCCTTATAAAAAGTTTGGTCCCCAAACTTTAATTGCATTAATTTTCAAAAAGGTATGGATATTGCTCCTTTATCTCATCTTCCTGCTCCCACATTGCTTCTTCAACAGAATGGTTCCTCCATAATACTTTAACTAGTGGAAGAACCTTGGTTCGTAATATTTGATCTTTATGATCCAAAATTTCCACTGGATGCTCAATGTACGACAAATCTTCTCTAACTTGAAGAGGCTCATGACTTATGATATGTTTTGGATCTGGGACATATTTCTTTATCATTGATACGTGAAACACATTATGTACACTAGAGAGTTTCGGTGGTAAGGCTATTTTATACGCAACAGTTCTTATCCTTTCAAGGATTTCAAAAGGTCCTATGTATCTTGGGCTCAATTTCCTTTTCTTCCCAAATCGTATTACTCCCTTTGCAGGCGATACTCGCAAGAACACATAATCTCCTCTTTGGAATTCTAACTGTCGGTGTCGATTCTTAACATAACTCTTTTGACGGCTTTGAGCGGTTCGAAGTCGGTCTTGTATTAATTTCACCTTCTCTGTTGTGATCTGAATCAATTATGGTCCCAATAATTTTCTTTCCCCAACTTATACCCAACATGTAGGGGAACGACACCTTCTACCATAGAGTGCCTCATATGGAGCCATTTGAATACTTGCTTGATAGCTATTATTATATGCGAATTCCACTAACGGTAAATGATCATCCCAATTCCCTTTTAAATCAAGTGCACATGCCCTAAGCATATCCTCTAAGGTTTGAATAGTTCTCTCTGATTGTCGATCCGTTTGAGGATGAAAAGAAGTGCTAAAATTCAATTTTGTTCCCATGGCTTCTTGTAGGCTTTTTCAGAAGCGAGACACAAATATAGGGTCACGGTCAGAAATAATTGAAATTGGGGTTCCATGAAGCCTAATAATTTCCCGCACATACAACTTAGCTAACTTCTCTAAAGAATGGGTAATCTTAATAGCAAGAAAATGAGCAGATTTAGTTAACCTATCAATAATTACCCAAATAGAGTCATTACCATTTGAACTCCTCGGTAAACCTGTCACAAAATCCATAGTAATATGTTCCCATTTCCACTCAGGGATAGGTAGGGGTTGCAGTAATCCTGATGGTTTTTGATGTTCTGCCTTTACTTGTTGACAAACCAAACACTGGGATATAAATTCTGCTATCTCCCTCTTCATGTTATTCCACCAAAATACTTCTCGAAGATCCCTATACATTTTTGTACATCCGGGATGAAATGTGAATCTTGAGTAATGACTTTCCTCCAAAATTTGCCTCTTTATTTGGGCATCACATGGCACACACACTCTATTTTCAAACCTCAATATATCATCTCGCATCGCAAATTCAGTTCTCTTACCTTCGATGACTTCTTCTCTAATCTTCTTCAGTTGTGGGTCATTTACTTGTGCAATTTTGATCCTCTCCATCAACATGGGTTGTACTTGTAAGTTTGCAATTATTCCTCCTTTGCTATAGATACGTAAATCTATTTCCATACTTCTCAAATCCCTTAATAATGCTTCCTGGCTTGTAATAAGACATGCTAAATTTGGTGTAGACTTCCTACTTAAAGCATCAGCTACTACATTAGCTTTCCCCGAGTGATAGTGAATATTTACATCATAATCCTTCATCAATTCTAACCACCTCCTTTGTCTCATATTCAACTCTTTCTGAGTAAATACATACTTCAAACTCTTATGATCGGTATAAATCTCACAAGTCTCACCATACAAATAGTGCCTCCAAATCTTAAGAGCAAAAATTACAGCTGTTAATTCTAGGTCATGGGTTGGATAATTCTGCTCATGGGTTTGTAACTGTCTCGAGGCGTAAGCTACTACTTTTCCATTTTGCATTAGCACACATCCCAAACCATTTTGAGAAGCATCACTATAAATCACAAATCCCCCTGTCCCGGAAGGAATAGTCAAAATTGGGGTAGTTACTAATCGATTCTTAAGTTCTTGAAAACTTTTCTCGGCTTGCTCAGACCATTCATATTTTACCTTCTTTTGTGTTAACCTAGATAGAGGTTTGGCAATGCTAGAAAATCCTTCAACAAATCTTCGGTAATAACCTACTAATCCAAGAAAACTACGAATCTCACTCACATTAGTTGGTCTGGGCCAATCTAATATAGCCTCAATCTTTTGAGGGTCAACTGACACTCCCTCTTTGGATATGACATGTCCTAGAAAAGAAACACTAGGCATCTAAAACTCACACTTCTTTAATTTTGCATATAATTTTTCTTTCCTAAGGATTTTTAATACCGTCTCTAAATGCTTTTCGTGTTCTTCAATACTTTTGGAATAAATAAGGATGTCATCAATAAAAACAACCACATACTGATCCAAATATTTCCTAAACACCCTATTCATCATATCCATAAAAGTGGCTGGTGCATTAGTTAGTCCAAATGGCATTACAAGAAATTCATAGTGACCATATCTAGTACAAAAAGCTGATTTTGAAATATCACCATCCTTAATCTTCAATTGATGATAGATTGGCCTAAGGTCAATCTTAGAGAATACTTGTGCACCTTCTAATTGATCAAACAAGTCATCTATACGAGGTAAGGGGTATTTATTCTTAATGGTTACCTTATTCAGTTCACGATAATCTATACATAGTCTCATTGTCCCATCCTTCTTTTTCACAAATAACACTGGAGCACCCCAAGACGATATACTTGGTCTGATAAAACCCTTGTCTAAAAGGTCTTCTAATTGAAATTTTAACTCTCTTAATTCTAAAGGTGCCATACGATATGGTGGTTTTGAGATTGGTATAGTTCCAGGAACAAGGTCAATCGCTAATTTTATTTCTCTATTACGAGGTAGGACTGGTAAATCATCTGGAAAAACATCTGTAAATTTCTTAGCGATAGGAATATCTTCTAAGCTAGGCCCTATTGTCTGCAAACTGGTAACAGTTGCAAGAAATCATTGACATCCCTTCTTAAGAAAACTATAGGCCTGCATTGCAGAAATAATACACATCGGAGATATGATGCGAGTTCCTTCAAAACTAAATTTTAGTTGGTGAGGAATTTTGAAAGTAACACTCTTCTCAAAACAGTCTACCTTAGCATGATGTGATGCTAACCAATCCATCCCAAAAATGACTTCAAAATCTTTAATGTCTAAAACTATCAAATCAAGAAATAGTTTATGACTATCAATATCTATGGGGCAAGCCTTGTACACTAATTTACCCATCAATAACTCACCTGAAGGAGTAGAAACATGTATGTTATGATTCAAGGGTTCAGGAAATTTATGAAAGAGATTTAATACATGTATAGATATGAACGAATGGGTAGAACCAGGATCTATCAAAGCTTTAAAAGGTTGTGCACATATAGAAAGTGTACCTGACACTACCGCATTAGAAGCTTGGGTATCAGAAAGTGCGAAAACTCTACCCTGTCTGTCTTCATCCTTATTTGCACTTGAAGGCTTTATCGGAACCCTTGCTGGGTTTGGGCAGTCTTTTATCTGATGTCCTTTCTGTCCACATCTAAAACAAGCTCCTGAATACTTATAACAAGGTCTTCCTCCATGCATCTTTCCACATTGCTGACATGTCTGGTTATTATACTGTTTGTTATCACTAGATCCCCCAACATTGGATGTGTTCCTAAAGAAATTTATATTATTCGGGTTCTTTCCTTTTTGTTCCCCAAACTTCCTCTTTACATCTCTAATTCGATTGTACTCCTCACCATCCCTCTCATCTATTGTAGCCCTAGTCACGACATCAATATATGATGTTAATTTCATGATGGAAATTCGACTACGAATATTCAACCTTAACCCACGCTCAAACTTCTTCGCTCTTAAAACATCAGTTGCCACAACATGACATGAAAAACGGGATAACTCAGTAAACTTTGCCTCATATTGACTAACCGTCATATTCCCTTGCACCAAACTCATGAAGTCAGCTGCCATTTCGTCTTTCACCGTTTTCGAAAAATATTTCTCATAAAATATTACTAAGAAATCATTCCAACCTATGTAAGTATTCCTTTCCCCATGTATTCTCTTAGTCATTCTCCACCAATGTTCAGCCTCCCCTTCTAACATAAATATTGCAAATGACACCCTTTGTTCATCAGTACACTTAAGAACATCGAGTATCTTTTCCATCTGCATCACCCAACTTTCTGCTTCGGTGGGGTTAGGAGTACCTTTAAAAGATGGAGGATTCAACTTCTTGAACTGTTCAATAGTACATCTACTTAGTTCAAGATTCTTTGGTACTCCATTGTTCACCTGCTGCTCCACAATCTTTGCCAGACTTTCAATTGCCTTGTATGCACCTTCCAGTCCTTCTATACTCGAATCACTAGTTCCCATTGATGATCTTCTCTTGGTCATTTTCTACAGTCATGGCCAAACAGAAGATCTATTATACTATATCAATATTGAAAACTAAAAGACCAATTATAAATAATATAACACATAAGAAGGGTTAACACATAAATTATATTTTTAATACTATCTCCTAATGATGGAAACATAGAATCTATAACATTCGAAACCTATGCTCAGTAGTCTACGGGTTCATAACCTATGCTCTGATACCACCTCTGTCACGACCCCGACCCAAAAATCGTAGGGAACGAGTGTCTTGACATGTCACGAAGGCATCCAATATTCTGGCGTCAAAATTTTTATTTTAAAATATATATATATAGCGGAAGTATAATCACATGGTTATAAATCGTAAAATACTGAAAGTGAAGGAATTACATCATCAGATCTTTCTGAAGGAAACTTCATTTATATTAAAATATCCAAGAGTTACAACTTGACAGAAATTTTAAAGCCTTTTAATTAAAGAGCCAAACATCTTTTATCTAATAAAACAAAGTTCTACTTAATGTAACAAAAAGAGTTCTAAAATCTAAATCTTCAACATAGTCCCCTTATGTTCCATCTGCATTCCTAATTATTTCCTGAAAAATGGTTAATTATAAAACATCAGCTAAAAGTCGAATGAGATTCAATCTCCAAATATTCCAAGGTTTTCAGAAAATAGATACCTATTCAATTTAGAACAGAAGGTATATACATAGAGATAGGAATTTCAAGTAATATATATAAAGTAAATGATAATATATATATTCAGAATAAACAGTTCAGAACAGAGCATATAAAACAATTGAGCATATGTTAATTATTCAGTTTTAGTGGCCATGTACGCTCTAATACCCAGACAGATAGTGTTACCAAATGTTTCCACCCAGTAACATCACAGACAGATAATCATGATTTCTGTAACAACGCCTTGTTTAGGGCACACCAGCGATAAACCAGGTGGGAAGGTACCACCCAAATATTTCCACCCGGTAGTCAAGGCCAATATAGTAAGAGAGTTTCCATAAGCCGAATCAATAATTTCAGAATTCAAATCAGATGTTTTATGGAGAGATATAAACATATAACAAACGACGGAATCATCGGTATCAAATGCATTTTGAGAATAAAATCATTTCACAAAATATACATAGTTTGCATAATATAATATAATCAAAATGCGCAAGAAATTGCATAGAGTACTCACCTAAAATAGAGGTCGAAATTATAGATAGCGAGTCTTCGATCTCACGTTAATCTAATAAATACGATAAAGGTTTAAGTATATGTTCTAAACAAGGTCCAGTCTACATATTGTATTTTAATAGTAAGTTGTTTCAAAGGATTACTAAAAAACCATTTTCTTAACTTTTAAAACTTATTGATCGTAATTAAAGGATTCAATTCCTAATTCTTCCTAATCAGGAGGTTCCCAGTAGAGATGGAGGGTCACAGGGGCACCGCTTAAATACCAACTCCTCTAGACATAACATTTTCGGATTCATTCCTAGTAGTGATGGAGGGTCACAGGGGCACCACTTAAATACCATCTCGTCTAGACAGAATTTCACCGGGCCTAACTTTGGAATTACTTAAATGGGATTCCATAATAACGAGCAATTACTTTTAAAAAATCATTTTTTTTAAAAGCGTATATACAATTTCAAACAAGTTTACATGAAAATAAAATCAACTTGGATTTCTTCTAAACTTTAAGTTTTGATTAGTGAAGTCCTTAGTGTATTTTACCAGCATAACTACTAAGTAAAGATATAAAGCACAAAATTAAAACTATAAAAATACATTATAACATTTAAATAAAATCATATCTACGAAATGAATTCTTTCTTCGAAATTATAGAACTCCTTCTTAAGATATTTCCCAAGCTTTCTATCACTCTTTCTTACTGTAATTCTCAAGGAATTGGTGTGAGTTTCAAATGAACCCTAAGGTCCTATTTATAGGTTTCCAAATGTATTACGGTGTTGACACGTGTCAAATAACTAAGCTTTTTGGATTGGTGATTCAACACCGAGGTGTCACGATCCGGAGTGGTCTTGCAGTGTTAATATCACCAAATGATGACAAGTGTTTTAGCTCTCTCTCTACAGATGACATGTGGAAGGTGAAGTGGCCAGCACGTGGTGGAAAGGTGATAAGGGTATAAGGGTCATTTCACACATGAAGAGTATTTTGGTAATTTCACATTATATATTTTGAATATTTCTTAGAGGTCCTTGAAAATATTTTATTTACAAAATGGCCCATTTTATATTTTTATTTTAATCCTTAAAGTTTCATAAAATTATATTTTCTAGCCTTAAGATATGTCATAAGACTTCGATTTGATCTAATTTACAGTTGATTCTTCGTAATTAAAAATGGGGTTTGTTATATTGAAAGCCAATAATACCACATATCTAATAATACAACATTTATAAGATAATAAGTAACACAAGAGTGTAAAAACAAACTATATATAAAAGTGGGGTCATTACAACATGTTTTAGGCAGAGGCAGTGAGTACCGTATATCATATAGTGAATAGTATGTATCCTCATCCACACACACTACATATGCCATATTACTTGTAGATAGGTAATATGCCCAACCTATAGTATTTATGTGTCTCTGGGAGTATTTGCTACATATTGAGAGATAGAGAGCACTTAGATAAGTTTTACTCCTGAAATGACAAGGGGATATCCCTAGGTTATTCATCATCAAGTAGAGCTTATAGGGAGTTTAACCTTGCAAGATATAAGGTTATAGAGTCATTAAACATCACGATTAGAGATGATGAGCTACATGCGTTTGTTGACCATAACCCCAAGTGTGAGGATGATGCACCCTTAGTGACGATCCCATCATTCCTCATACTAATCTGGTGGACCCCTCTCTTGATTTATAGGATCCAACCTATTGGGTTTGAAAGAGTCATGACCGTGTCGTTATAATTAATGATCCCACCCTAGGTGTCAAAACTAGAGCTCAACTTGAGAATTTCATTAGCTACCTTTGTTACACCTCCTTAATCGAGCTCAAAAATGTGAAAGAAGAACTCAAAGATGAACATTGGATATCCTTTATGCAAGATGAGTTGCTCCAATTTTGCAAAAATGATGTTTGAGAGTCAGTCCCCCAAACTAATGAGACTAATGTGATAGGTACCTGGTGAATTTACAAGAATAAAACGGATAAGAATGATACCATAGTTCTCAATAAGGCTACACTCAGATTGAGTGTACAGACTTTGACGAGACATTCGCTCATGTGCTAGGCTTGAGTTCGTCCCCTTATTACTCTCCATAGCATGTTATCTGCGCTTTAAGTTATATTAAATGGATGTCAAAAGTTCCTTCCTTAATGGCATTCTACAGCATGAAGTTTACATGGAACAACAAAAGGGATTTCAAGACCCAAAGCACTCGGGACACATCTTTTATCTTAAGAAGGCCCTGTACGATTTAAACCAAGCAACCTTGTGCTTGGTACGAGAGGTTGTCTTCATATCTCTTAGCTCATGGATTTAAGAGAAAGGAAGTGGATAAGATGTTTGTGAGAAGAGACAATGTTGCTATACTAGTTACCCAAGTCAATGTGGACGATATAGTATTTAGATCCACGTGCTCCCGATATGCTCACACTTTTAAGGAGGAGATGAAGAGAGAGTTTGAGATTAGCATGGTTGTTGAGCTTACATTCTTCTTAAGTCTCCAGACGCATCAGTTAGAGAATGGGATATATATATATAAAATAATGCCCTTGTGCAGGCTAGTCCGCATTTTAAGAATGCGAACCGGACATGTGTCACCTAACGGTGCGCCTAAAAATAATGACCTAAATTATAGGCACACTCTCTCTCTTTTCTGGGCTCACCGCCAGGTGACACAAGTCTGGTCTGCATTCTTAAAATGCGGACTAGTCCGCACAAGAGAAGGATTGTGTGTGTGTGTATATATATATATATATATATATATATATATATATGTTAGGGACCTAGTGAAGAATTTTGGTTTAGACTCTGCTAAGCACTCTCACACCCCTACGAGTACATCAACTAATCTTAGCAACTACACTTTACGCAAGGACGTAGAGCAAACCCTTTATAGGATAATGATAGGTAGTCTTCTCTAATTGACAGCTAATTATCCTGCCATTTTCATTAGCGTTGGAGTCTGTGCAAGATACCAAGCGTCCCTATAAAAGTCTCATTTGCTCGCACTTAAACGTATCATCAAATACATGAATGGCACTCTTTTCTACAGTATTTGGTATTCCTTTGATATCGATGAACGTTTGTCCACATATTTGAATGTCAATTGGGTCGGGGATGTTGATGGTTGTAGAAGAACCTCAAGTGGGTGTTTTTACTTTGGGAGTGCTCTTGTCTCTTGGTTGAGCAAGAAGAAACACTCTATATCTTTGTCGACGATGGAGGTTGAGTATATTTCCACCGGGAGTCATTGCATTCAACTCGTATGGATGAAGCAAATGTTGGAAGATTATGGGATTCACATGGCACAATGACTATTTCTTGTGATAATATGAGTGTGATCCATATATCCCAAAATACGGTCTAACATTCTTGCACAAAGCACGTTAGGATACATGAGCATTTTATATGTGATCTCATTGAAGAAAAATTCGTGTCCTTGAGCTTCATGAGCATCGAACATCAATCAGTTGATATTTTTATGAAACCTTTAGATGCACCTGGATTTCAGAATCTCAGAAAGTCTTTGGGTACTTTCTCCGTTGATTGAGTTCGGATACTTTATCTAGAATAGGATATTTTTTCATGATTATATTTTGCATTCCAATTGCTAGATTGTATACTCATTGTATTTATATGTTTTTCTGTTTATATATTTTGAAAAACTCTAAAACGATTTTTGGTTTTTATGCAAAAGCTAAAAATTCCAAAAATATTTTCTTAGGAAAAAATGCGAAAATTTGAAAAATATTTTATTTTGATAAGAAAAAAATAAAAATACAAAAAGATTTTTATATTTTTGAATTTTCACCGTATATGGATGAACATTTAAGATATTCGGATCACCCCTATATTCCATCCATTCACTTGAATTTTTCATAGTGTTTTGAGACATAGATTTGTTTCGTGAGTGTGACTAATAATGTGTGGATAATATCTTGTTAATCATTGATGATTACTCTCAAAATGTTACTCTTTGTCACCTTTATTGCACACGTGCACAGACTTTTTGGACATTGTACTTGCTTATTATTTGTCAAATATGGTGTTCTCATCTCAATCCTTCTTAGTAACAAACAAAATATAAAAAGAAATAAGTTGTTCTTGTAAGAAACATTTCGCGGATTTTGTTGTCCATAAAATATTGATATATGTTAAGCAATGGAAAGGGGGGCTACGAAAGAGCAAAAATTCACTTTGCGTTAAAAGCCTCCATTTGAGAAAAAGAGCCTAAAAGATTAACGGCACATATAATAGAAGTGCCAAGGTTAATGTTTTGTATTCATTGATGCTTCGCTACATATGAGCATTATGATATCTACAAAATATTTGAGAGTAAATTCTTATATATGTGAGATTTTAAGGGTGTTATAAGTAAAAGATTAATGGGTTTGCACAATGGATTCTCTTGAAAAGCATTAAATAGTTTGGCATTGTTGTTTTGAGAATCATTAAAGTTCATGGCATATTTCTTCAGTCGAGTCAATTTCATTTTAGCTCAATATTTACACCTAAGGTAGAAATTGAGTTCTTTCTTTAGAAGTGTCTCATAACTTCGTACGCCTATGTTATGAATGCTTATGTTGATTTTTCTATGAAAAATATTCACACAATTACATTCCATTTTCACAATTTGGATATTTTAGTGTTATTCCATGGTGACTGTATGGTTTTGTACCTATATGTACTTTGTATACCTTATACTTGAAAATTTGAAAAAATTCAAAAATGGTTGTTTAATAAGGGAGGAACATATTATGCCATTTTTTTTTATTACAATTACTTGTTCTTATTGATTATCTTTGTAATGATATATTTTCTTGTTCATGTGATGCTTATTATTCATGTTTATATTTTACTCCTTTATCTATTACGGACAAAAAGGGGGGAGAACAAATTGAGGGGGATTTTATTTATTTTTTAAACTCATACGCATCACAGTATTTCTTTTGTCTCATATGTGTAGGTCATTCCATCTTGAAGATAATTTCTTGGACCGCAGAAGATGAAGACTTTTCAGTTGAAGACTTAAACATTTATGCATTTTCGTTTCTTGATGTGGGAGGGCATTACTTGTATTAGTCTTAGGTTTCAATTTGTCTTTGGTTTGTGTTTTGTACTAGAATAGGAAAAGGGTGAGATTCATAAGAGAGAGTTTTATAAATGCTCAAATTTAGTTTTCATTTGGCTTATCCCGTTACACCCCACTACATCTTCATAACTACTTCACGTATTCGAAGACAAGAAGTTGATGATATTTGCAAGATTGAAGATTGTTCATCTCAACAACATTCAGAAGAGTTATGAGGTAGTTTGGATAAGACTTCAATTTATCATGGGTGATTTTTAAAGAGTTTGCATATTTTAAATGTTTTTCAATTGAGAGTGCGCCAGCAATCAATGATTAAACTTGTCTAACTAAATTCCAATTTTTAATTTCAAAAACCCTAACTCTTGCAAATAAATGTGATTGATTAATTAAATAAATTCAAGCATGCAAAGCAATCACAATATGATGAAAAGTCCTCCAAAGGGGCAAAACCTTTTATGTCACTATAATTCGTAACACTTACATTTACAGAGAAATATAGCTTGACACACGAATACCCGCAGGCATCATTTCGTCGACGGCGGTAAAAGATCCCGCAAGAGCTACAAGTTAGCAATGGAGAACAACCTTCTTCTCCACAATAATACTCCAGATGAGTAGAATGATCAATCTAGGGTTTATAATGATTCACATATATATTTGGGAAGAATTTGTGAATCAAAAAGGTTAAAACCTTCAAAGATGAAGTCTAAAAGCAAGCAGCTCTATTGTAAACGTAGCTGCGAAACACTTGAGAAACGTGTATACATAACACTGTTATTTACACAAAAATCGAGAAGGCGCGTTGCTCGAACGACGACACGTGCCTCTCAAACGACATCGTTGATATTGCTATGTCGCTTGAACGACAGTAGCTAGTCGCTCGAACGACGTCAGAGAAATTTTTTCTTTCGCCTAAAACATTTCAAATCCTTAAAAAATATTTTATAAAAATTCCCAAATAATTATGTAATCATTAAAAACTCCAAATTAATTATTTTACCATAAATGCGAGTGGACTAGTGGGGATGTTGAAGATGCGTGTTGTATGTTGCACGTTGACATTTCACTATGCACATATGAAGATGATGGGTGCATGAAACTTCGAATTCAGATCAAGGTCGTCATGAATGAATGTATTGACATGACAAATGTAGTGGTATTATACATACTAACTGTGATCTAGGACACACAGAAAACTTCTTAGATTCTAAACAAACAATTACAAAAACATGTCCTTACAAATCTCCCCCTATGTCTATGTTGGTACATACATAAAAACTATCTAAATTATGCTACCCTCAAAACGAATAACATACAATTTAATAACCCCATTAAACCCAAAAACTGGAAATACTAAATGACATGTCTTCAAAAAGCCTTCAACATCTTCAATTTTTCAACTTCTTCAATATTTATTTGTCATCATCAAGGTGTGCAAAAATAATCCTTAATTGTATACCTACACAAATAAGACAAGAAAAAATACCCGTGACGCGCAAGAAAAAATAAATAAATCAATTAAGCTCAAACTAATCATTATTAACCAAACAAAAATTCTCCCCCATAATTCGTTCTCCCCCTTTTTATGATGTCCCCAAAAAGACAAATATGAAGAACACAATGCAAATGGATAATGTCACAAGGTAAACAAACTTTCTCTTTTTGAAGTTTTCTCACAAAATATACAAAAAAGAATCACACCATGAAAGAACACGAAAATAACCAAGACGGTGATAGCGAAAATGTAGGGATGTGAACAAATTTGATAGAAAAATCATTACATAGAACCATAATATATGTGCACGATGAATTTTGGATACTCCTAACAAATGAACTCATCATCTTCCATATGTGTAAAAATGGTGGAATCATAAGAAATTTGCTCAATCAAATCAACAAATCAAAGCTCAAAGTGATTCCCACACCAATAACGTCCAAAACTATGTAACTCTTTTTCATGACTTTCAAGAACGTGCAAACCCGTTTTATATTCCATTTAAACTCCCTCATAAATAATAATGCTTTTCATTTTTCTTTCGATGTGTTAAAACTAAATCCTATTGGCCCACCTTTTGGCATATTTTTCTTTTTATTGCCTTCAAATTTTTTCGGCCTCTTATCAACCTCTTTGGACCTTGGCTTCTATTTTTGCCAAATTTTTATTTAGGTCCGATTCAAACTGTGAGGATAAATGAGTACCTTTTGCAGTCCTTCCTCATTTTCTCAAATACACACAAACTCACTGCAACGGTTTTTACATGCACTACTTTCTTGTCAAGTTTTATCGAATTTGGTTCGTTGTATAGGCAGAATTGAGATGGAAACACTCAAGCCAACATGTGATAGACAAGTACAATACTCAAATAATACCATGCACGTGTGAAATAAAGTAGATACGGAGCTAAACATGTAGAAAGATATCACTAATCGCATCGCAAAGACTCCAAATAATGTAAAGCACGTGGATGAAATTATGTAACATCTCAAATCACTATCAAACAGTCACGTGGAATATGGAAATGAAGTTATGACTATGGCTACCTTGAATGTTCATCCATAAATGGTGTACACTAAATACAAAACTCTTTTTCAAAAAATTAATGAAAATAAAATATTTTTGGCTTTTTCAAAAATTTTATGAAAATCAAAATATTTTTGGATTTTTCAACTTTTTCAAAAAAAAGAAAATATTTTTGTATTTTTCTAAAAAGAAGAAAATAAAAACCAAAAATTAATAATGATACATATGATACAATCTAGAGTTAGAAATCATATGATATGAATATAAAAAATGCATCATATTCTAGATATGGAACCACCCCTCAGTCAACTGTGCAAATTCCTAAAGACTTCCTAAGACTCTCGAATCTAAGGGCATCTAAAGGCTTCACAAAAATATCGGCTAACTGGAGGTCGGTAGACACAAAACTCAAGGATACGACCTTCTCTTCTACTAACTCACGGATAAAGTGCTTACGTATCCTGATATACTTTATGATTGAATGTTGGACTGGATTACGGGATATATGTATCACGCTCGTGTTATCATAGGAAATAGTTATGGTGTCCTGTGATATCCCGTAATCCTCCAACATCTGCTTCATCCACAAGAGTTGTGTGTAACAACTCCTGGCGTCTATATACTCAGCCTCCACAGTGGACAAAGAGATGGAGTTTCTTCTTGCTCAACCAAGAGACCAGAGCGGAACCAAAGAAGAAATGCCCACCAAAACTGTTCATACATCTATCTGCATCCCCGGCCTAATCGGCATCCGAATAAGCGAATAAATGGTCATCGATATCAAAGGAATACCAAATGCCAAATGAGAGAGTCCCACTCATGTATTTGATAATAAGTTTAAAAGTGAGTAAGTGCGACTCTTTCGAGGATGTCTAATATCGCGCACAGCCTCCAACATTAAAGATTATAGCATTCAAGTAGAGAAGACTACATATCATACTCCGATACAAGGTTTGATCTATGTCCTTGACTGAAGTGTCCTTGTTAAGATTTGTTGAGGTACTCATTGGGGTACGTGCATTCTTAGCGGAGTCTAAACCAAATTTCTTCACAAGGTCTCTAGCATACTTAGATTGGGAGATGAACATCCCATTCTCTAGCTGACGAACCTGGAGATCAAGGAAGAATGTAAGCTTACCAACCATGCTCATCTCAAACTCCATTTTTATCTCATCCTCAAAGTTGTGAGCATGTTGGGAGCACATGGATCCAAAGACTATATCACCCACATAGACCTAGGTAACTAAAATAGTACCGTCTCCTCTCCTAAAAAATAACGTATTATCGACTCCCCCTCTCATAAAGTCACAGGCTAAGAGATAGGAAGTAATCCACTCGTACCAAGAACGGGGTGCTTACTTCAAATAATACAGATTTTTTCTTATAAAATAAACATGATCAGGGTGTTGAGGGTCTTCAAACCCTTTTGGTTATTCAACGTAAACTTTCTCCTGTAGAATGCCGTTTTAAAAGGCACTCTTGACATCCATCTGGTATAACTTGAATTGCAGATGACATGTGATTGCGAGTAGTAAGCAGTTGGACTCAAGCCTCGCAACAGGAGCAAATGTCTCGGTAAAGTTTACACCCTCAATCTATGTGTAACCTTGAGCGACCAACCTAGACTTATTTCAGATAATGTTACCATTCTCATCCATCTTATTCTTGTAGATCCACTTGGTGCCTATCACATGCTTCTCACTAGGTCGAGGAACAAGCTCCCAGACATTATTCTTTCTAAACTGAAGTAACGCATCATGCATAACAAATATCCAGTGTTCATCCTTGAGATCTTCTTTGACATTCTTGGACTTGACTTTAGACGTGTAGCACATAAAGTTAACCACGTTCTCTAGTTGAGCACGAGTATTGACCCCTAGAGTGGGATCTCCTAGAATGGCAGTAGGATCATGAATCTTGCGAACCCAGGCTGGTGTGTTCCCTAAGTCAAGAGTAGGGTCCATCCTGGGTGTGGGAGGCATAATGGGATCATCAGTAAGAAGTGCACCCTCCTCACACAAAAGGTTAGAATCAACAAACATCGACAGTTCATCATCTTGCATGGTGACATGTATTGACTCCATAACCTTAAATCTACTCAGGTTAGAAAATCGATATGATCTACTAGTCGATGAATACCCTAACAATATTCCCTCGTCACTCCGGGAGTCAAAATTTCCTAATTATTCTCTATCCCGTTGGATGTAGCATTTTCTCCCAAAGACATAGAAATATGAAAGGTTGGGCTTCTTTCCAGTCCATAATTCCTAAGGAATCTTAAGTGTGTATGGATGAAGGTAAACCTTATTCACCATATGGCATGCGATAGACACCGCCTCTTTCTAAAATATCCTAGCAACTCTACGACCTAAAAGCATAGATCTAGCCATCTCCTGAATTGTCCAATTCTTCCTATCAACAATCCCATTTTATTGAGGAGTCTTTATGATCAAAAATTTATGTTTGATCCTGAGTCTATCATAGTAAAGATCTACTTTAGCTTCCTTAAAATTCGTGTCATTATCACTTTGCATCCTATTGATAGTGACTCCGTGTTGATTTTGCAGGACACGACACTTGGTCATGAGAAATTCCACAGCATTGGATTTCTCTCTCAGAAAACCTACAATCGAGTAACGAAAGAAATCATCTACCATCACGATGATAAATCTCTTACCACCCAAACTCTCAGTACAAGTAGGACCCATAAGATCCATGTGTATCAACTCAAGCACTCGTGAAGTGGTAATGGAATTTAACTTCCATTGAGGGCTACAGACTTGCTTTCCCAACTAAGAGGGTCAATAAATCGCAAAAGTCGAAATTCCAAGTGATGGCAAGCCACGTACTAGGTCATTTTTAGCTAATCTCTCTAAGTCTCTAAAATTCACATTACCTAGATATTGATGCCAAAGATCCATAGGAGTGGTCGTGGTGCTGTCGCAGACAAATGAGGACTTGGGCATAATCCCATAGCAATTATCTTCTATCCCCACCCATTAGAATAAAATTTTACCGACTTGATCATAAACAATACACTCGTTCCGGTCAAACTTTACTACAATGTCAGCTTTACACAGCTGGCTAATGCTGAGAAGGTTTGCTTTCAAACCTTTTACGTACAAAACATCCTCTAGCTTAATAAATCCTAGTATCTCTATTGTACCTCGTCCTTCTATGCTAGACTTGCTCCCATCTCTAAATGTGACTTTACCTTCCTTACGGTCCTCTAGGTAAGTAAAAAAATAAACATCACCAGTCATGTGTCTGGAGCACCGACTATCAAAGTACCACTGAGAGGTATCATATGCTTTAAGAGAAACATGAACAACAAGAGCTTTTGCGTCGTGTTTGGGCACTCAAGTGGAGGTCACCTTCTGTTTTCCCTTGTCATTATTAGTTCTAGTCGAGATTCTGGAAGTCTCCCAGACGGCTAAGAAATTCGTTGGAACTCTTCTAATAAACTCTGAGATGTGGAGACTAAAAACTCAACCTGCTCTCTAAGACTCAAAAAATCATTAGTGGCATGTGGTGGAGAAAAATTACGTCGTGTCCGACCCAAAATATAGCAAAATTCCCTAAGGTGGCCTTTTCTTTTACAAAAGGTAAAGAAGTAAATAGTCTTAGGCTAGCATTGGTTTTCTTTTATTGGTCGAAATCTTCTCTGGGTTTTTGGTTGATGGCCATATGGATTCGTAGTAAACTCAGGATTTGGTTCCAATGTCACATGAGACGTGGAAGAACCATCAAAATATATTCCCTGCCCTTCACCAAACCCTAAAGCAGGGGTGAGGAACATCTTTTCAAATATGTCCTCTATCTTTACCTTGACCTCACAGGATCTCTCAAGGTCATGAGTGAGTTGGGATACAAGAGCTTCAAGTTTCTTTCGAGTGTCCAGGGAGGAATGGAGCTCACTCGTAAGACTAGCCACTTGCTTGGTCACGCCCCCTTCTCTTTCTCTAAACTACTCTCTCTCTATATCTCTCTCCAAATAGTCTCTCTCTCTCCAAACAGTCTCTCTCTCTCTAAAATGATTCTCTCTCTACGTAAATTCCCTCTCTCTATGCAAACAATCTCTCTCTCTCTCTCTCTCTTTCTCAAAGAAGTGCTAATGGAGGACTCTTTCTCTCTCTAGTCTCTCCTAAATCTTTCTCCAAGGCAATGATCCTAAGTGCTAACGCTTCATTACGCTCTTTAGTATTAAATGAATCGACATATAAATCAGCGTGTGCGCGTCATAGGTCACTCTCTCTCTCTCACTTGCAGTATCCTCCCCCTCACTCACATCATTTTCACTATTGAGGTGTCCTTGTGAAGTAGCATCCTCATCATCGTGAGGTGCAGTGTCAGTACTCACATGACTAGCCATTCATGCGGTGACTCGTCTCCAGAATCCACCGACTCGACCTCACTGTCATCACTAAGGGAGGCATTTGAAGCATCTTTTCCTTTGCATTGACGCTTCAACCTAGTAGGACACTCAAATGCCTTATGACCTCTACCGTCACACTCATAACATCTCTCTTTATCTTTCTTAAGCGTGTCCTTTTTATCTTTATCATTTTTCTTTTCAAACTTATTTTTCTCAAAATTCTTTTTTATCTTTGAAATTGCCATTTTTCTTTAATTTGATAAATTTCTTGAAATTTTTCGCAAACAAAGCCAAATATTTTAAGTTAAAATCAAACTCCGAATCAGTCATCTCTTCATTTCTTCTCCTAGATGACTCACCTCTCTTTCTTACTGACCCCTCACTCTTCCTAGCCCGGGATTTAAGAGCTACCCTTTTATCTTTTGATTTTATCGTGTTAGGAAACAAGTCAATTTCATAAGTCTAGAGGTCTCTTACCAATTCTTCTAATTTATACTACTAAAATTTCCTATAGAATTTAGCGCAATGACTTTAGGGATCAAACTCTTAGGCAGTGATCTCACAATCTTTTTAACTACTTTAGCATGAGGAATGTGTTCACCTAAAGTGAAACTTTTGTTTACAATACCAGATAAGCGCGCATAGAATTCATCAAAACACTCAGATTCAAGCAGGGGGATCATCTCTAATTGTGTAGTTAAATTTTTCAATTTTGATTCTTTAACTGCATTAGTGCCATCATGGGTAAGTTGAAGAACACCCCATGCTTCATTTGACATGGTACACGTCATGATGCGTTGGAACTCGTCGGGGATGACGTTTTTGAAAATTGCATTAAGCCCACATAAGTTATATGTGCTCCATTTAAATTCATACTCAGTCCATGTAGTCACAGATTTTAAAGTTGTTACGTTATCTATAGTGAAAGTGGAAGGTATCCACCCTCTTTCACATATAACCCAAACACGTTCGTCAATGTCCTTTAAGTGAGATTTTATAGAGGCTTTTCAATATGCGTAATTTGACCCGTCAAAAATTGGCACTCGATTATACAAGTTTTTCACTAAATTGTGCTTTTTCAAAAATCAATTTTTAGAACGAAATTGATATCCAGAAAAATTTTGCGAAAAAATTACACGGTATAATTGTGTAATTGGCACTGATACCAATTTGAGAGTGCACCAGTAATCAATGATTAAACTTGTTTAATTAAATTCCAATTTTTAATCTCAAAAATCCTAATTCGTGTAAATAAATGTGATTGACGAATTAAATAAATTTAAGCATGAAAGCAATCACAATATGAGGAAAAATCCCCTGGAGGGGCAAAACCTTTTATTTCACTAAAATTCGTAAAACTTACAATTATAGAGAAATGCAGCTTGACACACAAATACCCGTAAGCATCGGTTCGTCGGTGGCGGAAAGAGATCCCGTAAGAGCTCCAAGTCAGCAATAGAGAACATCCTTCTTCTCCACAATAATACTCCAAATGAGTAGAACAATCAATATAGAGTTTATAAAGATTCACATATGTATTTGGGAAGAATTTGTGAATAAAAAAGGTTAAAATCTTAAAAGATGAAGTTTGAAAAACGAGGAGTTATGTTGTAAACGTAGGTGCAAAAGACTAGAGAAATGGGTATACCAAACGCTGCTATTTATACAAAAATCGAGGCGATGCGCCGCTCGAACCAAATGGAGTTGTCGCTCGAATGACACCACGTGTCGCTCGAACGACTTCGCGCAACATTGCTATGTCGCTTGAACGACATTAGAAGAATGATGCCGCGAAATTTTTCTTTCGCCCTAACAATTAGAAAATTTTCTTCTTTTGAAGTAAAACATTTCAAATCCTTAAAAAATATTTTATAAAATTCCCAAATAATTATGTAATCATTAAAAACTCCAAATTAATTATTTTACCATAAATGCAAGTGGGGTAGTGGGAATGTTGAAGACGCGCGTTGCATATTGCACGTTGAGGTTGCACTACGCACGTATGAAGATGATGGGTGCGTGAAACTTCGGATTCGGATCGAGGTCGTCATGGATGAACGTGTTGACGTGCCGAATGTAGCGGTATCAAACATACTAACTGTGATTTATGACACATAAAAAACTTCCTAAAAATGGAGAATTATAAAATCATGTCCTTAAAAAAAAATTACTATCTCGCTAACTCGTTACAATGAGTTTTCCAGGTCATTTGAACGAGTTTACACAGTGTCGCCGTTCGAACAAAATTCCACCGTTTGAACGAAATCTGGGGCGACGCCTTTTGGTCAGTTTTAGAATGTCATTAGAAGTTTCTTATGATGTTGTTAAAATGAGATTGGGTACATCATTAAAATGATTTTCCCATGTTCGAATGATATCTGAAACGGCGCCTATTGGTCAAGCACTAGAATGTCGTTCGAAGTTTTGTTGGAAACTTATTCGAGCAAAAAAGCATACATTATTCGAACGAGGTACCTGGTCGTTCGAACGAGCGTGCGAGTTTTTATTTTTTAATTAAATATAATATAAATCTCTAATGCCTATCCTTTTGCAACAAATTTTTGTATAAATAGAGATGTAGTATTTGAGTTTTAAAAAACTCATTTTAACCCTTCTCCAAGCCATTTTAGAGTTCCTTTTGTGATCAAACTCTACCATTTTTCATCCAAATCCCTTGGAAATTTATAGTTCACTTTATCAAATCAAAAAGAACAAAATTCATATTCAAGAACCCTTGTAGAAATTTTCTCTGCCACTGATTTGTGGTGTAGAGGCTCTACTGGTGAAAAAGAAAGTTGATCGGTGTATACCGAGGGAAGACTGCTTGTCATAGATAATGTCGTATCTGTAGAAGACTTGAAGAACTGGGTGTTATACTTAGTGACCCAAGTAGTTTGTAAGTCGTATAGTGTCTATCAATTTTGATATAATGCTGAAATAGAGGTTTTTCTCGAAAAGAATTTTTTCTTACTTTTTTAAATGCTTTGCTTATTTAATTTAGACTTCATAATTACATGCATACTAAATTAAATCAAGATAAAATTTGTTAAAATTTGAATTTATGTGTGTTTGGTCTAAGATACGAATAAATCCATAGAATTCGCATTCTCAAGATTTGAGGAAGAGTAGTTTTCAACTTAGGGGAATAATGTAGAAGCAACCTTTGATATTCCTACAAGTCCCTAGAAACTTCATGGTTCATTAATTGGGATTAAAAGAACTAAAGAGTTTATTTTCGAATCATGCTTCCAACACAAACACCTTCTGATAAAATAGTCATAAATCACTCCTTATATGTACAAATGACTCGATTCAAATCTCACTGGAAAGAATACTTCCATACCTTTCATTTGGTGCACGGTTCATTTTCTAATTAAATGCACAAAAAAAATGACATGCATTTGAATTGACGTCAACTTTTAATGCAGATTAATTTTGAGTTCCCAATGTCTAGTCTTTTATTTTTTTTCAAATTTTAGTGTATTTAGTATTCTCATTAATATATATTAATTGCACATTGTTGTAGTATTATTCCAAAACCTATATAAGGGTTGAGAATTTATGAAAATAAAGCTCGTTGATTTGAGAATATAAAGAGACTTTGGTCTAAGAAGTGGATTCTTCATTTTTTTGCTCTTGACATTTTAGTGGATTCCAATAGGGGACGAGTGTTGCTCCCTCTCTTTGGTGGATTCCTTAGAGTTTATGCATGTTATATGATTTTACACTTATGTTATCTCCTTCTCTTTCATTATTCACTATCAACTATGAATCCCAAAGAAATTAATACCATAATTATCTAATTTGTTTTTCTTTTCAATTCATAATGTTCAAATTAATTCATCAGATTTGGTGTTAAAATTATTGTAGATCGATTTGGTTTCAAATCTTTCTAAGCTGGGTTGAAATTTTTTCAAATTGATTTGGTGCTCAAATCCTATTAATCATTTTTTTTATTTAAATAGGTGTGTGCTTATTTGTAATTTAATTTAGAATTTGGAAACCTAAAATTGGATTTGATTGTATATATTTAATTTGTGTTTTTTAACATATTAGGGGTTTTAGAATTTTACAAGTTCTTAGTTGAAGGAATGAGATAAAGTGAACATGGAGGGTATTTGGGTCTTTAAACTATTGAAATCTAATTATCACCAGCCGTGTGTAAAATCTAATTGTCAACAGTAGTGTCTTTAGCGTGGTTCGAATTTTATAAGATGGTGGAAGGCAATTCCATTTTTAAGTAGGGTGGAGTATGATTATAATAATATGTGAAACGTTAACTTAAAAAATCTAATTAATATCTAAGGGTGTGGAGGTTAGATTTCATAATGGGGAGCCATGATTCATCTATAAAATTGATATCTACAATGCTTATAACCATGTGAATTAGCACTTTGTTTTATACTTGCTTGAGAAAATGGGATTTGGTTCCGATGGCATTTTTGGATCTAAAGTTGCATTTCTTTTGTCAGGTTCTCAATTTTATTAGTGAATAGATCACCGAAAGGCTTTTTCTCGAGTTCTAGGGGATTCGTCAAGGTGATTCTTTTTCCCCATTCCTATATATCCGGTTATGGAGGCACTGAGTAGTCTTTTAACCCACGCAGTGAAGGCTCATGGGATTAGTAATTTTGCTATTAGGTATCCTAAGGGTTAACTTGTTAAGTGTCATGCCTATTGTCTGTGGATGATACCATCTTTTTTAATGACGCTAAGGAGGATCAAGTGAGGAAGTTAAAACTTCTCCTGATGTGTTTTGAGGTCATTTTGGGGTTGTGTACTAATTTGGTAAGTGTGAGATGATCTGGTAGGGTTAATCATTTGCTAGAGGTGATTGGGTGCAAGGTGAGGTACCTCAAATCCTCTTACCTGGGGATTCCTTTGGGAGACACCTTTAAGTCCAAGTTATTTGGGATTCGATAATGTAAAGGGTGGAAAAGATGTTGTCAGGTGGAAGAAGAGGGTAGATCGATGTTGATTAAGAGTACTCTTTCTAGTCTCCCAGTTATTATCTATCTATTATCCCCCTCTCAGTCTTTTGTGTATAGAAAACTTGAGAAGTTAGTGAGGAACTTTATATGGAAAACGAATGATGAAATCTTCAAGTGTTGTTTAGTGAGTAGGGAAGATGTGAGCAAGTTAGTGAGGGGGGCTCTGGAATGAAAAAATCAGTTTCTTTCAGTAAAGCCCTTATGGGAAAGTGCTTGTGGAGGTTTTCGTTAGAAAAGAATATATTATGGGGGAGGGTGGTGGTGGCTAGGTTTGGGTGTGGTCATAATGGATGGAGATCTGGGGTGGGGTGCTCTCCACATAGGGTGGGTTGGTAAAAGCATATAGCGGGAGGATGGAGGGAGTTCTTTAGTCTTACATTCTTTCGATTAGGGAGTGAGGAAAATGGTTAGGTTCTAGAGAGATAAATGGGGAGGGCAGTTATCTTTAGAAAAGAAGTTCCCAGGGATTTTTCACCCTACTAGTGATTGGGAACCAGAGGAGGCTTAGGGATTGGAAACTGAAGGAGATAGAAGATTTCTTTTTGTCTAGTTGGGCAGAAAGTTGACCCCTCAAAGGGGGATTATCGAGTTCAGTGGGTGAGTAGTACGAGAGGTTAGTTTTCGCTTAGAATTGTCTACCATTTGTTGGTTGGCAGAGGAGGGAACATTTTTCCATGGTAGAGCATTTGGTAGATAAAGGCACCTACTAAAGTATTATTTGAACTTAGATAATAACAAGGAAAATCATTATTACGATTGATGGTGTACAATAAAGAGGTAAGCACATAGCTAATAGGTGTTGGATGTTTAAGGTCGAGGAGGAGACAACAAATAACTTGTTTTGGCACTACCAGGTGGCTAGGATTTACATGAGTTTATCTACTCCCTCTTTAAGGTGAGATGGGTGTTCTGTTAAGGAGGAGGTGGGAGTTTAGAGGTGACAAATGGGAGGAAGGGGCTTTACCAATTGTGGAGTATGGTTCATTTGTGCAATTTTTGGACGATATGGAAATAAAGGAACATGAGGTGTTTTGAAGGAGAGGAGTTGGATCCATCGAGAAATCATATTTCCTTTTGATTTCTTTGCATCTTTGGTTGAAGGAGGAGTCCATCATTTTGATTCCTCATCTTTTTTATTTTTCGAAAGAGTTTGTTAGGGGGAGTAATTATATTTCTTATTTTCATCTAGTATTTTGGGTGGATTTTTGTTTTGTTTGGAGTTGTCACTCCATTGTTTTTTAGTTTTATTCTTTTTGCTTTCTTTGTATACTACCAGGATATAATTCTGGCCCTTTAGAGCATCCACAACTGTGGATGCTCATGAAAGGCAAACTTACAAACAGGGTCGGCTCTAGGCATAGGCGGGTTAGGCCGCCGCCTAGGGCCACCGATTAATTGGGGCCCCTTCAGGGAAAAAAAATTAGGTTTAAAAAAAATAGTTGTAAAAAAAAAGGTCCCACAAAATAAACTAGTTATGAAAAAAATTAGAATTATCACTTAAAAAAAGACCCCTAAAAATAAATTTGTTCTATTTAAAATAAACTCATACACTAAACCCAACAACAACATAATAACCTACCCACACACTAAAAAATAAATCCACGCAATAAACCCATCATCATAACCCAACCCAACACAAACTCAACCCAACCCATTTACTTATTTTATTCTTCTAACCCTAACTCTCTCATTTCTCTCACCCACTTTCTTCTCTTCCTCTCTTATTCTCTTTCACTCACATTACTCTATTTCTCTATTCACCAAAACAAGAATAAACACTCTCTTACCCACCCCACCTCCCCAAAATCCTAAGCTACCACTGCCCCACCCCCCACCCATCCCCAAAAAAGCAATTTTCGGCACCCCCCCTTCCCTTTTTTTTTCTTGAACTAACCTCATCAAAATAAGGGTTAAAAATCTAGGATTTCAATTTCAGAAAGTTAGGGCTTGATTAGAGATTGGTTAAACCTTGTTTGTGTAAGTATATATTATTCATTTAGTTCGTTATATCCCACTATATAAATTTATTTGTGTTACTACTAATATTTGTGTTTTTTTTATAGATTCCAATTTATTATTTGGGCATTTGCAAATTAAAATTTGAGATTGCCCTCAAATTGGCACTCATGTTCTATTGTTCCTCTTTAACATTTTTCTTTAATATGGTTTGTCAATTTTATTGAGAATCTTGTGATTGTGTGATTAATTTTTGTTTTTACAAATTACACTTATTGTGTTGTGTGAATATGTCTATAGATATTGCTAAAGAAATGGAAATTGAACGCGTATTTTGTGAAAAGCGTAATATTTATAGAAAAAAATATATTGATGAGAATTCTAGTGATGGGATTAGACATTAGTATATTAAAATTGATTTTTTATATAAAAATTGGTTTGGCGTCGAAAAATGTGAGAAGAACACATTTTTTAATTTGATTTTTTTTTATACAAAAGGGGCCCATTTTGATTTTTCGCCTAGGACCCGGAAAACTATAGAGTGGGTTCTGCTTACAAACTAAAAAGGTACCTTTACTTTTTTTCTTATGAGCAAGCTTCACAAAGGTGGAAGAAAGAATTTGCAAACTAACTTCCAACAAACTAATATTGTTCGTAGGAAATATAACAAATATTTCTTACGAACAATATTTGTTCGTAAAATTTTTTACGAATATTATTTAATTGTATAAATTAAAAATAATGTTCCTAACTAATATAGTTCGTAGGAACGTTTACAAAATTTATAGAAGTAGTCTAACTTTGGAGTCTGTTTTTTAGCGTCACCATTAAGTGGGTTTGATTTAAGTTATTCATCTTACTTATAGGGTTGTAAACGGATATTCGAAAATCCGCATCCGTCCGATATCCGAATCCGAATTTACGGATATTTATCCGAAAATATGGAAACGGATACGAATATGGATACTTTATAAAAATATCCGAGAAAACGGATACGGATAGTACTAGTATCCGACACGGATAATCCGTATCCGATGCGGAGTATCCATTTTATCATATATCCATTTTATCGGATATTCGTATCCGTCAAACATATGTTTAAAATATTACTAATAATATTAGTATTAGTATTAGTATTACTAATAAAATAATTTTAAAAAAAAATCAATCGTTTATTCCCTTAAACAAAATAAACATATACTCCACTAAAAACAAACACACCCTAAAGTTATTATTTTATTGGGTATATTATAAAATATCATGTATTAATATTTTGTTGGGTATATTATCATGGAGTTACACTAAAGTTACAATACACCCTATCCCACACAACATACACCCCTAAAGAACATATACTCCACTCAAAACAAAAAAAACTAACTTCATTTCATTTCTCTTTTGTACAAAATAAGAGAAAAAAAATCCTCATGTAGTTGTTCGTTAGTTTCCTTAATTATAAATAAATGTAAGAGTGAAACAAAAAAGAATGTAAAAGAGAAACATAATAGAATGTAAGAGAGAAACATAAAAGTAAAGAGATGGTTTTGATTGTGAGGAGAAATGAAGTTAACAACAAATATATTATATACAAAATAAAAATGTATACTTATTAAAATAAAAACATCAGTATGTTTTAAAGACAAAAAGTCCATGAGGTTATCATTATCAAAAAAATTGATTTAATCTAAAAGGTGCATATTTATTTCTACTGTCATGGAATACGACTGTTATTTTTTTTTTTGGATGGCTTGAAGCTTATATGGTTGTAAAGTATGGATAACTTTAAGCCATATTATCATTATGGAATGATACTATTATTATGGAATCCATAATTGTTTGGAGGCAGTAATTTTGTTATATATTTGTTTGGATTGGATTGGATTTCATTGGATTGGATATTTTAATAGTTATTTTTTGCGATGACTAAATAATGTAAACGGATACGGATATTATCCGAATCCGAGGCATCCGAGCGGATACGGATATGGATAGTTGTTTTAACTATCCGGGCGGATACGGATACGGATATGGATAGTACATTCCGATAGCGGATACGGATATGGAAAATATGATATCCGATCCGTATCAGTCCATTTACCATCCCTACTTACTTATCAATGATAAAATAAAAATAAGGAAAAAAAAATCTAACATTAATAAATAAAAGGGTGGATCTGAGATGCTTTACAAGAGATTGCGGGGCCACAATTTTGAGCAAGATAGACAGACCGTTTGGACTTTCAAGACACAGCCCAGCCCCGCAATCCCCAGTGTGACCCCATGCACCATGTTGGAAGATCTAACAATTATCAAAGATATACCTTTCCCATCCTTGTTGTCTTGTTGTTTAGTCATTGTTTCTTTGATTTACACATTTCTAAACATGTGAGATAGAATGACAGCCAAAGACATTCTCTCCACATTCACATTCCTCATTTCTGAATAATTGGTTGGTGGTTGGTACTTGCTTGCCTACACAAATCCGCCAATCTGGGAAGCTGTGCCTTCCACTTGCTCATCCCACTTGCCTCTAAAAAATTAATTTTATGCTGCTGCTGCTGCTGCTGCCTCTGCCTTCTCTTGTTTGCTCATTGAAATTCTATACAAGGAAAGATTTTTGGGTTTGGTAGCTGAAATATTGAGGGAGACCATCGATTTGCTTGTGTTGGACCCAATTTCTTAGAACCCAATGGAAAATTTTGCAATTTCAGAGGTGGGTTTTCGTTTTTAAAAGGTCTTTTATATTTGGCTTTAGAGAAAAAACAGTTTCGGGTTTCAGTGTCCAAAAATGGAATATTTGTGAATTTTTACTACTTTATCTGGGATTGCAGGTTATATACATGGTTTCTAGGAACTGGTGACCTATATGCTTTCCAGATTTGGGGTTTTTATTTCAGGATTCTGATATTTAATTCCATCAGATTTATGTTGTTCTTTTTGGGATAGATTATAGGATATACACACTAGATAGAAGCACAACAATGTCTTTCCACTCATTAAATTACCCATCACATGTGTTAAGTAATTTAACCAAGCATAGAAGCCTGTCTAAAGCAAGAACAAATCCAGTCCTAGCTATCCCTCCATCTTCTATTATCCTGCCAACGGAGGAGAGTGGTAATAAACCAGCTGATACAGCTTCAGTTAGGAGTTTTTATGGTGGTTCATTGCTAAGCCAATCCAATGCTGTGGGGATAATTGGAGGTGTATCCGTCGATTCTACTCTCAATTTTGTCAACAAACTCGTGCAGTGGAGTTCAAAGGATGATGAAGAAGATGGTCTTCCCTTTGTTCTTTGCTCAGATCCTATGTTAAACAAGGAACTTCTATATCACGAGAGAGGTTCTTTTTCCCTCACTGGAAAATTTGAACGTTTGAATACGGATCACGCCCCGATTGTGGAGAATCTGAGGCGTAAAAGGGTTTTTCTGGAGCAATCTGGAGCTCGTTGCATTGTGATGCCTTGTCATATATCACACTCTTGGCATGGTGAGATTTCGAAGGGGTGTTCTGTTCCTGTTCTTCATGTGGGTGAGTGTGTTGCTAAGGAGCTCAAGGAAGCAAAATTGAGGCCACTTGAAGCTGGAAGTCCACTACGGATTGGGGTTCTTGCCACTGGTGCCACTTTGACAGCAGAGTCTTATCAGGAGAAACTTCAAAACGAGGTATTTCTATTCTCTAACGTTTGTTTTTCCCAGTTCAAGAGCTCTAGGATGCTTATATAATAAAGTGATCATTTCATGTTTCCAATCTTATTGTGGATGAGATGATACGACAGAAGAGACATACATGGGGTTGGAAATTTTAGTTCAGAATTTCATCATACTGGCCCATGCAGAAGAGAGAGAAGGGGGGGGGGGGGGGGGGGGAGAGAGGATATTTCTGAGTACATTGTCAAGGAGCCAAGGCTAAATAAATATGTTTTTTCTTCTGAAAATACTTATATTATAGGGGGGTGCGTTAAAATTTCAAAATATTGCTGGGGCCATTGCCCCCCAACCACTCTTTACATTCGCTCTTTCTTCCAATTTGGCATCCTGAGGATGATTAGGAGGAAGAGTCGTGAGTTGGTTTCCAATTATTTTCGTAAAATACTTCATTTGAGTTTTCTTCAATGGTTGAAAGGCACTATACTATCTAGTTCATGTAGTTACATGAATAATATATTTTGCATCTAATGTTTATGGAGACACTAACCAACACTTTGTTCCTGCCTGAGACTAACGGGGCTTTGCAAATTCACTTGAAGATGTCTTTTTTATGATTTTGACAAGTAGTTAAAATTATTGGTGAAATTTTCATATTTCCAGACAGGAATAGGGACTATGGTTTTCAGAGAGCATAGTCATTCCATCCTATTTTCTAAAATCCTGATAATCTGGATGGCAATACCCACTCTACTTATGGTAGTTTGTTCTGTCTTAGGGACTGTGACGTGAAGAACTTTATTATTAATACTATTATTATTATTGTGATATGGCCATTGTGTTCGTGTGGAAGTTCAATGAAAGAACAACAGTCCCTTTCATGTCTCTATCTATTTTCACGGAGTCCTTGGAGAGTAAAAAGAAAAAAAACGACTACTATTTTCCATTGCGATGGGTAACCACAAATGCCAATCTCTAGTTTCCATGCCTCTAGGCCTCTGGCTCCATAATAACTTTCTATCTGGCCACTTTTAATCTTGAAAAGGATCTCTTTCTAGCCACTATTGACTATTCACTTTGCATTGTGGTTCCATTGGCTTTCCACAATTAGGACTGTTACAGAACTTTCTCAACACTCGATGTAAAATATTCCTTAGTCCAAATGTTCTCTCTCGTCATTAGTACTGTATATATTCGTTGTTTGTCTGTTTTGGAAGAGCATTTTTTTCTTCCCTATTGTGTGATATCACTTGAGTTACTTCTAACATGTTTTTTGTTATCTATCTATGTAGATTGTATTTATAAGTTTGGTGACCATTTATACATAAACCTTTGCGAGTGTAACAGATAATTTGTCATCATGTCCATGGGCATTCTACTAAAACAAATTCATACCAGCCTAATATCTCTTGGAGTAACACTAAATGAAAAGTAACACAAAAATATTCTTCTGGGATCGGATATAGGTCGTAAGGGAGGAATCATGCTTCCTAGTTGCTAAAAACAGCTAGTTAGTTTTTTCCTTCGAACAGGGGTTAAATGAATGTTTGACGTTTATGTAACTTGAATTTGTATATCTTCCTTGTTTTACTTTTGGGAGCTCTAAGTTTATTTCATCATTTAACTTGTAAATTTTTTGGGTGAATTTCATAGACCCCCTGTGTTGTTAAAATTCATTCGTCTCCGCCCTTGTAGTCTTGTTTCAAATATTACGGACCTACCTAAATGCAGGGTTTTGAGGTTGTGCTACCAGATAAAGCAACGATGGAACATACTGTAATCCCTGCAATTGAAGCTTTAAGCAGAAAAGACTTGGAAGGTGCACGAAATCTGTTGAGAATTGCACTACAAGTTCTTCTGGTGAGGGCCGTGAACACTGTAATCCTTGCCTCTGATGACATGAGGGAACTTTTGCCACGCGATGATCCTCTGCTTAAGAAATGTGTCAATCCCATGGATGCATTAGCTAGGTCAACTATCAAGTTTGCTCAATCTGCTGAAAGAGGAGCACAAAGAAACGCCTAGAATATATTTAAAAAAACAGTTCATCATTCATCCAATTGGCAATTACAAAAACTTACAACTATTGAAATTCTTTACACTACATATATTTCTTCTCGTGTAAGAGAAATGTGAGTTAGAGAAGGGCCTAGTGAGTTAAATAGTGTTATTGAAGATTAGTAAGAGATGATTTTTTTAGTTTGTGAAACACTTGCAATCAAGAAAGCAAATGTGTATGATTGTTGTATGTTCATACTTCTCATATATGGTATGATTGGGTGATGGAAATATACTTAATGCTTCCATCTTAAGCACTCATTGATGTCATTCAGCTTTCCAAGAACATTATCTGTGAATAAAAATGAATTGGTAAGTAGCATTGGCTAAAGAGTTAACTATTGAAATAACCATCATGTTATATTATGATAATATTTGCTGCTTTTATATTTTTTGACAGCAGTAAAAGTTAATTATCACGGTTAAAGCTGGTAGATCTCATACTTCCAGTAATTTATTAAACCAATTGGATTAACAAATGATGCATCGATAAAAGAAACGGTGACATCCATGTGTCTTATATGTTACAAAGTATGCAAAATGGATAAATTTTCACCACATAACCCAAATGCTGTGAATAGAAATCACACTTGCACCAGATCATCAGTACAGTGCAAATTTTAATTCAAACACACATTTGATCTCCTGAAATTTGTTGCTTCTTATCACTGCAGAGTATTTGCTTCACAAGTCAGCGAAAAAAGACGTCTAGTTGCTAAAATTTACTGAAAGATGTCAATAATGGATGTAATTAGCACTCTGGACATGAGAACATAAAAATGAAAATAAAATACATAATACTTCATTAAGTTCCAAAACAGCTTGGGAACTTCAAAATTTTGACAAGCAAAAAAAAATTGCTTACTCATAACAGGACTTCGTAAAATAGTTCTTCTAGCAAGCTTCCATTAAAAATACGATTCAAATTCTAAAAACACAAAAAACAATTTCCAATCTATGCACAAAAACATTTCCAATCTAAAGTTTAGATTCTAAACACACAAAAAGTGCAGTGGAGCTTTGGACTAGTACAGATAAGCATAGGAAACACATGTTTAGCTCCCCAACTTGACTGATGAGCCATGCATAACTACGCAAGGGGGATAGTGTCAACCCAATCAGCATAGATGCGACTGATCTTCTCAACTTCTGTCCACTTGAATAACCACTTCTTACACTTCACTCGATGCTGCTTCTCAGTTTTCATCTCTGTTTTACTCAAGGATCCATCCTTAGCATGAGTCGCAAGAGTTTTTGAAGCGGAAACATCCCTATATTCCTGTGCACTGTGAGTTGCGGGCTTCTGAAGTTCTGTCAATCAAAATAACAAGCATTAGTCAATCAAATCAAGAGTGTTTTTATTTACTCCAACCTGAATCAAGCCATGCAAAATTTTTACTTCCTTTAGGTGAATGTTTTTAATTCATAAGTTACAACTTTCCTTGAAGTGTTTTACTTTCAAATGGCGACGTACTTTAAGATGGAGGGAATATGGAATAATAGATTAAGCTCTGGTAGATGCAAATGCAATGACCATGACTTGTACAAGTTATTTGAGGATGGGTGGAAGGTTTTTAGTGTAGGGAAACAGTGTCTTCTAATCCTTTTTCAGTGAGTTTTGAAGGCTCAAAAAACTTTTTGCAAACGGAAAATGTTAATTTACCATAAATAGGTTCATACCTTCAGATTCGGTAGAGCATGAAAGCCACTAGATTTCCATGAAAAAAAGTATCTACAATTTCTATGGGATGAAATTATGTAGGTTGTGAGAGCTGCCTGTAAAATTCCTTTGACCATGGAATATTAGTTTGTAAATGCAATTAAAATTACAATATTGCAATCAAATAACCTTTAAATGACTGGCTTAATTGTCTAAGCAATACTAGCCAAAATAAAACTTGTTGCATGCTCAACACTAAGAACATCTCCAATGCAAATGTGTATTTCTCGTTTCTTGGAACAAGCATAATAAGATAATGTAAATTTCATGTGGGAAAAAAAAATCAATTTACACATTGTGAATACTCGTTATCATCAAATCACTTTCAGATTTCTATAATTTTATTTCTAATCAACATTAGCATTGGAGATGCTCTAAGGTGATTAACTCTAATTCTTCCTTTTTTTCGTTAAACAAGATGCCTCTGATACAAACCGTGAGAGACAATAAAATTATCATTGTAAGTGTAAATCGATCTTCAAAATAGCATTTGAGGCTATAGTTTTAAGGCCACCTTGAGGCCAAGCCATGAGCGAGGAAATAGCAACACAGGTCAACATTAGAATATACACCTCAAACCTTCTAGTCTATTACAATAAGAATCAACGTTTAAAAAGGCCAAAGCGAGGCGTAAGATGTTTTCTTATCAAAAAGTGAGGCGTAAGCCTTTCTGCATTTGATTTTTTTTTAATTAAAAAAACTATAGAAATGTTTGTAAACTAACATTTACACAATTAGTTTATAAAAACGAAATACCTTCCAAAAGAGCAATAATTCAAACATTATAATAGTGTATTAAGTTTACAATACTAGATAGTCAAACCAACACTAACAAAATACTTAAAAGTTGTAATGACATAAAAAGGCTTCACAACAACTCACGAAATTAAAAGTGGAAGCATTAAAATACATTCAGAAAGGAAGATCATAAAACAAAGCATCAAGGGGATCCCACCAAAAACCGGAAGTATCAAAATAGCGCATGCAACATAATAGAATGACTTGTTGAGATTCGAGATTATTTGGGTCTTCCTTCAAGTTTCATTCAATATCAATAAGATTTATCACAATTTTAAAAATTTTCGTACTCAACTAAACAAAGACTTTTCCTAATTATTTGGAGACTTGAAGGTTACAAACAACACAAGAAATGAGAGATTGATCTAAGATTTTACTTAAAATTATATTTTTTTTTTCTTAATCTGTAAACTGGAGGGATCTAAAAAAACGTTAAAACGGCGCAAAAAGCGTAGAAAGATGTGAAAAGGGTAAAAAGACGTAAGTTTTTTGCAGTGTTATAAAAGGTTTGCCTTGGCTTGAGGCTTGGGAGAAACGTCCCGTCTTAAGCATTTTACGCCTTATTCTTGGTAAAAAGCAGTGTTTTTAAAAGCGCGCTATTGCGAACGCAATAGCGCGCTATTGCCTTTTGCGGTGGAAAAAAGCAAGGCAAACAAGGCTGCTATTTGAGATGCTCAAAAAGCGTGCGCTATTTGGCGCTATTGTGCGCTATTTTGCGCAACATGAACGCTATTCATGTTTTTTTTTAGAAATCACAGTTTAGTTAAGGAGGGGGAAAAGTGTTACCTTATTTCACGTACGGACTTTGTTTGGGTGAGGTATTCTTTGTTCCAAACCCTCAATTTACTTATTTACGAAGGTCTCAATGATGTTATTTACTTTTTTTAAAAAGTTTAGCTTAAAAGGTTACTTTTATTTAATATTTTCTATTCCAAACTCTTGGTTTACTTAAACGTTTACTTATTTTACATTTTTCAGTAAATAATGTTTTTTATTTTATAATTTCCAGTTTTAAATGTTACTAATTTTTCAAATCTCAGTTCAAAATGTTTTTTTTTTAATAATTGTCAGTTTAAAATGCTACATGTGTCATAAATATCTGTTTAAATTGTTATTTATTTTATGATTTTCAGCTTTAAATGTTACTTATTGTTCAGATTTCTGTTTAAAATGTTGTTGTTATTATTATTATTATTATTATTATTATTATTATTATTATTATTATTATTATTATATTTGTCAATTTAAAATACTACTTGTTTTAAAAATTTATGTTTAAAATGTTATTATATTATAATTTTAAGTTTAAACTTGACTTATTTTACAAATTTCATATTAAAATTTTATTTATTTTATTATTTTTAGCTTTGAATGTTACTTATTTTCAGAATTCTGTTTAAAATGTTATTATTATTATTATTATTTTTTTTTAATTGGCAATTTAAAAAGTAACTTTAGAAAAAAAAAATATTTATTTTATTATTTTTAGCTTTGAATGTTACTTATTTTCAGAATTCTGCTTAAAATGTTATTATTATTATTTATTTAATTGTCAATTTAAAAAGTAAATTTAGAAAAAAATAAAAAAAAAATCAATTTCAATTATAACTTTTTTTACTAATTTCAGTTTAAAATGTTACTTTCTTACAAATTATATTTTAAAATGTTATTTTTTTATTTATATTTTTTTATAAGTTTTTTAATTAAAAAGCGGGAATGCATGAATTGCGCGACGCGATTAGCGCGACGCTACTTAGGAGCCAGAACGCGACACCCTGCGCGACCGCAATTTAAAACATTGGTAAAAAGCTTAAGGCGCATTTTTTTTAAAACAAAAACGCTTTATTGGAACAATATCGCCCTTTAAAGATCTTTTTTTTTTAAAACGGACCAATATCTCATTCAAAACAATCAAAAGACAAATGATATCCCAAACTTTCTCTACATCTCGTCCAAAAGAGTGCCCGTTTTTTGTTTTTTATTTTATTTTTCTTGTCTTTTTCTTAGTATTTAAAAAAAAAATCATATATTCAGACATATTTTAAAGGTGTGTACCGTATTTTTAATAGCGTTGTTATAGTTAAAAATATTAAAATATATTAAAAAAAATAAATAAACATATTTTCACGCCTAAGGCCCGCCTAAACTTTTAAAGCTTAAAGTTTGACCTCCACGCCTCGATCACACTCCGCGTTTATTAGAACTTGGCTTTTTGTATAACACACTTAACAAAGTCCTAAAGGCGTTTTCCAATAAGCCTATAGGCACGCTGTTTTTCCACACTTTTTTAAACATCGACAAGGATATAGCACCTCTAACTCTAAGGCTAGCCAATGCCTAAGCCTCAACATACACTTTCACACTGAAAACTACACAAACTCTAGGCAGGAAGGCTCTAATATGTTCCCCACCATGCACCGAGCCCCCATTGAAATTTCTGACTTTCCTTTTAAATACATGTGGTGTTTTTTGTAAGTTATAAGAGGGTTAGTGTAAGTTTCAAAAACAAAAGGTAAGCTAAAATCTTGTTTTCAACTTGAGGGTTAAAATTTGTAGTTATTTTAAATGACATTTTGTTGTCTACGGGCAGAATAATTTCAAACAAAAGCCTCGAGGCCGCTTTGAACTTTTTGGAACATTGGTGTAAATTAAGCGAGGAGTTTTGAAGAAAGATCCTCATAATTTTTAAATTGTATAAAAATAGAACACTTCATATAATTTTATAAATTTAGTTCATGTACTAAAAAAAACATCATGAAAAATGGCGTCGCTCGCGCGGACAAAAAAAATGAACTCCTAACTCTAAAGGGCCACACAAAAAAATGCTATTGTACTACAAAAATTAAATAATTTATAAATTTGAAAAGTATTATTCTAAAAATTTAAATATAAAAAATAACGTGACATTGAACTTAATTCTCTCATTAAACAAAAATATTGGGTACATCATATATGCAGGAAAAATTCCGAAAATTATAATCCAAAACAGCCCCACATTGACCATCAACAAAAGAAATAGGTCAGCCTAAAAACATGCCTAAAGTGAAATAGTGAATTGTAAATTTAAGGTAATAAACAGTAAGAATACCTCGTGGTCCATGAGCAAAATAACATTTGGGACCATATGGGCAGTTACCAGTTGTCTCCCACTTGTGACACAGCCTCGTCTTCCACCCCACCTGCTTTTGATACCCTTGAAGTTGATCATTTACAGTCCCTCTACCCATTATGTTAATGGCACAATTGTTCCTACTACACAGACCCAAATCTCCCTTGATTTTGTCCAAACCCAAGTGAAGAAAATGGCACCTATCCCCGTAAGGGCATTCTTCACCATTACAAAACCTCCTACATAACCCCATTTTACTGATAATATTATGGTTTTCGTCCCTTCTATCTCTATAGCCATGGGAGAACTGACATCTGTCTCCATAACTGCAATTTCCCCTTCTAAATTGCAAGCATTGTTGGGTTTTCATCACCCTCTGGTTTGGTATTGTTTCAGAATCTCTTGGCCTCTTAAGAGACTGGTGGTCAATGTAAGGCATCATTTCAGATTGAGGGATATTTGCAGGAAAACTCATGTTAACACGAACTAGGGTTTTAAAGTTTGATTTTCATATTTTCAAATGTAGTTCTTTAGAAATTTAGAGAATAACCGGAGTTGATTCGTTGGAAATTTTATTGGGCCGTGCATAAAATTTGGGCAAAACCTTTCTATATAAGTACGACTTTCTCTTTTACTCTAATGAACTTTCTAGGTTGCAAAAGGATTCCAACGTGTAAAGTTTTTTCATACGAATTCAGCATTCTTGAATGTTCTATTCGTGTCACAAGAAGAAGGATAATCTCTTATTTAAGTCTATTAAAAGTCTCACTTTTTTAATATGAGATAATAAATATTCACTTACAATATTTATTTTATAATACTCCCTCTTGAATATATATTATATCCACTAATCAATGATTATTGGTTCATTAAAACCTTACTAAAAAAATTCATTGGGAAAAAATTGTAGTGAAGGGAAAAAAGTACAATTTATTGTGATTATTGAGTTGGTGTTAGACGTGCTTAATGCTGCCTCGTTAAAATCTTTATTAGGAAAATCCAGTGAGACAAAACCTAGTTAAAGAAAAAAGAGTACAACGCACAAATGTCTCAAATTACATGTTCTTGTATCCTCCCGCTGATAAGATGTTCTCCCTTATTTATATGTTCAATTTCACTGTTGGTGGAGTCGACACATTCCAATCTTGTACACAAACTTTGAAATGTCACCTTTGGCAGTGACATTGTGAAGAGATCGGCTAGGTTATCACTTGAACGAACTTGCGTGACTTCAATCTCATTTTTCTTCTGAAGCTCATGAGTGATGAAATTTTTTGATGAAATGTGCTTGGTTTTGTCTCTTTTGATGAATCCTTCTTTAATTTGTGTTATGCATGCTGCATTATCTTCATAGATAGTACTTGGAATATCTGTAATAGAAGGCAATTGACAAGAACTACAAATATGCTAAATTAAAGATCTCAGTCATACACATTCACGGCTAGCTTCATGAAGAGCCAAAATTTCAGAGCGGTTAGAAGAAGTAGCTACTAAAGTTTGTTTAGTAAAACGCCAGAAAATAACGGCATTACCACAAAGAAATACATAACCTGTCTGAGATCGACCCTTATAAGGATCAGAGAGATATCCAGAATCTGCATAACCAACTAATTTGGAACTATTAAAGTTATAGGAATAAAATAAACCCATGTTAGTGGTTCCAAGTAGACATCTTAAGATATGCTTGATACCAGCCCAATGCCTTTTAGTTGGTTCATAACTATATCTAGCAATTAGATTCACAGAGAATGAAATATCCGGCCTAGTGCATTGTGCCAAGTACAATAATGCACCAATTGCACTTAAATAGGGTACTTCTGGACCCAATATTTTCTCATCTTTTTCTTTAGAACGGTATGGATCTTTCTTTATGTCCAAAGACTGGACAACCATGGGGGTACTTAGTAGGTGCGCTTTATCCATATTAAAATATTTTAATACATTTTTAGTATAATTAGACTGATGGACTAAAATCCCACTAGAATTTTTCTCGATCTGCAGGCCGAGACAAAATTTAGTTTTCCCAAGGTCTTTCATCTTGAATTCCTTTTTCAAATAATTAACAGTTGTTTCGAGCTCTTCTGGAGTCCCGATTAAATTTATGTCATCCACATAGACTGCTACGATTGCATGTCCTTTTGAGGATTTCTTTATAAATACACAAGGGAAAATTGGATTATTTTCATACCTTTCTTTAGACAAGTATTTACTAAGACGATTGTACCACGTTCTTCCGGATTGCTTTAAATCGTACACTGAACGTCTCAGTCGGATCGAGTACGTACTGTTCGGCTTTGCTTCAGGCAAAGTAAATCCTTCAGGGATTTTCATGTATATTTATGTGTCTAAGTCCCTGTATAAATAAGCGGTCACAACATTCATGAGTCTCATATCAAGATTTTCAGAAACCGCTAAGCTAATCAGATATCTGAAAGTTATACTATCCATAACTGGGGAGTATGTTTCCTCAAAATCAATCCCAGGTTTCTGCGAGAAACCTTGTGCCACAAGTCGTGCCTTATATCGAGTGATTTCATTCTTCTCATTTCTTTTTCTTATAAAATGTCAGGCCCTGACTTAATTAACTTCAAATAGTCCTTTAATTTAGAGATAAATTCCCTTAATGGATACTTTACTTTAATTCACTCTCAAAATAGCACCATATTTTGATTCAAAAGCATGTTTGGATGAAAACATAACTACCTTAACATGTAATTTACAAGTACTAAACAACTTTACATACAAAAGTTCTTTAGTTTAAAATTTACCCAAAAAATCTTGATGATATTCAACCCATATTAGATATCCGTCACTCCCCCGTTTTATAGTCCTAACTTGGCAGTGAACTCCAAACGATAGGCATACCTGAAACATAACATTATAGGAGTGTAAGCCATACAAGCTTAGTGAATGACCATATACCACACATATAACCAATTTGAATAATCATTTTTATTTTCTAATGTTATGACCCAACAGGAATTGTGTAACTCTCGCAAGTCCGGACCCGCCAGTCCACTTAACTCCCAGTTAATGGAGATACCGCATCCCATAATTAGACCCGAGTACAATAAACCTTTAAGTTGGATCAACGGGACCGCCGCATCTCGTAGGACCCACCACAGTCCTTAACATTAGATAGAGGTCCCACCTGAGTTCATAACATTAGATAACATCATTTAACATTTTAATCCACAGTTCTTAACATTAGATAGAGGTCCCACCTCAGTCCATAACATTAAATAACATCATTTAACATTTTTAATCATACGCATATGTTTCGTAACACCACATCACTCCATAAGCATCACCACATATGTATTTAACTACACAATTCCATATGAAAATATAAGCATCTATATTTCATAGGACAGGTCACTCACCTTGAATTTGGTACTAAGATTAATTCCAAAACTATGTCCTTGGTATGGTAGTGTTAGCCGCTTCCCCACCTAACAATTCAACGTCATTAGTATTTGAATACACCAAAACACGTTAAACGCAGTAACACAACACATCAGTTGGTCAATCTGACATAACTGAAAAGTCATGAAATATGATACTTCACATTTCTATAACACCTTATTCATTAGGGTTCCGACACAATTTACGGAATTAAATTACGAATTCTCTAGACAAAGTTATGCCCGTTTTATTACAACTTTTTCCAAATCATTTCTGGAGAAAAACAACAACAACAAAACTTCAACTTAAACACACCCCCCAAGCCAAACAATAAGGTATTTTATTCTCCCCTTGAAGTATATCATACTCATATAGGGTCTCTATCGTTTTCAAATTGAATTTCTTGATTTCAACAAGTATTCAATGATTTATGCCACTTTTGACACATTTAGGTCTGAGTAGACCATCAAAGCATAACTTTATATATTTCAAGCATATATAACGTCCCCCACCGGTTATAAATCATGGAAACATATATTAAACATATTGAGTAATATAAAATTGAAGTTGCATAATTTTTAGAGTTCATTTACTAAGTCAAGCAAAATACCGAACACCTGGTGTGCGCACATACACTTTTGGGGCATATTTTATACCTGAACTTCAAACTATCACCCATGATTCATTTCTTGTTATTTTAACATAATTGATATGCCCCAAGTGTAACCTCGGCCCAGAGACACCAACCTCGGCCGAGGTGATGGCCGAGGTATTGATCGACCTTGGATAAGCCATGGGCCCACGATATCAGCCCTCGGCCTTAGTAAGGTCGGCCCAGGCCGACACTTCCACCTACATTTCCAATGGACACTACGCGCATCACAGGCATCAACAGCATTCTCATATACTTGGGTATGGAAACCTTGGCCGAGTGTAGGCCGAGGTCATAAGAAGCCTTGGTAACCTTCAACATGGAACCGGTCCAACCTCGGCTGGGGCCGACCCTAGCATAATGTCTCGGCTGAGATCAGGTCGAGACTCCCTATGGCACATCTCGGAAGACGTTTATCGAGCCTTTACAGCTCGGCCTCTCCCAGGCCGAGGTCATGCACCAATATGGCAGCCGAGCATCTGTTGAGATTTGGATAAGGACACATGGGCACAAATCAGTTGTAACAAGATTATTCTCCACACGTGGGGAGGATATTTCATCATCATTCCTTACATGTGACAGTGACAGATGGCACTCCCACATTGGTGAGGCTACCACACACATGCTCATTACATGCATGGGGGGTACATTACACCCCCTAGGTACTATATATAGGGGTCATCCCCTACCTTGCAAAAGGATCCCCAGATATTAAACCCTAGCAAAAACTCTGTCTAGATATACAGTAGAGAGAGAAAGCTTGAGAGGTTGTATCCATGGCCATTAGTGTCTTCATTCAGTGATATTACTCACGCACACTCACAGTGGACGTAGGCCAAATTGGCTGAACCACTTACATACCGGTGCCCTCTCCTCTTATCCTCATCTCAGTCTCTTATCTCTTTATATAACTGTGCTGCCATTGTTATTCTTATATTGAGCTTGGAAACACCTTATCTGGTGGTGCTAATTCTAGCATCATCATTTTGGCACCGTCTGTGGGAATGAGAAACTATCTCTTCCTCTTTTTCTGCTTAACCTCACCGGAGACTCTGGTGGTGAACCAGGCCTCCCCCTAGCGTGGAGCTGTTTCACCATTGAAAGAGGTCCTGTGAGGTGGTAAGCTCCTTTGCTACTCAAGCTCTATAGTGTTAACATATGGCACCAGACTTACCACCGCCTCTTCTGCCGCCCGGAGGTGGAGGGCCTAGTTCCAGTCAGGCGCCCCCCCAGTCCGAAATGGCGGAGGTAGCAGCAGCCTTGAAATCTTTAGCTGCAACACAACAAGCCATGGAGGAGAAATTTGCTCAGCTCAGTCAAACTATGATGAGGCCACCTGGAGTCTCACCGGACATGATCACTCCGGCGGCACTTCAGCCTCATCCTGACGCCAGGGGACCACCCCAGGCGCCAATGAGGGACCAGCCTGCACCCCAGCGGAGAAGGGACGTTGCTGACCCTAGGCGCTTGCGCCTGGGGAGGTAGGGAAACCCTTGCCCAGAGGACAGGTATGATGACCTAGAAGCTGAAGAAGCCCCAGAAGACTTCTGGGAGCCGTATGAGGTGTCAAATAACACTATACGACCTCTTAGGCAGAGTCAAGGATGTGTCGGCCGAAGAGGAGAAGAGGCCCAACAAAGAGGGTCGGCCTTTGATAGGTTGAGTAGAGGGTCGGCCTTCGAGAGGCTGGGCCCGGTAAATGACCTAAGACAGAGGCTGTCGAGGTCAAGGAGCGCAGCAGGCTCTTAGAGAGGGGGTAGGCAAGGTCGGCCAGACCAAGGCCGACCCTGTGAAAGAAGAGGCCGAGAACAGGAAGAGGTCAACAGCCAACGTGTCGTGGCTGGGGAACCCTTTGTCCATCGCAGGGAAGTGGCAGGGGATAACCTCGGCCAAGTTGATGACAGAAGACCCTGAAATGATTCTATCCAACGCCTTGAGGAGAAGATAGGAGACCTCATTAAAAGCAGGGACCCGTTACAAAGGGGTTACTCAGAGGGCTCCCCATTTGTGGCTAGGATAGTGGGGTTCCCAACCCCAGCCAAGTTCCAGCCTCCTACAGTGACTCCCAAGTATGATGGCAGCACTAACCCTGTACACCATATCGAGATGTATCAGTCGGCAGCAGACATTTACTCGATCCCCGATGAGATGAAGTGTAGGGCCTTCTCAGGGACCTTGGCAGGGGCAGTGCATAGTTAGTTCACCTCCCTTTCGAAGAACTCAATTGAGAACTTCAAAGGCTTGGCTGAGCAGTTCATCCACAACTTCTGCTTTGGGTTAAGACCCCAAAAGAAGACTACCCACCTGCTGTATGTCAAACAGGCCAAGGGTGAGAGCTTAAGAGACTACATAGCAAGATTCAACAAAGAGAAATTGGAGGTGGAAGATTATGAAGAGAGCATATCCATGACCGCCCTTATAGGAGGCCTCCAGAAGGGGAAGCTATTGTGGAAACTGGCGGAAGACCCCCCTAGGTCCATGGCGGAGTTGCTGGCAACCGCAGGGAAAGTGATGAATGCGGAAGAGGCAATGGACGCCAAGTATGAGGAGGAGAACCGCGGCAGCACGGGAAAGTCCCAAGGTAAGAAAGAGGGGAAGAAGAGGTCAGGAGATGACAAGTTCGCTCATTACACTCCTCTGACTGTGAGCAGTGAACACATCCTCAATGAGATTACCGAACTCTGAGGTGGACAGAGAAACTGAAGGCCCCGCCACATAAGAGGAACAAAAACCTATGGTGCGAGTTCCATCAGGATCGTGGCCATGTCACATATAGATGCTTCGCTTTAAAGGATGAGATTGAGAAGATGCTGAAATCTGGAAAGTTGAGGAAGTATGTGGATGGTAAGGCTCCAAAGGGTGGAAGAGATGACCCTCAGAAAAGAAGAGATGACAGATGCCGCGGTAATGTCCCGGCCAGAAGGGGCGATGATTTAGAAGGAGATGATGAGGACGACCCGGATCTTCCGCCAAAAGATGACAACACCCGGGTGAAGAGGGTCGGTATGATCTCCTTTGGTGTTAGCACCATATGTGGGGGATTTGCAGGAGGTGACTCTGAGGTAGCCGATAGGAAGGCTCATGTAGCAGAGGCCAAGTCATTGGCCAAGATCGAAGTTGTGAATCTAACGTCTTCTGATGCAGTGCAGAAGAGGAAGAATGTAGACATGGACACCCTCCTAATGGGGTTCTCCAGACTCGACTTCAAGGGTATCTTAGCCCCCCATGATGACCCTTTGGTAATAACAACAAGGGTGCATGGGTGCGAGGTACGGAGGATCCTCATAGATGGGGGAAGCTCAGCAGACGTGATGTTCTGGCCTTGCTTCAAGATCCTGGGTCTTAGCAGGGCAAGGTTGGTACCCTATCATCACCCATTGATAGGCTTCAGTGGCGAAAAGGTCCACCCATTGGGCATGTATGATATGGATGTACGGATGGGGGATGAGTGGCCTAGGAGGCTAACCAAGAAGATAAACTTTTTCGTTATGGACGAAAACGTCTTCTCGTCCTACAACCTCATCATAGGAAGGGTGGACCTTAAAGAGTTTGAAGTTGTGCCGCCGACGGTCCATCAGATGCTAAAATTCCCGACTCCTTATGGAGTAGGGGAAATGCAAGGGGACCAGACCACGGCGCGAGAGTGTTACTTCAACTCGGCCGAAGAGATAGAAGCTCATAAGAGAGAAACCACCACTTACAGCATTGACACTCTTGACCCAAGAGACGAAACAAAATTGAAGAAGGGTGAGGCCGCGAAAGAGGTAGAATCCATCGTCCTCAATGAGGACGAGACGGAAAAAACCGTCCAGGTCGGTAAGGACCTAGAGCTAGGAATCAAGGAAGAGCTGATAAAATTCCTCAGGAGGAGACAGAGTGTCTTCGCATGGAGTCACGCAGACATGCCTGGCATCGACCCTGAGGTCATGAGCCACAAGCTCAAAGTGGACAGAGATGCCAAGCCAATCAAGCAGAGACGAAGAGTCTACTCCAGGGAGAAGTACGACGTCATCCGGGAAGAGGTAAAAAAGTTGGAAGAGGCCGAGTTCATAAGAGAGGTTACCTACCCGGAGTGGCTCTCAAATGCAGTCATCGTGCCTAAGGCCAATGGGAAGTGGCGAATGTGTGTAGATTTCACTGACCTAAACAGGTTTTGCCCGAAAGACAGCTACCCCTTACCGAGGATAGACCAGATGGTGGACGCAACGGCAGGGCAAGAGCTCATGAGCTTCATGGACGCTTATTCAGGTTACAACCAAATCTTCATGGATGCTGAAGACTCTGAGAAGACAGCCTTCATTACTGACAAAGGGACGTACTGCTACAAGGTGATGCCCTTCGGTCTGAAAAATGCGGGGGCAACGTATCAACGTCTTGTCAATAAGATGTTCGAAGAGCAAATAGGTATGACCATGGAGGTATATGTAGACGATATGCTAACAAAGAGCCTGAAAGCATGTACTCACGTAGCAGACCTTGAGAAGACCTTCGATGTCATGGACTCATACAGAATGAAACTCAACCCAGCAAAGTGTGTCTTCGGAGTAGGAGCTGGGAAGTTCCTGGGATTCATTGTTAATCAGAGGGGGATTGAAGCGAACCCTGAGAAAACCAAGGCATTGCTCGACATGAAGACTCCTAGGAGTATCAAGGATGTCCAGAGACTCACGGGAGGAGTGGATGCCCTTAACAGGTTTGTTTTTAGGGCAACGGACAAGTGTCTTCCATTCTTTAAAGTTCTAAGAAAGACCTTCCAATGGGACGAAGAGTGTGAAAAAGCCTTCAACAAACTCAAGTCCTACTTAGGGTCTCCCCTATTGCTGTCTGGGCCCATCACGGGGGAAAGGTTGTTTGTGTATCTGGCAGTCTCTGAATCAGCCATCAGCGCGGCCATCATACTGGAAGAGAATGGGGTCCAGAGGCCTGTGTACTTCAACAGTAAGGCCCTTCAAGGGTCTGAACAAAATTATCCCCGAATGGAGAAGTTGGCTTATGCCCTAATACATGCCTCAAGGAAAATGAAGCCTTACTTCCAAGCTCACTCCATGGTAGTCCTCACTGACTCCCCACTAAGGCAGGTTCTGCACAAACCTGAGAAGTCCGGAAGATTGATGACCTGGGCCATCGAACTAGGAGAATATGATCTTACCTACCAGCCTAGGACAACCATCAAGGGGCAGGCCCTCGCAGACTTTGTCGCAGAATTCACCTGGGAAGAGGATGGTAGAAGCTTGGAAGAGACCGAGACAGTGAAAGGCTTAGATGACGGCGAAGAGACGAACTGTAGTGTCTTCCGAGATTCGGAAGAGATGAACCGTAGTGTCTTCTAAGATTCGTAAGAGACGAACCGTAGTGTCTTCCGAGATACAGAAGAGACGAACCGTAGTGTCTTCCAAGATTCGGAAGAGACGGCACCAAACGTCTTCCGAGATCGGGAAGAGGTCATCCCAGGCAAAACCCGGAGCGGAATAGAAGAGAACGAAGATGATCGATACCTCTTCAAGAAGGGGGTTATGAGAGAAGGGGTCTTCTCATCAGATACAGACGTCTGGAGCCTCTTCGTTGATGGCTCCTCCTGTGACGGTGGAAGCGGGGCGGGACTAATACTCTCAGCTCCAGATGGCGCCAACATTGAATACGCCTTGAGATTCAACTTCCAGGCCTCAAACAACGAGTCCGAGTATGAGGCCATGATAGCAGGTCTCTTATTGGCAACAACTCTTCGAGTAAAGCGACTCCTACTCCATAGCGACTCAAGGTTGGTTGTCAATCAAGTATTGGGGGTATACGAGGCCAAAGACGAAAGGATGGCCAAGTACTTGAAGAAGGTAAGAAGGTTGTTAGAATATTTTGAAGAGGCAAAACTGAAGATAGTGCCTCGACTGAGCAACAATCACGCTGATGCATTGGCAAGACTGGACTCAGCAGTAAAGATAGATATGGGAAGGACCATTCCAATCGAGGTCTTAGGAAAGGCAACGATCGAGGAGGACGAGGTATGTAGCCCTTGTCATAATGTGAACCTAGGAGACTCATGGATCGACCCGCTCGTCAGATACCTAAGAGAGGGAGAGCTGCCTGAGTCCAAGCTAGAAAGGAGAAAGTTGAGATACAGGGATGCCAAGTTCTCAGTGATAGGAGACGTCTTGTACAAAAAGGGGTTTCTATTGCCCCTCCTCAGATGTGTGCATCCCATGGAAGTACCCCGGGTCTTACAGGAGGTTCATGAGGGTTCGTGCTCTAGCCACATAGGGGGAAGGCCCTTAGCCAAGAGGATCATCACACAGGGATACTGGTGGCCAACCTTGTCTAAGGACGCTGTAGACTATGTGAAGAGGTATGACAAATGTCAAAGGTTCGCCACTATCCCTCATCAACCCCATCATCCTATGACATCAATCTCTTCTCCATGGCCATTTGCGGTATGGGGAATTGACTTGGTAGGACCTTTGCCAAGAGCTGTCAACAACTATAGATTCTTGATAGTTGCCATTGACTACTTTTCAAAGTGGGTGGAGGCAGAACCGATGATAACAATTACAGAGCATAAGACCTTCCAGTTCATTTGGAGGAACATCATATGCTGATATGGCCTCCCAAACACTCTCATCTCAGATAATGGGGCCCAGTTCAAGAACTCCTCCTTAGAAAAGTATTGCCTAAAAGTGGGGATTAAACAGTTCTTCTCATCTCCTGGTCGACCTCAGGCGAATGGCCAGACCGAGGTCACAAACAAGACCATCTTATACGGAATCAATAAGAGGTTAGAAGATGCGAAGGGGAGATGGACAGAAGAGGTCTACGCTGTGTTATGGGCCTATAAAACCACGGCAAGGACACCAACAGGAGAAATCCCATTCATGCTGGCACATGGCTCAGAGGCCGTCATACCAATGGAAGTAGGACTACCAACTCATCGTATTCAGACCTACGACCCAGACAACAATGGGGAAGAGAGGAGGCTAGACCTGGATCTTATCGAAGAAAGAAGAGAAGACGCAGAGGTCAGAAAAGCAGCCTACTAGAAGCGGGCAGCGAAATTCTACAACCAAAGGGTGAAGTCTAGACCCATTACAGTAGGAGACCTAGTGCTAAAGAAGACCCTACAAAAGGAAAATAAGCTACACCCAAACTGGCATGGCCCCTACAAAGTAACAGAAGAGGTTGTGCCTGGCACTTACAGGCTAGAAAACCTAGAAGGAGAACCTTTCACCAACCCATGGAATGCTGACCACCTAAAGAGATATTAAATATGATGTTTGCATAGAATTTTATGTAAATATACCATCTTACTGAGAAGAGGTTATTAATAAAGATCAGTTTCCATGATAGTTCTTGCTTCATTCTTAACATCATTAATTTGGTGAGATTAATTATGAGGATAACGTCTTAGGTGACGACCTCAGACCTTAATAAAATCACTTGGTGGTGACGAGGTCTGAGCTCAGACACCTTAGCAGATGACCTCAGACTCATAACATCATTAATTTGGTGAGATTAATTATGAGGATAACGTCTTAGGTGACGATCTCAGACCTTCATAACATCACTTGGTGGTGACGAGGTCTGAGCTCCGATACCTTAGCAGATGACCTCAGACCCTTAACATCATTAATTTGGTGAGATTAATTATGAGGATAACGTCTTAGGTGACGACCTCAGACCTTCATAACATCACTCGATGGTGAAGAGGTCTGAGCTCAGACACCTTAGAAGATGACCTCAGACCCTTAACATCATTAATTTGGTGAGATTAATTATGAGGATAACGTCTTAGGTGACGACCTCAAACCTTCATAACATCACTCGGTGGTGACGAGGTCTGAGCTCAGACACCTTAGCAGATGACCTCAGACCCTTAGCATCATTAATTTGGTGAGACTAATTATGAGGATAACGTCTTAGGTGACGACCTCAGACCTTCATAACATCACTCGGTGGTGACGAGGTCTGAGCTCAGACACCTTAGCAGATGACCTCAGACCCTTAACATCATTAATTTGGTGAGATTAATTATGAGGATAACGTCTTAGGTGACGACCTCAGAGCCTAATTACAATTCAGTGGTGAAGAGACCTGAGGTCAGAATTATTGACTGAGTATAAACAATACATCACTACAACAAAATAATACAAGAGATTACGTGACATTCAGTAAAGGGAAGAGATTATATAGCATTCAGAGGCATTGTTACAAATATTCCTTGGATACAAAATACCATGGTGTTACAAGTCATGAGTTACAAATTACAAATTATTTGTTACAAGTTACAAATCCTAAAGGTTTGGGGGGGGGGGGGAGGGGGGAACATTAACAGCCTCGGCCTGATTGGCTTGCTCAGCATTAGTAACCTCGGCCACGTCATCAGTATGGTCTGCCCCTCCGACCTCGGTCCCTCCCAGAGTTGCAGTCTCAGCTGGAGCAGTAGCCTCGTCCTCCACCTCTTGAAGCGCCTGAGCAAACTGAGGGTCTGAAAAGTCGAGACCCACAAATACAGAGGCCTTTAGAGTACCGACCTCCCTCTCTCTGACTTCAGCCCATTTGGTAGTAGCCTTGATACCTCTTTCGAGATATTCAAAGCCAAAACCCATGAACTCATCCGAGGCTCTGTAGTCATAAATTATTTTGGCCGAGGCATCTTCAAGAGCAGCCTTGACAGCCGAGCTGACCTTCTGCTGCAGAACGTCATCTTTGGCCTTCAGGGCTTTGGCATGATCTTTGACGAGCAGAGAAATGTATTTCTCCAACCCCTTAACCTTATTTTTAGAGTTCTGCAGCTCTGATTTCAGACGGTCGACCTCAGCATTTAGGGCGCTTTGAACCTTCTCGGCCTCTTGCCCCTTCTGGATGAGGGGCAATTTCCTCAGAGCCCAGTTTGATAGGTGGTGAATAGTAGTCACTCCCTGCACATTTAATGAAGAGGTTAAGCTGGAGAAAAGTCAGATGTTGCACTTATAAAAATTTGACGAGGGGACAAGTCATACCTGGATGGCTCTGTAAAGGCCGAACTTAATCAGCAGGGGGGTGTCCATAGCCCTGTAAAAGCGCTTGTCAGCCTCGGTCATTACAGAGCCGATGGCATCCACGACCTGCATGCTGTGGCCGACCACACTATCGGTTAACTTCAGCTGATCCAGACGTGCCGTCAGGATGTCGACAGAGGAGATTGGAATTGCAGCTTCAGAGGCCTTCTTCTGTCTCAAGGTCGGCCTCTGATCCTCAGAGGCATGGGCTTCTGGGGCCCTCTTCTTTGAGTCCTGAGATTTGGATGTAGAGGGAGCTGGGGGAGGAGCGCTCAAACCAGCTTTTTTGGTAAGTCTCGCTAAGCTCGGTGCAACCATCTCCCACAGTTCGTCTGTAATGTCTTGTGGTCGCTCTGCAAAAGTTAAAAGATATGGGTTAGAGATCAGATATGAATGAGTTCAGAGGTTAAACTTAAAAAGTAAAAATCCTTACCAAAGTCAACAAGGGGACTTCCACCTAGGCCCGTCCCAGAGAGATACTGGGGGGTCAACAAATGTTCGAACTTAACAAAAAGACCATGTGCCCCTTGGTCTTGCAGGGCTTTCACCTTCTGGATATTCTGAAGACTTAGACCAGGGTCGGCCCTGGAAGACATGGTGACCTTACCCCATTTGAGGGGTATCCTCGGCTCAAGTGTGGAAGAGGGAACGCATGGGCCAAATTCCCATAGTCCAGAGGCGAAAAAATAGTGGGGCTTCCAATTATGGTTTGAGGTCTGAGTCACCTGGAGCATTTTCTTCTCAGGCCTCCGAGCCACAAAATGATAGTAGCTCGAATGGTTTTTGGCCGAGGTTGGGACATAACAACCAACAAAGACCTGAACTGGGAGGTCAGAGTGGTGGACTGCCCTCCACAAGATAATGGCCCCTATGATGACTCTCCAGGCATTGGGGGATAGTTGTGAGGGAGCCAAGTTGATACAAGAGAGAATGGATTTGATGATGGGATGAATGGGTAGGCGAAACCCTAACCTAAACATCTGCTCGTACAGGCAGATTTCTCCATCTCGGCCTTGATAGGCCCTCTCTTCCCTCAGAGGTCTCCTTAATATTATGGAGGGACTAATGGAGTATAAATATCTTAAGCACAAAAGATCCACATCAGTTACCGTGCTTTCGATCTCGGACGCCTTAGAGACGTCGACATCACTTTCAGCATCTTCATCATCATCAAGCTCAACGTCGACCGGAGCAGATGTAGATGGGTTACTAGCGAATCTCTGAGCGAACTCTGCCCCTGTGACGGCCGACAGGGGGATGGCGTCAAGAATGGGTGCCACAGCCACACTCGGCTCAACAATTTCAACCTCCGAAGAAGAGGCTGAGGTTCTTGAGCCATTATGGGATGAGGCTCGGCTGGAGACCTCGGCCTGATCATGGGCCTGACCAGGCCGAGGTGTGAAATCCATGGCTTCCTGAAAAGAGTCCACAGACATGGGGTCTGAGGTAGAAGATTCAGACTCAGACATAGGTGTTGGATCAGCAGGAACCCCTGTCTGATAGAAGTTCTCTGGGGGGTCAGGATATATCACTCTCAGAGGTGGTGGAAACAAGGGTCTAATGGGAAACTCTTGTGACTTACGAGCTTCCTCCTGAGCTCTCTCTATTTGCCTAATCTTTTCTAGGGTCTTCTCTCTAAGAGAGGGGAAATCCTCAAGAAGCTGGTATAAAGGTCTGAGCATCAGAGGACGACCCTAAACTTGGGAATAACTCCTAAAACTATAAACAGGATTGACTTGTAAAATAAAGGAGTTTAAAGATCAAACCAAGAAATTCGAAGCAAACACAGTTCGCCTGAAATAATGGTGCTCACCGGAAAACTTAGAAATTCGTCAAAAAATCAAACCAAAAGCGAAAAACAAAGGAAATGTAAGGGAGAAAATACCTGGAAATGAAACGATGAGGGCAAATGAAGAAAACTCGCAAGAAAACCAACAAATGCCTCTGTAGAAGAGCGTTGATTAGAGAAGCTTTAGAGAGAGAAAATTGCAAGAACAAATCGTGCACATGAATGAAGTGAAGAAGAAGGAGGGAAAAGGGTTTTGAAACCCTTAAATATGTGGGCACGTTTACCAAGGCCCATCATTGCCTTGGGATCCCCAAAGGACGGCTGACGGCACACGCCTACCAACTAAGCACGTTCTAGCGTTGGACAGGTGTTAGGCAGGTATTGGCTTGGAACAGACAGGCCTCAGAGGTGTAATAATCCCCTAGCCACTTGCTCTCACATATGACTAAGGGATGGGGGGTGATTGATATGCCCCAAGTATAACCTCGGCCCAGAGACACCAACCTCGACCAAGGTGATGGCCGAGGTATTGATCGACCCTGGATAAGCCATGGGCCCACGATATCAGCCCTCGGCCTTAGTAAGGTCGGCCCAGGACGACACTTCCACCTACATTTCCAATGGACACTACGCACATCACAGGCATCAACATCATTCTCATATACCTGGGTATGGAAATCTCGGCCGAGTGTAGGCCGAGGTGACAAGAAGCCTTGGTAACCTTCAACATGGAACCGTTCCAACCTCGGCTGGGGCCGACCCCAGCATAATGTCTCGGCTGAGATCAGGCTGAGACTCCCTATGGCACATCTCGGAAGACATTTATCGAGCCTTTACAGCTCGGCCTCTCCCAGGCCGAGGTTATGCACTAATATGGCAGCCGAGCATCTGTTGACATTTGGATAAGGACACATGGGTACAAATCAGTTGTAACAAGATTATTCTCCACACGTGAGGAGGATATTTCATCATCATTCCTTACATGTGATAGTGACAGATGACACTCCCACATTGGTGAGGCTACCACACACATGCTCATTACATGCATGGGGGTCATCCCCTACCTTGCATAAGGATCCCCAGATATTAAACCCTAGCAAAAACTCTGTCTAGATATACAGTAGAGAGAGAAAGCTTGAGAGGTTGTATCCATGGCCATTAGTGCCTTCATTCAGTGATATTACTCACGCACACTCATAGTGGACATAGGCCAAATTGGCCGGACCACTTATATACCGGTGCCCTATCCTCTTATCCTCATCTCAGTCTCTTATCTCTTTATATAACTGTGCTGCCATTGTTATTCTTATATTGAGCTTGGAAACACCTTGTCTGGTGGTGCTAATTCTAGCATCATCAATAATTTTCAGATATGATATACACATACGAGTCTATTTTAATCTCCAATTAGAATTTCTCAATTCCAGTAAGCACACAAAAAGATACATAAGTTTGAATACATAAGGTTTCTAAACAAAGCGATTTTGAGGGTTCACACGTTTAACTTTGCTTGAACTTGCATCTATCCATACATAACCACCAAGGCTTGCAATTTCAACAAACAATTGATGATTTATACCATTTTAATCAGTAATACCAAAAAATATAACAAGATTTAATGATAGAATTACCTTAAGAACTTTTTCGTAATTCCCTACGAATTTTTCTCCAACTTCTCCTCACTTTTTCCTTCCTAAGCTCCCCGGTTCTCTCTCCTCAGGCCAAACTTCTCATGGATGATTTTGGATAAAGGAGGAGTTCATATTAAAGGTTTAAATTCGGCATAAGTTCACCTCCTCTTGATCCAATCGAAATATGACATGTGGCGCCATATAAGACAAAATATCATTTAAAGCTAAATGACCACTTTACCCCCTGTTCGTAAAAAGATAATATATTTTCACTCGAATGTCCGTTTGATGCACCGTTTGTTGTGTTATAAACTTAACTCATATATCTAAAACTTTGATATTTTATGTTTTCCCCAAATCATAACACTAGTACGCCTAATTTAGGCTCGAACAGAAGAGTAGCAATTTATCAAAAATCTCAAAATTTTCACATTTGGCGACCTAACGTTGCCAATTTCGCACCAACCCCCTAGTTTACTTTTATTACCATAATGATGCATTAGAAACATATTTTCATGATGCATTTAACCACATAGCTAATCATATGATCTAAACATGTTATCCCTGATCATAAGCTCAATTAGCATCTAATGTAAACAACACATATATCACATGAGTATGCATCCCCTAAATATGATAATTAACATATTTAACACCCATCACCAAACTTATAACTCATAAATTATACTTAATCATATAATTAACATTCCTAATCCTGTTTTAGGGCCTTACGTAAAAACCCACCGATAACCTACCGGGTTAAAACCTTTTGTGGTTTATACTATAGGTCCAAATACACCACGTTTATTTAGAGACTCGAGTTCTGCCTTGATGGAAATTTCTCATTTTGGCCAATCTAATCTTTGTCGACATTCATTTAGAGTACGTAGTTTATTATCATTATCACTGCCCTTTGAAATTCGTGTAGATACTGCATATGAAAAAACGTCATCAATGACAGTTTCTTTTCGATCCCACATTTCTCCCGAATATATATAAAACATAGAGATCGCGTTATTATTATCAGGTACCTTTGCCTCTTCAAGGGCTTGTATAGTCACTTCAGTGACTTGTGTGTTTTCAGAAACAATAACATCTTCAGGAGTTTCAGAGAAAGTGGATCTTGTATTCATAACCTCTTGGGGAGGATGATTAGGGAATGATTTTTCATTTGATCTCCGCTTTTAGGGAGCAGAGTCTTTGGAACCTATAGGCCTTCCATGCTTCTGGCGTGAAACGGATTCATTTGTTGCTGATGTCAATGTTTGTCCCACTGGTACATCAATTCTTGCAGGCACATTTGCAGCGGGTACATGAGACTTGGTTACTTTTGCAGCATCATTGAATGCATCGGGTAATTTATTTACAATTTCCTGAAGATGCAATATCATTTTCACTTCATGCTCACATTGAGTAGTACGGGGGTCTAGAGGATACAAAGTAGGAGTGTTCCATGTTAATTCTCGTCGTTCTTCAGGAATGAACCGTACTTCTGGTACGTTCTTTCCTCTCCCTAATGGTGGGAAGAGTGTCTCATCAAAATGACAATCCGCAAATCTAGCGGTAAATGTATCACCTGTCAGTGGCTCAATATAACGAATAATTGATAGCGAATCATAACCAACATATATTCCCAAATGACATTGGGGACCCATTTTGGTACGCTGGGGTGGGGGATGGGTGCATGCACTGTACAACCAAATTTACGCAAGTGTGATATATTTGGTTGCTATCCAGACACAAGTTGAAAAGGTGAAAATGTGTGATCAGTAGTGGGTCTAAGCTTAATTAACTTAGCAGTGTGTAGGATAACATGTCTCCAAGCAGAGACTGGGAGTTTAGATTGCATAAGCAAAGGTCACGCAATAAGTTGCAAACGTTTAATCAAAGACTCAACTAAACCATTTTGAGTGTGAACATGTGGGACTGGGTGCTCAACATCAATACCTTGTGATAAACAATAGTCATCAAAAAATTGAGAAGTAAATTCTCCCGCATTATCTAAACGGATAGATTTAATATGTTGATCAGGAAAATGTGCTCTAAGTTTTGTGATTTGAGTAAGTAATTTTGCAAAAGTCAAATTACGAGAAGATAACAAGCAAACAGATGACCAACGAGTGAATGCATCTATTAAAACCATGAAATATTTAAAAGGTCCACTAAAAGGGTGGATGGGACCACGAATATCCCCTTGAATTCTTTGTAAAAAGCATGGTGTAAGGTAAGTTATTTGTTTGTTAGCGAGTGCCCATATGAATTATTTATGATTCGACGCAACATGTTTGATCCAAGGTGACCCAATCGGTCATGACACAATATTAAATTATAAGGATCATTGATCTTCTGGCTCATGACAGTATGTGATTCTACAACATTAATTGTTGTATGGTATAACCCCATGGAAAAAGCAGGCAATTTCTCTAGTGTGAGCTTCTGGCTTCCAACACTAGAAGTAATGCAAAGGAACTCTTTATTACCTTCATTACATATTTCAATATGATACCCGTTCACTCTTGTGTCCTTAAAACTCAATAAATTTCTTCTGAAATTTCTTGAGGATATAGCATTATTTATGAATACGTGGGTATCATTACGTAACACCATGTGGGCTCTTCCGAATCCTTCAATAATCTTAGCAGGACCAGCTATAGTGAAGACATTCGCTTTATTGTATACCAAGTCTGAGAAAAACTTCTGGTTTTTCAAAATGGTGTGGGTTGTCCCACTGTCTACCAGACAAGTATCATCGCTTGCGTTTACTTTCGGATCTATACCTTTAACATAATTAAATTTAAATTTAAATTTAATCCACCAATCCTATAAGCATTGTAAAAAAAATGTAAATAAATCTATTAACTAATATCTATACGTAAAAAATATATATATAAAGATAATGCTTAAACTTTTCCATGTCACAATACTAAATGTTAATCTTAATATTTTAAACCTCCAAGTTCTATTTTAGATTTAGTATGAATCTTCGGGTTCATAATAAATCTTCTCATTCAATACATAAAACTTTTAGTTTAATTTGATTTACAAAGGCTCAACATTGACATTCATGGGATGTTACCTTTCCCTAAATAATAAAAAAATTCTCTTTTGATTTTGAGAATATACACATGGGGGCTTCAGGTCCCAAATTTTTAAGAACTTCGGGTCTCAAATTTTATTAGGTATAATGACTTTATCTTCCCTAATGTGTCAAACTTCAGGTTTGATGAGATTTTTTTTAATAAATATTTGGAACTTCAGGTTCAAATTATAAATTATTTGGGAACATTAACCCGAATATTTAAATAATAAAAACTTCGAGTTTTGATTACAAAATATTTTTAATCGAAACTTCAAGCCCTTAATTTAATAATTTGAACTTCTGGTCATCGCTATTTATTTGTGAGAACTTCAGGTTCTACACATAAAATTATTGAACTCCAGGTTCAATTTTATTAATATCTTGGGATTTGAAAATCCCCACCCCATTGTGTCAAAAACTTCAGGTTTGATCATAAATATATATTTGGAGCTTCAGGTCCAAATTAAATTATTTGAGTACGTATAATGTCCCAAAAATAATTAAAAAAAACTTTAATTTATGATTTGGAACTTCAGACCCAAATTACAAAATATTTATGGACATATAATGCCCCTCCCTAACTATAAAAATAATCAAAACTTAATATTTTTATTCACGGAATATTTTATCTGGAACTTCAGGTCCAAAAATTTAAATAACGATTCAAGTCTCAAATTTAAAGTTAATTGAGAACTCCAGACCCCGATTATTGAGAACTTCAGGTCCCCAAAATCAAAACTTCAGGTTTGATTAAAGAAAAATTTGTTGGAACTTTGGGTCCAAAATGTAAATAATTGTTACGGTATTTTTAGTATTCCTTGACCTATTATAGAAATAATCAAAACTTCTAGTTTGATTTTACGAAACATTTCATCATGTTAAAAAATTGAACGTCAATTTCGAACTTCAGGCCACAAAAATTTAAATAAGGATTGGGAACTTTAGACCCCAAAATTATTGAAACTTCGGGTTCAAAATTGAATATCATGTAAGAACTTCAGGTCCTAATTATATCCGAAAAATCAAAACTTCAGGTTTGATTTTATGGTACATGTTATTATCATGTCAAAAAAAAACATGAACTATGCTACCAAAAAAAAATGAACGGTGCAATTATCAAGATGGGTATTAATTCCAACCAATACTCTTTTCTCTAACCTAGTAACGTGTTCCCTTGAGTTTTTGTTCTTGATTGAGCACTCGTGCTGATAATGTGTTCTAAAATAAAGGATCGTAAAGAGAATAGAGAGAAGTATATATATAGAGAGAGAGATAAACTGTTTCTCTTTCTATTAGTGTCACAATAATGAGGGGGTAATCCCCTATTTATAATACAAGGTAAGCCTACCCAAACCCCCAGTTTTTCGATGTGGGATGTGGGATAGTGAACATCCACTTACAATACATATTTTATAACAGAATGAGCTTTGAATTGCAAAAGAAGCAGCCCATATCTTATAAACATTTGTGTTGGAATTAAATTCAATTCCTGAATATTCCTTGATTCCTTCCATAAACAGAATAACTTTAATAGATTACTACTCATTTAGACCCTATATTATCACCGTTGATACAAAAATTAGTCAGTTGATGTGGATCAATCACATGAAGACACATGTCACTCTACAAGGCAAAAATAATACGTTCACCGAGCAACTCAAGCATACAGAGCAACTCAAGGTGTGCAGAGTAACTCAAAGCGTGCAGAGCAACTCAAGGTGTGCAGAGCAACTCAAGGCGAGCAGAGCAACTCAAGGTGTGCAGAGAAACTCAAAGTGTGCAGAGCAACTAACCAGGCAGATCAAAGGACAACTGTGCATTTAATGTGCATTAATGAAGATAACAACGCATTTAATGAGCCTTAATGAACATTTCTACTGTACAGACGTATATGCCTACTAGATAACAGCTCATTGTCTATTCACATTGACAACCTCAAGGCTATAAATACATTGCAATCCCATCTTAGAGGGGGATTGATCTGACAACCAAGAGACATCATACACAAGACACACACCTTTTTCTCTCTCTACACTACATTGTGCTATTGTAAACCCCTGGGAATAAAATAACAGCAGACGTAAGCTTTTTCTTATAGCTGAACCACTTTAAAAATCCTTGTCTCTTATGTGCTTGATTGGATTGATTTTATCTATTTATCTATGATCATAAAAATGGGATTCCGTCCAGTTTTTTGCATCAACAGATTGGCGCCGTCTGTGGGAACGTGTTATAAGCATTGTTCTCCATCAAAAGCTAAGTTTTTATTTTCTCTACGTATAACTAATTATATGCACGCATATTTTTGTTCAAATCATGATTGTCATACGTTTACATCCATAAACTTAGAGATCAATTCAATTATATGCTGAAGATATATCTTCTGATTTAATCATAATTTTTATATGAATGAATTCATTTATTATTCTTACTTTGGGAATATGTAAAATAATAGATTTCAAAATTTTATTAGTTCTTTACGAATCCTAAAATATAGGGATTCTCAAAATTTTTTGGATATACATATTTAAAGCATCGGTTAAATCAATTCATTCAAACCCAACATGTATCTGAATCTCATAATATGAAAAGACAGTTTCAATCAAAAGCTTTCCCTGAACATCAAAAGCTTTTTCTGTTCCATGGATTAGATCTGATATTTTAGTTTCCATATCTGATATTTTTGACTAAGAATAAATGCCTAAAACGGATGATAATCGCAACGTTTCTGTTAAGGAACTGTATAATTTTTATCTATAAATATGCACAACGGTGTCGAATTATTGAAAATATTCATTGTTGATTTTGAGACGGTGACTCTTTGAATTTCCATTTCTCTCTGAAAAATATGAAAATAACTTCTTATCTCCCAATCCAAAGAAACCGCCTTAAATTGGAGGGCCTGAGCACAAATAGGAGATAGAAATCTCTTCAAAATTCGTTATTCAGCAACATCAATATATATATTTGTCATCAGATCTGGATTATTTGATTTGAAAATCTCATCAATTTCATTCATTACCAATAAAAACACAAATGATTTCAAAACGATTCTGGAAGTAGAGAATGAAAAGACCTAGTTCTTGGAAACAAAGAGCCAAATCAAACTAAGTGAAATCCGAAACACCCATAGCAGTTATTCAGGTGTCGGTGCAAATGCAGAAGTCTGGGTTCGAGCCCTGACCAGCCACTATCAATAACCGTCTTCAACACTGTTTGAAATTATCATCACAGAAGGAAAAAAATAGGTCGTCATCAAGGTGAAAAAAAATTCCTCGAACTACAATTTTCTCTTGACTGGTAGACAACCATTGTACGAAGATATCTCAACCCATGAACAGGGCCGACCAATGTTTGACAATAATTTTCATTTCATTGAGAACAAAAGAAATAAATTGGACTCCTATTTCTTGATTGGTAACAGTTGGCATCACCTGGTCAGCTACCAAAAGAAAATATATATATAACTTTTGAAGATCAGACCTGTAGCTCGGAGGTATACTACTCTGACCGGCGACAGATATCGCACAGATGAGGGCTAGCCCGACCTCATATTTGTTGGTCAGTAACCAAAAAATGAAGATCATCATCCCTGTATCCGGAGTTTTTCTACCACTAAAAAATCGGCAACCACTGTACGACGAGGAGACGAGGTCGACAGTTGCTTTGCAACAGGTCGACGATCATCTACTTCTTGGTCGGCAACGTCTAATGTTGGTTGGTGATCATTCAACCTACCCTTGGTCCTCAACATCCATAGTTGGTAGGCAACAAACTTGAGGAATTCCAGACTTCATATTTTTTTGGTTGGCGAAATGGTCAACTTTACTAGACCATATTATCTTGATCGACAAAACACCTTGTTGGTCGACAGCCTCAGTCATTGATCAGAGACGGATATCAACCTCCTACCTATTCGTAGAAATCCCAAATTATCCTTGGACATCAACATATGGTCTTATATGTTGATCGGAAACTTCACTAGATGAACTTTAACTGGTCGGTGTTACCTATTTTCTGGTCGACAGTAGTCATTGTTGGTCGGGGCTAAGTTTTGCGTATGGTGAAAGGCCCCCCGACCTCTTATAAGTTGGTCGGTACAAGAGGACTTACAGTTTCTATTCAGCAATTGTTGGTCGGCTATTGTTAATGGTTGGTCGACGTGGTTGGCGATGGCTATTGCTGGTTGGAGTGGCGATTTTGTTCTCCAGATTTTGCATTTTGACAAAGTCAAAATCATCACCAAGATGCTAAAAGACGAGAACCCCCTCTTATCATTTTCTAATTCCCAAACAATCACATTTTAATTTAATATTTGTGTGGAGAAAAATTAAAATGCATACCTGATTAATTGCTGATTTAATAAATCACAAAAACTTCATGTGAAAAATATTTTGAAACCAAACATGGATAAATTTCTTGTCCTTCACTTCGTTTAAAAAATGATTTTGTTATTCTTACCGTGAGAATAAATTTAAAACCAACTTATTTTTAATATTTGTTGGGATTGTAAATAATTTTGCAAAAAATTTAGATTAAACAATTATGCCTTACTTATGGCACATCATATCTGATAATTTTTTTTCCATTTGACACACAATTAGCACAAAACATATTATTTCATATTTTGAATTTTTTATGCTAATACACATCATATATTGTTTGGCTGAATAATTATTCTCATGACAATTACTATTTGATTTAGTCTCAACAAGTGTTCGAGCAACTTATTAAAATTCCATAGGGACAAGATTCAATCCCAACGAAAGCTCCGCGACAATCTTAAACTTCTGGAAACTATTATTGCTCGACATCTGACAATTTTGCCTCGACATATTAGCCAACATATATTATTTCATATTTTGAAATTGATATTTTTATTGCCCGAGCATATACATATCATATATTGATTGGATGAGTAAATTATTCTCATGACTAATCAATTCATCCTACACGTATGGTAGGGCAAGTTATTAATTTTTATAGGTACAAGATTCAGTACCAAGGAATGCTCCGAAATAATCTTAAACTTCTGGAAAATTTTATCATTGCTCGGCATTATAAAATTTTACCTCAGTGAGGCAATATTCATTTTATTATTGCTCTGATCTATACTCAAGCATGAATTATTCTATATATCCATTCGGATTCATATTCTATATTCATCTCAGCATGGAGCTCGACGAGATACTTATTATCAAATTCAGCTCCGAGGAGAACTATAACAATTATTATATTTCACCCCCAACGGACAGTTGGTCTGGGTCATTCTTATTTATATTCAGGACCGACAATGTTCTCGGCCATTTTCTCATGTTCTGGAAAATATTTATTATCATATATTCAGCTCCAAAGAGATCTGTAACAGTTATTATACTTCACCCCAAACGGACAATTGGTCTGGGTCATTCTTATTTATATTTAGGCCCAACAATGTTCTCGACCATACTCTTATGTCCTAGAAAATATTATTCTTGTTCGGTATTATACAATTCTGCCTCGACAGATCATCAAGACACTTTATTATTATTCTGAATCATTCTTTATATCTATGCATATTCTATATTTATCTCAGTATGGAGCTCGACAAAATATTTATTATCATATATTCAGCTCCAAGGAAATTTATATCAGTTATGATATTATCTCCAACGGACTGTTGGTCAGGAAGATTATTTTCTATATATATATTCAGCAAACCAACTAAGGTTGGTCGGCATCAACAAACCACCAACTCCAGTTGGTCGGCATATCAGCAACCACCAACTCCGATTGGTCTGCAACAACCACCAACTCCGGTTATTCGGTAACAATAAATTTAACCAATAATGTTAGCATCACGGGTGATCTTAAGGGAAACCCCAAACTAGGCAAGAAGATGGGTGACCTCCCGGGGCATCCACTGTCTAGGAAACAAGGTAATCCTAGTAAGATTACTACAACTAAGCAGGAACATGTGATGAAAATCATTCCATTGCTTACGCCCAAAGAGTGACAAGTCACTATAATTAAACAGCAGGTAGAGCAAGTTTCATTGTCTATGCAAAACAGGACAATTTGTCCTTCTGCATATATATATTCATTACCGAAACAACAAGGAAAGCATCTTACAAAGTATTTCCAAGAAAATAAAAATGCAAACATGCAAAGATCTCAGAGAGTCATTTCAGGGAACATTTCCTCGGCCTTATTTTTCTAGAAAGACCAACATACTTCAAGGCTAAGAAAGCATTCAAAGTCTATATTCTACACTTGGGGGATTCTATTAGAGATTTAGTTATTCATTCGGTGGCACATTCTCCTAACATCATGAAGTCGAGCATTAAATTCAACTCCACAAACTTACACGGTCTTGGCCCCGACCAATCATCATTCATGAGTTGTTTTTCTTGCTCAGGAATTAGTTCTGATATTGAAGTTCAGGAGGCATATTGAAGTTCAGGAGGCATATTCAGGAGTTAGTTGTGCTATTGAAATTCAGGAGTTATTCTGCACATGCTATTGAAGTTCAGGAGTCAGATTTAGCATCTACAGCACTAAGATCTTTATTACTACTGTCCCGACTAACATTGAAGAAGAAGTTGTATGAAAATCTTTCGAAGTCCACCACTAGCTTGGTACTAATCAGATTGAATAGTTGGGTTCAAAATCTAGTATGTTACTCGACAAAGTATTCAGAGGAGCATAAATCAGAAAAATCATGCACATGAAGTTAGCACTCAGTTGCTCGGCACGGGAGGCAGTTGGTCGGCTAGAAAACCAATCAACATTCTTAAAGATTATGACAAGCTACAAGCTGCATACTATGGCATGGCTGCATCCAAATTCCCAGGGGTGATACATAGCATACGTTCGCTTGATGAACAGAGTTCCTCAAAAGAAAGATTAGCAACGATCGATCAGCTTGCATCATATGTCGTCTAAGAGATAATACACTTTATGTTGAATAAATCAAGAAGACAGATCAAGAATTTCACGAGCACCGAGCAACACTGCAGAATAAATACTCCATCCTTTTAGTGAACCATCAAGCATGGAGCATTGGGGGCTTCTGTTGATACAAAAATTAGTCAGCTGACGTGGATCAATCACATGAAGACACGTGTCACTCTACAAGGTAAAAATAATACTTTCACTGAGCAACTCAAGCATGCCGAGCAACTAAAGGCCTGCAGAGCAACTCAAGGTGTTCAGAAAAACTCAAGGTGTGCAGAGAAACTCAAGGTGTGTAGAGCAACTCAAGGCGTGCAGAGCAACTCAAAGTGTGCAGAGCAACTTTGCGTGTAGAGCAACTAGCCAGGCAGATCAAAGGACAACTGTGCATTTAATGTGCATTAATGAAGATAACAACACATTTAATGAGCCTTAATGAACATTTCTACTGTATAGACGTATATGCCTACTAGATAACAGCACGCTGTCTATTCACATTGATAGCCTCAAGGCTATAAATACATTGTAACCCCATCATAGAGCGGGATCGATTTGATAACCAAGAGACATCATACACAAGACACACACCTCTTTCTCTCTCTACACCACATTGTGCTATTGTAAACCCATGGGAATAAAATAACAGTGGACATAGGCTTTTTCATATAGCTGAACCACTTTAAAAATCCTTGTCTCTTATGTGCTTGATTGGATTGCTTTTATCTATTTATCTGTGATCACAAAAATGGGATTCCGTCTAGTCTTTTGCATCAACAATCACCATTTTTTCAAAACATCCCCTGAATTATAGAAGGTGTGAAGTAAAACCTCAACCAAGTTTTTCTATCATCTACTGCCTTATATTCTATCAATTTCACTACCAAAACCCGCAAAAAAACTCTACATTGTTTGAAAGTATCTTGTTACAAAACCCAAAAAGATTGATGATCAAACCGTAGTTTTTCTCATCAAATTGAAGGTAAGTCACCTTATTACTCCTCATAAATGAATAAATGGATTGGACTTTGAGGTTCGCTGACTACAGATGCATGTAATACTCCGAAATATTAATGACTTTTAAAATGAGTTAAATTAAAAGTTAGTGGGATTAATAGGAATTAATTTTAAATTAATTAATTGGAATTAATCCGAATTTTATATTACTTGTGGATATTGAAATATATGATTCTGAATATTACTTAATGATACTTAAGTAATATATGAATATGATGTTATTTATATTGCCCTGAGTTACTAATACGGTAATTATGAAACTTAAATCGGGATGCGGTATGGGACGTGTCGGGACTAATTTAAATAAATAAAAAGAAAATATTATTTTATATCAACCTTATGGTCGTTTCAAGTGCGCCGTTGCATCCGAAAGGGTTGAAATAGTCAGAAAAGTTTATTCGGGTGTTGGATTTGGGTCTCCGGTCACTTTAGAGATGAAAGGACACCCCGAAGGGGAATTTTTGTCATTTTATTTAGAAGGTCAATAGTAATTTCGGGATTTGTCTTATTATAAAGGTGATGGATTATAGGAACGTAGGTTCATTTCATTTTATTACAAAACATTTGAAAGATATTAGTGTGAGAGAAAGTGAAGAGTTTCTTGGGAGGAGAAGAGGTTGCTTAGGAAGGAGGAGAGACTTTTGGGGCAAGCCAAAGGGGATTAACCACCTTCTACCACTAGCACCACCACCGAAAAGTTACCAAAAAATGAGGAAAGAATTCTACACCATCATCACCAAAGGTTCAGACCTACATAATTAAGGCAAGTGTAATTCTTGCTTTATTTTATTTCTTATAATATCCATGCTAGATAGGTCAAGTAAGAAGTATGAATTTACATGATTTAAGGATGAACTATAGAGTTTTTGGAATTTGTTCTTGATATGAAAATTAGATAGAATAAATCTCTTTCTGTTTAAATGATTTAATCCACGAATTTTGTTGAAAAGGACGAATATTGCATGATAATTTTAGGACTGTTTTAAGAGGAAATTGGTAGTGTGCTCGCGAGTTTTTGTATAAAATCACGTTCTGCACAACTTTGTAGTTTTAAGTTTTTTTCAAAATCAGACCAGAAAAGCCTCAAAATTATAATTTTATATTTCTGTCAGAATATACCTTTATAAAAAAAATAATTGGAAAATGATAATTTATCCCATGGTGAGATTTTATTAATTTTGGTACACTAACAAGGAGAGAGGGACTTGGGTTAATGTTGGAAAATTATTTGGATTTGGGGATTAAATTTTTTTGGGAGATATCTACATAATTATATTACGATTTAGAGAAGAGTAATCCTTATATCAAGTAAGGGTAATATTAATGATATATTTACGGGTACTTGGGTCGGATAAAATATTATGTGAGTGATAACTACATAAAAAAAATATGATGATAATCATGATTACAAGTGTAGGTAGTATTCAATAAATACGAAGGGTACTTATGATAGGATGAACTCCTAATATGATATAGGTAGTATAAGTACCTAATTTTATATAGGTAGATGATAATGCCTATTTGATTGATTAATAATTTATGTGTATGACACACCTAGCTTACTTGGTATCGACGGGAGGTATACGCGTGAGGGCAGTCTTATCCTGATGAATATATGGGACCTTCAACTTATCGCTCGAGAAAATAAGACTTAGGTCGATTACCATTAGGGAGAACAATAGTATAGAACCGTCATTTGGGTGCGTAGGTATGTGCGTAGCTCAAAGGCTTAGGACTATGTTCGCCTCCATTATTTGTGATTTGATATTTTTGGTTCGAGGGATCTTTACCAAACTTATGGTCCCCTATACAGTGACGAGATGTATTGGGGGAAGATAGTAGAGTAATGCAGCATCACAGCTGTGTCCCGGGGTGCAGTATAGTATATATATATATACTATAGTGAATGCATATATATACATATGATGATATCTACTATGTGGCTAAAGTAGAAATGTAAGATAGGTACGTATGAGAACACTTAATTGAATTGAATTAACAAGGGACTTATCCATGTTGAATCTAAATGGATATTTATGTTTATAACATCATTATATGTATTATAGGATTAATTCGTGGGAATAATTCGGGCTATAAAGAATGAATACATATGGTTAATCTAGTTAGCATGGGAACTATAACTAGAATGGTTTAGAGGTACGTTAGGTGTGCACTCAAGATAAGAGGTGAGAATCTCAAGAGAGAGTCCGATAATCTAACATGTATATTATAAGTGATAAATATTGCAATTATTCACTTGCTGTTTTTAAAACTATTTTTACCATCGGGCTCTGACCTGTTTCCTTGCATATTCTATTTTCTCTCTTGTATCTTCTATATCAGGTGTCCAGCCGCAGGGACACCAGCAGTAGAGGATTATGATGGTTGACGAGCTATGGAGCTATGGAGTATTGTTTAGACGCCTTTATTTAGTTGATTCATACTCTGTAGTGATCTTTCATTTAGGGCATGTCGCCCCAGAGGATTTCAGCTATTTGTTTTCTATTTGAGTGAGGCTTTTATACTCATGTCGTTGTGTTACATTTACTATTGTTGGGATTTATGTATTGAGATATTTTCTGGAAAGTTTATTCCAGTTACATTTAAATTATATTTTCATATCTATTCAGTTTTATTTTGTTGTAGAATGGAATGTGTAGAATTTTTCAAAATGGTAAAATGAAATTTTTATTGAAAAGTTTTTAACACCAGCTTAATTGAGTATTAGGTGATAGTAAAATATTTTTGATAGTGATGTTAAGAATGAACCAACTGTATATTCTGATTTAATTGGGTATGGGACTGATCACCCGGTATTTAATTAGGCGGGGTGTTTCAATGTATGGGTGTTGTACTTATTATTATACAATATTCTTTAGTAATAAGATGTTTCCATGATATTTTTTTCTTAATTTAGATAAAAATGACTCATACTTGATTGTTGAACTACCTTATGGTGGAAAGTTTGATTATTTTCCACATAGAATTTGTAGTGGGGAAATGGTTGATTTTGCTAATATGGTTGACCCTAATCGTTTTTCTATACATGAAATTCTCTTGATGTCTAAAAAATTAGGTATAAAACCAGAGTTTACATGTTGGTATAGGATACCTAATATGTCTTTGAGTGATGGTTTGGTAAAAAAAATTGGTGATGAGGATATTTTTAAATAGGGAAGTGGGTTCCAACACTTAGAATGATTGATAAATACTTAGAACATGAAGTGTTTGATGTAGACGAGATTACCAACATTCCACCACTTTGTCAAGAGATTCCTGAAGAACCTCGAATCACAATTTAATACACCCCATTTCCCCAATTGAATGTTGACGAAACCCAATTTGAAGATTTTAATGTGTTGACTGATTCTAAAACCAATTTTAGAAATGCACACTATAACAAACATGTGAGCTTTAGTTGGTTATCCAATAGGTAAGATGGATTTTTGGCGTTATTGGGGTTTTATTCTTAAAACCATGTATGATGTTTACTTTTCAGTATAGGTGAGTTCATTTTGAAATAAGAATCATGTTTATGAGAATTCCTTATGTATGTTCACAAAATCCACCTAAAGGGGGTTTCCAACATTCACGATGAGAGTATAAAAATAAATAAGAGAGAGACGAAGATTTATGTGGTTCGACCATTGTTGGCCTACGTACTATAAATTTGAGAGAAGTTACATGAGAATATTTCTCCACTACACCAAACTGGATGATTGGTCACGGACTTTATAAGGGTCGCGGATTTGATCTGTGACCAAATTGAGCATGACCAATTTCGATGGTCATGGCCCAAATTCCTGATCCACTACCCTGGTCACAAACTTCTGATAGTTACAGACATGATCGCGGCCGATAGCCCTGACCCGATTTACAATCATGGTCACGGCCCAAACCCGTGACCATCACCTAATTTAAAAACCATCTAGTCATAGCCTATAGTCGTGACCATGTTTTGTGTACAATTAAACCTGGTCATGACCTTAAGCCGTGACCATTTTTCTTATGATTAATCTTCATCACGACTTTAGGTCGTGACTATGTTTTCTGTAGAAGTCAACATAGTCACGGCTTTGGGCCGTGCCCAAGATTACTGTACAGAAAACATGGTCACGGCTTTGGGTCATGACCATCTTTAATAATAAATAAAAATCCTCGATTCGGGAGGCTAATTGGTCAATTGCTGTAAGTACTCCTTGGGTGACCTTGCGGGGGTCCCGTGCTCTCAAATTGGGGGTCCCCGGGACCATGTGGTCACAGGATCCGTGTAGGCATTCTAAAATCTGGGTCATTCTCTCAAACTGGGGATCCCGTAACTATGCGGTTGGTTTGTGCGGGTTACATTGGTCCCGAGCGAGGTGTTGGCGCTGCTCACGGGGCTGTGTCAGGGGCGTTCATGGGTTTCACCCTCTAACGACACGTTTTCAAGCTTAAGTGTAGGCATTCTGAAATATGGGTCGTGTTCTCAAACTGAGGGTCACGTGACCACACATTCGATTCCTATGAGTTACATTGGACCCGTGTGAGGTGTTGGTACCACTCACGGGGCCGTGGGGGGTTGCTCGGGGGTTTTGTCCCCTGACGGCACGTTTTTAAGCCTAAATGTGGATATTCTTTATTTTGGTCCGCGCTCTCAAACCGAGGGTCCCATGACCACACGGTCGGTTCGTACAAGATACATTGGTCCCGTGCGAGGTTTTGGCACTGCTCACAGGGTTGTTTGGGGGAGCTAAGGGGTTTCACCCCCCGACGACACGTTTTCAAGCCTAAGTGTGGATATTCTCAGTTTTGGGTCGTGCTCTCAAATCAAGGGTCCCGTGACCACGCGGTTGGTTCGTGGGAGTTACATTGGTTCAATGTGAGGTGTTGGGGCCGCTCAAAGGGTCGTTTAGGGGCGCTTTGGGGTTTTGCCCCCGATGGCACGTTTATTCTCTGTTTTGGGTCGCGCTCTCAAATTAAGGGTCTCGTGACCACGTGCTCGATTCATGCGAGTTACATTGATCCCGTGTGAGGTGTTGGCACCGCTCACGGGGCCATTTGGAGGGTGCTAAGGGGTTTCACCCCTCGACGACACGTTTTAAAGCCTAAGTGTGGATATTCTCTGTTTTGGGTCGGGCTCTCAAATTGAGGGTCCCGTGACCACGTAGTCGATTCCTACGAGGTACATTGGTCCCATGCGACTGCCTCTCACGGGCCCGTTGCTTTGGGGTTTCTCGCTCTAAAGGCTTGTTTGGCAAGAAAATCTCTCTTTTTTGGCCTGGCCAAATGCGGCGTGTTTTAGAGCTCATTGGAATTATTCTGGAAAGGTGTCCCGAATAATATGATGTGTTTTCTCGTTTAGAGTTTGATAAAGTATTTCAAATGCGAATCCTCTCAAGGCATGTTTAGTGGATCTTGATAAAGGCCACAATCCCCGTAATGGTAGATATTCTCATTACGGAGGGTGTGGCCTTCATCTAGATCCACCAATTCAGGGCATTCCAATAGAAGATTCATATTTGGAATACTCTATCAAACATCAAACGGGAAAAAGCATCATATTATCCATGACACCTTTCGAGAAAACTTTCAATGAGCTCTACAATACGCAGGAACCGACCGCGTGGTCACGGGGCCGTTAAGCGGGCGCTATGTGGTTTAACCCTCCAAAGGCACGTTTTCAAGCCTAAGTATGGGTTTTCTCTGTTTTGGAATGTGCCTTAAAACCGGAGGTCCCATGACCACGCGATCGGTTCCTACGAGTTACATTGGGTCTCGTACGAGGTGTTGGTGCCGATACGGGGCCGTTTGGGAGGCGCTAAGGGGTTTTGCCCCCAATGCCACGTTTTTAAGCCTAAGTGTGGATATTCATAAATTTGTGTCGTGCTCTCAAATCGGGGGTCTCGTGACCATGCGATCGGTTCCTACGAGTTACATTGGTCCCGAGCTAGGTGTTGGCGCCGCCCACGGGGCCGTTTGGGGGGCGCTGCAGGGTTTCCCCCCCCCCCCCCCCCGACGGCACATTTTCAAGCCTAAGTGTGGATATTCTCTATTATTGGTCGTTCCCTCAAACCGAGGGTCATGCAATCGGATCCTACTAGCTATATTGAACCCGTGCACGGTGATCACTACCCTAAATGGGCCGTTTGGTGGGCGCTAATGGGTTTCCCCTCTAACGGAACATTTTCAAGCCTAAGTGTGGATTTTCTCAAACTATTGTCATATTCTCAAACCGAAGGGTCCTGTGACCACGCGATCTGTTCCTGCGAGTTACATTGGTCTCGTGTGCGGTGATCGCTCCCCTAAAGGGGCCGTTTGAGGGAGCTAAGGGGTTTCTCCCTCTAATGGCAGATTTTCAAGCCTAAGTGTGGATTTTCTCAAATTATCGTTATATTCTCAAACTGGGGGTCCCATGACCACGCGCGCGGTTCCTGTGAGTTACGTTGATCCCGTACGAGGTGTTTGCAGCTCTCACGGGACCGTTTGGGAGGTGTTTTTGGTTTTCGCCCTCAAAAGGCATATTTGGCAAGAAAATCTACCTTTCTGGCCTTGCCAAATGCAGCATGTTATAGAGCTCAATGAAATTGTTCTGGAAAGTAGTCCCGGATAATATGATGAATTTTTTCGTTTGGAGTTTTATAGAGTATTCCAATTATGACTCCTCTTCATCAAGAACCACGAATATAGGACACTCAAGGTAACTTAAGGTGGCCTCACATGGAACTCAACTTATGCCCAGGAGACGAAGGATATGGAAGAAACTACTAGTGAGTTGGATCGATAATAGCCTTAACGTTTTGAACAATTTATAGTAGCAGCCCGTCCCCTCTGTTATAAATAAAAGAGGTGGCCTCATAGGAAGATTAAGAGCTTGACAATCCTTATCACCATTACTTTAAGTGTGAACTCTTCACCCTTGTGAGAGTCGAACGCTGTCACGCCTTTATCCTACAACTCTTTAAGTTCTTCGATTAATGGGGATAAGAATATATCAATATCATCACTTGGAGCATTCAGCCCGGGTATCAATAATGATAATAATGTGAACTCCTTTTTCATGCACAGTGTCGAAGACTTAAAGGCACCATGAGAACTGGCCAATAACTTAGACTAGTACTTAAATTACCAAAATGATTAAACCCATTAGTTGAGATTGCAAGACGAACATTACGTGGTTCTTTTGCAAATTCATGGTATCATGCATTTAAAATTTTCCAGACGAGTGAATCAATCGAAGGACGCATCAAATTCCCACCCACCTCGCATTGAGCGTGCCATATCATGGCCTCCACTGTCCACGGTACTGTACGAAATCATTTTAACTGTGACCCAAGTGGAAAATACTTACAAACCTTTTGGGGGACTTACGAGCTCTTTTTATATTTTACAGGTTTGTCATTTACCTTCTCACAAACGACGTATCTAGGCTCACCGCATACTGGACATTCATCCTTCTCTCCGTGTTCATTCTGATACAATATGCAATCATACTTGCATGCATGAATAGATTTGTATTTCAATCCCAAACCCTTCAAGTTATTCTTTATAGTAGGATAATTGTGTGGTAATGTATTTTCTTTTAGGAAAATTTCTTTAACCCACTTGAGAATTTCGGTTATGTTGTTCCCACACAAGCCAAATCAACTATTCAAATTATGCAAACCAGTCATTGCGTATAATACCGAATGATCTTCATCGCAATATTTCTACAGTGGTCTATCCGCATCAACTTTCAATCGTATATATTCTCGGTCTCGTGGTAGTTCTATATCAAATTGTTCATTGTGCGCATTATGTGTCTCTATAGGTTGGTGGTTTTGGTCGTGGTGGACTCCATAAGCATTGTCAATCAGGTCGGTCAATGGATGATGTGTTGGGGAATCATTTACCACTTCCATTCGTTAGTGTTCTATTACGTGGTCGGTTATCGATAATTCTTCGGGAACATAAGGTATATGTTTTTCACCATGGTATTTCCACTTGTTATAATCTTGACAAATTCCCCACATTATTAAATGTAACTCAACATATTCTAAAGATTTATATTTTTCGTTTATACAATGGGTGCACGGACGCGAAATCTTCTCACTTTTAAGGTTCTTCAAAGCGTATCTAATAAATTCTTGAACGCCTTTAACATAACTATTAGCTATTCGGTCAGTCTCCCCCATCCACTCTTTGTATTGTGGAAAATACATTTAATAATCTTCAAATTACAGTCTTGTGTTAACAAGATAAAATAAATATCATGTTGCATAGTAAATCACTAATATAGTATCAAAGCAAATCACTAATATAGTCAATAACGCACCAATCAATCAAACTATGCAATAACTTAAATATAAGAACACGCCGATCAACGATACTACATAATCACTTAAACTCAAATTAAATAAATTTGTCTACTGATATTATTACAACATAAGAAAAATATTACTACATCTTCAACAAGCGATAAACTAGCAAAGTGGTAACAGAGTCTACATAATTTTTCAAAAAATTCTCTTCTCTACTGTTGACATGCGCTGGAACAGTTTCACAAACCTCATATATTGTATCAACCGTGATCTGACACTCACCCTCCTGCAAAGGTGTAACACCGCGCGTGCCCAAAAAAGACATACGGTGTGCTACTATGATAAAATTAAACTAAAACCATCAATAAAGAGTATAGAGCATCTAAATGTCCAGACCTTAAATACAACAAATCCATAAAAAAAATTCTATTTCCATAATAAGTATTATAACAAAGTGTCTCAAATACGAAAATTTTCAACTAAAATTACACTACTAATTACACATCAAAATACATCTTCCAATCCATTCTCTAAAATAATTATCCAAATAGTTCATAGTGCTCAAATACATGCTAACCTGTCAACTAAAAGAAAATACGGGGAAGTACACAATTCGACATGAAAGATGCTCAACAAATATATTAACGATAAATAAAGCATAACAACATGAGTACGAATATTGAAATCAAATGCAAATCTCAAAGCATTTATCAATAAACTTCTTAACAACACATTAACCGGGTCACCGGGCCTCACCCCATCTGCATATGCTTTATCAAGACATAGTCCGAGAAGCAGGAATTTTGGCGGGTGCACAACCTCCGTGCCATATTAAAATCTCATGACAACGTGCTTAACAACAATATAAATAATACCACATGAATTAAAATAATTCCAATAATTATTTTTCCAGATTTTCAAGAATTTATCAATTCAAATATGAGTTCAATTAAACATGAAATCAACGAAATAAACTCTCGAGCGATTTAAAGAGCATATTCTGTAAAACCCCACACCTTAAAATCATTGCATGAATTGCCACATAAATTTAGCCTCAAAATTTGGTTGCACCATCACGTTCCTCTCGCAAAAATAATCAAATCATATTCTAGCCCCAACACGACATAACCCCAAATAGTCCTATTTTAAAAACCAAGAAAAACTAGATCCAAAAATTATTCAAATCGCCAATTCAAATTCAGATTTAGATTCTACACGAAAAATTGAATCAGGTATGTGTTTTGGATTTTTCTCAAATCTCATTCGAATGCACTCAAAAAGAAAATCTAAACATTCCAAATTGGCTCTTGTCATTCCACTCGTTTTTGCCTCTTTGGATTTCATTTTTAACCTCTATTTTTCATCTTCCTTTCCTTATAATCACCCATAACATTCCTTATATAACCTCTCTCTCAAACCTTAGCTTGGAGCCTATGCTAACGCATATTACTATATTTCCCTTTAATTCAAAATTGTCAACTTTACATATTTAAACCATTATATGTCCAAAACCAATTTAAATTTAAATGTTTGATTCGATTCCAAACCAAAATAAATTATTTTATCCCCGATTAATAAAATTAGAATATTACTGAAATCTTGTATAATATTCATAAATAACCCTCAAAATAACGAGGTATTACATACTTCCCCCCTTGAAAAGAAATTTCGTCCTCGAAATTCGACGAAACCTAAGACTCGAAATAAAATGCTACTCGATTATATTTCCTAAAAATCACACACTAAAGTCCTCAAATTAAATCTAAACATCCACACCACGACGCTTAACACGCTCTCAAAAAATTTTCTATCTCCAAAGAAAACATATCTAACCCACATGTTAGACCCAAGACCCGAATCCCGAGGGTTGTCGTATTCCTAACCTTTAATCCCATCTGTAACACTCCACGCGCCCAAAAAATACATGAGGTATGCTATTACGATAAAACTAAACTAAAACCATCAATAAAGAGTATAGAGCATCTAAATGTCCAAACCTTAAATACAAAAAATCCACAATTTTTTTTTCTATTTCCACAATAATGATTACAACAAAGTCTCTCAAATACGAAATTTTCCAACTAAAATTACACTACTAATTACACATCAAAATACATCTTCCAATTCATTCTCTAAAATAATTCTCCAAATAGTCCATAGCGCTCAAATCCACGCTAAGCCAACTAAAAAAAATACGGGGAAGCACACGATTCGACATGAAATATGTTCAACAAATATATTAACGATAAATAAACCGTAACAACATGAGTACGAATATTGAAATCAAATTCAAATCACAAATCATTTATCAATAAATTTCTCAACCACACATTAACCGGGTCACCAGGCCTCACCCCATCCGCATATACTTTATTAAGATATAGCTCGGGAAGCAAGAATTTTGGCGGGTTCCCAACCTCCGTGCCATATTAAAATCTCATGGCAACGTTCTCAACAACAATATAAATAATATCACATGAATTAAAATAATTCCAATAATTATTTTTCCAGATTTTTAAGAATTTATCAATTTAAATATGAGTTTAATTAAACATGAAATCAACGGAATAAACTCTCGAAAGATTTAAAGAGCATATTGTGTAAAACCCCATACCTTAAAATCATTGCATGAATCGCCACATAAATTCAGCCTCAAAATTTGATCTCACCATCATGTTCCTCTTGCAAAAATAATCAATTCATGTTCTATCCCGAGCACGAGATAACCCCAAATATTTCTATTTTAAAAACTAAGAAAAATCAGATCCAAAAATTATTCAAATCTCCAATCTGAGTTCAGATTTGGATTCTACACGAAAAATGGAGTTAGGTATGTGTTTTGGATTTTTCTCAAATCTCATTTGAATGCACTCAAAAAGAATATCTAAACATTCCAAATTGGCTTTTCTCATTCCACTCATTTTTGTCTCTTTGGATTTCGTTTTTAACCCCTCTTTTTCATCTCCCATTCCTTATAATCACCCATAATATTCCTTATATAAACTCTATCTCAAACCTTAGCTTGGAGACTAAGCTAATGCATATTACTATATTATCCTTTCATTCAAAATTGTCAACTTTACATTTTTAAACCATTATAAAATGTCCATAAACAATTTAAATTCAAATGTTTGATTCGATTCCAAACCAAAATAAATTACTTTATCTCCGATTAATAAAATAATAATATTACTGAGATCTTGTATAATATTCATAAATAACCCTCAAAATAATGGGGTATTACAAAAGATCGATTATGTACTAAAGTTCCTATGACAGTGGACAAGAGCGTGCAAATCCCAACAACAAATTTACTGCTCAGGTCCTGTATATAGTATTTCTCTCCATAGTCAGCGTGGGTTGTTGATGATGATCCAAGACATGTGTCACGCTGAGGCACTGAGAAAGGGAATATTGAAGGAGGAACCGAAATCTGTGGGGGGGGAATGGCGAACGAGGAAAATTTTGAGGAGGAATCGATTTCTGTGGAGGGAAATCGAGATGCATTGGCAGTTACAAGGGCATACGACCAGTTAAAAGGGGACAAAATTTGTGTAAGTTTATCATTCACACCTCCTAATTCATTTCGAAGCCCCATTATATCCCCTTCAGTCCTAGATTGACATTCATCGTTGGATGAGAAATGCTTATTAACAAAAGAAAGCTCGTCCACGAGAGCTGTGATGTGTTTGAATCTTGATTTTGACATATGCGACCCCAAACCTCTCGTCCTACCACTATGGTCCTTCCTTAAGGTTTGTACGATGGCATCACTGTCAATGTCGTCGAATGGGCTTGAATCTGACGGAATACTGATAGACTCTATTGATTCTAAAGTCTTGGTTAAGTGAGGAGGGAATTTATTATCTTTGTCTCATTTAGCATGCGCGTACAAGTTAGACATATTCGGTGTCTTTCCTTCATTCGGGGTGCCTTTCGTAGCGGTCGACCACGCGTTATTCAAATCTTCATAGATTTCGAGCCAAGCCGCTGGACATCAGTTTTTTTGGCCCTATTCTGCTTATTTTTCTCCCTTTGCAGCATTTTGGAGTCCTTCGCCTCATTCTCCAGAAAATCATTCCATTGAGAGACTGGCATCTCAACGTTCGAAGGGACTTTGTCTTTGAGCACCAAAATATCGAAGCTCGATGCTCCCTTAGGGAAATGCTTCTGCCTAAGGTTTCTCCTATATGTTCGGAGTTGTTCAACAACCTGATAAAGCACCTTATTATTTGAGTTTGGGGAAAATGAAAACCGTTTGTTGAGTTGCTCGTAGATGTCATCTTTAATAGATTTTTCTACGAGGATTCAATTGTCATCTCCTCCCACTCCCACATTCATTTTTTCCAAGGATAAACACTGGGCTTTAAAATGTAAAACATGATTCTTATCCCCCGTGGGTTTATTTCCCAATAAATAGAACCCAATGGGCTTCTTCTCAACTGACCTGGAAGTTTTAGGAGCGTTGGGCATGTCTATTGGATTAATGGGAGTACCTTGCCTACTGCAACTCGGAGTAGGGGAGTGGACAGTTTGTGGAGTTGAGTATTTCTCACCAATTGGTGATGAGAATTCTCCTTGTGGTTATGTCACGTTGTTAGTTGGAGCGTTCGTCTATTACCGCTCGACATTGTCTACAAAAATAATAAAATTTAATGTGTATCTATAATAATAGATGAATAATTTCAAAGTTCAATATGAAATTATAACTAACAAAAGTTCAATGTGTATCTATAATATATTATAATCACCCTGTTCATGGTAAGAGTTTAACAAAAGTTCAATGTGTCTGATCTATGTCCAGTCGGGATTTGTTTTTAAAAACCTACGTATTTTTGCACTTGGCCAATTAGGAGCAAGCGTATCTATAATGGATGCATAGATGTCACCGACATGAGCTCAAAATCTCATCCTCTTCAGCCTATTGGCAAGATTGAGTTTGACGTGCATATGTCGTGAGACATCACAGTCTTCGTCAATGCTCTTTGTAGGTAATTCTATCCATAATGGGTGAATTTTTTTCTGCCTTCTCTAACCGTGTAAGCAAGGTCAGTGGTCTATCGGGATTATGTGCGCAAAATATATATTGTACAGCTTCATCCCAATATTATGGTAGGGAAAACAGAATACGATTGAACAAGTACTCTTGCTGATGATGAACTCCATGGTTTACATGGTGGTTAAATTATTCAATCTTCCTATTACCATTTAAATAAACCAAAGTAACCACTAAATGAGGATCATTAATGAAAGATGTACGCGTGCGGTCCAGTTGCAACCTTTTCCACTCTTGTTGCCATTTATTAGCACTGTGACTCATTTTTCATGAGAAAAATGAATGAGGGAGTGATTATAATTCCTATAAATAATGGCTTTAAAGAATCATTAATGAGTTATTATGTACGAGGGCGTGAATATGATTCCTATAAATTATGGCTCTAATGAATCATCAACCGTTAATTTATTAGGTTTTGAATACCTATAAACATTAGTTATAAAATTAATCCCTTACAAACATTACCCCTATAATTAATAGATTATGCATTTTTGGGACTTAATTTTACAATGCCCCTAAAATAAATCCCGAATTTAGCATTAATAATAATGGAGATGTATATTTGTATATTTCAACCCCAAACCTAAACCAATAATATCCATTAAATTAAAATTTGCCCTAGTTTGAAACTTAAACCAATAATATCCATTATGTACGAGGGCGTGAATATGATTCCTATAAATTATGGCTCTAATGAATCATCAACCGTTAATTTATTAGGTTTTGAATACCTACAAACATTAGTCATAAAATTAATCCCTTACAAACATTACCCCTACAATTAATAGATTATGTATTGTTGGGACTTAGTTTTACAAAGTGCCTAAAATTAATCCCGAATTTGGCATCAATATTAATGGACATGTATATTTTTATATTTAAGCCCCAAACTTAAACCAACAATATCCATTAAATTAAAATTGGCCCTAGTTTGAAACTTAAACCAACATTAGTCATATATATGTATTTTTTTCTAGACACACACACACACACACATACACATTTACAGTATACACACATACATATACACAATTCACACAATGACAATGTATACACACCTATATACATATACACAATACACTCACGTATACACACACACACACACGCGCGCGCGTATACATACAGAGAAATGCACACACATAAAAAAATATACACACAGAGAAACATGCACACACAAAGACATACACACGCACAGAAATACTGAAATACACGCACAGAAGATTGAGATTACCTTTGATATTGAGATGGAGAGAGAGATTTATATTGAGAGAAGGAGAGATCCGAAATCGTCGGAGAGAGGGAGGGAAAATGAGGGTTTAGAAATTTTTGAGGTAAATGAAAAACTGTTCTGCGTTTTTTAAGTATAAAGACCATGGTCACGGCTTAGGGTCATGACCATATGACGTGACCCTTTTATTTTTAACACATCAGCGTGGAAATAAGGCCATGGTCACAGCCTAAATTCGTGACTCATATAATTTAATGGTCACGAACTTAAGCCATGACCATCTCCTTGTGTATTGGGCTTTGTGTCCACGGCTAAGGGCCGTGACTCGTTGCGTGACCAAAATTAGAGGGAAACTTGGTGTTATAATTATCACACTTGGGTCACGGCTTAGAGTCTTTATCCTAAGGAGTCAGGGTCTATAGCCGTGACCACCTACAAGACGACCCGTGACCACACTGAGTCATGGATTTGGTCTTGACCATTGTGGCTATGGTTATGGTTTTGGGCCGTGACCACCTGGTCACGATTGGGAGCCGTGACTCCTTTACCGTGAACATTCGTAAGATTTAGTGTAGTGCTCTAGTCTACGAGCCCCCTTTACACAATAGGAGAAATAAGAATTATTGTATGGTGTACCATCTGTATTGGCTTGCTTTCCAAAACTCACGCTATTATTAATGGTGTATTTTTACCCCATAACATCTCTCCCAGGTCGCGATGCAGTTAAATTGACTCTGAGATCCATTTAAACATGTGAACTGGGTTGGTTCAAGGTTCTTATTAGCTTTGATGGATGGTCGATGTGATGCATATTATGTGATCATTGCAATTTAGCCCAAATGGATGGTTAGGCAATATAATTCTTATTTAATTTAACCTCGATTGATGATTGCATGGTCTTTCATTAACTAGCATTATATTTATTATTGTGATTCAATTTAGATGATAATTGTCACACCCCGCGTAAACCGACAGGCGGGGTGGCCATCCACCGCCGTCGAACTATGTCGGGCGTGAACTGAATAAATATCATTCTTAGCATGAGACAGATATGAGACATAAATAAATCAGTCCATAAGATAAATAATTGATTCAATCCCAAATGATCATAAACAACTGAGCGACAAAAGATCCATCACAAGCTAAAACTCCAAATAAATCCAATCTCCAATAATGAATAAATAAAATCTGAATAATAACCCGACTGAATAATCCAACTGAAATCCACTAGACAACTTTGGAACTGAATGGCCCAATAACTCAAATGAAGTCTCATAATTAAATACGATTGAAAATAAAGTCTAACTAAATAAAGCAATAAAACGAATAAACTCCAGTTGCACCTCCAAATGATAAACTTCAATAATACTATGCAGCTTCTCCAAAACTTATCCTAAAACGTTAGTCAATGCACGAGGTCAGAACCCCGAGCATGAATACACACTACTCCCCTAAAATAGGATCATTGAATCCAGACAGTAGCATTGTACGCAATAAATATCAAATAGAGTATTTTAAATTGAACGAGATAATTAAACGCGATAAATATAAATCACTAACTACTCATAGAGATCCCCATTTAAAAAGGCACACCAATATGATTTTAAATTCCCAAGTCCCACGATGTTAATTTAATTAAATTAACCAAATTTTATTATTTTCTCACTTTTTATTATGGCGGTCCTCCCGCCCCGAATGGTAATCCACCAAAGTGCACTCTTCCCCTTATCCAATGGCCTCTGATCCGTTTAAACTGTCGACCCCGCTCCATGATAAGGTTCCACACACGACACGGCATAAATTGTCCATTGACCCGTTTAAACTGGTCCCTGACACATTATGTCACCACAAATTTTAATACCCGTTTTTAACTTAGGCATTAATTCTCAATTTCACAATTTATAGATTATTCGATCCTTTTAATCGATATGAAATCCTCAAAATATCCCTTAGTCCCATATCTAAGGGTCCCCAAGTTATTAATACATCCTACCCTATGTATAGGATGAATTTATAATATAAACCTCGACCTAGTCTCATGCCTAGTCTAGTGTAACGACGATAAAGTATCAAAATTCAGCTTACCCTTGACATAGAAAAGTCATAACAATCTACCCTCACTAGTCCCATACCTAGAAGGCGAAAATCATCAAAAAGCCTACCCACTAGTCCCATACCTAGAAGGCATCCTAAAATATAGGAAGAGAAAAAATACCCAACAATCCGTCGTCACAATGACAATTTAATAACACCAACGAGTCACATAAACAAGTATAATGGATCCACGTATAAAACTACGCATACTAGTCCAATTCAATTAAATCTTAATTTAATTTTCACATTGTCATAAACACCCAACTAATCCCATTTATTTATTTTAAATTAAATACACCGAGATTTCATCATTTATACATCATATTTAAAGTCTCATTAAATCTACACGATTTAAATGAGTTATATGTCCCCAAATTCATTTAATTCAAAACTAGGGTTTTTCTACATGCATCCTATGCCAATAAAACCCAAAATCCACTCATGAATCCTACATACCCAAGGGTTATGAATATTATTCATATTAAAAGATTTTATAAAAACAGCCCCAAGATTTATTGTCCACTTTCTCTAATTAGGTTAGTAATTGATTTTAATAAAAAAAACATGTGATTAAGGTTGTAGGCAACACTTAAAATGCATAATATAAAAGGAAATGAATAGAGTATTCACGCCTGAAATTAGTTAGATAAAAATCTGAGTAGAAGGTTGAACTCGTCTTGAGAAAACACTAATTGAACCTTCAAAACTTGTTAAAAGTTAAGAGGAAATATATTTTGAGAATCTTACTAGAGAAAGTTTGAGAGAAAAGTATTTTTCAAACTCCCAGCCCCGTATCAGTTTGGTATTTAAAGAGTTTAAGAGTTAAAATCTGATTAGGACTCTCTAATCCATCCACCGCCCCTGTGCTTCGAACGACGTATGCTATCGTTCGAACGAGATGCTATGTCATTCTAACGACATACACTGTTGTTTGAACGACCCCACATCCAAAAATTCAATCTTTTAAAATCCGACTTTTTAATCTGATAAATATTCTTAAAAACGCACCTTCCAGTTAAACGATAAAACCCCTTATAACCATTTTATAAAAGACCCGAATTAATTCCCGATTGAAAAACTTACTAATAAAACCAAGTTAAATTCTAAAAGTCCATTAACTCCTAGTGTTTACTTTTATCCAAATTAATTAAAGTCAATTAATTAAAACACTGGGTATTACAATAATTATAGGCCCTAAACCCTGCAATGGATATTTTCAAGCAACTAAAACCAAACAAAGTAACAAATCACACAACACAAGAACATACGTGATTCGCCAATGGTCTTCGTCCATGGAGTGTTTCTATTTTTCTTATTACTTGGTTCACAATAATAAGAACTACATGCACCTTTTCCTAAGGGTAAGGGTTATATTTATAGTCAATGCAAGGACGTGCGCTGTGTAGGTATCATGGAGTTCGTGATGCAATGACAATAAGATAGAACTGATCTCCTCTGAGATCCTAGCATATTAGGCTCTCTCTGTGCTTATCCTGAGATGCAAACCTTCTTTACCTGATCTTGGACAAGTGAAACTTTGTTCGAGTTATTCATCTTATTTGGATAATTCTCCCACAATTCCCCCTAAAGCTTTTTGGCCTGAACGGGGCAGAGAGATTTTATTGCTAACGAGGAAGTACTTGGTCAACTTAGGTGATTAGTCTCAGACTAAGTTGGAAAAAATTTATCAACACTTGTCAATATTTTTAAACAAAAATTTTCCACATTCTACATGTTGGTCCTGGAAAGGTGTGCTCATAATTTTTCCAGATTAGTCGGGGGTATGCTGGTAAAATGCACATAAAAGGACTAGAAGCTGAAGCGTCACCGCCAGCTATAATCTTGGGTCATGTTTTAAATGATGAGACACCTTGTAATTTGAATTATTCTTTCTCAAAGTTTTCCTACCACCATTTTATTTCATCACTTCGACTATTCAAGGCAGCCCGAGGTTGTAACTTTCTCTCACTTGTGAGTCTTCATCTCATTTGTTTACACTTTCAATAATTTTTTCTTTCTGGGTTTGGAAAAAAGGTGTTTGCCGTGAATGATAGAACTTTAGGTGAGTTTAGGGAGAGATATTCAATTCCTTATTGGGTAAAAATATTGTGTACTTTCGTACCCATCGATGGCTATAATGTTGAGGGTGGTCACTGGATCCATACTTTCTCAATGGCTGTGAGGTATAACATTTCCCCTAAATCAACTCTTTATGGAGATTTATGAGTTTTTCAAAGTCATCTCTTCCCATTTCTCTCCAAACATATGAAGGATCATGAACGGGGTTCACAGGATAAATAAATTAAGGATACTAGAAATTAGATATTATGTGTGTCCATTCTGAGGGGGAATGGGGGGAGGTGCCCCCTCCCTCTCTCTCTAGCGTACGCACGGGATTGCACCCTTTCTCGGGGCGCTCGATCGTCGTTAATGTGGGGTAGTATGTAGATATAGATTCGCCAACCCATTTTTCACAAAACTTGCAAAAGATATGTTGTCACCTCGAGAGAAAGAAATCAAGGACAATACTAATGCTTGCGAAACCAAGTAGTTCAAAGGTCCAGGGACTAAGTTACGAAATAGGAAGGTGTTAGTCACCCATCCTTCCTTTTCGATCTCTCATGGGCATGTGTTAATATTCTCCTGTTAGACTCCGTGAAGTGTATGCTTATGTGCATAATATGAATGGACAATCGCTCAACTCGCATCATGGAAAAGGACAGAGTGAGTTCATCCTTGAGAGTGTTCCTGAAAAATAATAATGAAGATACAATTTTAGTGTTTGTCAAATCCCAAGTTGTTATAGAAGAACGAATGTATACGTCGGACAAGACACAATCATGTAAGAATATAAAATCCCTTAAGAATATAGATATAATAAAAAGAATATAACAAGTGAGCATAATGGAGGACTCGAAACTATGGATTTACCGAAGATGACTATGTAGTCCTAGGGGCATCACAGTCCGCGTAGTTCAAAAATGACATAGGGTGGGGCTTAACTCATAAATTCAAACGGGGGATTTCTCTTATATGTGTGTGTAGAGAAAAATGTGGTTTAAGTGTGAAAATGTGTAGTGAGAATCCCTTTGTTAGAAGTTATAACTAAACCCTATTTTTCTTTTTTGTTTTTTTTTTAATGAAAATAAAGTAAGTCAAAACACTAGTAATAAAGGTTTGAGATTGATGTATATGATATGATGAAATAAAGCGCTAAAGTAGAAATGAAACAATTAGTACTAAACCAAGAGAATTTAAAGAAAATGATGGAGCTTGAAGTGGATCTTGATTGTATATGCACTAATCTCGCAACGAGATGATGGTGGTATAACGAGATGGTGGAATTTACTAAATGAAGTACGAAAAGGATGGAAGCAATGTGGAAAATGGGCTTTTCAGGAGGGGCACAACTCTCAATTCGAGAGAATATTTTCTGAATTGCTGAAAGGGATGTTAAGGGGTTCTTTTCAAAGTGAGGTCATGGCCTCTATTTATAGGGCCAAGGGGGTGACGATCGATGGGGTTTTGAACCTACCTATCTACATAAAATTCTAGACACACTACCAATAGGTAGGGTCCTAAAGGTGCCATTCAGCAGTAAGAGACAAATTTTTCAAAAAATGATCGTAAAATGCAATCCGAAAGTCAGAATTACGCATGGGGCAAACCGTTGGAAAGGATATTCAGAGACCTTTAAGAATGCATGAGCCACTCCCAAGATGGGGAGTTGACAGAGGTCAAACGGTGCTCAGAATTTACCATTGGTCACTAAATAAGAAATTTTTGGAGGAAAATGAATCGTTTTTTTGAATCGTGAGGCCTATTCACACATGGAATGGACATTTGGAAAGGGTATTCAGTTCCTTTCAAGACTCCATTCAGCTTCGTCTGGTTCAGTGAGTTGATCGAGGTCAAACGGGGCTCAAAAGTGCTCGATGACCCTTCGGAGTAGAATGGGTCATTCGCCTGTACCGTAAAGATAATTCGTGCATGGGATAGATGGTTGGAAAGGGTATCCAGATCCCTTAGAAGATTCATTTAGTTTTGCTCAAGATAGAGAGTTGACCTGGGTCAAATAGGACTCGAGATCCCAGGAGCCTCTTGATCACTTTTTGAGATAAAATGGACTTTTCTTCTGTACCGTAAGGTCGATTCGCACATGGGGCAGAACGTTGAAAATGGGATTCAGAGCCCTTCAAAAATTCATTGAGCTTCTTCTTAGGCGAGAAAGTTAATCAGAGGTAAAAGGGACCCGGGAGTGTCCGGTAGCCTCCAGATCAGTTTTTGATAATGAAACTAACCGTTATCTGAACCGTAAGGCCAATTCGCGCATGGGGCAGACTTTTGGAAAGGGCATTCAGAGCCCTCTGAGGATTCATTAAGATTTCGCTCAGTTGAGAAAGTTGACCAGAGTTAAACGAGGCCCGTGAGTGCTCGGTGGTCTCTAGATCAATAATCGAAGTATAACCTAGGGTTTGCGGTGAATGAGTGCGTGTTAGGGAACCAAGGAGGTGCTTAGGGGGTCTTTGGATGGGGTGTCTAAAGAATGCCTTTCGACGGGCGAGTTTGGGACAAGTGAAGGTTGTGGAATGATAGACACCACATCAACATTAGAAAGAGTATTTTAGGTCAATTATGTGGATCTAGAGTATGAGGTTGACTGATTTGATAGGTCGAGATCACTCCTGCGGACCTGAGGAGACAAATTTATGTAATGTAAAAAAAATAAGGAAAATAATGTCAAGTAGAAAGGAACAGGGTCTTAAGGCATGATCACTATATCTTTTCTTTTTCTTTATCCCTAACTCCCAAGAGATAGTGCCAAACATGAAAATAATCCAGTCATGAAACCGTTTTGATTTGATTAGTCTCCTTCTCCATGGGATTCTTTTGTTCATCTTTTTTGTGGATTCTTTAATTCGATTTCTTTAATGGCCTGCACTTATCTTTAAAGGGGATTACACATTTCGCTTCGCTACAGTATGAAAAAAAATCCAATCATTGTGCATAAAGCTATGGTGGCTCCATACGTGAGCTTCCTAGTACAACTCTTAATCTTCTATTTACTATATATGATGTTCGAGTGAACTCGTTCTCCATATCACCATGTACGATGAGATTTCTATTGGGTTGGAATACATGAACCCAACTTAGGAATTATATAGGTAAGATAAAATTGTAACTAAATAAAATAAATAATTAGAGGCTTGATACCTTTTTTATGTAAGTGTCATAGGCCTTTTAACTTAATTTGTCCTAGGCAATCGAAGTATATAAGGGTGCGATATATATGTTGGAAATTTCATATCGTGATTTGAAATTATTTTTTATTTACATTGTGAGGAGTAAAATCCCCATATATATAATGCTTAGATGAAATCAAAGTGTTCTCTTAATTAATTAATACATTTAGTAAAAGTTTTATACTATACATTATTATCAAAAGTTTGGGGAAGTATATCCTAATCTCATCTTTCATATATAGTTTAATTCATAAAGTTTTCGTTCTTGCATGCGTAGTTAGTTTATAGTCATTAATTACATTGCTTAAGTTCAGTAGCAAATTCTTCTTCTAACCAATCATCATCTTTTATTTTATTTTCTATGAGTCGATCATTAGGATTAGTCATCTTCCTCAGTATTGGTCATGAGATATCGTCTTAGTCCCTGTGTTCGATACCCTGTTTATCGGTTTATTACTTGAGCGACCGACTTACACTTAAGCCATATTTAAACGCGTTAGAGACACATTTTGAGTCGCATCAATTTTTTGACGTTGTTACCAGGGACTAGGTAAATATACTAGGTAGGTCGAATTAATACAATAATTTGACTCTAATTCTTAAAAAAAAGCCAAAAAAAATTTAAAAAATCCAAAAACTATTCAAAAAGTATTCTCTCGTACTTAAATGCAAAACATTCCATCCAATCCCACTCTTACTCCTCATACAGTACATGAAAATCCCATAGTAGAATTCAAGTCCAATAGTCCACACACTCCAAACGCTCCAAATTTTTGGGTTCCACCTCCCACACCGCCTAACTCCATCACGAGTCACACTGCGAGTTACACGTCTAGGGCGTTCGGTGAGGATATTGAGTCATTAAGTGAGAGCATAATGTCTGATAATGCTAGTTATGGTACGGGTGAGGGTGACTTACCATATCACCCTATAAGTGACCTCTTATATCCCGAGCGAACCGTCCGTCCAAAAATCATTATACTCCCGTATAATGCTGGCAGTTTCATTTTAGAAATGGGATAATCTAGATTCTCCCAACATTCCATGGTATGGAGTCGAAAAAGCCTTACCTCTACATTTGAGGGTTTGAGGAAGCGTGCGAGACTTTCAATGACTAAGCATGCACTCAAGATGTAGTGCATCTTAAGCTTTTCTCATGTTCTTTGAAGGATAAGGCTAAAATGTGGCTTTGGTCATTAACACTGAACTCGATAGATAGTTGTAGGGATATGCAAACCAAGTTTCTCCAAAACTTCTTTCCCGCACATAGGGACAATTCGATTAGGTCTCAAATTTAGACCTTTATACAAAAGGAAAATGATCCCTTTGATCGATGTTGGGAGAGATTCAATGAGTTGATCAACATGAGCCCTCACCATGGTTTTGAGAAGTGGAGACTCATATCCTACTTCCACCATGGGCGAAGATTAAGTTCTAAGAAACTCGTTGAGACTGTGTGTCTAGGAGAGTTCTTAGGGTTAGACGCAGACAATGCAGAGGCCCACTTTAAGTACGTTATCGATGCTACTCAATCACGAGACACATACCAAGTACCCAACCCAAGCCTAGACACACGTCCACGACTCCTTCTGCATCCAGACTTTATCAACTGGATAAAGAAGCCGAATTAAAACTCCAAATTAATTAACTAGTAAAGATACTAGAGGACGTGGTTGAGGCTAGGGGAGAGACATATCCGGATCCACTTGACCATTGAGAGAGGAGTTGTGTGCTATTTATGAGGTAGGGAATTCAACGAAGGAATGACCGATGATACCCGCCTATAATGTAATGCTCCAAGATCAAGTGGAAGCTGTAGGATCTTTTAAGGGTACTTTAATTCCCCTTATGAGAATTCTTATAACCCTTTGTGTTGGAACCATCCAAGTTTTAGTTCCAAGCAACTAAATGTAGTGATGAATATGAATTCACATGTTGCCCAACACCCGCCACCACTCCCGCCTTTCCAACAAGATCCACCTATGCAAGCAACCCCTCCCGCTCCTTATATTATCCCACAACGAAGAAGTCTTGAGGAAACTTCAAACAAATTCATGCAAACTCAGTTAGCGATAAACGCTCAAAACACCTAAAATTTAATCGACTTAAAGGCGTCGTCTTCTAAGTTGCAATCCTCCCTAAGTGTCTAAGAGAAAGGAAAGTTTTTCACCCAAGGTCAAAATTGTGTTATCTCTAACACTGACGAAAATAAAGATCAATGTCAAACGGTTACCATTCTACGTAGTGGGAGGTTGTTGACTTGTCACCTCCCCCACACGATGAGCAAAATGGCAAAGAGGTTTCGTCCGACATCAAAGAGGTCGAAGATGCCCCCTTGGAGGAGAGTGATAAAGATGATAAAATTAAGATTGAGGTGGTAGTGAAACCCCCTAATTCCGCTCCTTACCCTCAACGTTTGTTCCCTCCCCCTAAAGGGGCCACCTGTGACCATATCTTAGAAGTGCTTAAGCAAGTAAAGCTTAATTTACCTTTTATCGAGGCAATAAAGCAAACTCCCGCCTATGCAAAGTTACTTAAGGACTTTTATAACGATAAAATGTAGACTAAAGGTAAAGAAAACTGTAACAAAATGTAAGTACGGTACTCTTGAGTGACCTCCCATCAAAGTATAAAGATCTGGGTGCACCCACCATTTTATGCACCATTGGAGAGAGAAAAATCGAGAGAGAGCTATTAGACTTTTGGGCGAGTGTTAATATTCTCCCTTAGTCCATCTATAGACAACATGATTTGGGTGACCTTAAGCCCATAAAAATTACTCTCTAACTCGCGGATCGTTCCTTTAGGATACCTCAGGGGAATATTGAGGACGTGATCGTCCAAGTCGACACTTTCTACTTCCCGATAAATTTTATCATTTGGGACACGAGGCCCTCCTCTCCATTGAGCCATCATGTTCCCGTGATCCTTGGCTGCCCATTCTTATATATATATATATATATATATATATATATATAAAGCACTTATCAACACATGAAATGGGAAACAATAACTCACGTTCGGGAACATGACACTCGAGACTAATATTTTCTACATCACCAAGCAAATGGGTGATGAAGACGAGTTGTTTGAGACGGATCTTATCAAGGAGGTCGGACAAAAAACTTTGAGGGTAATCACACTAGGGATCCGTTAGAGGCTTGTCTTATTACGGTGAGCGAGAGCGATAGTGCGTACACCGAGTGTGAGAGAGGTGATGGAAATATGAGAGTTATTATATGGGAGTGAAAATGACGAGTATGTGAGAGATATTAGTTGGGTCTCTCAATTCGAGGAACTACCATCGTGGGAGTCACGCTCGGTTCCCTTCGATGTGCAATTTCCCACCCTCGAATTGAAAAACCTTCCTTTGAACGTCAAATATGCTTACTTCGGAGAGGATGAGACATTTCTTATTACTGTCTCCTCGAGCCTAAGTAAAGAGCAAGATGTTCTGAGGAAACACCAAGGTGATTTTAGTTGAAGCATAGCGGATTTTAAGGGTATAAGTTTCCTAATTTATACCCATAAAATCCACCTCGAGGAAAACGTGAGACCCTCGAGGGAGATGCAGAGGCATTTGAACCCCACGATTAAAGATATTGTGAGAGAAAAATTATAAAATTATTGGATGCAGGAATCATCTATACCATCTCGGATAGCAAGTGGGCAAGTCCTATACAAGTCATCCCGATGAAGTCGGGAACAACTGAGGTAAAAAACACTAAGGGTGAACTTATCCCAAAACATACCGCCACCGGGTGGCGTGTTTGAATTAATTATCGAAATCCCAATGCCGACACTAGGAAAGGTCGCTCCTCCTTACCTTTTATTGACCAAATGCTAGATAGGGTAGTGGTCCACCCATTTTATTGCTTTTTAAATGGTTATTCCGGTTATAACTAAATCGATGTGGACTTGTTAGATCAAGAAAAGACGATGTTCACATGTCCTTTTGGCACGCTTACCTACAAGCGTATGCCATTTGGATTTGTAATGCACCCACAAATTTGTAACGGTTCATACTTAGTATTTTTAGTGATATGGCCAAAAGAGGACTATAAGTGTTTATGGATGACTTTTTCATTTTTGGTCCCTCATTTGACCATTGCCTCGCTAATCTTAAGAAGGTGTTAGACCAATGTGTGGAAAATAACTTTATACTGCATTTAGAGAAGTTTCATTTCATGGTTACCGAAGGCATAGTTCTTGGCCACATAGTTTTATCCAAAGGTATTGAAGTAGATAGGATAACAATTGACGTTAAAGTCGATCCTCCCCCAATGAAGTCACTAAAGGACGTGTGCTCTTTCTTGGGCCATGCAGGGTTTTACCATTGGTTTATTAAGGATTTTATGGCATCGCTAGGACCTTAAGAAACCTACTAGTGAAGGATACCCCCTTTGAGTGTAATGAAGCATGCCAAGGAGATTTTAAAAAATTGAAAAGCATGCTCGTCTCCGCTCCCATCATGAAGTCTCGAATTAGTCCATTCTATTTGAGCTTATGTGTGATGCGAGTGACTATGCGATTAGGATTATTTTGGGGCAAAGAAAGTATAAGAAGGACCACGACATTTACTGCGCTAGCCGGACCTTAGTCGGACCCCATCTTAACCACTTTTCCATAGAGAAAGTATTGCAAACTGTAGTCTTCGCCCTAGACAAGTTTCGCTCTTAGCTCATCGGTTTACCAATTACTTGATTCACCAACCATATGTCTCTTAAATATCTCCTTTCCAAAACAGATGCGAAGCCTCACCTCATTAGGTGGATCTTACTCCTTCAATAATTTTATCTTTCTATTAAAGATAAAAAAAAGGACTAGAAAACATCGTAGCTGATCATTTATCGAGGTTTTTGTCTCACGTACCTAGCGATCCTATGCCCATATACGAATATCTACCGAATGAGCAATTATTTTCCACTTCTTCTCTCCCCTTGTTTGCGAATATAGTGAATTATTTTATTATGAGGGTTGTTCCCCCCGATTGAACGTTGCAAGAGAAAAGGAAGTTCCTCGTGTGGTCATGCATGTTTTTTTATGACGGTCGCTATTTGTTTAAATATTACGCGGACCAAATCATTCGAAGATGTGTGTCGGATGATGAGATACATAATGCCATCCGTTTTTATCATATGAAAGCATGTGGAGGCCATTTTTTCATGAATAAGATGGTCGCTAAGCTCCTTCAAAGTGGTCTCTATTGGCCCACAACATTCCGGGATGTGAATGCACATTGAAAATCTTGTGATAGATGCCAAAGAATGGGAACCATCACTCGATGAAACATGATGTCATTGACCCCTATTCTAGTTATCGAGTATTCAACTGTTGGGGCATCGACTTCATGGTTCATTTCCCTCCCTCATTTGGTTTCTTATACTTCATCGTCACGGTAGATTACGTGCAAAATGGGTTGAGTCCATAGCTACTGTGATGAATGATAATAAAGTGGTGATAAAGTTCATCCAATAACATATACTTTCTCACTTCGGTGATCCGAAGGCGATCAATAGTGACAATGTTAAATAATTTTGCAATAGGCCGTTTAAGGAACTAATGAAAAAGTATGGCTTCGTTCAAAGGTTGGGATGACTTATCACCCACAAATAAACGGGAAAGCCGAGTTAGCAAATCGTGAGATAAAGAAAATTCTTGAGAGGACCATTGATCCTAACAAAAATGATTGGTCTAGGCAATTAAATTATTTGTGATGGGCTTAGGGGATCGCCTATAAGAACCCCTCGGAATGTCCTAATTCATCTTTGTCTATGGCAAGACTTTCCATCTCCCCGTCGAGCTCGAGCACAAAGAATATTGAGAAATTAAGAGGTTGAATTACAACTTAGATAAACCCGTTGAAGTGCGAAAAACTTCAATTGCATGAATTGAAAGAAATACGCAATGATGCGTATGAGAGCGCTTGCATATCCAATGAAAGGATGAAACTTGTGCACAAGAGCACTATCCATCGAAAGCATTTTTGTCCCTGTCAAAAGGTGATTCTTTAAAACTCACAATTACACTTGTTTTCGGCAAGTTGCATTCATGGTGGACCGACCCGTTTGTCAGAAAATAGGTGTTTCCCCATGGTGCGATAGAGAGAGAAAATCTGAAGGGTGGGGATACATTTAAGGTTAACGAATAGCACCTAAAGCCATATTTGGAGGTGTTTGTTGAGGAAGTCGACACAATATGGTTGTCGTCCCCTTTAACGGGAAGAATAAGCTAGTCTGCAAGGTCGTCATACCCCTGATGCGTATGGGGTGGTTCTTATTGTACCATAGTGAGTCGTGTGAGTTAAGTTAGTAAAAGGTCCATGCAATGCAAGTTTAGAAAAGGTTAGGAGCATCGTTGTACAACACTATAGAGAGCTTACGGTAATTAATGGTGAGATTTTGAGGTACATCGAGGTAAAAAATGGGTAGGAGAGTCTTAATTATGCGTATGAAGTTGAGTTAGAGGATTCCCAAAGCCTAGTTTTTAAGAGAGGAAGAAAAATTTTAGGATAGTATTGTTCATGCGAACCGGTTCACCCTTGGTAAGTTACCAGGGTTGAACCCGTTCGTTTTAACAATAGGGACTGAAGAGGAGCAAACTGGTTTTCCCTGATTATGTTATTAGGGTCGAAACGATTCGGATTAACAGTAGGGACTGAACAGGACCGAACCGATTTCCCATGGTTATGCAATTAGTATTGAACCAGTTCGCCCCAGGGTCAAACCAGTTCGAATTTTTGGGCAATAAATTCACTCCGCCTCCTTTTTTTCCTCCGTTTCCATTTCCCCACATTCACCCCCACCCCCCTCGAAATTAATGTTTAGGCACATATTCTTCACATTTATCCCCTTAATTTCAGTATTTTTATGATCCCGTGCAGTGTAAGTAGCTTGGATTTGTCTCAAATGTATTCTACTAACCTTTTTTGGCAAGTATTTCGTGTTTTGTGTATTTCTCATGTGCTTTACAGGTATTTCATGCAAGTTAGTGCGAAGGAGAACTCAAAACAGTGAAAGAAACCTAGAAATGGAGAGTTGAAGGGCATTTTCGTAATTTTGCAGCCTTAGTCCGGAGGTGGGGCCAACTAGAAAGTTGAAGAGCTCTAAATTACAAGAATACTGGAAAATACGGCACCTCAATCCGAGCTACGGTGAAGAAGTTACGAGGTTTTGAAGTTGCGCGATAATGAAGAGTCTAGATGTGCGGATTTCTGTCATTAATTATGCATTTAATGCAGTGCAACTCTTGGAAAACTTGTTCCACAAGCACTATTGGCTGTCAATTTCGAGATTTTGTGCTATAAAATCCCATGCCCTACATCATTTGAAGGGGAGTTGCTAGAGAGAGGCTAGGTTAGGAGTAGGTTAGAAGTGCTAGATTGAATTTTAGGGTTAATTTCCAATTTCTTCAAGAGTTTTCATGAATCCTATTTTGTAAGAATTTCTGAATCCCAATTCCGTTCTTGTTGCTGAATTCAAGTAATCTCATTTCCATTCTCTTGTTTTATTATTTGCAATTTATTTATAATGTCTTGTAGATCTTTAACGTTGTGTATGAATTTGTTTTTTTTAATCCAATCATGAGTAGCTAAATTCTCAAGGGTTGGGGTACATGAACTCAATCCTAATACAAATTATTTGTATGGAAAATTAGAAAATAAATGAAAATATTGGTTGAATCATGAATGAAAATCATATATGCATTGTCATATCTTTTAATCTCTCTTGCCCTAGGTACTTGGGATGTTTAAGAATGCTTTGTATGTATAATTTGTCGTTCACCGCCTTATATTGATCTTTGATTTCATATGATGCGGTCTTGAACCTCATATATGTAATTCTTAGTGATGATAAGGACTGGATTTAATCAAGAATTTTGATTTATAATTCTAGTATTCTAAAGGATAATTTGTTAAGGATTGAGGGATTGTACCCTACCCTATTTTCTCCCATTTGTCAGATCTAATTTCTTTTGCACTTCTCAGTTTGTTTTTCTTAAGTAATTTTTTAATAGAAATTTTCCCAATCATCATCTTTTTCATTTTTATTTTAGAAGTAATAAATCAATTAAATTCTATAAAACATTCCCTGTGGATTCGATACCCAGACTTACTACTATACTCCATAAAAGTGTAGTTAAAAGTTTAGGTTTTTTTTTGTATTGAGGTTGGAAGCCGATAACAACGACTAGCGTATTACACGGACGCTCGATTTTTCCACTCGATCAAAATGGCGCCGGTGCCGGGGAATGTTTTGTTATAGATTATAATTGATTTACTATTTCGAAAGATTTTTTTTCGTTGGATTTTTTTTAACCTTTTTGTAGCCTTGCACAATTGAGCGCCAAGAAACGTAGAATCCTCAACCGCACACCTGTGTACTCGAATTTCCATTTACATACTATTCGGTAATAATGTCTTTTCATGGTGAGTTCGGTAATTATAATGGTTCATATGGTAATCGTTTTCAAACTTTTTATTCTCAAGACTCCGCGACTCGACTTATTACCATTGGTGAGGCCGTTCTAACTCTGGAGTATGAAAGGCTTGCAAATGAATATAGGAGAGAAATTTACATTAATTATTCTCAAGAGTCTGTGCCTCGATCTATTACCATGGGTGAGGCCTTTTTAAATCTTGCGTATGAAAAGCTTGAAAACGAATATCGAAAAAAAAATCATTTTGGGGAATCCAATGAAGATTTTTCTTCCAATATTTGTGAAACTATAAAAGGTTTTCAACCAAAAGAGGAATCCGAGGTTCGAGAGCCAAGGGATCCTACTTTGGAAGAATACACGCTTTTTCTAACCAAAAGAGTACTGGATTTCTTTCCACCCAAAGCACAAAGAATATCGATTATGGTCTTGTGAATGAAATGGTCACACTTTGCGATGATGTACGTTCTATTTTGGGAAACAAAGAGGAGGTTGAGACTTGTGTGTCACCTCAAATTTTTGGAGAACATCTTATTGAAAGTGAGTCTTGCTCCCTTGAAATTCAATCTCCAATTGATGATGAATCACTTGAGATTGAGTTTATTTCATCGCCATTTTCGTTCACGGTTATTGAACCATTAGAAGTACCGCTAGATTCCTACGAGTCGGTTGAAAATTCGAAAACGTTTACACCTTTTACCGACAAAGACAATTTGCTAGAATTGTTTTCTAATATGGACTGTTCCTTTTTGTGGGCCCCTCTCCCCATACTAATTGAAAAATCTTTGGGAGGTGATTATATTTTTCTTAGATCTCAATTGTACTTGTCCCACCTAGCACCCAAACCCCCCATCATCCCGTTAAATTTTTTAATTGGTGATGGTTCATTTTCTCCATCTCACACATGCCTTCCGTTTTTCAAACGGAATTCTTACTTTTCGGGAGGCATGCATCCTAATGAGGGTACACCATTAATCCCTCAAAGTCAAATTGTATTTTGGGTGGACCCTCAAATTTTTCGACTTTTAGTGTATGATTTATTAGACGTTCAAATTTTAGGTTTAAATAGTTAGTTTTTTTTTTCTTTTATTATAGTCTAGTTTTGATAGTTAGAGTTTTTGTTATTATTTTTTCTATGCTTGGTTCTAACATGTTTTGTAGATTCAATGGACTCACACTCATCAGGGATCGCTCCATTTGGTAATATCTTTCTTTTCCTCTCTTTATGTTGTGTTCTTAATTCGCATTGAGGACAATGCAACATTTAAGTTAGTGGGTGTGGGATATTCTTCCCATTTATTGTTTAGATTCATTGATTCGATCACATGTTCTTTCCAAGTGTGTTTTTTGTTTTAGAAAAAAAAAATTGAAAAATTTTGAAAAAAGCCAAAAATATTTTTGTTCAAAATAAATAAAAATTAGAATTTAAATTTTTCAAAAATATCACCTTTGTTCTATTTAAAGTCTCAAATTGTAAAATTCCTAATGCCCTAAGCCAAAATTGACCGAAGATGGAAATTGAAAGAAAATTGACGACTTAACGAATAAGTGTGGAGATTGATCAAACCCGGTGAGATTTCGAGCCTATCGATCTTTTTGAGTTTTTAAATCAATCCGAGTTCATGATTAACTCAAAGTTCTTTTCAGTGTTTTAAATAAGTCGTTGATGATCTCAATCCTTTGTTTTGATCGGTTATGGGAAATGTGTGAAATGTTGTCTCGAAATTCGTGCTAAATATATCTCTAAACTTAATTAATCTCGAGATGCATATGGTAATGTGATTAGCAATTTGGACAATGAAGTAGGCCCTCGTTTGTTACCCAAAAATATTAGCCATAAAAAGTTATGAAAAACAAAATTATCCCTTTGCAACCCAATTTGAGCCAAATAAAATATTTTCCTTTCGTTTGATAACCCGAAAAACCTAAATAGCCCGGAATTGCGAAAATGGAATATTCATTAAGTCCGAAAAGTGCAATAAAAAGGGCCAAGAAGAAGAAAAAAATAGTGAAAAAAAAAATATGAAAATTGAAAAAGAAAGAAAAAGAGAAAAATGAGCAAATGCCCGAAAAAGCACTAATGGACATCATAAGGACATTTTTCAATTCCAACATTCCCTACCATTCCCAATTTTACCCTTTACACCTTAACCCCAAGAAAAGTCCTAACTGAGTCCGAATGGCGAAATTGGTTACCGCGTGGAGATCTAAGACATGAAAAGATAATATGAGAGATTAAATGGTGTGAATTAGAGGTGATGTTCCCATTTCCTAATAACTGTACTCTGATGATGAGATCTTTTCACCATATATTTCTTTCTTTTCAATTTTGTATGCATGAATTTGTGTCCATTATATTTACTCTTTATATCATGCGTACCGAGAGAAATAGCCACAATCCGAGTGATTCGTTTGTGAGTGCATCCGTAAGAATTTGAATCAAAACGAATTTTTGGGAAGTAACGTAATGCTCAATCGGTGGAAATTTGAGGTTTAATTTTTGGCTTCGCACACACACACTATGGTTTGAGACAGTTGAATATGAGTTGATGGTGATTATTTTTTCGAAAAGTTTAAATTGTACAATTTTTAAGTATTTTGATTTTTATTTGAGTCAATAAAGAATTTTGTGGGTAAATTCACTGCAAACCCCCACGAGACAAAACTCGTCCTACTAGGGTAACCTAGAGGTTTAAAGGCTTGTTACATACGCTAAATGCAATCGCGTGCCTGCGAAAGTGGAATTTTATTTTAATAAAGGAATTTTCAAGAGTAGAATTTTGGTTAGGATTCATATACATTGCTCGGGACGCGCAAAGTTCTAAGTTAGGGGGTGTGTTTAGGCACATATTCTTCACATTTATCCCCTTAATTTCAGTATTTTTATGATCCCGTGCAGTGTAAGTAGCTTGGATTTGTCTCAAATGTATTCTACTAACCTTTTTTGGCAATTATTTCGTGTTTTGTGTATTTCTCATGTGCTTTACAGGTATTTCATGCAAGTTAGTGCGAATGAGAACTCAAAACAGTGAAAGAAACCTAGAAATGGAGAGTTGAAGGGCATTTTCGTAATTTTTCAGCCTTAGTCCGGAGGTGGGGCCAACTATAAAGTTGAAGAGCTCTAAATTACAAGAATACTGGAAAAAACAGCACCTCAATCCGAGCTACGGTGAAGAAGTTACGAGGTTTTGAAGTTGCGCGATAATGAAGAGTCTAAATGTGCGGATTTCTGTCATTAATTATGCATTTAATGCAGTGCAACTCTCGGAAAACTTGTTCCACAAGAACTATTAGCTGTCAATTTCGAGATTTTGTGCTATAAAATCCCATGCCCTACATCATTTGAAGGGGAGTTGCTAGAGAGAGGCTAGGTTAGGAGTAGGTTAGAAGTGCTAGATTGAATTTTAGGGTTAATTTCCAATTTCTTCAAGAGTTTTCATGAATCCTATTTTGTAAGAATTTCTGAATCCCAATTCCGTTCTTGTTGCTGAATTCAAGTAATCTCATTTCCATTCTCTTGTTTTATTATTTGCAATTTATTTATAATGTCTTGTAGATCTTTAATGTTGTGTATAAATTTATTTATTTTAATCCAATCATGAGTAGCTAAATTCTCAAGGGTTGGGGTACATGAACTCAATCCTAATACAAATTATTTGTATGGAAAATTAGAAAATAAATGAAAATATTGGTTGAATCGTGAATGAAAATCATATATTCATTGTCATATCTTTTAATCTCTCTTGCCCTAGGTACTTGGGATGTTTAAGAATGCTTTGTATGTATAATTTGTCGTTCACCGCCTTATATTGATCTTTGATTTCATATGATACGGTCTTGAACCTCATATATGTAATGCTTAGTGATGATAAGGACTGGATTTAATCAAGAATTTTGATTTATAATTCTAGTATTCTAAAGGATAATTTGTTAAGGATTGAAGGATTGTACCCTACCCTATTTTCTCCCATTTGTCAGATCTAATTTCTTTTGCACTTTTCAGTTTGTTTTTCTTAAGTAATTTTTTAATATAAATTTTCCCAATCATCATCTTTTTCATTTTTATTTTAGAAGTAATAAATCAATTAAATTCTATAAAACATTCCCTGTGGATTCGATACCCAGACTTACTACTATACTCCATAAAAGTGTAGTTAAAAGTTTAGGTTTTTTTTGTATTGAGGTTGGAAGCCGATAACAACGACTAGCGTATTACACGGACGCTCGATTTTTCCACTCGATCAATTAACCCGCCCAAAATCCCCCCTAACCCAAAATTTCCACCCCTTTCATTCCCTCCACCCTCTCCCACTCATCCATCCCCCTTTTTCCCACCAAAACCCAATCCCCCTCACCTATAATACACCTCCATCTTTTCCATTCCTTCCCACCACCACCAATACCTCAAATTCAACTCTTCCAAACATTCCAAGCCCTTTCATTCCATGGCACATGCTGCAAATGCCTTCAAGAAATATGACGACATTGAAATTCTCAACGATGGCGATCACTCCTACCGCTCGATCCAAGAGCGAGATTGGAAAATGACCTTCTTCTTCGCTACCCGTACAATTCACATCGGGAGACAAGTGCTTTGGAGGGAACTACCTTTGACAGTGACCGCCTTGTTCCAACACCGGGGGTGATGCAATTTCTTTGAGCATGCGGATGAGGATATTTGGGTCGATGAATTTCGCACCTTTTATGGCACCCTTATCAAATTATCAAATTCATTATGTGAATCTTATGTGGACTGATAAATAAAAAAATTGCTTCTCTATGTATTTTTTTATCGTTGTGCAACTTCTCTATCCATCAAAAATTCCCTTGAACCTACAAAATTATAACAAAACTAGTGTAGAGGGTAAGTAAGGGAGTCAATCCAAATCTAAGGGTGAAACACAAAATTGGTGAGGGCATATATATAGATTCATTTGCATTTTATTATATTTTTCTATTTTTACCTTTTCTATTTTTTATGAATTTTCAATGGAATATTAATTAACTAACTATATACTAATTTTTAAAGTACTAATTGTATGGACATATTTTCATAGGTCCGATATCAATTTATTATGTCATATACCGCTACACCATTGAAGAGCATTCATGTGTCATCTACATCTAAACGGATCCGAAATATTCAATTTCTTCATCATTCAAGGCTCCGCGAAGTTTACTTTGGTAAGGTTATGTTTTAAATACCTTTACTTTTCACTATGAGCTTTTAGGAGACTTTTACAAAATATTTTCTAAGTGTTGGAGCGGACTTTTTTGTCAAATATTGAGAATGAGTATTTTTTATAAGTTTTATAGCGGACCTCGATTTTGACGCCCAGGTCGTTCGCGCGAGATCAGCATCTCGTTCAAACGAGATTGGTAGTCGCGCGATGTCATTTGAATGACATGCGTACTTCGTTCGAACGACATAGCTTGTCATTAGATGTCGTTCGAACGAGCTCGAGTTTCGAGGCGGTGAGTTTTTATATAAACACTCATTAAATGAGTTTGATTTCATTAAGAAGTCCACAGTTTTTGACAGACAGAAAACTGCGAAACTGCAGAATCCTTTTGGCTTCTTCTTTTAGGGTTTAATCCCTCTTTGTTTTCAATTCACAAAACTCCCATATGCTTTAATGAATTGTTTTGGTGTTCAAGAACGCAACTTTTGCCCTTGTTTATTCTTTGTGGGGAGAGATCTACAACCGACAGCTGCATGCTATTGTGGAGGGAGTCCTTGTGAATATTTCAGACTGCGTGTCTAGGATTGCGGCCCTTGTGGTATAGCTACGCGTGAACCACTACAGATTTCTAGCCGTTGCTTTGAAGGTTTGACGAAGACATCGTGCGTTACTCTTGTGGGCGAAAGCAAGATGGTATGTAAGTCAATGGTCTTGTAAACTTTTCAAAGTTCTAGAAATAAAAGGTTTTTCCCTGCGGGGATTTTTCCTTAAGCTTGTGTCGCATGCTTTATTTATTTTATGGTTTGACACACGCACACACGCAGTTGAATGATTTGCGGCTGATTTATTTTGGTTTAAAAATAGACAATAATTAAATAAGTGTGCCAACGTAGAAATTTGCGAATTTAATCAATTATCACACCGTCACATTTTTCAAATTGGTATCAAAGCCTGTTGCACTAAGTTATTGTGTTTTGATCCTGATTTTTGCACAAAAATGTCTTTTGATGATCTTCGATGTCAAATTTTTGAAAAAGTTAATTGAAAAATTCACACGAACTCTTGTTTTAAATCTTCTGTTGAAAACGATTCTGAGAGGTGTCCTTGTTGTGAGGGTGTTGGTCACACGTTAGATGAGTGTACCACAAATTTAAAGAAAAAATTGAATAAATCGGTTTCTCATGTTTCTACCCTTAGTGATTGTTCGGAAGAAGAAGTATTTTATGCTTCTAGGCGAGAGCTTCCCATCTGTGTGATTAGTCAGAGAGTGAGGGTGAAAAGAGTGAGGAGGAAGAAGAAGAAGAAGAAGAAGAAGAAGAAGAAATGAGTGAGTTGCAAGTTGCCTACAATAATTTGTATTTTGAATTTTTAAAGACAAAAAAGGCAAACTTGAAGCTCAATTGAAAGAGTGTGCCTTAAAAAATAATGATGTATTAGTTGAAGAACTTAGGGCACGTGAGAAAATTTTGAAAGAGAAGCTTGAGTACGTTGAGGGTGAGAGAGATAGTCTTAAAGGGTTGATGGAGACTATGAAAAAGGAGATTTTAGAGTTTGAGGATTCTAGACTGTACTTGAATCTAGGATAGATGAACTTGAGGTGAAATTGAAAGATTCAAGTAAAGTCAAATTTGATTTGGAGTCTAGGTCTGAAAAACTTGATAAGATTTTAGGCACCGTCGAGATAAAAAAGGATAGGGGTGGGATTGGTCTTGAAAAACATGTTGCACCCATTCCCACACGTGTGAGAGAGCCTCCTAGGATTGTTAAGAAAGAGACACCTATGGTTGTTAGGAAAGATCCCCCTAAGAACATCGTAAGAGAACCTCCTAGGATCATTAGGAGAGACCCACCTAGGCAAATTCGGAGAGAGCAACCGAGAAATTTGAGGAGAGGGCCATCTTTAGGTAACACACACCGCCCGATTTACACTTGCACACACTGCAGTAGGCAAGGTCATCTTAGGCGATTTTGTTACAAGCTTTTAAATGAACCTAGGAAGGTTAATAGAAGAATAAATTCGATTCCCCACACCCCCACACCTCGTTACACATCGATTTGGGTCAGGAAATCAGATTTAGAGGCCTATGGTTTACTTGTCCACGATTACCGTTTGCTTTCACGTGATTCACCCCATGTGAGATCTTTTGGTTGATTGTGTTAGATGTTTTTCATACACTAGCGTCGCATCATGGTATATTCTTTCTAGTGTTATGACTCACTTTGAAGTAGCGCACATTGATTTATTTGTTGCATTTGTGTGTTTTGCTACTTTTTAGCACTATTTTGGATATGTTTGCCCCCTACAGGTACTGTTTTCACGTAATTTTTTGCACTGGGCATAACTGTATGACTTTGTGGTCAAACTGTGAAAATTTGGTTTTCTCGTTCGAGCGAGAACTGTACGTCGTTTGAGAGACATCTCTTCTCGCGCGAAGTTGCTTCTCGGGACATGCCCTTGTCGTTCGAGGGATAGAGCGATATCGTTTGAGCGACCTGTCTGAAAATTCTATTTTTTCTTCCCTTCTGATTCCAGTACCCAGTGTTCATATGCTTAGATTTTTGGTACTGATGGGTTTGCTTCTGGTCGTTTATATGCAGTTATTCTTGGTATCCATGCTTAATTGATAACACTGCATTACTCATTTATCACATATGCGTTCATTGTGGATTCTCTTGTGTGATTACTGTTTACTAGCATAGGATGTTGTGCATATCGATATTATATGCCTATTGCTAGTTGTATCATTTTGTAGTTATATTTTTTCTGTTTGAAAATTTTGAAAAAAAATACAAAAAGATTTTATTTTGATAAAAATTTCAAAAATCCAAAAAGATTTTTGTATTTTTTCTACACCATTTATGGATAGACACTTGGATGACCGAGTCACTATTCCATTCCATTTATCCATGTGACTATTTGATAGTGTTTTGAGACAATAGGTCAATTCATCCATGTGCTTTATAATGTTTGGAGTCATTAATATGTAATTAAGTGTTGCTTCCTACATGTTTGACTCATAGTTTCCTTTATTTCACACATGCACGGATTTGTTTGATTATTGTTCTTGACTTATCACATGTTGGTTGGGTGTTTTCATCTCAATCCTGTCCTTAAAATGAACCAAGTGCATTAATACGAGAGTAATAAAATTAGTGCATGTAAAAACCATTGCCCGTGAGGAATAAATTATTTAGTTTGAAAAAATGATGAGTGAACACGGGAAAGGGCTGCGAGTGAATAATAATCACATCGTGAAAGCCACCGTTTGAAAAGAGCCCACACAAAAAAATTAAGGCTATAAAAATATGAAATATGCCAAAAATTTAGGCCAATAGGTTTTCTCTAAGTTGAGAATTTACTACATCTTCAGATATAAAGAATTGCATTATTATATGTTGATGTAAAAAATTAGATCGCTCTAATTATTCAATCACAGATAAATAAATAAGACAAAGATTTTTAAAGTGGTTCGGCTAGGAATAAAGCCTACGTCCACTGTTATGTTATTGCTGAGTGTTTGTGGAATTCTTGATTACAAGTTCTCTCAAGAAATTCCGGTCCCTTTGAATGGGATTGATACAAGGTATTTATAGCCTCAAGGCTGTACATGAAAGGTCCAATACATTAAATGATATACATATGAATGGGTAATACATTTAATGCAGCGTGTGCGTCAAGAATCTAATGAATAGTTGAACAGTTGTCCGTCTGATAATTGATGACACGGCCGAGGTGCAGTTCGGACCGCCTTAGTTGCTCGTTGATCAAGAGTTCCTCGGAGTGCTTAGAGTATCTCGGGATGATGGAGTTCCTCGGATGGAGTTCCTCGGCATGATAGAGCTCCTCGGTGTATTCTCGTTGCTCGGTACCAACCATGGTTGTTCAGTAAATGATCTTCCTCGCTGTTATTGTGCCACGTAGATTGACACGTGTCTTCATACTATTCGTCCACATCAGCATATTAATTTTGGTATCAACAGAAGCCCCCAATGTTTCATATTTCGAACTTTGAGGAGTATGGGACATTCTTTCTCGGTATATGGTAATATTAAATGACCTTCCTGGGTTTTAGGAGCATTGTATTCAAATTTCCTTCTCATTTCGCAGTTTCCGCCTTTTTTACAAGCGCTTCGATCTTCGTGCAACTTTTGTCTTTTTAGCCGCCGGAAGTTCAATAGTTTCTTTTTAGTAATCATTTCTTTCGCCGCTTCCCAATGCAAAGTATTTAAACTCCTTTGGTAACCATACCGTCGTCTACACTTTCCATTTTTCTGCCTTCAAGTTTTCTATTCTCTTCCTCTCTCTTGTGTGTTCATCATTGTTTCCGTTCGTTGTCAACATATCTCCTTTCTTTCTGTAAGATCTTCTTCCTTTCTTCTGCATCTCTTTTATTCAATATGGTTTATATTGTTGAATCTGCTGAGAAATTTCGTTCTGACTTTTCCATTCCTTCTTGGGTAATTCTAGAGGTTCTTTCTGAGCCTTTAGATTACTTTCGATTGGCTGAGGGACATTGGTTCCCCAGTCTTTTCATTGCTGAATGTGGTTTTTCTTTTCCCCCAAACCCATTATGTCTTGAGTTTTGTCAATATTTTGATCTTGTTCCTGCAAAAATAGCCCCCAATTCATGGAGAATAATTAACGGGGTGCACAAGTTAAATCTAACTCATGGGACTCGTATAGGGATCCCAGAAATCATGTACTGCTATAAATGGGCCACTTTAGATAATGTTTATTATTTAAAAACTAGGTTTTTAAATAGAGCCCTTGTAGTTAACCTCCCTGATTCAAATAGATATTATTTTGAGCATGGGTTGGTCATAAAAAATTGGCAACACGCGCCTTTATCTGGGAATGAAGTATACAACGGTCCCAGGTGCCCCCCATACGGCAATGGGATAGGTTTATTTTTCATTTTATTTTACTTATGAAATTGCGTTTTCATCATGTTTGACAAAATGTATGACTGAGATTTATGTATTTATTTGCAGTTGATAGTAAAAGAAAAACTCCAAAAGAGTCGGAAGTGAATATCAAGCATTTAAAACTTATCTGGAATTTGCATAAGACGATTGCAGACGAGCATATTAGATCTGCATCATATTTGCTGCAGTATAAGAGCTACACAACCTCTTATACTGCTCGCCCTGTTGAACCAGCCTCAACACCAGAAAGTTCATCTTCAGATTCTCATATTCCCCTATCTCAGAGAATGGGCAAGAAAAGAGCTCCTCCTGCTCTATTTGGTGAAATTTCTTCTGCTGTTGGAGCAAAGAAAGGTAAAATTGATGTCCCAGAGGGGACTAAAAAAGTAGATGTTAGTTCCTCCAAAGTTGCCGAGAAGCCCCCAGTGGCCCCGAGCAAGAAAAATGCTAGTGCTGATGTAATTACAATCTCTCCGACCAAGACCTCTTCCTTGGTTGATGCTGCTGACCCTCCTTTGAAGAGATTGAGGAAATCATCCTCGGTTAATCTTGCTGGAACTGCATCTTCTCTACCCGCTGGTGGTAGTAGTATTTCAAAAATCATTCTTCCGAGCTCTTCAACGAGCTCAGTTATACCCGAGGTTCTCGGGGTTGATGAAAAGATTCCTAGGGATACACTGACATCCCTAGCTGCTCGCCATCTTTCTTCAGTAAATTTCTCATACCTTTGGTCTTTCTTTTCTTTTTCCTGAACTCTTGTATTTGTGTTGACTCTATTGTTTTTCTTATCTTTCAGCTGGTGAACTGTTTCAATACCATCGTGAAGAAAGATCAAGCTATTAAAGCTTCTAGTTCCTCGTCCGATGTTGACGATGCCCTCTTGGGTTTAGCCCAATCTGTGAAAGAATCTCGCCAGCAGTACGTCGAGGAGAAAGCTGCCTGGGAGAAAAAATTGGCTGCAGCTGAGGCTGATAAGATGAAGATGGCTGAAACCTCCAAGAATTTGGAGGAGAAGGTGAAAAGCTTAGAGGTCAATCAGCAAAGGTGCGATGACCAACTGAAGAAGGCAGAAGAAGAACTGTCTATCCTGCGAGACATCAAAATCCAGAAAGAACAATTGGATGTCAAACTCTCCTCGGAGCAGTTGAAAAGAAAAGTTGCAGTTAGGAAACATTTCAGTGCTGGTTGGGAAAAAGGATGGGATAAAGGGATTGCAGCTATGACATCTCAAGTCAAATATGGGGAGTTGAAATACTTCCATGACGGTTGGGTAGCTGCTCTACAAGAGCTAAAAATCCAAGACAATTATGAGCTATTCCAACGGCATCTCCCTGGTCCTCCTCCACCAATTGTGGAAGAAGAAGAAGATGAACCTGCTTCAGATGAATCTTCCATGGCTGTGGATGTCCCAATCTCTGCTTCTCAACCCTCTGTCATTGAGGATATTTCTTCTATGCCTCCTCCTGCCGAGAAGATTTCTGCCGATCAAGCTGTTGTTATCACCGAGCAACCGAGCTCCTCGTCCCAGCCTCCCGAGAAAGTCTTGGGAGACAAGGAAAAGGTGTGAAGTTGTTCGGTATCATTCTTATCTTTTATCATTTGTAATCGAACACTGTAATCCTTTTATGATCTAATAAAATACTTCTTTACTCATCGCCGTTATTGATGATTCTTTGTTGATTGTTGTCTTTTTCTTGTCTTTAGTTTGTTGCTAGAATGGAACTAATCTCTTCTCATGATACCGAGCTGATGCAGCAATGTCACCAATACTATAGGGCTGGTCATACAGACCTTAGTTCTTCTGAAATTGCTGACATTCTTGGTCATGATGCTTCAGAACAGGCGACTGAGGCTTATCGGTACTTGAAAAATTTACTCGACCGAGCTGTAGCTAACAATGTCGCTTATTATGACTTGATTGAAGAGCTGCATTGTTCCTTAGAGGATCTCCAAGGCCAGCACAATGAATCGATGGCTTCATTACACGAGGAATATGAAAATAGATATCAACAACTTTCCTCTGATACAGGTCATAAAAAGATCATTGCTGCATATGACATTAGGGAAAGGACCCTAAAAGGTGAAGTTGAAGCCTGCCGACAAATTGCCGAGATCCTGGAACAAGAAAATAATAGTCTGCAGAAAAGATTGGCTCAATATGAATCCGTTGCCTCCTCTTCCACTGCATTAGTACCAGTTACTGATGAAGGTTTTTCGTTTCTAGAGGTTGAAAACGCCAAACTAAGGCAAGAGTTGGATGACTTGAAAAAGTCTATTATTCCTGTGACTGCTCGGGGACGAGGAAGGAGTTCTCGGGGACGAGGAAGAATCGTCGAGGAGCAAAGTTCTCCAGTTGCTTCTCGGAGCCGATCAAGAGTTCTTAGCCGTAGTGTTGAAGAATCTCGCACCCAATCTACTCTGGAAACTCAAGCATTCCAACTGAATGTTAAGGATCGTGCTCTGTCTGATTTGTCTAAGAAAAACTTATCTTTAGAGGACCAATTGGCCGCGATGAAGTCTGCTCTGAATAATAAAGATGCTCTTATCAAGAACTTTCTCGAGCAAGTAGATAGATTAACTTTCCAATTCCATAAACAGCCTCGGGAGTTCTGGAATGCAGGCTATAATGAAGCTCTTTACCATTTGGATGATCGCCTTGAAAATGCTAACAACGAAGGTTATAAGCAGGGATGGTTGAACACCCTGGGTGTATTAAAATTGGAACAAGGTCATTATTTATGGGATTATCATGCTCCTGGATTGCTAGACTTGCCTGTTCCTCCCTATAAATTGGATATGGCATGGATTCCTGCTCGTTCCATTCCTCGGAGTTTGATCTCTAAATATCTTGGTGATTATAACCTTCATTCTCAAGTTGAAGTATCTCGTCCTGAGCACCTGTTGGACACTCCTACAATAATGAATGTCAGAATGCTGAAGGACATGAACTTTATTAATTCTCCTCTTTGTCTAGAGGATCCTCCTGCTGGCGAGGAACCTGTCTCAAAGGATAAAGGAAAGAAACCAATAGAGTAGGAATCTTTAATGTAATAGTTAGCACATACATGTAACATGTAATACATTTTTATCTTAATGAAAGAATTTCATTTTCTGTTTTGCCAATAGCTATTTTTCTGTTTGCAAATTATATGGTTCATCAACCAACTTAGAATTTATAACAAGCATAAATTGTTCAAAATTGTTTCCAACCAACCAAGGTGGATAAATAATGTTTGTCGACCAACCACAGTTGATGGGTTTCTATCCCCGACCAGCCATACTTGGTTCAATTTTAAAATATAAACATGTGTCCGACCAACTAAGGTCAATACTTTTGTCCTCGTCGACCAACTACAGTTAGTGGGTTTTTATCCCCGACCAACCATACTTGGTACAGTTTGGAATATTTTGTTCTTCAAAGAACTTTTTGTAATAATGTTACCTCCCGATCAACATAATCTGTAATGCGAGAGTATATAAAGTCTTACCAACCGTAATTGATCATGCTGGTATACACCTCCTAATCAAAGGAGTAGTAGGGTTCTTTCGACCTTTTTGGCTCCTTGGAGCATGTCCTCCTAACCAAAGGAGGTTGGCTACTTATAGCACTTTTGCTCCGTAGAGCGCTCCGTAGAGCTTATCCTCCTAACCAAAGGAGGTTGGCTACTTATAGCACTTTTGCTCCGTAGAGCGCTCCGTAGAGCTTATCCTCCTAACCAAAGGAGGTTGGCTACTTATAGCACTTTTGCTCCGTAGAGCGCTCCGTAGAGCTTATCCTCCTAACCAAAGGAGGTTGGCTACTTATAGCACTTTTGCTCCGTAGAGCGCTCCGTAGAGCTTATCCTCCTAACCAAAGGAGGTTGGCTACTTATAGCACTTTTGCTCCGTAGAGCATGGCTCCGTAGAGCAGTCTGCAGTCTTCTTCTTGTTATCAAGCAGTGTAGTGTTCAACACTAATATTCCCCGAAAAACTTTCAACAGAAAGAAAATGGTGAACCATCCTCGTTTTATTCATAATGAAGGAAATACTTTACATTTTACATTACTGATAATACTTTCTCAGGTGTTCAGCATTCCATGCATTCTGAAATTCTTCTCCTTCTAGAGTTGCTATTCTGTAGGTTCCAGGTCGAACAACCTCTGTAACTCGGTAAGGTCCATGCCAGTTTGCTTCCAGTTTATTCTGTTTCTGAATGACTTTCTTCAGCACATAATCACCCTCCTTCAAATCGCATTTCTTCACCCTTTTGTTGTAGAACAGAGTTGTTCGTTGTTGATAAGCAGCATTCCTAATGGCTGCCTCTTCTCTTACTTCTTCGAGCATATCCAAATCCATTCTTCTCATCAAGTCACTGATCGGAGAGTTGAAATTCAGCACTCTATGCGTTGGGAGACCCAACTCGGCCGGTATCACAGCCTCACTTCCAAATGCTAGCATATATGGTGATTCTCCAGTTGCTGCTCGGGGAGTTGTTCGGTAGGCCCATAATACTGATTGGAGCTCATTAATCCAATTTGCTTTAGCTTCACTTAGCCTCTTTTTCAACCCATTTAGTAATGTTCTGTTCGTCACTTCAGTCTGTCCATTGCTTTGGGGATGGCCTGGTGCTGAATGAAACTTTAAAACGTTCGACTGATGACAATAGGCAGCAAATTCTTCATTATCAAATTGTGTTCCATGATCTGTGATGAAAGCGTGAGGGAGACCATATCGACAAATGATATTCTTCCATACAAACTGGTATACCTTCTCGTACGTCATATTGATAAGAGGCTCAGCTTCCACCCACTTAGTAAAATAGTCCACTGCAACTACGAGATACTTGAATCTTCCTCGGGTGGTCGGCAGTGGTCCAACCAAATCAATTCCCCACATGGCAAATGGCCAAGGGGAAGTTATTGGTGTTAGCAATGCTTGTGGAGTTCGTCGGATGGAGGAAAAACGTTGGCACTTGTCACATTTCTTGGCATATGCTATACAATCAGCCCTCATTGTCGGCCAGTAATATCCCTGTGTCATCACTCTTTGTAAAAGTGTTCGACCTGCTACATGAGCTCCACAAGATCCTTCATGGATTTCTTCAATCAATTCTTTCACCTCGGTGGGATGTACACATCTCTGCAAACCTGCCATAATTCCTCGTCTATACAAAATACCATTAGTTAATACATACCGAGCAGCTTTATACTTCAGTTTCTTGGCAGCGAGTTTGTCCTCCGGCAATTCACCCTCTTCAACATATTTCCTGATTGGATCCATCCAAGATGGTCCTAAATCAAGGGTAATCACATTCGTTGTCAGATCTTCATCTATGCTCCGACCTTCTAATACTTCAATCGGTATGGTTCTTCGCATCTCGGTACGAGTAGCTGATGCTAGTCGGGCCAGTGCGTCTGCTTGTACATTCTCCATCCTCGGTATTCTCACCAATTGAATGGCCTTAAATTCTGTCAACAATTTCATCACCTTTGCATGATATTTGATCATTAAATCTCCTTTAACCGCATACATTCCCATCATCTGATACACAATTAATTGAGAATCACTGAATACCATCACTTGTTGTGCTTCCATAGTCTTTGCTAGATTAAGACCTGCTATCATGGCCTCATACTCCGCTTCATTGTTAGAGGCTTTTAATTGGAATCGCAAAGCATATTCCATGTCAATCTCGTCTGGAGTGATCAAAACAATTCCTGCTCCACAACCAGCTGTGCAGGATGATCCGTCTACATATAATCTCCATGTAGGTATTTCGTCTTCAAATTTCTTATCTGTCAGAGTTCCTCGATAAAATATCTGTTGTTTTCTTCCATCATCCCCCGGTATCTTTCGCTCCTCGTCAGTCATCTGCTCGTACCCTTTTACCAACCGTGGTTGGTCTGAGTTTGAATATAATGATTTCTCTACATCCACAAGTCCTTTTACCAACCTTGGCTGGTTTGGACCTATTTCTGCTGATCCTGTATCGTCCACAGGTAGGTCAGCAAATGTTTCTGTTGATCCTGTATCGTCCACAGGTAGATCAGCAGGCACCTTTTGCTCCTCGGGGGTATCAGGGTACGTGAACTCTGCTATAAAATCTGCTACAGCTTGCCCCTTGAATGATGATCTGGGCTCATACACAATATCATATTAACCAAGTTCTACTGCCCAGTACATCAGTCTCCCTGATTTTTCTGGCTTATGGAGGGCTTGTCTCAATGGCATATCAGTATAAACGATGATGGTATGGGCTTGGAAATATGGCCTCATTCTTCTACTTGCTTCAATTAGTGCCAATGCCAATTTTTCTAGCTTTGGGTACCTGATTTCTGCACCTCGGAAAGCCTTACTTGTGTAATAAATTGGCTTCTGGACTCCATTCTCCAATCTGATCAACGCTGAACTGACTGCGTTCTCTGATACTGCCAAATACAAATACAACTTTTCTCCTGTTATTGGTCTGGACAACAGTGGGGGTGCTCCCAAATATTTCTTCAAGTCTTGAAAAGCTTTTTCACATTCCTCATTCCATTCAAAGGTTTTTCGAAGTGTTTTGAAGAATGGTATGCATTTATCAGTTGCTCGAGATACAAATCTGTTGAGTGCTGCAACTCGTCCGGTAAGACTCTGCACTTCTTTCTTCGTCGTCGGAGATCGCAGCCCTAGAAGAGCTTTGATCTTATCTGGATTTGCCTCAATACCTCGCTGATTGACGATGTATCCGAGGAACATTCCTTCTCGTACTCCAAAGGTGCACTTCGTCGGGTTAAGCTTCATTTGGTATTTATCCAATTGATCAAAAGTTTGACTCAAGTCAACCAAATGATCAGCAGCTTTCTTGCTTTTAGTGAGCATGTCATCGACATAGACCTCCATGTTGCGGCTGATTTGTTCGGTAAAAACCTTGTTCATCAACCGCTGATATGTTGCACCTGCATTTTTTAAACCAAAAGGCATAACATTATAACAATAAGTTCCCCTAGGGGTAATAAAAGAAGTACTTTCCCTGTCTTCAGGTTTCATTTTGATCTGGTTGTAGCCAGAGTAAGCATCCATGAAGCTGAGTAGCTCGTGTCCCGAGGTAGCATCCACCAGTTGATCAATTCTGGGCAATGGAAAATGATCCTTGGGGCATGCCTTATTGAGATCGGTGAAATCGACACACATTCTCCATTTGTTGTTTTTCTTCTTTACCATCACCACATTTGCCAACCAATCTGGATATTTTACATCTTCAATGAATTGGGCTTTCTGGAGTTTCTCGACTTCCTCCTGTATGGCCTGGTTCTTCTCGGGACTAAACACCCTTCTTCTCTGCTTTACAGGTTTAATCTCCTTATTCACATTGAGTTCATGACATAAGAAGTTTGGATCTATTCCTGGCATGTCTTCATGACTCCAAGCAAAAGTATTTTTCCTATTCTTCAAGAAAGTTATCAACTCCTCTTTTATTGACATATCCAACGATGAACCTATCTGGGTTATTCGTTCAGGATGTTCGTCGTCCAGAATAACATTTTCTGTAGATTCTACCACTTGCCCTTTCACAAGTTGGGACTCATCTCTAGGATCAAGAGTTTCAATTTCTGTACATTCATCCACTTGATAAGTAGTAGTCTTTTTCATCGATCCTTCTAGTTCTTCTTGCTCGGCCGACGAATAATAGCATTCCCGAGCTACTTTTTGATCACCTTTCACCACTCCAACTCCGAAATTTGTTGGGAATTTCAAACATTGATGTACTGTTGAAGGAACGGCTTCGAACTTCTTCAATCCAACTCTTCCCATGATGATGTTGTAGGCCGATTGCACATTCTTATCCATCACAAAGAATCGTATTCTTTCTGTTCGACAAACAGGCCAGGTTCCAATGAATATATCCAACTTGATCGTCCCCAGTGGAAAAACTTTCTCGCCAGCAAAACCCAGAAGGGGTCTGTGATAAGGTTCCAATTGAGATAATTTCAAATTCAGGCTATCAAAGCATGAATAATACATGATGTCTGCCGAACTACCATTGTCTACCAACACCCTTGAAATGATCACGTCCTTCATTCTCATTTTGATCACCAAAGGATCATCATGAGGGTAAAGAACACCTGCCAGGTCGTTTTTTGAAAAACCAATTACTAGCTTCTCTTTGTTTACCTTCCTCGGACGATCATCCTCGGCCAGGTTTATTCGCTGAATATATGAGCAAGCTTGAGCCTCTCCGAGATAAGCTTTTCTTTCTGCAGTAAGGTCTCCTCCTCCTGCATCTCCCCCTGTAATAACGTTACAATGAAATGATCCAAAACGTATGGAAAATACCTCTCGTTCAGGTTTTCTTGGCTTCTTGGGAAGATCGGGGTCATCATCTGGATCCTCTTCATGGTCCCTCCTATTTTTCTCCTCTACACGACGAGGAGATCTAGATCTCTTTCTAATTCTGTCCTCATTTGTCCTCTCACCTCTGCGATCTACATACTTTGATAATTTTCCTCTTCGAATGAGTGTTTCAATCTCGTTCTGAAGGGCTATACAATTTTTGGTCATATGGCCATGATCTTTGTGAAACTCGCAATATTTGGTCTTATTCCTCATGTCTGGATCTGTCTTCAGTTTCTCTGGCCATTTGATTTCCTCGTTATTCCTGATCTCTTCTAAAACATGATTAATACCCATTTTCAATGGAGTATAATTATCATACTTCTTTAGGGCTTCCAACTTTATCCTGTTATTCCTGGAATGTTTGTCACCACCATTACCTTTCTGATCTTTCTTCTTAGAGTTGTCGACCTCCACTTTAACTTCTTTATCCATATTCTTCTTCGCAGTCATAGCCTCCTCGGCATTCATGATTTTGGCCGCCTTTGCCATCAATTCCGACATATTTTTAGGCGGATCTTTGGCCAGAGTATAGTATAGTTTGTTAGGCAGCAAACCACTCATCAAAGCAGTGATTGCTGTCTTTTCTTCATAATCTATGACTTCCAACTTCTCGTTATTGAAACGAGTTATGTAATCTCTAGTACTTTCTCCTGATTTTTGTCTAACACTTAGTAAGTGCGCTACTCGCTTTACTGGTTTTGCTCCAAAACAAAAATTACCAATAAACAGCTCGGCTAACTGAACAAAAGTTGAAATCTTACCCCGAGGAAGATTATTGTACCATATCTGTGCAGATCCAGTAAGAGTTCCCGAGAATGCTCTACACCTCATCTCGTCGGGGACAGCATAGATATCTGCAGCAGCTTGGTACTGTTCTATATGCAGTACGGGATCTGTCTTTCCATCGTACTTGGGGGTCACTACAGGTGCTTTGAATTTCGACGGTGTAGGGAAATCCACAATGGCTTGCACAAAAGGTGTCCCTTGAACAAAAGTTCTCTGTAAGGGGTTCCTCGCCTTAGCCATTTCTCCCAGTCTATCCTCCAATCGTTGAATGGAACCTTTCCATGCTTCATTCCCTTCCTCGGGCCGCTTAGTTCGAGCAACTGATTGCTCTGACGTAGCTTCCTGAGATTTATCTCGACGAGTAATTGGTCGTGATTGTGCAGATCCTTCTCTCAAACCTGGTGGTGGTCGAAAACTTCCTGATGGAGCCCTAGGTGGACTCATGTTCCTCCTTGGTCCTAACCGACTGAAAGGAGACACCCTGCTTAATCTTTCTAAAGCGCTAGTTCTCTCCGGAGAAAGAGAGATATGTTGATCTGTATCCGTAGCCCGTATTGATGAAGTTTGCCCAGGTTGATAAGAAGAATCATTGGATTCCCCATTGCGATATGACCCAATACGTCTGGATCGTGATTGCCCATGATCAGTCCTTTGCCCTGAATGAGTAGGTACACCGCCTTGAAGAGTTTGAAGGAGTTGCCTCATAGATTCTTGCATGGCGGTTTGTCCCTGAGCCAGATTCATCATAATTCCGGCTAGATCTGGAGATGCAGATGGATTTGGAAGATTTCCAGTATTTCCAGCATTTCGATTACTGGATTCTGGATTATCTGCCATTGGTGACAAATGATTTTTATGAAAAACGATAACAACAGTCGTTTCCCACAGACGGCGCCAATCTGTTGATGTAAAAAATTAGATCGCTCTAATTATTCAATCACAGATAAATAAATAAGACAAAGATTTTTAAAGTGGTTCGGCTAGGAATAAAGCCTACGTCCACTGTTATGTTATTGCTGAGTGTTTGTGGAATTCTTGATTACAAGTTCTCTCAAGAAATTCCGGTCCCTTTGAATGGGATTGATACAAGGTATTTATAGCCTCAAGGCTGTACATGAAAGGTCCAATACATTAAATGATATACATATGAATGGGTAATACATTTAATGCAGCGTGTGCGTCAAGAATCTAATGAATAGTTGAACAGTTGTCCGTCTGATAATTGATGACACGGCCGAGGTGCAGTTCGGACCGCCTTAGTTGCTCGTTGATCAAGAGTTCCTCGGAGTGCTTAGAGTATCTCGGGATGATGGAGTTCCTCGGATGGAGTTCCTCGGCATGATAGAGCTCCTCGGTGTATTCTCGTTGCTCGGTACCAACCATGGTTGTTCAGTAAATGATCTTCCTCGCTGTTATTGTGCCACGTAGATTGACACGTGTCTTCATACTATTCGTCCACATCAGCATATTAATTTTGGTATCAACATTATATATGAGGGAATTTTTTATGGATATATCAATGGGTTTGCACGTCCTTTGAAAAGTTCTCAAAACGGTACTAAATAGTTTTGGACGTTATTGGTGTGGAAATTATTTAGACTTTGATTTGTTGATTTGATTAAGACGATGTCATTTAAATTCAACAATTTTTACTCCTAAGGATTCTTTTGATGTTCATTCGTTAGGGGTACACGTATGCATCGTGCACATATGATTGATTGAGTTTATTTACCTATCGAATGTGTTCACACCCATTCATTTCGTTTCTATGACTTGGTTGTTTGAGTTTAAATCCATGGTGTGATTTTTTGTATCATATTTTTCAAAGTGGTATCTTATTTTGTATGAAAAATTGAAAAATTCAAAAATAGTTCATGAGATTTTTTGAGATATCCCTTTGCATGCGCGTAGCTTGATCTTTGTTTGCTATGCATTTTATCGTGACACTCCATGTTTTAATTTTTTCTTCTTATCTGTCTATTTTGGGACATCATAAAAAGGGGGAGAAAGAATTATCATGTTATAGGGGAGTTTTTGCATTATGGGGGAGATTTGATTATTTATGCTACATTCTTATATCATTTCAAACTCGATGCGTCACGAAGGTTTTTGCTTTATCTCATGTGTGTAGGTACAAAGATTGAAGATCATGATGTTGCACACCCTGATGAAAAAAACTTTGAGATTTGACGAAGATGATTGAAGAACAGTTTTGAGTTCTTGCAAATTTATTCATAGGAGGGTAGATTTGTATAGGCAATTTGGTTTTTGATAATTCAATTTTTTTATGTATGTACCGGCATAGACATAGGGGGCGATTTGTAAGGACATATTTTCATAGGTCCGTTATCAATTTATTATGTCATATACCGCTATACCGTCGAAGAGCATTCATGTGTCATCTACATCTAAGACGGATTCGAAATATTCAAGTTCTTCATCATTCAAGGCTCCGCGAAGTTTACTTTGGTAAGGTTATGTTTTAAATACCTTTACTTTTCACTTAGAGATTTTGGGAGACTTTTACAAAATATTTTCTAAGTGTTGGAGCGGACTTTTTCTTCAAATATTGAGAATGAGTATTTTTTCTAAGTTTTATAGCGGACCTCGATTTTGACGCCCAGGTCGTTCGCGCGCTGTCGTTTGAATGACATGCGTACTTCGTTCGAACAACATATCTTATCGTTAGATGTCGTTCGAACGATCTCGAGTTTCGAGGCGGTGCATTTTTATATAAATACTCATTAAATGAGTCCGTTTTCATTAAGAAGTCCACAGTTTTTGACAGACAGAAAACTACGAAACTGCATAATCCTTTTGGCTTCTTCTTTTAGGGTTTAATCCTTCTTTGTTTTCAATTCACAAAACTCCCATATGCTTTAGTGAATTGTTTTGGTGTTCAAGAACACAACTTTTGCCCTTGTTTATTCTTTGTGGGGAGAGATCTACAACCGATAGCTGCGTGCTATTGTGGAGGGAGTCCTTGTGAAGATTTCAGACTACGTGTCTAGGATTGCGGTCCTTGTGGTATAGCTGCGCGTGAACCACTACAGATTTCTAGCCATTGCTTTGAAGGTTTGACGAAGACACCGTGCGTTACTCTTGTGGGCGAAAGCAAGATGGTATGTAAGTCAATGATCTTGTAAGCTTTTCAAAGTTCTAGAAATAAAAAGTTTTGCCCTGCGGGGATTTTTCTAAAAATAAAGGATAGTGGATGAATTAATAATGGACAATTAAATAATAAAAGAGATTTGCTAAAAATGCAAATCCTAAAATTATAAAATTTTTACATTATAATTCACCCAAAGAAATAAATTCTAGATCATTAATTTATATTGAGATAATTGCTAAAAATGCAAAATCTCAACATAAAGGAATGTACTAGAATTTACCTTCCATAAGGGATAAATTCAACTACATCAATCTATAATGAATTAATGGCTAAAAATGCCAAGATTCATTATAGATGGGTGGGGTGGAATTCATCCTAGAGATAAATTTCACTACACACCTCTTTATTGAGATATTTGCTAAAAATGCAAATACTCTCTAAAGAGGAGTGTAGAGAAATTTATCACGCAAGAGTAAAAAACCTAAGTTAGAGATATTTTTGCAAATGACCCAAGTCTTCAATTTATATGGTGCACATGGAGGCTAGGGATATATTGAATAATTGACATGAGTGTGCATGGAAATGGTGAGAAGAGCATGTGAGTTGAGAGGATTTGGGAATAAAATCTGATATGGTTAAAAGGGTAGTTTTGGAAATTGGGGTATAAGTGGTAGTTGGGGGTATTTGGGTAAAAAGAGGATAAGTGGGTTTATTGGCACACGGGGTAAATGAGTTGGTTAAATTGGTCATTATTTTGGTTTGGCTTTGGGTTTATGGCAGGTGAAGATTTGGCAGTGGGAAAATGTGGGTTTGAAATGGGTATGTGGATGAAAATGGGAAATCGGGTAGAAGAGATTTGGGTTTGGGCACACCGGAAGTGGTGGATATGTAAGTCTCCGGATGGTTTGTTCCGCAAAATAAGGGCAGGATGGCGCCGGAGTTGATTGGAAAGGGGGGTCCAATTTTGGGAGCTCGCGTCAGGTTGGACTGGGGTCACCGTCAGGGATTTGCGAAGTGGATCGCTGCCGGGGCTTCACCGGCGAGGAGCTCGGGTTTCAGGGCTGCACCACCGGTGGGATGGAGGGTTGAAAGGAGGTCGCGCAGGCGGGTGGCGGAGTAGGGTCGGCGGCAGTTTGGGCTGGCCGGCGATAGGCTCGCGGTCAGGGGAGGTCGGGTAAAGGGATATGGGGGACTGTCTGGGGGTTTTAGGATAGAGAGGAAAGTGGGTTAATGGTGGTTTAGAGGAGAGAGAAAGAGATGGGAGAGTGATGTTGAAGATGAGTGTGGTGAGGATTAGATGTAGTAGGGTGTAGGAAAATATGGTGGGTGTAGGTGTGAGGGGTTGTTTGGGTATGAGTGAGGTGTTAGGGTGTGTTTGGTAGTGTGTAGGTTTTAGGGGGTGTGTGTTTAAGTTGGACCCATAAAGGTAACACTAATAAAAAAAAATTAATAAAATAAAATAAAAACCTAATAAAATCCAATTCTAAAATAAAACAAAGACTCAAATAAAATTGAAACTAAAAAGAGAAGTAAAATAAAAATAAAAATAAAATCTAATAAAACTAAAACTAAAATTCTAATTAAATGTAAAATCAAATAAAACTAATAAATGAAATCCTAAAAAAATCTAATCCTAATAAAAATATAACTAATAACTAATAAAAATAAAGATAAAATAAAAATATACTAATAAAATATAAAAATAGCAAATAAAACCTAAAAATCCTAAATAAATCAAAAATAAATCCTAAAAATAAAATAACTCAAACTAAAAATCTAAAAACATATTAAAAGGGAGCAAATTAGACACACACGGGGTTCGGGGTAGGTTTAGGCTCGGGTAAGGTTACGGGGTTGGTAATTAGCACTATAAAACGCACAATTGTCTTAATTTAAGCGTTTGAACTCTGCAATGCACATTTGACCTACAAAATAAATATTTAAGCACATAAGACCCATATTGTCGAGAATTAGCAACTAAAGTACGTCTATTCGGGGTATAAATTGTACAATTTTGGGTGCTTATCACACCACCCCCAAACAGAGCATTGCTAGTCCTCGAGCAATAAGATAGAGAGAAAGAGAAATATAAGTAACCAAAAGTGTATCACTTTCGCGGGCACTTGCGATTGCACTTAGCATGTGCAACAAGCCTTTAAACCTATAGGTTGCCCTACAGGAAGAGTTGTGTCTCGTGAGGGTTTGAAGGTAATATACCCACAAAATTCTTATTTTCAAAAATTTATTGAAAGGCAGTCAATCTCTTATTTGACGTAGAATAGTCGAAAAATCCATCACATGAGAAATATTTTCAGAAATACAAGCTAAAATTTGTAAAAAGTTTAGCTTAGTAAATACTCAAGGCACATCCTTCCTAGAACTCAACGTGTGTAGTGTGAATCAGTCAAAATGGGTCGAGCATCATAAGAGTAATTCCTAGATTGCCTTGTTGGAATCAACGCTTCAACTTCAAATCTCACGGATATCTCTCTCTCAAATGAACTCTCGAGATTAGGGTTAGTGTATCGCTCTTGTATGTGAAGAGGTAAGTAAATATAAGCAAGTTCAAACCTCTCACACACATATAAGAAAGAACGAACAATTAGAAAGAAAAATGATCTCATGAAAGAATGCTAATCACTATAGTGAGAACGTCGAGTTATTCACCACGTTGACTTTCATTTGTCCGAACACCTGGGGAAAAATATGGATGTTTATGGGTGAGGGGGAAATGAAATGAGGTAGGATGGATGGGGTAAGTATGGTGATGTATGATGAGTGATGGATATGCGATGGGTAAAAGATGGATGCGAAATAGATGTGAAAGAAGAGTGTATACACTTTAGGCACAAATGTCTTTATTACATAAAAATTAACTACAACTCTCTTTTTTTTCTTTTTTTTTTCTTTTTTTTCTCTATATTTTTTTTTTCTTTTTTTTCTATTTTTTCTATTTTTCTTTTATTTTTTTTTCACTTTTCAAACCAACAATGAAGACATTTACATTTGAAATCACACTCTTTTTCTCAAAATGATGGTGATATATGAATGGAGTGATATACGGATGGTGTGGGGAATATATTGAAGAATATGGGAATGTAATGGGAATGATATATGAAAAAGTGGTAGGTGTATGGATGAAAATCCTAGTGATCGGGACAAATTTCAAGACACGCATTTCTTACAACTCGAAAAAAATGTCATTCTCAGTGACCAAGCCAAAATTTTATGAAAAATAATGAGATCATACAACAATTTAATGCGGACCCAAAGAAAGTTGAATCAACTTGTGACTCGGAGATTGCGTAAAATACTCTGAAAGGGTGAAAGGCACAAATCTTACGGGCTAAAGTCTCCACTAGTGATCCTTAAGGTTCTCTTTAGAATTGTAGTGATCCTCAACTCTAAATCGTAGTGACTTGATAAGTGCGCAAATTTTGTTGAGTCTAGAAATTCATGGTGCAACATGTCTTACTACGTATTACATAAGCCATTTATAAAAAATATTCTCTAGCTTGATTCCTAGACTTTTGAAAGACGGATGATTGAAAATTCACATCACTGAGTGAGATGAAAGAAACTGCGCAAAATTTTAAAAATTAGGTTTAAAAATCAAAATTTTTCAAAAGAGGCACGATTTTGATAAAATTCCCCACCCCCAAACAAAAAGTAACATCGTCCTCGATGTTAAGTAAAATTATTTTTAAAATTGAGAGCATAAGGTAGGAAAGAGTTTACCCGAATCAACCGCTCATGAAGTGGAAAGATGTAGCCAAGAATAAACCTGAGTGAGTGATAAGAAAAAGAAGTGTACAAGTCTATAAGCATGATAAATCATAGGTTGATGTGAAACACCACCCCCAAACAGGATGAGACTCATACCAGAAACGCGGGCTGCCTCCCGGTAGCGCTAAGTTTAATGTCTTCAGCCAGTCTCACCCTAAGGATAAGAACAATGATGGCGCGGGGCGGTTGAAAAATTGGGGTGATGAGAATCACCCACAAACAAGACTGAAGCGTCAGTCTTGTTGGATAATTTGACAAAGGTGAGGGTGAAGAAACACCGATCACGGCCTTATTTTTTATTTTCAAGATGTTCTCTTTTTTTTTGTGGTTTTTGAATAATTTTAAAAAGAAAGGAAATATTTTTGGGATTTATAGAGAATGAAAGGAAGAAAATATTTTTGGATTTTTTGGAAGAAAGGGTGGGGAAAAATACGGACTCTTTGAATGGACGAACTTACTAAAATTCGACTACCAAAATACGAATTGGACCCACACACAAGTCAAGAAATTTTCCTAACTAGCACATAGCCAATTTTTATCTTTGAATTTAGTGAAAGGGTAGTCAAATTTTAATTAAGTCCACGGGCGATAAAAAATCACGAAAATCTCTTTGTGATCGCCTTTGCAAAATATTCTCCTAGTGGGCTCCCTAGTTAATGGATTTTAAATTTAGTGATGGCTAGGGTAGCACACAATTTGTAAGCGAGTGAGTCGGGTGATGAAATCCCTTCTCGTGAGTGACCGGGTGTAGGTCTTAGTAATTTAATTCATCACACAATAATTGACTCCCTAATAGGAGAGGCACGAGGGTATGAGAAATATACCTCCCACGGTTTTTAGGCTGTGGGCGCCGAAAAATTTGAGTCGACCAGGGGGAGATTACGCCAATCTCAGTCGTCCCCGGGAGTCCTACCGACCCAAGGTAGAGAGGCTTCTAAATCCTCGCCTATGGACGCCCTCTCTTTACCTTGTCCGGTTTCCCTATCACGCTTATCTTTTTTTTATTACAAATTTAAATGCGAAATAATAAGGTGTCTCTATGCACCGCAATACAAGCCAAGTAATAAAGTCCAAATACAAGCCTTCTAAACTAATGAAAAAAATGGTACAAAAAAATAAAATAAAAAGTGCAATACAAATGAATCACAAATAGGTAATTATCGCAAGTGCTTCAAGCGCCAAAGATCGGCAACGGAGCCATTTGATAAATAAAAAAATTGCTTCTCTATGTATTTTTTTTGTCGTTGTGCAACTTCTCTATCCATTACAAATTTCCTTGAATCTACAAAATTATAACAAAACTAGTGTAGAGGGTAAGTAAGGGAGTCAATCCAAATATAAGGGTGAAATACAAAATTGGTGAGGACATATATATAAATTCATTTGCATTTTATTATATTTTTCTATTTTTACCTTTTCTATTTTTTATGAATTTTTCAACGGAATATTAATTAACTAACTATATACTAATTTTTAAAGTACTAATTAAGATGTAAAAGCTAATAAAAATGAGGTAAATAAAATTGTGCTAAAAAGTAAACTAACTAAATTGGATTCATGAGGGCTACAAAATTTCATCCCATGAATGGGATATTAGCCCTCAATAATCATCATCCAGAAATATAAGATAAACAAATAAAAGCATGAGAAGATTAAACTAAAAGTAATCAAGAGAAGGAGATCAAACACATTTAAGCCTTGAATTGACATGAAATCTTCAATTACATCATCAAACTCTCAATTAAAATTCCTCACTCATGTATTTATTGAATCTAAACTAAAAATTACAAAATAAAAATAAAAAGGATAGTGGACGAATTAATAATGGACAATTAAATAATAAAAGAGATATGTTAAAAATGCAAATCCTAAAATCCTAAAATTGTACATTAGAATTCACCCAAAGAAATAAATTCTAGGTCATTAATTTATATTGAAATAATTGCTAAAAATGTAAAATCTCAACATAAAGGAATAGATTAGAATTTACATCCCGTAAGGGATAAATTCAACTACATCAATCTATAATGAATTAATGGCTAAAAATGCCAAGATTCATTATAGATGGGTGGGGTGGAACTCATCCTAGAGATAAATTTCACTACACACCTCTTTATTGAGATATTTGCTAAAAATGCAAATACTCTCTGAAGAGGAGTGTAGAGAAATTTATCACACAAGAGTAAAAAAACTAAGTTAGAGATCTTTTTGCAAATGGCCCAAGTCTTCAATTTATATGATGCACATGGAGGCTAGGGGTATATTGAATAATTGACATGGGTGTGCATGGAAATGGTGAGAGGAGCATGTGGGTTGAGAGGATTTAGGATTAAAATCTAATATGGTTAAAGGGGTAGTTTTGGAAATTGGGGTATAAGTGGTAGTTGGGGGTATTTGGGTAAAAAGAGGATAAGTGGATTTATTGGCAGATGGGGTAAATGAGTTGGTTAACTTGGTCATTATTTTGGTTTGGCTTTGGATTTATGGCAGGTGACGATTTGGCAATGGGAAAATGTGGGTTTGAAATGGGTATGTGGACGTAAATGGGAAATCGGGTAGAAGGGATTTAGGTTTAGGCACACCGGAAGTGGTGGAGATGTGAGTTGCCGGATGGTTTGTTCCGCCGGATAAGGGCAGGATGGCGCCGGAGTTGATTGCAAAGGGGGGGTCCAATTTTGGGAGCTCGCGTCGGGTTGGACTGGGGTCACCGTCGGGGGTTTTCGAAGTGGGTCACCGCTGGGGCTTCGTCGGTGAGGAGTTCGGGTTTCAAGGCTGCGCCACCGACGGGATGGAGGGTTGAAAGGAGGTCGCACAGGCGGGTGGCGGAGCAGGGTCGGCGACAGTTTGGGCTGGCCGACGGTAGGCTCGCAGGCAGGGGAGGTCAGGTAAAGCGATATGGGGGGCTGCCTAGGGTTTTAGGATAGAGAGGAAAGTGGGTTAATTGTGGTTTAGAGGAGAGAGAAAGAGATGGGGGAGTGTGGTTGAAGATGAGTGTGGTGAGGATTAGATGTAGTAGGGTGTAGGAAAATATGGTGGGTGTAGGTGTGAGGGGTTGTTTGGGTATGAGTGAGGTGTTAGGGTGTGTTTGGTAGTGTGTAGGTTTTAGGGTGTGTGTGTTTAAGTTGGACCCATAAAAGTAACACTAATAAAATAAAATTAATAAAATAAAATAAAAACCTAATAAAATCCAATACTAAAATAAAACAAAGACTCAAATAAAATTGAAACTAAGAAGAGAAATAAAATAAAAATAAAAATAAAATCTAATAAAACTAAAACTAAAATTCTAATTAAATGTAAAATCAAATAAAACTAATAAATGAAATCCTAAAAAAATCTAATCCTAATAAAAATATAACTAATAACTAATAAAAATAAAGATGAAATAAAAATATACTAATAAAATATAAAAATAGTAAATAAAACCTAAAAATCCTAAATAAATCAAAAATAAATCCTAAAAATAAAATAACTCAAACTAAAAATCTAAAAACATATTAAAAGGGGGAAAATTAGACACACACGGGGTTCGGGGTAGGTTTAGGCTCGGGTAAGGTTACGGGATTGGTAATTAGCTCCATAAAACGCGCAATTGTCTTGATTTATGCGTTTGAACTCTGCAATGCACATTTGATCTACAAAATAAATATTTAATCACATAAGACCCATATTGCCGAGAATTAGCAACTAAAGTACGTCTATTCGGGGTATAAATTGTACAGTTTTGGGTGCTTATCATGGACAAAACTCAGGTGCCTTTCCTCTCGACCTAGTGATCCAAAAAATGCGTGCAAAAGGGGTACACATGCCTCGACAACTTGATTCCCCCACTCTTTGTGTCCCACACTCGAAGGCCACATGAATTGCTCGACCTTAGCCCAATCACAATTGGGTTCAAGACACTTTTCTCGTAGGTGATTTAGACAAGCAGATCCGATTATCGCTTTTGATCACGCGCGACTCGATTTAGCAAAGCTCGAACAACTCTGCCCTCCTCATTCTACAAGCCAACTTACTCTATCTCCTACTCAATGAGGGGAGCGCCATCCACCTTGCCCGCATCTTCTATGGTGAGATCGTGAACGCTTCATACGATAGGAGTGACAAGGTCTCTCTCCCTTATGTTCGATTTATCACGTCTCAAGGATGCATGGATTGAGGAACCTAGCATGTAGCTCAGCCTCCCTAAGCCGATTAGGCAAACCTCCGTCACACGGAGTGTTTGCCAAATGGGGATCACCCATCCTCGTTCGCCGATGGTGCAAGGGGAGGAAGATGTTGAAATGGGAGAGGAGGAAGTGGAATATGATGAGGAAGTTGACCCCAACTACGAGCCTTACTAGACAACTCTTTCACTCCACATTGATGAATTAGAGACCATGGTCGGTGACTTTATTATGGAGTATCGAGATGTTAGGAGGACTCATACTCGAGATTACCGGCCCGATATGGTCATGATGATGTGGCTCCAAGCGGATATGTACCGGCTCCAAGTGAGATCGGACACTCCGTTTTCGAGCTACTTTTATGATCCCTACACTCGCGATCTTAATGCGCTCGGCCTGTCCCAGTAGCTCCTGATGGTGTTGTTTTTGGTTGCTCATTCCTTTATGTAGTTCCTGTATGCTTTATCGTTTCATCATTGTCAAAGAACTATGGGCCTTTTTTATATGCTTGTATCTCATGATTAGTTGTGTAATAAAATTTTGCATTTTGATATTTGCTATTTTTTAACCTACGCACTCTTCTTTTATTTTAGATTTTAGTCATTTTGCATGAAGACATTGCAAAGTCTAAGTTGGGGGGGGGGGGGGGGGGGATACACGTGTGTTTTCAAAATTTCACAAATTTCAAAATTCCCAAAAAAATTGAAAATTTCAAATTTATATACAATTTAGAAAATTTCCAAAAAAATGAAAAATTTCCCAAAAAAATATTTTTTTCTTCAAAATAAATAAAATTGGAATTTAAATTTTTCAAAAATATCACTAAAATTTTTGTTTGAAGTGTCAATTTGCGAAAACTAAATGCATAAAGCCAAGATTGATCAAAGATGGAAATTGAGCGAAAATTCACGACTTAACGAATAAGTGTGGAGATTTATTGACCAGGTGAGATTTTGAGCCCTTCAATATTTGCGAGAATTTAAATTAATCTGAGTTAATAGTTCACTCAAGTTCAATTATGCGTTTAAATAAGTCGCTGAAGATCTCTAAATTTTTATTTTGATCCGTTACGGAAACAAGCGAGATGTTGCCTTAAAAACGCGCTAAAAATATCTGTAAATTAAATTTAAATTGTAAAATAATGAGTAATTCGGATAAATGAAGTTAGGCCCTCGTTTGTCACCCAAAAATATTTGCCAAAAAAAAGTGAAATTTTTTAGTTTTACAAGCCCAATTTGAGCTAAGTAATTTATACCCTTTTCTTTTTTCTACCCAAAAAACCCATTTAGCCCGAAGTTTTGAAAATTCAAATTCATCAATTCAGTCCAAATGGTGCAAAAAAAAGGAGCAAAAAAAAGAGAAAAACATGAGAAAAATATAGAAACAAAGAGAGAAAAAACAAGTGCTCGAAAAAGGGTCAACGGACATTATAAGTAAGTAATTTTTCCAAACTCTGGAAATTCCAACCATCCCATATTTTACCCATTATACCATAACCCCAAAAAAGTCCTGACCAAATCCAAATAATGAAATTAATTACTGCGTGGGGAGCTAAGATACTAAAAGATAATAAGATAGGTTAATTGGTGCGAATAAAAGATGATGTTTCTCGTTTTACAATGATCGTATTCCGTTAATGAGATCTATTCACTCAAATACTTCGCCTTTTAATTTATGTGCATGAATTTATGTCGAATATATTTACTCTTAATATCACGCACACTGAGAGAAAATAGCTATATTTCGATAGATTCGTTTGTGAGAGCATCCCATGAGAATTTAAATCAAAACAAAATTTCAGAAAGTAACGTAATGATCCATCGATGAAAGTTAGCAGTCTGATTTTAGACTTCACACACACACACTATGAATTGATATTATTAAGTAAAAATTACAAGTGATTATTTATCTGGAATTTAAATTTTACAGTTTTTAATTATTTTGATATTTTCTTTGAATCGAAAAATAAATTTTCTGGGTAAATTCTCTACAAATCCTCACGAGACACCACTCATCCTAATAGGGTAACCTAGGGGTTTAACGATTTGTTACATACGCTAAATGCAATCGCTTGCACGAAAAAATGTATTCTATTCAAATAAGAATTTTTGTATATGTTTGACCATGTTATGATTCTTTTACATTGCTCGGGACAAGAAAAGTTCTAAATTAGGGGTTTGATTCGACGTAAATTCTTCGTATTTATCCACGTAGTTTAGTATTTTTATCACTCCGTGAAATGTAAATAATATGGTTTAATCTCACATCAATGCTACTGACTCTTTTCTGCTAGTACATTGTGTTCTGTTTATTTCTCTTAGATTTTACAGGTACTTCATGCGCTTGATAGCAAAAGAGAAACCAGAATAAGGATAGGAAAACAAGAAGGAAAGTCAAGGGAAATTTTATAATTATACAACTGGAATCCAGAAGCGGAACCTAAGATAAGTAAAAAATATACGATAACATAAAAAGAAATGGCATCCATATCCGAGCTATGGATAGAAAGTTACTAGTGTATAAATATAAGAATAATCAAAACACCATAGTAAAGAATTTTGCCAAAATGAATCGGTTCGATTCTAAAAGGAACTGGTTCGATTTTAAAGGGTACCAATTCAATCAAAGTTGAACAATACTAGGAAAATGAACCGATTCGGTTATGAAGGGAATCGGTTCGAAAATCGATGCGCGAATTCTTATGTTTGTCCATTTAATTTTAGAGTTGTACATAGGTCAAACTCTTGTATAAATGTATTATTTTTATTCCCACTTTATTCTAGGGTTAGTTAAAGAGATAGAAACACAAATTGGAGAGCAAGAACGAGTCAACAACCATTGGCAGTCTACTTTTTCATCAAGTTTACATTTTTGTGGATTGTTTTCAAGCATTTAATCTATAAGGTTTGCCTTCTCTATCTTGTTCTTGATTCTTATTATTATTTTGCATGTTGTAGTTATTTATCTAGTTTTATAAGAAACTCTTGCATGCTTATATATAATTTAGTGATGATTATGATTCCATGTAATGTCAAAACCTTGTTTATTCATATCACCATGTCTGGCTAGATTTCTAGTGGGTTGGGATATATGAACCCAACTTAGGAATTATGTAGGGAAGATGAAATTATAACCAAATGAAATAACTTATTAGAGGCTTGATAATTTGTTGATACAAGTGTCGTAGGCCTTTTAACTTCGTTTGTCCAGGGTAATCGGAGTATTTAAGGGTGTGGTATATATGTTGTTAATTTCATCTTTTGCTTTGAATTTTTTTTTGATTATTTATCGTGAGGAGTAAAATCCCCATATATATACAGCTTAGATGAAATCAAAGTTTTCTCTTAATTAATTGTTACATTTAGTGAAAGTTTTATACTCTACGTAATTACCCAGAGTTTGGGAAAATATATCCCAATCCAATCTTTTATATATAGTTTAATTCACAACATTTTCGTTCTTGTATGAGTAGTTAGTTTATAGTCATTAATTACATTACTTTAGTTCAACTGCAAATTCTTCTACCAACCAATCATCATCTTTTCTTTTTTGTGTGTTTACCATTAGGATTAGTCGTCTTCCTTAGTATTCATCACGAGAGATCATCTTAATCTATGTGTCTGATACCCAATTTACCGAATTATTACTTGAGCGACCAACTTACACTTGAGCCGTATAAAAACGAGTTAGAGACACATTTTGAGTTGAGTCAAGGGTGTTAAAGGCATGTTGACATCTATCAGTGTATACAAATTAAATCCTCTTCTGAGACAACTCTATCAATGGTCAATCTTCGAAAATCATCAGATAAACCTCTGATAATACCCGACCATTTCTAAAAAGTTATGAACATCCACAGGTGTCATGCGATGTCCCTAATTAAACACGGCTGAATTTTCTCAAATCCACTAACATTCCCCATTCCGAAACTACATGGCCTAAAAATTATACCTCCTATTTCCCAAACTCATACTTCTGGAACTTCCTATACAACTTTCACTCCTGCAATATCTGAAGTGAAACCCTCAAATGCCCCTCCTTGGTCTATGAATAAATCAAAGTGTTATAAATTAAGGAGATGATAAACTGATCCCAATACCATCGGAACGCTCAGTTCATTAAATCTATGAACACGAAAGGGGCATTGATCAACCCAATTTTTATGACCCTAAACTCGTAGGAACCATGACGAGTTAAATATATTTGGTATGTCTTCCTCTCGTGCCATCATCTGGTGGTATCCGAACGTAAGTTAATCTTTTACAAGAAGAAGGCACCTTGATGCTAATATAAAAAATCATCGATCTTTTTCAAAGCATGCTATTCTTCACTGTCTCCTTATTCAACTCACACATAACCGTAGTGAAACACCCCTCTTCTTCCCTCCCAAAAATGGAGCCTCCCACAGTATCATACTTTGTCGAAGTAACCCCTACTATGAACTGCTTGATTTGTTCTATCAATTCCCTCATTTCCATAGGAGTCATCTGATAAATCTCCTTGGCGATCAATGTCATACCGAGAGACAAATCAATTACAAAGTCAATATCCCAAATTGGAGGGAAAATGGACAACTCCTCAAATACGTGGGAAAAATCTTTGACAATCGGAATTGAATCTATATAACACCCCGTAATTTTATAGATTTTTATATTGGGAATTAATAGGGATTAATTAAATTAAATTCAGAAATTAATACTGATTAAAATAGATATTAATTAGCGAGAAAATGGTTAATATTTATTCATATTAAATATTACTTAGTGAATGAGTAATAAATTGATAAGAATGTATTATGATTGTCGTGAGTGAGAAATACACCAGTTATGGTAAATTTAGTCGGGACGTGCGTGTCAGTCGTGCCAGGACTTAATTTTGAAAAATAAAATATAAGTGCATTTTAGAAAATTCAAATGATCATTTTGACTGCGCCAAAGTGTCCGGAAGGGTCAAAATAGTCAGAAAACTATATTCAGGCATAGGTATAGGGTCTCGGGTCATTTCTGGGTGAAAAGTCAATTTTTGACCTTTGGATTTCCAAACTATGAAGAGATATGAGATTAGCTACTTTAAAACCAACTCTTTGGCTAACCAAATGGGAAATTGAAAAATCAAAGTGAGAGGAAACCAAAGGAGAGAAAGTGTGATTGCTTTTACTAGAAAGTGAAGAGTTTCTCAAGAAGGGGAGGGGTCTTAGAGGAGGAACAACACCTAGAGCCACCTTGCACCACCACCAAGCATTACTGTTGTGTAGATCAGAGGGAGAGGAACACAACCATAACAACAATTTCGTGGAATTCAGACCTACACACAAAGGCAAGTATTTATCTTGCTAAATTCATGTAGGATATATCACCCATGTTATAATAGGATAATTAATATATTGATTTTATGTGTTTTGATGACTCAATTAGGAGATTAAATCATGTTTTGGGTTGAATTAATATTGGAATTTAATCCCTTCTGTAATATGACGAAATTGGATTAATTTCTAAAGATTAAACATGAAGAAAATTTGGGTTTTATAGAGGTCCTTGAGGATAAATGATAAACTAGTTTTTTTAAAAATAATTCTTGATTTAATTCCAATTATATGATGTTTCTTAATGATTTGATGATTATGAAATGTTAGAAATCATGTATATAGGTATGGATGATGTTTAGTAGGTTTGGTTGGGAGTATGGGATTATGTAATGAAGGTTTTGATTTGAGATAAAATCATTTGAGATTTTAGAACTCATTATTAGGATTATAGAGTTTATTGATGACTTTGAAATATGAGAAAAGCATGTGACTAAATTGGAGATTCAACTATCTAACAAGAAATGAAGTGAACTCATACGAATCCGAAAGTCAAACGTATGTAAAATTGTTTTAAAAAGAGGACGAGCATTCTATGATAATTTTAGGACTATTTTTAGCGAAAATTGGTAGTGTGCTCGCTAGTTCTTGTATAAAATCATGTTCTGAACAACTTTGAAGTTTTAAGTATTTTCAAAATTGGATCAAAAAAGCCCCAAATCGTAATTTTATATTTTCGGGCAGAATGTAACTTTAAGGATTTTTGGGAATTACAATATAATTTGGGCTTGTTATAATGATTCTGGTTTTGGACCAATAAGTATGGGTTGAAGGTAGCTATTGAAATAATTAATTAAATTATTTATATCCTTTCGGTTAACGAGAGATGTTCGGAATAAGGGGAAATGGGAATAAAATGTGAATTATTAATTTATGGGAAAACTAGAAATATACTATATGTATGTATATGATGAGTGTATGCATATATTATGTTGACTGTGATATTATGTGTATTGACATGCCTACGATGCTTGCTATCACGGAAGGTTACGCGGCGTGGACAGTGTTCTTCTGATGAGCCTATTTGGGGGATATTGACTTATACCTTTGAACATAGGACTTAGGTTGGAACACTATATGTGTGAACGATGGTGTGCATGGTCATTTTAGTGCGTAGGTATGTGCGTAGCCCAAAGGCCTAGAACTATATTTGCCTCCAATATGTGTGATTTGTAATTATGTTTCGAAAGAGATACTGAACCAATGGTCCTATATTGATTACGCTATGTACCGGGACTTGATAGCAGAGTGTGCATGCATCGCAACTCAGCCTAGGGGTTACGTATTAGTATATATATAATAGAGTAATAAATATATATTCTTGCAATGTATGTTACTATGTGTGCTTAGTAGATGATAAAGATAGTTAAATATAAAATAACCCTAGTAGAACTTCATAATTGGCTAATTCATATAAAGATTTTGGTAATGTGTAGTGTGGGCGAAACGAGGTAGAATGTGAAGAAATGGATTTGGTTCGAACTAGTTAGGCGGGGTAGAAAGACTAGGACGGGTTAGATAACATACGTTAGGTGTGAACATTAGTTGAGAGGTGTCAAGTGAGGGCACGTAAACCTAACATGTATATGATATCTACTGATTTTGCATTTTAAATACTTGTTAAACCTTTTTAGACTGTTTTACTCAGGCTCTGGCCCGTTTTCTCCAAATCTATATTTTTTGTAAAATATTTTAGGTGCCCAACCACAGGGACACCGGGCTTAACAGATCTTAACAATTAACGTGCTACAACAGCTGTGGAAGTTGCAGGACCTTGATATTAGACGCCTCCATATTCTTCATTCCTTACTTGTGAGCTACTTGTTTCAGTCAAGCATATTTCCCTTTTTATTCATACTTCATTCAAAGATAGAGGACTTTCATTTTATTTTATTTCTCACACTGTTGGGATAGTTTTTATTATGGATAACTGTATTGTTATTTCAGACTGGATTGTGTACTCTAGACACCTTTGTATTATGCTGTCACTATATTCATTACGTGTTCGATTGTTGAATGTGGAATGTGGTATTACAAATTTATTTATTTGCATGTTAATTATAAAGATAAAATTTGACATAAGATTTTCAAATACTTGGTGGTTAGTATATACTAAAAGGTTTTCGACAGTGATGTTATGAATGAACAAACTCGATATTCTATATTAATTTAATAAATGATTTATCACCTATTATTTTATTAGGCGGGGTGTCATAGATGGTATCAGAGCATAATGTCCTTAGGTTCTGTGCAGCTTTACTACGTTTCAGTGTAGCATTCTTTGATATAGAGCCCTATTATAGGATTGGTGTATTCCTCTTCATACATCCTGCTAAAAAGAATAATTAATACGAATCATATGTGAGTTAGATTGGGTTTGGTACATCAAACAAAATAGGACGACTAACGAAGGCCGTTATGAGGACTGCATGAGAAGGGGCTCAGTAGAATCCATAAAGTATTTTAGGAACGGTGGCTATAATGGAAGTCACCATGATTATTGCTCAGGAAGGCAACGAGAGGATAATCACTCGAGGGCAGTAGCGTCCCCAAGAACTATAGTATATAACATTAGTACAAATTCAGACTAACCTAGCGAAGTCGGTAGGGGGAAGTCGAAGGAGATCCCTCGAAGAGCGACATGCAAGGATTCAAGTAAAAAGAGGAAGTTCATTGGGCAAATCAAAGGAGATAACTCAAAGGCAGTTGCGTATAGTGAGGTGCAAAGGCAACTAAGGTTTAAATTTTGGTGTAAATTTTTGCTCGTAGGAGCAGGTTGTCCATAATAGGAGATAGTCACCACATATAAGGAAGTAGATAAGGAATTAATCGAGAAATTTTGGGCTCAGATGGAGGTGAGAAGGAAGTCTATGGACTTTTCACCAAAGGGACGAACAAATATTGGTTGTGATGAAGAATTTATTTATATGAGTGAACTTCGTACCCAGGGAGATAGGTAGTGGAGAGGAAGGTCCTGAAAGGTGATGATGGTCTCACGAGTAGGAGTCCCTAGTATATATAGGAAGTCAGTCTTGGATGACTTATGCACATGGCATTTATGACTCACTTTTACAAATTTATATCAACTCTTCCATGAGAAGGGAGCTAAGAAGGTTGGAGAGCATAATCAAAAGGGCAAAACTAAAGATAATTGGTGATAGTAATGCACCACAAAGGAATGCCCAGTAGGGGATCCATTTACATGATGTAGATCAATGGAAATTCTATCGAGTGACGATGGATTCAATTAGGGCCACCAGGGATAATAGTGTGTTCCACAGGTCCAGCTAAGTCAAAAGGACAATGGGGGTAACAATCGAGGCCAAGACTACCAGGTTCTAGAGAAGACCAATCCTGATATGTCCAGTGGTGCAAGAGATAGGGAAATGACACCAAGAGTTGTCCTATGTGTGGAGTGTAGGCCACATGTATCGACCTTATCCGCAACGAGTTTGGGGACAGGAGTAGGATGCCCAGTAGCGGGTAATAGTTGTGAAAGTTTTTTTTGAATCGGTATGGATGAGAGTGTTATGTCCAGAAAGCATTTGGACTGCCAATGCTATTGACAATTAAAAGTATGAGTATTATCCTAGGGTAAATGGGGTATGTTTGTGTGACATGAATGAGTCACAATATTTCGTTAGCACTAAATTCGTGCGTGAGATGGGTTTAGTGGGTGTATTGTTAGTATTACTATTATGTGCCTATATTTTTACTATTTAATAGGAACTTTTGGTCCCATTTGTAGGAAAGTGAGTATAATCGCTGAGAGGATATACTTTAATGGGTTATCTCATTTCGAAAGATGATATTTGAGTATGATGTTGTCCTGGGTTTGTGTTGGTTAGCGATGGGATGAGCGATGGTGGGTTGTTACAGCAAGGCTATTGTGTTCGCTATTCCAGGGCAGGATATGTTGATTAGCGATGTGCCCACTAGAAGAAAGTTGAGCTCGCATTTATATTATATCGTGGAGGAGACTTCAGAGGATATATTTGTTTCGTTATATTTGATCCCACTATGTCAGACTATACTGATATGATTCGGGGTATATTAGACTTACTATCGAGCGGAGATATTTAGCTCATTATCGACTTAGCGTGGAAAAAACTAGTGATAGTGGGGGCGTCGTGTCGTATAACTCCTTTAGTGATGTGGGAGTGGACGGTTAGACTTGTACATTTAGGGATAGAATTTTGGATATTCTGATCATGTGTGTGTAGAACATACGGATCTTAATGACCAACAATGATAGGTAGTAGTGTATCGGGGGTTTCTTATTTGGATTTTGCTTGCGAGATGTCCCACGCATGAATCCTAGCGAATGTCGGGAGTCGAGAGATGTATTGGTCTTTAGGGCATGAGCTTATTAATTTAATTATTACACGCATATGTGGGTGAAGCATGAGCTAAGAGTTATTCTATAATATAAGACTGGTGAGCTCAATAATGTTGCGTGATGGGAGTGCCGGGAAAAAATTCTGCACCACTAGTTGATGGGTGGGATAGTCTCGAGTGCAATTAAATCATTTTAATAAAATAACTGGGGTTAGCCATAGTGTATAGCCACACCGAGAATGCCATGTCGGATTTTAAGATAAGGATGTTATATGTGGAACATTAGAAATGATTGTGCTGTTGTGCACGGGATATAGGGTGTATGGGCACCCTGGTCAATTTAACTTTCGGTATCGTTTGTGATAAGGAGGTTTAGAAAGATGTTGTAAATATGTCTGCGGGGCAGGCAGGAAAACAAGTGGAAATGTAGGAGAGGTTAAACTTCATTCGAGGAAAGGAGATAGTTTGATTGTTTGTATGTCATGAGAAAACTCCTACAACTGAGGTGAGTTGAAAGACATTGGAATCAACTGCAAAAGGTGTCCTTTGACAAAGGAGAACCCCAAAACTTTTTGAAGGGGAGCGGAGTCTCACCTAGTCAAATACGTAAAGTGGTTTGCGCATAGATAGGGTACTAAAATTATAATAAATGGTCAAAGGGCCTAGGAAGTGCACAGTTTTGTAGTAAGACCACGAGCTATAATTTTTTGTACAACTCAGAACAAAGGGAGTAAGATATTCCACGTGATATGAGGTGTTGAGTGTTTTGATATCAGGGTGAATGAGACATAGTGGAGTTATTTTCAAGTTCGCCACTCGTAAAAGGAAAAAGTTGGTCCGATCTTACTGACCCAAATGTTGTGGTAGATGGATGATTCCAGGGATAGAATGGACATGTAAATTGGCAAAGTCCATTATTGGATTATAAAAATCGCAAAGTGGGCAGGATTTTCTTTGGGTTGTGAAGTGGATTGTCCAGGACAAAATGATCGTTATTAGTTTGGGGTGTATTATAGTACCGGGCGGTGTGGCCATCATGTTATTAAAGAGAAGAAATGAATAGGCATACGATGACACCAAATACTGTTGTAAATTAAGAAGAAATCCTTGAGTCCCGCCTTAAATAGGGAGTATTAGGAGGCAATGGGGAGAGAGTTGATCCCTGAGCTACGTGTGTCAACCATAGGCCGATGTATAGTCGGGAGGAGTGATATAGAATGTGGAATAATGTGAGGAGGCGTGTCTTGAAATTTTGAGAGTAATTAGGAATGTTAACCACAACTGGTAGGGCTGTATGTGATTTCTCATAATAGGGTATTAACTGCTAAGTAACTTCCGAGGCTTAATAGGGAGAAAAAAAATTATCTTACCCTTTGAATAGTTGTAAAAAGTGGAAAGAACAAGTTCCTCGGATCCGAAGTGATTCATGATCCATTAACTTGGATTAAACTAATCCACAGCCTTTCCGTAGTAAGAGTACTCTAATGGGAACCAAAGTTTTAAGGCCTGACATAAGGAAGCAGGGATTGTTGAGGGTCTACCCCATGAGGAGAAATGGCTTAGTATGACAATGAGTGAAATTGATACGAATAGAAGTGAGGTCATTTCTAATAAAGAGATGATAGAGCCAGTGGGGTATAGGCAGGGATGGCAACTCGGGCTAGTCATGTCATTTTTGGGGTCATGTTGAGGTTATTACCATAAATGGGTTATCATGTCAAAAATTACCATCAATAAGTATAGGCTCATCTTTTTGAGACATTTCTATCGAATTCACAATAGTTTTACGTGTCATTATGTAATTGAGACCTTAAGTATAAGGAAATATATCGGTATGTAAGGGCTTGAATGAATTTGTCACTAAATCATGGGTTTTCGTAAGTAGACCTTCGGTCGAAACGGTACCATTGGTGTTGGTATAGTGGAAATACCAAAAGATCATTACAAGTAAATATAGAACACGTTTGAACGCAAATGTGTATAAGAATCTGATGTGATATATGAGGCATCATAATGCGGGCGAGTCTATTTAGGAGCACGGGATGAGATGTGTAACAACTACCCAGAGTTATCTATACCATTTATTTTTCTGAATTTTGGGACGAAATTCCGTTATTAGAGTTGAAGAATGTAACACCCCGTAATTTTATTAATTTTAATATTGGGAATTAATTGTGATTAATTAAATTAAATTGAAAAATTAATCCTGATTAAAATAGATATTAATTAGAGAGACAAGGGTTAATATTTATTTATATTAAATATTACTTAGTGAACGAGTAATAAATTGATAAGAATGTATGATGATTGTCGTGGGTGAGAAATATGCCACTTATGGTAAATTTAGTCGGGGCGCACGTGTCGGTCATGTCGGGACTTAATTTTGGGAAATAAATTGTAAGTGAATTTTAGAATATTCAAATAGTCATTTTGAGTGCGCCAAAGTGTCCGGAAGGGTCGAAATAGTCAGAAAACTATATTCAGGCATGGGTATGGTCTCGGGTCATTTTGGATCAACCCGGTAAATGAAAAGTCAATTTTTGACCTTTGGATTACCAACTTATGAAGAGATACGGGATTAGATACTTCAAAACCAACACTTTGGCTAATCAAATGGGGAATTGAAAAATCAAAATGAGAGGAAACCAAAGGAGAGAAAGTGTGAGAGCTTTTGCCAGAAAGTGACGAGTTTCTCAAGAAGGTGATGGGCCTTAAAGGAGGAACAACACCTAGATCCACCTTTCACCACCACCAAACGCCACCGTTGCATAGATCGGAGGGAGAGGAACACAGCCATATCAGTAATTTAGCGGAATTCAGACCTACACACAAAGGCGAGTATTTATCTTGCCTAATTAATTAAGGATATATCATCCATATTAGAATAGGATATTTAATATCTTGATTTTATGCGTTTTGATGACTCAATTGAGAGATTAAATCATGTTTTGGGTTGAATTAATAATGGAATATAATCCCTTATGTAATATGATGAATTTGGATGAATTTATGAAGATTAAACATGAAGAAAATTTGGGTTTTATAGAGGTTCTTGAGGAAAAATGACAAACTAGGTTTTTTTTAAATGATTCTTGATTTAATTCCAATTATATGGTGTTTCTTGATGATTATGAAACGTTAAAAATCATGTATATAAGTAGGGATGATGTTTGGTAGGTTTGGTTCGGAGTATGGGATTATGTAATGAATGTTTTGATTTGAGATAACATCATTTGGGATTTTAGAACTCATGATTAGGATTATATAATTTATTAATGACTTTGAGATATGAGAAAAGCATGCGACTAATTTGAAGATTCAACTATCTAACTAGAAATGAAGTGAACTCATACGAATCCAAAAGTCAAACGCATGTAAAATCGTTTCAGAAAAAAGACGAACATTGTATGATAATTTCAGGACTCTTTTAAGCGAAAATTAGTAGTGTGCTCATGATTTCTTGTATAAAATCATGTGCTTAACAACTTTGTGGTTTTACGTATTTCAAAATCGGATCATAAAATCCTCAAATTGTAATTTTATATTTCTGGGCAGAATGTAACTTTATCCAAAAAATGATTATTGGGAATTAAAATATAATTTGGGCTTGTTATAATGATTCTGGGTTTTGGACCAATAAGCATGGGTTGAAGGTAGCTATTGAAATAATTAATTAAATTATTTATATCGTTTCGGTTAACAAGAGATGTTCAGAATAATGGGAAATGGGAATAAAATGTGAATTATTAATTTATGGGATAAACTTGAAATATATTCTATGTATGTATATGATGAGTTTATGCATATATTATGTTGACTGAGATATTATGTGTATTCATATACCTACGATGCTTGCTATCACGGGAGGTGATGCGGTGTGGACAGTCTTATTCTGATGAGCCTATTTAGAAGGATATTGACTTGTGCCTTTGAGCATAGGACTTAGGTTGGAACACTATCTGTATGAACGATGGTGTGCACGGTCTTTTAGCTGCGTAGGTATGTGCGTAGCCCAAAGGCCTAGAACTATATTCGCCTCCAATATGTGTGATTTGTAATTATGTTTCGGGAGAGATACTGAACCAAAGGTCCTTTATTGAGTACGTGATGTACCAGGATTTGATAACAGAGTATGCATGCATCGCAACTCAGCCTAGGGGTACCTTATTAGTATATATATTATAGAGTATTAAATTTATATACTTGTGATGTATTCTACTGTGTGTGCTTAGTAGATGATAAAGATAGTTACATCTAAAATAACCCTAGTATATGGAGAATTAAACATATATTAAGAACTTTGCAATTGGCTAATTGATATAAAGATTTTCGTAATGTATCGTATGGGCGAAACGGGTGGGTATAACGAGATATGTTGTGAAGAAATGGATTTTGTTCGGACTAGTTAGGCAAGGTAGCATGACAAGGAAGGGTTAGATAACATACGTTTGGTATGCACATTAGTTGAGAGGTGAGGACCTCATGTGAGGGCACTAAAACCTAACATGTATATAATATTTGCAGATTTTACATTTTAAATATTTGCTAAAACTTTTAAAACTGTTTTACTCGGGCTCTGGCCCCTTTTTTTCAAATTTATATTTTTTGTAAGACATTTTAGGTGCCCAACTAGAAGGACAACAAGCTTAACATATCTCAACAATTGACGTGATGCAGCTACTGTGGAAGTTGCAGGACTTTGATATTAGACGCTTCATATTCTTCATTCCTTACTTGTGAACTACTTGTTTCAGTCGAGTATGTTGCCCCTTTTATTCAGACTTCATTCAGAGATTGAGGACTATCATTTTATTTTATTTCTCACACTATTGGGCTAGTTTTTATTATGGATAACTGTATTATTATTTCAGACTGGATTGTGTACTCCAGACACTTTTGTATTATTCTGTCACTATATTCATTATGTGTTCGATTGTTGAATATGGAATGTAGTATTACAAATTTATTTGATTGCATGTTAATTACAAAGATAAAATTTGACACCAACTTTTCAAATACTCGGTGGTTTGTAAATATTAAAAAAAATGAAAGTGATGCTAAGAATGAACCAACTGAATATTCTATTTTAATTTAATAAAGGACTATTCACCCAGTATTTTATTAGGCGAGGTGTCAAAATCTAGTGAAATGGAAATCACCTTTTGTCCTAGACATATCCACAATATACATCTACTAGCCCAGAATCATGAAAAGGGTAGTCCAACCCCTACGTCCTATATGGGCATTATACTTCACCAACCAATCAATACCCAAGATCATAATTTAAGAGTGGGTATCTAAAACTGAAAAATGAACCTTAAAACACAATCCACCAATATAAACCTCCACATAGTCACAAATCTCCAAAACACAAGCAAATACGTTTAACGGAGTAGCTAACGATAAAGACCTATCACAATGTCTAGGAAGAAAACAAATAATCCCCATAAAACTGTGTAATATGAATGAGTATATGGCATCCGTGTCAAATAAAACTCCATTTAAAGTTTCAAAAGCATAAAATGTACCGTACACTGCTTGGACCTACCCCTAGACCTCTAGCTTGGAATGAACAATTTGATAAATTCTACCATACTGAAGTTGGAGTTGCTACTATACAACCAGTTATGCGCTGGATTTGGCGTTGAATACTATGATTATTGAGGCCGGAGGACATGTTGACACTTCCCCTGAAGCTACCCATAATGGACATGCTCCTAGTCTGGATCCCCCTAATATTGTTTCCCCTTAATTTTAACATTAGGGAAAACCCAAAATATGTGCCCTCTTCGTCCACATCTGAAACTTACTGCCTCGAATGACGCTAATATACCCCTTATTATTATCTCTGTTACTAGCGCCTCTCCTGTCTAGGTCTGAAATGCCTTCACTTAAACTTCTTTCCTTCCGTTGTGACCAATGTTACTAATAGATGTACTATGGGTGGTATCTCGTGCTTGGCTTTCGCTAAGACTACATAACGAGAGCCTATAGTGCGGGGCTGCAAATTAACCCTATCGCGCTGGTTCGGGATAAACAAAAATCTCCTCCTAAGGAGCATCTAAAGTTTTAAATGGACATTCTATCAGTAACGAAACATGAATGCGTGTATAAATAAAGACACATATCAAAGAACGTTAGGCAGAAGTCTAAGAGAGCATATAACCCTCGAGGCCTAAGACCATACTTTGATACCAACTATAATTCCCCATGTAATTAAACATTTAGGCTGATCAAGTCTAAATATAAAATTATACAAAATATTAAAACCATCAAATATCATTCTCATCATGAAGATATTAAACAAAACAATAACATAAATAATGTGGAGCGATATTAAGATTCTCAATGGAAATTAATAATAGAATACGCATAGTTATTAAGGAGATACAATAACATCTCAACAATAATATCTCAATAAAATATCAAAGAGTCCCTGAATAATACAAGTCCATTAAGTCTCAACATATAAACAAGAATGTCTCCAAAATCAACTGAGACTAAAAAGCAAAAATGATAACTAAATAAAATAGAGACCCAGAATGTCTCCGAAATTGATATCCTGAATGAGAGAGATGAGTGGCAATGCCCACTGGAAAAAGAAAGCTATACGGGAATCCAGTCCTAGCACTGGAGTTCTACGTATAGAGATGGGTCAAAATCCTATCAAGTAACTTAGCTATGCAACTTAAAGCAATTATACGAATAGATAGTAAAATCAAAAAATATATTTTATTGAGTGACCCAACCCATAAGAGTAACCTCAGCTGGCATGACTTATCCTAATCATTTACTTACATACTTTTATTATTAAAGCAGCATGTAATCTACATGTGGCCCTTCATCTTAGCCATATTATAAACATGCAGTGCGCCAAATTTAAATAATATCATAGGCTTGGTCTCATATTACGCAGTGCCGGAGTAACACATCATAATAAATCATAAACATCACGTTTCACCCCCTGACTCCACCTGGTATTCACATGGTCAGGAATTCACATATAATCACAAACATCACGTTTCACGTCATGACACGGCCTGGTATTCGCATGGCCGGAAATTCCCATATCAAAATATCGGGGTGTCCCTACTTGGCGCCCATCCATTTATTTCCATTTCACACTCATTCATTAATGAAATTTTAAACACATCTTCATTCACTCCAAGTAATTTACTCAAACCCCATCTACCCCTTTGTCATTATAAAAAAGGGTGGGATTTTTTATATGGCATATGTGCTTGAATCCGACATGTCTTGGATAATATAAAGAATTACCAATAGAATGGGATAAGAAATCATGAATATAGAAGGATTGAGGAAATAACGAACTTCATAGGAAGAGTTATATAAAAAATACTTTTAAGTTATGTCTTGAAGACTAGTAATTCCAAGTTCACGGATAATGTTGCAAAAATGATCTTTGGTAAGTGGCTTAGCAAAAATATTCATAAGTTATTTTTCGGTAGAAATAAATTGTAATTCCACATCCCCTTTTTGAATATGATCTCACATAAAGTGATGTCTGATATCAATATCTTGAATGTTAAACAGGGTTTTTGGTGATGGCAATTGCACTTCTGTTATCACAAAGGAATGGTACTTTAGAAAATGTAATTTGTAAGTCCCTCAGTTTTTGTTTAATGTACAATCTTTGAGGACAACAATAACCAGTTTTAATGTATTGAGCTTCTTTTGTGGATTAAGCAATTGATGTTATTTATTACTTGCCCAAGACACAAAGGAATGGTCGAGAAAGTAACATAATCCACTTGTATTTTTTTATTTACCTGACAACCGGCACAGTCAGTGTCTGAATAACTTAATGCATCAAGGCATTTATGTTTAGGATACCAAAGTCCTAAGTTAAAGGTACCTAGAAGGTAGCAAAATATTCTTTTAACAATAATAAGATGAATTCTTTTGGTAAGAATTGAAATCCAACGCATAGGCAAATGTTGAACCTTATGTCAAGATAGCTAGTAGTTAAATATAGTAAGCTTCCAATCATGCCACAAAATAGTTTCTTATCAATATTTTCCTAGATTCATTACTATCAATTTTGGTGGATGTACTCATTATTGTGTTAAGAGGGTTTTCAAGATTAAGCCCAAATTTTTTGGTTAGATATTTGACATATTTTGATTGGTTTATAAAAAGTCTCGTCTTGATTTGTATGACTTAGATACCCAAGAAAAAGTTTAGTTCGTCTATTAGGCTCATTTCAAGTTCTTTGTGCATGTATGAGGAAAAGTCTTCACATATTTGATTATATATGGACTTGAATATAATATCATTAACATAGACTTAAATCAGTATAATGTCGAGTTTTAGGGTTTTAATAAATAAGGTAATGTCACCTAAACCTCTCGTCAAACTATATGAAATGAGAAAGATTTTTAAAAATTCATGCCAAGCTTGTGGGGCTTGTTTTAAACCATAAAGTGATTTTGTATGTTAGAATACATGGTGTTGATACCAAAAATTATCCACCTATGTGGACTAATCAGAAATGGACACTTGTCTTCTTACGTGGCAAAAATCCTAGTCAGCATACGCTTAACTAACTCCAAAGATAGTTGCTCGACAAGAATGTCGACCAACTTGATGAATTCAGGCCATCAAAGTAAATAAAAGGTCACCACTTGGGGGAACAACCAAGGGTCTTTTTTGCACGTGGTATAGACAATCAACCATCACATTCATTATGTACGGGTGTAAGTGCTTGAATATATAAAGGCATTCCAACCCTTGATCTTTGGGTCACTATAAATAACATCGTATCCCTTTCATCAAGGGGTGGATAGAACGAATTCTAGGATATTCTTATTAACAAGAGTACTTAGCTTTATGAAATCACAAAAATCAATACTATAATAGTGGACGTAGGTTTTCTTACACAGTCGAACCACTTTAAGTCTCTTTGTCTTTCATTTAATCATTTATTTGCAATCTTATATTTTATTTGTGATTAGAAAATTGGATCTATTTAATTTTTGGACATCAACAGATTGGCGTCGTATGTGGGAATGTTTGTCTAATTGCCATTCTCTATCTGATAAATCCTTGTTCAAGGAAAAATGATCTTGATCCCAGTGCCAGAAATGAAGACACTCCAACAATTCCATATGCTCCACCTACAGCAGTCGATCTAAATGGGATTCTTGCCAGTATTTCCAGGTGTCAAGACGCTACGCTGGAAACAATGAGGCAATTGGATTAGTCATTACAAGTTAGATTCCCCGCCCTTTCTAGGAAGCAAATGGTTTTTTCACCAAGGAAAAAAATTATGCCCCCCCTCCAAGACATAGCCGACGTAGCTATTCCAGATCTTCACATGATAGGCTTATCATCCAGGAGATAGTTCATCAGTTAGAGCTACGGAGTTCTATGATGTCCATTTATTTTTTCCTAAAAGTCCAAGCATTTTGGAAAAATTGAGCATAGCAGAGCCTTTTGACCGTTTGGGGCCCCGAGCAAATAGAAATCCTACTAGAGAGTTATCCATAACTAATTAACACCCAGCCGACCAATATGAAGCCTCAATCAGGTCAAGATTAAGCGTCCTACGATCTATGCATATCGAGTAAACTTCTCAGGAAGAGAGGTCAGCACAAATACATTATCGGGATAGCCAAGCTTCTTCACACAAATCTAATGTAGGTAACCCTTCATGTAGGGGATCAATCCAGCGATTAGAAGATCGATTAGGAGAAATGGCAAAATCAAAGAATCCCTTGCAGAGGAATTTCATCAAAGGACCTCCCTTTATTTAGGCAATTGTTGATTTTCCAACTCCATCCAAGTTTAATTCCCATGCGGTCACCCCTAAATATGAAAGTAAAATTGATCCAGTTTTTCACATCAAGCTATATCAAGATGTAGATGATATTTATTCAGTCCCTGATGGAATGAGATGTAGAGAATTTTCAAGCACCATTACGAGTTCATCCCAAATGTGATAGAATAGCTTACCCCGAGAATAAATTGCCAACTTCACTCAGCTCGTCGAGCTATTCATCGATAACTTTTATTTCGAAGTTAAGCCAATAAAATGAGCAGCCCATCTCTTGAGTGTCAGGAAACGAGTAGGGGAAACTACCAGGGAGTACATCACCCGTTTTAATAACGAGAAATTAAAAGTGGCTAACTATGAGCAGAAAACATCCATCGCTGCTCTAATGAGTGGATTGCTTCCAAAAAAACTATATTATGCTTTGTCTAAAGATCCTCCTAAAACCATGACAGAACTCATTGCTAAGGCAAGAAAAATCATAAACGCCGAGGAAGTAATGGATGCAAAGTAGAGTCCAGCCACTAAGCCTAATAAAAAGGATCAGAAGAAGCATCAGGTGAAGAAGGATGTTATGCTAAAAAATTATGGAACATATACTTCGTTGACTGTCATTATTCACCATATCCTAACGGAAATCAGGCACAATAAGGATTTACGTTGGCCTAAGAGGCTGAGAGAACCACCTAACAGGAGGGACAAATCTAAATATTATGAGTTCTATAAGGATCATGACCACACGATTCATACCTATATCATTTTGAAAAATGAAGTAGAATCCCTCATTCTCTGAGGAAAACTAAACAAATTTGTTAATCGACAAGAAAGTAGAGAAGTAAGTGGAAGGTCAAATTCTCCCTACAAGACTAGAAATGATAGGAAGAGAAACCATGAAGATGGTTATGAAGATGATCCTGACCTGTCGAGAAGCTTAATCAACCAGAGTGTAAGGTAGTTATGATAATTTTTTTCTCTTTTGATTGTCACGTAATTACAGGTGGCGATGCAGGATGGGGAGACCATACTACCGAGAAAAAGGCCTACCTGAATGAAGCATGGGCATGTTCATATATCCAGAGAATTAATCTAAACAAAGATGATCGGCCCAGGAAGGTCAACAACGACAAACTGGTAATCGACTTTTCCAAAAATAACCTCTCTAGGATATTTTATCCCCATGATGATCCATTGGTGGTCAAGTTCTGAATTCAGGATGCCATCATCGCCAGGGTTTTGATTGATAATTGGAGCTTGACAGATATCATATTTTACTCATGCTTTCAAAGTCTAGATTGGAAACTCAACCAACTGGAACCTTACCATGGGCCATTAATAGTTTTTTCTAGCGAAAAATTTTACCTATTGGGAACAATCAAGCTAGAAGTGTTGTTCGACACTTGGCCAGCAAGACGTACTGAAAAAATATGCTTTTTGTGATGAATAAAAATGTCCAATCTGCCTATAATGTAATCCTCGGCATGGTAGGATTGAAGAAGTTTAAAGTTGTATTATTTACAGTTCATCAATGTTTGAAATTCCCAACTCATTTTGGGGTTGGTGTTGTCAAAGGTGACCAAAGGATAGTAAGAGCATGTTATTAATCATCAGTCGAGCAAGAAGACTTTATTGATTTAAAAAAGAAGACCACCACTTATCAGGTAGATAACATGGAGCCTAATAGTAAATCAAAAGTTGAAACTTTGGATCCTCGAGATAAAATGGAGTTAGTCAAAGGGCAGACTGTGGAAGCGACTAAAACCATTATCCTAGACGATAAAAAGCTGAAGAGGACTACATAGATCGACTCAACACTAGATCCAGTCCTTAAACGGGAATTGATTGCGTTCTTAAGACAACGAAAGAATGTGTTTGCTTGAAGTCATGAGGGCATGTCTGGGATTAATCCCAACTTAATTTGTCATGAACTCAACATCAATAAGGATGCCAAGCCGATCAAACAGAGATGTAGGGTTTCTAGTTTAGAGAAAAATCAAGTGATTCAGGAAAAGGTGGAGAAACTTCAAAAGGCTTAATTCATTGAGGATGTTTAATATCCAGCCTGGTTGGACAACGGCATGATGGTAAAAAAAGGATAAGTGGAGGATGTGTGTAGATTTTACTGATCATAACAAATCCTGACCAAAGGACCACTTTCCCCTGCTTAGAATTGATCAGTTAGTGGATGCTACATCAAGACATGAGTTGTTAAGCTTCATGGATTCTTATTCTGGGTATAACCAGATAAGAATGAAACCAGAAGACATGGAAATCACATCTTTCATCAGCAGCCGAGGTACATATTACTACAATGTAATGCCCTTCGGGCTCAAAAACGCTTGAGCAACATATCAGAGGTTGGCTAACAAGGTGTTTGAAGAGAAAATAAGAAATAACAAGGAGGTTTATGTGGATGATATGTTGATAAAAGTAAGAAGGATTCAAATTATATCCAGGACCTCGATCAAGACTTTTGATCAGCTGGAAAAACATCAGTTTAAGCTAAACCCAACCAAATGTGTGTTCGGTGTGCAGGAAGGAATGTTGAGAAGAGTTCGCTTGTGTTCAAATAAAGAAGTTATTTAATTAAACACAGTTTTCACCACTTAAGTCCTAAACATTCATCTATATGAGATTAAATATGAAGATGAAACATGCAAGAACACATATATGAGGAAAAATCCCCAACGGGGCAAAACCTTTTATTTTCACAATAATTTTTGTAAGAGAACGGCTTACAACGGATTACAATGAAAATACAGTGACACAGAAATACCCTCGGGTGTCGGTTCTGTTGACGGAGGCTGGAACAATCCCTTTCCAGTAGGGTAGCAGTGACGAAGAGAACGACTTCCTCACAAATTACTCCAGATGAGTAGATGATCTTCTTGAAGGTTTAAAGATTCACGCACATATATGGAAATGGTTTTGTGAATCAAAAAGGTTTAGAAAACCTAAAAAGATAAAGTCTTATTCTGGGATATTTTCACCGAATTTTGTGATTGCAGAAAGACTTAAAAAATCGTGTAGAAGGAGATCAGATATTTATACAAAAATTAAGTCGGTGGCTCGTTCGAACGAGATAGCATGTCGCTCGAACGAGATAGCATGTCGCTCGAACGAAGGATAGAAGTCGTTCGAACGATATCGCGCGACATGTCTATCTCGCGCGAACGACTTGCAAAGTCGCTCGAGCGATCTCGTCGATCGAGGCCATTCGCTTCTACACTTAGAAAAATTCTGCTTTTGATAAAAAAATTAATCCTGAATTCAAAAATAATTTTCAATAACGTTTCCCAAATATTTATGAAAATATTTAAAACTCCAATAAAACATATTACTGATAGAGCGTAGTGGAGTAGTGGGAATGAGCTGAGCAGCATGTTGCATGTAGCATGATGCACGTGAAGATGTGGATGCATTGAATTCGGATACGGGCCGTCGAGGATGATCGTGTTGACGTGCCGAATGTAGCGGTATCAGACATATGAACTGTGATCTAGGAGAAAACAGAAAATTCCTAGATTCTACCCCGGACATTTATAAAATTCTGTCCTTACAACCCTCCCCCTATGTCTATGCGGGTACATACATAAAAAAATCTGAATTATGCACTCAAATGACATACGAGATAATATCCCCATTAAACCTTCAAAGTGAGAATACTAAATGACATGTCTTTCAAATCTTCAGCTCTCCAAATCTTCCAAAGCTTTTCTCATCAGGGTGTGTATTCAAATAATGAGCAATGTTGTACCTACACACATGAGAAAAAGCAAATACCCGTGACAAGTAACAGTTTGAAAATATAATGATATGCAAGAATTGATGATCAATTAAGCTTAAGAAAATTATTAAATCATTCATAAGTTAAGCTTAAGAAAATCATTCAAGCCAAACAACCAAAATCAATTCTCCCCCATAATTCTTCTCCCCCTTTTTATGATGTCCCCAAATAGACAAATATGAGAAGCAGAAATGAATGCACATGGAGAATGACACACGGGAATAAACTGCTATATTTTTGAATTTCTTTTTTAATTTTCACACATAGTATACAACAAAGAATCACACCATGAAAGTGTAATACCCCGTATTTTTATGATATTTATTTTTGGGGATTAATTGAATTTAAATGTGTATTAATTGGAAATTAATCCGAATAAAAATACTAGCGAGATGCGAGTTGGTATTTGATTTTAATGTGTATATATGACTATATATGAATATTGAACTATGAAACTTGTCGTGAGATTGAAATACGGCAATTTGAAAATTTTGTTGAGACGCGTATGACAGTCGCGTCAGGAATATTATTATTTAATTAAAAAGTGAATTTAATTCTATTAACCGTATGGTCATTTGAGTGCGATAACGTGTCCGGAAGGGTCGAAATAGTCAGAAAACACTAGCTGGGGGTTTAGTTTGGGTCCCGGGGCATTTTTAGGTCATGCCGGCAAAGTATAAGGGTAGTTTGGTAATTTTAGATTTTTGAGAATTAAAACCAACGAAAATTAGGAAGTAAAAATCTGATTTGGTAATTACCCACTAAACCCACTAACTACACCTTATGACCTAATGGGCTACGAGGGTTATTAGAATTAGTTCCAAGAGTTTCCTAAGGCAAACCCTAGCCACTATTGTCACCTTGGGGAAGAAGAGCTTGTAGAAAGAAAAGAGAGGAGAAATCCTGCAGAAAGAGAGAGTAATTCATCAATTCAACATCAATCATAGAAAGACATAAGGCAAGTGGTTTAAATTTCGTTAATAGCATTGAATGTTTTCTCCATGCTTAGACATTTCTGAAATTTCATTGTTGTTGGGAGATTTATAAAAACCCATTTAAATTGGAATTGGAACTTACTTTTTGGATGAGGAATTGCATGTAGAATTGTATTTAGGTGAATATTCTGATGATAATCTACCTGGTATGAAACAAAAACGGATTTAATTATACCCTTTGGTGACTTTAAAATTTTAGGGTTCATGTTCATGGGATTTGGGGATAAATGAGGGGAATTAATGATTTGATGATGCTTAGGAAGATTTGGCACTGTATAATTATTTAATTATGACCTACGATTGTTTGGTATGGATTAGAAACCTTAAAATAATGTTGGGACGATTTTTATGTGGGATTAGAGGTGAAGAAAAGAGGGAAAAACGAAAGAGGGAAAATCTGGGCTCGAAACTGGCCTCTCGTTAGAAGACCTGCCCAGGTCGTTCGAACGAGCTCGTTTGAACGAGCTTCGAACGAGTTGACAGTTTGACTTCTAACGAGAGGGATGTTAGTTCGATGTCTTTCGTTCGAACGAGACTTCTAACAAGCTGACAGTTTAGGCTTTTTGGCCTGTTTTGATTTCGCGTGTCCCATAACCTTGTTTAATTATAGAGATACCATTCCCTTGATGATAAATTGATATAGTTGGGATAATTGGGATATATTGAGGAGTAAAACATAGAAGTACAATTCGAATTGAATGGAAATTGTGGAATAGGACGTGAGTGACTATTACGATGCGAGAATTATTAACGGCTTAAATAATTGAATTAATCGGGAACTTATGAATTGTGTAACATTATAAGTCGGTACGAGAATAAGAAGTGTACCACAAATAAATATGGTAATAGCTAAGATGTGTGCATGCTTAGTATATACGATTCGATGTGTATGACATACCTACCATACTTGCTATCACGGGAGGTTGACGTTCGCTTAGGGCCCTCTAATCCTTGTGTTGCCCGGATTTAAATTGGTACCTCGAGAACATAGGTCAGAGAAGGACTTATTGGGATGTTAATAAGTCTACTGATCGTGGGAGCGTAGGTATGTGCGTGACCCATGTGATGTGACTGTGTTCGCCTCCATTGTTTGTGATTTGCTATTATCTGAGAACGATTCCTGAGAGATTTGGAATGCGTGATCCTTATGTACGTGATGTACCGGGATGGATAGCAGAGTATGTGTGCACCGCAGCTTAGTCTCGGGTGCTTGTATTGTATATTTATGGCGTGGCTAATATATACACTTAAATTAATGAGAACTTTCATATTGGTATTGTGCGTATGAATACAGAAACGCTTTGAGTATCTATAAAGGGATAACCTGTAATGAATTGTATTACTAATAATTGAGAACCTGAGTTAAGTAAAGCCCTCTATTTATTTGATAACGCTAGAACGTATAATGTGAATTGAGTATTAATGGGTAGAACTTATTACGGTTTGGTTAGATTATGTATGTCACTTAGATGGGTACGGTACGTTAGGAGTGCACAATTAGTCGAGAGGTGAGCATTTCATGTGAGTGCACGCCCTAACATGTATTTTGCATTCATTGTTTTAATGTTATTAAATCACTTTCTGTTTTTAAAATAATCTCCACTTTCGGGCTCTGACCCGTTTGCTTTCAAATCTACTTTTTGTAAAAACCATTTTAGGTGCCCAGCCACAAGGACACCATGCATAGGATTTTCATTCAGGTGACGAGCTGTAGCTGTTTGTGGAAGCTACAGGGCCTTGCTAGTAGACGCTTCTTTCATCTTGACTCTATATTCAGTATTCATCAGTTGCAGGGCATGTCGCCCATATCCATTAGTGTTATTTCCTATTTCAGATTTTCAGGCTTTTGGCATGTAATTAATTCAGGATACTTTGTTTTATTTAGTTCATTTGTGGGATTGTTGTGAGGAGTTTTTCCTCCGGACTTATTATTATGTTGTTGGTTATTCTATTATTTCGTTATGGTGAATGTTGTTATTCTATTATTCGCCTCTTATTGCACGTTAATTAGAGTTAATTTAAAATTTGGCAACTCACTTTTTAAATACTAGGTGGTTAGTAATCAGTAAAAATGTTTTCGACAGTGATGATGTTAACTGAACCAACTTGGCATTTTGTATTAATTTAATAAAGGAGTAGCTACCCGGTATTTAATTAGTCGGGGTGTCACAGAAAGATCACAAAAATAACCAAGTCAATCATAGCGAAAATGAAGTGGTGTGATTAAATTCGATAGGAAAATCAATGCATACGAGCATGACATATGTGCACGATGAATATCTGATACTCCTAACGAATGAACTCAAAGTCTTCCTTTGGTGTAAAAAGGTGGTAATATGAGACATTGACTCAATCAAATCAGCAAATCAAAGCTCAAAGTGATTTCCACACCAATAACGTCCAAAACTATTTCATCCTATTTCAGGACTTTCAAGGAAGTGCAAACCCGTTTATATTCTCCAACCAAAACTCCCTCAGATTTTTATTTTGAATAGAGGTTGTTCTATATTCTCAAACTTTGGATAATTGATGGTGAAACCTAAGTGGCCCATATTTGGCATGAATTGCTTTTTATTGCCTTTAATATTTTTCGGGCTCTTTTAACCTCTTTGGACCCCGGATAATAAAATTCCTCCATTTTTTAGGTCCTTTTGAACGGTGACTTTTGCGCAAAGAAGAGATAATTACCTTTCGCAGCCCCTCCCCTTTCTTAAATAAACACACAGTCTCACAAAAATGATTTTTACATGCATTCCAATCTTGTCAAGTTTTATCGCATATTGCAAGTTGAATAGACAGAATTGAGATGGAAACACTCAAGCCAGCATGTGATAGACAAGAACAATAATCAAATAAAGCCGTGCATGTGTGCAATAAAGGAGATAGGAGTCAAATATGTAGGAAAATATCACTAATCACATCTCAAAGACTCCAAACAATGTAAAGCACATGGATGAAATGATGTAGCGTCTCAAATCTCTATCAAACAGTCACATGGATAAATGGAATGAAGTTGTGACTTAGCTATCTTAAATGTTCATCCATAAAAGGTGCATAAAAAATACAAAAATCTTTTTATGATTTTTTGAAATTTTTATATACAAAAACAAAAAATCTTTTTGGATTTTTCAAAAGAATATATACAAATTAATGGTACATGCTAGCAATAGGAAAAAGAGACATAATGAAAACCACCCTATGCTAGCAAACATGTCAAGACCTTAACCGAGAAGAGCGGTGGAGTTTTCCAAAGATGGTGACATCTTTTGAACCAACTCCGTAAGATCATGTGTGGTCTTGATCAAAAACTTTACTTACTCGCGAATGTGTGCAAACTCTCTATTATTATGTGCAAGCAAGGTATCATGAGTGGGTGTATGTGCATGAATGTGTGAAGTGGAATGATGTGACACAAAACCCAACTTAGAACAAAACTCCCTAAGATGTCCTCGCTTCTTGCAGTGGGAGCAAACATAAACCGGTTTAGGAAGTAATTTGTCAACAATTTTGGGATGAATTTTCCTAGACGGGCTCCCATGGGACTCACTCACCAAGGTGGATATAGGCTCGGGTGCATTAAAAGTAGAGAATGTACCGTCATTACCTTTTCCAACATCATTCAAAACGGGATAGGGAATCATCTTATCAACCATCTCAGATGCATTCTCTAATGTGACTTGGACCTCTCGAGCTTGTTTGAGATCATCCACCAAGGTGGATATAGGCTCGGGTGCATTAAAAGGATAGAAGTCGTTCGAACGATATCGCGCGACATGTCTATCTCGCACGAACGACTTGCAAAGTTGCTCGAGCGATCTCGTCGATCGAATCCATTCACTTCTACACTTAGAAAAATTCTGATTTTGATAAAAAAATTAATCCCGAATTCAAAAATAATTTTAAAAAACGTTTCCCAAATATTTATGCAAATATTTAAAACTCCAATAAAACATATTACTGATAGAGCGTAGTGGAGTAGTGGGAATGAGCTGAGCAGCACGTTGCATGTAGCATGATGCACGTGAAGAAGTGGATGCATTGAATTCGGATACGGGCCGTCGAGGATGATCGTGTTGACGTGCCGAATGTAGCGGTATCAGACATATGAACTGTGTTCTAGGAGAAAACAGAAAATTCCTAGATTCTACCCCGGACATTTATAAAATTATATCCTTACAAATGTTCCTCGGCTTCATATTAAACCAAAGGGGAATTGAAGTCAATCCAGTCAAGATAAAAGATCTGATAATAAATACAGTCACCGACATGCAAGAAGGATATACAACGACTTATAGAAAGAGTAGCAGCTTTAAACATGTTTGTTTCTCGGGCAACAGATATGTGTTTGCTATTCTTCAAGGTGTTGAGAAAAACCATTGAGTACAATAAAGAATGTGAAGAAGTGTTCCAAGAATATAAAAAATATCTGGGATCACCACCTTTATTGTCCCGACCTGTTTAGGGGAAAAAATTATACTTGTACTTAGTTGTTTCTGAACCCGCAGTTAGCTCGACACTAGATTGGTTGGATAATGGAATCCAAAAACTAGTTTACTACACCACCAAAGAATTCAGGGGAGCCAAAATTAGGAACCCATGCTTGGAAAAACTAGACTTAGCACTTATTAAAGCTTTCAGGCATATAAAGCCTTATTTCCAAGCACACACCATAATTGTATATACTGATTTACCTCTTCGGCAAGCGCTCCACAAACCTAAAAATTCAGGAAGATTAATGTACTGGGAAGTAGAACTGGGAGAGTATGACATCGTCTATGAACCAAGGTCATCCTTAAAAGGATAAGCTTTGGCAAATTTCATTACAGATTCACTTATCCAGAGGTTACCGATCAATAAAACTTGCCTGCCGAGCAGACTTCTTCGGAAGGGAGCTCAGCTCAAAAGTAAGAAAAGGTTGTAGCCGACCAACCTAAAACATCCAGAACTCAAGAAAAGGCTTGAAAATATGTTGAGAAAAGTAAGAAGATATTCCACCATGAAATTTTTTCTATGGAGAGCTACAACATTAATATCCCAATTTGGAATTTATATGTGGATGGATCCTTATGTGCAACTGGAAGTGGAGTAGGTATCATACTTAATACTCCTTATGATATTGATATTGAATATGCTCTTTGGTTTCAATTCAAGGCATCAAACAATGAAGATGAGTATGAAACTTTGATAGTCAAACTGGAATTGGCCCATTTGTTAGGCGTCGAGCAGGTAGTAGTGCATAGTGATTCATAGCTGGTTGTCAACCAAGTACTTCATTTATATGGAGTTAAGGGAGAATTGATGACTAGATACTTGGACAAATCTATGGAATTTATTTCTAAGTTTCCAATCGTACAAATGAATAGGATACCAAGAACAGCTAACACCCGAGCTGATGCAATTAGTCGACTGGCTTCAGCAACAAGAATTGAACTTCGGAGGAACATTCCAGTTGAAATCTTGGCCAATAGGAGCATAGACGAAGATATTATGGTCAGTTTCATTACTGTAGACTTAGGACCTTCCTGGATGGAGCTGATCAAGGCTTACATTAAAGATATAACCCTACCATCTAATCTCAAAAAAATAAAAAAACTTTGGTACAACGTAGCCACATATGTGTTGGACAAAGGAGTTTTATACAGAAGGGGATTAAATATCTCACTATCACGTTGTGTTCACCCGTTGGAGGTTGAAGATCTAATTAAGGAAGTGCACGAAGGTTCTTATAAAGCTCATTCAGCTAGTCGGTCATTGCTCTAAAGAATCAACGTACAGGGATACTATTGGCCGACTATGAGGGAAGATTGTAAGGCTTTTGCATGAAAGTGTGATAAGTGCCAAAGGTTCTCTGCAATTCACAAAACACCCAGTCTACTGCCCATTACCTCACCTTGTCCATTCGCTATTTGGGGAATTGACTTGGTCGGCCCACTACTGACCACAAAAGGTGGGTTCAAGTGCTTCGTAGTTGCTGTTGATTACTTCACTAAATGGGTGGAGGTAGAGCCATTGATAAAAATGCCTTATGAGAAGGTATACCAATTCATCTAGAAAAGCATCATATGCAGGTATGGCATGCCCTATGACTTCATTACAGACCATAGGACCCAATTTGACAATAATGAATTTAAACCATACTGTGTCCACTCTAAGATCTAGAAACTTCATTCAGCACCAGGTAATCCTCAAAGCAATGGTCAGACGAAAGTGACAAACATAACCTTGCTCAATGGACTGAAGAAGAGGCTTTATGTTTCTAATGAAGATTGGATTAATGAATTATAATCTATTCTATGGGCTTATAGAATAATGTCGAGAACAACAACTGGAGAAACACCTTATATGCTTATATTTGGGACAAAATCTATGGTACCAATCGAGATATCCCTACAAACCCATAGGGTGATGAATTTGTATTCTCCTACAAGTGACTTCATGAGATGATTGGACTTAGACGTGTTAGAAGGAGTCCGTGAAGATGATGCTCTCAGAAATGTTGCGTACTAATACAGGACTGCTCGCTTTTATAACAAAAGGGTCAGGTCGACCAACCTAAAATAAGGGGGTTATGTCCTAAAGAAGATCATCCATTAGAGCAACAAGCTTGAAGCTAATTGGCATGGTCTATATCGCATATCAGTAGTCATCTGATCAGGGACCTATCAAATTGAGACATTAGAAGGAGAAGAATTCAAAAACCCTTGGAACACCGAGAACCTTCGAAAACATTATCAGTAATTCAAGTCATTGACACATTATACTTCTTTATGTTCAACATAACTATTTGTCAGGTTTAATAAAAATCTTGATTTTAGTTCCTTCAATTTTTTCAATTTTTTTAGAGTACGGCGATATATATCCCCCAGAAATAACAAATAAAAAATATCGCTTGGTCTTCAGCTCTTACCGATCAATGGCATATACCATACTTAATCAAGTTGAACTCATTTATCGATCAGCATAACATACTTAATCAGGTTGAACTTATCAACTTCAAGATGCACTAACAGCTTAAGGCACAGTTATATCTCGCCCATCTTATTACTTCATGTATGACTTTGTATTAACAAGTCACGAACAAGAAGTACTACCCGACCAAGTTAAATACATGAATACAAGCCTAACACACTTGGTCAACACTAATCATTTACTTCATGCATGACTTCATTTTTGACAAGTCAAGAACAAGAAGTCTGTAAAACTTCGTATACAAATTAAATAGTTCCAAACAAGTTTTACCCGACCAAGTTAAATGCAGGAAGGCGTGTAAATATTCCTAACCATTATAATACACACATATGATCTTCATACACTTGTCACCACTAATAATTAATGCTAAACCTGGATCAATAAAACTATTTATAGTTTCATCTAAGTGCATTAGTAGAAACTATGGATTTATAATCACAGTTTAATAATTCAATATTAAACAATATTTCAATTGACTAATTGATTAAATGATCAAGAGTTAACAACACAAAAGTAAGGATTTTTATTCATATACTAACTGTATTACATTCAAGAGTAAATGGATAACAAAATACAAAAAACTATTTTATTGGACATTTCTTTAAGCTTTGGAAGTTGGCTACACTCTTTCTATACCAGCTAGAGGACCATCCAAGGTATAAGGGGAGTTGATAAAGTTGAAATTCCTCAGTTTTTGTCTCTCAATGTTGCTTGGCACATCAATCATACGAGGAGGACAAACTATTTCATCAACATCATGCAGGCCATAGTCTCCCAAGTATTTGGTGATCAACCATTAGGGGATAGCATCAGCAGGAATCCACGATATATCCAATTTGAATGGAGGATTGTCACAATCTAGCAGACCAGGCTTATTCCAGTACTATAGCTCACTATTACGATCATATTTTAATAAGCTTAGACAGTTGGTCCATCCTTATTTATAACCTTTACGATGGCTCTGAGCAAGATGATCATTAATATGGCTGAGGGCTTCATTATAACCTTCCATCCACATCTCTCTGGGTTATTTGTGAAATTTAAAGGTTAACCTTTCAAATTGATGTTGAAGTTTCTTCAAAATATCACTCTTCACCTTCGGCTGAACAGATTGGTCGATAATAGCTTTCTCCTTAACTTTAAGCTTTATCGACAAATCAGCAATAGCCTGACTCTTTACTTTTAACTGGTCGGCTAGTGTTTTATTGGTCCTAGCCTAATATACAGCTAGTCGGCTAGACCTATGTTGCCTAGAAGTTTGCTCGGGTTTAATTTTTTTCAGATCTTTAAGTTCCTCTGTTAGCCTGGCATTCTGAGCCTCTAAGAAATAAGCCCCGTCATTAGCACCACTAGCAGATGACTTCTTCAAAATGTCCAACTCATTTATGAGCTTATTATTTTCCTCCTCAAGAAGTTTGGCTATCTCCCTAGCTTTATCCATTTCTCAACTCAAAAGGAACTATTTTCTTCTATAGATTGAGGTATATTGTCCAAGCTTATTCTAAAAGCCCCAACCTCCACTTAAGGCTTTGTACTTTTCTTCGTAGTCAGCATGGAGCGAAATCAAAATAAATATGCGATCTTCTTGCAGATCTTCAATCATCTCATAGTAGGCAGAATTATTGGCTATTGCCCTATCTAGTAAATAATGAATATGGGTGTATGTCTCCTTAACTTGGTCAGAAGCATATAGGTCAGGTAGGCCGACCAAGTTTTCTTCGGACGAAGGAACATGGCCAGCTTTTAAAAAAAAAATTACTCCGCCTGAGCAGGTCCGATTTAGGAGAAATAGTAGCATGTTTCCTAGCATTAAATTGAAAATTTCAAGTGTAAGTTCACAAACAAGATTGCTGAGCAAAAATGACACAAAGTATGAGATCCCATTCAACCAATCAAAAAAAAGTATGGTAAATACAACACATCTATCTAAAAGGAGAAATGTTTTCATTAATAATCGAAAAGTTGTTACAAACTTCTGGTCCTATTACACATCAAAAGAGTAAAAAGAAAAAAAGAAAAAAGATTTAAACCTTCTCCTTATCTTGGACATTGCTTCCAGAAGGTTGGTTGACAAAAGGGGAAAATTCTTAATTAAGCTTTAAAGCAGATCCAACAAGTTGAAAGGAAGATTCCCCATATCCTTATTTATCATCAAACTCTTCTTCTAAACTGGGAGAAAAGCCTGGATAATGCTTAAAAAATAACTCAAACTCTATTGGGGTGTCGACCTCCTTAAGGGCCTTCGACCAACCATCTTTGAAATATTTATTCCTAACAAACTCAATCTGAGCAGAGGATGCTAGAAAAGCCTTGTCCCAGCCTTTATTAAAGGAATATTCTTTTATTTTCTTATTTTTGGCCTTCTATGCAACTAGCTCAGAGATCAGACCAGCAGCCTTATCTTCGGCACACTTTAAGAGAGCTTGATTGTTCACCAATTTATCTTCAGCTATCTTAGCCTTTTTTTCAGTAGTCACCAGTTTCCCTTCAGTAGTTGTGGCTCTCTCATTGGGATTTTTCATCTCAGCATCCCAAGTCTTCTATTTGGACTCCCATAACTACCTTGAAGCCTCAACAGACTGCCTTAGACCCCCAAGGGCTTCCTCCTTAACATATCCTCTAGAAGAATGAATCATCTTATCATTCTACGGTATTTGATTAAAATTTACCAAAAACTTCATAAAGGATAATTTCATATTACAAGGAGAAAAAGATAGCAAGAGAAAGTAATTGAAAAGAAAGAATTACCATAGACGGTTATTCATGTGTTATTTATATCTAACGTTCCTGTACCCATTCATGTGTTATTCATGGGGATTCATATTGTGAGTTGAGTAGTTGGGATTCATATAAGTTCTGACCCAACTACTCAACTCACAATATGAATTCCCAATGTTATCACTTAAATAGATAGCTTTACTTAAACTCAGATTATCAATTATTAGCATTACCGTTTAATGGAGGTTATCCCCTTACTTATCTTCTCAAGGAGTTACTATTAATTATTCTCATAATTAAACATGGCAATTCCTTTTCATTTAACCGTATATTATTCACATCATAAATATACAATATAAGCACCCCGAGGCTAAGCTGCGGTGCACACATACTCTCCTATCCATCCCGGTACATCACGTACATAAGGATTACAAATTCCGAATCTCTCAGGAATTGTTAGAATAAGCACAACACATAAAAATGGAGGCGAACATAATTCAACATATCCATGGGTCACGTACATACCTACGCTCCATAGTCAGCTGACTTATTAACTCACAAATAAGTCATTCCCTTGAACTATGTCCTCTAGGTACCAATCTAAATCCGGGCACACAAGGATTAGATGGCCCTAAGCGAACGTAAACCTCCCGTGATAGCAAGTATGGTAGGTATGTCATACACATAAAATCATATACTAAGCATTCACACATCTTAGATGTATCAATATTAATAAAGGTACATTCTACATCCTTATACCATTATTCCAATTTTATACATTTTAAGTCTTCCGATAATATAAATGTAGACTGTCGACACATCTCACGTCATAGTTTCTTGTACTTAAAACCTATCTCAAAGGGATTGTTAAATTTCCTATTATTCCCACATATAACATCATTATTCTTAAGGTCCTTACTTCTGCCCCAAACCTCATTTCATCAATTTATTCAAATTTACTCTTTTAACCCTAATATTATCTCACTCATCGAATTTCATTATCTTTTAGAATAATTCCTCAAATTGAATTCTAATTAAGGTCCAAATTTTATAACCATATCTACTGGTTTTCCTTAAGTCTAAGGATATTCATTAAGTCTCCAATGATAATTTTCTAAGGGTTAACATCATTAAAATATAACTAGGAAAATTTTACTCATTCTGGGAAGGTCGATCGATCGACCTTGAACCTTGATCGATCGATGGTGGTCGATCGATCGACTGATGAATGTCGATCGATCGATCGCACCAGGTAGGCTACGGAATGCTTCATTTTGCAGTCCTTAAATCGTCCCAAAACTCCATTATAATGCATGAAACTCCAATTTAACGTTATAATATCATCATACAACCATCCTACAACATTGTTAACGTTCTAAAACCAATAAATCATCAACCAAGGGCTTTATTTGGATCAAAACTTCATTAAGAACCCTAGTTTTCTATTTCTTTCAAGAACAATAATAAATATCTTCTTAAATCCATTTTTAGATCATCAAGGGTTATAATTTTAATTCATAATTCGTCCAGAATATGTCTACATGCAATTCCTAACATGGTTCATATTTTTAATCCTCAAATTCATGGGTCTATATCAATCTTCCAAGACAAAATTTGATAATTACCTAAACATGGAAGAACACATTCATGGAATTAATTGTAACTAAATCACTTGCCTTATGTTCTTCATATTTGTTGTTGGTTAAAGATGGTTGAATTCCTCTCTCTCTCTCTTACAATTTCTTCTCCAAAGATGACAAATGGAGGTGGAGGTTTATTTTTGGACTTTTAACTTCTTTTATAAACTTCTCCCGTAGCCCACTACTTAGTTTAGTGCTGATAATGGGTTGGTGGGTTTAATGATAAATCATAATTAAACTCTAATTTTCGTGGGTTTTAATTACCAAATTATCCTTTCGGGTTGTCGGTATGGCCTAAAAATGCCCCGGGACCCAAACTAAACCCCCGGCTAGTGTTTCCTAACTATTTCGACCCTTCCGGACACGTTGACGCACTCAAAATAACCATACGGTTGATAAAAATAAAATTCACTTTTTAATTTAAATAATTACCCTCCTGACGCGACTGTCACGCGCGTCCCAACAAAATTTCCCAAATTGCCGTATTTCAGTCTCGCGATAATTTTAATATTTTCAATATTCATATACTGCCATATATCCACATTATAATCAAATATCAACTCACATATCGTTAGTATTTTATCCGGATTAATTCTCAATTAATTCACATTTAATTTAATTAATCCCATAAATAAATATCCATAAAAGTACAGGGTATTACAAAATGATAATTGAGGATGACCCTGCAACAGTCAAGTCCTCCTGAGCTTTCTCGACCAACTCTTGGTCAGTAGATTTTTTTCTCAACCTGTTTCTCATACAGGCCTTTTCTTAACCTCTTGAATTGAGGTGCAATAATATTGACTTCCTCATAGGTGATGACTTGAGGAACCTTTGCTATTTTAGAAGCCTTACCTGCTTTATTTGTCTTCTTAGCATCACCAGCCTTGTCAGTCTTCTCGACATCTCTCTTAGCAGTTGGATATAAAGATCCAGTCATCAAATTAGGGATTTTTATCTTTCCCATACTAGAAAGTAGAAAAAAGGGAATGGTTGAAATATCTAATGACTCAAAAGATGAGGAAGTCCCAAAATCATTCTCAGCACCAGCAAATTCAGCTGAAGAGGTAGGAATTGGCTCTTCTTCAAGATTAATAGGGCTTGATCAGCAGCAATAGTGGACCTAGCAACAAAGGAGGTAGTGGAACTCCTATACTTCAACATATACGAGGTAGCTCTTGGGTGTTCCTCGCGAGTCCTCTGATGAAAATTCCACAGGAATTTTAATTCATGTATATTAATGTTCTCTTCTTTGGGACATTTCTTCTTGTTCTCAACTGTGCAAAATGAGAAATAAGATAAGAAAATTTTAAGTTATCATGTCATCAAGTAGTTAAGGAGCAAAAAATAGAGGAATATAGTAATAAAATTCAACAACCTATGCCAGGTCCCTCTTGAGGGCACCTGGGCCCATTATACACGTATCCTATTTGAAAAGGAGTGTGTTGACAATTTTTGGCCATAACTCCATAGTCAAAGTAATCCTTATTGGAGTCTGGAAAATTCACAACCAAGGCCCTATTGGCGAGCCTGGTCTTCATGTAGTAAGTATTATCACTGGTAACCCACTTGTAATAAAATAATAATTTAGGAATGCCTATGTGGGTTCCATATATTTGATTGAGCCTATGTATCCCATTTACCACTCTCCAAGTATTTGGGGCTACCCTAGCAGGAACGACATCAAAATACTGACAAAACTCTAGACAAAAGTGATTTGGGAGAAAGGTGAAACCACACTCAGTTGTGAATAAAGAGGGAATACAGTGACCCTCTGGTAATGACAACACCTGAATAGGAAGTACAGGCAGTTCTAACTCTACCCAATTGGGAATATTCCTTTCCCATCTAAATTCATCTAGAGAATCCCCGTGAACTATGTAAACCATTGCTATAGTATAGAAAGAAAGGAAGCGAAATGAAAGGGGAGAAGAAAGCTTATAGAGAAAAGTATAACTGAAGAGAATGTAGAACGCAAAGGAAATATAAAAACCAGAGAACATGAAGAAGAAGAAGAAGAAGAAGGAGAGTATGAAAGCTTCAAAAGTTGTGGTATGAAAATTAGACAAAATCTCGTCTCCTATAGCTTACCTAGAAAAGCGTGCAAGAAATGATTGCTTGTTTCTACGATTGACGTTCTGACGGCTTCACAGTCCTAAAAGTACTCAAAATACCAATATACCCTTTAGCATTTCCCTAACTTTCAAATTATTCACAAAAATGCCACTACAAAATCAACGCATGGAAAATTTTCACAAGTCTTACACGTCGTCATGCGCCGACCAACTTTGAAGAAAATATACTCCATCCTTTCAGCAAAATCATCAAGAAGGCTTTTTTTATACCAAAAATTATCCACCTACGTGGACTAATCAGAAATGGACAGTTTTCTTCTTACGTGGTGTAAATCCTAGTTAGTATACGCTTAACCAACTCCAAAGATAGTTACTCGACAGGCATGTCGACTAACTTGATGAATAAAGACCATCAAATTAAATAAAAGGTCACCACTTTTGGGAACAACCAAGGGTCTTTTCGCAAGTGGTGTAAACACTCAACCATCACATTCATTATGTACGGGTGTAAATTCTTAAATATATAAAGGCATTCCAACCCTTGATCTTCGGGTCACTATAAATAACATTGTATCCCTTTCATCAAGGGGAGGATAGAACGGATTCTAGGATATTCTTCTTAACAAGAGTAACTAGCTTTTTGAAATCACAAAAATCAATACCATAACAGTGGACGTAGACTTTCTTACACATCCGAACCACTTTAAAACTCTTTGTCTTTCATTTAATCATCTATTTGCAATCTTATATTTTTTCTGTGACTATAAAATTTGATCTATGCCATTTTTTTTACATTAAAAGTTAGGGAATTGGTGGTTTTCAAAACTGGGGGGTTGTTTTACATACTTCTTCATTAATGTAACCATTTAAAAAGGTGCTTTTTACATCTATTTGAAATAGTTTAAAATATTTAAACTTGAAATGCAAGTAACATATGTATGGCTTCTAGCCGGACTATGGGGACAGATGTTTCTTCATAATTAAAACATTCTTCTTGTTTGTAACCTTGATCCACAAGATGTGCTTTGTTATGAATGATAAAACTAGATTCATCCTTTTTTATTTTAAAATCTATTTTGTGCCTATGATGGTGTGATTTTTATGTGGGGCTATAATTGTCCGTACTTAATTTTTTTCAAATTGAACTAAATTATCTTCCATGGCCATCATCTATGATTCATCTTATTCAGCTTCGGATATAGTTTTAGGTCCTATTTGTGACACAAAGGCAAAGTTATAGAGTGCATATTTAAATTTAGAGAAAGCGACTATACTTTGGGAGGGTTCTCCAATGATTTGTTCTTTAAGGTGATCAATAATGAATGTCAATGTTTTCGATAGATTGTGATGTGTTTCATTATTTGGATCAGGAGTGACTTTTAAAGGAGCTTAAGGGGTATTAATGGAAATATTTTGCATCTTTCTTTATAGGATGTTGTAGTTCTCTTCATCATCATATATTTTGTGAGGTAATAAAGGATTGATTTCATCAAAAGTGACATGGAAATATTCTTTAATGACTAGATTTAGATAGTTAAAAATCCCATAGGCTTTACTATTGATGGCATGTCCTAAAAATATTCCTTCATTAGGTTTTGTATCAAATTTACTTACGTTTTACCGATCATTTATAATAAAGCATTTATATTCAAAAACTTTGAAATACATGATGTAAGGTTTCTTTCCCTTTCATATTTTAGATGGGGTTTTGTCGATGATTTTTTGAATAGATACTCTATATAGTACCTAGCATGATGTATTAGAAGCTTGAGCCAAAAAATATTCGGAAAGTTTGTGTTCTTTGAGCATAGTGCAAGACATATCTTGTAGTGGACGATTCTTTCTTTTAACTATACCGTTTTATTGAGGGGTCCTAGTGGATGACAAGTTATAGATATATCTTTGATTATTGTAATATTTTTTATATATTTGTAATTGAATTATCTCCCTCTATCACTCTGAATATGTTTTAGGGTTACACCTTTTCATTATGAACTCTTTTACAAAATTTTGTGAAAAAATGGAAGGTTTCAGTTTTATTTAAAAGAAAGAATACCCAACAGAATCGTGAAAAGTCATCAACGATGACAAATGCATATATCTTTTTGTTTATTCTATCAATGGGGTTTGGGTCGAATAAATTGAAATGGATAAGGCATAGGGGTCTGGTGGAGGTAATATCCTTTTTTCTTTGAAAAGAAGTTTTGTTTTGTTTACCGTATTAACATGCATCGAAAATTCTATCTTTTGTGTATTTGGCTATTGGGAGCCTTCTTATGAGATCTTTACTACATAAGTTATGAATGAGTTTCGTGTTAGCATGACCGGGTCTTTGATACCATAACCATGAGCAATCATTTATAGTGGTGAGATATTTTAGTTTTTGATGGGTTAGGTCATCTATATCTGATGTGTAGACATTTGAGGTTCACGAAGCAACAAAACACATTTCATTATCTCAAGATCTTTTAATTAGGCGGTGTTTTGAGTTGAAGATGACTTGGTATCCTTTATCACACAGTTGACTTATGCTAATTAAGTTATGCTTATGACCATCCATAAGTAAGACATTATCAATAAATGGTGGAGGTTGATGTACAAATGTTTCCTTCACCAGTGATTCTACCTTTTGAATTGTCACCAAAAGTTACTTTTACTCCTTTATGAGGAACTAAATTAGTGAATTTTGATTTGTCACTGGTCATGTGACGAGAGCATCCACTCTCAAGATACCAATTTCCTTCATTTTCGAATGTTTTCATGCATACCTACGTAAGTTAACAAAAAAAATTATTTTGGGCCCCTTAAAAATTTGGGTCCACGGAGGTTAATATGTGGTGATAAGCAACTAGGATTCTGGAAGAATAATTCATTAAAAGAGGAATTTAAGTATTCCAGGGAAGCGGATCTTGTATTGTGGTGTGGTTTGGATATTTTCTATTTATGATAAACATGTTTGAGGTTTGTTTTGCTTTTGGAAGAATATCATTATTTTTTAAAAAGTGTTTGTTTGGCTTTTCGAAGAATATCCTTATTTTTTTAAAAGTGGATTCAATTTTAAATTGATTGGAGAAGTCTTTACGTATTTTAGTTCCTCAGGGGTTCAATTTTAAATTGATTGGAGAAGTATTTAAGTATTTTACTTCCACTTTTATTTTCTTTGTTTGCTATTCTAGAAGGAATATCTTATAGTCCTTTGTGCTTTTAATGTGAGTGGGTTCTCTTTTAAGTAGTTCAATTTTTTCTTCCTTCTTTCTAATCTTTTAATGCCTTTCTATATTTGATAAAAGAGTTATAATTTTGTTATTCAAATTCATTTTCCATAGTTTTGTAATTTTCACAAAGAGTTTTAAAACGGTTTGAATAATCATAATAAGAGTTTCGATACGAATGTACATCATTGTTTATTCCCATAAGACATAGGTTTTCTTCGTCGAATCCACTCGATTCACAACTTAAATGAGAATCATCAGAGGCTCTTCATGATGCTTTCATGGCTTTCTTTTCATATCTCTCCATCTTTTATTTCCTTCATTTTGATCTCCTCTTGGATAGTCCGCAATGAAAAGGCCATATTCATTGCACCCAAAACATTTGGATATTTCTTTGGGTTGATGTTTGTCAGAGGGTTGTTTGTTATAGTTTGGTTTTCTGTGACTATCTTTTCATTGATATTTGAGGAACTTATGGAAGTTTTTAGTAAAAATGGGCCATCATTTCATTTGTAGAAAAAAAATTCTTGATTTTCAAGAAAGGATAGACTTTTATTTTGATCATTTTTATCTATCTCTTCTCTCTCCTTTATCTCCATTTCATATGCGATGAGAGATCCATGAATTCTTCCAAAGACATGTTTTCCGTTTGAATTTGAGATTGAAGAACTATCTTCTTAGAATACCACTTCTTTATCATGGACCTAAGGATCTTTCTATCTTTTTCATTATTAGAAATTTTTTTACCAAGACTAGGAAGTTTGTTTATAATTATACTAAATATATCATACATTTCTGTAATTGATTCTTCTTATTTCATTTTAAATAATTCATAACTATGTATGATTACGCTAATTTTATCTTCTCTAAAAATTTATGTGCCTTCGTGTGTGATTTGAAGTGTGTTCCATATATGTTTAGTGGCTATGCAACATGAGACTCTATTATATGCGTTCATAGAGAGTGAGCATACAAGTGTGTTTACTTCTTTAGAATAAACTCATACTTTTCTAAAATCATCTTCTGTGAATTATATCTCATCTTTTGGGACGAAAACATTGTTTAAAATTTTCATGGGTATATATGGACCATTAACTATATCTCTCCATGTTTTATAGTCATGGGCTTGAATAAACCATTGCATCCTATTTTTCTAAGAGCCATAATTAGTTCCATATAAAAATGGGGTTGTATTTATAAATTGTTCTTCTGTAATGGATGGATTGGGTACAAATGTCATTTTGATCTTTATACTAAAAAAATAACCTTTTTTAAAAATAAGTATTTATTAGCTAGGCACTGATACCAATTGTTGGCCTGAACATATAACCAAGATGGGGGTTGAATTGGGTATATTGATTTTAATGGAAAATATTGAAAATTTCTTAAATTAGATGTAATAATTAATTAAAATTTGATAAATCTAATTATAAATAAGCAATTAATCAACAATAAATATAGTTAAGAGAGAGAGAGAGAGAGAGAGAGAATAATGAAACTTTTCAAAGGGAGATTTTAACGTGGTTTTGCATCTGCCAACGTTCATCCTCGAGACAATACTCGAGAACTTCACTATCTCTGGTCCACTTACAGCGGAACCAAAATGTCATAAGGAACACTACCATGTAAACTGCAACCAAGAAGACACTAAACTCATCCTTTCCCAATCGGTATCTATGCAATAGCCTAAGAAATTTAAATGCCTTGACTACCCATAACTATAACACTACTATCCGAGAAGATACTATGAAGTTAACCGTGAGTCACAATAATATAATTCATAACCGAAACGTAAAGCCAAGTAGTTTTAATAAAAGCAATAAATTAGGTTTACTTTCTCTCTCTAAAAAATTAAGTAAACAAGAATAAATAGTATGTTTTTCAAATGGGATTATGGGTATAGTTTTAGCGTAAGTGGATATTGGTTTTAGAACTTTACTAAATAGTGGTTGAATGGAAAGATTTTTTTAAGAGTGAGTTTTCTTGAAGCTTGAGCTTTAATGGTGTTTTGGGACTAGAACTCTCAAATAGGTTTTATGGATATTAACATAAGCTAGGAAGATGGAGCTTTACTAAAGTAGATTTTTTGTAAGCATGGGTGGTTTTAAAATGAAAGAGGCTTGCCATATTTATAATACTAAGAGGCAGCTATATGTTAGTAAAATGTTTGGTAATCAATTTACAAGACTTAGGGTATTCGGATGAAAGGCTGAAGGATTTTATCAAAATCATTTCTAGGAAACCTAATACTTTTGGTTGACTTAGAGTTAGGGTTTAGTCAACTAAAACTCATTGTGTTTGAGTTTTAGTTGGTCATCTCAAAGGTTTAGATGGGTGTAAAAAGTTTAGATCATTAAAACTAGTTTTAATCGACTAAAAGAAAAGTTTAGTCGACTAAACCTCCCAATTTTGGGGTAAAAAAAAGTTGGGATTAGGCTATGATTTGGGGAACTTTTAGGGAGCTCTAAGTTGGGTTTAGATATGTAGGTTTGGATCATATAAAAGATAAAACATGTTACTTTACTTTTGTACAATGGTTCGTAATGTATAATAAAAAATGAAATAATAATCAAATGGTCTTTTGAGCATTATTTGAATTATTTTAATCATCAATTGTGGGCTTATGATGCTATGCTTATATAATTTTAGTCACCATAGATTGTGGGATGTGGTGGAATTTTATTAATTGATTGGTTAATGTCTAAGCAATTCTTAAGGCTTACGAGATTGGGGTTTGATTCAAGCATTAAGTCAAATTCAAAATAACTTGTGACCTTCAATGTCTTAGTTATTATCTTTATTTGAAGGTATGTCAAGGATTCCTTGACGTAGAAGCTTGTAGTTTTCTGGAGAAGGTATGCCAAGGAAACCCATGTGTACTATCTCTACAATACAAGCTTGTAGTTTTATTGAGAAGGTATGTCAAGGATTCCTTGCAAGTGTTATTGATTTGTAAACAAAGGAGACTAGTGTAGAATATATTCATATAGCTAAACATTTACCCGATATTTTTCCAGATGATTTACCCAGTCTACCTCCTAGTATAGAAATAAAGTTTACGATTGAACTTATTCCTGGAACTATACCAACAACAAAATCTCCTTATCGCATGGCACTTTCAGAATTAAGGTAATTAAAAGTTCAATTACGAGATTTGTTAAAAATAAGGATGAGGCGATGAGGTTATGTATAGATTATCGTGAACTAAATAAGGTGACCAGTAAGAATAAATACCCCTTACCTCGTATAGATGATTTGTTTGAACAACTTCAAGGTGCGAAAGTATTTTCAAAAATTGACCTTAGGTCGGGCTATCACCAATTAAAGATAAAGGAAGATGATATTTCGAAATCAGTTTTTCTTACAAGATATGTTGAAGTTGCAAGGTTATATGGTCTTAGTTTAATTCGTAGAATACACACACACACTTAATCCAATTTAATTATTACTATGATAAATATATTCTTCTAAATCAATTTTAAATTTAGTTTCACAAATTTGCAAGAACAAATTTCAATTAAATTCATTTTATCCTAAACATGCATCTAGGTGATATGATAAAATGAAAGTGCGCAAATCCCAACCACAACACGCCGATGTACAAGGAAAACCCAAATGGGAAAAACCTCGGACGGCTGGGCCTAGACAAAATCCACTACAACAAAAGGTTTTACAAGAGACTCAAAAGACTTACAGACATTAACTCACTCAAGGCATGCTTATGCCGTCCTCGACCTCCGAAGTTGTAGTCCGCGAAACTCCAACGCGTTGCTCAACACTCCTCGTGTTGCGGTATCCACCGAAGCCCAAAACCACCATCTCCTCGAAGCTTGAATGTAGAGATCCGCCGCAATCTTGCTTGTTGAATGTGAATTGATGAAGGGGTTTTGATTTGAAAAGTTGATAAAAATGTTGGAGTAATTTTTCTCAAAAGGATGGAAGTTATGGAAAAAGTTCACTTTAAAAAATGATCTTCCTTAAGTTATAAAACTGAATTTTCGTCCATTAGAAAATAACTGAAAAAGTAGTGGGCAAAAAACAGTTGTAGGAAAAAACTGCATTAAAAAATAAGTTTAAAAAATCAATTCTGGCGAAACTCGTTCGAACGAGTTCGTTCCAACGACATGTCGTTCGAACGACTTATCTAACGGCGTGCCAGTTTAGGATGATTAGATGTCGTTAGATATCTCGTTCGAACGAGGTCGTTCGAACGAAATTTCTAACGAACTTCTAACAAACTACTAACGAGGCACCGCTTCGTTAGAACCAGGTCGTTCGAACGACCTGGGTTAAACTTCGAACGAGAATCTGATTTTTGCCCAAAATTTTTCCAATTTAATTCAAGGACTTTTTCAAAATTAATATAGCTTATATATGAACATTTTCTTATTTGAAATTTCTTGATTAGTCAAAATACTCCAACTTATAAAATTGTATTTAGGTCATATACCTTCGTAGGATAAATAGCACGGCATGAATATTGATGATGCGTGAACTTTGAATGCGATGCTTGAATCCTTCTGTTGAATGATCGTTGATGCAGTATGACCCAAAAATGTTTTGTCCAACGGAATTAAGCCAATATAACAAATGACTCGATTGAAAATTTATCCTTACAAATCTCCCCCTTTGGCTATTCCGGGACAAAACAAAATAAAAAATAAATAAATAAAAGATTGAATTTGCTAAGCCAGCCGTCAAGCCGTATCTAAGTCCCATCCCTAAAATCCAAAAAAAATACAGACACAAAGACAAGACTGACGAGCTGCAAAGGAGTAGGAGATGTATCCTACACACATGAAACAACAAATTCATAAACGCGTGGGGAAATAGAGAGTTATTATATATAAGACAATGCGATAGAATATTTTGTGCATGGTGCATAAATGCCTCAATATTCAATATGAACAGTTTCACTCCCCCTTAATTATGCATAAGGTCAATATTAGAATCAATTTGGAATTTTAATTATAATAACTTAATTCAATTATAATTACCTTAAATTATTATTAATTGCAATGAATATGAAATGTCAATTAAATTACCCAAATTTATCAAACTCCCCCTAAATATGAAGTCATATTAATTAAAATTTTCTCCCCTTTTTTGCCCGGAAAAGACAAAGGGATAAGGGGGCCTGCAAAAGAAATGAGAATAAATAACAAGGCAGGAAATAGAAATAATGAATCATGACAATGAAAAGAGGGAGCATGCATTAAGTAAGGGGTAAAGGGGAAATAGCTAAGAGTCAGACAATGAAATAACCAAGGGAAATAAATCCAAATACAAGAGAGTATGAAAGCACTCATCCTCAAAAAACATAAAGAAACGGGAAATGAACAAAATAAATCAAGAGGCAGGATCAGCAGGTGGAGTGTCATCGGGGAGTGAGCCGGTGCCGGAAGAGCCTGCCCCGCGACGCAGCTCCATATGGCGGAGGGCAGCAAGTTGCTCTAAGAGAAGAGAGTCCCGACGAGCCTGGGCTTCATCCCGACGTGCCTGAGCTGCATCCCGGGATGCGTCTCGACGGGCGTGGGCCTCGCGGTCCTGCTGCATAGACATAATGAGCTCCTGCATAAGTGCGCGGTCCTGGCGGCGGTCCTCCTGAAATTGTTCCACCTGTGAACGTAAAACAGAAAATCCTCCGACGCGACGGGTGCGGGAAGCTGGGAAGGGGCGGGGTGATGGACAGAGCGGGAAGGAGATGGACGACTGGGAGCAGGGTGAGATGAGGTGGCGGAGTGGGAGGAGGCGGAGGGGGTGAGGTGAGGGGTATCCGGTGGCAAATAACCACGGGAGCAACTAATGGAGGTGAGGTCAACGGTTTGGTATTTAGTGGTGGGGATATCGGTGGACACACGGGAGCAACCGACGGCAAGACAAATACGGGTGATAAGGGCCGCAAATGGGAGGGCCTGGCGAGTGGGGCTGGTGGGAAGAACCCTAACAGACCGGATCACGCTATAAAGATAGGAGGGAAGGTCAATGTGGGCCCTAATGCTTATAGCAAACATGAGATCCACGTGCTGTTTTGTGATTTGGGTGGTGTTGGCACGAGGGAGAAGGCAGGCACAAACGATCCAATTAGGGACCATAAAATCGGGATGTAAATTTTTATGAAAAATAGTAACCGTGCCGGAAGGAAGAATCCTAAAAACGGTGTTAAAAACTAGAGTAGGATCGGGGGTGGTCTCGGATGTCCATGGAAAAGAGGGATTATTTACCCGAGGGAGGGGAATGATTTGAGCAATCAAGTCGGGAGTGACTAGAATCTCCCGACCTCACACCCGAGTGTAAAGATGAGTATCCCTATTAATCAGGCTAAAATAAAATTCCCGTACTACGTCGGGAAAAACAACATCGGTGAGGGAGAAGAGTGGGTCCCACCCTAAATCAGATATCCATGAATGCACGTTTGTGCCGTGGAGGGAGGGGAGATTAATCACTTTCTCACGTACAACAGAACGGGTTGCAAACCCTTGGGTGTGATAGCGGGTATGTTGGGAAAGGGTGCGCCAACGTAGTTTTAGGTCGGGAATACCCCGGGATTCCTCATTCGAGGACGTGGTGCGTTCCTCGGGGGAATCGCTAAGTCGGCGTTGGCGGCGACTACGAGCCATGGAAAGATGACAAAAGCTAGAACCTACCCGAAGACAATCCAACTGAACCACCAATTACACCAAAAAAAAAATCCAACACCAATCAGCATAATTCCCATCCTCCTTAAAAAAATGCAGAAAAAAAAATTAAATTTGATTAAAATAAATGCCATGAATAGTACTGAATTGGTATTTTGAGAAAAAATATTCATGGGAGGTATTTGAATTAGGGGCAATAGAAATAAATAACACAATAAAAGAGCCCCATTTAAAAATATACACACATGCATATAGAGTAATGTGGGGAAAATGGTTGAGAATCAAGTTTGAAAAAAAAATCCCGAACATTAGGTATATACACACACACACACACACACACACACATATATATATATATATATATATATATATATATATATATATATATATATATATATATATATGTAGAGATATAGAGATATAATATATAGAAGATATATATAATATATATAATATATATATAATAGATAGAATATATCTATATATATATATATATATATGCGTATAGATATATATATATATATATATATATATATATATATATATATATATATATATATATATATATATATATATATATATATATATATATATATATATATATATATATATAGCGGTAGAGAGAAAGAACAAAAACGATACCTGAAATGGAAGAGGAGGTAGGAGCAGCAGAAATCGGAGATAAGAGGATGAAGAAATGGAGAAAGGTGGGTAGGGGGAGAGAAATAGGGAAAGAGAGTGGGAAAAATCGTGGGGGGTTAGAGAAAAGAGAAGAGGGGAAATGGAAGAGTGGGTGAAGGGAAATCATGGGAGAGTGAGAGAAGAATTGAGAAACGTGCTGCAGAAATGGGGAAGGAAAAAAAACTTACCGTTTTAACTGCATCTCGTTCGAACGAGTGATGTCATTCGAACGAGTGATGGTTCGAACGACGAGACAGCCTCGGGTCGTGAGATGCCTCGTTAGAAGGTGGTTCGAACGAAAATTGTCGTTCGAACGACGAGACAGCCTCTGGTCGTTAGATACCTCATTAGAAGGTGGCTCGAACGAAAATTATCATTCGAACGATATTTCGAACGACGAGACAGTTTGGGGCTAAAAAATGTCGTTAGAAATCTCGTCCGAACGGGAATTTCTAACGAAAATTGAAAATTTTGAAAAAAATATCTTATAAAATAGATTGAAAAATACCATAATATCAGGAATTAGGATGGCCAGAACATTGCCAAAAATGTGATTGTATTAATCCTAGCTCTAGCCAACATATCCAAATGGTGGGAGTGGAAATGTAGGGGTGTGAACAATACGCGTGAAAGTCTTTAGCCACAACATTTGTACAAGTGCGTAATGCCAAACAATATATACGAGCAATATTCACTCAGATTAGCCTTGTGTCAAAAATAAAATATTGTTGAACACTTAACCACGAATGTAACAAGCATACAAAATAGATGATTCTCTCGCCAATAAAGTCACAAGAAGAAAGCAATAAATTAATGAAATGTGCATGCCCGTCGATCTTCAACTTATATCTCCCAAAAATATCAAATAGATTGAGATGAATCTTTTGAAGACTCAATCAAGCCTATTATTTTGGTTTTGCATTGTATATATATCATTTTCAATGCTTCTATTTTAGTCACACATCTGAATATGCAAATGGAGGCTTTTCACGCAAGAACTTTTATGTTTTTCCCAACTCGGTTCCATTGCTAGAAACGGAAATCAACCGGAAGAATATAGTCATTTTGTTTCAATCCGGGCAACGGATGATCATGCACAATTTCAATTGCTTATAATGGATGTGACAGGATTGAGAAGACAACACCAAATCTCACTTGGCAAGTACAATGTGAACAAGATATTCGAAATATTCCGTGTACGGTATGTGCAAAAGGCAAATATGTGAGGAAATCACAACATTATATATCATAAAACAAAGCATTATTGTGCACAAGATAAACCATGTATTGATTAACTATTCATCGTAGGCCACGTGAACATGGAAAAAGATAGGGATTTGAATACATCGACCACAAAGCCATATGGACAAAAGTTTTGATAGCATTATCTAACCATTCCCGTTTTCCTTGAAAATAAATAAAATAAATAAAATAAACAAATATTTTTTAGATTTTCGAATAAAATATATACAAAGGAAATCTAGTTCATAGGTAAAAGGATATGCAAGAGAAGCAACCTAAACTAGATGAACGACTTCGATCTCAATCAATGGAGCAAACCCCAATTGATTTCCTAAGGTTTTCAAACCTAAGGGCATCTAGAGGTTTAGTAAAGATATCGGCCAATTGTTGATCGGTAGGAACGAAGCTTAGAGAAATAATTTTCTCGTCAACCAAGTTACGAATGAAATGTTCACGGATCTTAATATGCTTGGTTCTAGAATGTTGAACGGGATTACGGGAAATATGAATTGCACTAGTATTATCACAATATATAGTCATAGTGCCTTGGGAAATGCCATAATCTTCCAACATTTGTTTCATCCAAATGAGTTGAGTGCAACAACTCCCGGCGGCAATGTATTCGGCCTCCGCCGTGGACAACGAGATAGAATTTTGTTTCTTGCTCATCCATGAGACAAGTGCACTTCTAAAATAGAAACAACCGCCGGATGTACTTTTACATCCATCAACATCTCCTGCCCAATCGGCGTCTGAATATGCCGATAGACAATCATTGGTGTCAAAGGAGTACCAAATGCCAAATGAAAGGGTCCCATTAACATATTTGATGATACGTTTAATAGCAAGTAAGTGAGACTCTTTTGGTGCGGCTTGATAACGAGCACAAACTCCTACACTAAAGGAAATATCTGGATGACTCGCAGTTAGGTAAAGTAAACTACCTATCATACTTCTAAAGAGTGTATGCTCTACATATTTTCAATCGGCGTCTTTACTAAGTTTAATAGAGGAGCTCATAGGAGTACGAGCATGTTTAGCGGATTCCATATTAAATTTCTTAACAAGGTCTTTAGCATACTTAGTTTGGGACAAAAATATCCCATTTTTTAGTTGACAAACTTGAAGACCTAGAAAGAAGGTAAGTTCACCTACCATACTCATTTCAAATTCATTGTGCATTTCTTTGGAAAAAATTTGAGTATGTTTATCACATGTAGACCCAAACACTATGTCGTCGACATAGACTTGAGCAACAAGAATACCTTTTTCATCACGCCAAACAAAAAGTGTCATATCTACTCCCCTCTCAAAAAGCCACGAGAAAGGAGATAAGAAGTGAGTCTTTCATACCAAGCACGGGGGGCTTGTTTTAAGCCATATAAAGCTTTCTTTAAAAAGAAGACATGAGTAGGATGAGTTGGGTCCTCAAACCCTTTTGGTTGTTCAACATATACTTCCTCTTGGATAATACCATTTAAAAAAGCACTTTTGACATCCATTTGATATAATTTAAATTGAAGATGACATGCTATGGCAAGTAAAAGACGAACCGATTCTAACCTAGCAACAGGAGCAAAAGTTTCTTCAAAATCAACACCTTCTATTTGGGTATACCCTTGAGCCACTAATCTAGCCTTGTTTCGAACAATGACACCATTTTCGTCCATTTTATTTTTAAAAATCCATTTAGTGCCAATGACATTGGTATTAGAGGGCCTAGGGACTAATTCCCAAACATTATTTTTCTTAAATTGAAACAATTCTTCTTGCATAGCATTAATCCAATGTTCATCTTTTAATGCTTCTTTATAGTTTTTGGGTTCAATAGTAGAAGTATAACAGAGATAAGTAACTTCATTTTCTAATTGCGCCCTAGTCTTGACACCTACCTCGGGATCTCCTATAATTTGTGAAGTATCATGATTTTTACGCACCCAATGAGTAACTTCCCTTTTATCGGTAGGTGGAATACCCAAATCATTTTGAGATTCAATACTTTCATCATTTGACTCAACATCACACTCACATGATAAATCTTCCGCATTATTAATTTGTGTGGCCGGAGCATCATCTTTTATGACCACATTAATGGATTCCATTACTTTAGAGTTGCTTAAGTTAAAGACTCTAAAAGCTCTACTATTTTGAGAGTATCCTAGGAAAATACCCCCATCACTCCTCGAGTCAAATTTCCCTAGAAGTTCTCTATCTCTAAGAATATAGCATGGACTTCCGAACACTCTAAAATAGGACAAATTTGGTGTCTTACCCGTCCACAATTCATAAGGTGTTTTGTTAGTGTTAGGACGTAAGTAAACTCTATTAACAGTGTGACAAGCAGTGTTAACCGCTTCGGCCCAAAACCTACGAGCCACATTTCTTCCAAGGAGCATGGATCTTGCCATTTCTTGGATCGTTCGATTTTTACCTTCAACTATACCATTTTGTTGAGGGGTTCGAACGGCCGAGAATTCATGTTTTATTCCTATTTCATCACAGAAGGCATTCACACCGGATTCCTTGAATTCGGTTCCATTGTCACTCCTAAAGCGGTTTATAGTAACACCGTGAAGATTTTGAAGAGCTCTACATTTAACTGTAAGAAAGTCAACTGTTTCAGATTTCTCTCTTAAAAAGCCTACAATAGAGTATCTAGAGAAATCATCCACCATAACCAAGATGTATCTTTTTCCACCTATACTCTCGGTACGAGTAGGACCCATAAGGTCCATGTGTATCAATTCTAGGACACGAGATGTTGTTATCGAGTTTAACTTTTTATGAGGACTTTTAATTTGTTTACCAAATTGACACGGTCCGCAAATGGTAGATGTTGGCTTTCCTAGTGGCGGTAAGCCACGAACAAGCTCTTTTCTCACAAGTCTGTCAAGATCTCTAAAGTTAACATGACCTAATCTTTGATGCCAAAGATCGGTAGATGAGGTTTTTACATTATTGCATACTAAAGAAGATTTAGGAATGATTCCATAGCAATTGTCACTTGTTCTAACACCATGTAAAATCGGTTCACCTGATTGATCATAAATGATGCACTCCGATTGACTAAATTTCACATCAAGATTATCATCACATAGTTGGCTAATACTTAACAAATTAGCTTTTAGACCCTCAACATAAAGAACATTTTCAAGTTTAGGGAAACCTGAGATTTCAATAGAACCTCTACCAATAATTTGGGACTTGCTACCATCCCCAAAAGTAACTTTACCCTCTTTATGGTTTTCGAGAGTGGTAAAAAGAGATTTATCGCCAGTCATATGTCTAGAACAACCACTATCAAAATACCATTGAGAGGTATTTTGTGCCTTAAGAGCAACGTGAGCGACAAAAGCTTTCTTGATTTGATTTTTCATAACCCAAGTTTGAGTAGTTTTCTTCCCTTGGTTGGCTCTAGACTTATAATTAGAGTTATTTCCTTTGACATTAGAGAACCTAAGAAACTCTTCCATTAGATTTTTAGAAGTATTGACAAGGTACTCAACTTGACTCTTAAGATTAGCTAAGGAGCTGTAAGGTTGTTTTGAATTTGAGAATTGAGGGTTCTTTCCAATTTTGTAGCAAAAATCTTTAAGGTGACCATGTTTGTGACAATATGAACATACATAAGGTTGTTTTGGGCCAGCTTTTAAATGTTTCTTAGAGGGATTAACTTTAGGAACATTAGATTTGTTATCTTTAGGAATATTAGATTTTGTAACAAACTTAGCAACAGGTTCAGTTTTGACTTTTGAAGAATTTCCTTCTTCATACCCTATACCCTTTCTCTCTTGATAGCCTTTTTCTTTATATCCTAAAACAGGACCTAGAAACAGTTTTCCCATTCTTCCTGAATTTTCCTCGAGTGTGACTTTCACTTCACGGGAGGACTCGAGATCTTTTTCGAGTTGGACTATTTTAGCTTCTAGAGATGTTCTAATTTCTTGAGACTCATAAAGTTCTTTGTTAGCACTTTCTAAGGAGATAATCAAGTTACATTTTTCTTTGCCAATCACAATAAGTTTTTCAGAAAGAGATATTTTAATAGCCTCGAGTTGACTGATTAAGGCCTCTTTCTCCTTCAGGCCTTTCAACTCTTTTTCTAAGGTTAAAACTTTCAAGGTTAATCTTTTGTTGACTTTTTGAATGAGAAGAGATTCATTGTAGAGTTCGGAATAGGCAGTTTGTAGTTCACTCTCATCTATATCACTATCACTCTCTTTTTCATCACTACTATTAGAATGAGTAGAAACCACCTCTAGATTATGTTCAGAATTGTCAACATTAAGGTTTGACTCACACGAATTACTAGCAAGGCTCGCCATAAAGGCGGTGAAGTTATTTCTAGGCGAGTTAGAGTCATCAGAGTCTTCAGACTCATTATCACTGTCGCTTAAAGTAGCATTGTAAACGGCTTTTTCTTTGCCTTGTCTTTTAAGTTTTGTGGGGCACTCGAAAGCTCTATGACCACGTCCCTCACATTCAAAACATCTTTCCGAATCATCCTTCTTAAAGTTGTCTTTATTGAACTTCTTTGAATCCTGATTAGTGAACTTTTTATTTTCTCCTTTGTTTTTATTCTCAAATTTAGGTTTTTCAAATTTGGAGTTTTGTTTTTTAAAATTGAGAAATTTTTTAAACTTTTTGGCAAATAAGGCTATATCATCAGAATCAAAGTCAGACTCATCAGAATCAGACACATCAACTTTCTTAACTTTTAAAGCTACTCCCTTATCTTTCCCTTTGTTATCTTTAGGAAACATATCAAGTTCATACGTTTGCAGATCACCAACAAGTTCTTCAAGTTTTAAGGTATCTAGGTTTCCTAAAGAATTAAGTACAGTGACTTTGGGAATGAAACGCTTAGGGAGACATCTAAGTATTTTCTTAACCACACGATTTTCAGGTATTCTTTCACCTAAGTTAAAGCAAGAGTTGACTATGTCAGATAAGCGAGCATAGAACTCATCAAAAGTTTCAGTTTCTTTCATGGTGATAGTTTCAAATTGTGTAGTTAAATTTTGAAGTTTTGATGCTTTAACAACACTAGTTCCCTCATGAGTAACTTGAAGAATGTTCCAAGCTTCCTTTGACGTTTCGCACGTCATTATACGACGAAATTCATCGAGATACACGGCACCAAATAAGGCATTTAATCCTTTAGAGTTAAAGTTACACCATTTTAAATCTTCTTCGCTCCACTGTTCAACAGGAGTCAAAATACGTTCATCATTAACAACAATTGTAGGAGGGGACCATCCTCTTTCAACAGTGACCCATACACGTTAAACAATAGATTTAAGAGCGGATTTCATACGAGCTTTCCAATAGGTATAATTTGATCCATCAAATAAAGGTAGTCTATTCGACGAAAAACTATCCATATAACCTCCAGGATTCATCTAAATAACTTATAGAAACAAGCTCTGATACCAATTTGAAGTTGCAAGGTTATATAGTCTTAGTTTAATTCGTAGAATACACACACACACTTAATCCAATTTAATTGTTACTATGATAAATATATTCTTCTAACTCAATTTTAAATTTAGTTTCACAAATTTGCAAGAACAAATTTCAATTAAATTCATTTTATCCTAAACATGCATCTAGGTGATATGATAAAATGAAAGTGCGCAAATCCCAACCACAACACGCCGATGTACGAGAAAAACCCAAATGGGAAAAACCTCGGACGGCTGGGCCTAGACAAAATCCACTACAACAAAAGGTTTTACAAGAGACTCAAAAGACTTACAGACATGGACTCACTCAAGGCATGCTTATGCCGTCCTCGACCTCCGAAGTTGTAGTCCGCGAAACTCCAACGCGTTGCTCAACACTCCTCGTGTTGCGGTATCCACCGAAGCCCAAAACTACCGTCTCCTCGAAGCTTGAATGCAGAGATCCACCGCAATCTTGCTTGTTGAATGTGAATTGATGAAGGGGTTTTGATTTAAAAAGTTGATAAAAATGTTGGAGTAATTTTTCTCAAAAGGATGGAAGTTATGGAAAAAGTTCACTTTAAAAAATGATCTTCCTTAAGTTATAAAACTGAATTTTTGTCCATTAGAAAATAAATGAAAAAGTAGTGGGCAAAAAACAGTTGTAGGAAAAAACTGCATTAAAAAATAAGTTTAAAAAATCAATTCTGGCGAAACTCGTTCGAACGAGTTCCTTCGAACGACATGTCGTTCGAACGACTTATCTAACGGCGTGCCAGTTTAGGATGATTAGATGTCATTAGAAATCTCGTTCGAACGAGGTCGTTCGAACGACATTTCTAATGAACTTCTAACGAACTACTAACGAGGCACCACTTCGTTAGAACCAGGTCGTTCGAACGACCTGGGTTAAACTTCGAACGAGAATCTGATTTTTGCCCAAAATTTTTCCAATTTAATTCAAGGACTTTTTCAAAATTAATATAGCTTATATATGAACATTTTCTTATTTGAAATTTCTTGATTAGTCAAAATACTCCAACTTATAAAATTGTATTTAGGTCATATACCTTCGTAGGATAAATAGCACGGCATCAATATTGATGATGCGTGAACTTTGAATGCGATGCTTGAATCCTTTTGTTGAATGATCGTTGATGCAGTATGACCCAAAAATGTTTTGTCCAACGGAATTAAGCCAATATAACAAATGACTCGATTGAAAATTTGTCCTTACATATGTGTTGACACCAAAATTAGTATGCTGATGTGGACGAATAATAAGAAGACACATGTCAATCTACGTGGCACAATAGCAACGAGGAAGATTGTTTCCCCGACCAACATACTCACTCCGAGGAACACCAACCCTCCGAGGAACTCCAATGCTCCGAGGAACTTTTGGACGACGAGCAACTAAGGCGGTTCGAGCTGCACCTCGACCACAGCATTAATTGCCAGATAATCAACAGTTCAACTATTCATTGAATGCTTATCATCTTGACGCGCACTTTTGAAGAATATTTAATGAATTACCCTTTCATATGTGTATCATTTAATGTAACACCCTTTCATGTACAGCCTAAGGGCTATAAATACCTTGTATCACCCTCATTCAAAGGGACCGGAATTTCTTGATAGAGTTTGTAATCGAGAATTCCCAAAACACTCAGCAATAACATAACATTGGACTTAGGCCATTCTTATAAGGCTGAACCACTTTAAAATCTTTGTCTCATTTTATTTATCTGTGATTGAATAATTAGAGCTATCTAATTTTTTACATCAACAGATTGGCGCCGTCTGTGGGAATCGATTGTTATTATCGTTTTTCACCAAAAATCATTCATCATCAATGGCGGATAATCCAGAATCTAGCAATCGAAATGTTGGAAATGCTGGAAATCCTCCAAATCCCTCTGCACCTCCAGATCTGGCCGGAATTATGACGAATCTGGCTCAAGGACAAACCGCCATGAAAGACACAATGAGGCAACTCATACAAACCCTTCATGGCGGAGCACCTGCACGTTCAGGACAGCGAAGTGGTCAGAGGCAAACTTATTTACTTTCTTCACGATCCAGACGTACTGAGTCATATCGTAATGAGGAGTCTGATGATTTCTCTTATCAACCTGGGCGAACTTCGTCAATAAGGGCCACAGATACTGATCAACGTATCACTCTCTCTACATAAAGACTCAGTGCCTTAGAAAGACTGAGTAGGGTGTCTCCTTTCAGTCGATTAGGCCCTAGGAGGAATAGGAGTCCACCGAAGACCATGTCGAGGAGTTTTCGACAACCATCTGATCTTAGAGAAGGATCAGCACAATCACGACCAGTTGCTCGTCAAGATAAATCTCAAGAGGCTACTTCAGAACGATCTATTGCTCGAACCAATAGGCCCGAGGAAGGAAATGAAGCGTGGAAAGGGTCCCTTGAACGATTGGAGGATAGATTGGGAGAAATGGCTAGGGCGAAGAATCCCCTACAGCGAACTTTTGTTCAAGGGACACCTTTTGTCCAGGCCATTGTGAATTTTCCTACACCGTCAAAGTTTAAAGCACCAGTAGTGACCCCTAAATATGATGGAAAGACAGATCATGTCCTTCATATAGAGAAATATCAAGTTGCCGCCGATATCTATGCTGTCACCGACGAGATGAGATGCAGAGCGTTTTCAGGAACTCTTACTGGAGCTGCCCAGATATGGTACAACAATCTTCCTCGGGGTAAGATTTCAACTTTCTTTCAGTTGGCCGAGTTGTTCATCGGCAATTTCTGTTTTGGAGCAAAGCCAGTAAAACGAGTAGCACATTTGCTAAGTGTTAGACAAAAATCTGTTGAGAGTACTAGAGATTACATAACTCGTTTCAATAACGAGAAGCTGGAAGTTATAGATTACGAGGAAAAGACAGCAATCACCGCCTTGATGAGTGGGTTGTTGCATAATAAGTTGTATTACACCTTGGCGAAAGATCCACCTAAAACTATGTCAGAGTTAATGGCAAAAGCGGCCAAAATCATGAATGCCGAGGAAGATATGGCTGCAAAGAAGAATATAGATAAAGACACCAAGGTGGACGTCGACAAGTCTAAAAATAAAGAGCATAAGGGCAATGGTGGCGACAAGCATTCCAGAAATAATAAGTCATCATGGGAAGTCCTGAAGAAATTCGATAATTACACTCCCTTGAAAATGGGTATTAATCATGTCTTGGAAGAAATCAAGAATAGTGAGGAAGTAAAGTGGCCGAAGAAACTGAGGTCAGATCCTGATGCGAGGAACAGAGACAAATATTGCGAGTTCCACAAAGATCAGGGCCATATGACTAAAAATTGCATAGCTCTTCAGAACGAGATTGAAACACTTATCCGAAGAGGAAAGCTAGCAAAATATGTTGATCGGGGAGGTGAAAGAAGAAATAATGATCGAACTAGAGAGAGGTCTAGATCTCCTCGTCGAGCAAAGGATAAAAAGAAGAGAGACCACGAAGATGATGCCGAGGATGACCCCGATCTTCCCAAGAAACCAAGGCAGCCAGAACGAGAGGTATTTTCCATACGTTTTGGGTCATTTGATTGTAATGTTATTACAGGAGGAGATGCAGGAGGAGGAGATCTTACTGCAAAAAGAAAATCTTACCTCGGAGAGGCACAAGCTTGCTCGTATATTCAGCGAATAAATTTAGCCGAGGAGGATCGTTCGAGGAAGGTAAACAAAGAGAAGCTGGTTATTGGCTTTTCAAAAAATGACCTGGAAGGTGTTCTTTACCCTCACGACGACCCTTTGGTGATCAAAATGAGGATGAAAGAAGTAGTGATTTCAAGGGTGCTGGTAGACAATGGCAATTCGACAGACATCACGTACTATTCATGCTTTGACAGTTTAAATTTAAAGTTATCTCAATTGGATCCTTATCACAGACCTCTTCTGGGTTTCGCTGGCGATAAATTTTTTCAACTTGGGACGATGAAGTTGGATATATTCATTGGAACTTGGCTTGCTTGTCGAACAGAGAGAATACGCTTCTTTGTGATGGATAAGAATGTGCAGTCAGCCTACAACATCATCATGGGAAGAGTTGGTTTGAAGACGTTCGAAGCAGTACCATCTACAGTACATCAGTGCTTAAAATTCCCAACAAATTTCGTAGTGGGAGTTGTGAAAGGTGATCAGAAAGTAGCTCGGGAATGCTATTATTCGTCTGTCGAGCAAGAGGAGCTTGAGGAATCAAGGAAAAAGACTACTACTTACCAGGTGGAGGAAAGTACGGAAATTGAAACACTTGATCCAAGAGATGAATCCCAACTTGTAAAAGGACAAGTGGTAGAATCTACATAAAATGTTATTCTGGACGACGAACACCCTGAACGAGTAACCCAGATAGGTTCATCGTTGGATGCTTCAATAAAACAGGAGTTGATAACTTTTTTGAGAAACAGAAAGAAAACTTTTGCGTGGAGTCATGAAGACATGTCAGGAGTAGATCCAAATTTCTTATGTCACGAGCTCAATGTGAATAAGGAGATCAAGCCTGTAAAGCAGAGAAGAAGGGTATTTAGCCCCGAGAAGAATCAAGCTATTCAAGAGGAGGTCGACAAGCTCCAGAAAGCCCAATTCATTGAAGATGTGAAGTATCCGGACTGGTTGGAAAATGTGGTGATGGTAAAGAAGAAAATCAATAAATGGAGAATGTGTGTTGATTTCACTGATCTCAACAAGGCCTGCCCAAAGGATCACTTCCCATTGCCTAGAATTGACCAACTAGTGGATGCTACCTCGGGGCATGAGCTGCTCAGCTTCATGGATGCTTACTCTGGTTATAACCATATCAAAATGAAACCTGAAGACAGGGAAAGAACTTCTTTTATTACCCCTAGGGGAACTTATTGTTATAATGTCATGCCTTTTGGTTTGAAAAATGCAGGAGCGACATACCAGCGGCTGATGAACAAGGTTTTTTCCGAACAAATCTGTTGCAATATGGAGGTCTATGTCGACGATATGCTGACAAAGAGCAAGAAAGCTGCTGATCATTTAGTTGACTTAGGTCAGACCTTTGATCAACTGGATAAATACCAGATGAAGCTCAACCCGACAAAGTGCACCTTTAGAGTACGAGAAGGAATGTTCCTCGAGTACATCGTCAACCAGCGAGGCATTGAGGCAAATCTAGCAAAGATCAAAGCTCTTTTAGGGTTGCGATCTCCAACGACGAAGAAAGAAGTGCAGAGTCTTACAGGACGAGTTGCAGCGCTCAATAGATTTGTATCTCGAGCAACTGATAGGTGCCTTCCATTCTTCAAAACACTCCGAAAAACTTTCGAGTGGAATGATGAATGTGAAAAAGCCTTTCAAGACTTGAAGAAATATCTGGGAACACCTCCATTGCTGTCCAGACCAGTGATGGGAGAAAAGTTGTACTTATACCTGGCAGTATCAGAATATGCGGTCAGCTCGGCATTGATCAGATTGGAAAATGGAGTCCAAAAGCCAATTTATTACACAAGTAAGGCTTTTCGAGGTGTAGAGATCAGGTACCCAAAGTTGGAAAAATTGGCATTGGCATTAATTGAAGCTAGTAGAAGAATGAGGCCATATTTACAGGCCCATACCATCATTGTGTATACCAATATGCCATTAAGACAAGCTCTTCATAAGCCAAAAAAATCAGGAAGACTGATGTACTGGGCAATAGAGCTCGGTGAATATGATATTGTGTATGAACCCAGATCATCCTTAAAAGGGCAAGTTGTAGTAGATTTTATAGCAGAGTTTACATATCCTGATACCCCCGAGGAACAAAAGTTGCTCGCTGACCAACCTGTGGATGTTACAGGATCAACAGACATAAGTCCAGACCAACTCCGGTTGGTAAAAGGGCTTGTGGATGTAGAAAGATCATCAAATTCAAACCCAGACCAACTACGGTTGGTAAAAGGGCGAGAAGAGATGGTCGACGAGGAGCGAAAAATACTAGGGGAGGATGAAACAAAACAGCAAATATTTCACCGAGGAACGCTGTCAGATAAGAATTTTGAAGACAAGTTACCTACGTGGAGATTGTATGTAGATGGGTCATCTTGCACAACAGGTTGTGGAGCCGGGATCATTTTGAACACCCCAGACGAGATTGACGTGGAATATGCCTTACGATTCCAATTCAAAGCTTCCAATAATGAGGCTGAGTATGAAGCCTTAATAGCAGGTCTTAATTTAGCAAAGATTATGGAAGCACAACAAGTGATGGTATTCAGTGATTCTCAATTAATTGTGAATCAGATAATGGGAACGTATGCAGTTAAAGGAGAACTAATGGTCAAATATCATGCAAAGGCGATGGAGTTATTGGCCGAATTTGATGCCATTCAGTTAATCAGAATACCAAGGATGGAGAATGCACAAGCAGATGCACTGGCCCGACTAGCATCAGCTACTCGTACCGAGTTGCGAAGAACGATACCAATTAAGGTGTTAGAAAGTCGAAGCATAGATGAAAGCTTGATGATGAATGTTATTTCCCTTGATTTAGGACCATCTTGGATGGATCCCATCAGGGCATATGTTGAGGAAGGAGAATTACCGGAGGATAATATCACTGCCAAGAAATTGAAGTTTAAAGCTGCTCGGTATGTACTAATTAATGGTGTTTTGTATAGACAAGGAATTATGGAAGGTTTGCAAAGATGTGTACATCCATCCGAGGTGAAAGAATTGATTGAAGAGATCCATGAAGGGTCTTGTGGAGCCCATGTAGCAGGTTGAACACTTTTGCAAAGGGTGATGACGCAAGGATACTACTGGCCAACGATGAGAGCTGATTGTATAGCTTATGCCAAGAAGTGTGACAAGTGCCAACGTTTTTCCTCCATCCGACGAACTCCACAAGCATTATTGACACCCATAACTTCCCCTTGGCCATTTTCCATGTGGGGAATTGATCTGGTTGGACCACTGCCAACAACCCGAGGACGATTCAAGTACCTCGTCGTCGCAGTGGATTACTTTACTAAATGGGTATAATCTGAGCCTCTGATTGATATGACGTACGAGAAGGTGTACCAATTCGTTTGGAAGAACATCATATGCCGATATGGTCTCCCTCATGCCTTCATTACAGACCATGGAACACAATTCGATAACGAGGAGTTTGCCGCCTATTGTCATCAGTCAAACATTTTGAAGGTTCATTCAGCACCAGGCCATCCTCAAAGCAATGCACAGACTGAAGTGACGAACAGAACATTATTAAATGGTTTGAAGAAGAGGTTAAATGAGGCTAAAGCTAACTGGATTAATGAGCTACAATCAGTATTGTGGGCTTACCGAACAACTCCCCGAGCAGCAACTGGAGAATCACCATATATATTGGCGTTTGGAAGTGAGGCTGTAATACCTTCCGAGTTGGGTCTTTCGACACATAGAGTGCTGAATTTCAATTCACCAGTCAGTGACTTGATGAGAAGACTGGATTTGGATATGCTCGAGGAGGTTAGAGAAGAAGCAGCCATTAGGAATGCTGCATATCAACAACGAACAGCTTTGTTCTACAACAAGAGGGTGAAGAACGAACAGCTTTGTTCTACAACAAGAGGGTGAAGAAATGCAATTTAAAGGAAGGATATTACATGCTAAAGAAGGTCATTCAGAAGCACAATAAATTGGAAGCAAATTGGCATGGACCTTACCGAGTTACAGAAACTGTTCGACCAGGAACTTACCGAATAGCAACTCTAGAAGGAGAGGAATTCAAGAACGCTTGGAATGCTGAACACCTTTGCAAGTATTATCAGTGATGTAAAATGTACAGCAGGTCCATCAATATCAATAAAACGATGATGTTTCACCATTTTTCTCTCCTTTGTTTGAAAGTTTTTCGGGGAATACTAGTGTTGTACACTTCGCTGCTCGACAGCAAAAAGAAGACGATAGTTCAAACCCACGACCAACTCCGGTTGGTAAAAGGGCGAGAACAAACTATACTCCTTTGGCTAGGAGGCATACACTAGCGTGACCAACTCCGGTTGGTAAAATAACTAGTAGATAGTTCGAGCGTGATCAACTTCGGTTGGTAAAATAGCGAGAACACGATAGTTCAGACCCACGACCAACTCCGGTTGGTAAAAGGGCGAGAACAAACTATACTCCTTTGGCTAGGAGGCATACACTAGCGTGACCAACTCCGGTTGGTAAAATAACTAGTGGACACTAATAGTTCGAGCGTGATCAACTTGGGTTGGTAAAATAGCGAGAACAAACTACACTCCTTTGGTTAGGAGGCGAACACTAATGTGATCAACTTCGGTTGGTAAAAGAGTTAGTGGGCATGATAGTTCAAACCCATGACCAACCCCGATTGGTAAAAGGGCAAGAACAACATTCTTAAAAATGCCAATCTCGGTTGGCTAGAAAATAAAATATGCTCTCAAATGCCAACTTATGTTGGTCGGGAAGTAAGTTATTACATAAAAGTTCATCGAAGAACAAATATTCCAAACTGAACCAAGTATAGTTGGTCGGGGATAAAAACCCACTAACTGTAGTTGGTCGACAAGGAAAAATCTTTGACCTTGGTTGGTCGGGCACATTTATTGAAAAAAACAAAATTTACCAAGTATAGCTGGTCGGGGATAAAAACCCATTAACTATAATTGGTCGATGAGCTCAATTTAAACAACCTTGGTTGGTTGTAAGAAATTTTAACATTTTTTATACTCATTACTTTGTTATTAAGTGATCGAGCAACATTTTTTATACTTGTAATTTTTTATTACCAGATTGGTCGATGAACCACAAAGAATTGTTATGCAATCACAAATATAAAAGTGTTAGACAAGTACAAAACAATAGTCATACAGATTTGCAAACAAAAAATGAAAGTCTTTCATTAAAATTCAAAATAAATTACAAGTTACACATGTGTGCTAACTATTACATTGAAAATCCTATTCTATTGGTTTTTTCCCCTTAGCCTTCGATACAGGTTCCTCGCCAGCAGGAGGATCATTTAATGTCTGAGGAGAATTGATAAAATTCAAGTCCTTCAACATTCTGACATTCATTACTGAAGGAGTATCCAAGAGATGCTCGGGAAGAGATACTTCAATTTGAGAATGAAGATTATAGTCACCAAGATATTTTGAAATTAAGCTCCGAGGAATGGCACGAGCTGGGATCCATTCCATGTCCAATTTATAGGGTGGTACAGGCAAGTCTAGTAGCCCCGGAGTATGATAATCCCACAGGTAGTGCCCCTGTTTGAGCTTCAGCACACCCAGGGCGTTCAACCATCCCTATTTATAACCTTCATTATTGGCATTTTCAATGCGAGCATCCAAGTGATAAAGGGCCTCATTATAGCCTGCATTCCAGAATTCGCGAGGTTGTTTATGTAATTGGAAAGCTAATCTTTCTAATTGCTCATGAAGGTTCCTGGAAAAAACATCCTTATTATTCAAAGAAGACTTCGTCGCAGTAAGTTGATCTTCCAAAGTCAGGATTTTCTTGGACATTTCAGACAAAGCCCGATCTTTGGCGTTCAACTGGTACGCTTGAGTTTCCAATGTTGACAGAGTACGAGCTTCTTCAATACTACGAGGAGTTCTTGATCGACCCTGAGTAGCTGAAGTGCTTCGTTCCTCGTTAACATCCTGGGCAGCTCTTCCTCGCCCACGAGAACCTCTTCCTCGTCCCCGAGCAGTAGCAAAAATACTGGACCTTCTTAAAGTATCCAATTCTTGCCTTAATTTGGCATTCTCAACCTCTAAGAATGAGAATGTAATACCCCGTATTTTTGGCTATATTTATTTTTGGGATTAATTAATTAAATGAGAATTAATTAGAAATTAATCCGGATAAAATACTAGCGAGATGTGAGTTGGTATTTGACTATATTGAGTATATACGATGTTATATGAATATTGAATTATGAAATTTGTCGTGAGATTGATATACGGCAATCTGGTCATTTTATTGGGACGCGTGTGACAGTCGCGTCGGGATATAATTATTTTAATTATAAAAGTGATTTTAAATTCTATTAACCGTATGGTCATTTTGAGTGCGCCAACGCGTCCGGAAGGGTCGAGATAGTCAGAAAACACTAGCCGGGGGTGTAGTTTGGGTCTCGGGGTATTTTTAGGCCATACCGGCAACATAAAGGGTACTTTGGTAATTTTGTATTTTTGGAGAATTAAAAGTGACAAAAATTAAGAGTTTTAATCTGATTAGGAATTGACCCACTAAGCCACTAACCAACCCATATTAACCCAGCAAGCTACGGGGGTTGTTAGATTAGGTTTTCTAAGTTTCCCCAAAATAAACCCTAGCCACCATAGCCATTGGAGAAAAGCTTGGAGAGAGAGAGAAATGAGAAGGAATTCTGCAGAAAATCTTTACAAAATCAACACCAAATTCAGAGACAATTGAGGCAAGTGATTTAACTTCTTTTAATTCAGAGAATGTTTCCTCCATGTTAGATAATTTGAAGATTTACAATTGTTCTTGGAAGATAAATGAAAACCCATGTTGTTTGGACTTAGAACTTGAATATTGAGGACAAATTGCATGTAGAATCATATAGAGATGATCATTCTGGTATTAATATATGTTGGATGTAAGAAAAACGGATTTAGAATGGACTAATTGAGGACTTAAAAGTTTAGGGTTCATGTTCTTGAAAAATTGGGGGAAAAGTGTAGAGATTTGTAAATTGATTGATGTTAGGATGAATTAATCCTTTAAAATATGTTAGTATGTGACCTAGGTACATTTAGGGATGATTAGAGACCTTAAATAATCGATGGTTTAATGTTTAGATGAGTTTTGAAGAAGATAAAAATGGTGAAAAACGTAACTAAGAAATTCTGGGCTTGAAACTGGTCGGTCGTTAGAAGGCCTCCCCAGGTCGTTCGAACGAGCTTCTAACGAGTTGACCAGTCGTTTCTAACGAAGGGAGACTTCGTTCGATACCTTCGTTCGAACGATCTGTATTTCGTTCGATACGTTCGTTCGAACGAGATGTCGTTAGAAGGTAAAGTTCGTTCGAACGAACTGGAATCTCGTTCGAACAACCTCGTTCGAACGAGACTTCTAACGAGCTGGAAGTTTAGGCCTTTTTGGCCTGTTTTGATTTTGGGAGTCCCGTAAACTTGTTCGAGGATAGAGATAACTTTCCTTTGATGATGTATTGATAGATTTGGGACGTTTGTGTTATTTTGAGGAGTAAATTATATACGAGCAATTTAATTAAAGGGATAGTTGGGTTGAGACGTGAGTGTCTACTACGACGTGAGAATAAATTCTGGCGCGTATGATTATAAACCGGAATCGTATAAAGTGTATAAATTATATATTGGTACTAGAATGAGAATAGTACTACAATTAAACTACGGGATTACTAAGACGTGTGTTTACTTAGTATTGGTATATGATTTGTGTGTATGACATACCTACCATACTTGCTATCACGGGAGGTTTGCGTTCGCTTAGGGCCCTCTAATCCTTGTGTTACCCGGATTTAGACTGGTTACCTCGATGAACATAGGTCAGAGAAAGACTTATTGGGATGTTAATAAGTCCGTTGATCGTGGGAGCGCATGTATGTGCGTGACCCATGTGATGTGACTGTGTTCGCCTCCACTATTTGTGATTTGTGTTATCTGAACTATTACTGAGAGATTCGGAATATGTGATCCTTATGTACGTGATGTACCGGGATGGATAGCAGAGTATGTGTGCACCGCAGCTTAGTCTCGGGGTGCTTATATTGTATATTCATGTTGTGGAAAATATACGTTTAATAAACTGGGAACTTTCATATAGTATTGTGCGTATAAATATGGAATAACATAGAAGGCTAATTTATAACGAGCTGTATTACTCTTGTATGAGAACCTGAATTTACGTTAAGCACCTATTTAAACTGAGATCGTTATAATGTTAATGGAACCGAGTAATAAGGGTAGGACCTATGGCAGTCTAGCTAGATATGATGTCACTTAGCTAGTGTTTGTGTCATTTTAGATGTGTACTTACGTTAGGAGTGCACAGTTAGACGAGAGGTGAGAATATCATGTGAGTGCACGTCCTAACATGTACTTTACATTTAATGTTTTAAATGTTTTTAAAGCACTTGCAGGTTTTTAAAATATCTCCACATTCGGGCTCTGACCCGTTTGCTTTCAAATATATTCTCTTGTAAAACCATTTTAGGTGCCCAGCCACAAGGACGCCATGCATAGGATACTCATTCAGGTGACGAGCTGTAGCTGTTTGTGGAAGCTACAGGGAATTGCTTTTAGACGCTTCTACCATTTGGATTCCTGATTCAGTATTTATCACTTGTAGGGCATGTTACCCATTTCTTTTAGAAACATCTTCCCATTTCAGTTTTTCAGACTTTGGCATGTATTGATCCAGTATTCAGTTTACTTATTTCAGTTGTGGGATTTGTAGTGAGGAGTTTTCCTCCAGACTTTATTTACATTATGTGGTGGTTATTCTATTTATTTCAGTATGGTGAATGGTATTATTATTCTTCATTACACTTGTTGCATGTTAATCAGACTTTAATTAAAATTTGGCAACTTACTTTTTAAATACTAGGTGGTTAGTAATCATTAAAATGTTTTCGACAGTGATGCTTTTAACTGGACCAACTTGGCATGTTGAATTAATTTAATAAAGGAGTAGCTACCCGGTATTGAATTAGTTGGGGTGTCACACCTTCGTCGGAGACTGGTACCAAGGCAGTGGAAGATGAAGCTGCAGTCTTATACTGTGCCAACTCTGTCTGCAAATTGTTGTTCTCTTGTTCCAGCAGCTCAGCAATCTGTCTGCAGGCCTCAACTTCACCTTTTAAGGTCCTCTCCCTGACATCATACCCAGCAATGAGTTTGTCGTAGCCCTTCTCGGCGGAAAGCTGTTGATATTTCTTTTCATACCCCTCATGTAACAAGGCATTTGACTCCCTATACTGATCCTTGAGATCTTCTAGAGTATATTGAAGCTCCTCGATCATATCATAGTAGGCCACGTTATTGGCCACTACTCTATCATGTAAGTCCTTCAAGTACCGATAAGCTTCGATTGCTTGCTCTGAAGCACCATGACCAAGGATATCAGCAATTTCGGATGTACTGAGGTCTGTGTGACCAGCTTTATAATACTCATGGCATTGCTGCATCAACTTTGTGTCGTTAGCAGACAAAAGATCCATCCTGGCCAGAAACTAACAGAGAAAGAAAAAGAAAATCAAGACATATTGCAGATAAAGAAGAGACAATCATATGGAAAGAAAGAACTCAAATTTTATTAGATCATAAGGCAAAAGTTACAAAGATCTGAGATACAAAGTACAAGTAAGGAGAAAAACAGAAAGATAGTACCGAACAACTTCACACCTTTTCCTTGTCTCCCAAGACTTTCTCGGGAGGTTGGGACGAGGAGCTTGGTTGCTCGGTGGGAACACTGATTTGATCGGTTGGAGTTGGGATTTGTTCAAGAGGAGCAGGTAAAGAAGAAATCTCCTCAGCAGATGTCTGGTTGGGTTGAGGAGCAAGGATTTGATCACCCACAATTATTGAAGATTCTTCAGATGCAGCTTCGTCTTCATCTTCGTCTTCAATAACTGGAGGAGGACCAGGGAGATGTTGTTGAAATAGCTCGGAGTCCTCGCTCACCTTCAATTCCTGCAAGGCAGCAACCCAACCATCATGGAAGAATTTCAAACTTCCATAATTCACCTGGGTCATCATTGCTGCTACCCCCCTATCCCATCCTTTATCCCAACCAGTTCGAAAGGATTTCTTCACAGCTGTTTTTCTCTTCATCTTCTCCGAGGAGAGCTTCTCGGATAGAAGGTCCTCGGAGGCTTTCAGCTTAGCCTCCAACTCCTTCTTCTGGCGATTTGCTTCGTGCAGAAGTGTCAGCTCTTCCTCAGCTCATTTCAGCTTATTTTCAAGCTCCCCAAAAGTAGTGAGCTTCTCAGAGTATTTCTTGTTCTCCTTCTCCAAATCCTTCACTTTGTTTCCCAACTGCACCTTTTCTACTTCAGATGCAGCCAATTTCTTCTCCCATACACCTTCATCCTCGTCATACTTCTGACGGGATTCCTTCAGAGATTGGGCCAAACCCTGGAATGCATCCTCTACTCCAGACGAGGAGCTTGAAGCCTTGAGCGCTTCATCTTTCTTCACAATGGTGTTAAAACAATTCACCAGCTGAAACAAGAATGTAGTGATGAGTTAGTGCCGAGATACATATATTGATAGAAGGAAAAATTCAAGATAAAAAGAAACTTACGGAAGCAATGTGACGAGTAGTAAGGGATGTCAGCATATCCCTAGCCATGTTTTCCTCGATGCCTTGAATTTCAGGAATAATCCAAGTTTTTACCGAGCTCATTGCAGAGCTCGGGGGAATGATGGTTGGAACACCAGCTCCACTAGGTTGGAGCTGGGGAATGGCCTCATAAAAACTAACCGAGGAGGATTTCTTCAATCTCCTCAATGGAACTTCAGCAGTTTAAGCCAAAGAACCCTTGGTGGGGGAAATAGTGATCACTTCCACAGAAGTACTTTTCTTGCTCGGAGCCATTGGAGGCTTCTCGAAAGCCTTCTGAACAGCAGCAGAAGGAACATCATCAATTTTATTGGTCCCCTTTGGGACTTCAGCCTTGTTCCTGTTTTCATCCCCGGTAGAGGAAGTCTCCTCGAAGATAGCAGGAACTCTTCTCTTGCCCATCTTCTGACTTAGAGGAATATGAGATTCTGGTGAAGATTCCTCGGAAGCTGGCAATGGGTCACTAATGCTGACCACGGGACGAGCAGTAAAGGATGATGTGTAGCTCCTATACTGCAACAAATATGAAGCAGACCTGATGTGCTCGTCTGCAACTCTCTGATGCAAACTCCAGATATATTTCAACTGCTTTATATTGACTTCTGACTCTTTTGGAGTTTTTCTCTTGCTGTCAACTGCAAACAAGAACATATTGAAATATCAGTCAAACATTTTATCAAATACCATGAAATCATAATTTCAAAAACAAAATAAGATGAAAACGACCTATCCCATTGCCATATGGGGGGCATCTGGGACCCTCATATACTGCATCTCCAACCAAAGGGGCATGTTGCCAATTTTTTATAACTACCCCGTGTTCAAAATAATCCCTGTTGGCATCAGGGAGGTTGACTACTAAGGCCCTATTCAAAAACCTAGTTTTTAAATAAAAAACGTTGTCTAGAACAGCCCATCTGTAACAGTACATAATCTCAGGAATTCCTATACGAGTTCCATGATTTTGATTTAACCTATATACCCCATTAACTATTCTCCATGTGTTGGGGGCTATTTTTGCAGGGACAACGTCGAAGTATTGACAGAACTCTAAACACAACGGATTTGGTGGAAAAGAAAATCCACATTCAACAATAAATAGGCTAGGGAACCAATGTCCCTCAGCCAAATCAAAATAACTTAAAGGCTCAAAAAGAACCTCCAAAGTTACCTAAGAAGGAATAGAGAAGTCAGAGCGGAACTTCTCAAGAGATTCGATAATGTAAACCATGATGAATAAAAGAAGAAGGAAGAAGAGCTTACAGGGAAAAAGGAGATCTGTTGACAAACGAGGGAGGAAATGAACGCACAAGAGAGAGAAAAGCTTTAGAAAACTCGAAAGAAGAAATTGAAAAGGTAGAAGACGATGGGATTGCCTCTGAAGTTTAAATACCTTGCCTTGGGAAACGGCGAAAGAAATGATTACAAAAAAGAAATATTACGCTACCGGCGGCTAAAAGGACAAAAAGGGCACGAAGATCGAAGCGCCTATAAAAATGCAAAAAAGGTGGATTCTGCGAATTTGGAAGGAAATTTAAATACGAAGAAAAGACTCCTAAAACCCAGGAAGGTCATTTAATATCGCCATATACCGAGAAAGAATGTTCCATACTCCTCAAAGTTCGAAATATGAAACATTGGGGGCTTCTGTTGACACCAAAATTAGTATGTTGATGTGGACGAATAATAAGAAGACACGTGTCAATCTACGTGGCACAATAGCAACATGGAAGATTGTTTCCCCGACCAACATACTCACTCCGAGGAACACCAACCCTCCGAGGAACTCTTATCCTCCGAGGAACTCCAATGCTCCGAGGAACTTTTGGAAGACGAGCAACTAAGGCGGTTCGAGCTGCACCTCGACCACAGCATTAATTGTCAGATAATCAACAGTTCAACTATTCATTGAATGCTTATCATCTTGACGCGCACGTTTGAAGAACATTCAATGAATTACCCTTTCATATGTGTATCATTTAATGTAACACCCTTTCATGTACAGCCTAAGGGCTATAAATACCTTGTATCACCCTCATTCAAAGGGACCGGAATTTTTTGATAGAGTTTGTAATCGAGAATTCCCAAAACACTCAGCAATAACATAACAGTGGACGTAGGCCATTCTTATAAGGCTGAACCACTTTAAAATCTTTGTCTCATTTTATTTATCTGTGATTGAATAATTAGAGCTATCTAATTTTTTACATCAACAATATGGTTACTAAGAATTTCTTGTGATGCCATTTGGATTAACTAATGCACCAGTCGCATTTATAGATATGATGAATAAAGTGTTTGGGAAATATTTGGATCAGTGCGTGGTTGTAAACACAGTGTGTGATACCGATCAAATTAATTCGCAAATTTCCAAACACTCTTATTTAATTAGAATGTCTAAATTTGAACAAACAAAATCCAATTTTAGATCAGTCCCTAAACATGCATCTACGTGTCAATATAAATCTCAAATTAAATCATGCGATGAACAAAGCTGACAAAAGCAGGTTTCAGTAAAAAAATCCCAGCAGGGCAAAAACCTTTTATTTCCACTATAATTTGTAAAGGAACGGTTTACAATCGGATTAGAGAGAAAATACAATTTGACTTACGAAATACCCGCATGTGTCAGTTCATAGTCGTCAGCCCAGGAACACCGCATCACTTCCTATGACACGCAGTCGATCAACCCAGTACCTCCTGCAAGTGGTACCTATGGTCAGCCCAGTACCTTTCCAAGGCACCTATGATTCATCAGCAAAACTTATGCTTTGGGTTCCATAAAAACCTCACACAAAAATTCTGGGATTTATGAATTGTAAAAATAAATTTTGAACCCTCAAAAGTGATGAAGAATAAACAAAAACACTCAAAATTGTATTATGTAAAAACTAGTGTTTTCTTCACGAAAAATCAAAACTTCTGACACTCTATTTATAAAACATTTAAGGTGGTGATGTGTCAAATAAAAAGTCTTCTCGTTCGAACGAATTGTCATGTCATTCGAACGACTTCTGGTCTCATTCGAATGAGATAGGATCTCGTTTGAACGACCAGGCACAAATCTCGAGATTCATTTTACAGAGTTTTAAAACATTTGGAAAGTTAGAACCCAATAATTTTACGAATCTGAGAACAGTTATCCAAAAATATTTTATGATAAAAAAAACTTTGAAAAAATAAAAACCATTTTAAATAATTCAAAAATCATTTTTCATAAAAGGAAAAATATTTGATTTTTCATAAAAATATCCCAACACTTTTTATGCAAAATGTAAATGGACCTTAAACGCATTTACCAAATCCGTCTTTGTTGGGCATGATTGTTGAAGTTGACTTGAAATTCGGATCATCGATTGTAGATGTGCGCTTTTCGATTCTTCGACAAACTTGTAGCGGTATATGACATACCAAATGTGATGGACTATGTCCTTACAAATCTTCCCCTATGTCTATGCCGGTACAAAATAAAAATATCCAAATTATCATACTAAAAATTACATATACAAATCTACCCTCCCGAAAACTAAAATGAAAAGATAAACTGAACAAGTTTTCAAAAATTTTCAAACGAAGCTTCAGCAATCAACTTTTCAAAACTCCAAGTTTTTCTCATCAGGGTGTGCAATCCAAAAGTTTTCAATTGTACCTACACACATGAGATAAAGCAAAAACCTCGTGATGTATCGAGTTTGAAATGATATAAGCATAAACATGAAAGCATAAACAGATTTCCCCCAAACTAAAACTCCCCCATAATATCATAATTCATTCTCCCCCTTTTATTTGTTCAAAATAGACAAGGAAAAGAATAAATCACATAAAGCAAATCAGGGTGTCACGGTAAACTAGGCAAACAAAATATTTTTCAATTTTTTATAAAAAATAAAAAATAAAAAAAATCACACACCATGAATTTTTACTAAGATGACCAGATCATGGAAACGGAATGAATGGGTGTGAACAAATTTGATAGGAAAATCAACTCAATCATATCATATGTGCAAGATGCATAAGTTTACTCCTAGCGATTGAATATCAAAATCGTCCTTAGGCGTAAGAATGTTGAATTTAGATGACATCGTCTTAAATCAAAATCAACAAATCAAAGTCTCCATGATTTTCACACCAATAAAGTCTTAAAACTTTTTCATGCTTTTTCAAGACTTTTTAAGGACGTGCAAAGCCGTTTTACTTCTCCAACCAAACTCCCTCATATATATTTTCTTTTTGAGGTGATCTAAATTCTCAAACATTGGAGAATTTGTGAATAAACCTAATGGCCCATAATTGACATATATTTCTTTTTATTGCCATTCAATTTTTCTTCACTCTTTTAAACCTCATTAGATCCCGGATAATTAAAATGCCTCAATTTTTAGGTCATTTTAAATGGTGGCTTTATCGCAAAGGAAAAATAAAATACCTTTCGCAACCCTTTTCCTTTTTCAAAATTCACACAAACTCACGGCAAAGGATAACATATGCACGCATTTTATTATCTTATTTTATCGCGTTTGGTTCGTTTTAATAGACAGAATTGAGATGAAAATACACAACCAACATGTGATTCGACAAGAACAAACATCAAATAAATTCGTGCTCGTGTGCATCAAAGGACAAAGTGAATCGAACATGTAGGTAGCAACACTATAGCATCTCAAAGACTCCAAACCTTGTAAAGCACATTAATGACACAACGTCTTGTCTCAAAATAATATCAAACAGTCACATGGATATGGCATGAAGTTGTGACTTGGTCATCCTAAGTGTGAATTCATAAAAGGTGTAACAAAATACAAAAATCTTTTTCGATTTTTCAAAAAATTTAAAAACAAAATCCAATACAAAAAGTATACATGTCATAACACTAGCAAAGATATAAATCGTGAGACACAACTAGCGTATGATAAACATGCAAACACAATCAGCTATATGATATAGCAAGAGAAGAATCATATGCAAGCAAACGAGAATCAACAAGTCTAACATCTAGTGCATTAAAAAGTTATTTCCTAACCCAAATAGATCTCAAACATTATGTGGGGGTTTGGGGAACCAAGGGAACACTAGACATAGACTTCCTAGGACTTTTTCAAAGATCAAAACATAAATGCACAAGGTACCCTTTCCTACCACATATGAACATGTGTAAACGGGTGGAACGACACCTTTGGGTTGACCTTTTCTAATGTCCTTAGAAATGGTTGACCCTCTAAAATAAGCTATGGTTTTGGCTTTAACACTAAAAGAATGTGAACAAGATGATCCATTACCATCACTACACAAACTACTCGAGTCCTTCGAATAATTTTTAAATTTCAAATTTTTTTACTCAAGCAATAAATTAGACTCTTCCAAAGATAGGGATTTATTTTCCAAGTTATCAATTAAACTTAACAGTTTATCGCGCTCAGCCTCAATTAAAACAAACGTTTTCCTAAGAGTCTCTTCACATGCCACAAACTTCTTGATTAAAATATTTTTCTCCTCTTTGGCACAAACACAAATGCTGGATTCTTTCAAGTCCTTTAATTCCTTTTCTAAAACTCGGATTTTTTCATCACTCTTGTTTTTGGACAATTTTAAAGCATTAAAGTCCTGGTCCAAAGAAACAAAATTTTCATGATAAAAATCTCTTTGATTTTGAACCATTTGCAAAAGATCCATAGCGGATTCAAAATGATAATTTTCTTTTTCTAAAACTTTAATTATTTTAGCAAACGATTTAAGTCACAAATTTTTTATTCGAGCCAACGAGTGGGGGCATCAAATTAGATAAGTGAACCATCGAAAAAAATTGCGACAAAATTTCACAAAAATAGATATTTCAAAAAAAATCAATATCACATAAATATGCGAAAAACAAAGTTCAAATGCAATAAATTAGTGTAACCCGCTCTCATACCAATTTGTAAACACGGTGTGTGATACCGATTTAATTAATTCACAAATTTCTAAACACTCTTATTTAATTATGATGTCTAAATTTGAACAAGCAAAATCCAATTTTAGATCATCCCCTAAACATGCATCTACGTGTCAATATAAATCTCAAATTAAATCATGCGATGAATAAAGAAAACAAAAGCAGGTTTCAGGAAAAAATCCTCGCAGGACAAAAAACTTTTATTTCCACTATAATTTGTAAAGGAACGGTTTACAACTAGATTACAGAGAAAATACAATTTAACTTACGAAATACCCACATGTGTCAGTTCGCAGTCGTCAGCCCAGGAACACCATAGCAGTCCCTATGACACGCAGTCGATCAACCCAGTACCTCCCGCAAGTGGCACCTATGATTCAGCAGCAAAACTTATGCTTTGGGTTCCACAAACAACTCACAAAAAAAGTCTGGGATTTGTGAATTGTAAAAATAAATTTTGAACCTTCAAAAGTGTTGGAGAATAAACAAAAACACTCAAAATTGTATTATGTAAAAACCAGTATTTTCTCCACGAAAAATCAAAACGTCTGACACTCTATTTATAAAACATTTAAGGCGGTGACGTGTCAAACAAAAAGTCTTCTTGTTCGAACGACTTCTGGTCTCGTTCAAACGAGATAGGATCTCGTTTGAATGATCAGGCACAAATCTCGAGATTCGTTTTACAGAGTTTATAACATTTGGAAGCTTAGAAACCAACACTCTTATGAATCTGAGAACAGTTATCCAAAAAGCTTTTATGATAAAAATGTTTTTGAAAAAATAAAAAGCATTTAAAATAATTCAAAAATCATTTTTCATAAAAGGAAAAATATTTTATTTTTCATGACAATATCCCAACACTTTTCATGCAAAATGTAAATGGACCTTAAACACATTTACAAATTCATCCTTGTTGGGCATAATTGTTGAATTTGGCTTGAAATTCGGATCGTCGATTGTAGATGTGCGCTTTTCAATTCCTCGACAAACTTGTAGCGGTATACGACATACTAAATGTGACGGACTATGTCCTTACAATGGTTATTTTCATTGATGACATCTTTACTTATTCCAAAAGTATTGAAGAACACGAAAAGCATTTAGAGATAGTGTTACAAATCCTTAGGAGAGAGAAATGATAGGCAAAATTAAAGAAATGTGAGTTTTGGTTGCCTAGTGTCTCTTTTCTAGGACATGTCATTTCCAAGAAGGGAGTGTCGATTAATCCATAAAGATCGAGGCTATACTAGATTGGCCTAGACCAACTAATGTGACGAAGATTCGTAGTTTTCTTGGATTAGCAGGTTATTATGAAAGATTTGTTGAAGGATTTTCTAGTATTACCAAACCTTTACACTACCCCAAAATGGTCAAATTGGCACCCTTCAAGCGGTCAGCCTTATCACGGTCAATGACCGTGACAAAAAAGAAGCATTTTTTATCACGGTCATTAACCGTGACAAGGTCGTGACAAACATTTGTCACGGGCATTGACCGTGACATTTACGATTGTCACGATCTTGTCACGGTCAATGACGGTGACAAACCTTATAAACTTGTGACGGTCCAGGACCGTGATAGGTCCGTGATTCTGTCAGTAAAAAAATTCTTCCCTCTTTTTTTCCCACCGATTTCTATTCCCTCCATTTCTCTCTCTCTCTCTCTCTAAGATTTTGGTACGTTTTCTCTCTCTATTTCTCTTCCATTTGTATATATGTGTGTGTATATGTGCGTGTGTATATATATATGTGTGTAAATGTGCGTGTGTGCATGTGTGTGTGTGTTGTGGATTGAGGGGGCAGGGGTGGGGGTGGGGGTGGGGAGGAGTGTATATGTGTGTATGCGTGTGTTTGTGTCTATATATGCATGTGTATTTATGTGTGTGTGTGTGTACATGTGCGTGTGTGTATGTGTGTGTGTGTGTGTGTGTGTGTGTTCATGTGTGTGGTGGACAGTTACAGTGGGAGGGGGAGGGGCAGGGCTGGGGGTGGGGGTGGGGCTATGTGTGCGTGTGTGGTGGGGGGAAGGGGTGGGTGGAGGGGGCGGGGGAAATGGGGCGGGGGGTGGTGCTTTTTAATTTTTTTTAATCACATTTTGATTGGTTTATTATATATTGCCCCTCATATGCAAGTAGTTCCACTTGTAAAAGAATTTATTGATTAAATATTGATTGGTTATTATTTTTTTTAGTAAATTAATAATTAGTGCCCCTTTCATATGCAAGTGGGATTGCCCCTCATTGTAAATTAGTAAACTAATAATTGTATACTTTAATTATTATTTTAATTGATGAAATGAATTAATTGAGTAGATGAATAAGAAGGAGTATGGGATACACATTTGTTATTGCTATTGCGATTGGATTATAGTGGATCGATGTTCGGTTGGTTAATTTCATAAATAGCATGACCACTGGATTATTGTCCACATAGGGGTGGGATTTTTCAATTTTTTTTTAAATTACTTTGTATCACGAACAATATATATATAGTATGATAATTTGTAAGGACATAAATTTCCAATTGAGTCCATGTATTGTTTTGACTTAATTCCGTGAACAAAACTTGTTTGTAATATGTCATAGGGAGAATTTTATTTTGTCACGATCCCACTTGGTCTATGACGTATTGAAGAAAATTGAAGACGTTGCGGCAAAGCTTCCAAGAATTAAATCATGCCGATGTTTAATTGGTGCAAGTTTACTCGTTTTCAAAGTTAACTGCATTCCGAGATCACTTAGGTATGAATGTGTATAATTAATGGTGCTCAAAATTATTTTTATAAAAGATAAGGATGTATTTTTATAAATAAATATATTTTAAAATGTTTTTAAAAGTGTTTTAAAGGTTTACCCAATGTTTTAATTCTGATAAGCTCGAAAAAGGAGTTTGACTTTAATGGGTCTCTTTAAAGAAACGTTTTAATTAAAAAGTCAAAAAGTCAAACTTCTCACTCGAACGACATTAGATCTCGTTCAAACGAGATACCTATGTCGCTCGAACGAGATCCTTAAGTCGTTCGAATGACATGCATTTCGAGGCGGCGCTAAATTGTTATTTAAAGCGTGTTTCTATCAGAGTTTCGTAAGTGTGCATTCTGAAAAAAAAATTACGAACCAGAAACTTATTTGCACATGTTTTCTAAGGTTTACAAAGCATAAACACGTCCTTAGAAGTTTGCAAAGATCCGAGATATCATTCTTATATTTTTTAGTGATCTTCTGGCACCAAAGTTATTTGTTCTACACATTGAACATCAAAGGGTTTTACAGTGAAGAAAAGAGAAGGACTTCTTGTTCGACATCGTAGACGAATCAAAGACAATCGTTGGACACCGAGACATACGTGGACGCGTGTGTTATGGACAGGTATCATGGAAGACAGAATTTCTGCGTGGGCACTATTGAAGAATGGTAGAAGATCAGAAGGAGCGTCAAGACCCGTGGGGATCGAGTCTTAGTGTAAGGCTAATCTGTCATTGTAAAACCATTGTTCATAGTGATTGTCTGGCTTGGGCCGTCCGAGGTTGTTTTCCCATTTTGGGTTTTTTCTTCGTACATCCGGCGTTGTGAGTATTCTTTAATTTATTTTACTTGCTTTAATCACTAGATGCATGTTGAGGATTAATCAAGATAAAATTGGTTTATAGTAAGAATTGGGTTTTCACAACTTGATTTGGTGAATAATTAAAAGTTGAATAATTTTTGGTGAAAAAATTTGTTTGTTTTGAAACACACATATTGGGGACCTCTTCAAATTGGTATCAAAGCTAGAAAATATTTTTTATTTGTTTTGCGATCCCGTGTGTTTTCAAAGATGAATTCTGGATATAATGAATTTTCTCAAACTCCTTGTTTTTATGGCACTAATTACACTTATTGGAAGATGAGAATGAGATGTGCGTTAAAATCTATTGATGAGCGTGTGTGGCTAGCAGTTGAGAAATGTTGGACACCCCCTGTCACTATCGTAGGTGAGGTCACTAGTTTAAAGCATGTTGAGTCATGGACCGAAACTGAACAAAGACTTGCACAATATAATTATAAGGGTATGCAAGTTATTGCTTCACATGTCACACAGGAAGAATATAATAGAATTATGAATTGTGAAACTTCAAAAGAGGCTTGGGATATTTTGGCACTCACTCACGAGGGCACTAGCACAGTCAGGGCGTCAAAACTTTAAAATCTCACTACACAGTTTGCGACCATTAGGATGTTAAAGAGTGAGACTTTTGATGAGTTTTATGCGAGGTTTTCCAATATTGTCAACTCGTCGTTTAACCTAGGTGAGAAAATTCTCAACAACCGTGTCATTAAGAAAATTCTTAGGTCGTTGCCTAGTAGGTTTGATGCGAAAGTGACCATTTTAAACTCATTGGGTAGGTTAGAGTCAAAAAAATAAGAAGAAATTGTAGGTGACTTACAAACCTATGAAATCGACATGATTACCTCCAAGCAAATGCCTTAGAAAGAAAAGGGTATTACTTTGAAAACCCGAAAGGAGGAAATTAAAGTTTCGTATTTCGATTCCGATTCCGATTTCTATTTTAAGGATGTTGCTTTGTTGGCAAAGAAATTTAAAAATTTTTATTAAGTTTCAAAAGCAATCGAAAGATCCCAATAAATTTGAAAAAATTAATAAAAGCCAAGTAGATCCCACCTCTAAGGATAAGTTTGGGAAGACTAAGAGAGATGAGTCGGATAAGTGTTTTGGGTGTGAGGGGTACGGTCACAAAGTTAAGGAGTGTCCTACTAGACTTAAGAAATAGGGCAAGCAAGTCATTGTCTATAATGCCACCTTAAGTGATAGTGATCCGGAAGAGGGAGAGAGTTCCCCCATTGATCGTAACTTTGTTGCGTTTATGGCATGTCATGTGAGCGACGACGATTCTCATGTGCATGACACTTCCGAGGAGGTTTTTATTAAATCCCATGTTAGTGAGGATGAAGAGAGTGGCGAGGAGGAAATAGATGTGAAAGAGTTGCAAATTGGGTTTAATGAGTTGTATGCCGAAACGGTGAAGGTGAAAAAGGCTAACTCAAAATTGCAAGCTAAGTTGAATGAGCGTGCCATAGAAAATAATGATAGTTTGATTGAGGATCTTAGGGCACGAGAGAAGATGTTTAGGGAGAAACTAGAGTTTGTGGAGAAAGAGAGAGATAATCTCCGTGGTTTGATGTAGTCCTTGAAAAAGGAGATTTTAGAGTTTGAGGAGTCTAGGCGTTTGCTCGAGTCTAGGATTCACGAGTTGGAGGGGAGATTGAGAGACTCGTCTAGAGTCAAGTTTGATTTGGAGGCTAGGTCGGAGAAGTTTGATAAGATTCTAGGCACCGTCAAAATTAAGGGAGATAGGGGAGGTATAGATTTTGGTGAGAGAGTTGTCCCCATTCCCACCGCACGTGTGAGATACACTAGGAAGGTTAGAAAAGGTCCACATATAGATAATCATTCCCACCACCGCTACACTTGCTCGTTTTGTGGTAGGAAAGGTCACCTTAGGCGTTATTGTTACGACCTTAGATAAGCTCCTAGGAAGTTTAGGAATAAAGTTGCCCCGGTTCCCAAAACCCCCACGGGTCGTTTCACACCTACTTGGGTTAGGAAATCAGATTTAGTGGCTTTAGGAATTAAACTTCATGATTCTCGTTTGGGTGCACTTGATTCTTCCCATGCTAAATCTAAAGGATGATAGTGTTGCCATGTTTGTCATATACTAGTTTGCTTCATGATTTATTCTTTGCTATTATTATGACATGTGTATCATTTTGTATTATAGTTTTCATTTGTTTAAGTCTTACTGAAAGATACAAAAAGATTTTATTTTTTAGAAAATTTTTGAAAATCCAAAAAGATTTTGTTTTTGAGAAAACTTTTGAAAACCCAAAAATATTTTGCTTTTATTTGAGTCAAAATATGAAAAGCCAAAAAGATTTTCGGTTTTTTTTTTTTAGTTTACATGTTTGATGTGGCATATTGGTGTGCTTGGACCCCCCCCCCCCCCCCCCCAATTTTTCATTATCCATGTGGCTAGGACATTTTGTCATTATTATCGATGCTTAGAATGATTTTAACCATTGTTTATATGGGGTTATTTTGAAGTTGATATGCATTTTGATTCGACTTTGTCTATATGCCCACATTGTACACATGCACGAGTTTATATGGATGTTTGACTTCTCTTGCATATTTGGATTTGGTGAGGCATTCTTATCTCAATCTTGTCATTTATGCGTAAGTAAACTTAAGGAGAAGTGTGCATGTAAGAACCATTTACCGTGAGGATTTAAATTGGTAAAAATGCTGAGTGATTCATGGGAAAGGGCTACGAGAGTTCAAAATTAACTCGTCATGAAAGCCATCGTTTAAAAGAGCCCAAAAGAAAATGCAATATGCTAAGAAAAGGGCCAAATTTGTTTAGTTCATTCTAAAAAAAATATGATATTATTGAGGGAGTTTGGATGAATTAAAAATTTAAACGGGTTTGCACAACTAATCCTCATGTTGAAATATTGCAATTTGACGCTATTGTTTGTAGAATCGTCAAAATTCTGGATTTATGTGCATGTAGTATGTTTAGTTCATTAAGCTCACTCTTTTTTTGTCATATGGCTATGATAAAGTTTGATGATATATTGATATCAATTAGAGCTTCTTGATCGTTTCGATGTGTTGGAATTATGACTCATTTGTTGTAGTTTCATGCCATGTCCATGTTTGAGCACATCGGTACTATGTTTGCATGTAACTCGCATTTTAAGTTTTTATGAGTTTTTTTGCATTTTGTGTTAAAAGCCTACTGTTTTAACACTATTTTGCTTCTGTCAGGCCCTTCCTGGAATTTTTTTGTGGAAATTTTTTCACTGGAAAATATTATATCATATTTTGAGAATCTGGGAAATTCTGGCAAGTCGCGCGAATTCGTTCAAATGACTTATCTATCTCGCGCGAACGACAGTTGTACTTCGTTCGAGCGAAATCCTCAACTCGTTTGAGCGATGTCCCTGGCTCGTTCGAATGACAGGCTGATGTATTGGCTTCTGATTTGTTTGCAGTCCACTGGTTATTTTGGTATATTTTTTGGTACTGTTGGAAGTTTTTCTGGAGTGACTGGTTTATATGCAGGTTTTAATTGGTTCAAAATTGGTAGTTTGCATATAAGTCCATTTTTCACACCTGATTACATTGCTATATTCTTTGTGTGATTCCTTGGTTTACTAGCTACTGATTTGTCATCTCTTGATCATATTTAGCTGGCTGTTTCATGGTTATCTAGCGTTTTCAATTCTCAAATTTATTCAAATTCGTATATATTCTCATGCTAGATATTTGAAAATTGGTTTATCTTTTCATCGGATTGTCTATTCGAGACAAAAAGGGGAAGAGATGTATGTCATGTAAGGGGATATTGGTTTAGCGTTTTTATTGATATCTGGATTTACATATTGTTTGATTATATTTCTTCCTAATTGGTATCAAATAATTGCTTGCTCACATGTTTCAAATGATTTGTTCTTATTGGAAATATATTTTGGTATCATTTGTTCCTCGATACTTCACTGGGTATTTGTTGTCTGTTTCATGTGTGTAGGTATGCTTCAGCGATTTGAGATTTCAAGTCTACATCACATTCAGACCGTTTATGCTCGTCGGTGCTACACATACTAGTCTGTGTCCTGTATTTTTTATTTTGGGTTTATGGGATGGGATCTAGGCATCATACGGCTTGACGGCTCGGTTAGGCATTTCACTGGTTTAGTTTTGTCTCGGAATAGTCAAAGGGGGAGATTTGTAAGGACATAAATTTCCAATTGAGTTCCTTATTGTTTTGACTTAATTCCGTGAACAAAACTTGTTTGTAATATGTCATGGGGAGAATTTTATTTTGTCACGATCGCACTTGGTCTATGACGTATTGAAGAAAACTGAAGACGTTGCGGCAAAGCTTCAAAGAATTAAATCATGCCGATGTTTAATTGGTGCAAGTTTACTCGTCTTTAAAGTTAATTGCATTCCGAGATCACTCAGGTATGAATGCGTATAATTAATGGTGTTCGGAATTGTTTTTATAAAGGATTAGGATCTATTTTTATAAAGAAATATATTTTAAAATGTTTTTAAAAGTGTTTTAAAGGTTTACACTACGTTCTAATTCTGATAAGCTCGAAAAAGGTGTTTGACTTTAATGGGTGCCTTTAAAGAAATATTTTAATTAAAAAGTTAAAAAGTCAAACTTCTCGCTCAAACGACATTAGATCTCGCGCGAACAAGATACCTATGTCGCTCGAACGAGATCCTTAAGTCGTTCGAATGACACGTATTTCGAGGCAGTGCTAAATTGTTATTTAAAGCATTTTTCTATCAGAGTTTCGTAAGTGTGCATTCTGGAAAACTGTTTACGAACAAGAAACTTGTTTGCACAAGTTTTCTAAGGTTTACAAAGCATAAACACATCCTTATAAGTTTGCAAAGATCCGAGATATCATTATTATATGTTTTAGTGATCTTGCGGAACCAAAGTTGTTTGTTCTACACATTGAACATCAAAGGGTTTTGCGGTGAAGAAAAGAGAAGGACTTCTTGTTCGACATCGTAGACGAATCAAGCCAATCGGTGGACACCGAGACATACGTGGACGCGTGTGTTGTGGACAGGTATCGTGGAAGACGAAATTTTTGTGTGGGCACTATTGAAGAATGGTAGAAGATTAGAAGGAGCGTCAAGACCTATGGGGACCGAGTCTTAGTGTAAGGATAATATGTCTTTGTAAAACCATTGTTCATAGTGATTGTATGGCTTGGGCCATCCGAGGTTGTTTTCCCATTTTGGGTTTTTTCCTCGTACATCCGGCATTGTGAGTATTCTTTACTGTATTTTACTTTCTTTAATCACTAGATGCATGTTTAGAATTAATCAAAATAAAACTGGTTTAAAGTAAGAATTGGGTTTTCACAACTTGGCTTGGTGCATAATTAAAAGTTGAATAATTTTGGTGAAAATTGGTTTGTTTTGAAACACACATATATTGGGCACCTCTTCATAATTAAATGAAACATACTTGAAATTACATATAGTGCACATAGATACTAGCCTTATAGTTCTCATGCGTACGCATTCAGTAGCCCTTAGACCCATTCGAAAGTAATTACCCCTGTAATGAGATCTCTCAAATTGTCCCGTTTGGACAGTTTGGGACTGCATAATTTCTGTATAATAATATTCTTAGTGGCTTAAAGTAGTTACTTTTGGAGGAAGTTTTACGGTCGTATCCTAATGTTCTCTGGGTACATACTAGATTGACAAGTGTGACTGTTATTTCAATTGATCAATTGAATAACACTCACACTTGCTAATCTACGTCGTGTTCTTGGAGAACTACGGGGATATGATGCTGAATTTTTCTCAAATCGTAACAATGTGCATAAGCTGTTAAGTATATTACAGAAATATGCGGTCTTGAATGGGATAGGACCCGGTCTTGAATGCCGAATTTAAAAATCGAATATAAATAAGACATAATTAAATGAAACATACTATAAATCTAAGTTTTGTTTATACTAATCCATGAATATACGCTTCTTACCTTTAATAGGTGATTAGTTGTGGTAGCTGTGATGGGATATCCTAAATACAAAGAGTGGATAGGTGAGACAAATGGAATGGGGGATGTGTTTCGCCGAGGTGCTAATGAATTTGTGAAATACGCAAAGAGATGTCATAATGATGAAGAGTTTCTGTGTCCGTGTGGTAGGTGTAAGAATGGTAAGGTGTTTGAGTGGAAAATAGTTGAACTACATTTGTTAAGATAGGGTATGCAAGATATTTATCGATTTTTGAGTTTTCACGGTGGATTGAAAGTTCCTTTTGTCCCGGAACAACCTTTACAACAACCTTCAACATGTAGGATAGATGTAGAAGGGGACGACATGGATCATAATATGTTAGAGGATTTAGTTGATAATGCCTACAGAGTTTATGAAGCGGAGGAGAATGAGGTTACTGATGATGTATAAGGTTCAGGTGCTCGTGAAGATATCACGATAAAGCTTGACGATGACTACCAAAGTTTAAAATTTAAGGCGACCCAACCTTTATACTCTGACCGCGAGAAAGATCAAATAACTTTACATGCCATAGTTGGTTTGCACAGTTTGAAGATGCAGTACGGTTTATCTGGCAATAGTGTGATAGGAATTTTAAATAGGGTGAAGGGCTTACTACCCAAGGAGAATACGCTTCCAAATAGCTATCCTGTTATGAAGAACAGTTTGAAAGGTTTGGGAGTGAAGTATAAATCAATTCATGCTTGTGATTGCATATTATACTGAAAGGAGTATGAAAATCCCGATCGTTGTCCGATATGAGATGAACCTAGATATGTCCAATCTATTGGAAAGGAATGCACAAGCTCAAAAGTGACTCAAAAAGTGTTGAAATATTTTCCCGTTGGGCCTAGATTAAAGCAATTTTTCACAGTACCATGGATAGTGGAGGCAATGACTTGGCGTGCTAGTGAAAAAGTAGGGGTAATCTCATGCGTCATCCTATTGATTCTACTGCTTGGATGAGGATGAATTATGAGTATCCCAATTTTGCTCGAGAACACCGCAACATTTGTTTGTCTATATCAACAGATGGTTTCAATCCATTTGGAAATATAAGCACCAATTAGAGTGTAATGTCAATGATCCTAGCCCCACTCAACCTCCCTCCTTCACAGTGTATGAGACCTAAATTTTTTATGATGTCCTTGTTGATACCTGGGCCAAAAGCACCAAGTGATGACATCGACGTCTAGCTGGCTCCTTTGGTAGAAGAATTAAATGAGTTGTGGGAATAGGGTGTGCAATCATTTAACTCTTTTAGAAAAGAAAATTATACGCTGAAAGCTATGTTGATGTGGACAATTCCTGATTTTCCAGCTTATGGGACATTATCCGGTTGTGTAGTACATGGTTATTTGGGGTGTCTTATTTGTGGAGAGGAGACTGAATATCTTCGTCTATCCTCTAGCTCAAAAAATGTATACGGTCGCCATAGCTCAATTACAAAAATGTATCATACTTTAATTTGGATTTTATCAATTATGCAAGCGTAGCATTCGCAAATAATTAGATAATATTCTTCTTATATCAAGTACCCCAACTGCTTTAACGTCATGACATGTTAGTGAATAATTTTTATTCTTGTTGGTAACCTTCATGCTAATGAACCAAGATACTAATGAACTTCATGGAATGTTTACAAAATATTTTTTATTCTAGTTAGGCACCTACATACGCATAAACTATAATTACTTTTTACATGACATGTGAGATGGGCCAAGACTTTAGTGATGGTGCAATGTATTAAAACATATACTCCATTGGTAAATTCATGTGTCAACCTTATTTTGGGGATTTTTCCTCCACACATAGTAAATTCCCATTGAGGAACCTATATTAACAAATACGATTTCTAGGAGAATGGATAATAATAAGGCACCACCAAACAGCTCAGTAGGTTATAAGCACTGATAAAGTGAGGAAACTACTGAAAAAAGTACTTGTATAATTCTTTGAGAAGATAACGTAATGGATACATAATATAAATATTTGTAGATGTGAACACCAACCAATCTCACCAATGCTTCCTTAAATATGTGTGTATGTTGAGTAGGTCAACAACTCTGGACATGGTTTTGATTGGGGGGGGGGGGGGGGGGGGTCATTGGCAATGACTTATATGCTATAAAACAGCATGATACTTGATAATAGTATCTCTAATATTATAATTCATTAAGTCATCGATAACTAAAAGTATGATTGCGAATATTGTTGTATAAGATAATGTTGGCGATAAAAATACTTGACTTGTAGTTCAATGCTATCAATCAAATACACACACGAGTAGTATTCCTTGTTGATTATAAGATAGTACTTGAAACAATATAATTTTAACCGAGGGATCTAATTATTTATTATTCGAGACATTGTACCAAACAGTTAATGTGTAACATGAAAATAATAATAAAAGTTCAAACTAAAAACAGGCATTTTGATTTGATAATTAAGTAGATTTTTTCTCGGTGGTGTCATGGAAAGTCTTAGTGAGGAGTGTCCAAGTGAGCATATCATGTTGGAGAGAGAGTTCACTGTCCTGGCCAGTCTCGGGGGGGTGTAGAAATATGTAAAGCGTAATGTTAATGAAGGATAACATGAAATTAATATTCGAAAAACATATTTTCATTATGGATTATATAAACAACAAATATTCACCTTGATGGTTGTTACGGTGATATAAAATCCCTTATGATGGATGTCATAGCGCCACGTAGAGAGAGGAGGATATGCAAAGTTGTGTTCATTTATAGTTTGAAAAAAAGTCACGCTTGAAGCAAATCACTTTAAAGTTTATAAGATTTCCAAAATCTTCATGTCTTCCAATTTTCTCCTTAAATGCGGCTTCATGCAAACTTGCAAGATCAATCACCGATTTAGGGCCCGATTTATTCTCTTTTTTTGTATATTCTTAATGCCCTCCTTGCATCCGAAGTGAGGTAAAAACAATATAATGTAAGAAGAAATTTTATGGGAGAGAATGTGCGCAATGTATAAAATTAATAAATTGAGTATTTAGAACTAAAAGACTATTCAAACGCATCACATTGTTTTCGATGCCTGGAAAAATATTAACAACCCCATTCAACGGATAAAAAATAAAAATGGAAATTAATTGAAACTTCAAAGGCCTTCCAATCAAATTAACACCTTCCAAAATATATAAAGCAAAACGTATTTGGAAAAAATAAAAATTTATGCGAGGAAAATTTATTTGGTTTATCAATGAGTTTCCAATAAGTTAAAAAAATGTGCGGGGCCAAAACACATCAAACTAAAGCTTTATGTTTACTTGACCCTTCACGGACAATTCCATTTGTAGGAACAAATTTGTAATCGAGTCAAATTGTTTGTAGATGACTTAATTTCAGACAAAATAATTTGAGTCTAGGCTAGTTTAATTTTAAATTTAATTGAAGCCTACGACATTTCAAGATTGATGAATTTTCAATTGAAAGCTTTGAAGAAGAAACCAAGTCAAGTTTCATTATGTTCTCTTCATCACACAGGTATAAATTGTTAAAAGAATTGATGTGATTAAGAATTTTGATTAAATGATGGATGAGTTTAATGCTTAAAAATTGGGAATTAAATATTTGGGAAAACGTATTTGAAATATTTCTGATATAAATTAATTACTAAAAATTTAAGGAATTTATTTAAGGGGACGGGGAGTGGCCCTGGGGGTATACCACATAGGCTCGATACTTATGTGGCTATTCGAACGAAGAAGGGTAAGGATAAGGAGGTTTCCCCGATTGTCGCGTCCGCGATTGTAAGTAATCCGACAGTTTACTTTTCGTTATTTACGTTATAATTTTTTTATTTACTTATTTAACTAATGTGACACCCCGTGATCCGAAATAAGGGGTGGCCAGCCCAATACTCCAATATAACGGAATCATAGATGGAATCATTCTCAGCATCTCAATAAAAATATAGAGTATCCAGGACAACCACCCACTATTCCAGAAAGCGGATTGCCAAAAATTTTGTTTTAAAGTATTTAAAAGAAAACAAACAACCCATTTCCTGAAAAGATAGGGGAAACCACAAGGATGTATATATATCTATAACAACAAGTAACAAATAAGAGGACCGAATATGTTATCGGTCCGCTGATTCATACAACATTTATTAAACAATTTAAATAAATTTATATATTACATCACATTAATCAATTACATAAACTTGGGCCACGCCCGAGCGAAAGAGACCCGAACTTAACTAGAATACAAAAATGAAAACGTTTATACCAATTGTATCCCGTAACACCCGCAATGCATCACGGCTCGCCGAAGACATCGGAACAGGAATTCAAGTCAGGCATCCTTACGGCGGAGTACCTGGGCGGAGACAAGATGCATATGCAACAAGAAATGTAAACGAGTCAGGGCCCGGTTCTATATGATTACCAGACGAATAAAAAGTATGACAGTTATGAATAAAATCATGCTAGAAAGAATAACATCTATTTATACAGTTCTAAAACATAACTAAGACAGAAAAGAAAAACATGGGTAACCTAAATTTAAAAACTTCCATTTCATTATTATGTTCCTTATCAGGAACTCATAATTACAACATTTGTGCTCTTTACTAGCATTTCATTCCTTATCAGGAAAATATAATTAAAATTTTAAGCTCTTTATGGCTTTTATTCCAATTTCCTGCCCATCCTGGCATTACCATTCCTTAACAGGAATATCATTATCAACAAATGCTCTTTGTGGCATTTCATTGTGCTCTTTATGGCACTTCATCATGCTCTTTATGGCATATCTCATACATCAAGTCCCACTTGATTATGAATAGTTATATTTATATACATATAACGATTCTAAGACCGCCCCTCCGAGTTTCCCCACTAGGCGCGCCCCTAAATGACCATCATCTTCCAGGGCCTATCTATACAAGACAACCTGGGATCATAACGCAACGTAGGGAAGCGGCCATATGCCTGCGGGAGAGTAAAGACCACACCCGGAATCTCCTCACCAGCGCAGAAAACATAACATATCGCTCATATGGCCTATGGACTATATCCACCCTGCGTTCACTAGCCAGGGGGCATCACCAAGCGCGCGAACTTCCCTTATGATGTCATTTAGAGAGGTGTGTATCAAGTAAATTAACACTTACCATATTCATGATTAAGTAAATTATCATTTACCATCATCATTACCATTTCCATTTCATTTCCATGTATATGTTTCATTTTAACCGAAACCATTACCATTTTACTTTTTTTGTAAATAATATAACTTATTATCCAGAGCCACACGATAAATTATACCGTTGCTACAACCTCAAAGGAGTAATTAAAACTCTTAATCTTCTCCAAACATTTTAGGGTGTTATCTTTAAACCCCCAATACTATCATACCTCAAAGGAATGAATGAACTTTCAATTTATACTCCCAACTTACTTTTATGGTATTATTATGAACCATCAAGATTAATGTAGCTCCATTGAGCTCCAAAAGTCTCCCAAACATAACTTTAGGAATTCTAGTTTCATAATAATTAACTAGACAAAGAATGCCCTAACATCAATTGGCATATCCCCGTAAAAGTCCCCACATACCCCATTCCTAGTGTAGGGAAAGTACTAACCCAATTTCAACTCTAAGACACCTAGTTTACTTCATTAAAGAAGGTTCCTAGTCCCTATTGAAGAAAATATATCTAGGAAACAAAATAAGATTTTAGGATGAAAAACAGGGGACCGGTCGACCGGTACTGGAACCGCGGTCGACCGCGTCTCCAGATTTTGCCTACAAAGAAAAACAGAAAGCTCAGAATGGAGGGGCCGTTCGACCGGTCAAGGAACCGCGGTCGACCGCGCTTAAATTTTTATGCCTTTGTAGGAAAGCAGTAAGCCCTCCCGCAAAGGCCCGATCGACCGGTCCTGAGACCGCGGTCGACCGGTCATAGCAGACATAGGGTTCTTCCTTCTTCCAAAATTAAATCCAATTGAAAATTTCACTTTTTCCAAATCCCAAATCTCTTCTATTTTGAACCCAACCAACAACCTTTATCTACCCAAAGATTATTCTACATGATTTATACCCATTACAATTCACAATTTTATCATCAAAACCAAATCTAGGTTTAAATACCAAAATTTCCATTTTTGATCTCCAAATATATATATATACATAAATATCACACAATTTATTCATCTCAAAACATATATTAGCAAGTAGAAAACTTGCCTTGATGTAGAAAATATCAGATTTCTTTGAGTAAGAGCATCAATCCATCTTCAATCTTCATTTTTCTCTTCTTTCTCCTCTTTTCTCTTCTTCTTTCTTTGTCTCTTTTCTCTCTATATGTTCAAGACATAATATGGGGAAAATAAGGGGTTTAGGAAAGCTAAAACCGTGGCTTAAGTTAAAACTCCCAACTTAAGTAGTTAACACCACATTAAAATGACTCCCAAATACGTGTTTACGTTAAAACCAGGTAAAAGTGCCCGAAATACAAAAATGCAATAAGGCTCTTATTTTGACTGTCCCGCACCCTCCGAGACTAACTACACCCTCTAAACTGGCATCCGAAAATTTTATAAAATATTTCGAGTTCCAATTTCATTTAAATCAAAATGTCATTTTAAAAACATGACACTATAAACATGCAACCTGATATTATTTACTTTCATATACTGTAAATATGCATCAGTCTAGTAAATATTAACTTTCAATTAATATTTACTCCAGTCCCCACATTTTATATAATTACCTTATGCGGTAAAATTAATATAAAATGAGCCGCCCAAATTCGAGAGTTGTTACAACTAATCATGTGCTTTTTGTCATTTCAGGCAAAGCTTAAGGAAGTGCATGAGTCACAGTCTGATGCCGACAAGGCATCTTTGTCCACAGATGCACTCATCCAAGTGCTTGGTGCTCATCGCAAGGGAGTGAGCTCGCGGGTGGCCAAATCTAGGATCACCAGATTGGAGACTAGCAACACCGGGTTGGCTCGAACGGGGGACTCTCATGACACGAAGCTGTCCCGTTTGGAGGCGACAGCCCAAGAAATGTTTTCATTTATGACGCGTTCGTTGGGAGAAAATCGTAAGGGGAAAGGTAAGGAGAAGGTGGGGGAGAGGAGATGCATTAGGACGAGGATGTGGACCTCGCTACTTCATCGCCGACACATGCGGACTCTAATGATCCAGTCCCCTATTTGTCTCCCTTCGACCAATCTATGTCGACACTTGGTTGGCCGAGCATGTTTATATAGGACATATTTGATAGCCAGCAGATAGGGTGGGGGTTGAGGGACCCGAATACCGTTCAGGGTATGCCAATTCATGGATGTTTGCTTCAAGAAATCGAGGTCAATGTGCTCATCACGCATGTGATACCCGGGAAGGAGAACTCCCCATTGTGGTTGCGCGAATAATGCGGCACTATGCATATTGCTCGGTGTATTAATTCGTATATCATGTGGCCTACTCACCTCCTCAGACCTACCCCAGATATGTAGTGACATTATTTGAATTAAATTATTTTAAGTTGTTACATTTGAATTATAATTATATCGTGATGCATATTGTTTTGAATGTATATTTGCATTATCTCTATTTTATTTGGATATATGATGTTTGAATAGGTACAACGTTGCTATAAGAGGTACAAATATACTGCTGGGCAGTGGCAGTGGCCATACTACCCAGCAGATTTTTTTTCAATTCTGCCCAGAATTGTCACGGTCATTGACCGTGATAAGCCCGTGACAAAGAATAATTGTCACGTACTTGTCACGGTCGTTGACCGTGATAATTTTTTATAAAATTTCACGGGTTTGTCACGGTTAACAATCGTGACTAATATTTTCACAGCCATTGACCGTGACAAGTCTAATGAACTTGTCACAGTCAATAACCGTGACAAATCTGTGACAATAAAAGTTATCACCCCTAGACTTGTCACGGTCAATAACCGTGACAATCCGACAGATTTGGTGTAGTGCTATCTAGATTAACGCAAAAGAATGTGAAATATGAATGGTCTGAGGAAGTTGAGAATAGTTTTTGAGAACTTAAGAATCGATTCATAACTTCCCCAATTTTGACTATTCCCCAATTTTGACTATTCCTTCCGGGACATGGGGATTTATGATTTATAGTGATGCTTCTAAAAATAATTTGGGACGTGTGCTAATGCAAAATAAAAAAGTAGTAGCTTATGCCTCGAGATAGTCAAAACCACATGAGCAGGATTATCTAACCCATGACCTAGGATTGTCCATTATTGCCAAACCTCTATCTAGGTTAACACAAGAGAAGGTGAAATATGAATGGTCTAAGGAAGTTGAGAATAGTTTTCGAGAACTTAAGAATCGATTAGTAACTGCCCCAATTTTGACTATTCCTTTCGGGACAGGGGATTTATGATTTATAGTGATGCTTCTAAAAATGGTTTAAGATGTGTACTTATGCCAAATGGAAAAGTAGTATCTTATGCCTCAAGACAGTTAAAAACACATGAGCAGAATTATCTAACCCATGACCTTGAATTAGCAGCAGTAATTTTCACTCTTAAGATTTGGAGACATTATTTGTATGGTGAGACTTGCGAGATTTATTTCGATCATAAGATTTTAAAATATATCTTTACTCAGAAATAATTGAACATGAGATAAAGGAGGTGGTTATAATTGATGAAGGATTATGATTTAAATTCATTATCACCTGGGGAAAGCTAATATAATAGTTGATGCGTTAAGTAGAAAGTCTACACCAAATTTAACATGTCTTATTACAAGCTAGGAAGATCTATTAAAAGATTTGAGAAGTATGGAAATAGATGTTCATATTTATAATAAAGGAGGAATAATCGCAAACTTACAAGTACAACCCATGTGTGACACCCCGCAATCCTGGGTGATTTGTCCGTTATTAAATTAAACAAAAATCATTAATGGTGTCATTCTTAGCATCACTGTCGAATTTCAAATTAATTACTAATACCCTAATAGCCCGATGTTAAAATTTTAATCTTAATTATTAGCATGCAATAAATAAATCGGGATAAATATATCATTCACCATTTACATGCACATAACAATGAATAATAAGATAACTACATAAGTAAATAACTGATTCTGGAATAATAATCCAAAGAAAATCTAAATACAATCATCCATGAGTAAAGTCTAAATCATTACTGGAAATAAAGGCGAATACAAAGTCTCTGAAAATAATATCCAATTGAGAATGGGGGACATGCCCGACTGAGATAACTAAGGATGCATCAGAACTATATGGAGGCATCTAATAGCAAGGTTATGTAACCTCCATAGCATCTGTAGCACGTAAAATGGGGGAACTCATATGCCTAGCGTCCCTATGGCTGGAACCTAAAATGGTTTTTACAAAAAGGATATGAAATGGGTCAGAGCCCAAGTAAAACAGTTTGAAAAAGTTTAGGAAGTGATTAAAATGCGAGAAGATAAGATATTAAATACATGTTAGCACTGTTCTAAAAAACCCGCCTAGGCTCCGCCTAGGCACGCCTAGGCTTAAGGCTTGGGAGAAACGCCTCGCCTTACGCTTTTCACGCCTTATTCTTGGTAAAACCCTTAAGGCGCACTTTTTTCTAAAAACAACAATGCTTTAGTGAAACGATGTCGCCTTTTAAAGAATTTCTTTACAAACCGGACCATTATCTCATCCAAAATAATAAAATAGTATTTTAATTTGCATATATTCTGACATATTTTTATGATATATGCAATTTTTGTATTTTAATAGCCTTGTTATGGTTAAAAAATATTAAAATATATTAAGAAGGCCTAAACGCCTTTTCACGCCTTTTTACGTCTAGGCCCGCCTAGGCTTCTAAGGCTTAAGGCTTGGCCTCCACGCCTCAATCACGCCTCGCGTTTTTTAGAACCTTGCATGTTAGTATTGCGTGCCCTCACTTGTGATCCTCATCCTCAACTAATGTGCACCCTTAACGTATTACTCTAACCCGCCTAGTTATGCTACCCCCTAACTAGTCTGGCTTACATCTCTTCACATCTAATCAATTATAGTGGCCACCTATGTTTCCCATACAATACGTTACTAAATTTTTCCAATTCTTTGTACTCATTAGAAATCTCTACTAAATGATTTAGTTCTTGTATACTTTGGTTAATTTAGATATCACTATCTATCAGCTACTGATTTAGTTCTCATACACTTGAATAATTTAGATATCACAATCTATCTTATCTACTAACATACTTGTAGAAGAATCAATCACACGTACATATATAACTCTTATCATACATATGTATACAACACCCCTAGGTGTAGACCTGCAGTGTGGGCATACTCTGCTATCAAGTCCTAGTACATCACATACTATATAAGGACACTGGCTCCGATAGTCTCCCTCGAACCATAAATTAAATCACATAATATTTTAGGAAAGCATAGATCTAAGCCTTTGGGATACACTCATACCTAGCACGCCCAAATGACCGGTCACACCCTCATTCACACAAGTGGTACTCAATCCCTAAGGTCTATGTCCTGAGGTACAAGTCAATATCCCCCCAAATGTGCTCATCATAACAAGATTGTCCACGATTCGAAACCTCCCGTGATAGCAAGTAGACTAGGTATGATTACACATACAAATCAAATAATACGTATCTACAGCACCCATGTATATATATAATGTCATTATAGGTATGCACATAACCTATATCGTATGCCCCGTACGTAGTATAGTATCTCTCGAATATTGTACGTAGCATAATACTTCTCATACTAAATTCCCGAGTGTTTCTCAATACCCAAATGGGTGCCAAGTGTCCCTTAAGTAAATTCAATAGGCAATCCCACTCAAGGACTACTGGTCTTGGTCCTACATTCCCCTAATTTTCCATAATAAGAAATCAATATCTGAATATGCTTTTCTTAACCATTAAGCTAAATCAATTATTAGTCTTAAACCCTCCTCGTGATACTAATCTCACACCCAAATTAGCTTACTGGTGAATAGAATATCTCTTAATAGAATCTCACAATTAATTCAAGAATCAACCTAAACATTTTCCATGAGTTCAATGTAAAAAGGGGAAATACTTTGCAACTCTGGAAAACCAAATCGATTCAGCCTTGGTCCGAATCGATTAGCTTTTTGAATCGATTCGACCAAGGAGCCGAATCTATTCGCCTGTAACAGGTCTCATATTCTTCATAAATAATAGTTACGGGATTCAATATTTTTAACCTCAAAACCTCCACAATTCATTCCCAATATCCTAACCAAACATACTAAACATTATACCATCACATATATATGATTTCTAATGTATTGGAATCATTAAATCATCAAAGAACACCTTTAAATTCAATTAATTCAAGATTAAACATTCAAAATTAGAGTTTATCATCATGTTCAAGAACTTCAACATTTTTCTAGATTTCCTCCCAATTTCGTGATATTTCTCATCAATTTCAGCTTACACATGTAAGGGATCAAGTATAACACCATTCCTACCCAAGAACATGATTTATATCTCAAATATTAAAACCAAATTTCATGAATTTCACAAGATTATCACCCTATTCCAACATGGATGATATATCCAATCATAGTTTAGCAAGATTAAACACTTGCCTCTATTTGAAGGTCTGATTCATTATAGAATAATGGTATGGTTTTGATCATCTCCTCTCGATCTACGCGATGGTGTTATTTATGGTGCAAGAATGGTGTAATTTGGGCTTGGAACCTCCTCTCTTCTCCCTCCTATAACCTCTCTATAGTTTTAAAAATACTAACCCTAACTCCCTCATCCTAACTTATGATATAAACCTATAAAATTCATAAGCCTCTTTTCACCAAAAATGCTAATGACCAAAATACCTTCCCGGGATGCCGGTTTGGCCTAAAAGTGCTCCGGAACCCAAACTAAACTCCCATGTAGACTTTTCTGACTATCTCGACCCTTTTGAACACACTGGCACACTCAAGATGACTATATGGAATATCAAAAATGAAATTATATTTTATTTCTCAAATTAAGTCCCGACACGACTCACACGCGCGTCCCGATGAAATTTATCGTAACTATTTTATTTCTCACTCACGACAATTATACTATTTCATTATCATTATTATTACTTATTCACTAAGGAATATTCATTATAAATAATATATTAACCCTTATCTCGCTAATTAATATTTATTTTACTGGATTAATTTCTAAATATAATTTAATTAATCCCAATTAATTCCCAATATAAAATCAATAAAATTACATGGTGTTACACCATGTTGATGGAAAGGATCAAAATTGCACAAGTAAATTATCCACAACTAAAGAAGATTAGAGAAGAAGTTATTAAAAGGAAGAGAATCGAATTTGCGATATGATATGATGTATTGAGTTTGGAAATGGAGTGTGTGTTCCATATAATGCCCAACTGAAGAGGTAAATTTTAGAAAAAGGTCATTACTTAAGATTCGCATTTCATCCCGGATGTATAAAGATGTATAGGGATCTTCAAGAAGTATTTTGGTGGAATAACATGAAGAGGGAGATAGCAAAATTTGTACCTCAGTGTTTGATTTGTCAACAAATAAAAGCTGAACATCTAAAACCATCAGGATTATTACAACCCCTACTTATCCCTGAGTGGAAATGGGAACATATTACTATGGATTTTATGAAAGGTTTACCAAGGAGTTCAAATAGTAATGATTCTATTTGGGTAAATATTGATAGGCTAACTAAATCTGCTCATTTTCTTGCCATTAAGATAACCCGTTCTTTAGAAAAATTAGCTAAGTTATATATACGGGAAATTATTTGGCTTCATGGAACCCCAATTTCAATTGTTTCTACTCGTGACCCTAGATTTGTATCTCGCGTTTGGAAAAGCCTACAAGAAGCCATGGGATGACAATTAAATTTCAGCATCATTTTTCATCCTCAAACAGATGGACAATCTGAGAGAACCATTCAAACCTTAGAGGATATGTCTAGGGCATGTGTACTTGATCTGAAGGGAAATTGGGATGATCATTCACCATTAGTTGAATTTTCATATAATAATAATTATCAAGAACATATTCAAATTGAACCGTATGAGGCACTCTATGGTAAAAGGTGTCGTTCTCCTGCGTATTGGATAAAAGTTGGAGAAAGAAAATTATTACGACCAGAATTGATTCAGATCACAACTGAGAAAGTAAAATTGATACAAGACCGACTTCGAATCGCCCAACACCGACTTAGGAATATGATATAAAATACATTTATTACCTTTGGTATAACCATCAAAGAGACATATTTTTTCCTTGATTTCAACTAACTTTGCTCCTTTGGTAATACAAGTGTCGAGCCCTCCCAGATCCAAATATGCCCTAAAATGGGTTTGCACCCATCCCATAACTCCATTAGAGTTTAAGAGACTAATTTAGATGGAATTAAATACATATCATATATAGTCTTCTCTTAACGAAAAATCCTAACAATAATGTTGAAGTCCTGAATAACTAAAAATAATGTTGAGTCGTTCGAATGAAATGTCGTTTGAACGAAAAAGTCAATCGAACGAGATTTCAGGCGGGAACACTTTTTGGCAATTTTTGGCATTTTCCCTCTACTTTGTCCCACTACTTTTTGACAGATTTTAACCACTTCGGCACCAGATTTTTTCTAAGACTTTTCACATTATTCTATAGAACTTTTGAGAGAGAAATTCATGTTTAGAAAAGTCCCTTTTGTGTGTTTAATTTAGATGCCTTAAACTCTTTCAAAACACAAAAGATATACACCCATTTAGTTTGTTTAACATTCCAAGTTCTGCATTTATATATACTGTCACTTGGAGTTTTGTTTGGCACAACTGGTTCATCTCTACCACAAGAAGGAGAAGTTTGGGTTTGCTTCTATTTCCCATAAAAGAAGAAGTCATGTTTTTACTGAGGCGTTATCATGCGGTGAAAGGCACCGTGTGTGGTTGACGGGTTTCTAAAAAGCTTCATTGGTGGATTTCAAGGTTTTGGTGGAGTCCGAGATTATCGGCTAAGCAAAGGTTGGCACAAGAAGAGGCGGCAGGGGCTTGAAGGGAGTCGAGTCGAGTTGTGTAAGTCATCTGTCTTGTAGTTGTAAAATTTCGTACTTTGTGGACTTAAGGCTAGGGTTATCCAAGGTTTTTCCCATTTGGGTTTTCCTCATACATCGCGGCATATTGGTTGTAAATTTATCTTATCTTGCAAATCACTTAGAACGCATGCTTAGGATTAAAATATAAAATTTGGTTTCATTCACACTATTATTTAATTTGGTGCAAAAATTAATTTGGGTGATATTTGGAGTAATTTAATTCAAGTCAAGATAATTTAATTTAGTAAAATTTGGTTTGGCCTAATTTGCAAAAATGAATTAGGACTTGAATTGAGTTAATTTGTTTTAAGTGAATATTTGTTAGTTGATTACTTTGATGTCACTTATAGTTTTGTTTAATTTTAATTTGTAAGAAATTAAAATTTGTAAGTTGTGTTGTATTTGAACCATCATATTCCGCATCTTAAGGGAATTAATATTTCATTTTAAAAGAAAATTTAAAATTGGGGATCTACATTTCCAACAAATGCCAAAATTATGTTAGGGTCAACCAAGAAGGAAACTTTCTCTATACTTATTTTTCCATTTATGTTGTTCATTTCAGTGTTTACCGGCATTGAAGAAACATGCCTTATAATGTGTAAATTGTTTTCCAATTTACTAGAACAGATAAAATATTTTCTAATTTTCATAAAAGTAATTTTATTACAATAATCGAATTTATGTTCAAAACCAATTTAGATACTGACAATAACTTTTACTCTAAAACTAAGTACATGAAAATAATTTTCCAATATTATTTTTTTGTCTCAACCAAAATCTAAAATATATAGCATACGTCCATTATTGTTGCCTTATTCTTATTGCTCATTATTAGGAACATCTTTCTTTTAAGTTGTTGTCCGGTTAGTTGGAACCACCACAACTACCTTCAGGCTTATTTTTGGCTCCCGAATATGCACTCCATGTTCCTATAAACTAGACCATAAATCATTCTTTTACTTTTAAATGAAAAACCATTACCTTGTCCTTTTCTGTATAGTGCTGGTAAAACTAGACACTTTGCAATCAATATTCTAACTACCTGTAGTGCAAAAGCCCACCTTTTGGTTTTTGAACTACTGCTCGAGGATTATTAACTTTGTTAACCCATACCATTTCACTTGAGACTTATTGTTCTCCTTCAACCTCCATCCTGGGAAAGAATTCGATTGCTTCTTAACACCTAACACTATGCACTAGTTTTTTATGATGCTCATTGTTTAATTGCAAAATAAATTTAGGTTTTTCGATATATTTATAATCCCTTTATCACCCAATAATGAAAATCATTTTATAATCATGGTTCTTACTTAAGCGTCATCAGCCAACGTTGATGTTTATAAATTCCCATCTGTTCATACTTTAAAATTAAATATGTACATACAAAACTTCCTCGTTGGCGGGGACTAAACATACATAAAATTTATTTAAAAGAATTACCAATTAAGGATTTTAAATTATCGTGTTATTATGGAGGAAATATGAAGCTAACACGAGGAATTAATCACATTAAAATTTTAAAATACTGATAAAAACTATGAGTTAAATTAGTTTATTATCCTCCTTAGTTAGAACAACGTCCAATTACGTCTCACTCCTTGAAATCTATTCCATTTAAGACTTTTTACTTTAAGACTAAAATAATGAGTGAAAGTTGAATCCATTTTTTAAAACTTAGAATCATCATTAAAAAAACAAAATTTCCAATTAAATATATGACAATTGACTTTTGATTAAATTTCAATTTGTCTTCCCTCTACCACCAATTAGAATTAGTCCCATCGCGCATCCTAGTTCCCTTATAAAGTGAAATTTATCATTGGGAACTTAAATCACCTTGCCCTGTACTAAACAGACTTTTCATATTTCAATTATATTAAACGAATAGTCCAGGAAACTTTTATCTAACATAATCAAATAACCGATTATGAACATATTTCTAGATTATGAACATCCTAGATTATGAACCATTTGCAAAAGATCCATAGAATCCTCTCAAGTGAAATTGAATATTGTTCTCCTTTAACCACAATTTCATTGAACTACTTCTTGAGGATTATTAACTTTGTTAACCACATTTAAGTGTATACCATTATTTTATTCAATGAAATTGAATCCTCTCATGTATAAATTCCCCATTGGGGGACCGAACTCACTCGCATTTAAATTCAGAGAATTACCACTTAAGAGTTTAAAAAATACTCGGTGTCGTGATTAATTCCCTCCATTGGGGAGGAAAGACAAAGATGTCGTAAGGAACTAATCACGTCAGATTCTTCAAAAATCGATAAATATCATGGGGGTTAATGTTGAAAACACTATCCCATTTAATATTTTGAACTTGAGGGAATTTTTGAAAAATTATTTGTTCAATTCTAAACCATTGAATCTTGAATAAATAAAATTTGATTTACCAAAAAATCGTGATTTAGACAAGTCTTATAAGTAAACACATGTTGTCCATAAAATGTGGTCCCCAATTAGATTAATAATTAACTAACAAAATTATACAACATTAAATATGAAATGGTATATATATAATCAAACACAAAAAAAAAATATAAAAAAGGAAAAAAATTCTCATACCATTGTGGCCTAGACTTTTTCACTGACTGGAGTCCAATAGGTACAAAACCATCCTTAAAGAAGAGTCTGTCACAAACTAAAATTCTTGTGGGGAAGTCCAAATTCACCAAAACACTATCCCTTCCTTTCATGACCCGTGTTCCCATAGCGATCGTGGCATATAGGGTCGCGATCATGGTTACTTTTGTCGCGATCTCAACAATGAGAAGTCTGGCACTTCTTTTACGATTTTAGGGTTTTTTCTCTTATCAAAAGTACGTCACTTAGAACTTATATAAGCCTTGAAAACTACATTGTTGGACCTTCAAACTTGATCAAAATGCTTCCAAATTCCACGGGACTCCCACCATGATCAAATCCCATTACAATATATAATTTCAGAGAATAAAACTATTACATGCCCTCACAAACTCCTCCAAATAAATAACTTAATGCAATAACTAAAATAATTTAATTATTAAAACCAAATCGAATTTAAGAAAAGTAACTACAGACAAACCATCATAAGACCCAGCCATATAACATAAATATGTCACCTCTTTAGAGGGAATAATAAGAATACTACAAAACCGTGTTTATACAAAACATATACACCTATGCACATATTTTCTAACGTGCAACATGTGGTTTCAATGGTGGATAACATGGACCTTTTCAAATCGTGGGCAATCTGTAATTGGGGCTCTACTACCAATTATTGCAGATTGACATTAAGAAAACTTTTTGCCCTAAGTACTTTGATTGATAATGATCCAGAAAGTAAACAAATATAACTAATTCAAATAATGAATCAAATGGTTCGTATCAAGATACCTTTCGAATCTTGTAGGTGATCCGAATGATGATAAATATTTGATGTAGAATATGAAACGACTAATTTTTTTCATGACCTAAATCCTTAATAGAATGTCCTGAATGCTTTGAATCTTTTAATATATGACCCCCCCCCCCCCAAGTAAGCCTTGAATAGGTCACTCATAGAGATGAAAAATTGATGATTTGTGAGAGAAATCACTCTTTTTCCTCTCCCCTTCACAAAAATTTGAATATTATTTTTCCTCTCCCTCTCTAACCCTACATGCACAAACCCCTTCCCTAGACCCATATAAATAGGTACATGAAGTGGACTTGGGCCAATTAGGGTTCACAGAGAGTTTGGGCTTACCACTTGGGTAATGTATTATACTAGGGACCTAAGACTAATAGTTAAATTGACCTACAAATAGAAATATGAAAAATCCCATATTACTTCTCGTAATATATTTTATTTCTCATTTAATTATAATTACTTCCACTAAACGGTTATAATTTCACTCCAATTTAATTATCTCGTGATTATTGGAATAATGAGGTTTTTTTGTAATGTTAGATAGCGCATAATGTAATTTTCCACGTAAAGCATACAATACTCGCTTGATGAAATTTAATTCATTACTAATTAATTTTCACAAACATCTTAATCATTCCTTGATATTAAACTCAACTTATTTGGTACTCTACCGGTTTATAAAATAATTCACTGATCAGGTTTACTAGTAAAGTCAAAACTTATAAGTTTATTAAGGGGTATTACAAGCTCTTACATGTCCATTTAATAATTTCCCAATCAATATACATGTAGACCCAATAAATTGAATTGCACCCATAGCAATCGGAGTAATAATTATATGAACATTCCAATCTCCATAATCCTTGGGATTGAGAATTTATGCACCCTTTTCAAACATTGTGAGATTGTGAAAGTCTAATTTAGTCAGCACCTTGACTTGAATCTCACCCTTCTCCATTCAATATATCTATGTTGTACCCGTGCAGTTCTCTTTGAACCATCAGATAAGTTCCAGAACCATTAGGCAGGTTCTCGTAGTCAATATAAACTACTAAGTTCATACTCGCAACTTACCGATGTGATGTCAACTCCTTATCTAGACTGTGAACTTTCAATTTAACTAGAGTTGAAGTTTTAATCTTCTATGATCAACTCAATAGAATACCTCCTCAGTTAAATTTATCAACACATATATAATATATTTAAGATGAATATAACTCATTTTCACAAATACGATTCTTATTTCAAAATAAACCTGACACGCCTTATTTGAAAAATAAATGTCATACATGGTTTTAAGAATAAAACCCCAACAGCTTTACTCCTCTGAGTAAGGATCAAGGGTGGTGAATCATTAACATTGGATCCCCTAAAATATTCCTAAATGTATGGTGATAAACCCTAAATCTAGCTACATAGATCTAGTTTATGTTATTTTATATTATGAAATATGTAAGAGTGTGCATTTTACTCGCGTACCCCAATTTGACTAGATTGACACATTCTATTGACCAAAATATACTTTGACCCATATCTTTGGGGTCATTTCGACAAAGCTTCATGCAAATCATGCAACGTACATCCTCACATTCATGTGTATCCTTTTTATACCACTATTAGGAAGGTAAATGGATACATAAACTCAAGTGTATTTTACTCATAGGCGTCCTCTTCATAGAAAATACTTTTTTTGTGTGTGATTTTATGTTGATATGGATCTTTGGACTTATTCATGAAATGAAATAAAATGGTTTTAGAGAATCTTAAAAATTCATTTCATAAAGGTTGTTGAGGTCTGTCGCAGTGAGGCTTTTTCTCAATCCAACAATGGTGTCTCGCTGACTGTGCCATATTCCAGAGATTTTCCTCTTTGGATTTCCATGTATCCTCACTACAGGATTGACATAATGATGCAAAATCTCGATATAGTGAAGCTTCAGTGATTTGTGTCAATCTAGCGGAAAAGTCAGCTTTTGAACTAGATTATGAACATATTTCTAGATACTTGTGCAACCTAAATATCTAACCATATATTTTCTACTTTTACACCATTTCACTTTATTTAATCCTAGTCCTTACCTACTTGTCCCCCTAAGCTTCTCTTGCAAGCTTGTGTCTACAAGTAAGTATTTGGGGCTTCATTTTTGTGAGAGAGTATAAGTGTGATTTTGTGATTTCTTTGCGGACAATATATTTTTGACAACTCTTGCTTGCCATAAGAATCATTTTTAAAAGAGAAAAATATCAATAAAAAAAGTTCTTTTAGTGTTGAATCTTATATTCTTCCAAGTTTTGATATCTTATTTTTCTTGTCAATATATTCTTGAGATATTTTAAGTTTAAATACTTGTGAAATCTAAAAAAAATTAAAGTGAACTTATTTGCTTTAAAATATTTTTAAAACCTTGAACACATCTCTTACTAATTTTTTCTTGTGTTATTTTTAAATTTCATATTGAAAATGCAGGTTCTATGGATTCACTTATGTATTAAGTCACACATATAAAGATTCACTTTTTATCTAAATTTAATCTTGTTTAGACTTAGGTGAACATGAAAGATAAATTCCAAATATAAAATATCAACCCAAGCAATCAAACCAATAATAAGATGAAGAATAATTGAGGAAGAATCCCTTTTGGTCAATTTTTTTCACCGCTATTTAAGATTGGACAAACAAGTAACAACTAAGAGACACTCAGAGCTCCATTAAGTTTAATTCTATATATTCTTCAAATCTTTAACATAGCTGTCATAGTCCAGCACCGTCCATAGTAAATAGCTCTTGCCTCGGTATCCACCAATTGGCCTTAGGAAATGGAGTTCCTTTCTTCTTTAGCAATAGAGATCAATCTCCTCAAATCAGCAGTAGAGCATCACTCTACAAGGGTTTCAATGTGTATATGTATCTAGGGTTAGACTAAACTCAATAAATCATTCTTAGGAATGTGATTTGGAAAACTAAAAGTGTTTTTATTGGACAAAACTTTTGAGACTTTTGGGACATGTATGCAAAATCATTTATTGCCAAAAGTTATTAGAAAATCTATCCATAAAAGTCCTTTTTATAGAACACACAAAAATCGAAGCAGCGGACTTCGTCCAAATTAAAATCTGGTTTTGTTCAAAAAACATCATGGCTTCATTCAAACGAGCTCAAGACTCGTTCGAATTAACCGGCCTTTTCGTTCAAACTTCCAACGGGTAACCCTCTTCTAGGAAGAGAAACCCTGTTCAAACTTCGTTAGACGTTTGTTACAATGAACTCCAGAATTCGTTCTAACAACAATAGGACCTCGTTTGAAAGAGATGTCGATCTCGTACAATTTCGTTCAAACGAACAAAATAAAAAATTTTGAAAAACCATTTTATAAAAATGTCTCGAATAAAATTTTATAAAAAGTATCCCAGAATAATATGAATAAGTTTAAATAAAAAATCATATACCATACACCTCCTTGAAAGTTTCGTGACGATTCCAACTCAGTCGATCTTTGGAAGGTTTCTTGGTCACTAACATGTCTTTAAAGAACTTGGGAAGTACATAAGGATGCGGTGTGTACGGTTTGTAATGGGATGTCCCGAAATAAATAAAAGATGAGCAATTATAAAGAATTTCTCTTACAAATATCCCCATTTGACTATTTCGGTACAAAACATAAGCCGAAAATAAACCCCTAAGACAAGTTCTACAAATACCCTCCCAAACCCAAAAATGAAAACCACTTGAGACTAGATCTTCAACTAAAAGTCTTCATCTTGTGTAGTCCAATAGATCATCATCAAGGCAGATCGACCTATAGACATGAAGCAAAAGAAACATCGGGACGCATACGATATTTTAAGAAAAAATAAAACTTCCACCAATTTGTTCTACCCTTTTTCGTCTGTAATAGACAAAGGGTTAGAAAATAATTATGATAAGTTAGCATCATCTGAATCCAAAAATGATACATCATCACAAAGAAAAACAATCGAGCACATGTAATAAAATTCCAAAGAAGCGACCAACTATTTTTGTAATTTTTCAAAATTTTGAGTATGTAAAAGTATACGAGTATAAAATATACATATAGGTACAAGTACATCACACCATGAAATAGCACGAAAATATCTGAATCATGAAAGCGAAATATAATTATGTGAACTTAAACCATGGGAAAATCAACATAGGCATACAAAATAAAAGTGCGTGAAATCAATGAGATACTTCTAAATAAATAACTTAATTTCAACCATAGTTGAAAGAATGTTGAAAAAAGTGAGATTGACTCGAATTTTGCAAAATGCCATGAATTTAAATGCTTCTCAGATAAATAACGACAAACTATTTAACCTTTTTAAAGAAAGTCAATTGTGAAAACACATTGATGTTATACTTTATAAACTCTCAAAATTTTGAAGATATCATAATGCTCATGAAAGATAAACATCAATGAAATAAAAAATGGACTTGGCACTTCTGTTTTTGTGTGTCAATAATCTTTTAGGCTCTTGTCAATGGTGGATTTTAATGCAAATATAATTTTCCCTTTTGTAGCCCTTTTCCATCGCTTAAAAAAAATCGAGCAATGGTTTATATAAGCACAATTTATCTCTAGCACATTTGATTTGTTATTAAACACTATTGAGATGAGAACACTATATTCGATATATGATAAGTAAGTACAATGTTCAAAAAGTCTGTGCATGTGTGCAATAAAGGTGATAAAAAAGTCTAGCATGAAGAAAGTTATCATCAATGAACAACGAAATGCTAGCCATGCATTATTAAGCACGTTAAAAAAATAAAGCCATGTATCAAAACAAGATGGAAAAGTCACATGAATGGATAGAATGTAGTTTTGATTCGAACATCTAAAAATGCACATCCGTTTATGGTGAAAAATAAAATACAAAAATATTTTGATTCTTTTAAAAAATTTATCAAAAATGAAATCTTTTTAAAAGTTTTCAAACTTTTTTTAAAAGTAAAGAAAACCTTTTTGTATTTTTCAATTAATAGAAACATATATAAACATAGAAATACAATCTAGAAATAGTGATAAAGGATAGCAACAAGATAACCACCCTACACTAAATGCAAGTCTCTACCTCAATCATTAAGCCGAGAGGTATTCTCACAAGGAGTAGACGTCCTTTGAAATTACTCCATCAAACATTGAGAAGTCTTGATTAAAAACTCCACCTACTCACAAAAACTAGAAAAATCTCTATGACGATGTGTGGGAGTGCGTTCGAGAACATGTGCAGGGGAATATAAGGGAATATGTGTGGGAGAATATGTGGGAGCACATGTGTGAGGAACTATCCCAAGCATAAAACTAAAATCCCTAAGGTGACCTCTTTGTTTGTAATGGGAACAAATATAGATAGGTTTGGGTCTACCTTAGTCAAAACTCCTAGGAGGATATCTCCTTGGTTGTTTAGGTCGAGGCTCATGAGGATCCATAAAAAATTTGAGAAGCAGCTCGGGTGCAGGATTAGAAGAGGATGGACCGTCCTAACATATTACTTTCCTCTCATTAAAACCTAATGCGGGATCGAGGGACATATTGCCAACCTTCTTAATGTATTTTCCAAAGTTACCTTGACTTCGTGGACATATTCGAGATCATTCTTAAGATGAAAAACATGGTCTTCAAGTTTCTCATTAGTCTTCAATGAATCTTGAAAATTTCTTGTAAGAGTGGACACTATGTTGGTTAAATCAGTCTTTTCCTTACCAAAAACAATTTATTGCTCACATGAAGAAACTTTTAACTTCTTGAGTTGATTCACCGATGCCTCACACTCTCTCAAAACTTTCAAATCCTTTTCTAAATCGAACACACTAAGAGTCAAATTTATGTTTTGATTTTGAATTCTTAAAGTCTCTTTGTAAATTTTAGCGTAGGCACATTTAAGACCACTTTCTCCCTCACTCAAATTATCATCCTCCCTCTCACTCTCTCTGGAATGGTTCAATAAATTATCGAGGATATCACGTTTAAAAATATTTTCACTGGTGTGAAACAAACTAGAAGTATTAACGTGACTGGCCATGAACACACAGCAAGGTTAATGGGGTGATTCATCCCCAGAATCCACCAACTCGACATCACTATCGCTAAGACTGGCACTATATTCATCTTGGTCTTTACCCTGTCTCTTAAGACTAGTTGGACATTCGTGAGATTTATGTCCTTTTCACTCTCGTTCATAGCATCTCATTGGCTCAACTTTTCTAGGGTACTGACCTCTAGCTCTCTATTGATCATTCTCATAAAAATTCTTGCCCTCATTGACATTTTTTCTCAAAACTCTTATTTTCTTTGGAAGAATTTTCTTTGTTAAATTTGAGAAATTTCCTTAAAAATTTCGCAAATAGTGCAAGATCGCCTATATCAAATCAAACTCAGAGTCGGAGTCAATAACCTTTTTCTTATTCTTTGTTTTAAATTTTAAAGCCATTCCTTCCTTTTCCCTTTTATCTTCGAGGAACATATCTAATTCATAAGTTTAAAGGTCTCCTACGAGTTTTTCTAACCTAAGAGTATCTAATGTTCCTAAAGAATTAAGGACAATAACCTTAGCATTAAAAAGGATTTGAGAGATCTCAAAATCTTTTTAACTACACTTGTCTTAAGAAATCTCTCACTCAAATTAAACATGAATTCACAATATTCGATAAACATGCATAGGATTCATCAAAAGTGTTAAACTCATTCATGCCTTCAGTCTCAAATTGAGCGTTATGGTTTTGAAACTTTGAGGCATTCGTAGCGTTCGTACCCTCGTGAATGAGTTAAAAGATATCCCATGCTTTCTTAAACGTGGTACACATCGTAATATGATAAAACTTGTCAGGAGTGACTACACCCGAAATTTCACTTAAGCCCGGGGATTTAAAATTACTCCATTTAAAATTGTTCACTACCTAAGTAATGAAAAGTTTAAAGCTTAGGACATCATCATTAGTCACGTTGGATGATGTCCACCCTCGTTCACAAATAATCCAAACATATTCATCAATCAATTTCAGTAACAACCTTATTCGAGCATTCTATAATGCATAATTAAAATCATAAAAAAAAATAGGAACCCTATTATACACGTTATCTTTATAATCCCAATATAAAGATTACACAATAAATTAATGTAACCTGCTCTAATACCAATTTAAAAGTGCGAGTTCTATGGATTCACTTATATATTAAATCACACACATAAAGATTCATTTTTTATCCAAATTTTATCTTATTTGGACTTAGGTGAACGTCAAAAATAAATTCCAAATCTAAAATATCAACCGAAACATTCAAACCAAAAATAAGATGAAGAAGAATTGAGAAAGAATCCATTGCGGTTAAAACCTTTCTTACAACACTGTTTAAGCTTGGACAGGCACGTTATGACTTACAGACAACTTAGAGCTCCACTGTGTTTAACACAATATAGTCTTTGAATCTTCAATAGAATACGGCTCACTCCAACACCGTTCACATCAAGAAATTATTTCCTCAGTATCCATCGAATAGACTCAAAAAAGGGTGTTCATTTCTTCATTAGCAATAGAGATCAATCTCCACAATCAGTGTTAAAGCAACACTCTATAAGGGTTTGAATGTGTAAGTGCATCTAGGGTTTGACTAAACTCAACAAATCATTCTTGGGAATATGATTTGGAAAACCAAACGTGTTTTTGTAAAACAAAACTTGTGAGACTTTTGATACAGTTATATAAAATTGTTTTTCGCCAAAAGTTCTTAGAAAACCAGTCCACAAGACTAATTTTTATAAAAATCATGAAAATCGAGGTAGCGCATTTTGTGCGAATGAAAATGAGATTTCGTTCAAACAAAATTAAGGCTCTATTCAAACGAGCTTAAGACTCGTTCGAATGAACTAGACATTCCGTTAAAATGGCCTTCCAACATTTGACCCTCTGCTAGACAAAGAAACTCCGATTGAAGCTCGTTAGATGTTCATGCCAACGAATTCCAAAACTCTTTCCAACGATAATAGAACCTCATTCGGACGAGATGTCGATATCGTTCTAACAAAAGTTTAAAAAATCATATTATAAAATGCCTCGAATAAAATTTTATAAAAATCATCCCAGAATAATATGCATCAGTTTAAATAAAAAAAACCTTATACCATGTATCTCCTTAAAAGTGTCGTAACGATTCCTAATCGTTCGATCATCATAATACTTCTCGATCACTAATTTATTTTCAAACAACTTGAGAAGTACATGAGGATGCAGTGTGTATCATTTATAATGAGAAACGCCAAAATAAATAAAAGATGAGAAATCATAAAAACTTCCTCTTACACATATATCTCAAAGATATATTTTGGTAGTTAAGCCATTATTTTCAAAGATACTTTCACCTTAGGTCATCATACATCACACTCATTGGAAACTTCTCACCATTGTTCCATTTTGGGAAACGTAGTTTTTCTTCAAACTCTAAAAGGAGAAAGTGTAGGAGGGTGGTTGTATTGGGTTCTATGAATAACTGGAACGGGTGATGCGTGACCCACTCCAATGAACTTTGGCTTCAATGTCTCAAGAGCAGTTGGGTATGAAAAGCTTTTATTTGTGGTAAAAATTGAGCAAATGATGTGGAACTCCCCTTGCAAATATGAAACTTCACAAATAATAATGATAACTTGGAGAAGATGATCTTCTGAGAATGATGGATGCAATGATTGGAGTGAAGAGATAAACACTCAATATTTAGATAGAGAGCAGAGAGAGAATACTAGGTCTGTTGTGATTTTGACAGAGTAATAATATAACTTGAGTTTTTTTTATCTAATTTCACTTAGACCAAAGGTCTTATTTATAGATACAAGCTAGGGTTGACATGGCCTTTTGGGCTAAAAATGATAGGGAACTTAAGAGACAAGGTCCGAAGTGTACCTTTTATCGCTACATTATCTACAGCTACCTGTCCCCCTCTAACAGACAACACCTGGTGCAAACCAAAGTCAAAAATAAAATATGTCTCCTAATGGAGACAAAACATATGATTTGGTAAATATCTTTTAAATGGTGACTTGATGTATAAAATTTTATAAAATTAAGAGTGACCTTGAGGGACACCCTCTCTAAAATCATTTGTAAAAGTTATTTCCTTATGAGGAACCACATTGCTTTCATTGCAGGCATGACTAAGTGTTGGTTGTGTAAGTGCTTGAGTGACTCCTAGGGGTCTCTCTACTAGTATCCTCTTTATCTTAAAGTGCTAAGTGGTTTAGTCTTACTCAACAAATCTCTTCTCTCAACCACCAATCCAAAACTCCCAAAAGATCCCAACTGGCCTATTTAAGCCATGCTATCTCAACTAGGCTACCTGTACGGGTAATTAACATTAGTAGTTTTGTTATTTAAAAGATTACTTTTTTTATAATAAGGGGGGCCTCATGATAGACCCCCTCATCCTGACTTGTTTTGTTGGGTCACTTTTGTCTTGAACCCCCTCACTACAAAATTATATCTGGATTCGAATATTGGCAGAGGGATTCCTCAGTGTGGACTCCCTCGCCTAATTTTACATTTTAACTGGCATTTACAGAGGGGCCCCTTGCTTGTAGACTCCCTCGCCCAAATATTATTTTCCCTTGGTGTTAGGATAGGGGTCCTTCGATGTGGACTCCCACGCCTAAATAATTTTTCAGCTGGCATTTTCCAGAGGGGCTCCTCGCTTGTGGACTCCCTTGCCTAAATAATATTTCAACTGGCATTGGAAAAGGGGTCCTTCGCTTGTGGACTCCCTCGCCTAAATAATATTTTGACTTGTAGAATAGTTCCCCTTTATGAAAACTTTGCTACAAACTTTAAAAGAAGACTTTATTTAGCATAGGGAATTTACGGTAATGGTTACAAACCAAAATCGGTCGCGATTGTATAGCGTTCTCTAGCTGATGGTGAGCTCTGTAGAGGATATAGTGGGAAAGAGTGTGTAGTAGGGTATAGCATCATGAAGGTTGTAAATTTATTTCTTCTAGTTTTAAAACTCTACCATAGTACACTTGTCATTCGGTCGGCCAAAGATTTTTTCCCATTATTGGCTTTTCTTCGTAAGCCTTAGTGTTGTGTTATATTTTTTTAATCTTTCCATATTTAGATTAAGTCAACAAAATATTAAAGATAAAATTTGGTGTAATCTACTTGGTAAATAATTTTTCACAAACCTTGAGGTAGATCTAGTGTGTGTGAATATGTACGTTAGCATGTGCAACCATATTCGTAATTTAATTGATATATCTAATTGCCATGTTTTTATGGGACTTGTAACTCCGGTCGATTTTCTGAATCACTCAATTCCTAAAATTGAAAAGGATTATGTTCGTAGTAGTAATGGTGATAATGATAATCATGCTCTCCGAACTTTTTATAACAAGTTCTATAGAAAAAAAAAGTTACAAAAAGGAAAGTGCTGTTGAGGAGAGTGAAGACCATTCATTATCTCGGTTGATCTTTGAAAGGGATATTTTTTTTAAAATCAAAACCCTTGATAATGTTAAAACAAAAATTCTCCAATGAGATTCTTTTTTATAAAAGAAGAAAATGAATTTTTCAAGCCTTAGAAACTCATATCCATTCCCTCTTTTCAAAACTTAAGCCATTGATGTTGACTTTAGTGGCCTCCTAGACTTTCTCTATGAACAAAAAGACCAAAATGAAGCTTCTAAATAAGAGGATGAATGTTTGTCCAAGTTAATTGGATAAAAGATGATTTGACCATCTAATTGGACAATTTAAAAAGAGAATATCACATTTGTGAAGAATCTAATGTAAATATTTTAAAAATATTGTATATCTTCAAAAGTACTTGGATTCTATCAAACTAGGGATTCCTATAGGAGAGATAATTTTTATCAAACCTTCTTTAAGAAATGATACAACACCCATTGAAAGTTTTCCCATATGTTCTCAAAGTAAAGGTAAACAAGTTATCAATCATTTGAACGGGAAGAATATTATTCCTCCCATTTGTGATAAAAAAAATCATACACTTGATTATAAAACATCCAAAAAGGACTTTGTTTGTTCCTATTTTCACAAAAGGGGTCATCACAAGAATTTTTATTTTATGGCGAAAAAGTTTCAACATTTCGATAAGGTTACTCCTAATACACCTCCTCATGTGCCTCATCCTAAGTTATATTAATGTGTTCATTGTAATAGGAAATGAAATTTGGAGAATTTTTTTATTTGCTTAAATCAATCTTGCGCTTCCATAATGCTAGAAAGAATTATACATTTTGCAGGAATAAAACCTTAGGAAAGCAACGTGAACATCCTGGGCATGTTCATAGAAAAAGGGGTAAAAGAATTGATAATACGCCCAAGATTCAACCTACTCCCCATTCGCCTTATGTTAGACAAATATGGATTAGAAAATATCATTTACATTTTGTATATTTGGAAACTAGACCGGATCATTTATTGATCCCCTCGACTTCTAGTCATTAAAATATTTCTCTATGCGCTTAGGAATTCTTAGAACACGTATTTTATTCCATGACTCATTCTACTTTATCTAATGTTTTATTTGCATAATTTGTTTCTAGATACTTTTCGATGGTATGCTTATAGGTCAACTTTCTAAAATGTTAAGACTAACCTATTTGACTTGTTTGCATATGACATTTGTATTTTATGTGTGTTAATGACTATTAACTGTACATTTAGAATTCAAAATCTTTATTTTTTTTAGATTATTTTATCTTGAGTAAATGTCATAACTTTCCTCACTTACACTGAAATACATTTTGAATATTATCTTATCAACTAAAGAACACAATACTTTTGATTAATTTTATATGGAAATTTCAAACTGTATGTGGATTGAATAAGGGTGTCATTTTTGCCTTCGTATATGTGAGATTTACATCTTCTTGGTTAAAGTTGTAATTGATATAATAAGAGATAACGTGGTTAGGGCTATATGTTTGATTGGATAATACTACCTTTAAAAATTAAAGATAGTATCCCATCATAACAATGAATGCATGAAATCCACCACATGCAAAATTTGTTTTGAAAATGATATTTCAAATATTTATATCCATCCAAAAGTTGAGAAATTTTAAGGATATAAAAAAAGGTTTTAACTAGAGAATTGTTTAATGAGGAAGAAAATAATGTTAGTTGAAGATTTAACTTTTTTAAGGAATATGAAACTTTTTCAATAATAATCCTTTGAAGTTTGAAATTTCCAAGTAAAATTTCTCTTTTTTTGATTTTTTTGATTTCATCGGACAAATTCTCATGTTTGTACACTTGTTTCTCTCACACGAGTTATCTACTATGTGTATTTCAGATTAACTTGAAAACATGTTGTGAATCTTTCATTAGATAGTTCATTCTCTATATATAGTACTCAGAGTAACCATTTAAACCTTGACTTGACAATTCACAATGCAAATACATCGAACTTTACTTATATAAGTCATTTTAGGAAGTGCATAATTTGAGACTGGTCACTTTGTATCATTTGTTAGTTGTTCCTTTGAGTTGAACACTCATCTGAGAAAGTTGAAATTTTGTGGCCATCCACGTGGCAATCGAAGGGGGTTTTGTCAAACAGACATTCGTCATCACATCAACGAAAGTCGTGACCGGTGAGAAGGTTCGTTGCAGTGACAATGCGTTTTACAGTGTGCCCAGATATTATTTTTTCTAGCCACTTTTGCAAAATACCTTTCTCTCTCCACTTCAAAATCTAGCTACCCCCACTCCATATTTGGGCTCTTTTGAAGCTTTTTTGACCTTTTTCCATTGTCTCCTCTTATAGAAAACTTTTTGTAAGTTTGACCATCTCTTCTCTAGATCCATTTTTTTTTTGGGGGGGGGGGGGGGGGGGGGAATAGTCAATGAAGTTTTGTTCCATTATCTTTTTAGAGACCATACAAAGATTTTTTGGTGTTTCTAAGTAACGAAGAACATGTGCGAGCTCTTCCGTTACTTGGCCTTCGGTTCCTCCTCGGTTCACTAATTATGAGGAATGATTGTCAATGGTTGGGTATTAGAAACCAAGCTTGATTCGCGAGTTCTATACCATAACTAAGCTAATTGAGACCAAGTTTACCTTAATTGTTCGAGGTACTCATATTACCATTAGCCTCACCTACAAAAGGGATCTTTATGGAATTCTAAGATCCCCAAACCTGTTTTTCCTTATAAAAATCATGAAGGACCCAGTAGAAATGAGATAGTTACTGAATTCACTGGTGAATCAGCAGCCGAGGTTTCCAACAGGACCCTGCCATAAAAATATTTGACTAAATTCTGCAACCTTCTTCATATAATCTTTTAGGAAAACATCATTCATAACTCGCATCACTATTATATTCCTTCATATAACTACAAAACTCTACACATTATTAGTACCAGTGTCACTATTGACTTGAGAAGGGAAATTTTTAGCTGGATGGTTAATTGTATTATGTCACACACCAAGCCACAAAAGTTAATGGTCTACAATAATCTATAATGTTTATGTTTTCTTTTATTACAATAAAATGAGCAGAGTACCTTTGTTTTATTAACTTTTCTCAACCATATTTACAAAAAATAAAGTGATCACATTTATAAAATCAAATATCACCACGACTCAAAGTGTGGCAACGTCCGCTAGTTTCCAGATAACATTACATTTACAAGCCTATATAAATATATATGTGAAACTATATACCAACAATTTTCACACTATAGAATATACATAAACGTATCCTAGGTCCTACCAAACACGAATATACTAAGATGAATACCACATATATAAGCAAAAGTCATGATGACTACTCCACTATTTATTCGTGATCCAGCTAGACCTTACTATTTTCCTGTTCCTAAACCTGAAAATAATTAAGTGTAATATCATAAGCAACGCAACCAAGTGAGAAAAATCTCTTTACGCCAAAGAAGAGTTTAAATTAGGCATAATGCATAAATTTAATACAAATCTTCCTTTTTATAAGTCACATTCACATAAAATAAAAATAATCACATTTTGATGACGACATCCTTTCATTTGCTTTTCTAGAGCCTTTGAATTCCCATCTACAATAAAATACATGCTCATTGTAATATATATCGGATCTCCGATCGCATGTTACTTGACAAGCACACCGACCCTCCGATTATGCTTGTCACTTGGCTATGGCACATAAGCCTTTTCATCATATGTACAATCCGCATCCATATGTATATAAGTGAACTAACCAAAGGGATGACTCAATATTGACCAATCAAAAAACCCGCGCAATTTCAAATTTGTAATATCCCTATGCTATGATAAAATTGAATAACTTAAATAATGTTAGAAATGGAGAACCCCGATTTTTTAAATTCTCTCTTTTAAAAATATAATTTCCTTTTTGATATGCGGAAGCGAGATGGTTCACATAAACAAGTACACACCAAATTTTAATTTCTTTCAAATTAAAATTAAACAAGTTCAAAGTGAAATTAGATTAATCACCAAATATGTTTTTCACTTAAACCAATTTAACCCAAGTCCTAGAAATTTGCCTAAGTCGTATTTTCAACATTACCAAAATAGTCCAAACCAATTTTAACAAATTAAATGATGACTTGAATTAAATTAACTTATACCCAAAATTAAATTAGCACCAATTTAAGTAGCGATTTAAACCAAATTTTATCTTTTTACCTAAGCATGCATCTAAAGTGAATTTTGTAAAAGATAAAATGAACAAATCAATCACTACGCCGCGATGTACGAGGAAAAATCCACAATGGGAAAAAAACTCGGACCGCCCTAGCCTTAAGTCCACTAAGTATGGTTTTACAATTACAAGACAAATGACTTACTTCCTCGACTCGACTCCTTTCAATCCTTGACGCGTCTTCTTTTAGACACCTCCGCCTAGTCGATAACCCCGAAACTCAAGAACCTTCGATTTCACTAATGAGGCTTTGGGAACAACCATCAACCACACACTGTGCCTTTCACCATGTGAGAATGACACAGCAAAACAACGAAATTCTTCTTTGAGGGATTTAGAAGCAAACCCAAACTCTCTTTTATGGTAGAGATAAATCCGGTGCCAAACAAACTCTCCAAACAAGATGTATATAAATAGATAGATAGAAACTTGGATTAAAACAAACAAATGGGTGTAAACTTGGTTTTGTTCTTTGAATAAATCGATTTGAGTAACAAACACCAAGGGAACTTTTTATCAAAGAATTAAGCTCACAAAACCTCTCTAGGAGATGGAAAAAGTTCTTAGAAAAATTCTGGTCCCGAAGTCATTAAATTTTGTGAAAGAGAAGTGGAACAAAGTAGTGGGAAAGTGCCAAAAAAACTACCAAAAATGGTTCTCGACGAAATCTCGTTCGAACGATATTTCGTTCGAACGACATTTTGTTCGAACGAACTATATAACGAAGTTCCAGTGGCAAATCATTGGCAAACCTCGTTCGAACGAAATTCTGGTTCGAACGACAATTTCGAACGAAAAAACAGAAAGCTTAAAAATTCGATTTTAGCCCAGAAACTTTATGTTAAAGTTTTAAATAAACCTTCTGAAAATAACCATCAGTTTAAAATAAAAGTACAGCCTTTATAAACATATTCCAATTCTCCCTATAGATATATATAGAAATGCATTCATACCTTTTGGAGACTATGGAATATGATGTTGATGACGTAGAAACGTGGCACTTGAAATTCGGCAATGATGAAGCGTTATAAGACTTGGCCACTACGTCTTCAACTCTTGCATGTCAAAGGCTTGGAGGATACTCACTCAATACTATCTTATGACGCAAATGTTTTTGTTCGGAACTAAGCCAACACTACATTAAAACTCAATTGGAAATTTGTGTCCTAACAAATAATGTATGGAAAACTCAATTTAGAGCAGTCCACATGCGGTCTTCCACTCTCGGTATCCACAGATCGTCTTTTGTCTTCAGAAGTGAGTTCCCTCGAGAATCACAATGGTCAGTTATGTAAATGCCTTCTCCTCAAAGGTGTATGCAAGATACTAAAACAATCTAGGGTTTCAAAGAATTCACAAGAACAATTTTCAGGATGTATGTTGTGACTTAAAAGTGTTTAAGAACACCAAAAAAAGAAAAATTTTGTAAAAGGTACTCTAAAAATGATATGGCAAAAGTCTTACGAAATATGAACATGAAACAGGTAATTATAAGGCATTCACAAATTTCGAGGCGACAACTCGTTCGAATGAATTTCATGTACGTTCAAACGAGAAACACGTCTCATTAAAACGAAGCAACAGCTTGTTCGAATGGGAAGACAATCGCGTTTGAATGAAGTTTAAATGAACCTCTAATGAGTCAAAACAGTATGCCCTCGATCCATGCTCGTTAGATAAAAACTATAAATGACCCTTATAACGAAAATTCATTCTTGTTTGGACGTGGTTTAAAAATAAAAAAAATATTCTTCATTTTTTTTAAATATTAAAAAAAATTGTTCATTTTTAATAAAAATAAAAATCCCAAAAATAAAGTCTATGAATTAATTTAAACGCTAATTTGCTTTATACCTTTATAAGATGTTGGGAAGTCTCGAGTGTTGATTCGATTTACCGTAACGGTACGTGACGGTTTGTAACAGGATACGCCAAACTAGACTAAAACAATACAAGGCCTATATTAAGAGAAATATTAGAATTTTTGCTCGTACAAATCTCCCCCTTTGGCTATTCCGGTACAAAAACAAACAAACCTATCCAAAATCCAAATTACATCAACAAAACTCTATAAATGTCAAAAAAAAATCTAACACCGTTCCCAACCCTATAACGGAATGGAATGAGTCTCTTTGTTTTCAAACTTCTTATTCTTCCTTCGCACAAAATTTTTCTTCATCCGGTCTATCTTGAATTTCGCTTTAAGTACCTACACACACGAGACAAAAATATATACCCCGTGACGCATTGAATTTTAAACAAACATAAAAACTTCCCCTTAATTTGTGCTCCCCCTTTTTATCCTTAATAGACAAATGAGTAAAGCAAAATTATGAAATACAACGCATCACTTAGAAGATAAGATATAATCAAGAAAAGATATAAATCAAGCATGTGTAATGATAATCTCAAAGGTAAACACATCCAACTATTTTTAAAATTTTAATTTTTTTTCAAAAAGGTGTAAATTACCAGGTGTTATACCCATGGTAAACCCATCTTCTTTCTCATAAACACAACCTACCAACACCCAATCGAACCTCAAACCACTCAACTACCATGTGTTATACCCATGTTTAAACCCCTGAGATCCCCCCTACCCTCCAACCCGTGGCTGCCCGACCCCATTTCCCTACCCACGAAACCCGTTGTCGACTCCGGGCGACCCAACTTTGCAACCCACGGCCAACACACCTCCGGCGACGGAATCCGCCCAACCCGATTGCGCAACTCGCCGCCCATTCACCTACCTAAACCATAGCAACCCGATATCACACAGAACCCGACCCCTTACACCTCATGCCCCGTCACCCGGAATCGCGACCCACCTTCGAAAGCAACTCGAAACCTTCAAACCCATTTCCCACCTTCTAGTTCCTTTAAACTATGAGCCAAATCGTACCTGCCAAAAAAATAACAAACCAAATAAACCAAAGCCAAAACAAAGGCCAAGGCAACTAATAAGAGTCACATGTTTTAAAACACCTTTTAAACCCAATACCCAAAATGCCCCCGACTACATCTTTTAACCCTTATACCCAAAATACACCATAACAAATCTGATTTGTTTTATCCCATCACCTCATTCCCCCACACCTCACACAATCCATGACACGCCCGAACTACATGCTCACCCAGGCCTATTTTCCTAATTTAACCCCTTAGCTCCATGTTTATATAAAAGAAGACCTCAAGGCCATTTGAAGATCAATGAGGGAGAAACTCCATCTAGAGTTTTAGAGAGAAACAATTTATATTTTAAATTTTTTAGGTAGGTTTTTTTTAGAGAATTGTGAAAGATTAATTGATGAGTGATTCAATTGAGTATTTGTATGTAATTGAATGTTGTGGAAAGCCCCATTTGAATGGATGTTACTCAATTTTAATGGAGGATTAGAGTCCAATTTTGAAAATCAAGGAGACTTGTTTGACGATTTATCCTCTTATCCTTCTCTTTTATTTGTTTATAGCCTTGATTATTTGTTCATCATGTTTAAAATCATGTTAGGCTAGATACCCTTTAAAGGGGTGGGGTGACCATTATTTGATGTTAGTCTTACTTTAATTATCTTAAATAAATTAAATATCTCTTTGATGATTAATTTTTCACTCTTACTTCTGTATTTTCGCCTCGAGATAGGGTAAATGATTTTCAAGAGAAAATCAAAATTCTAGTTATAATACAGATTTTAGATTCGAACTAAAGATAGGTGTCTCTTAAGTGCGGTATTATGACTTAAATTCCAATTTTAATTTCATTTTCTATGATTTATACAAATTTTAATCGATCGATCGTAGCGAGTGATCTATTAAATGATGTTTAGATCTACTTTTAAAGAGTTGTAGGAGTGTTAAATTTAATTAACTAAAATGTTATTATTAAAATTACATTTGCAATGAGAGTTGATTTGTGATTTTGATTAACTACAATATTTTGAGTCATCCTATCCCTTGATTGTTCTCACTTTTATTTTCTAACTAGCCTCATATTTTAGATCATTTTATTTAGTTATATTTACTTAGTTTCATTTTTATCTCCTTTTTTTAGTTAGTTGTTTTCATCTCTCATTTAGTTTAGTATAGTTTCGTTCACCATTGATAAGTGTTTTAATATTTGAAAAGGCTAAAAAAAATAGATAAGAAAATTTCCAAAAAGAAAATAAAAATTGAATTACAATTGAGTTTGTCTCTAGCTTACCCCCTTGATGTGGATATATATACTTACTTATCGCTCTACACTTTAGTTTGATATTATTTTGTAGGTATTATAAAGTTTTGATTAACTTGGCTTGCAACAACGACGACACATACACTAAAAAAATCTAAGTTATCAAATGGCGACGTTGCCGGTCTTGGGAGCATGAAGCAATTGCAGCGGATTTCATTTCGTAGTTCATTTATTTCCTATATTTTGTTGCATTTTAGTACCATTTTTCTTTATTTTAGGAGGCTTGTATTAGGTTTATTTTATCATTGCATGTATTGCGGTTCATAGAAACACCTTTATTTTATTTTTCATTTTAAAAATTATAATAATCGAGGAAAGCGTGATAGAGAAACCAGACAAGGTAGAGAGAAGGCGTCCATTGGCGAGGATTTAGAAGCCTCTCTACCTTGGGTCGGTAGGACTCCCGGGGCCGACTAAGATTAATGTGATCTTTCCCCGATCGACTCAAATTTTTTCGACACCCGCGGCCTAAAAACTGCAGGAGGTACATTTTTCAAACCCTCGTGCCTCTCCTCTTAGCGATTCAATTATTGTGTGGTGTTATGAATTAATTAACTAAGACCTACACCCGGTCACTCACGAGAAGAGATTTCATCACCCGACTCACTAGCTTACTATTTGTGTGCTATTCTAGCTCACTAAATTTAAAATCAATCAACTAGGTAACCCACTAAGAGAATATTTTTGCAAAGGCGATCACTCAGATAATTTCGTGATTTTTTATAGCCCACAGACTTAATTAAAATTTGACTACCCCTTTCACTAAATTTTGAAGATAAAAATTGGTTATGTGTTAGTTAGGTATTATCCTTGACTTGCGTGTGTCCAATTCATTTTTTCGGTAGTCGATTTTAGTTTGTTCGTCCAAAATCAAGAGTTCATATTTTTCCCCATCCTTTCTCCCAAAAAAAATCAAAAAATATTTTCTTTCCGTTTGAAAAAATTTAAAAATCAAAAAAATATATTTTTCTCTCCACATGGCCGAAGAGCGTTCTTTAGGGGACTACTTTGGTCATTTCCCATTGACACGCGATACGTGTGAGAGTGATCACGAGCCGTCTCTTTATGATATTTTAAGTGGTTTCACCTCTCTCACGAGTACCGCAGATACTCATGACCCTTCCATGCACACACCTTATTTTCCATCACCCTTGATGTCAAGTGTCGACGTGTCGCGTATCTTGTCGTGCACCAATTGTTCCTATGCCGATCACTTATCCCATGAGTGCCCATACTTTTCGTATCCATCTGAACCCACCATGGAACTTGTGTAGCCCAATGATACTGTTCCATAACTCACCTCGGCCCATTGTCATGATATATCTAATCCCGAGTTTTGTGAGTACCCAAGTTATTCGTGGAGGCCTGATCAATCTTTCACGGAATACAAATTCCAACCCGATGTTGTGAATCCTCACACGTTTCAAAAGTCGTCATGGCAACCTTGTGCACCCATTCACGATTAGTTCCCTCACTATGCACCCCATGAGTGTCAACCATTTGTCCATCACGAAGGCGATCCTTTCGTGTATGATGAACTTGGCCCCACTCCACACACTTTATTTTAGTATTCTCCGTACACTCATGATAGTAGCGAGTTGTGTCCACCTCCACCACCCATCAATCAACCACAATCCTCCACCTCCACTCTCGAGGCACTCTTGCAACAATTTATCATCGAGCAAGAGCAAGCCACTCAAATTCAAACTCAAGCTCTTCAAAGGCTTGAACAACGCTTTAATGAATTTGAGTGTGCGGGAGAGTTGGACATTCCCATGGTCCTCCCATTGTCACACCCGGGTGTGATGATGATGTGTCCTCTTGTGAAAAGAATTTTGAGTGTGACCAATCCTACCACCTCGAAAATCTCGAAGTTGAGACCATTCCATGGTCCAGACCCCAAGTCGATAATTGTGTTGACTTACCTTTCATTAGTGAGCCTGATTTGCTCCCATCAAATCCAAAGGAACCCATATTTGAGGTTCCAATTCCTTTTCCCATAGAATCCAAAAATATTCCATAGTCTACGCCTATTGATCACACCGCGTGTGTTCTCGAGGAACCACTTCAATCTAGGTTAGGTCTGACTACGAGTGCTCAGCATTTTCCCGCGATAGAATCCGTGATAGTTCCTACCTATCTGGATATGGATGATGTCCCACGATGTATATCTCCCTTTGAGCCCGATATATCTAGTGATTCCTCTATCGCTGATCTTGGTGCCACGTCTTACCCACCCACCACATTCACCAATGCTACACTTACGGAGAATTTTACCACTCCATCTTTAGAAACCACACTCCCTTGTGAGTATTCCTTTACTCCTCCCAATGAGTGTGTGTCTCCCACGCTTGAATTGGATCATCTTCCTCCACCATTTATCCCACCCTACCCACCCATTATCAAGTACACCCCACCACCTGGTTTGGATCTTAATTTTACACCTTTCATATTTCCATCTACCTTTTTAGATCCTCACCTTAAACCATACTCCTCCACCCAAGAGAGTATTTTTAGTGTTACTCTCTACCACCGTGGCACCGAGCTCATTACCCCATGCCCGCCACTCTCTTGTGGTGTTGATTTTTTCCATCGACAACTTCCTGGCGTGTCACGACGCGATCGTTATCCTTGCCCATTTATAGAATAATCGTGTGCTTTCTATGTGGCCCATCCCATCACCATTTTTGAACCCTTTTTCCTTCCCATCCAACTTGAGCACCATTCTTACAGGGCCCTCACTACCCTCACCTTTAAGCTCAACAAGGCCCGTGGCTGATACCTCATAACCCTCACCCTTACCCTAATCCCCACCCACCCATGGTCCATCGATGCTTTCCATTGGGCGATGCACTTTTCCATACAAGTGCATTGATCCGTTTTAGCCTCTATCCAACAAGACTGACGCTTCAGTCTTATTTTGGGGTGATTCTCCTCACCCAATTTTTCTGCTGCCCGCACTTTCATAGATCTTATCTTTAGGGTGAGATACCTTAGGTCCGACTGAAGACATTAAACTTAGCGCTATCGGGAGGCAGCCCGCGTTTCTTGTACTAGTCTCCTCCTGTTTGGGGGGTGTTTCACATCACCCAGTGCTTTACCATGTTATGTACTTGTACACATTTTTTTCTCTCACTTCTTATTCAGGTTTATTCTTGGCTTCATCTATCCACTTAATTAGCAGTTGATTCTGGTAATATCATTCCTACCTTATGCTCTCAATTTTAAAAATCATTTTACTTAACATTGAGGACGATGTTCCTTTTTGTTTGGGGATGAAAAATTTTATCAAAATCCTTCCTCTTTTGAGAAATTTTGATTTTTAAACCTGATTTTTGAAATTTCGTGCAGTTTCTTTCATCACAATCATTGATGTGAACTTTCAATCATCCATCTTTCAAAGTCTAGGAAACAAGCTAAAGGAATTATCTTTTTTTAAATAGCTTATGTAATACGTAACACGGCATGTTGCACCATGAATTTCTAGACTCAACAAAATTTGCGCACTTATCACGTTAATACAGTTTAGAGTTCAAGAGTATTACAATTCCAAAGAGATCCTTAAGGATCACTAGTATAGACTTTAGCTTGTGAGATTTGTGTCCTTCACCCTTTGAGAGTGTTTTACACAACCTTCGAGTCACAAGTGGATTCAACTTCTTTTGGGCCCGCACCTAAATCGTTGTATGATCTCATTATTCTTCACTAAATTTTTTGCTTGATCACTGAGGGAGACATCACTTTCGAGTTGTAAGAAACATGTGTCTTTAAGTTTATCCCGATCACTAGATTTTCATCCAGACACCTACCACTTTCCCCTTATATCACATTCTCATTTATTTCACTCATTACCTTACCATATTCCTCACATCATTTATATACATACCCCATGCCATCACATATCATCTCCATTCATATATCATCTTTCAATTTTGAAAAAGGGTTATTTCTCAAATGTAAAATGTCTTCCATGTTGAGAGTATAAAAAAATAAAATTAAAATAGAGTAAAATAAAAAGTAAAAAAAAGAGAGAGAAAAGAAAATGAGCAAAAAAAAAGAGAGGGAAAAGAAAAGGAGAGTGTGTAGCTAGTAGTTAGTTGTGAAATAAAGACATTTGTGCCTAAAAGTATACACTCTTTTCACTCATCCATCTTTCATCCATCATATATTCAGCTTACATCCATTATTGCACACATCCATCTTATCCTATCTACCTCACCTTATCCTACCTCATTTCATCTCCCCCTCACCCATATACATCCATATTTTTCCCTAGGTGTTCGGGAAAATGAAAGTTAACGTGGTGAATAACTCGACGTTCTCACTACAGTGGTTAGCATTCTTTCATGAGATCACTTTTCTTTCTATATGTTCGTTCTTTATTATATGTGTGTGAGACGTTTGAAATTGCTTACATTTACTCACCTCGTCACACGCAAGAGCGATACACTAACCCTAATCCCGAGAGTTCGTTTGAGAGAGAGATATCCAGTGAGATTTGAAGTTGAAGCGATGATTCTGAAAAGGCAATCTTGGAATTACTCTTATGATACTCGGCCCGTTTTGACTGATTCACACCACACACGTTAATTTCTAGGAAGGATGTGCCTTGAGTATTTACTTAGCTAAATTTTTTTATGCATTCTAACTTGTATTTCTCAAAATATTTCTCATATGATGGATTGTGCGATTATTCTACGTCTAATAACAGATAGACTTTCATTTTTAAATAAAGAATTTTGTGGGTATATTCCCTGCAAACCCTCACGAGACAAAACTCGTCTTGTTGGACAATCTATAGGTTTAAAGGCTTGTTGCACATGCTAAGTGCAATCGCAAGTGCCCGCGAAAGTGGTACACTTTTGATTTCTTACCTCTCTATTTCTCTCTATCTTATTGCTCGATGACTAGTAACACTCTATTTGAGGGTGGTATGATAAGCACCCAAAAGTGTACATTTTATACCTCAAATAGATGTATTTTAGTTATTAATTCTCGACAATTTGGGTCTTATGCACGTTAATGCTTATTTTGTAGTTCAATTGTGTCTTGCCGATGTAAAAGCACTAAATCAAGACAGATATTCAATTCATGGAGCTAAATACCTTGTCCCGTAACCCTAGCCTAGCCCCGACCTTCCCAAACCTTCATCCGAGCCCGTGTGCTTAGTTTGTGCCTTTTTAATATTTTTTTTATTTTTAGTTTGAGTCGTTTTTATTTTTAGGATTTATTTAGAATTTTCTAGGATTTATTTTCTATTTTTATATTTCTTCATTTTTATTTTTTATTTTTATTAGTTTTTTAATTTTAGTCTTTATTTTTATTTATTTTATTATTAGGATTAGTCTTTGTAGTTTATTTTTAGTTTTACTAGATTTTATATTTTTAGGATTTTAGGTTTTATTTTTATTTGATTTGAAGTTTTTTTTTATTTGAATTTTATTTTTTAAGAATTTAAATTTTAATGAATTTAATTTTATTTATTTATAGATTTAATACTTTTAGGATTTTTAGGAATTAATTATAATTTTTTCTGTTGTTTTATTTTGATTTTTGATTTTTTTTGTTTTTTAGGATAAGTTTTAGGAATTTATTTTTCAGTTAGGATTAGTTTTTTTTTAGGACTTTTGTTTTAATTTTATTAGGTTTTTCTTTTTTATTTTGTTAGGATTTAATTTTTAGTTTTATTAGTTTTAGTTAGATAGTATTTTTAGGTGTCCAAATTAAACACACACACATAATTCTATACACCCATTTACACTCAAATACACCCTCACCCACATCCTACTAACCTACACCTCGTTACACATAAACACCTTCCTCGTCATCTTCTTCCCTAAACTACAACCCATCTTCTCTCTTTGCAAACTCCATAACCACACAGACCATACACCACCATTCAACAACCCCACCTCAAACCCATCTTCTTTCTCATAAACACAACCTACCAACACCCAATCGAACCTCAAACCACTCAACTACCATCTGCTATACCCATGTTTAAACCCCTGAGATCCCCCCTACCCTCCAACCCGTGGCTGCCCGACCCCATTTCCCTACCCACGAAACCCGTTGTCGACTCCGGGCGACCCAACTCTGCAACCCACGGCCAACCCACCTCCGGCGAAGGAATTCGCCCAACCCGATCACACAAGTCGCCGCCCATCCACCTGCCTAAACCGTAGCAACCCGATATCACACAGAACCCGACCCCTTACACCTCCTGCCCCGTCACCCGGAATCGCGACCCACCTTCGAAACAAACCCGAAACCTTCAAACCCATTTCCATACCCACGAGTTCCTTTAAACCATGAGCCAAATCGTACCTGCCAAAAAAATAATAAACCAAAGCCAAAACAAAGACCAAGTTAACTAATAAGACTCATATGTTTCAAAACACCTTTTAAACCCAATACTCAAAATGCCCCCAACTACATCTTTTAACCCCTACACCCAAAATACCCCATAACAAATCTGATTTATTTTATCGCATTACCTCATTGCCCCACACCTCACACAATCCATGACACACCCAAACCACATGCTCACCCAAGCCTATTTTCTCAATAACTACTTAGCTCCATATGCATATAAAAGAAGACCACAAGGCCATTTGAAGATCAATGAGGGAGAAACCCCATCTAGAGTTTTATAGAGAGAAACACTTTATATCTTTAATTTTTTAGGTAGGTTTTTATTTTTTTTAGAGAATTGTGAGAGATTAATTGTTGAGTGATTCAATTGAGTGTTTGTATGTAATTGAATATTGTGAAAATATCAATTTGAATGGATGTTGCTCAATTTCAATGGAGGATTAGAGTCCAATTTTGCAAATCAAGGAGACTTGTTTGAAGATTTGGCCTCTTACCCTTCTCTTTTATTTGTTTATAGCCTTGATTATTTGTTCATCATGTTTAAAATCATGTTAGGCTAGATACCCTTTCAAGGGGTGGGGTGACCATTATTTGATGTTAGCCTTACTTTAATTAGCTTATTTAAATTAAATATCTCTTTGATAATTAATTTTGCCCTCTTACTTTTGTGTTTACGCCTCGAAAGAGGGTAAATGATTTTCGAGAGAAAATTGAAATTCTTGTTATAATACCGATTTTAGATAGGGGTCTCTCAAGTACAGTATTATGACTTAAATTCCAACTGTAATTTCATTTTCTATGATTTATAAAAAATTTAATCGATCGATCCTAGCGGGTGATCTATTAACTGATGTTTAGATCTACTTTTCAAGAGTTGTAGGAGTGTTAAATTTAATTAACTAAAATGTTATTATTAAAATTACATTTGCAACGAGAGTTGATTTGTGATTTTGATACTAACTTGGGATAATTAATGAACTAATTAATTTTGATTAACTAAAATATTTTGAGTTATCCTATCCCTTGATTGTTCTCACTTTTATTTTCTAACTAGTCTCATATTTTAGATCTTTTTATTTAGTTAAATTTCCTTAGTTTCATTTTTATCTCCTTTTTTTAGTTAGTTGTTTTCATCTCTTATTTAGTTTAGTATAGTTTCGTTCACCTTTGATAATTGTTTTAATATTTGAAAAGGCTAAAAAAATAGAAAAGGAAAATTCCAAAAGGAAAATAAAAATTGAATTACAATTGAGTTTGCCTCTAGCTTACCCCCTTGATGTGGATTGATATCCTTACTTGCCACTCTACACTTTAATTTGATATTATTTTGTAGGTATTATAAGGTTTTGATTAACTTGGCTTGCAATAACGACGACACATACACCAAAAAAAGCTAAGTTATCAATGAAGTTTATAATCACATGCTCCCATTTTCACTTTAGTATAGGCAGTGGTTGGAGAAGACAAGCAGACCTTAGATGTTATGTCTTAACTTATTGACATCTATAACACTGTAATATGTACTCGGCGATGTCACATTCCATACATTCCCACCAATAGTGCTTCTTACGATCCTAGTACATCTTGGAGCTACCAAGATTAATAGTATACCTCGAATGATGTGCTTCCTCTATAATATCATTCCTCAAAACATCTAAATTAAGAACACAAATCCTCCCACAAAATCTAAATCTTACATCACTCCCGATAGTCCTATTAGTGGAGTCTTGTGATACCATCTTAGTGAAGTTCACTCGTATCTCATAATCCTTATCTTGTGCCCGTAGGATTTGGCTAATCAGGGTTAGTTGAATCAATAAGTTTCACAGATATGCCTCAATTTCATGTATCGATTTTTAAATGTCTAATTCCACTAGAGCCCCAGTTATACGCCATTCCTCTACCATCATAAGTGTGATAATACCACTTAGCTTACGACTTAAGGCATTAGTGCCCACATTTACCTTTCCCAGGTGATATTAGAGGGTAAAATCATAGTCTTTTAAGAGCTTCATCCACCTTCTTTGCCTCATATTCAACTCTTTTTAGGAAAACAAGTACTTCAAACTCTTATAATTCCAGAAAAAATCAAACTTTTCACCATATAAATAGTGTCACACCGATTTTAGGGCAAGAACAATGGACACAAGCTCCAAGTCATGAGTTGGATATTTTCGCTCATGTATCTTAACCGTAATTAACGATAATAAACTAACCTACCATTTTACATCAGTACGCAACCTAATCCTTGGTGTTATTCATCAATATAAATAACAAACTCAGTGCCATTCTCCAGAAGGGAGAGAATTAGAGCAGTAGTTTGATTTCATTTTAGCTCCTGAAATTCCTTTTCACAGTTATCATCGCAGATGAATTTCACATATTTTCAAGTTAGACGAGTGAGTGGTGAGGCTACATAAAAGAATCCCTCAATAAACCTTCGGTAGTAATCGACTAAACCAAAGAAGCTTATGATATCTGTAGGTGTTTTGGGTTAACTTGACTTCAAAAATACGTCAATTTTGGAAGGTCCACTAAAATTCCATCTTTCGATACCACGTGACCTAGGAATCTAACTTGATCTACATTTTTAAAGCTTAGCATATAAACAATTGTCTCGCAATATCTGAAGTATAGAACTAAACGTTACTCGTGTTCCTGCCTTGAGTTTTAGTAAATTAAAATATTGATGAAAACATTGATGAATTGGCCTAGGTAGGGACGAAGTATTCGATTCATAAAATCCATGAAAATAGCCAGAGTATTCGTTACCCTAAAAGGCATAACTACAAACTCATAATGCCAATAACGTGTTTGAAATGTCATATTTGGAATGTTATCCTCCCTAACCAAAAGTTAATGGTATCCAAACCTCAAATCTTTCTTTGAAAATACTGTAGCACATTGAAGTTGGTCAAATATATCATCAATCATTGGCAAAGAGTACTTGTTTCTAATGGTGACCTATTTAAGTCACAATAATCGATACATAACCTGAGTGATCCATCCTTTTATGGTGCAAATAAAACATCAATTCCCCATGATGATGAGCTCAGCCTGCTAAAACATTGCCTTAATAATTCTTCGATTTGCTTCTTTAGTTTTTAAATATCTTTTAGCGCCTTGCGGTATGGTGCTATCGATATGACTGATGTCTCAGGAATTAAATCAATTCTAAAATCACCTTTTGTATTTGAAGGTAGTCCCATACACTACAAAAATTTAGCTAATGGGCACCTCTCTTCCTCCTTCCTCAATATGAGCTAGGAAACTCGATGCCAAATCGTCATATGTGCAACATGACGATAAATGCATAATTCTCCTTCTGGGATGGACAAGGTTACTCTCTTCTCGAAATAATCTATGGTGGCATGATAGGTAGTGAGCCAGTCCATGCCAAAAATGATCTCAAATTGTCCCATGATAAACACGATCAAATCAACTGACATTTCTCTTCCATTAATGTCAACTAGACAATCCTTATATACTAAAGTGAGAGTTGAAGCACTATCTAAGGGTAAAGTAACCGATAAAGGGTTTTTTAAATGTTTAGGTTTTAATCCCAGCACTTTTACAAATGCAGATAAAATAAAAAGATGTGTAGCACCCATATAAAGCAAAATGTTTGCACAACTGTTGAATATAGATAAGTTACCTTCAACCCCGGATGACCGTGTCGCTAATGCATATATTCTCTTAGTTCCACTTTGTTGTCTTGCATTATTCTTCTTCGCATTTTTTCAATCCTTATAACGATGTCCACGTCCTCCACGACTTATACAAACACTGCATAACACATGAGCTTTAGCATATTCCCTAGATATATAACCCATCCCTCCATAATTAAAGCATCACAGCTTAGTCAGTCTGTATTACTTCGCCAGACGACTCGTAATCCCACATTTGTAGAAATTTCTTATAGTATTTTAGGTCCCCATCTGTGTTGAAAAAATTGATATTAAGATCCCATATCAATCCTCTACTTCTTCCAAGCTTTATTGGCCTTGTCCTGGTTTCCCTACCGAGTCGCCTTACTCTGATTCTCAGCTTCCATTTCCTTCTTATATTCCTTATTGTAACTTTCAAGATAAAGGGCTTCATTTGTTTATTGCTTCATAAGTATTTAATCTATATCCTATCATTACCTTCTGATTGATAAGGTCAACCCTCGGTTAAACTTCCAAGCACGTCTCTCTGGATTCTCGACCAAATGCAGTGCAAACCTTGATGAGAACACATATTTGTTCTGATATTTTGCTACAGTCATCGTACATTGCTTCGATTCAAGGAATTCCAACTCTCTCTCTATCTATATTCCCTCTCAGTGTTGGGAAAATACTTTTCAAGAAAGTTCTTTTGGAATTTACTCTGAGTCATTTCATTAGCAGCCTACTGCCCTATAGTAGTCTTTATTAACTTCCACCATTTACTTGCCTCTGTGGATAGTTGAAATACTGCAAGCCTTTTCTTTTCTACTTATGTACATCCCATTACCTAATAATTGTCCTCCAAATGTTGGATCCACCTCTCAACCTCAGTTGAGTCTACTTCACGTTCAAACTTCTTTGGTTCGTGCTTCTTAAATCATGTTAGAATTTTACGCATCCCATCATCATCAGTCGCAGGATCGACCCATTACGTATTCATGGTTCCATTTGTTACACAAATGACCTCAAAAGGGATTTTTCCTCTACGCACTTGTTCCTTCCATCATTTTCTATCTTAATAAATAAAAAATATATTGTGAGTTCTTACATTTCGTCTTTAGTTTTCCATATTAGTACATTTATGTTACTAGTTTTTTTCATGAATTTTACTCATATGCCATTTATTACGTTAATAATAATTCATACCGCGCGTGTAAATAAAATGAATAGGGCAAGTTGGTAATAAAACATATAAGGATCACAAGGAAACTATGTATACATATATTCATAATAAGTTCATAAAACCAGGAGTTGAGTAATTTTATATCTCGACTTAACAAGTAACCAAAAATAATTATGTCAGTCACATATTATTACAGACATATACCCCATAATGCCTAATTTATTTTCCGCTATCCATAAATCACCTAACAAACTAGGCTATATCAGTCGTGTCCTACTATACATCGACTCATCAAAAATCCAACCTCAAACTCAAAACATCCCAAGCTAGTTATGAATCGTCATGAAAAACCCATTGGAGGACCATTTACTGACAAATATAATAGAGTGCTAGAACGAGAGCAGAGGCTGGAGTAGGGAGTGGGACTGAAACTCGCGGTGGTGGAATTGGATGAGGTTGGAATAACCCTTAGCTCGAAGGAATCACGGGCAGCCAAACTGGTGGCCATTGTGTAATATTAATGTCCCTTGCAAGGTCACTCTCAATGGGCTATAACGAGTTTGATCTGCATCCATTTCAAGGGCTTCATCTATCACTATTATCTGGGACATCATATGATGGTGCCTCAAAACCCTGTGAATCTCATCAGTGAGATGCAACCACGTATTAGCTAAATAAAAAGTCTCCCAATACATGAGGCGATACGCATGTCTCCATTTCGACTATTGATATTCTTGCATATATTTAGAGTTTGGCTCATTTTGTTCCCGAAGTATAAAATCATCCCACGGATTCATGGCCCTGCGTAAAACAAAAGCCAAGAATCAACAACAACCCAAAATACTCATACTTTAAACAAACTAACATACAATAAATGTATCTTATACTAAACGACTTAACTTATCTTGCATCTACTAAACAACCTGTGTTATGATACTATGCCTTTCACACCCCAAGTCACGAAAAGTAATGGTCTACAAATATTGATAATGTTTTTGTTTTCCTTTATTACAAAAAAATGGGCAGAGTACCCTTTGTTTCATTAACTTTTCTCACCCGATTTTTCCTCAAGACACATGATCAAAATTTATAAAACCAAATATCACTATGACTCAAACTGTGAGAACATACGCCAGTTTCCAGATAACATTACATTTATAAAAATTTATTAATATATATGTGAAAGACATACCAACAGTTTTCACACTATAGATCATACATAAAAATCTCTAGCGTCCAATTGAACACTAATATACTAAGATTGAATACCACAAACGTAGGCAAAATTAGTGATGTCTACTCCATTATTTAATCGCGATCCATCTAGTGCCTACTCTTTTCTAGTACCTAAACCTGAAAGTGATTAAGTGTAACATCACGAGCAACACGGTCGAGTGAGAAAAGCTCTCTACGCCAAACAAGATTTTAAATTAGCACAGCACATAAATTCAATAAAAATCTTTCTTTCTACAAATAACATTCACATAAAATAAAAATACTCACATTTTAAGGTCCACATCCTTTCATTTTATTTTCTCGATCCTTAGAATTCCCATCTACAACAAAATACATGCTCATAGTAATATACATCGTCTCTCTGATATCGTATATTTCTCGACAAGCACACTCGTTCTCCAATCATACTTACCACTTGGCCATGGCTTATAAGACTTTTTATCCTATGTATACACCCAATTGATCTGTCAATCCGCCTTCATAGGTATATTATTGCACTAACCACAGGGATGACTCAATCCCGACCAATAAAAAAACACAAGCAAATTCAAGTTTGCAATATCGTTATACTATGATAAAATTGAATAACTCAATTAATATATGGAAAACTCAACCATATAATACCATCGCCATTTTTACATCACCCCTAAAACACAATCACCACAATCAAACTATTCCATACACTCTATGTAAAAAATGTACCAATTTAATAGGCTTCACATAAGAATTTCTTAAAAATCCTTACAATATGTTATTCAATTTTATTCAACCATATAACATGTCTTAATTTATTTGGGGGATTATAAATATGTAATTAATTCATATCTTAAGTTAATTGGAGGTTTTCAATGATTTTAGAAATATTTGTTCCCCACAACAATCTCATCTTAAACCAATAGTTTAAAAGCTTACCGTGGGCAGTCTTGAATTAACCTAACATTCACCATAAGAACTTTACAAATAAGGAACAAATTGGAATTTGTGTCTTCTATAATTGTAAATGCCTTATAGTATAGTTTCTAATGCTTTAGACGGGGCTCGATTCCGAGTTTCTTAGAGGAAATTGTGGTAAAAATACTAAACGCGTATAAATCTGGCCAGATTTATCTGTCAGCAACATGATAACATCTTTAAAATGACATAAATCCTTTGTTTTTTGACATAAAATTGTGTTTTTAGTAACAAAAACCATCCTACTTAGGTATTAAAATGGTTTTTTATCCCCAACAATTCACTTTAGTTAGGTAGTTTTTCGTAGAATTTTCAGATTCTAACCTCATACTTCTAACACCTGTAAAACCTTAAATTTAACTCCTATTTAAGTGATTCCAAATACCAAATAAATTAAAATATTCTATTTGTATTTTCATTTTCTTACTTAATCAAAAACTTACCAATTGGTAGAGAAGTATACGCAAAAGTTTAAGTAAATTCAAATTAAGAGAATAAGCTTTAGTAAAATAAGGGTACTACCAATGGGGACATAAGTTGCATTTCTCATCCAAATTTCACGATTATAGGATATGTTATAGATACAAGAATTAATTTTTATTAAGAGTTAGAATTATATTAAAATTCATTGTGGTTTGAAAGTTATGACATAATTATAACAACGGGTTTACAATAAAGTTTTAACTTTTATTTTGGGACTTTTATAAACACTTCATGTGTGCCCTTAAAGATTCAGTGTTAGCATCCCATAGTTACTTATATTCATCCATTTTCATACATAAATCAACAAGACAATATACACACAACTTGAAAGTTTAATTTTATTTAACATTTATGATATAATCCCAACGTAAACTAGAGATTGAAATAGACATTCAATTCTCACCTTAAAATTCAAGCTAACTCTTTCAACTTTCTCCTTGTTTTAATCGTACTTTCATCCTTTCTTCTCCCAATTTATTTGTACGATTTCTTCTTTTATCTTCATTGGTTTATTAAGTGATTATCTAGAGAGTAGTAAAGCTTAATGAGGTGTTAAGATATGGTGAGTTGTTTTGAGGAAAAGAAGCTTAGTAATATCTAAATTTCCCTCAAAGTTACACATGTATTCTCACTTTCACATATTAAGGACACATGTCCTTTGCTTCTTTTATTTAGATTAGAACCCACATTTGTGATTATAATTTATCCAAGTTCATTATTTGTACATGATTGAATATTGACCCTGCAACTTTATAATTCCATATTTTTTTTTATTACACAATACTGATTTAAATTATTATATTTTTTTACATCATAATTAATAAATCTAAAAAATTTCTAAGTTCAAATTTATGTCACTACAATTACTAGCAAGTGTACGAGCAAGTGACCAACTCATTTTCTTGGACGTCTCATTAACTACAAAAACTTTCTGAATGGTAAGAGGAAATTAACCAAACCACCTTCAGTCCCTGTTATTGATGAAGTGGAAGAAGTTCTCACCCAAGAAGTTAGTGGTGAAACTTCACAGGCATGATATAGGACCACACCACCCTAGAACTCCACTAGCACCCGCATTTCTAATGACTAAATCACACATATATCAGCTCGGATTGCTAACATGCAATGTTCGGAGATTTTCGTCCATATCACCTTACTCTAGGAGTATCGAATTATGCTTTAAAATTCGATCTTTATTCATATAGATGGCATACGACGAGATGTCGTTGATCTTCAAACAGAGGTACGAATACTTCGACGATATCGAGAAGGCTCTGATAAAGATGATGACGATGATGAGGAAAATGAAGAATAGGTGTTGATGATACACTTTAGTGATGATTTGGTTGCTTAGACATCCTTTTTTGTCATAAACTTTATGTAATTAATATTGCTTTGGTGACTTTTATATGACACTTTTTGATAGTTTAGTTGTGTACTCAACATGTGGGAGTAAAAAAACGGGAAGAAAAATTAGATTATGGGGCAGTCATAATTAAGAACGTATTTTTAGATCATCTTTATGGCATTTATATGTCATTTTATATATCTGAGCTTTGTTTAATCACGTCTCTATTATGATTTTTTATCTTGTACTCCTTAGCTCATTATATTACGTGCTTTCATTCGGAATACCATGAATTATGTAGGTTTGTTATTCACTCACTTGCCTTATTGCCTACTAACCCATATTATATACTTTTTTTACTTGCACACAAGCCTCATTATATCTATTTTATGGTGCACTTTAACTCATATATGTGTTACATGCTTGAGTTAGATTATGTTATTTTGTTATCTCTATTAGTGAAATACAAATTAGATTCCTTGAATTGAATATTTTATCTTTGCTTAATTTTGATTGAAATAACTCATTATACGATCATTTTTAGTACATTTGTTCAATTCAGTGTTTCGTTACCTTTGTTAATTCCATGACGAAAACGGGAAGAAAGATTAGATTACGGGGGAGTTCTAATTACGAACATATCTTGATTTGCTTCATGATAAACTAAATGAACATGGAGTATATATCTAAGAAATGTAGTACATATCTTAATATGGCAATAGCACCAGGATATTGTCATTTCTAGAACTTGTATACGCACCTTATAATGATGAATCACTTATATATCTTATTCATCACATGTTTTCTACTTAAACTTCTCATTATATTGGTATAGTTATATATCTTGTGTTCAGAATATATGACAGCTTAACACATGCAAGATATCTTCAAAACTCTTATCTTTGATGATTTCTAGTTGGGAACACACTATATGGTTGACTTACTTGAGTCTATACCATATAGGAGTTCCAACTAGTTTTGATATGGAAACAAAATAGATTAGATTCTTTGAGAAATCTTCTCCAAGGTTTTGACAAGCTTCATCAACAATCGATCATGACCAAAAATAACATATCTACTAAAAAGGGAAGTATTCTAGTTGCCTGAAGACACTATAGGACACAAATCATGCATATAGGTGTATAAGTTTGTGCACAAGTGTTTACATATTTTTAGGAATTTTTTAACATTTTTTAATCATTTAAAATGATTTCTTTAACATTTAAAATCTTGTTTTTAAAGTGTTGGGGTTAAAATCAAATTACTTTTATTCCTTAAAAATATGCCTGGGTAGAATCCAAAATTAACAAAGACATTTGGAGTAGAAAGTTGAATTATTTAGAAATCTAAAACACGCGTTTTATAACGTCCGATATTGGCCCACGTTTTGATCCCTAATTCGACCCTTTTTGTTTGTTGTCTCTCATAGTTTCGAAATTATTTGTTAACCATTCGATCAAATATAATCTTCGATCTTCATGTCTTTTGATGCAATCCTACTGAGGTTTGAATTGACCAATAAGAGGAAGTGGTTGTGCAGTCTATTTAACTCCGTTATATTAGAATTCTAAAGGACTTTTTAATCTCAGTCTTCCAAATCCATTCGATTGTCCATATTGTTCTAAGCTTTGTATAAAAAAAGACCCCTCGGTTAACCATTTGAGAACTTTGGATAGTTCGTCTGTCTGAGATAAAAAAAAAAAGAGTAGAGAGAGAAAAGAGAAAGATTAGAGAGAGAGGGAAAAAATAGTCTTTCATATATAAACCCTTAGGTTACCTCACAAAACCAAACACTTGTTTCTTCGTTCTACTTAACCAAAAAACCTCAATTTTTAAGAGTTAGAGATTCTAGGTTTTCTTAGGTTTTGGTGTGTGGTTTCGTCTGTTTGAAGAATATCTTCAATCTTAATCTCTCTAAGGAACCTAATCACATTGTGGATCTTATATTTCTTATTAGAAATTGTGAGATTTACTGAGAGATAATTATCACATAGTGTATTAGGGTTTCTATTACTCTTCATTATTGGATCTAGTGTCATATCTGTATATTTTCTTAGATCCACTCTTATTTTTCAAGTTTTTTGAAAAAGAGATTTTAAATATTATATATATCTCAGATCTGAAAATTGTGTTTCAAAAATTTAAGTTTCATAGTTTGTGAAATTAGTTCGTATATAAATAAGTTTTAACCCTTGATTTATTTTTCAGAAATATTTTTAAGATATGAAATTATTTCAAAGTCTGATTTTCATAGAAATTTGAACTCTTTGCGATATTTTGTTTTGTTTGAGCCACTGGGAACAAGGAGCAAGGAGGAAGGCATGGAAATTGCTAGGAAGATTAAAGAAAGATCATAAATACCTTGGAGAGGAAAACTCGTGTGGGTATATTTCTTATCTTAGCTTAGGATATTGAATGCTTGTTTAGGTGCTTGTAATCTTGTATTTATTATTTGATTATAGTGGATTTTTATTTTATGGTGAGGAGGTCACCGTGTATGTCTTCCCTAATTTGGGATTTTACCATGTAAAAAATACATGTCTTATGTGTATGCTTTTTAGTTTTCCATTACTAAAATCTGATGCATAGACTAGTTTTAAACTAAAAACCTATTTCCAAGGTTCTTGAGTAATTTGTTCAGCTAAACTATTTTTTATACACCTTGTGTACTAATTAAGATTTTTACAAGAGTTTTTCCTAAGGCTCCGTTTTTCCCTAACATTCCATTTTTTTATATCTGATCCGATATTTTTCGATTTTGGAACGTATATAGGGTTTTTCGATTTTTTATTTTTTTGAATTAAATTGGATAGGAAATTGGAACTATGTTTGAAATTCTAATTTTTTTTATTTTTCCAATCGGATTTTCAGATTTTTTAGTCGGTCCGATTTTCCAAAATAATTTTTAATTAATTTTTTAAATATTTTTTTCGATTAATATTTCGAATATTTTATATATTTTTTCTACCTTACATTCCCTTATCTATAGCAATTACAATGTAATATAATTATATTACCCTTAGATTAGATCAATTTAATCTCAACCTTTCATTTACCTCATATATATGATTAGTGTTGAGCAGTTAGGGTTAACCAAACCTTAACATATCTCTTTTTACCTCTCTTACCTCTCTCTCTCTACTCTTGTCCCTTTCTAATTAGATGACGATTCATCCTCAAACCTAAAACCGCCAATCTCTTTCTAATTGTTACACAGATCTCTATTCGAACGAAGGTAAGATCCCTTTTTAGTTTCTACACAACTCCCTTTCTAGGTTTAATTTATATAATCTCTTACTACATAAAAATAACCGAGATCAATGTCCTTGACTTAGAGCCATTTACAAACATATATGTTTATGTGTTTACAGATCCTTGAGTTATGTTTAGGTTTAATTTTGTCCTGTTTATGTTTATATCTCAATTTCGTTATGTTTATGTTTATATCTCCCTTTCGTTCTATATTTTTATTTTGATACATACCAATTATTTCATTTTCAGAGTTCAAATCATCCCACCGTTGTGCGTGTTTTTTCTAGAGTTTTGTTTCTCTGCTCACGTAAGCAGGGGCGGATCCATCCCCGGTCGAAGCGGGGCGGCGGCCCCAGTTCAACTTTTATTAAAAAATAAAAAATAATAATAATATATGTTTATTTATAATTTTGTTTATATTAATATGTTTATTTATATGAATTTGTTCCTAGAGATAGAGGTGTGTTTATATGTGTTTGTTTAGAAAAATAAAATATGTGTTTTTGTTTATATGTGTTTAAATTTATAATGAATATTAAAATTAAAATCGCTATAATCTATTAGTATGAAATTTAGTTTATAATGTAAAATTAGTCTGAAATGAAATTAAATTTTGTGTGAATCTATTAGTTTGTGTTGGAACGTGAGGGTCCCCAGATTTTATAACTTTCTTCAATTAAAATCAAACTTGTAATTTCTTTTTTGTAAAAACTTAATTTAAATGCGGAAGCGTAAACGGTGTGATGGTTCAACAACAATTAAACAAAACAAATTTTAGTTTAATAAAACGAAATTAAACCAATTCATTAATCCAATTCAAGTCCTAGAATTTGCCTAAGTCATGATTGTTCATATTATCCAAAGTTAGGCCAAACCAAATGAATGCAAGTGACTTGAATTACACAATTTTACCCAATATTAAATTAAAGTCCAATTTTAATATAGTGTGAGAATTAAACCGAATTTTATCTTGAATTAAACCTAAAGCATGCGTTCTAAATTTTGTGCAAGATAAAAATAAACAATATCACACTACGCCGAGATGTACGAGGAAAAACCCAAGACGGGAAACAACCTCGGACGGCCCTAGCCACAAGTCCACTAGATATGGAATTACAATTACAAGACAGATAGACTTACAACGACTGACTCGATCCCTCTCAAGCCTCGATGCTTCTTCTCGTAGAAACCTCTTCCTAGCGAACAATCTCGGAACACCACCGCGGTCTCGGAATCCACCGATGGGACTTTATATGGTCACCGTCACCCAAGCATGGAGCCTTTCTCCAAGTGGGTAGAATCTTCAACAAACAGTCTTCTTCTTTGATGGATGTAGAAGCAAACCAAAACTTCTCTTCTTGAATTCGGTAGAGATAAACCGGTGCCAAAACTCCAAGTAAAGATATGTATATAGAACTTGGATAAATAACTATTGGGTGTAAACACTAGAGTGTGTAGGATTTTTCATTAAAAATAACACTCAAAACATGACCTTTTTCCTTAAACAAAATTTTCTCTCAAAACACTCTCTAGGAGTTTGTATGGTATGAAAAAGATACTTTGGAAAAAGTCATTCCCGCACCTTATTAAGTCTGAAAAAGTTGGTTAAAAACCAAGTGGGGAAAGTGGGTAAAAACTGCCAAAAACTGCTCAAAACTGTTCCCGCGCTGGCATCTCGTTGGAAAGAACTTGACTCTCGTTCGAACGAGACTTCTAACGAGTGACCAGACTGGGCTCGTTAGAAACTCATTAGATATCTCGTTAGAACGACCAAACTCGTCCGAACGACATATCGAACGACTGACCAGTTTAGGTTCGTTGGAAAACTCGTTCGAACGAAACCTCGTTAGAACGAAAAACTCGTTCGAACGACATATCGAACGACTTATCAGATTAGGTTCGTTGGCAGTCTCGTTCGAACGAAACCTCGTTAGAACGAAAAACTCGTTCGAACGAGATTTCGAACGACTTCCAGAAATTTTTCTAAAATTCTTTTTTTTGCCCAGAAACTTTATATACGTTAAATTAAAGTTCCAATTAAATTTTTCTGAAAGTAAAACATGGTTTTTATTAAACCTAACACCCAATAAATATTGTTCCAAGCTCCTATATAAATATAATTACACTCATACCTTGGGAGCATGGAACCTTAGTTGATGACGTAGAAACGAGGCACGCAAACCGGCATTTTGATGAAGCTTTAAATTCTTTGCCGCTACGTCTTCAATACATACTTCATAGGCTTGAGAATATTACAAATAAATACTATCCTATGAATAAATGTTTTTGTCCGAAATTGAGCCAAAACTATATATGGACTCAATTGGAAATTTGTTTCCTTACAGTTTGAAATCAAATTAAAGTTGTTGTAAATATAGGAAGTCAATGGGGAAATTTTTTAAACGAAAAAAGATGAGACAACACACCAACCGTATCCGAAGCTGAGGCTCAACCACATCAGGAACGAAAAAATTTAAGAATCCAAATTTAGTTAATTAATACCTCAACATTTTTAGGATTAAAAATTGCAAAAATATAAGTAAAAACAACAAAAAAAATTGCCTCGAGGGCTCCTGCCCCCGAACTCTCGAGCTTAATCAAAAAATTTCGCCCCACTTCAATTCAAATCTTGGATCCGCCACTGCACGTAAGAGCAATGTAATGTATAAAGGGGTCTTATTGATGTGTTTACTCTGTTCCACATATATTTATAAAGATCATCTAGTTGTAGTACAGACAATTGACACGCTGCTCAGTGTGATGCATATGGACATGTTTGGAAGGATTATTCTTAAGTAGACATTCTTCTCCCCCAAAAAGCTTGATAAGGGATTTTTCTATAGATTCCAACATTGTATTTTTATTTTGATACGTACCAATTATTCCATCTTGTTATGTTCATCTGTTTACATACCAGTTATTCCATTATGTTATTTTACCTATTACAGATCCTTAAGGATTGTTCATATTTTACCTATTGTATTTTTATTTTGAAACATAACGTTAACAGTGTTTGTATTGGTTGTGAATTTAACTTAATTAACATGTTGTGGATTTAACTTAATTTACCTATTGTGAATACATAACAGTGTTTTACATTATTTGTACTGATTGTGGATTTAACTTAATTTGTTCTGTGCAAATTTAATATATTGTGCGAGTCAGGATCCCCACACAAAATATTTAGCTAATCAACGTGAGGTATATTCTGTCCACTCCACTATTAATTGTATGTAGATAATGGATGAAAGCACCGAAGTCACTAGCAAAGTCAATCCTAAAAAAAAAAGCAAAAATGACATCAAAATCAGATTTAGTTGGTCATCATGGAGTGACGGGAGTGTGGGAGCATTTTGAAAAAATTATTGTTGAGGGAACAAAAAAAGTTTCGGGTACTTGTAATTGTAATTATTGTAATGTACAAGTTTTAGCACCTTCTCCCGGAGGAACAAACAAATTATGGAATCGCCTTAAAAAGTGTAAAGAGTTTCCCGGTTATGAAGGAGATAACACAACGCAAACTATTATTTCTATGGTAGTATCCCAACCTTCTAATTGGCGATTTGATCAAGAGAGGTGTCGAAGGTCCTTTACTAAATGGATTATTATTGATCAACTCCATTTTAATCATGTGAAAAAAGAAGGTTTTAGAATATTTTGTGTTGATTTACAACCTAAATTTCACGTGATATGTAGAACCACACTCACTACGGATTGTTTAAAGAAGTACCACGAGGGAAGGATAAAGTTGAAAGATTACTTCAAATGTTTTAATACGAGGGTATGCTTCACAACTGACATGTGGACTTCATTATAAAACCTTGGGTATATGGCCTTGACCGCGCACTTTATTGATAGAGATTGGGTCCTATATAAGAAAATAATAAATTTTATAGTCCTTCCTTACCCACATAAGGGTGAGGCGATTTCCAAGGCCGTGGAGGGTTGTTTTAGGGAGTGGGATTAGAAAAGGTCATAACTATAACACTTGACAATGCTAAAATAAATGACACATGTGTTGTGGATTTGAGAAAAAGGTTAAATAAAAGAAATGGGTTGTTGTTAGGAGGTGAGTTCTTTCATATTATATGTTTTGTACATATAATAAACCTTGTTGTGAGAGATAGAAACGTGGAGGTTAAAGACACAATCAAGCGCCTTAGGCTTAAAGTCAAATATGTGCGAAGTGGCCCATCACGCATGCAACTTTTCAAAAAATGTGTGGTGGATGAAGTGTTTGAAACAAATAGGGTGGTATGATTGGATGTAAAGACGCATTGGAACTCAACTTATCTAATGATAAATGCGGAATCGGAGTTTGAGAGTGTATTTGATCGTTTAGATGAGGTTGATCCCAATTATAAAATCGAGTGTAATGTGAAAAGGGAAGGTTTATTGGATGACTATGATTGGAACAAAAATTATAGAATAATTCTTTGAACTAACAAATCATGTGTCGGGTGGTCAATATATCACTTTAAACACTTATTTTGATAAACTCACCCAAGTTAAGGACCTTCTCATTGAGCATTTACATAGTGATCATTTATTTTTTCGTTTTATGGCCATTAAAATGGATGTCAATTTTGAAAAGTATTACAATTTTGATTCTCCTAATCCGATATTAGTTGTTGCAATAGTGTTGGATCCTCGTTATAAATTGCAATTTGTCGAATTTTAGTATTCCTCATATTTGGAGAAATGTCCTGATCTTTTCGATGTTGAAAAAACTTACAAAATGGAAGTCCTTATTGAAAAGTTAAAAGATTTAATGAGTAGACTTTATAGTTATTACAAAACGAGAGAGAGTCCTTATTTGGAACATGGTTTTTCCACCCCACGGGATCAAGTCAATGATTCTAATGTTGTAGAAAAAATGGTCAAAGAAACGAAGCCAAAAGGCTTGTTTAGAGGAGTTTTGAAAAGAAAGGAGTGTAGTGAAGTTTCCAATGATTTGGATACATATATGACCGATAGTGTTATAAAGATTGATGATCGTCATTTTGACCTTGTTGCTTGGTGGAGAGGAAAACTTCCAACATACGGTGCACTTTCTATAATGTCCCGTGATATTCTACCTATTTTGGTGATATCGGTTGCATCCGAGTCCGCTTTTAGTATGGCCGGTAGAGTACTTGATCAATTTTGAAGATACAATAGAAGTTCTATAATCTATTGAAGAATGTATATTTTTATTCCAATTTTGTATTACAATATTAATTTATTTATATTCATTTTTTCGATTTCTTATTATGTATTCATTCTCACTAATTTCTATTGTTTTGATTGTAGTGTGAATGATGATATGAAAGCATTGTCGTTAGGATGAATTAATTGAAATTTCGATGCTTAGTGGATGGTCATGCTTGGTCCAAGCAGCTTGGATGATCAATTACTTGAAATTTTGAACAATGTTGTTGGATTATATTTGGTTGTCGTTAGACATTTTGAATTCTGTTGTTGGACATTTAGACATTTTGAACTATGTTGCTATCCAAGGAATACATTTTGAAATATGCATTGTGGATGGTCATTTGGAATATGCTTTGTTACTATAACATGGGATTTCCAGCCTGTTTTGAAATATGTTGTGTGGAATTTCCAAACTGTTTTGAAATATGTCCAAATAGTTTTCAAAACAGTTATCTATGGTGCTGCCCAAACACGGGAATACTTTTTGAGAAATATACTTTGTTATTATAATAGCTTGAATGGCATTTGGAGTCTAAAAAATACTTTCTAAATTTTAGTTATAATAACACTTTCTAAATTTTAAAAAATAGTTTCTAAATTTAAAAAAAAAATTGTAAATTTACATAAAAATCTAAATTTTAAAAATATAAATTTTCGAATTTAAATTGTAAATTGATTTTTAAAAATTATAAATTTTTGGTTTTTTCGATTTTTCTGAAATTTTGAATTTTTTCAATTTTTTTCGATTTTGCCGAATTTTTAAAAAATGGCAAAAAAAATTATTCCAAAAAAAATTAAAATCGGCTTTGGAAATTACATTATTTTACCGAATTTTTTGGAAAAATTTTCGAAAAGGTCATTTCCGATAAGATCCGACCGAAACACAGCCCTAGTTTATCCAAAAAGTAGTTCGGAACTCATTAAACATTTTTAAGAGTTGTTAAAATAACTTAGTGAGGGTTTTTCAATTGGTATCGAAACTAAGTATTTTCTTCAAAACTTTTGGTCCCGTACTTTGAAACTGTTCAAAAATCTTTTATGGACGAAAAATTAGAGCGTCTTGGAAATCTGTCCGGATTTGCCCTCTTTGATGGAACCAATTTCCCTTACTGGAAAGTAAGGACGATTGCTTTCATCCAAGGGACATTGGGAGATGATGTATGGGAAGCTATGAAAATGGATACTCTCATCCAACTAAGCCTATTGCAGAAGGTAGTAATGAAAGGATTAAAAATCTCCACAATGAGTTTACTAAATAAGAGAAACTTGCCTCCTTAAGTAACAATATAGAGGAAAATGCAATTTTCATATCTGTGAAAGAGCATGAATTCAAATGTATTTCTATTTGCTCTACATTTAAAGAAGCTTGGGACACGTTAGTCACAGCCCATGAAGGGGATGAATGTGTTAAGGCAACCAAAACACAGATTTTAATACAATAGTACAATACACTACTTATGCATGGGACTGAGACCTTTGATGAATTCTACATTAGATTGACTGACATTATTACAAAATTGCATGCTAATGGTATAATGTAAATAGGAAAGATATTGTTTCTAAAATTCTAAGATCCATTTACCCTAAGTTTAATAACAAAAGGTATGCAATTGAGGAAATAGACGATCCATTTTTTACCCCTGAACTCCTCAGTAGCAAACTTAGGACTGAAGAAATGGAACTTGAATTTAAAAAGCATATTTCTAATAATCAGAAAAAACAGGTTAGTTCCAATGTAGGTTTTGAGTCTAAAATGATCTCACCTCGGATATCCCTGCCAAATATAGACTTGGACTCTGATGAAGATTGTGATTTAGATAATTTGGATAACTAGATAGCCCTCGTGTCTAAATATTTCAAGAAAATTTTGAAGTATATAAATAATGTTGCTTCTAAATAAGGGAAAGTTGGATATCCAAACCACTTTAATAACAGGCTTCACGAGAGAAATCAAGACAAACATAACATTGATGACAATAATAGCCCCAAGACTGATATGAAAAATGTTAAATGTCATCGATGTGGTAAAGTGGGTCATTTTACCAATAAGTGTTGACTTAAGTTCAACAATAACAATAATAAGGCCAATATTTGTAAGACTTGGGATGATTCAAATGACTCTGATGAAGATGATCTTGAATCTTCAAACACGTTTGACTCCTGGATGTCCTTTTTTTCAAAAACTATCTCTTCTGATGATATGTTTGCAAATAATGTTGAACTTGATGGTATCATGCCAAGTGATGTTATGTCTCACGATGTTGCCTACTTCTGGTTTATCTCTTATTTGCTTAGATAATACTAATATTGTTAATATTGCTAGTAGTAGATCTTCGACGATGTGTGTGAGTCAAAGTGTAAATTCTAATGACGAATTTAATGTGTGTGTGAGTTCGATAAATGAATCGCTAAGGGACAACTCACACACTACACTTAATGAGTCTGATAATGATGATTTCCCTGACATTCACACATTCTACAATAAGATTATTAGGAAGAGCACTAAACTAAAGAAGAAAGTCAAGGACCTAATTGAGAAAACAGAAGCCATAAGCCTAATGGTGAAACAGAACGCAGAGGACTATACTAATCAGTGTTTGGCCTATGAAATCAAAACTAAATCTTTTGTTGAAAAAATTAAAGAACTTTACGAAACAAGTGAAATTTTGGAAAAAAAAAAGTATAAGGCAACCTTGATAGAATTGGAAGAATCAGAAGAAAAGGTTTCAACAGTCTTTAAAAAAAATTCAAAGTTTGAAAACAATTCTAATTATTTTGAAGATTGTCTTGCCTCAAGCAAAACCAATTCTGAAGAAAAACTGACATAGGTTTTGATGAAAAAAAAACTAAGGAACAAACAAAACTATTCAACATGCACAATTTATTTCTTCTAGAAAAAGACCAAATGACCTATGTCCTGATTTTCAAGCCTTAAAGAAAGATTTTGATAATAAACAAAAGCGGCCAGATAATCTAATTGAAAATCATCTAAAGCCAACTGTGGAATCTAAGGCTATGTTCGCCCCTCTATTAGGCATGGAGATTCCTCATTCCAACCTGTTGTAATAAGACATAATACCAAAGTCCAGTAAATGGATAAACCTATTTTCAAAGGTTTTAAAAATATCAATAAACCGTCTAGATACCAATATTGTTCCTATTGTGATGTTTATGGACACTATCTCGATGAATGTTTTCAAAAATGACTATATAAGCATGTCTATAATTCACCAGTTTACAAAAACTTCAACTATTCTAAACAGAGCAGGAATAATTATGTACTTCCTAAATAGACCAATAAAAACTCTAAATATAGGAATAGGAAGAATAGATCTCACGCTAAGAAAGCTAAGATAAAGAGTCATAGATCTATTTCTAAACCAAAAGCTCACAAACCTTTCAAAACTAGAGCTATATGGGTTAGAAAAAATGATATAATACCCCAGTGGAAGTGAAATATTATTATTAGTGCTTTGAAAGTCTAATACATTACTTTTGGTTAGTACTTAGACTCTGGATGTTCTAAGCATATGACCGGAGACGATACTAAATTATCTGACAGAATTGACTTCTTAAGAGGAAATATTTTGTTTGGAGACGGAGTATCAGCTCAGATCATAGGCAAAGGAACACTCCAAGAAAAAGAACTTTCCATTCTGAATGATGTCCTATTAGTAAAAGGTCTTAAAGTTAATCTGTTGAGCATATCACAATTTTGCGACTCCAACCACATGGTCACATTCTCCAAAATTAACTGTAAAATTTTAAACGAGAATGGTGATTGTATCCTTATTGGCTATAGGACCCCGTATAACTGTTACACAGTAAATTCGAGTAATGAGACTTATAGGTTAGCCAGACTTGATGATAATGAAATCTGGCATAATCGGTTGGGTCACAGTAATTACAATAATATTGGCAAATTAAGCTCCCATGATATTATTAGAGGTTTACCAAAGATAAAACTTATCTCAAATGTTGTTTGTGGCCCATGTCAGGAAGGAAATATAGTTAAATATGCTCACAAGAAAGTTAAAGAAATTTTAACAACAAAACCTCTAGAGGCACATGGATCTAATGGGTCTTTCCTGAACTATGAGCCTGTGTAGCAACAATTATATCTTAGTCAATAGGGATGACTTTACTCGGTTCACTTGGGTGGCATTTTTAAAACAAAAATTTGATATATTCCTAGAATTTTTTAAAATTATTTTAAGAATCGATAATGAAAAAGACACCCAAGTTAATCGAATAAGATGCGATAGAGGGTGTGAATTTAAGGACTTAGGCGCAACTGAATATTGTAATTGTAATAGTTACTAACATGAGTTCAGTGCTCCTAAAATACCCCAACAGAATGGTGTTGCCGAGCGTAAAAATCGCACATCCAGGAAATGGCTAGGGTAATGATACATGCTAAAAACTTGCCAAAATACTTTTGGGTTGAGGCAGTTCAAATAGCATGTCATATCATTAACCAGGTTACCTTTGAAAAATACCAAACAAACTTCCTATGAACTTCGGTGTGGCAAAAATCCTAATTTGAAATATTTTCGAACGTTCGGGAGTACTTGATATGTTTACAAAGATAGAGAATACCTATCTAAGTTTGAAACCCATGGTGATAAAGCCATATTTTTAGGTTACTCCTCTAACAGTATGGCATATCGCATTTACAACTTGCGTGCCAAAGTAGTCATGGAATCAATAAATGTGATAGTGAGTGACACTAAGATAGAGAGTAAAGATTAAGGACCAACTTATAATACCCCGTATTTTTATGGCTTTTAACTATGAGATTTATTAAATGAAATTGCTTTTAATTATGGGTTAAATTAAATTAATTGGGGATAATTAATTAGAACTTAATTCAGACATAAATAACTAACGAGACGAGAGTTAGTATTTAAATATGATGGTAATGTTGAATATTACTGAGTGATTATGGTAATATGTGATTATTGGATTTATTCAAAATTGTCATGAGTTAAAAATACGGCAGTTTTGGTAATTAAGTTGGGACGCGCGTGTTAGTCATGTCAGGACCCAATTTAATGGATTTAAAAGTATTTTATTTTTATGTCATCTATATGATCATTTTGAGTGCGCCAACGTGTCCGTAAGGGTCGAGATAGTCAGAAAACCCTAGTCGGGGGTTCAGTTTGGGTCTCGAGGCATGTTTAGGCCTAACCGGCATCCCGGGAGGGTATTTTAGTCATTCCTATTTTTGGGGAATAGTGACCTATGAAATTTAGGTTTTATTTATCAACCAATACTTACGGTTATTAGGTCCATTATTTGTTAAACACAAGAGAGAGTAACGTGAGAAGAAAGAAATGGTTTAAGGAGAACTCCAAAGGTTTCCAAGGCAAAACAACCACCACACACCACCAACATCGCCGGATTTGTGATCGGAAAGAGAGGGAGAACCAACCAATACCATCATCAACGGATCATAACTTCTAATCAGAGGCAAGTGATTTATCTTGCAAAGATTCCAAACATATATTTTACATGATAGTTTAGATTTGATGATTTATCGTAAATGAGTGAATTAATTATGAAACTGGAGAATTAAACATTGAATATGGGTAGACATCATGTAGATAAACTTCTGGGCATATACTAATTATGAAACCATGATCCATGCGTAGGGAATTGTGAATTTATGTTGAGTTATATGAATATCTTGAAGGAAATAGAATAAATAGGGTTTTTATGAAAATTGGGTGTTTTGATCCAAGAAACTGATGATCCATGATGATTTAATGATTCTAATACGTTAAAGATTATGCTAATATGTTAATAGAATGATTAGAGAACTTTTTTGGGAGTTTGGGACATTGTAATGGAGGACTTGGGGTGTAAAATTGGAAGAACCCGTAACTGTCAAATAAATTCAAGGCAGATAACTGCTTGATCGATCGATCGATCCATTTCTTCGATCGATCGACCCCTCTAGAAAAAGTGAAGTATTTTTCCTTTAAATAATTGAATAACTTCCAACCTTTAGAACTCTTTAGTGATGATTGATTGAGCACATTGGTACTTAGGGAAGACCAGTAGGATGGTATTTGAAGCCCGGAAAAATTATTAGGTTTAATTGGGGTTAAGTGGTAGACTTACGAATATCTGACTAATGAGGTACGATTGTAAGTTGTGAGAACCTGAATATATTTTGCTCCGATTATGATTTGAGGTTAAAGACAAAAAGGGGTAAACTTTAAATACTGAGATAAACTTAGAGACTAGCTGGGGACTTATAAACTTTTGGGACAGGGTGTGTACTCAGAGTTATACGTCGAGAATTATCGCGTTAAAATCTATTGTGTAGAATAAAAGGGGACGATATTATTATAAGTGTGAGACATACGATATGGGGCCGGAATATACCTATACTAAAATAGTGATTACCTAAGTTGTGTGAATACTTAGTACATGGATTGTTGCCCAGATTATACTCAAGAGGGGGGGTGAATTGAGTTTATACAAACTTTAAGTCAAATTTAAAATTTCAGAAGAATATTTAATTTATAATACTTTGACAATTTTCAGATTAATAAAACTACAAAGAATAAATCCAACAATATCAAATAAATGTAACCCACTAATTTAAACTACTAGAAAAGCATATTTTAACATACTAGGAATATTAAATTAATTTTTGTATTTAATATTAAGTGATATTCTGAAATTAATTATTTAAAAAAAATTATTTTAACCTTAAAATTAATTTAGTCAAATTTCTGAATTAATTTATTTGCAAGATAGTGTGCTGAAAATATTAACTCAAGCAAGCATGTGCAAGTAAATAAAAGTGCGAAAAATAAATGACACCGAAATTTAACGTGGTTCGGCCAAATCCCGGCTTACGTCCACGCGCCTAGAGCCCCTGTCTCCTTTGCGTTTCACTAAACCCGATCCACTTGCAGGTAGGATCAAACCACCGCGTACACCTATTTGCAAGCTAACTCCGAGCTTCAAACCCCGTGGCCCACTTGCAGGTAGGAACCAATTACCGGTACAAACCGAAGCTTCAACAAAGCTTCACAACAAATCTGAATTTTTATAGTACAAGAAACAATACTGAAACTCCTTAAAATACAATTTGTAATCTGAGTTTCTCCTTCTTTAATAAGACTTCAATAAATGATGCTGAAGTAGGCACAAGTCTTCTTCTTCAATGAGTGAGCATAATATAAATTAATTGCTCTCTTGAATGTGTTGCTGAGTAGTAAAATAAATGCTCTCAATAATATTTCAAGTCTTTATCATATTCTCATTCAAGTCCTTTTCTTCAATGTAGCTCTTCAAAGATTTAAATGTGTCTTCCAAAAACTAGTTGTTAGACACATGCATTTTGAGCATTAAATGCTCCTAATTTTGCTGAGATGAGGTAGCTGAAAATAATCTCCAGATCTGATATGCAAATCTTCATTTTTATTTTCTCCATAAAAATATAGCTGTTGTAGCACAAAAATGGACATAAAAAAATATGGTACTGAAAGTAGCTTGATAGATGATCCATATATTTTCTGCAAGAACGTTAGTCCCAGAGATAATATCCAAATTTGATATATAAATGTAACCTTCTTGTAAAATCTGTACTGATAAACTATATTTTTTTTATTGCGAGTTGGAAGAAATTCACATGGCTCAAGGTTTGAACATATGTAATTAAAAGAAGTGACTGAGCACAGATTGTCCTATCTGAAGAACGAGTTAGAAGCTGACCATGTCAGCTACAAGAGGTTCCTGAGGTACATATATATAAAAAATTACATCTGGTTTAATATTTGATTCGAGAGAAAAATCTTCTGAACAAGAGAAGTAATAGGTAATGGCGTGGGACTTAAAAAATCTGCATAGGCCACTTGGCCTTTTATCAAGGCTGACATTCCCCTATCATAATAGGTATAGGCATGGCCAAAGTAAAATATATCTTACACAGCTTTTACAGATATAAAGAACTAAAACATAACTTTGAAAGGACTTGTGTTAGGATTCTATGGCCGAAAGTTATAACAGGTGGTACTATTTTGGTATGGCTTCTTATGACACGGACAATGAGCCATGCGGTGACCATTCCCAAGGCAGTAAACATGCAAAGACATAGAGCTTTATATATTCAAACATATATATATATATATATATATATATATATATATATATATGTGTGTGTGTGTATATATAAAAGCTGGCGGACGAAAAATGAAACTGACCAAAAACTCATGGCCCAAGAATCTGCCCAAGGCAGTGTGACATGCGTGTCAATCAGCTAGTACACGTGTACCTAAAACAACTCCAAAGCTATAAGAGGTCAAATCGGCATAATAAATGGCATAATAAAGCTATAGCCGAAATAGCTTAAAAGTAATAGTAGGTCCAGAAAAAAAAACTGATGTATATATATTGTATAAAATAAATAAGTCTGCAAGGCACGGGAACAAATTGATATACGAGGCTTCATGTCTATCAAAGCAGACAAGAGATAAAAATGAATACGTATATACAACCAGACCAACTGACCTCATATATATGATGTATAAATTTGTGTCTACGTAAAGATCCTTTTTTTTGTTATAAAAAACAAAGCAGTTTCGGTGCAACAATAGACAAGTGATTAGAGCAAGATTTTATTAAACGAAATCTACTCTATTTGACTATAAGGTCAAGTCAAGTCTCTTCCAGCATGAACACATACATACATGATGAATTATATATAATGTATAGATAATTGGAGAAATAAGTTAATATATATATAATAGTAAAGAATATATGTTTGGAATCATCAAAATCAATATATTAAGTTAAACTAAAATATACATTAATTAAACTAATTTAATTAACTAGGGATAAATAACATTTTTGATAATATGGATGATTATGTGTATGACATACCTACCATACTTGCTATCACGGGAGGTTGATTTTTGGGAAATGATCGTCTTATCTTTGTGTGCCTTCGGAGGGATTTAGATTGGTACCTTAAGGACATAGGACTGTGAATGACTTATTTGTGAGTTGATAAGTCAGCTGACCATGGGAACGTAGGTATGTGCATGACCTATGGGCATGTGAACTATGTTCGCCTCTAATTTGTGTGATTTGTATTGAGACGGTTCCAGAGTGATTCGGAACGCGTGATCGTTACGTATGTGATGTACTTGGATTTGATAGCAGAGTATGCGTGCACCGCACCTTAGCCTAGGGGTGCCTTATATGTATATATGTATTGAGAGTGATTTATATATGTACTTGTGACTGGTTCACTATTGCTTAGTAGATGTGAATAACTAAAATATTTGAATGGGCTAAGAATGTGAGAATTTTATTAACACTTAAAATAAGTAATTTGATGAATGTGAATATGGGTTCTGAATATGACTTTTTTGGGTGTTACGAGTAGATACCCTATGTTAGAATGCGAAAGAAGGAGTGGTACAGACTAGTTAGTTCGCGACATAACTAGGATGGGTTAAGGGAATACGTTAGGCGTGCACATTAGTTGAGAGGTGAGAAACTCATATGAGAGTAAACAGCTAACATGTTCATAATATGTGTTGTTTAATTGTAATTTAAACACTTGTTATATTTTTAAATTGTTTTCACCTCGGGCTCTGACCCGTTTTCCTCCAAATATATTTTTGTTTTGTAAAAACATTTTAGGTGCCCAGCTACAGGGACGCCAAGCATAAGAGTTTCATTCTGATGACGTGCTGTAACTGATGTGGAAGCTACAGGATCTTGGTATTAGACGCCTCCACATTTATCCTTGGTTCCTTCTGAGTCATTCATATTAGTTAGGGCATGGTGACCATTCTTATGTAGAGATTGTAGATACAAACTTTCATTATTTCAGATGTTGGTTTATTCAGACTCTTGTATCGGGATTTTATTTACTCTGGTATTATTTTCATTGGAGTGTTTACTCCAGACTCAGTTTATTTCATTTCGTTGGTTAGTCATATGAGATTGTTTATGCGATCGATGGTTGATGATTTAATTACTTGGTTGTTAATTTAATTAATAAAATTTGGAATCTCTCTTTTTAAATATTAGGCGGCTAGTAATAAATTAAATATTTTCGACAGTGATGCTAAGACTGAACCAACTTGATATTATGTATTAATTTCATTAAGGAGTAGCTACCCGATATTTAATTAGTCAAGGTGTCATAGGTGGTATCAGAGCATCAGGTTCTACTGTCCTTTAGGATCTGTGCGGCTTATTATGCTTCCTGTGTAGCTTTATTTAATGTAAAGCCCTATGTTTAGGATTATTGATTTCTTTGGTGAGAATTCGTTCTCCTGTTATAATGTATATGATAGTAAATTTTATTTGCATTCGGGTGTGTTCGTGTACCAAACAATGCAGAATGTCAGGCGAGGACAGCTGTGCAGACAGTAGGAGGAAAGGCTCAGTTGAGGTTATTGGGTATGTTCAAGAATGATGATCGTCGTTGAGGTCACCCCTATTATGGTACGAAAATCCAGGACAGTAAAGGCGACTTGGACATAACATATGACATTATAGTACCGCTATAGTAGAAAGTAGATTCGAATTAAACTCACCTAGCAAGTTTGGATTGGGAGATAGTCAGACGAAACATTGAAGAGAACCAGCAGTAGAAATTCCAGAAATGCGAAAATCGCGTGTGCTAGCCAACTAAGGTAAAATATCCAAAGGCTTGGGCATATGTCGGAGTATGGATAATCGGGAGTGAAAATTTAGGGTAAAATTTTTCTTGGCTCGTAAGAGCATAGTTAAAACGGTGAGAGGCAACCACCACACTTAGAAGTGGAATGTTTTGTCAAAAGAAGGCGTTTTGGTATGGTTTGACCATAAGTTCCTTCATTGGATGTTCAGGATAAGATGAGAACGTTGTTCTGAACTCACATAAGAGGGGCGGACAAAGGTCACTTTGCGAAAAAAAAATAATTAATTCGCAAACCTTGCACCGGATGAAGTAAGTGCAATGGAGAAGAGGACATTAAAGGGGTAAATTAACTTGCAAGAAGAATTGCTAGCGCTTCTGGGGAATTCTGCTTGGACGGTCAATGCAGATGGTAATAATGTCGCGTTTTGTTAATATGGAGGCAAATGCTTCCTTGGATGGGGAGCTACAAGAATCGAAGAATTTAGAAGAGTAATACTGGGGGAAACTGTGTTGGTGAAGCACCACAAGGGGGAGACCCATTTAAATGATTCGAATAGCAAAAATTTTACCAAGCGATAGTGATTTCAGTAAGATTTGTCGAAGCCAATAGCGTATTCCTTAGGGACATCAAAGCTAAAGGAACAACGGAGGTAGTCATCAGAGTCAAGACTACCAATGTCCGAGAGAAGGATAACCCTAACATGGTCAGTGTGCCCAGAGATAAGTGGATAATGTGTAGAGGTATTTTGTGGGGAGAAACTCGTGCAGTAAAATTCTTCCCGAAGCAAGTATAGGGATAAGGGTATGGTGCCTAGCAAGGGCAATAGTTATTTAAATTTTCGGTTTGGTACGGACAGGTGTGTTAAGTCCATGAACTATTTAAGCATCCAGGGTGATTGGCATAGTAGAAGTATGTATATACTCAGATGATGATGCGTGTTGTATGTGACATGAACAAGTTACTACATTTTTATTATTTCTATATTCGCATGAGAGACGAGTTTAGTGAGTATATCGACAATGTTATTATTTATGTGAATATTTTCCCTGGTATAGTGGGGTTACCTTTACTGTTATCCGCGGAGGATGAATGGGTGTATCGATAGTGGTATATACTTTATTGAAATTACTCGTTTTAGTGTTATGTTATACGAGTATGATATTATCCTAATTATGGTTTTATAATAATGATTAAACTGATAGTGTGCGGATATTGCAAGTCTATCGGGGTTACTACCTTGGTGTAGAATTTTTGTTCTGACGAGACCCCATCTGCTAGAGGGTCGGGCTCGCGTTTATAAGTTTATATATATATATATATATATATATATATATATATATATATTATCGAGACTTTGAAAGGTATAATGGTCTCGTATATTTGATCCCGGTATGTGTATGAATTTTATTAATATGATTCGGAGTGTATTTGGTTTACCATCTAGCGAAAAGATTTAGTTGGTTATTATAATTAATGCTCAGGGTGTGGTAATAGGAAGAGTGCATTGTTATATCACTCTTTAGAGATGTGGAAGTTAATACTCATAGTTGTATATCTGGGACGGGATTTTGAGAGCCCCAATTTTATTTGCATGATGTCTATGGAATGTGATTACCAGGAATGTTAAGAGACAGTGTCTTTCGAAAAAAGTTCCTTGTTTAAGTGTAATTGCGGAAAAATATGTAACATTATTTTCAAGAGACGGGAATATAGGGGTACATGTTATGGACTGAGGGCCTAACGGATTTCGATGACCGACAATGCTAAGTAGTAGTGTATCGGGGGGGTTCTTATTTGAATTTCTCTTTGCGAGACATCCCACAAATGAAACGTAGCGTAAGGTTAGTAGTAAGGAGATGTTTGGCCATTCGTCCATGATTTAGGTACCTCAATCGTTATGGAAGTATGTAGTTATAGCAGGAAGTTAAAGGGTAAATTACGATATAAGGCTAGTAGAGCCAGTTGTGTGGTGAGGAAGTACTAATAATTTTGTTTTATTCTGGCAGGTTGAAGGATGGAATGATGTTTACGAGGATTTAGAATTTCAAATCCGAGGGTGATTGAGAACGCATAAATGGTATAGCCACGTTGCGAATGTAGGGGCAATAAAGAGTTTGGAGTATGTATGAAGCGTATATGATGTTTAAACCCGTATGCACGGGTTATAAGGGGTCTAGACACCCTGGTTTGCTGATGTAATAATCGTCGGAAGAAGAGACATAGAGATGGGTGAAATTTATGCTTGTGAGACTGTTATTACAATATAGTAGTGGTAAAATGGATTAAGCATCGTAATAGAAGGATGATAATCAGTATACTCATGTGCAATCAGAGTACCACGTCCGAACTTAATGGAAAGGCAGTGGGAAGCCATTTAAAAAAGGGGTATCCCTTGAGAAGACAAATATTTAACTATTATGGATAATTTGGAGCGGAGTTCCACCCAATCGAATGTTGAGGGTAGCTTACGCGTAAATAGAGTGAGGATATCAATAAGGTATAAAGAGTCCAAAAGTTCACATCATGGTGAAAACTTTTGGTATGCGTCGAGGGAAGAAGAGGGTTAGTAAGTATCACTTAACGGGAAGAACTATAAGTGAAAGTCGGTGTTGAAAAGGGTATAGTAAGTAGTAGATCGATTGGGGTAAGATGATCAGCCATATATTTCTGTAACAAGCCGACGATTCCAGTGATGAAAGAGTCACGTTGGTAAATTTTTTTGAGGGGTTGCCAACTTATAGATAAGTAACGAGTTCCTTTGAATGTATGGGACAGGTTGTCCATAAGGAAAGTAATTGGTATATCCTTGGGTGATTTACACTATTAGATAGTGAACGCGCCGATATGTGGTCGTGCCGAGCATTATTCTGAACTAGGATGAGATCATTGAAACACACCTTCAATATGGGGTATAAGGAAGTAGTGGGAATAGTTTCGTTTTGAGAAAGTTGTATCACCTATAGCCCGAGGAATAGGCGTAAGGTGATTGACGACTGGTGTAACTGTATGAAAGTAAATTTTGGACTCATTGCGATCATTTGCTTTCCACAACGTGTATAGATAGTAAGTGAAGTATAATATGGTAAAGGGGAGAGGATATTACATAATAGTAGAGTTGTGTGAAAGCACCTGTACCGATTTATAGTGGACAAGGTGATTACAGATGTTTTGTGCAAATGAACCTTACTATCATCCCTCTAGATTCTTAGAGGTGAGCGGATTATAAGAGTTTTGGGATCAGTCAGAAGTTAGAGTCTGATGACTATAATGGGATAACCACCAACCGTCTTAAGTGGCTTTCCCTTGTGTAAAAGTCACAACACCAAGAACAGTGATTCAAAGAACGGACAAGAGTAGTCAGATGTTTTATGGTTTCTCCCAGGATGGGAGTTTTTTATTTAGATAAACGCGGGAGTTGATACGAAGTGAGGTGAGAACTCACAATAATATTGAGACAATGTGGGCAATAATATATAGGCTATTCTTATTCGAATGTTGTTTAGTAAGAGCACGACGTGAGGTGCATTTATTAAAGTGTAACCCTATAACTAATAAAGTGTTGACAGTGGTCAACAAGCTTGTTGTGAAGCGGGGGCTGTAGTGATTGAGCCTTACTTAGTACCGGAGGATACCTAAATTTTCCAGGTATGCCTTACTTTTTCAAATTTCGGGACGAAATTTCGTTATTAGGGGGGAATATGTAATAACCCGTATTTTTATGACTTTTAATTATGAAATTAATTAAATAAAATTGCTTTTAATTATGGGATTAATTAAATTAATTTGGGATAATTAATTAGAAATTAAATCAAACTTAAATAACTAGCTAGACGAGAGTTAGTATTTAAATATGATGATAATGTTGAATATTACTGAGTGATTATGGTAATATGTGATTATTAAATTTATTAAAATTATTGTGAGTTAAAACTACGGCAGTTTCGGTAATTAAGTTGGGACGCGCGTGTCAGTCATGTCAGGACCCAATTTAATGGATTTAAGTATTTTATTTTTATGTCATCGATACGATCATTTTGAGTGTGCTAACGTGTCCTGAAGGATCGAGATATTCAGAAAACACAAGTCGGGGGTTTAGTTTGGGTCCTGGGGCATTTTTAGGCTTAACCGGTAATTCGGGAGGGTATTTTAGTCATTCCTACCTTTGGGGAATAGTGACCTATGAAATTTGGGTTTTATTTATCAACCAACACTTGCGATTATTAGGGCCATTATTTTTTAAACACGAGAGAGAGTAACGTGAGAAGAAAGAAAGAGTTTCACGAGAACTCCAAAGGTTTCCAAGGCAAAACAACCACCACACACCACCACCATCGTCGGATTTGTGACCGGAAAGAGAGGGAGAACCAACCAATACCATCATCAACGGATCAGAACTTCTAATCAGAGGCAAGTAATTTATCTTGCAAAGATTCAAATCATATATTTTACATGATAGTTTAGATTTGATGATTTATTGTAAATAAGTGAATTAATTGTGAAACTTGAGAATTAAACATTGAATATGGGTAAGGTTTGTATAGATAAACTTTTGGGCAGATACTAGTTATGAAACCATGATCCATGCGTAGGGAATTGTGAATTTATGTTGAGTTATATGAAGATATTGAAGGAAATAGAAGAAATAGGTTTTTTTTATGAAAATTGGGTGTTTTGATCCAAGAAACTGATGATCCGTGATGATTTAATGATTCTAATACGTTAAAGATTATGCTAATGTGTTAATAGGATGATTAGTGAACTTTCTTGGCAGTTTGGGACGTTGTAATGGAGGATTTGGGGTGTAAAATTGGAAGAACCCGTAACTGTCAAATAAATTTTGGGCAGATAACTGCTTGATTGATCGATCGATCCAAGAATGTCGATCGATCGATCCATTTCTTCGATCGATCGACCCCTCTAGAAAAAGTGAAGTATTTTTTCTTTAAATAATTGAATAACTTCCAACCTTTAGAACTCTTTAGTGATGATTGATTGAGCATATTGGTACTTAGGGAAGACCAGTAGGATGGTATTGGAAGCCCAAAAAAATTATTAGGTTTAATTGGGGTTAAGTGGTAGACTTACGAATATCCGACTAATGAGGTACAATTTTAAGTTGTGATAACCTGAATATATTTTGCTCCAATTATGATTTGAGGTTAAAGACAAAAAGGGGGAAACTTTAATATTGAGATAACCTTAGAGACTAGCTGGGGACTTAGTAACCTTTCAGGATAGGGTGTGTACTCGGAGTTACACGTCTAGAATTATCGCGTTAAAATCTATTACGTAGAATAAAAGGGGATGATATTATTATAAGTGTGAGACATACGATATGGGGCCGGAATATACTTATACAAAAATGATGATTACCTAAGTTGTGTGAATACTTAGTACATTGATGATTATGTGTATGACATACCTACCATACTTGCTATCACAAGAGGCTGATTTTGGGGAAAGGACCGTCTTATCATTGTGTCCCTTTGAGGGGATTTAGACTGGTACCTTAAGGACATATGACTGTGAATAACTTATTTGTGAGTTGATAAGTCAGCTGACCATGAGAGCGTAGGTATGTGCGTGACCTATGGGTATATGAACTATGTTCCCCTCCAATATGTGTGATTTGTATCGAGACGGTTCCTGAGTGATTCGAAACGCGTGATCCTTACATACGTGGTGTACTTGGATTTGATAGCAGAGTATGCGTATACCATAGCTTAGTCTAAGGGTGCTTTATGTGTATATATGTACTGAGAGTGATTTATATATGTACTCGTGACTGGGTCACTGCTGCTTAGTATATGTGAATAACTAAGATATTTGAATGGGCTAAGAATGTTAGAATTTCATTAACACTTGAGATAAGTAATTTGATGAATGAGAATATGGGTTATGAATATGACTTGTTTGGGTGTTACGAGTATATACCCTATGTTAGAATGCGAAAGCGGGAGTGGTACAGACTAGTTAGTTCACGGCATAACTAGGATGGGTTAAGGTTATACGTTAGGCGTGCACATTAGTTGAGAGGTGAGAAACTCATGTAAGAGTACGCAACTAACATGTTTATAATATGTGTTGTTTAATTGTAATTTAAACACTTGCTATATTTTTAAATTATTTCCACCTCGGGCTCTCACCCGTTTTCCTCCAAATCTATTTTTTTATTGTAAAAACATTTTAGGTGCCCAGCCACAGGGACACCAAGCATATGAGTTCCATTATGATGACGTGCTGTAGCTACTATGGAAGCTACAGGATCTTGGTATTAGACGCCTCCACATTTATACTTGGTTCCTTCAGAGTCATTCATATCAGTTAGGGAATGGTGCCCATTCTTATCTAGAGATTGTAGATACAGTCTTTCGTTATTTCACATATTTATTTATTCAGACTCTTGTATCGAGATTTTATTTACTCTGGTATTATTATCATTTGAGTGTTTACTCTAGACTCGGTTTATTTCATTTCGTTGGTTAGTCATATGAGATTGTTTATGCGATGGATTGTTGATGATTTAATTACTTGGCTGTTAATTTAATTAATAAAATTTGGCATCTTTCTTTTTAAATATTAGGTGGCTAGTCATAAATTAAATATTTTCGACAGTGATGCTAAGATTGAACCAACTTGATACTCTGTATTAATTTCATATAGGAGTACTTATCCAGTATTTAATTAGTCGGGGTGTCACACAACTATAGTGGATAAGTCTGAAAATAAGTTTACTTATGACTCTCCCAATATAGTTGATCCTTTACAAACTGAGACCCCTGAAGTGCCTAACTATTTTTTAAAAGTTCATCCAATAGATAATATTATTGGTAACCCTGATGAACTAGTGCACACAAAACCTAATTATGTAATGTTGCTCTTTTTGTGTGCTTTATTTCTCTACTAGAACCAAAGAATGCGAATGAAGTACTTAATGACTCATTTTGGATAGGTGCTATGCCGGAAGAGCTCGTCCAATTTAAAAGTCATGACGTGTGGTATCGTGTGCCTAGGCCAGAAAATAAACGAGTTATTGGCAGTCGTTGGATTTTTAAAAATAAAACATATGAATCTGGGATGATAGTTATAAATTAAGCTAGATTAGTTACCCAGGGCTACTCTCAAGTTTAAGGACTAGATTTCGAGGGGACCTTAACCCTGGTTACTCGCCTTTAGTCTGTTCACTTACTCTTGGCCATAGTTTGTCACTTACAATTCACACTTTATTAGATGGATGTAAAATTTTCCTTATTAAATGGTATTTTGATAGAGGAGACCTATGTTGAACAGCCGAAAGGATTTATTTATTCTTATTACCCAAACCATGTGTATAAATTGAAAAAGGCATTATACAATTTAAAGTAAGCCCCTCGAGCCTGGTACGAACGTATGTCGGCCTTTTTAATCAATAAGGGTTTTCGACGTGGTGGAAATGACCATACATTATTTGTTAAACATTTTAACAAGCAGCTGTTGACGACATTATATTTGTATCTACTTCCCCGTCTGAGGTTAAAGAGTTTTCTAAAATTATGCACGGGGAATTACAGATGTCACTTATTGGGGGCATTCAATATTTCTTAGGACTTCAAGTCAAGCAAAAAGAAGATGGGTTGTTCATATCGCAATCTAAGTACGTAATAGAGTTAGTGAAAAAAATTGGTTTAGATAGTGACAATGTTTCTATGAATCCCATGAGTAATTATATAAAACTATCTAAAGATGAGCGTGGAAAACCTATAGATCCTACTCTATATAGAAGTATGATAGGCAGCCTGTTGTATCTAACTGCCTCTCATCCTGATATCATGTATGTTGTGTGTGTTTGCGCTCATTACCAAAGTAAACCTAAGGAAAGTCACCTTTTATGCATTAAGCATATAATCAAATATGTTAAAGGGACAATAAACCTGGGTATACGGTACACTAAAGACACCACTAGCAAAATTGTAGGATACACCGACGACGATTGGGTTGGATGTTCCGATGACAGCAAGAGCACTTCTGGTGCTTGTTATTATATAGCTAATAATTTAGTATAATGGAGTAGTAAAAAGCAAAACTTCATTTCACTTTCCATAATAGAATCAAAATATATAATTGTAGGAAGCTGTTACGCTCAATTAATGTGGATTAAGCAAATGCATAGTGATTATGGCATTAATGAAGAAAAGCTGAATCTATATTACGATAATCAAAGTGCGATCAATATCTCTAAGAATCCGGTTCAACACTCATGTACAAAACATATTAAGATAAGACATCATTTCATATGTAAATTAGTTGAGTTTAAAGAATTGTAGATAAACTATTTACCCACTGAACATATAGCTGACTTATTCACTAAACCTTTGGATAATTTACGATTTGAATCCTTAAGAAAATCCATGGGTATGATTATTCCTAAATAGATCTCTATCACCTATTATTATATCCTCGGGTTACTTTCATGCTCATAACTGTTCTCCGAGGATATAGGGCACGGTCGTTTGAAATATGATAAAAGACGCCTCATATCTTTGTTTTATATAGGAGACCCTTGAGATGACTCGTTGATTGGTTTAGGTTGATAGACTGCTTGTTTTGATCATTTTATCAGTTTTTACCCTTTGTACATTTGAGAAAAATTAGGGTAGAAGATCTTGAGTAACTGACTTTACATATCGATCTCATGATAACTCAACTAATATGCCCTTTGCGTGTTTTTGTTCTTACGGGACTATTTCAGCCTTTTGTACAGCTTATCATATTTTATGGTGATGGTTTGTATGATAGTTGAGCTATGTATTTTTCGGTTCTAGGTTGAGTAAGGGTAAGTAGCTCTTTTGTATAAGAAATCTAGGATTTTTTTCTAACCTACGAGTGCAGGTTACTCAAGGGAATTTTATCTCCAATATACAAAGGGGGAGATTGATAACTCACTATATGGTTGACTCACTTGAGTCTATACCATATAAGAGTTCCAACTAGTTTGGATATGGAAACAAAATAGATTGGATTCTTTCAGCAATCTTCTCCAAGGTTTTGACAAGCTTCATCAACAATTAATCATGACCAAGAACAACATATCTACCAAAAAAGGAAGTATTCTAGTTGCCTGAACACACTATAGAACACAAATCATGCATATAGGTGTATAAATGTGCGCACAAGTGTTTACACATTTTAAAATACTTTTTAATCATTTAAAATGATTTTTTATACATTTAAAATCCCATTTTTAAAGTGTTGGAGTTAAAATCAAATTACTTTTATTCCTTGAAAATATGTCTAGATAGAATCTAAAACTGTCAAATACATTTGGGATAGAAAGTTGAATTATTTAGAACTCTAAAACACACATTTTATAACGTCTGATATTGCCCTACGTGTTGATCCCTGCTTAGTCCCTTTTATGTTTGTTGTTTCTCACAGTTCTGAGATCCTTTATTAATCGTTCGATCAAATCTAATCTTCGGTCTACATGTATTTTGAGGCAATCCTAGTGAGGTTTTAATTGATCAATAATAGGAAGTGGTTGTGCGGTCCATTTAACACCGTTAGATTAGAATTCGAAATGACAATTAATCTCAGCAGTCCAAATCTATTCGATCGTCGAGAATGTTCCAAGCTTTGTATAGAAAAAGACCCCTTGGTTAGCCATTTGAGAACTTTGGATAGTTCGTCTGCTTGAGAGAAAAAAAGATTAAAGAGAGAGTAAAGAGATAAAAGATAAATGTTAGAGAGAGAGAGATAAAACTAGTCTTTCAAATGTAAATCCTTAGGTTTTCTCACAAAATCAAACACTTGTTTCTTCGTTTTACTTGACCATAAAACCTTTATTCTTGAGAGTTAGATATTATAGGTTTTCTTAGGTCTTCGTGTGTAGATTCGTTTATTTGAAGAATCTCTTCAATCTTAATCTCTCTTAGGAACCTAATCTCATTGTGGATCTTGCATTTCATTTTAGAAATTGTAAGATTTACTAAGAAATAAATATCACATAGTGTATTAGGGTTTTTGTTACTCTTCTATGTTGGATCCAGTGTTAAACCCTAGATCTAATTTTCAGAAAGGTTTTTAAGATCTCAAATTATTTCGAAGTCTGATTTTCAAAGAAATTTGAACTCTCTGCATGTCATATAGATTATGTGTAATTCGTTAGGGTTTATTTGTATAAATCTCTTGAGAGGTGTGAGTTACATATTGCATGTAGTTATAACCACATCACTACACTTTCACACTAACACCAAAGTGTGGTTCATTTGAGGGTTTTTTTATTATTTGAGTCAGTGGGAACAAAGAGCAAGGATGAAGATAAGGAAACTGCTAGGGACAGATCAAAAATACCTTGGAGAGGAAAGCTCGTGTAGGTATATTTATTATCTTAGCTTAGGATCTTGAATGCATGTTTAGGTGCTTGTATCTATTATTTGATTATAGTGGATTTTTATTTTGTGGCGTAGAGGTCACCGTGGATGTTTTTCCTAATTTGAAATTTTACCACGTAAAAAAATACCCGTCTTATGTGTGTGCTTTTTAGTTTCCATTACTACAATCTGCTGCATAGACTTAGGTTTCAACTGAAAACCTATTTCCAATATTCTTGAGTAATTTGTTCAACCAAACTATTTTTGACACATCTAGTGTACTAATTAATATTTTCACAAAAGTTTCTCCAAAAAGTAGTTCGGAACTCATTAAACATTTTTAACAATTTTTAAAATAACAATTGTTAAAACAATTTTAATGGGATACGCCAAATGTATCATGGAGCAAATAAAATGAATAATAAGTCTAAGCTAAACTATTTACCCTTGAAAATCTCATTCCGGTACAAACCTGTACAAGCCTAGCCGAAATCTACATTGCATAAAATATCCCCTAAATGACAACAAAATATAATAGCTTTCCCAATATTTAGAAAAAGAGCAGCATCATAACACTTTTTGTCTTTATTCTCTTTTTGGGATTCTCTTGGGCTTCTTTGACTTAATTCGGTGTGTCTTGATTTTCACATAAGGTGCATACACACATGAACCAAAGAAAAATATTGTGGTGTGCATATAGTTTGAAATAGAAAATAAAACTCATAATTAAATTCTCCCCCAGAAATCAAACTCATTAAATCTCCCCCTTAATTTGTTTTCCCCCTTTTTGCCCGAAATAGACAAAGGAGTATAAACATAAGCATGAATTTCAATGCATCATGTATAAAAGAAGATATCATTACCAAGATATAAATAATGCACGTGTAATGATAATCTCAACCAATTATTTTTGAAAATTTTCAATTTTTTCTAAAAAAAATTTTTTTTACAAAAATAACACACCATGAATTAATACAAAAATACCCAAATCATGAAAACAAAATGTAGGGGTGTGAACATATTTCGTAGGTTAATCAACATGTGTGAGAAGGATTGATATACAACTAACGAATGGTCTCAAAGTCTATCTTATGTGTAAAATCTGTGAACTAATGTCAAATTGACTTAACCTAATCAATAGATCAAGACCGTAAATGATTTTAACACAAATGACGCTAAAAACTATGTAATGTTTTCTCTAAATTTTTATAGTTTATGCAAATCCATTGATCTTCGACTTAACTCCCTCAAAATCTCATATATAGTAATAAAACTCTCAATTATTTTGAAGAAATTAATTCTCATTTGTAGGGAAGCATCAATGTTGAAACAAAATGGCCTGTCACTTCCGTTTTTATGTGCCTCTAATGTTTTTAGGCTATTTTCTTTAAAAATGGTGACTTTTAATGCAAAGACTTTCTTTTGTAGTCCCTTTCCATTGCTTAATATTTAATAATTTTTACCTAAAAAATGATTTAAATATGGGCAATGATTCTTACATGCACAACTTTTTATCTCGTTTTTCACATTTAATTCGTTTTAAAGCAAAATTGAGATGAAAGCACTATGATCGACATGTGACAGGTAAGTGTAATACTCATATAAGCTCGTTCTGGTGTGCATTAAAGGAGACAAGGAGTTAAACTTGAGCAAGTTATCATCAAATTACAACTCAATGACTCCACACATTATTAAGCAAATAAATAAAATGATGTCACGTCTCACAACAATACAAAACAGTCACGTGGATATGGATGAATGGGTGACGCGGACATTTTTAATGTTTATCCATATACAATGTTTAAAAAAATTACGAAATTCTTTTTGTCTTTTTCAAAATTTGTATCAAAATAAAAAAAAATTGCCTTTTTCACTTTTTCTTAACAACCGAAAATCTTTTCGTATTTTTCAAAAAAATTCAGAAAAATAAAACTCTTTTTGGAATTTATGAATAATATATCAAAATGAAAAATATAAGTACAATATTAGTACACACTGGCAATAGGGATATAAAATCTGAACATGATAAGCACCCTATGCGATAAACAAATCCCAACCTCAATCATTAGACCCGGAGGAGTTCTCCAAAGGATATGACATTCTATGAAAAACCTCCATCAAATTTTGTGAAGTCTTGACTAAATACTCTACTTGCTCTTGAAAACTCTAAAAATCTCTCAAGTGATGTGTGCGAGCATGCTAAGTAATATGCTTGGGAGTGTGTGCGGGAACACGTGTGTGAGCATACCGGGGAACATACCTATAAGACATTCTCCTTAGCTTAAAATAATACTCTCGAAGGTGACATATTTGTTTTCAATGGGAACAAACATAAATGGGCTTGTGTTTACTTTTCTCAAAACGTTTAGGACGAGTTCTCCTAGGTGGGCTAGGTTAAGGGCTATAAGGATCCAACACAACTCGAGAACTGGCTTGGGTTCGGTATAAGAAGTGGATGCACTATCACAACCTAGTCCTTGCATCTCGACATTATCTAAAGCATGACCAAGGATCATCGTTTCAACCTTTTTAAATGTGTCCTCTGAAGTGACCTTGACCTCTCGGGAATGTTTGAGATCGCTCTTGAGTTTGGATACACATGCTTTAAGTTTTTCACGAGTCTCTAATGAAGACCAAAGATCTCAATTAAGACTAGTCATGATGTTGGTCAAATCGGTATTTTCCCTATCTAAAACAATCAGCTACTCATATAAAGAAATATTTACTTTCTCAAGTTGACTTACAAACGCCTCACACTTTCTCAAAACTTTCACCTCTTTCTCAAAATCTAACACCGTAAAAGACAAATCTTTATTTATCATTTTCGTTTTCAAATTCTCAGTGTAATGATCACTAAACACCTTTTGGAGACCACTTTCTCCCTCACTCAAAACCTCATCCTCACTCTCACTATCTCCAAAATGAATCGAAATACCATCGAGGCTTTCACGTTTAGATATATCCTCATTGGCGTGGGACAAACTAGAAGTGCTAACGCAACTATCCATGAATGTAAAACACAGTTTATGTGGTAATTCTCCCCCTGAATAAGTCGACTCAATGTGCCTATCGCTAAGAGTGGTTTTATTTGCAACTTTCTTGCCCTTTCTTTCAAGCCTAGTGGGACACTCGTGTGCCTTGTTCTCTTTACCCTCACATTCATAACACCTAATATCTTCCTCTTTCTCTCCCCCATTCGTGCCCTCATTCTTATTTTTATTTTTCTCAAAAATATATTCTTTGGAAGAATTTTATTTTGAAAATTTGAGAAACTTTTTGAAATTTTTCGCAAAAAGGGACAAGTTATCAAAATCAATACCAACTTCAGATTCGAACTCACAAACTTTTTTTTCTTAGTTTGAGTCTTTAAATCAATCCCTACAAATATGCTTAAAGATCTCCTACAAATTCTTCTAACCTAATAGTTTTTAGGATATCTAATGACTTAAGTACGATGGCCTTAGGAATAAATAGGGCATGGAGCGACCTCAAAATCTTCTTAACAATTCTCGTCTCAGGGGTCTTTTAACCCAAATTACAACTAGACTTAACTATGTCCGACAAACGTGCATAAAACTCATCAAAAGACTTGGACTCTATAATGGTAATGGTCTCAAATTGGGTGGTCAAATTTTGACGCTTGGATGCCTTTACAGTGATGATACCCTCGTGTGTGAGCTGGAGGATATCCCATGCTTCCTTACACGTAGTGCATGTCACAATGTGATGGAACTCGTCAGGGGTGATGGCTCCCGAGATGGCACTCAAACAGCGAGAATTATAATTACTGCACTTAAAGTCGTCATTTATCCATTGAGATAGAGGTTTAGGGCCAATGACATTATCTATAGTGACTGTGGGAGGAGTCCACCCCCTTTCACAAACTAACCAAACACGTTTATCAATTGCTTTTAAGGTTGACCTCATTATAGCTTTTTAGTACGCATAATTAGAACCATAAAAAATGAGCATTCGATTATACAAATTATCCATTAAAATTCTGCATTTTTCAAGATCAACAATTTTAAAAAAAAATTGATATAAAAGAAAAAAATTGTAAAAAAATATCACACAGTATTTTTGTGTAACCTGCTTTGACACCATTTGTAAGAGTGCTTGCATAATATTAATGGAATAACTTGTTTAATTAAATGCCACCAAACAAACCCAATTTTATCTTATTATCTGAAGACATGCATATAAATGATAAGACAGATAATAAAAACATAATATCACGTGACAACTGAGGAAAAATCCCTTTTCAGGGCAAAAACCTTTAATATCAGCACTTTAAAAACTTTACAAGATAGTCGACTTATAATACTACTTGATACAACCACAAGTATAATTCGCAGTCTTCGCAGAATCTCTAAAGAATACCATTGCTCCTGAGCATTCCACATGTAGCAGTCCACCCTCGGTATTCATCGATCAGCCTTCGGTCTTCAGCCGTGATCCTTCTGGAATCACAAGTCACTCGTAGAGATGATCTCTCCATAAAGTATAACTCAAATAAGGTTCAAAACTAATTCATAAAATATATTTGAGAATGTGTTTGTGAATTAAAAGAGTTTTGTAAACAAAAATGTTGAAAACTTTTGCAACAGTTAATCATACATTGTTTTGGGCAAAAGTCCCACGAAATTTGGAAACCAAACAAATATTTATAAATCATGCATAAAATTTGATGTGGCTGCCCGTTCCAACGAATTTAAAGCTTGTTCGAATGAGAAAGGCATTTCGTTTGAACGAAAATAGAGTTCATTCGAACGAGACTCCAATCTCATTTTAACCAGCTTCAAACGAGCTTCAAACGATTCAAACAGTGAGCCATCATTAGTAATTCATTTGATGTAAGATAAAACGACACTTAAAATGAAAAGCCGAATTCGTTCGAACGAGAAGTTAATCCCGTTCGAACAAGGTTTTTAAAAAAAATATTTTTTTAAATAAAAATCCAGCCTTGGTTTAAATAAAAATAAACATCCCAAATAAATCTTATGAATAATTTTAAACACCAATTGATTTATACATTTTCGGGATGTAGGAAAGTCTTGAAGGTTGGAGTTGATTTATCATGATGGTTCTTAATGGAATACGCCTAATGTTCCAAGGAGAAAATAAAACGAATAATAAGCCCAAGTTAAACAATTTGTCCTTACAAAGGTTCGGCGATATGTGTCAGTCTGGCGAAAAAGTCACTTTTTGAATTAAATTATGCGCATCTTTTTTTATACTTGTGCAACCTAAAGATCTAACCATATCTTTTCTAGTTTTACACCATGTCATTTCATTTAATCCTACTCCTTACCTATTTATCGTCAATCTAATTAAATTTATACCAACGCCCTTTCACTATATCCTACCCTTAGCGTGTCCATCAAGGTTTGATAAGTAACAAGAGTTCTCTCTTTTACATCATCTGGTAGGCACTCTCAATCCCCTAACTATACCCTCTATCTTCACTCAATGGGGTTTGGATATTATGGTTCCCCTACACGTTACATCGAGAAATAAAGAGTAACTTTTGTTTATATCAAAATATTTTACTAAATTAATATATATTGAGCCATGAAATAATATAACGGATTCATATATAATAGTATTCATATGTGAGAACATCATTACAAGGTTTGTATTCTAGACTATTATCACTAATAATGAGACTTAGTTCGAGAGTGGCCTATATTAGCAGTTATATGTCTATGACATAATCCACTACTATTTCAGCTAAATGCCTTACCTTAAATAAATGCACAATAAGAGGCTTTCAATATGACTATGATAAGGGATTAGTAAAAAACAAGATGGGTTAATGAGTTGCACCGTGCCATTTGGTCTTACAATACCGCTATGGGGAGATGTATAGGGGGGACACCTTTCTCCATTGCTTATGGTAGGCAAAAAGTTATACCTTGGAGTTTATCCTATAAACTATGAGGACTTTACTAGTTGATGAAGGTGGAGATCAATCTATCACCCAAATAGATCTAAAACTAGACAATAATGAACGGTCCAAGCCTTAATGAGACTTGTACAGTATAAATAACATCTCATCAACTAGATCAATTGCCATATTAGGAAAATGGGATTTGAAGGTTTTTGACAAAGTCCTTCATAAGATATGGGTTGTTAATTCTTATGGGAAATTAGGCAACAGCTATGAATGTCATTTCCATTAACCACGGTTGACCATAACAAAACCTATCACTTGAAAATAATAAAGGGCATAAATTTACCAAGATCATGGAACACAAATAATATAAAAAAGTTTATCTTCTATAACTTTATACTTAAATAATGTCATGATGTTTTGCCACGTTAGTACCCTTTTTTATTAATGCATTATGTTAATTTCTTTTATTTTTTCAAGTGATAAATATGTCTTGCCAAGGTCACAAAGTCATTATCTATTAATAAATTTTTGTTCATGTTAATTTTTTCCACTTACATATATTCAATGTATATTTTAAAAACACCACTTCATAATGCAATACATACATTATTCTTGTTTACCCATCTAAGTTGCACAAACAATAATAAAGACCCATAGGAGATTCTTGGGAAAATCAAGAAGGCCAAAATAAAATCTCCATTTATAATCTCATTTACTTGGTACAAAATTATAATGTATATTATTGGGGATTGACATTATAAAAACTCTGTTCCCCCTTGATCTTCGATTGATCACATTCTAGAAAATATTAAAAAAAGACTATCTGAAGGACATATACAAGGATTGAATCACAATATCTTTACGAATCTTGTAAGTGATCGGATATGGGGATAATGAGCTGATGAAGATGATGATCATGCTTCCCTTCCAAGGTCTCCAAAAATCTTGTAGAAATCCATCGAAATCCTACGACCTTCAAGTATATGATCCTCCAAAAGCAGACTGTGTGTGTTGGCACCCTTGGAGATGAATATTTGATCTTATAGTATATGATACCCTCTAGATCTTGCATAATTATTGCTTTGCTATACCTCATTCAAAACACCAAGTAATTATATCCAAGAGTGACCACACAAATAGTTTGCTTTGGGAGGGTCATATACCAGAAGATCTAAGGCTATTCATGGTATCCAGTAAGGTTTTTGGAGACCTTGGAAAGGCATCAATACCATCATCTTCATCAACTCAATGCCTAAGTATCGAATCATCTACAAGACCGGCGAAGGTGGTATTATTGGATCCCTAGATTTGTGCTTCATAACTAATATTTTTATAATACTTTTTGGAATGTGATCAATCGAATATCAACGAGTACTAAAGTTTTTGTATTGTCAATCCCCAACATATATTTTTTGAATTGTTGTTATATTTTTAGAGTTTTTACAACATTAAAAAAATATTTACACGTTTATGCGAGTCAAACGAATATAATACTATGTGTATCTCAAAATTATATTGTTAAATACTTTATTCATTATTACTGTGGCAAAATTGTGCTAAGTTAATGTCATTGGCTTATGGTAAAAGAATTTAAATTGCGATGTCAATAAATTGAGTGTATATGGTATATATGAAAAGGTGGTATTATTATAATGAATATGGTAAGATATCATGGTAGGAATCATGGTGTTTTATAAATGTCTCCATATTTGTTTCTAACTCTTGAAATGATATAGAATTTTAAGATTTATATAAAAACCATAAATGAAAAGAACTAATTAAATACATGAGAAACATAATCCCGAGGGATGACATGCTCAAATGTGAGAGAGCAAGAAAGAGATAATGAGAGAAAAATAATGAATGAGATGGCGACAAGAGAAAAACCTGCAGTGTAGACAAGAGAAGAATGAGAAATACAATTAAGGAAGGAGAAGAACTGAGAAGAACGTGAAAAAATAAATAAAGATGATGGTTTTTGGCCCGTTCACTCGTCTAGTGTTTTTTGCTTTTAAGCTGAGTATTTCTCATTATTTTTTGTGGTCTCAGTCATTAATTTCCCTATAGTATAATTGAGATCATCTTTTATAATTTTAAGTATTGTTATCCTTGATTAATCCTTGTCATGAAAGGAGAGCATTTTGTTTTGTTATATTTAAAAACTCGAACATATCGTAAAATACAATTTTGAAATGTGTATTTCCCACTATTGATTTATGTTCTTTCAAATTCAAATTTTGAAATATAAAAGCCCTTAATACATGACCTTTATGATGGTTATGGATTATTATTCGTTTTTATATAGTCATTACGATCTTTACACAATGATGTAAAATATTTAGCATGTCAACATTTTGGTGTTTTGATGCGTTAGACATAAAAACTACAACATTCCATGAAGATAAAGTATTCACGTGTTCTTGACTATAAAACCCCCAACTTGATTTAGAAATTATAATATGTATATCTATTGAAGAATGAAACTGTTTATATATATATATATATATATATATATATATAGTTTTTGGTTGGATGGAAAGAGAGTCCACATTGATAATAAAGGGATAACCATATTTGATAATTGATATGTATTTTGGCTAAAGACTGGGTTTTTAATGAACTTGATATTTTTCACACTTTGGAACTTGATATTTTAATAGATGGTATTATGGTCACTTTGTTAATTTGGAAAATTTGGATTATATTGTGATGAAATTACATGTAGATTTCCACTACTATGATTTTAGAATTTTTTTTCACGGTCTCATGTCATAATCACAATAACCAAAAGACATTAGAAACACATAAAGGTAAATTCCTTAAGGTCACACCACTATTCATGTGGGTTTAATTACTTTTCGGATTAAATGGTAAAAAAAAGAACGTTTTTTTGTTAAACGCTCACATACATGGTGATCGATATAATTAATTGTTCCCTCACTCTCATGAGTATGTTAATGATTATATGTTTTACCTCATTATCTTAACTAGACGAGTGTTGTGGTGCACTGACATATAATTTAGCCTTATAGACAGATAGACACCCATAACAATATCCGATGTATGTGAAACTGACCTACTGTAAAAGGCTCATCTAGAATATCTGGTAGAGGAATGACACCTAATGGATTAAATGAATCTGTAAGATTCTAAACACAAAGTAATGGATAACATGACACGACTCAAGGATGATATAAAGAGTATACCCCGTCGACACTAACAAATGGGAATTGTAGATATTTTAACTATAATAAAATGATAACCTTTTTATACGAAGATATAATTAATGAACGCATCCCTCACGACAATTTAACCATCCTTATTTGGCGAGTTTTTAATTTTAATGCCAAAGGAATTCTCTTGGATTAAGGAAATAATGTAAAAAGCTACACCCAAAGGAAGACTCATGCTTAAGAAAACATAAGGTCTTTAGAAAACTAATCTATCACATTTTTCAAGGATAAGATTTACTTCATTTGTCCACCTAAGATGAGGAGTTTTCCCTAAGTATAGAAATAAAAGACTGCAGTAAACGTACAAGATAAATAAAAAAACATAAGAGCTTTTTTTAACTACTATTTTTTCTATTAGAGCCATTACAATTAAATCTATTCCATTATTTTTTGTTTTATCACTTTTATGAGATTTGATTAGTTGTTTGTCACATTCTTCAGCTCCGTATGACTCACTTTAAACATTGGGATATTTATTAACCATGGTCAATAAATCATCATATGTTAACTTTTATGAGATTGTATTGATTGTTTGTTACATTCTTCAGTTTTATTGGGCTCACCTTAACCACTGGCATATTTATTGGTCATGACAACAAGTCATCCTATGTGACCTTTTTGTTTAAGGATAGTTGAAGTTCGTTGCCCCCACTAATGAGAGGATGTTTTTTGTTAGTCCTAATTCTCATATCTACTAGTAAGTTACTAAGTTAAACACACATTTTCATTCAAAATTTCCCAAGTTCAGTAGTCCATCAGCTCAAATTAGATATATCAACATCGTCACCTAAAATGGGCTTAAATGACATTGTCGGATGACTATAACGACAACCACTAGTATAAGGTGCAACGATGAGGGGACTTCATTATCAAATGATATTATGATGATTGTGTCCATCCCTTTCCTCAGAGAGGGTAAAAGAAGGTCTCGCACTCTTTTTCAGGAAGAGCTTCGACCACCGTCGATGTGTGGTGATATAAAGAGATGGAGTCGTCAGACTATTTTGCACAAAACAAGCAAAAGAATATGTCGTCGCGTCGAGACAGCGACATCAAAGACAAACTTATGCTTATGAAACTAATAGTTCAAAGGTTCGGGGGATGAGTTACGTAATTCAAAGGTGTTAGGCACCCATCCCGCACTTTCGGTCTCTCATGGGCCTGTGTTACTGTTTTCCTTAATTTCTTCGTGAAATGTGTGTGCGTGTATATATAAATATAGATTGGAATCGCCCAACTCATATCATAGAAAAGATAGAGTGAGGTCATCCATAGGAATGTTCCTAAAATAATATTTAAAAAATACGATGTACGTGTTTATCGAGATATTAATCGTCATAATAAAACGATATTATATGTTAGATAAAACACCGATATGAATCACAATTACGATATATATTGAATAATGCGTAAATGAAAAGGATGCAGATACGAAAATGGAAAAATTGGACTCGAGTCTCGAATTTTAGTCCGAAATGCCTATGTAGCCTATAAAAGCATAAAATTCCATGTAGTTCGCATGCGACATAAGGGTGGGGTTTATCCCATATATTCGAATGGGAGTTTATTATATGCGTGTGTGTAGAAAATGTATTTTTTTAGTTTTGAGATTTTTTTATGAATAAACCCGTTGGAATTTATAGGGGTAACCCTCTTTTTTTTATAGAAAGTTAAGTATGTGCAATATAAGTAGTAAAGGGTGAGATGTTAACGTGAATGAACTAAAGTAAAAACTAGATTAGAATTTATGTAACTAATGCAAAAATAAATTTATAAAGAGAAGAGAATGTTTGGACCTCATTTGGAGAATTGAAACTTGGTCTTGATCCTTGATGAGCGTCCTTGAGTGTTGGGATGAATGTTAGATCATAGAGAAGGAGATTTTGCTAAATTGGGTATGAAAATAATTGGAATAAAATATGGGAAGGAATTTTACACAAGGAAACTTCGATGATTGCAAGAGAATATTATTGAGATCACTGGTATTGATGGATCCGAGGTGTGTCCTAGGAGTAAGCTCATGCCCTCCATTTATAGGGCATTCCCTAAGCCCTGCCAATCGACAGGTGACCCTAGACGCACTGGCAGGGAAATAGACCTGCCATTCGGTAGTCTTGTGTAGATTTTTTCAAAAAAATAGTTATATAACGCAATCCGCTAATCCAAATCATGCATGGGGCATACTGTTATAAAGGTAATTCAGATACCTTTAAGATTCATTTGGGCCACTCCCGGGTTAGGGAGTTGACTTTAGGTCAAATAGGTCTCGAAAGCGCTCGTCAATCCTTTGGACGGGAGATCGTCAAAAGGTAATGGATCATTCATCCAAGCTATAAGTCAGAATCGCACATGGGGTGGACTGTTGGAAATTTTATACAAGGCACTTTGAAGTTCCAAAGAGCTTCACTCACTTCGGAGAGTTGACTTTAGTCAATCAGGGCTCGAAAGCTCCCGATGATCTTTCAAAGTAAAACGGGTTGTTCGTCCATACTGTAAGGCTAATTCACACACGAGGCAATATATTGGAAAAGGTATTCAGTGCCCTTCAAAGATTCATTTGGTCTCGTTTGAGCTGAAGAGTTGACCTTGGTCAAACAGAGCCCGAGGGCATCCGAATTAATTTTTTAGGAAAACTGGATCATTTGTCCGAACGGTTATGACAATTCATGCATGGGAAGGACCATTAGAAAGGGGTTTCAATTCCCTTCGAAGATTCACTGAGCTTTGTCCCTGACGATGGAGTTGACTGGATTAAATCGGGGCCTGGGAGCACCCGTTGGCCTCTAGATTGACTTTTGATAGTAAAATGGTTTATTTGCCTGAATCGTTATGTCAATTTATGCATGGAGCAGACCTTTGGAAAGGGTATTTAGAGCCTTTCAAACATTCATTGAGCTTTTGCTCCGACGATAGAGTTGACCGAAGTCAAACGGGGTTCGGGAGCCCCTATTGGCCTCTTGATCGGTACTCGGAGTATGACATAGGTTTTTATAGAGAATTGAGGAGGTACTAAGGACCTAAGGAGAGACTTAGGGGGTCCTAGAATGTGGTGTCTACAGATCCCCTCGACGGGTGAGCTTGGAGCCGTCGAATAGACACCAGATGATGTTTAGGGACGAGGATGACCGATTCAGAGGGTCGAGGCCTATTATGGGGACCTAAGGTAATGCTGAGGATGGCCGATTATGTTGTCTATGGTCAATTATAAGGACCTATAGATCGGAGTGACCAATTATGAGGGTCGAGGTTAATTCTTAGGACCTTAAGTAGGAGGGACCAATTATGAGGGTCGAGGTCAATTCTGAGGACCTTAAGTGGGAGCGACCAATTCTGAGGGTGGAGGTCAATTATGAGGACCTTAAATAGGGAGCGACTAATTCTGAGGGTCGAGGTCAATTCTGAGGAGCTTAAGTTAGAGTGACCAATTCTAAGGGTCGAGGTTAATTCTGAGGACCTTTAGTAGGAGTGACCAATTCTGAGGGTCGAGGTCAATTCTGAGGACTTTAAGTTAGGAGCGACCAATTATGAGGGTCGAGGTCAATTCTGAGGACCTTAAGTAGGGAGTGACTAATTCTGAGGGTAGAGGTCAATCCTGAGGACCTTATGTATGGAGCAACAAATTCTGAGGACCTTAAGTGTAGAGTGACCAATTTTGAGGGTCGAGGTCAATTCTAAGGACCTTAAGTGGGGGCAACCAATTCTGAGGGTCGAGGTCAATTCTAAGGACCTTAAGTGGGATAACTTTCCTAGGGAATCTTGAATTTTGTAGACTTTATTGGTAAAGAGACGTTTGTTTGGGGATTATGTCCTTTTTTTAGGAGCTAAAAACCTTAGTCTGAAAATTCCATTTTGGGAAAACAGTTAGTAACTTGAGGTTTGGGGATTCCATTGGGGAATGTGTTTCTCTGACACGTTGGCGGAAAGAGATATCCGATTAGCTTATAGCTCCACGGGGGGAGTTAGATTTGGAGGTTCCGTTAGGGAAACGGTGGATGACTTGAGCTTTTTAGGATTCTACTGGGGAATATTTTTGGAAACTTCTTGGAAAGAGTTCGAGAATTTGAGGAGGCACTTGATTTTTGCTGAAGATGAAGTTCTTGGGTCTTTGCTAATGGATGTGCTGATTTTTTGGATTTTAATATTAGGACCGACTGGGGATTTGGTAGTTTAAAAAAATGATTTCTTGGCAAAGCGATATTCCAAAATTCATTTAGCGATTTTAGGAATTTTCTGGTATTATCTGGGATTTTTTGTACAAAATTTCAAAGGGTGCCCGTCGAAAGGTGGTGGGAGTTGCCAAACGGCAGTGGCACGGTCTTTGGGACTGCCTAGGGAAGGAGAAGCGATAGTGTCGATTGGCCGATGTTAAGGGACTACTGATAGGCATGCCCCTTAGCCTCCTATAAAAAGGCTCTCCTCATTTTTCACAGCTTTTGGCTTTCATTTCTTCTGCTCTTTCTTTCTGCAATTCGTTCTTAGGCTTTCCCTTTCCCATTTTCCAAGAAATGAGGGATTTTTTAATCATTGAGTCCCACATGGCATGGCTCGGTGTTGATGACTGGGCGCACTTGGAGTGGTGAGTTATGGTGCCTTTAGCGTTAGGCACTAAAAACACTTTTAATTTGTTTGAGCCCGTTGCCAATGAGCTGTCTCTTTCGCGTGAGATTGCGCACCACCGATCATCCCGGATGAGGAACCCTGATGGTTATATAAGTATCGTGTGACTCGTGGTATTCCTTTTTGCAATTTTCTTTTGCATTTTCTTTGTTTCTTCAATTTTTTGACAAGAGGTTTATCTTTTGATAGACTGGCATTGTCACGTCGAGTCTTATCTCCTTGAAGACGAAGAGATTTAGAGACATGTAGGAGCACCTTCCTCTCATGGTGCGCTGGGTGGTTACTTCTGTTGGTTTTGGTAGTATGGCGTCTGCCTTGGATGCGACGCCTTATGCGACGGTTGTTCTATGCGGTCTGGGGGAGAGGTGGTGGGATATTACTCACACCTTTCATCTGGGTTTGGGGGAGATGATAGTGACTCCCATCGATGTGTAATAATTGTTAGGTCTAGACTGTGAGGGGACCCAGATATAGGTGGATTACACGCTGAGGGTGACGCCGACGGTGGTGGAGGCGATGTTGGGTGATGTCATACGAATAGTTTCTTGCGACTCGATCCGTAGTTCTACTTTGCGGGAGATGATCTTAAGCCAATAGATTAATGAGGCTGATAGGCTGCAGGTTTAGGAGTTGGCCCATTTATTTATTCTTTTATTTTGGGGAGGATTTTTGGTGGCATCAAGCGACGACGTCGTCCAATTATGATTTTTGACGTACTTTAGGGTATTTTCGAATGTCCCTCTCTTTGACTGTGGAAGCCTGACCTTGGAAACCATTTGTTCATTTTTAGATGCTTCCAGCCGGTGTTTTCAGTAGACATTTACTGGAGCCACGTATCTTTTGGAGGTATTCTTCTTTTTTGTTTGTATTTTTCCTTTATGCATTTTCCTTTTTGATTGCTTTTTATTGCTAACTCTTGTCCTTTTGCAAACGTGGTTCTATGAGGTTATTGGGCTCAATGCCCATTTGGTTGGTTTAAAGGATGAGTCAGTGGGGGGCTTCTGCTGGATGTACCAGTGGCAAAAGTCCAACCGATAATCGAGGCGGTCCCTTTCCTTAGTGGCGGTGCGTCAGGTCTTAAACGACCTGATGAGCGACCGGGTAACTCCTTCTTTTCTCTTTTAAAATTTTCTTTTTGGAATTTTCTTTTGTGCAAGTATTGACTTCATCTTAGTAAAATTTAGGTTACCTTTTATCTGTTGGGGATGACCATCCAGCACACGGGGGTGATCGAGATGCACGCGCAGATGCGTCGACTGCTGGCACATGAGTTTGGCTACTCCTGGTATCTAGGGGAGAGAGTATTCAGGCAGATTATGGAAGAGGAGTTGGCAGTCCCACCATCGATTGCCCTGGGATATATGAGGTAGGTGTAGGAGTTGTCGAAGGATGCCCGAGTAGTGACGATGGTCGGCGAGCCCTATTTGTACACGAACACAGTGGCAGTGTATGACTACTTTGACTTTGTGATATGCTGGTTGAGGCCTTCATGCATTTATGATGTGGTGAATATGTCTATGCATCCTATAGCTTTAGGTAGGGGTACCAGTCACCAATGGGGTCCGTCCATAGTACGGGTGGCACGTCGACGTTAGCGGCGGTGGTGATGTCAGAGGTTTCGTTTCTCCGACTATCTCCTCCCTCTTACAATATTAGACGACCCGAGGGAGGATTGGTTCGTATGCTTCATCGCCCCAATGCGATGGACCCAGAGGTGCTAGGCTTGATGGAGGATGTCCTTCAGCTAGAGATATATCCTGTGACATTTTCTTTTTGCTTTTCTGATCTCTTTCTTTACCTCGGACTAACTGATTTACTTTTTCTTACTTTTCTTGCAGCACGTCCGGACGTCGATTACCTGGCTGAGTGGCTTCTGCGACCGCTTATATTCGGGAGTCGATCCTAGATCCTTCATATTTGGTTCCATCTGGTTCATCGGAGGAGGGGTCTGGATCAGGTAGCAGGTAGCAGAGGCTCCTCAGCTCGTTATCGGGGAAAGCGCGTGCGTCGTCAGGACAGGGGATCATAGAGAGAGGATAAGAGATAGAAGAAAAAATTAAGAGAGAGAAAGTGTGGGGGATCAGATTGAGTCCGGTTGTTTTTCTTTTTTCCTTATTCTGCAAAAATATGTAATGACAGCAATATATATGCAATGAAGGGGGGTTTATTTATTTTACATGCGTTAAATGACTTGATTTATGTGCTTTTTTTACTTTGTTTGCTAATACCGTAAAAAGGATTAAAATTATTTAAAAGGAGAATTTATTTTAAAATAGAATGAGTTAGGCATATAAGGAAAGGAAAATCGTGAATAAAATTTGATTTTTTTTATTTTGATAAAAAGGAAAAAGGTAAATTTTTAAAAATAGGGGGATGCCGATCGACACACCCCTTGTCCTGCCTATCGGTGGGTCAGTCCAGTTTAATCACCCCAAGGCTTGATTACATTTTCTTCAGCTACGTTATCCTTGATGGGGACCCTTGTATTTAGCTAAGTTTTTCAAGTATAAAAAGGGGTAAGGTGGAGGGTTTTTCTTCACCCATCCATATTTTCCTTCTTTTGTTTATTTCTTCCTTTGTGTATTATTTCTTCCAACATGGCTCTTCCCATAAGCGTTGAATTGGCCTCTTACCTCGAGAATTTAGAGGCTATATACTCATATAATGTAGTCTACAATGTCTTCAACCTGCGTCAGGTTTCTTTATGGCTCAAACGACCTATTGACTGGAACATGCTGATGGCGGTGATACAATTCTGATACCCTGAGGATCATGTCTTTAATTTTGTCGTGGGTGAAGTCTGCCCTACTTACGAGGAGTTTTCTACTATATTGAGGGTGAATCCCAATGTGGCGGTGACCATGCCTGAATTCTCTTGGTCACTATTGGTGGAATTTCTCCATATTTTATCCTCGGCGGCTCGATCATTGGTTACTGGGGGAATAATTTCCCTCCCAGTTAGATTGTATTCCGTACGTTCGCAGGATGTTGGTGATGCGGCCTATGCGGGAGCCATCTCCCTTGGGTTACTTTCAAAGTTCTGTTGGTGACTGTGTACCTGCTGGTGGACCCTCAACTTGCTAGCATTGCTGCATGAATGTCATAGCGTCGTAATCCTGTAACGGTGATACTAGCAAAGACCCTGAATGGTCTAGATGCTTGGTGAGAAGGTCCTTTGAACTTTTTGAGAGGCAGTCGCGTTATGATTTTTATGTGGATATCTAAGAGATTTCGCTTGACAATCCCTCCTGAATATCCCTTGACAGTTATGCCAAATTTCTTCACCCGCTATTTCATCAACTTTGGTCCGAACATCGAGAACTAGGTAAATTAGTTTATGGAGCACGGAGCTCGATGTCTGTTGCGGCCCATTTTGGAACTGGGGGAATATCAGTACGTTTGGATGGTTGGACTCCGATATACGACTTTTGATTTTCCTTGGCAGCCTCTACATCAAGTAGGATGGGAGCAGATCGTGCCTTCCCGTGTTCTGGACTTCTATCCCGTAGAGGATTTAACAGAAGGCATGCGCATACGGTTAGGCTCCTTATGGGAGAGACGTCGGCCTTCGACCCGTCCTTCCTAATCTGTTAGCACAGTTTGGAACATTTTCAGGGATTATGTGAAATGGTTGTCGAGGAGGGTTGTGGCTAAGATATTGGTCGAGGAGACCGAGCATAGATGGCTCGCCATGTTTGACACTACGGAGGGAGGTGTAGTGGTCTTTCCCAGACTGGTTTGGGCTTACTATTCTATAGAACGCCTTAGGTATTCCATCTAAGCAGGGGAAGTTTGGGGACCCCAAGCTGTAGATAATGGCGAGATTGGTTCTTCTAGTAGCTGTGGGTAGGGCCTTTTTAGTGAAATTAGTGTTTTTGGTGTTTTATATGAAGCTTTTGTGATGGTTATGTCTTTGGTTGTTGGGAATAAGCTTTTTTAGGAGTATATTGGCTTGTTTTTATTTTAAGGAATAATAAGGTTGGCGGGGGAATTTGTTTGACTCCCTACGCCCCCTACGCTAATATTTCATGTAATCGTGTTGGGTTTTCCCGATAAGGGAATAAAAAAGGGATCTTAATTATATTTTATACGTTTTGCATCTAAATTATCCATTCCAATCGCTAAGGCATATATAATCCTTTTATTCATATAAATGATGAAATGAACTGTCGTTCTTGGGGGTAAAAAAATAATAACATTATGTGAATAAGAAGGGAGCCGTGCATATGAGCTGACTATGTAACTCTAGGGGTTTTAAAAAAAAATGAGTTTTATTTTCGAAAGAAAAAAGGATTTTTAGAGGATCAGGCCCCACGTAGTTCTGAGTAGAGGGAAATGAAGATTTTTTTTAAGAATAAAATGGGGATGAGAAGAGTCGTAACGCGTCGAGATTTAGGACTAAGGTAGAATTTCTTGAGATCATCCAGGTTGACTGGATGGGCCATTTCTTCTCCATCAAGGTCGGTGAGCATAGCGGTGCCCCCAGATAGGATCTTCTTCACAATGTATGGGCCTCTCCAATTAGGCTTGAATTTCCTTCTAGGGGTCCGAGACGAGCTCTATAATCTCATTAAGGGCTAAATCCCCTTCTCGGACACCACAGTCCTTGACTCTCTTTGTTGAATGATCATGGTATTAGGCAATGGTACCCTAGTATATGATATAAATCTTTCAGTCTCCTTTCATCTAGGAGTAATAACTCGTCCAAACGGATCTGATGCCAGTCTTCCTCGCTAACTTTGCCTTCAATCATGACGTAGTGAAGGATTTCTAGCTCAAGAGGTATGACTGCTTCCATGTCGTATACCAGAGAGTACGGGGAAGCCCTAGTAGATGCTCAAGATGAAGTGCGGTAGCTCCAGCGGGCTTAGGGGATCTGATCGGCTCAATCTTGATAATTTTTAATCATCTTTTTTATGATTGTTTTGAGGTTCTTATTAGCAGCTTCGACTGCACCGTTAGTTTGAGGTCGAAAGGGAGAAGTTCGTGCCTATGGATCCCATACTCGTATACCAATTCCATGACTTCTTCCTCAAAATTTATTAGCATATGATATTTTTCGGATGAACTTGACAACCTTTTTAGCATTCAGCACTGCGTATGACTCGGCTTTGACCCATCTGGTGAAGTAATCAATGGCAACCAAGATGAATTCATGCCCGTTTGAGGCTTTGGGTGTAACTTTCCCTATGATATCAATGCCCTATATGGAAAATGGCCAGGGAGAGGCAATGTTGTATAATTCTCGCGGAGGCAAGTGATGCAAATTGGAAAACTGTTGGCATTTAAGGCATCTTCAAACATAAGCGATGCAATTTTAAACCATGGTAGTCTAATAGTAGCCCAGTCGGATGATTTTCTTGGCAAGCATATGGCCATTCCTATGGGGTCCGCATTCCCCGTTATGGATTTTCTGCAATATTTCTTCAATGCCAGCCCCTTTGATGCAGTGTAAGTGGGCTCCATCAAAGTTTCTTTTGAACAGTGCTTTATCACAGATAATGTACTGGGCGATCAGTTTGTGGAGGTTTGCTCGGTCTTTCTTGTTGGCATCTTGGGGGTACCTACCATGCTTGAGGAGGCACTAAATATCATAGTACCAACACTTATCCATATCAGGATCTTCTTTCGTGACGAGTTTAATATGGTAGCAGTGGGTTGGTTTAGCTTGCTTTTTAACTTGGAAATGGGCCATCGTTATTCCTTCTGGTATGTCGACCGCGAAGGCTAAGGTAGCAAGGGTATCGGTTAAATAGTTATTTACTCGAGGCAGGTAATGGAAGGTAATATCTTGAATTTGGGAGGCCAGTTCTTCTAGGTTGGAGTGGAAAGGTAAGTGTTTCTCATCCTTGACTTTTCATCTTCTGAGAACCTGATCGATGATTAGGGTTGAATCCTTGTAGACATCTAAGCATTAGATTCCTTTTTTTAGAGCGACTTTGAGGCCTACGGTGCATGCCTCGTATTTGGTCATGTTGTTGGTGCATGAAAAATCTAGCTTGACATCAATGGGAGTGTAAGAGTTATCAGGGGCGATTAAGAGTATCCCAATGCCATATCATTTCTTATTGGCAGCAACGTCAAAGAACACTTACCATCGGAGGTCTTCTTGGGAGGTACAAAGGATATTTTCATCCGGGAATTCTAAGATCCAAACATCGACTTCTTCCATAGGGTGGTCAGCAAGGTAGTCAGAGATAACTCTACCTTTCATGGCTTTTTGCGTGACATATACAATATCAAATTCGACTAGCAATATCAATTGTCAGGCCATTCGGCTAAACAAGGTAGGTTTCTCGAGGAGGTCTTTGATAAGATCTATTCGGGGTATAAGTCCCATGGGAACGGCAAGTATGTAGTATCGTAATTTTTAAGTGCAGATAAGGGCGACACATGCTTTATCTAAGGCTGTGTAGTTGACTTTGTATCCCGCCGACTTACGACTGGCGTAGCAGATGGACCTCTCTTTACGAGATTCTTTAAGGTATTGGGACAATAAATCCCCAACTGCGATGTCAATTATGGTCAAGTACAGGAGTAGGGGTAGATCAGGTTGTGATGGCATGAGTACCGGAGGTCGGGTTATATATTGCTTGATTCGGTCAAAGGCCTAGTGATAAGCTTTATTCCAAACCTTGGTTGAATCCTTCCGTAGGAGTTTGAAGATGGGTTCATAGATAGAAGTCAATTGGCAGATGAACTAGCTAATATACTCTAATTTTTTAAGGAATCCACGGACTTCCTTCTCCATTCGGGGTGGCGACATTTCGAGTATGGATTTCAGTTTGGCAGGATTCGCTTTAAACCCCTTTTAGCTAACCATAAATCCCAAGACCTTTCCTTTGATAACGCCAAAAACATATTTCTGTGAGTTAAGTGTGACACCCCGACTAATTAAATACCGGGTAGCTACTCCTTTGTTCAAATTAATACAAAATGCCAAGTTGGTTCAGTTCATAGCATCACTGTAGAAAATATTTTAATAATTACTAGCCACCTAATATTTAAAAAGTGAGTTGTCAGTTTGAATTAAATTCTATTAACATACAATCCATTTAAATTATGAAATACTGATACCACAACCACATCACAATCGCAAATAAACAACGATGTAATAAACTAAATCTGGAGAAATACACCTCACAATAATCCGAATACTGAAATGAACAAATACAAAGCCTGAATCCTTAATTTAATTACAACCCAAAATATGAAATTAAAACTGAGTAAGTAAGATGTCTCTGAAAGAAAAGGGGCGACATGCCCTACAGATGAATAAGTCTGAAGTAGAGTCAAGATAGAAAGTGGAGGCGTCTACTATCGAGGTCCTGTAACTTCCACAACAGCTACAGCACGTCACTGGAATGGAACTCCTATGCTTGGTGTCCTTGTGGCTGGGAACCTAAAAAGGTTTTTGCAAAAAAATATATTTGAAAGCGAACAGGTCAGAGCCCGATTGTGAAAACAGTTTAAAATACAACAAGTGTTTAATATAATTAAACAGTGAATATAAAGTACATGATAGTGCGTGCACTCACATGAGTTCCTCACCTCTCAACTAATTGTGCACTCCTATCGTACCCGTACCCGTTCTAGTTATTCCCATATCTAACTAGTCCAAAATACAATCTAACATTTCTATACGATTCATGATTTAAGTCCCGACATCTTGATTTAAACAGAGAGTTTTACTTTTCTTCTTAGTTCCCCATATTAGTCATGCTAATCACAGAGATTTTCCATTTTTAATTCTACTAAAATGTTGCTATTATTCACACTTATATTTATACATGACAGTTCATTTCAATTAGCAGTATATTATTCTCATCATAAATATACAATACTGGCACCCCGAGACTAAGCTGCGGTGCACACATACTCTGCTATCCAATCCCGGTACATCACGTACATAAGGACCACGTATTTCGAATCTCTCAGGAATCGTTTTTAATAAACAACAATCACACATAATGGAGGCGAACATAGTTCACATCACATGGAACACGCACATACCTACGCTCCCATGATCAGCAGACTTATTAACTTCTCAATAAGTTCTTCTTTGACCTATGTCCTCGAGGTACCAATCTAAATCCCCCCCGTAGGCACACAAAGATTAGATGGCCCTGATCGAATGCTGACCTCCCATGATATCAAGTATGGTAGGTATGTTATATACAGATAACCACACATACTAAGCATTCGCACATCTTAGATATCTTAGAATATTAATAGAGGTATATTTCTCGTCCTTATACCGTTATTTAATGTTGTACGTTTACAAGTCTCCGATTTATGTACATTAAAGTTGTCATCTCTTCTCGCGTCGTAATTTTTAGGTACTCGTTTCCTAACCCATAAATGTCATCCGGTTTACTACAACATTCTAAGTTTCACTCCTCAACGTACTCCAATCTCACAACTATACCCACTAGTCAATAAGGGAAGGTTAGTACTCAATTTAATAAGTCTACAGAAAGTTTTAAATAAAAAGGCCATTCTGTCAACTCGTTAGAAGTCATGTTCGAACGAGGTCGTTAGAACGAGTGTCATTCGAACGATTGGCTTTGAACTAACTACCAACTCGTTAGAGAGAGTACTGTCATCTCGTTAGAAGTCTCGTACGAACGACCTGGGCAGGTCTTTTAACGAGATGGCAGATTGCGCCCAGAAATCTCCCAATTCATTTTTCTTCATTATTATCTTCTCTAAATCCACCCTAAGACGATCCAAATTACATTTTTATGTTTGTAAACTATTTTAAGTCATCCTAGGTCATTCCCTAACATACTTTTGGGGTCAAATCTTACAAATCAACATGTCAAAATCATAAATCCCCAATTCTTGCCCCAAATCCTATGAACTTGAACCCATAATTTTTTTATGCTTAAATACTTATCATAAATCCATTTTTAAATCATCAAAGTTAAGTTTTGAATACCAAATTTCGTCCATAATCATTCTACATGCAATTCCTAACCAAGATTAAGGGCTTCTACCACAATTCCATTGAGTTTTCACCAAAATATTCACAGTATAAGGTTTCTACACTAAACATAGAAGAAATATTCATTGCAATTAAAAATATCAAATCACTTGCCTTAGATTTGTTCTTCAGATTTGTTGTCGGTGTTTCAAGGTTGATTCTTCTCTTCTTTTTTTTGGGTCACAATCTCTTCCAAAATGATGGTGGGGAGATGGTTTTTGGTTTGGAATCCTATGATAACTTCTCTCTAACTCCCATAGCCCACTTCTAATGCTTTTAGCTGGTAATGGCCTTAGTGGACTATTTAAAATTATAAAAATAAACTCTAAAATTCGTGGGTTTTAATTCCTCCATTTTTAAAATTACCAAAATACCCTTCTAGGTTGCCGGTTTGGCCTAAAAATGCCCCGGGACCCAAACTAAACCCCCGGCTAGTGTTTTCTGATTATCTCGACCCTTCCGGACACGTTGGCACACTCAAAATGACCATTCAGTTTATAAAAATATAATTCACTTTTAATTTAAATAATTTCATTCCTGACGCGGCTGACACGCGCGTCCCAACTAAATTTCCAAATTGTCGTATTTCTGTCTCGCAACAATTTTTAATATTCAATACTCATATATTACCATATATACTCAGATATATTCAATTTTAACATCATAATAAAATACCAACTCACATCTTGCTAGTATTTATATCCGTATTAATTCCCAATTAGTTCCCATTTAATTCAATTAATCCCTTAAATAAAAATCAATAAAATTTCGGGGTATTATATACTTCCCCCCTTATAACATGATTTCGTCCCGAAATTCAGAACTAAAGAGTACCTGGTTAAAATAACTCTGGATAACGCTCGCGCATCTCATCCTCGCGCTCCCGTGTGGACTCATCGGCATTATGATGCCGCCACTTCACGAGTACTAACGGTACTATCTTCGACCTCAGCTTCCTCTCACTGTGGTCCAGAATAGCAATCGGTCCCTCCTCGTAGGAACTATCGGGCTGAAGATCGATATCCTCTAAAGCAATGTGGGTATGGGCCAAATCATCCCTAAGATATTTCCTTAGCGAGGAAATATGGAACACGTCATGAATCCTATGCAAGTGCTCCGGTAACCCAAGTCTATACGCAAGTGGCCCAATCCTCTCGATGATAGGAAATGGCCCCACGTATCTTGGTGTCAGTTTCCCCTTCTTCATAAAACGCATAAACTCCTTCATAGGAGATACTCTGAGTAACACCTGGTCTCCCACCTTGAATTCTCTGAAGAACCTTTTGGCATCAGCATAGCTCTTCTGCCGGTCCTGAGCTACCCGAATACGGCTCCTTCATCTCTATCCTTACCGAAGTGTCCTGAATCACTTCCGGCCCAAGGAGTTTGTTATCCCCCACTTCTAACCAACATGCTGGGCAACGACAAGGTCTACCATACAACGCCTCAAATGGAGCCATGCCAATGGTGAACTGGTAAGAGTTATTATACGCAAACTCCACCAGTGGAAGGTACTGCTCCCAACCACCTCCAAAGTCTAGGATGCACATACGCAACATGTCTCCCAACATTTGATTTGTCCGCTCTGTTTGCCCATCAGTCTGCGGGTGATATGCCGTACTCAGCCGCAACTCTGTACCCATGGGCTCCTGGAAACTCTCCCAAAATCGTGAAAAAAATATCTTATCTCGGTCAGACACGATATTTGGAGGCACCCCGTGAAGTCTCACTATCTCCGCAATAAAAATCTGGGCATATTGTCCGGTAGTGTAGTCTGTCCTCACGGGTAGAAAATGAGAAACTTTGGTCAACCTATCCACAATCACCCATATGGAGTCGTGACCCCTCTGTGACGTAGGTAACCCCGTGATAAAGTCCATGTATATGCTCTCTCATATCCACATCGAAACCTCTAACGGCTGTAAAAGTCCTGTCGGTTTCTGATGGTCCACCTTTACTAGTTGACAAGTGGCGCATTTAGAAATGAACACGGCGATATCTATCTTCATCCCGCTCCACCAGTACCTTCATCTCATGTCTTGGTAAATCTTATCCCCACCAGGGTGTACCGCGAACCGTGCGACTCTATCATTACCTCGTGTCGCAAGTCTTCCCCTTCCGGAACAACCAATCTCCCATTGAAGCGTAATCCCCTGTCTGAACTGACGGTATAGGACTCAGCTCCCTCTGCTAGTAATCGAACTATTTGCTCCTGACAGAACGAGTCATTTTCCTGGGCCTTTATCACTCTCGTAACAATCTGAGGTGTAACAGCCATCACAAACGTGAACGATCAGACCACTGCATCCTGGTGTCCCAACACCTTCCATTTAGCTTTCCACACCTCGGCCACCTCATCTACTGGCCTACGGCTCAACGCGTCTGCTACCACATTAGCCTTCCCGGGGTGATATTGGATATCAAACTGATAATCCTTTACAAACTCAAGCCACCGGCGTTGACGCATATTCAGTTCCTTCTGCGTGAAAAGGTATTGTAGAGACTTGTGGTCTGTGAACAACCAAAATTTCTCCCCCGATAGATTGTGTCTCCAAATCCGAAGAGCAAATATGACTGCCGCTAACTCCAAGTCGCGAGTGGGGTAATTCTTCTCGTGAGGTTTAAGATTACGGGAAGCATAAGTTATGGCCTAACTCTCCTGTTGCAGCACACCTCCAAGTCCTTGCAAAGATGAATCGGTGTAGACTAGATACTCAACTCCCGATCTGGGCAATGCTAACACAGGTGTTGAGGTCAACTTGTCCTTCAACTCATCGAATGCCAACTGACAGGCATCCCTCCAGATGAATGGCACACCTTAGCGAGTCAGATGTGTCAAAGGACCCGCTATCTTTGAGAAACCCCGAATAAATCTTCTGTAGTATCCTGCTAAGCCCAAGAAACTATGGATATCAGTCGGTGTCATGGGCTGTCCCCACTCCCTCACCGCGGATACCTTCCCCGGATCAACAGATATCCCACGGTCTGAAATGATATGCCCCCAAAACTGAACCTCCTTCAACCAAAATCCACATTTCTCGTACCTTGCATATAGCTCGTTCTGACGTAGCGTCTGTAAAACCTGCCTCAAATGCTCGGCATGCTCCTCTTCTATCTGGGAGTAAACCAGAATGTCATCAATAAAGATAATGACGAACTGGTCTAGGAACTCTCTGAATACCCTATTCATCAAGTCCATAAACATGGCTGGAGAGTTGGTCAAGCCAAAAGGCCTAACCCGAAACTCGTAGGAACCATATCTCGTTAAGAAAGCAGTCTTTAAGACGTCCTGTTCCCTGATACGCAACTGATGGTATCCCGATCGCGAATCAATCTTTGAGAAGAAGCAAGATCCTCTCAACTGGTCGAATAAGTCATCGATTCGGGGCTACGGATACTTATTTCGTATCGTGACTTTATTCAACTCCCGGTAATCTACACATAATCTCAACGATCCATCCCTCTTATTTACGAACAACACAGGGGGCACCCCATGACGAAGTACTCCTTCGGATAAACCCCTGACCCAATAACTGCTCTATCTGATCCCTTAGCTCTCTCATCTCCGCTGGAGCCATACGGCACGGTGCGCGAAAAATTGGCTGAGTGCCCGGTGTCAAATCGATAACAAAATCTATCTCTCTACTAGGAGGTAATCCAGGTATATCCTGAAATACATCAGCGAACTCACTCATAACGGGAATCGAATCAAGTGGTATTACCACTTCCTTAGAGGTCTTCTCCTCTATGTAATACAAGTGTGTGGACGATCCTCCCTCGGGACGAGGCATCGCCACTAAAAACATCTCCTGTCCGGGAATGGCAAAAATAATACTCCTACTGAAATAATCAATCATGGCTCGGTACGCAACTAGCCAATCCATACTAACAATCGCATCTTACTCGGTCATCTCTAATACTAACATATCAGCGGGTAAAGTAAATCTCCCGATCTCTATACCCACACCTCTACAAATAAGGGAAATCACGGAACCCCTACTCAACGGTGAATCTACACAAGTAATCGTGCTCTCTGCAGTGTCTAAAACCCCAAAGTACGTGCAAATCTCATGGCAATGAAGCAGTGTGTGGCCCCGTATCAAATAAAATACGCCCCATAGTTCCTTGAATAGAGAACATACCCTCAATAACAGGTGGATCCTGTGGGACTGCGACATGCTGGAGTTGATAAACTCGCCCGTACTGAAGTTGTCCCTGCTGGACTGGAACTGCTGGGATGGGTGGCAAAGCTGGCATCTGTGGTGGTGTTGGTAGGGCAGCGGGAAACATAGGTCTCTGGGCTCATGTCGAGCACCCTGCTGCTGCTGCTATGGGGTCCTGCCCCTATCAGGACACTCCTAGCGCTTGTGGAAAATCTTGCCACAAGCGAAACATTTCCCCAAAAATTCTCCCCTCTCTGCCCCTGCTGCCCACGGCCCTGGTGGCCGTTGCCATTCCTCCCCTGACCGTGCTGGCCCTGATGAAAATGCTGTTGTTGGCCATGCTAGCCTTGCTATCCCTGTTGGCCGTGCAGACCCTGCTGGCCCTGACGAAAACCTCCCTGGCCATTTCTGAAACCCCCAGATCTGAACCTCTTAAAATCCCCCTGCTGGGAACCTTGATCTCCCTGCCTATGCTGACTTTGAGCAGATTGTGCCCCACTGGCACCATTTCCCCCTATCCTTCCTTGATGACTGGACTCTCCTGATCGCTTACTCTCTGACATGTGGAAGCGGTGGTCCTGACAGTGAAGCAGCGCTGCGTTAACCACATCAGAATAAGTGGCCAATGAGAGATTACCCAACAAGTGCTGACGACTCCTCCAAGTCAACCCATCCACGAACTTCTGAATCTTTTTCTCCTCGGTCGGAATCTCATCGAGAACAATGTTCAAGAGATTAGTGAATTCGGCCTCATACTCGGCCACGGTCTTCCCCTCCTGCTTGAGGTTCATTAACTTTCTCCTCATTTTGGTGTGAACAACTGATGGAAAATACTTGCGATCGAACCGCACCCAAAACTCCTGAATAGAAAGAACGTTCATATCCTCCGTGGTGGTAATGGACTCCCACCACTGCAACGCTGATCCTACTAGCTTAAAAATAGCCAATATCTGCTTCTGAACATCCGTGCACTCGTACATCCTTAAGTGCCTTTGAATGTCCTTCTTCCACTGACTGGACACAACAACGTCGGAGCTACCTGCAAACTCCGGATGGTGTGCTTTCTGAAAAGCATCACGAATACGTTCCCAAGTAGACGGGAATGCATGGGCCTGAACTGGCGCTACTACCGGCGCCTGAGATGGTGCCTGCTGCACAACTGCTAGGGCGGCATTTACGGCTTAGGCTACAATAGCTTCAACCTCTCCGACATTCAAGGAGCCCTGAACTGGTGCAGGTTGTGGCTCGGGCTGAGCATCCTTGGGAACTCGCTGTGCACATCGTGGAGGCACCTGAAATGAGAGTAAAGTTTTATAAGTTCGCAGTTATTATCTCAAAATAGCTGAAGAGCGAAACATAAACAAAAGAATACCACAATCCTAAAAAATAGGGCTCTATATTAAAGAAAGCTACGCGGAAACATAACAAGTCGTACAGATCCTAAAGACACTAGAACCTGATACTTTGATACCACCTGTGACACCCCGACTAATTAAATACCGGGTAGCTACTCCTTTATTCAAATTAATACAAAATTCCAAGTTGGTTCAGTTCATAGCATCACTGTCGAAAACATTTTAATAATTACTAGCCACCTAATATTTAAAAAGTGAGATGTCAGTTTTAATTAAATTCGATTAACATACAATCCATTTAAATTATGAAATACTGATACCACAACCACATCACAGTCGCAAATAAACAACGATGTAATAAACTAAATCTGGAGGAATACACCTCACAACAATTCGAATACTGAAATGAACAAATACAAAGCCTGAATCCTTAATTTAATTACAACCCAAAATATGAAATAAAAATTGAGTAAGTAAGATGTCTCTGAAAAAAAGGGGCGACATGCCCTACAGATGAATAAGTCTGAAGTAGAGTCAAGATAGAAAGTGGAGGCGTCTACTATCGAGGTCCTGTAACTTCCACAACAGCTACAGCACGTCACTGGAATGGAACTACTATGCTTGGTGTCCTTGTGGCTGGGAACCTAAAAAGGTTTTGGCAAAAAAATAGATTTGAAAGCAAACGGGTCAGAGCCCGATTGTGAAAACAGTTTAAAATACAGCAAGTGTTTAATATAATTAAACAGTGAATATAAAGTACATGATAGTGCGTGCACTCACATGAGTTCCTCACCTCTCAACTAATTGTGCACTCCTATCGTACCCGTACCCGTTCTAGTTATTCCCATATCTAACTAGTCCAAAATACAGTCTAACATTTCTATACGATTCACGATTTAAGTCCCGACATCTTAATTTAAACAGAGAGTTTTACTTTTCTTCTTAGTTCCCCATATTAGTCATGCTAATCACTAAAGATTTTCCATTTTTAATTCTACTAAAATGTTGCTATTATTCACACTTATATTTATACATGACAGTTCATTTCAATTAGCAGTATATTATTCTCATCATAAATATACAATACTGGCACCCCGAGACTAAGTTGCGGTGCACATATACTCTGTTATCCAATCCCGGTACATCACGTACATAAGGACCACGTATTCCGAATCTCTCAGGAATCGTTTTTAATAAACAACAATCACACATAATGGAGGCGAACATAGTTCACATCACATGGGACACGCACATACCTACGCTCCCATGATCAGCAGACTTACTAACTTCTCAATATGTCCTTCTCTGACCTATGTCCTCGAGGTACCAATCTAAATCCCCCCCGTAGGCACACAAAGATTAGATGGCCCTGGTCGAACGCCGACCTCCCATGATAGCAAGTATGGTAGGTATGTTATATACAGATAACCACATATACTAAGCATTCACACATCCTAGATATCTTAGAATATTAATAGAGGCATATTTCTCGTCCTTATACCGTTATTTAATGTTTTACGTTTACAAGTCTCCGATTTATATACATTAAAGTTGTCATTTCTTCTCACGTCGTAATTTTTAGGTACTCGTTTCTTAACCCATAAATGTCATCCGGTTTACTACAACATTCTAAGTTTTACTCCTCAACGTACTCCAATCTCACAACTATACCCACTAGTCAATAAGGGAAGGTTAGTATTCAATTTAATAAGTCTACGAAAAGTTTGAAATAAAATAAGGCCTAAAAAGGTCATTCTGTCAACTCGTTAGAAGTCATGTTCGAACGAGGTCGTTCGAACGAGTGTCATTTGAACGATTGGCTTTGAATGAACTACCAACTCGTTAGAAGGGGTACTGTCATCTCGTTAGAACTCTCGTTCGAACGAGGTCGTTCGAACGACCTGGGCAGGTCTTCTAACGAGATGGAAGATTGTGCCCAGAAATCTCCCAATTCATTTTTCTTCATTATTATCTTCTCTAAATCCACCCTAAGACGATTCAAATTACATTTTTATGTTTGTAAACTATTTTTAGTCATCCTAGGTCATTCCCTAACATACTTTTGGGGTCAAATCTTACAAATCAACCTGTCAAAATCCTAAATCCCCAATTCTTGCTAGGGATGGCAACGGGTCGGTTCGGGGTCGGGTTTTAACTCCCCGTCCCCGTCCCCGTTAGAAAAACCATTCCCCGTCCCCGCCCCGTTCCCCGTTATAACGGGTTCGGGGATCCCCGTCCCCGTTTAAAACGGGTATCGGATTCCCCGCGGGGAACCCGTTTTGAATTTTTTTTTTTTTTATAATATAAATGCTTACAGAATTTAACAACACAAAACCCCCCCCAAAAAATGCTTACAGAAACCTATGGAATGAAATATGAAGGTTGTTAAATTCTGTGAGAGGTTGTAACTAAATTAAAGCAATAGAATATGACATCCATGTGGAACTAAATTAAAGTCAGAATAAGATAGTTACTGCTATATTAATTTGTTTGTTAAAAAATGAAATCGGACGAAAAATTTAATCACCATATGCAAACCATTTGAGACCCAAAAAATTTAGTTCAAACCATTTAATCACCATATGCAAACCATTTGAGACAGTTACTCCAATAGATTCATTATAACGTTAAGAGTTTAATCACCATTTGAGACCCAAACAATAAGAGATCTACCTGATGTGTGAGAGCTGTGAGGGGCGAGGGCTGGCTGAGCCGCTGAGCAGGGAGTGAGGGCTGGGCGAGACAGCGGCGACGGCAGCGGGTTGATGGAGTGACAGCGTGAGAGCTGCAGCGGGGAGTGAGGGCGGCGTGACGGCAGCGGGTTGATGGAGTGAGGAAGGGAGGGAGTGAGGGCCGGGTGTGAGGAAGGAAAGGGAGGGAGGCAGTGGCGTTAGCAGTCTAGCAGATGTTGTGAGGGAGTGTGAGGGAGTAATAAGTAGGGTTTAGTTAGTTTATATATTTTTTATAATATAAATATATATTTTTTATTATATGTTAGTAATTCGGGTATTCCCGTGGAGACCCGGAGGTATACCCGAAACCGACCAGAAACTTTTCGGAGATTTTTTCCACTCCCCGAACCCGATCCGATCCCCGAAAATTCGGAGATTTTTCGGGGATTTTTTTCCGGGTATCCGCGGGGACCCGAAATTTCGGGGAAAATTGCCATCCCTAATTCTTGCCCCAAACCCTATTAACTTGAACCCATAATTTTATTATGCTTAAATACTCATCATAAATCTGTTTTTAAATCATCAAAGTTAAGTTTTGAATACCAAATTTCGTCCATAATCATTCTACATGCAATTCCTAACCAAGATTAAGGGCTTCTACCACAATTCCATTGAGTTTTTGCCAAAATATTCACAGCATAAGGTTTCTACACTAAACATGGAAGAAATATTCATTGCAATTAAAAATATCAAATCACTTGCCTTAGATTTTTTCTTCAGATTTGTTGTCGGTGTTTCAAGGTTAATTCTGCTCTTTTTTTTTGTCACAATCTTTTCCAAAATGATGGTGGGGAGATGGTTTTTGGGGAATCCTATGATAACTTCTCTATAACTCCCGTAGCCCACTTCTAATGCTTTTGGCTGGTAATGGCCTTAGTGGACTCTTTAACATTATAAAAATAAACTCTAAAATTCGTGGGTTTTAATTCCTCCATTTTTAAAATTACCAAAATACCTTTCTAGGTTGTCGGTTTGGCCTAAAAATGCTCTGGGACCCAAACTAAACCCCCGGCTAGTGTTTTCTGACTATTTCGACCCTTCCGGATACGTTGGCGCACTCAAAATGACCATTCGGCTTATAAAAATATAATTCACTTTTTAATTTAAATAATTTCATTCCTGACGCGACTGACACGCGCGTCCCAACTAAATTTCCAAATTATCGTATTTCTGCCTCGCGATAATTTCTAATATTCAATACTCATATAGTACCATATATACTCAGATATATTCAATTTTAACATCGTAATCAAATACCAACTCACATCTCGCTAGTATTTATATCCGGATTAATTCTCAATTAGTTCCCATTTAATTTAATTAATCCCTTAAATAAAAATCAATAAAATTACGGGATATTACATTAAGTCACTTATAGTATCATCGTAGTTGCCCAAAGAACTTTAAGAGAGCGGGAATATTACATTCCCTAGTCTTAGACTTTATGATCATGTCGTCCACGGAGACTATGACTTCTTTGTGTATCAGATCATGCAAGATAGTTGTGGCAACCCTCTGGTAGGTAGCCCCTTTTAAGACTGAATGACATAACTGCGTAATAGAAGCTTCCCCAAAGGGTGATGATTGTGATTTTTTCTTGATGATTCAGGTGCATCTTGATCTGATTGTATTTGACAAAACTATCCACGAATGACTTATGAGCGTGATTGGTCGTGTTGTCTATAATCATATCGATATTAGATAGCGAGTAATCATCTTTCGGATAGGCCTTATTCAAATCTCGGTAATCAATACACATGCGAACCTTTACTCCTAATTTTGGCATAGGTACAATATTATCTAGCCACCTAAGATATTTGATAACCCGGATAAAGCCTACATTCAATTGTTTGACCACTTTAACCTTAACCTTAATTGACCATTCGGTACGGAGCTTTTGCAGTTTCTGTTTGATCGATTTGCATTCTGGGAGAGTTGGAATCTCGTGTTGAGCTATCTTGGGATCAATGTCGGGCATGTCGTCGTAGGACCATGCGAAGACGTCCATAAATTCCTTCAACAGTTCTTCCAGTTGCGCGTGCTCTTACTCGCCAAAGGTGGACCCTATCTTAATATCGCGCGATTGGCTACTGGAACCGAGATTAATAACAATGATTTCATCTTCATGAATTTGAATGGGGTTGTGCTGTTTATTATTAACCTTATTAAGATGAGTTAAGAATTGTTCATTTACAAAATCATCATCATTAAGAGTTTGATTATAATTAAGATAATTAATGTAAGGCACAACAAGATACTCAAAATCTTCGTTTATTTCATTGTTAGGAAAAATAGTGTTGAGAGCCTCATCATAGGAGGTCTCGATTACATTGTGATTAAAATAGGGGGAATAATAAAATAAGAGGAAATAGGATAAACAATCTGGGTTGGGGTGTATTTTAGCGGATGGAACTGGTATAACATTCCAGTTGAGAAGAGGTGCATCAACAACTTCGATCAGGCGAGATGGATCTGATGATGTAGCGCTTAAGTATATCATGCTAAGTGTTAAGTTGAATGAATCCTTGGAGTCACTTTCCTCGAAATCTCCGGTAGCAGATATAGTCTTCTTAATGAGTGGTTGTGCATGATGCTGCGAACTTTCAGCCCATGAGTAACTGTATTGAAAGAAAATCTCCATTCTCGACTTCATCTTTTTGTCCACGTGATCGTACCACAATTCGAAAAAGACACAAAAGAGGAAATTTTCACCCTCTTTAATGAATATTTCATTTAAGGAATCTCCCGAGACAATCTTAGAACTTTTTAGTCTTCTCTTCAATCGGGGTAGGTGAAGCATCTTGAGTTCCTCTGATGATTGTTGGTAACCTAGACCATGAGGAAGAAATGACTTCTTTAATACTATGGGTTCTAGTATTCCCTGTTATTGTCATCCCAGCCCCAGTTCGGGCATGAAATGCATGTTCTTGAACATCTGTATTACACTGACATTACCGTGAGGGCTGTGCTCTGGACAAACTCTATCTTTGAAATCATCCCCTGTCGGGAGTGGAAGAGGCTAAACTTGAAAGCCCAATAAAATCATATCATTCGCCCCATGTTGTATCTCTAGTACCGAATTACTGGTGCTTGCATTCTTAGTGTTATCATCGTCGCCCAAGATGGCGATGACCCGCCCATTGGCGAAGAATTTCAATTTTTGATGGAGGGAAGAAGACACCCCCTTGATACTGTGGAGCTATGGTCATCCAAGCAATAAGTTAAAATAGGTCAGGATGTCGATGACTTGAAATTTAGTAACGGGATTTATAGGGCCATACCTTATTATAGGATTTATGGATCCCATTTATCCTCGATGAGTATTGTCATAAGAACGCACCGCGACAGAGGTTGGAGCAAGGTCACTTACTTTCAGTCCCAAGAAGTTGAGGGTTCTTGACGGGAAAATATTAAGTGCTTACCCGTTGTCAATAAGTGAAAGTGGGACGGTCTTTCCCATGACTCCGACAGAGATATTAAGAGCATAATTGTGATTTGGACCAAACTTAGGCATTTCCTTTTCGGAGAAGGAGAGAATTCTAGTAGGTTAGAGATCCGACCAGATTCACTACTTCTTCTGGCATGGTAGAAAGAGGGATTGTGGGCCCGGTAAGTAGTTTAATCAAGGCATTTCGATGCAGCTAGAAAGACATAAAATAGTCCCCCACGGAGTGATGTTAGCTTAAGTTTTCTTCAACTAGTCAAGAATCTTGCTCTCCTCGAGGGTCATTTTTGACATAAGAAGTTTCTCAGCACCTTTTTCCCTTATCGATCATTGTTGATTGAGGGTTTAGAATCTAGTAATGCCTCCCTGATCTAGTCATATGGTTTACAGAAGAGGGAAAAAATAGAAACCTTATTTCTTCATCTACCTCGAGCAGTTCGACCAATTTGTTGATCTCTCCTAGAAGATCCTTAAACGATATCATTGCATATATATTGACTACTGGTCTAGTCTTTTTTGGGGTTTTCTCTTCATTTGAACTATCGAATCCGTTCCCCCATCCAGTGGCAACAACATTATCCTTCCACGAGAAGTCAATACATTATATAACTTTAACAGCCTCTTCGTACAGATCCTCCCACTCAATAGGGATATGTAGAAGGGAAGGGACCAGTCTTCCTTGTAGTTTCAAAGCATCAAGTAGTTTGGACGTACTGTAAATTTCACTAATCCACAGAAATAAGTCTGCCATGATTTAGATGACATCATCTAAACTGGCATCGTCGATGTGTACCACTCAACTATCTGACTCTTGAGTCCACCTCTGGGATTCCAAGAAAAGTGTGTTGAATTTCTGGCAATCAATGGTCATCTCTGAGGTCAATTTCAGCCCGAACTCTAGGAGTAGGTTCAATATCGCTGATAATTCCATATTTTTTCCTCCAAAATGAGTATGAACAACAATACATGCTCTTGTAAGAAGTGATAGGGCCTGAACGGCAAAACAATTAGGATACAGAAGAAAGTACGGGAAAATTTTGAGGGGTTTAGGAGAGTATACAGGTATAATGGGTGATTTGCTGGGTACAATCTGAGTATATGGGTCAAATTCTAGGTCTTCTTCTAGGAAGATGGCATTTGTATGATTTGAGAGTGGATTGTGGGTAGTGTTTGGTTTAGGATTAGCTGATGGGGCAATGATACCTCGGTCAATCATACATTGGATTATATTTTGGAGATGGAAGCACAGATCAGTGGTATGATGAACATTTTGATCAAAATCACAATAGGCACATGGTTTGAAATTTTTGGGGAGTGGGTTTGGTAATGGATGAGGTTCCAATGACTTGATAAGATCTTTGCTCAAAAAGGCTTGGTAAACTTTAGAGAAGGGGGTATGAAGCTTAATGTATTCCTTTCTAACTAGGTTAGGGAGGCTTTCTGGTGCCCATGAAGTGGCAGCCTGAGAGATGTTATAGATGGTTGAAACGGTGGTATTGACAGGCTTCTTATACTTTTTTGGAGTGAACTGTTTGGATACTTTCTTTGGCTTAACTTCTGTCTTGGCAAGACTTTCTTCGATCTCTACTCCTGTTTCCCAAAGGCTCGGAAATGGGGGTAATATTGTCCTCCCATCATCGCTCTAACATGGGGTAAGAAGTTTTTCTTCACAATATTGACTTGTTCCTCTTTGGAAGGCCGATTAGTCACGGTGGTTGCTTTTCCCCCCATTTTGCTATGAAATTACTGACAGTTTCCTTAGGATTTTATTTGAGAAGTTATAAATCACGATGGGTAACCTCCAACTCCTTGTTGTACTAGTATTGCGATATGAATTCACGGGCAACATCCTCCCAACTGCGAATTCTAGACTCCTCAAGAGATAAGAACTAACGAAGAGCGTTGTCTTCTTTCAAAGTCTGTTAGAACATTTGGGACATTATTTTCTCGGAGGCACCTAGGAGAGTCACGACTCAGTGGTAACTTCGAAGATGAACAATTGAGGGACCACTACCCCTGAATTTCTCAATATTGGGCATCTTGAACTTTTTCGACAATCTTGCTTTAGGATAGGGGGACATATGGGTGTAATCAATGTAGTTCTCAAAGATTTAGACTTGGTTAAACTTTGTTGTCAATAACTTAAGGTATTCCTTGACCTTGTTCAACTCTTCTTCCTTCAGATCACCGATCAGTAGGTTAGCCCTTGGCTAGGTAAGATTTGGCACATGGAGTTGAGTTGGTGGTGGCCCATTAGTAGGAGGGGCATATGGAGCGTGCTAATATTATTTTGGGACCCAAATAGGCTCAGGTACAGGTAAACCCATAGCGTGAGGGAAGAGGATATCTGGATCTTCGATAATAGGGATTCGGTTTTGTTGCATCTCATGACCCTCGATTTGAAGGTTGTCAATCTTGGCAGTAAGTTGGGCTAGAGCAGTCATCCAATCAGGCTGCACATTAATTACTTGGTTTGTGTTCTCCATGGAATAGGGATTCCGGACTCGGAGGAAGTAGCGGGAGAACTGACGAAGCTTTGGAATGGTTAAACGGAAGACTGAAGCCAATAAGGAGCTAGGTCAAGGGTCGGGTTTGCTATCAACCTGAGAAGGAAAATGATTCGAATTTATTTTTGAAAGAGAAGGGAGGAAAACTTTTATTATAGGATAAAACGTCTTTGACATTTTTTTGGGAAAAAAGGAGGACACAATGTTTTTGGGTGTTTCGATAAAAGGAGGTAAAAAATAGAAAATGTTTTTGACATTTATGATAAAAGGAAGGAAAATGTTTTTGGGTATTTTGATAAAATAAGGAAAGAAAATGCTATTTTTACACTTTTGGTAAAGAAAAAAGAAAAAGCGAGAGAAGGGTCTCAGCATGATTATTATTATTATTAGGTTTTCACTTGTATTAGGTTTACTTAAATGCAAAAAGAAATGTCGGACGGGACCCGAGCCTGAGAAAATTGGGTTTGAAAAATATTAAAATACGGTTGGACTTGTTACTAGGCTCATAGACAGGGTCCCATTTTAAAAAAGACGAAATCGCGTGAAAATCTAGGCGGCATGTCGACCCGTCATTTTAGTAGAGATTCGTGTAGTAATCGACAAACTAAATATGAGTGCCCTAGGTTTTACGCCTATATGAGGGTATGTAGTTGTTGATTTAGTGGAAAGGTTCCCCCTTTTGGCATGACTTCCACGATATACGTCTTGCTTTCGAGGGCAATCAGTATGTGTGGACAAGCCATTTGATATACCCGAGTGTACGTGAATTGCCTCACTATATACTTCGTGGGGTCAGTACGTGTGAGCGCGAATTCGATATACTTGACATACGTGGATGAGTTCCCTACGATATACCTCCCGTCATGACTTTGGTCAAGCGGTACGATGCAGGGGGAACTGTTCGATATACGTCGAAGGTACTTGGCCAATACAAGGTGAGAGTCATATTGCGTAGGCTAACTGTGACATGTCGGACTAAAGCCCATCACAAAGTGACCCCCCAGTTACGAGACAAAATTTGGTCAACAACCATGCTCTTTGGTGACGTAGTGTGTAAAATGCATGATTCTTGATTAGTATATTATGAAGAGAGTGCTTTTTTAGGACAATTTACAATTAGGTCCGTTGGTAACAATTTTTAAACATTTAAGGATAATTTACTATTAGATCCACTTGTTATGCCACTAGCATGGACTTCTACAAGAAGAGAATTAGCGGAACTAAGTGTTTAAAATTTATCAAAATTCCTTTATTGTTTAAAATTTGTTTGTGAGGGATCTAAGAGTACTTTCCCCTTTTTTTATTTGGCATGATGAGCACTATATTAAAAGGAAAAAAAGTACAGTTATCATGAAAAGTAAATCTAATATGGAGCATGAGTACTACATTAAGCATGAATGTGTGAGAGTGAGTGATGTGTGAATATCTTTAAGCGAGTGTGTGGTAGTGAACCTAAACATGGATCAACTACAAGTGGTGCGTGATAAGTGTGAGTGAGCATGGATATATACAAGTGTTATAAGTGGAGGTGTGTGTTAGTGACACCTAATCATGTATATTCTAAGTGGTGTGTGCATCGTGTGGATATAAGTGGTCCTATATATAAGTAGTGTGAAGTGTACAAGTGTGTAAGTAAGGAGTGTTACAAGCATGAGGTATATACATATAAGAAATAATAGAGAAGAAAAAGTGAACATATAGTTAGGTGCATACGCACACAAGAAGAAAATGATAACACCCATGCAAACATAGTCTATCCCTCTTATGACAAGTCAGTCCCCAGCGGAGTCGCCACAGTGACCATCCCTTTCCTTAAAGAGGGTAGATAAGGTCTCACGCTATTTTTCTGGGAGTGTTTCGGCCGTTGTCGATGTGGGGTGATATAAAGAGATGGAGTCGCCAACCTGTTTTGCACAAAACAAGCAAAAGAATATGTCGTCGTGTCGAGACAGCGGCATCAAAGACAAACTTATGCCTACGAAACCAATAGTTCAAAGGTTCGGGGGCTGAGTTATGGAATTGAAAGGTGTTAGGCACACATCCCGCCATTTCGGTCTCTCATGGACTTGTGTTACTATTTTTCTTAATTTCTCCGTGAAATGTGTGCGCGTGTATATATAAATGGAGGTCGGAATCGCCCAACTCATATCATGGAAAAGATAGAGTGAGGTCATCCATAGGAATATTTCAAAAATAATATTTAGAAAATACGATGTATGCGTTTATCGAGATATTATTTGTTATAATGAAATGATAATATTTGTTAGATAAAATGTCGATATAAATCACAAATATGACATATATTGAATAATGTATAAATGAAAAAGATGCAAATACGAAAATGAAAAAATTGGACTCGAGTTTCGATTTTTAACTCGAAATGCCTACGTAGCCTATAAAGGCATAAAAGTCCACGTAGTTCACATACAGCATAAGGGTGGGGTTTATCCCATAAATTCGAATGAGAGTTTATTATATGTGTGTGTGTAGAAAATGTATTTTTTTAGTTTTAAGAAATTGTGATGGATAATCCCATTGGAATTATAAGGGTAACCCTCTTTTTTTTTATAGAAAATAAAGTATGTGCAATATATAACTAGTAAAGGTTGAGATGTTAACGTATATGTACTAAAGTAAAAACTAGATTATATTTTATGTAACTAATGCGAAAATAAAGAAATTTAGAAAGAGAATAGAATGTTTGGACCTCCTTTAGAGAATTGAGGCTTGATCTTGATCCTTTATGAGCTCCCTTGAGTGTTGGGATAAATGTTTTGGATAAGAGAGAAGGAGATTTTGCTAAATTGGGTATGAAAATGATGGGAAGGAAATTTACGCAAGGAAACTTCGCCGATTGCAAAAGAATGTTGCTAAGATCACTGATATTGATGGATCTGAGTTGTGTCCTGGGAGTGAGCTCATGCCCTACTTTTATAGGGTAAGGGGTGTGTTGATCGGCATGCCCCTATCCCTGCTAATCGTCAAGTGACCCGAGACACACCGCCGATAGGCAAGGAAATGGACCTACCATTCAGTAGTCTTGTGCAAATTTTTTTAGAAAAATGGTCATAGAACGCAATCCGTTAATTCAAATCACGCGTGGGGGATACCCTTGGAAAGGTAATTCAGAGACCTTCAAGAGTTCTTTGGGCCGCTCCTAGGTCCGGGAGTTGACTCTAGGTCAAACGGGGCTCAGAATTGCTCGTCGGTCCTTTGGACGGAAGATCGTCGGACGGTAATGGTAAGTCTGAATCGCGCACGAGGTGGACCATTGGAAAGGTTACGAGAGGCATTTCGACATTAAAAAGAGCTTTTCTCCATTCGAAGAGTTGACTTTGGTCAATCGGGGTCTGAAATCTCCCGGTGATTTCTCAGAGTAAAACGGGTCATTCGTCCATACCGTAAGGCTTATTCGTGCACGAGGCAGACTGTTGGAAAGGGTATTCAGTAGGGGTGGCTATTCAAACCCGAACACGACAGCACGACACGATCCAACACGAAATTAAAACAACCTGTCGTGTTCGAGCCAATTTTTTTTGCCCACTAACGGGCGGTGTCGTGTTCGTGCCAGAAAATTGACACGAAATTGGCCCCAAATTGACCCGTTCCAGCCCAATTACAACACGATAACAACCCGATAAAAATCCTAAATTAACCAGATTGACCCATTTGTGTTTTTAACCCAAATTAACCCTCCTGACCGAGTCACACTCGTATAAAACTAAAACATATTGTATATAATCAAACTTAAAAAAAAAAGTCATACTCTCTCTCTCTGTCTCTGCGCCACTCCTTCCCATAGGAAAGAAAAAAAAACTAACCCCAAATCCCCCCCCCCCTCTCTCTCTCTACGGCATCGCCGTTCAGCAGAACTCCCACTGATAGGAGATTTTTTTACCCCTCTCTCCCTACAGAATATATATGTATTATGTGTTGGAAACTTGTAGTTTTATTTGGTATAAACCCCTTACAAACCTTGATAATCCGTGCAATAGCTTTGTGGATTTTAGAGTCTTAGTAAAGGTTTAATACCTGTTATGTTTTGTGAGTTAATCCGTGCAATATGTTTTGTTGGAAGTTGAAAAATTGAGCTAGATGTGTGTGCATGATGACATTGACAACCATATGTGCAATACCTGTTATGGTTTTAATACCTGTTATGTTTTTTTTAGTTTTGGTAATGTTTTTTTAGTTTATTGAGCTAGATGTGCGCGCATAGATGTTTAATACCTGTTATGGTTTTTAATGCCTGTTATGTTTTTTTTTAGTTTTTGTAATGTTTTTTTAGTTTTTAATACCTGTTATGTTTTTTTAGTTTTTAATACCTGTTATGTTTTTTAGTTTTGGTAATGTTTTTTTAGTTTTTAATACATGTTATGTTTTTTTTTAGTTTTGGTAATGTTTTTTTTACATGTTTGTTATTTTGGTTCTGTTTATTTACAAAGTTATTTATTTACTCGAAGTATTGCATATATTTCAGTTATGGATCGTGGAAAACAATCATCGACACCCTCCTCGCACATTACGAACCTGAATCAAAAGAAAAAAGGAAGATTTCAAAGATTATTCAAGTGCCACCAAGTGAAACAAATGAGGAACAAGTATATTTATAATTTTATTTTTAGTATAACATTGTTGTTTTCAGTTTAACTTTAGTTGTTTTAACAATTATCTCTTATTTGTTACTGGTATACTTATATTTTTTTTTATTCTAGGATATGGACAACGGGGATGATAGTTCATGCGATGACGATAATGTAACTGAAGTATTGGTACAAGTGGTAGGCATTGGAGGGGTTAAAAAGTCTAGGGAGCGCTGGTCTGAGGTATGGGATTCTTTTAAAATTCTTCCAAAAAATTCGGATGATAAAGAGAGAGCAAAATGTAAAAAATGTGGAAAGATATATGCATGTGCATCTAAAAATGGAATGGGTAGTTTAAGACGACATTTGAAGAAGTGTCCAAGTAGGGATAAAAAAGATATATCGCAACTTTTGATGAATCACTCTCGTGGTCACTTGGCAATGCGTTCGTCTAAATTTGAGTCTGAAAAATTTCGAGAGTTACTTAGTGAGGCAATTGTAATGCATGACTTGCCTTTTCAATTTATGGAGTGTGAGGGTATTCGTGCTATTTTCAGTTATTTGTATGAGTATTCTCCCATAGTCACAAGGAATACCGCTAAATCTGATGTTTTAAAATTATACAAAAAGGAGAAGGTTAAATTGAAACAAATGCTAGAATTAGCTCCTGGTAGGATCTCTTTGACTTCAGATTTGTGGTCTTCCATTAATACTGATGGGTTTATTTGTGTCACTTCTCAATTTATTGATCACGAGTGAAAATTGCACAAGAGGATCCTAAATTTCTAATTTATGGCTCCCCCACATAATGGTGTTTGTTTGACTGAAAAATATCTAATTTGATGTCCGAGTAGGGGATTGAAAATAAATTATTTGCTATTACTTTAGACAATGCATCTAGTAATGATACATTTGTCGAGTTGTTAAAGAGTCAATTGAATAATGAATGTGCACTTATTAGTAGAGGTGAGTATTTCCATGTTCGATGTTGTGCACATATTCTCAACTTAATTGTGTAAGACGGGCTAAAAGCAATTGATGAAGGAATAGTGAATGTGAGGGAATGTGTTAAATATGTTAAAAGTTTACAAGTTAGGAAATAAAAGTTTATGGAATGTGTGAAGTTTGTTCATTTAGATCCTAAGAAAGGTTTGCGACAAGATGTTCCCACAAGGTGGAATGCCACATTTATTATGATTGAGAGTGCCATATTTTATCATCGTGCATTTGTTCGTTTGGCATTAAGTGACTCAAATTTCACACATTGCCCGAGTGAATTGGAATGGAGTAATATAGAGAAAATATTCAAGTTTTTGGAAGTGTTTTATGAAGTGGCTTGCATATTTTCGGGAAACAAATACCTAACAACAAATTTGTACTTTACTTATGTTTCCACTGTTGAGTTGACTTTGAAACAAGAAATGAGAAGTCCGGATCCTTTCATGAAACAAATGGTTTGTCAAATGTATACAAAATTTTCAAAATATTGGAGTGATTATAATATGCTTTTAACAATGGCGGCGGTGTTGGACCCTCGGTACAAGTTAAATTACATTGAGTTCGCATATCAAAAAGTCTACGATATCAATAATTGTCAAGCCTCTCTAGTGCGGGAAAAATTGTTTTGCTTGTTTAGTGAGTACTCAAGTAGTTCAATATTGAGCGATCAAAATCTTGGTTCAATGCATGAGCGTGGTAAGAAGAAGGCTGATGAGGTGAAAAAGAATGCTACAGTTCTTAGTCAAGGCACAAAAAACATGTTCAAGGTAATTTTTTTCTTACTTTTTAAGCATATATTGTTGTTTTTATGTATATTTATGCTGGTTTTCAGCATATATTGTTGTTTTTCTCACCATAAAATGTTGATTTTCAGCATGTAATGCTATTTTTTACACCATAAAATGTTAATTTTCAGTATATATTGTTGTTTTATGTACATACATGCTGTTTTTGAGCATATACTGCTTTTTTTTCATCATAAAATACTGATTTTTAGTACTTTGTAGGAATTCTCATCATATGAGAGTCAATCACTTGCTTATACACATAAGTCTCAACTTGAGATGTATTTGGACGAACCAAGAAGTGATTTAGAAGAAGATTTGGATGTATTGGCTTTTTGGAGAGCACATCAATTTCGCTATCCCGATCTTTCTTGCATGGCACATGATATATTGAGTGTTCCCGTATCTATAGTTGCATCCGAATTCGCCTTTAGTAATGCAGGTCGTGTTCTTGATCAATACCTAAACTCACTTAAATCTGAAACAGTTGAGGCGTTGATTTGTACTAGGGATTGGTTGTTCAGAATTAAAGGTAATTTATATTTTTGTAATTTACTTAATAAAAATAAATGAGTCTTTCGATGTTATTTACATGTTTTTTGATATTTTAGGAGACGAGGAGTTGAGTTTGCATGAGCTAACGGAAGACATCATTCAATTTGATGCTTCTAAAAAGGTAATTTAAATTGATTGTTTATAATAAATGTAATATTATATTTTTTGCAATTTTGTAATACACTTTTATTGTCCTATGCATGAATGATTTCAATTTGTCTTGGTAGCATTTTTGGATTAATGATTTTCAAGTTAGCGGGAGAAGTTGCTGATTTTTGAAGATTTATCACTTGAAGATGAATATTTCTTTTTGTATAAATTTGAAGGAAATACAAATTACCGTGGATTTTATTTTTGTTTAGTATATGTTGACGCTTATCAAATTATGGGATGTTATGTTACCCATTATTTTGAATATTATTTGTATTTAGTAAATTGGTATATTTATTAGTAAAACGGATGGGATGTCATTTTTTTAGTAATATTATTTGTGTCAATCGGGCCAAATGAGCCAAAGTGTGGGTCAGGATGAACCGTGTCGTGCCGTGTCAAATTGACACAATTTTTATATCGTGTTGGGTCGTGTTATAAATGGGTCGTGTTCGTGTTGGAAAAAAAATACGACTTCGTTGATAGGTCGTGTTCGTGTTGCCTAAAATATAGTCGTGTCGTGTCGGGCCAGGTCAAAACACGACCCATTGGCCCAAATTACCACCCCTAGTATTCAATGCCCTTGAAGATTCATTCAGTCTTATTTGAGCCTAAGAGTTGACCTTGTTCAAACGGAGTTCGGGTGCGCCTGGTGGCCTTCGGATCAGCTTTCGATAGTAAAATGGTTCGTTCGTCTGAACCATTATACCGATTTGCGCAGGGGCAGACCATTGTAAAGGATATTCAGAGACCTTCGAAGATTCATTGAGCTTTCGCTCTGATGATAGAGTTAACCGGAGTCAAATGGGGCTCGAGAGCGTCCGATGACCACTAGATCGGTACTCGGAGTACAACCAAGGTTTTGTAGCGAATTGTGGAGGTGCTAGGGACCTAATGAGAGGCTTAGTGGGTCCTAGAATGTGGTGTCAACAATAATGGTGTTGAGAAACCTTTCTATTATTTGTGTGAACTTCTGACCTCACATGATGCGTATCATTATTGGACTACTCTAGCACGTGTGCAACTGTGTGATTGCCCGTGTGCTATTGTGTGATTGTTATATAGATTCTCAGGGTAGTTAAGTGACAACTCATGTAGTTTTCACGTGCATGCAAAAAATAATTTATTTTTATTTAGCATTTGGAGTTTGTATCCAACACTTCAGCTATACATTATGTTATTTTTTTAATTTGAAAATTTTTAATATCCCTAAAATAAAGCACATACAATCTACCAACCAAATGTCAAATTTAATAATCTACGGTAAATCTACTATTATATAAAACCAATACCCATTTTAGTGATCCCAAAATTTTAAGTCCTTTCATATATATAATATACAAAAAACATTCTTATAAGTTACAATTTAAAATAAAACTGTTTTCAAAACTTGAGTCACATTTATATCTATATTATAAAACAAACTACATTGTTTAATTTCGCCTTGCAACTAATGTGTCCATGTGGCGAGTTAAATAGTTAATGTCCTTTTCAATTTTCATTCATTTCAAGTATCTTCACCCCTTCAACTTCTCTAAACATTAACTAATTCTTACAAATTGGACTATCCTCCCCTTCAACTTTTCTAGACATTAAATATTTCTTGAAAATTGAATCGCCCATTCTACATTCCCACAGTATTTCACTATAAAATTTTGTTTTGCGTGTTATTTATAGTCACACGATGTTGCGAGCAGTATAAAGATCCTAAAAGTATAAAGTTGGAGTATGAGTGGCGGTTAAGGACCTCAAGTGAGGAAGAACTGCACACTATATCAATATAGTAATTTTTTGTGCAATCTTGATACCTGTGTGACGAGATTGCCAAGATTTCTTACTCTGACACATAACTTTCAAGAATGGCAAATAAGCAGGAATTCCAAGGGCAGAAGCAACAACACTAAAGGTCTTGCAATGAGAGAACAAAGAGGCACGTGTGTGTCATATTTTTATAATATTGTGAACTCTTTTTGTTGTTATATATATATGGTCATTCCTTATGTTTGGTTGGGATTAAACCGATTATTTATAAATTCTCCACATATAAAACCAAATTCAAATGAAATATACGTAAAAAATATATATTCAACAGTTTAAACCTAACCAAACATAAGAAATGACCATCTCTCTCTCTCTCTCTCTCTCTCTCTATCTATATATATATATATATATAATACAAAATAATCATATATAAATATATTGTTTGCTTATTATTAATATAGTATTTTTAGGGATTAATTTTGTATATTCCACTGAAGAAAATTTTAGTTTCTAATGACGATCTATTTGCCACGTAATAATGTCATTTCTACATATAATAAAACGGTATATTGAAAAAGAAGACGAGTATTATATGGTACATACTTGATATGTTTCAATGCGTTTATGCTATTTTTTTTAATGATTTTTATTTTTTCAAAATGTGAATATGTTGTTTTTTTATAAAATCAATTAAGTGGGGTTTCATTATTGTTTTAAAATGATTTATTTTATTCCATAATACATATAAGTTAGTTTAACTATACAATTAATTGGAGCTTAATAAAAGTACATAATTTCCTTTTCCACTAACTAATATTGAGGCATTATAACCATTTTTGTTTTCCTTTATGTTGTGCTTGAATCCTTGAGTAGTTATTTTTTGACATAATTTGTAAACATGCGAAAACAAAAGAGAACACTTTTAATTTTGGGACTTTTTAAATAAAAATTGTAATAGTTTATATTGTTAAATTTTATATGTATCCAATTCCTCAAAACTTAATTTTTTATCAGTATTTTATTTTTCCTTTAAAGATTGTATTTTTCAGAGTTTTATAAATTTCTCAAATGGAAAAAAATGGATCCCAAATTTTATAATATCAATCAAAATCCCATGCCCATTCTTTAAATGCATTAAGAGTCCATTTGGCTACCCAATTCCAAGCCATGAAAATGGAATTCGCAGGCCAATTTGAATTCCTGAAATTGAAATTGACCTTCCAATTCCAAGCCTTGAAATTGGGTTGCCAAACGGGCGCTAATTATTCGATTGTAATGCAAATACCCTTAACGATGCCACCAAATCGTGTAAAAACAAACTAAAAGTTCACACACACACACACACATATATAATAATAATAATAATAATAATAATAATAATAATAATAATAATTACAAAGCGCATGTGCACTTCACGCGGGTTAAAAAGTAGTGATTCTAATTTTGCGAGGGAAGTTAAATTAATTGCAGATGCTTCCACCGTGACTAGTATGCTTCAATACTCACTAAACCAAAAAGGCCGAAAAAGATAATATTGTTTTTGGGTTTAGTCAAATGTTCAAAGTTTTGTTACGCTACCCTCCCATTTATTCTCCATCTGTATGAAGTCCATAACCACCAAAAGGCGTCTTATAATCGCCTCTATCCACCTCTCTTCATATCCCCATAAAATGATATTTGTCTCTTCGATGTTACAATAGGACCAACAACTAAAAAAATAAAAATATAAAAGTGAATACAAATAAATTTATAAAAGTAGTACTAAATACTTATGATCCCCAAACATAATCACGGAAACCTCTGGAACATATCGTACTTAAGAAATAAAATTTAAAAATATAAATTGAACATATAAATACGAGCCATCGAATCATAGCCCCTAAAAGAATTGAACGGCCTAGATGAGGTAGTGTACCGCAATAAACAAGTAGCAAGCACATAGCATTATCATAATGAGAAGTGAACTTTCCAAGATCCAAAAAAGCTCACCAAACCTGTTCAACCTCTCTCTCCGGTTCCCCCTAATCTTTTTGAGAAGTGCAGATTTTAGAGAGAGATTAGTAAAAAGCAAGCAGAGAAATAAAAAGAGATTTTGGTACTAAGATGTCTCTAACGAGTGTGAAAATGTCGGAGGATGTGTGGTTAACATGTCTCACTCATGCATTGTCTACAGAAACCGAAGAAATCATGGGCCTTCTTCTCGGAGATATCCAGGTCTCACTTCCCCTTTTACCCTCTTTACTTATAAAATTACTTGCATCATAAAATTTATACCTTTTCACCACCATCACAACTTAGGGCTTTTATGTGTATCTGGTTTTATTATCACTACTGGCTTATTGTTTCACTTTTCATTATGTTGTTTCTTAACATTTTCTGTCTGGGGTTTTCTACATAAAACAATTTTGGCTTTATTTGTTTCATTTCTTAATGCCATATATATTTTTATGTGTAGTGTTTTGATTCATTGGGTATTGCCTATCTGCAAGAGTGCACCTTTTGTTTCCTTTTAATATCGGGGAGGCTTAAAAAGTGAAATTTCTAATTTTTTTTGATAATGTCAACTTTTGTTATGCTAGCCAGCTTTAGTAATCAAGTTGATATATTTTAGATTTTTTTTTTATCTTGCACCTTTTTTTGTTTTGATAGACCTTTTATGACTTGGGTTAATATAGTAATTATTTTATACAATTAAGTTTAGTTTTTATCTTAGTGGCTTCATTCGTTGGATAGGCGGCAAAACTGTGATACTATCAAGATGAAATATTTTATCACTACAGTTGGATTATTTTCTTATTATTTCCGCATATCTATATAATTGTAGGTTTTCTTTAAATTTTAAATGGGGTTTTTATTAATTAGTTCCGTTTATTAAGTATGTAGTTCAATAGGTCCTAACATCTTTTTTTTGCTCCATGAGGTCTCATGAAATAAGATTTTTGTTCCAATTGGTCCTATTTGTAAACATACAGTGAATATTCACTATATGTACAAATAGGACCTATTGAGGAAAAAATGTTATGATAGAATCTATTAGGAAATATCCCCTTCAATCAGGACTTAATAGAAACATCCCCATTTTAAATAGGGTTTCCTTGATTATACTCTCGGGATTGCCTTTCTCGTTTACATGTTTACTTACTAAAAAACCAGACTCTTTTTTCTTTTTCTTAATTTTCTTGCTTTTGAATACGTATGCGCGTTTTATCTTTTTCTTTTGGAAGGTGGGGGTTTGAATTTGATCAATGGTAAAATGGATTTGGTCTTTGAGGCCTTGTGAACATTTATGCGGATAGTTCAAGGTGGAAGGTAAAGAATTATGATGTGGGCCACACATAGAGTTGATTAAATTACTATATGGTCATGATCATGATGCTCTAGCAAGAGGGTCAGTTTGTGAGCCAAAAAATTGTAATTTTGTTAGTTGGGTTTATAATGAGCCGGTGGCTTGGTTTATCCTGTTGTTACAAAATTAGTTGCCTTGCTTTATGCTATTTCAGCACTCAAAAAATGGGAGTGTCACTGCTCTGATATGGGGAGCATTGCCTCAACCACGTTCTGACCGGCAGAAAGACCGAGTAGAGACAAATCCTGAACAGCTGACTGCTGCTTCAATTCAGGCTGAGATATCCTTCCTATGGTGTTTTCGTATTCAGATTGAAATGTTCATTCACTTTACTTTCCTAAACATCCGTGTTTGTTACATTAATGAGAAACCGTGCCATTTAGAACATGAGGTTCTGGTGATACCCCGGTGATATACTGTTCAATAACTTACCATGTGTGGTTCATGCTCTAGACTACTTTGTATTGCCACTTAAGTTTATTGCCTTTAAAAAATTGGCTTGGTCTAATGTTATGTGCAGAAAAAAGAAATTGAAAAGGATTCATATTCCAAAAATTAGTATCATTGAACTTTCATTACAGGTTTAATAAAATGTATGAAATCATTATATAATTGATGCTACGGTTGAACCTTGCATATGTTAGTGCAGGAAAATCCATTTGGAAGCAAGACTCGTGCTTTTAATCCTCCAAGATACCAACAAATTAACTATGCACTTTGATCCATCTATCAGACAAAACTCGTACTAAGATAATCCTCTGATTCTTTCTATATGACTTATGACTATCTTTTGTACTACTGAGTAGCACATGGCATCAGGGAATACTGTTTTTTCCCACAAATGATCATGTTGAATCATATATCTAACTGTATATGTGGATAAATTGATCTACTGGCAAGATTCATGCCTGAGATCTTTATACATACAGTGGTCTTACCACTCAAATGGCCTTTTCTACTTTTCTTAACTATGTCTAAACTATATTCTTGAGGTAACATAAAAGAAACCATGTGGATTTTTTGGGTGGTCAGTTCATGGCTACATTATCATAGTCATTGGATTGGCCATGTTTCTCATTGTGTAGCCTGATATCTCACCATATGCCTTATTTGCATCAAAGAGTTAAATTCATTTAGACTGTGCTCGTTTAGAAAGCTAGGCTGGATTTCAGTATTTATATGATGGCATGCGGTGATGTGCAGTTAAATTTCCCACGTTTTTATTTTCCTTTTGCTGACATCCAGGATGCCATTGTTTTTGTTTAATTAACTTCATAGCACAGAATGACCAAAGCAACAGGAAGAACAACAAGAGTGATTGGTTGGTACCATTCACATCCTCACATCACAGTTCTCCCTTCCCATGTTGGTAAGTGTTGAATTTCAACTAATGCCTATGCTTTTCAATATGGGGTGCAGATACGAGTCCGAGAATGCCAGAGCGTTGATTTTCAAATTATTATTATTTGAGAGCGTCTCCCAATGCATTTGTATCTTTAATATATAAATATACATGTTTTAATATATGAATTTCAATTTGTGTATAAATATACAACGATATAGAGTAAAATACTTTATCTCACTTTTACATTTTTGTAGTTCTCATGTGTCATAACCACGTAAAGGGAACATATCTCGACACTGGCAATGTTCTAAAAGGCACTAGGCACTAGACGGGTCGCGATGGACCTTCTAGCACCTAGGTGGTGGCCTAGGCGTTTTTTTATTTATTATATATTTAAAAATAAAGCTATAGGAAATACGTATTAGAAATGTATAACATCTTTCGAATTAAACTTTTCACACGATTCATAAGGAGTAAAGTTCATGCATGTAAAAGATGGGGTAAATATTTGAAGTTGATAAAATATTAGTTGGTTATGTAAAATTATCACAAGAAGAAAAATCAACAAGACAGAAGTCATTTCTGTTAGAAAAATGGAAAGTCTACTCATGAATTTAAAGATAGGTTGAAATGTGCAATGTTCTAAAGGGTGTTGGGCATAAAGCGGGTGGAGGGCGTCTAACTAGTGTCAAGGTGAGACAATAGATCACCGCCTAGGGGTTCTAGGCAAAGCAGGGTCTAGAGCCTAGGCTGGGATTTTGAGAATACTGCACGCTGGTGAAAGAGTAAAACGAATGGCATACCGAACTTTAGTCATTGGTAGAGGAGAGCAAACGAATGCAATTGAAGCTCTTTGAATAAGAGCCACTAGTATTTCGCTAATACATCACCGGCAATACTGGCCTTTAGTTAGGTCCCAGCCAATGTTTTAAATCGCTGTCGCGCTTTGGTTCAGGGGTCGCGTCGCGCAAACAATTCGTGCATTTCAGTTTTTTAATTAGAAAACATAGAATAAATATAAATAAATAATTAAATAACAATTTTAACTGAAATTTGTAAAATAAGTAACATTTTAAACTGAAATTTGAAAAAAAAATAAAAAAGAGTAGCATTTTAAACTGAAATTTGTAAAAAAAAGTTACATTATAACTGTAATTATACAACAAATAATATTTTGTCAGCTAAGTAGCATAAAAGCATAAATAGGTAACATTTTACAGTGAAAATAAAAAATACATTTATGAAATGGACCTTATCATAAATACACAAAATGAACTATTACTTTTAGGTCGCACAATAGTTAAGAAGTTATTACTTATATTTTGGACTCAATCGAACTCAACTTTGAAGTCGGCTTGGTTCGGCGACTTTGTATTGGTCTGGCGAATTCGAATGGGTGTGATATTTGGTTGGGTATTTGATCGGAGAAGAGAAAATAAGTTCGGAGAAAGAAGGTTAGGGTTATTTGTTTCCAGCTTGGTCTTGGGTTTCTTGTTACTATGTGGGTTTCATTTTTCTCTTTTGCCCCTTAAAAACGAAACGACACCATTTTGATTAGTTGTTGCTGGGTTCCAAAAGAATATCCAAATAGCGTGCCATGTCAGCAAATGGCGCAAGTAATTGAAACACTACGCAAATCAAAACATGCTACATTGCGTTTTTACCCCGCTACCCACAATACCGTGCTATTGCGTTCGGAATAGCACACATTTGAATACACTGGTCCAGCCCTTGGGCTTTGGGATAGATGTTGGTCGCGCAACAATTGGATTGCTGCATGAGGGAAATTCCCGCAGTAGTCAAGTTGTCGCAGGTTCAACAACTATTTTTCAACCCATTTTCAAACACTGTATATACTCTTCATTTAGTCAATTTTCACACTATTTCAATCTCAAACTCCTTATTTGCGAATTATTCCACAAACTCGTCCTCCTTAATCTCAATCCAATGGAATTCGAGTCACAAATTCAAGAAAATCAAAGGCTGGTAGTCAATTAAAGAATTTTTTTTTGTGAAGATGAGGGTGCAGCGATTCGCTCTTCTTGGGTGAATACTTCTGTAGAGGGGTACACGAGCAACCCTTCAACTACTTGAGGATTATGCGAGCAATACCAAGGAAGTAGGGAGGTTGCACGAGCACCCCCCAAAGGCCAAAGGAGAACTCGTGCATCTCCTTAAAGAAACAAGCAAATGCACGAGCAACCAATCATAAGGAAAAGAAGGAACACACGAGAGGTACTCAAACAACATTGAAGCGAGTGGGTGAGTACTTCCCTCACTAACACTCATTCTTGTTGTCTTTGACGGTACTTGGATTAAAGAAATATAACGTTGAAGACAATGTTCAAGATACCCTAGATACTTGGGAAGAGGTGCTCGCCACATGACCAGTGGAATAAGTAATCCTTGAAAAGCTTCCCATAGTTGCGGGAAATACAGTTGAAAGCTTCAAATGCAAATCGGGAAGTTTGTTGGCGAGCACTTGTATGAGTCCTCTCCACGGAAATTACAAAAGCGTAAGAAACGTACCTCTCGAGCTAAACTCAAAGAGGACATCAGCATGTAGTTCCTTTCTCTTTGGAAAGGAGCACGAAAAGGATGAGCAGGTGGAAGAGCTGATGAAGTTGTCACACTTATTCATGGGGTCCCGCTCGTCCCCACAAATGAAACCTTCTAAAAGAAAAAGAAATGACATGAATCCCAAAAATCCAGATTTGTGAAATAAAAAAAGGTAAACAAACAAGGTGATAGACTTGCTGGCAACATGTGGGGGGGGGGGGGGGGTTGTCGTGTTGGGAGAAGGAATCATTGAATCCTCGTGGTCGCTCGGAGAATGCTCCCCAAGGTATACTACCACATTTCTTGGAGTTGATACAAAAGATGAAGTATCAGTCGAGTGATCTTCAATGATAGCGAGTGACCCAATATCATTTGAAGATGAACTGTGATAATTATAGGAAGGACTACTTCCATAATCATCAAGTTCTTCAGATGAACACGATGTTGAGCAAGCACTCGTATAGTATCTCCATTACTTTGATCTTTACAAATGAGAAATAACAAAGGTACCTTTCGCAGGCTGAGAAGTGATTGGAATGGATGGATGTTAAAGAGCCCTCGCTATGGTCTGATATGCTCCTCAACATCAAGGATGTCTGTGTCACAGCTTTGGTCTGCTAAAACAGCAGTGCCCGCAACCTTAGTTGTTTTGAGTTTTCTTTTTGGTTGCTCGTCTTAATAGGAGACATGGGTGAGGAAGACCCTCCGATTTGAGCTGGAACAAAGTTAGAAACATCCATGCCTGGATGCTTCCTTTTGGAGGAGGCTTTGGTCTTCTCTTTGGCCTTAGACTTTACTTGAGTGGCTTCAACCCCTGGATGTTGTGAGTATATGGTTTCTCGCGAATGGGATTTATCAGGATTGGAGTGACAGACTCCAAGGACGGCCTTACAACATTGCTATAATGCCACGTTTCCTTGTGAGTGCGCTTAGTCAAATATTTGTCTGAAGAGGGGACTACCTCAATAAATGACTCGTGTGGCACATCTTGAATGCAAGACTTTACAAGCTGAATTTGGTGCCACCACAGTGCAAACGAGGAATTGCTCATAGAGGGAAGATAGTCATGAGAAGATATTGGGAAATTATCAAATCTAGCAGACCCGTGGACTATGCCCTCAACAGTAAAATTCGAATATAATTCCCTGTATAATTATAATTGCTCGACAGAGTGAATGAAAGGGAAGCCTGGAGAAAAAGTACCGCGATCATACACGAATTGCCTCTTCACCCGCTCAGAGTGATAAAACTCAACGCCTTAGCCTAATTCCATGTAAGATGGTAAATTACACGACCAAATAGCTGCCATAGAGTACCCTTCATCACCCCAGCATTTACAGGAGGTACAGCAACGAGGAGGTACGGCAACGAGCGAGGCTCTGGGGCAGTTTGGGAATCGCTCGAATAGAAATCCCATTAAAACAAATGAATTGACGAAGTTAAACACATCATAACGGCCGTGGGATTTTTCCATGTCAATATGTGCCCAATCTAGCCAAGTATACATGGAACCAAGAGTTAATGCAGTTAGAGGCACATTTTTGCCTCGAGCAAGACGAAATAAAAGTTCACGTGGAGAGTCATTGGGCTTGCCTGGAACTAAAAACCTTGACAAAAAGGTAACAAAGAAAGCAACGAGATGGCGAAAAGCTTTCAAACCTGGACCATCCAAGCTCTTGGGAGTTTTTACTTTAATCTCATCCTTGGATAGATGCTCACAGTCCCTGAACCAATACCTTTGCTACGTAGCAAAAGAATGCTTGCTTGCACCCGTGCAAGTGAGACTTACATAATGAGTACACTCCCCCAATGTCTTCCCTAACTGCTCGTATAAAGTCTTCTCCTCGGCATCCTCATAACCTTCAGTGAAGATGTGGCCTCCCAAAATGGGCAAACCAGTGAGTTCACAAATGTCCTTTAAGGAAATAGTAAATTCTCCCAAACCAGTGACGAATGTGTGGGTACTAACACTCTGAAAAACACTAGGGTTCTAATATGGATGGTCTAAAGCACAATCACCAATTTAAAATTTAATTTTTTTAAATTAAATTAAACTTAAACAGTTAACCCAATTAAAACTTGCACCAATTAAATCGATTGTTGTGTTAAATAATTAACCAATTTTATCTTAGCCTAAAATATGCATCTAGGTCATAGCAAGGATAAAATAAATCAATCAACCACAACGCCCGATGTACGGGGAAAATCCAAATGGGAAAAATCTCGGACGACCCAACCACGCAAATTCACTTTGTCAGGAATTACACAAGGACACGACAAAAGACTTACACAACCGACTTGACTGCTTCAATCCTCGACGCGTCTCGTTCTTTCGACCTTCATAACGACACATAGGAGTCTACATACGCACTGCTACAACGTATGAGTCCACATACGTCTTGATATCCATCGATCCAGGCTCAGCAACCATCACACCAACACGGAGTCCACCGTGTTAAGTCGTAAACATGTACGGAGTCCACCGCACGAAACGTACTTAACAAAGATGTTGACAGTAACCAAACTATGGTGCGAAACTTGAGATCTCAAACAAGCATGTATAATTGAAACTTGGATCTCAAAACTAGTTGGGTGAAACTAATGTTTGGAGGCTCTTAGATATGTATTTGGAAAACAATTTCGAATGCCTTGAACAAAGAAAACTGATGCCAACACTCCTTTATATAGAATACACGATTTTTGAGGTGGCACAATTTTCGACGCAACTCGTTCCAACGAAAACACTAGGTTCGTTCGAACGAAGTCTATATTTTCGTTTGGATGAACCTATAGAACTTGTTTGAACTGACTTAGAACGACCTTCTAACGAAATTTTTCTGACGACTAAAAACCCCTCGTTTGAACAAATTAAAGAAACTCGTTTGAACGATTATGGGAAACTCGTTTGAACGACTTTCATTAAAAAGGATTTTTTCTTTAAAAATCATTTTTTATGAAAAATAGCCTTGAACATTTAAAAACAAGCACCCAATGAAATTCCAAGGATAAAATATAATATGCATTCATACCTTACGAGATCCATGGACGTTGAAGACGAAACGTAGCACGAAACACGGCACGATGATGTAGACACTTTGACTTGGCCACTACGGTTCAATCACACACGTCATAGACTTTGAAGGATAAACCAACGCAATACCTATCTTATGACTCAAATGGTTTTGTCCAAACGGAATTAAACCAATACATACAAATTGACTCGATTCGGAAATTTATCCTTACACACTCCAGCGAGAAACAAGAAAGTTTAGGGCGCTCGTACTATTACTAGTGGTACAAATCTTCAAGCTCTCTAGGCTTTTGAGTAGTCTAAGTCCTTCGATTATTCGACGACATGGTCAAAGACTCGGCCGAGTCAACTCGATATCGGTTGAGTTGACTCGGAATCGCAGCTAACCGATCCGATTACGAGTCACGTTACGAATAAAACTATATATCGGACGATATAACCCTAAATCGCCGATAAATCGGCCGATATGAGTTGGTTGTACAGAAAATCGACTGATACGATTTTATCTCGGCCGAGTTGAGGTAAAAAACAAGAAAAGTGAGGGAATCTTACCTTTTGACAGCAAATTAGTCCGAAGAAGACATAGTGTTAGTCACGGGTTCAAATCTTGAACGAAATCTTCAGCTATAAATCAAATCCTCAGCTATACAAACCAACCATCACCGAAATCGTTGTATTTTCCATCGATTCTCTCTCTTCTCTTCTTCTTTTCTTCTTCTATTTTCAGTCGGCGGAGGGAATCTCACCCGTTTTTTGGTTTGAGGTATGTGGGTTGTGTGGGTTGAGGAGTTTAGTTTTTTTTTTTGGGTTTTGAATGCCGTGTGCGTAGGGTGTTTTTTGACCGAGACTGTGTTGTGTTGTGTTTTAGAGTATGCGGCTGTGTTGTTTTTTGTTTTTATGCCATTTGGTTGTTCTAACATTTTATGGCTGTGTGCGCTAGTTTTTTTGTTTTTATTTTCGGTGTTATAAAACTGTTAATGAGAAAATGTTATAAAAATGTTAAATGTTATGTTATAAAAAATGTTACAAAAAAATATTTAGGTATTTTCGTTCTTTTTTTTGGTTGTGTTTTAAAGAAAGTGTTACACAATGTTACAAAAAATATTAAATGTTACAAATAATGTTATAAAACCGTTAAATGTTATAATTTTTTTTTTAAAGAAAATGTTATAAAATTGTTAAATGTTATAAAAATGTTACAAAAAAATATTTAGGTATTTCCGGTGTTTTTTTTGGTTGTGTTTTAAAGAAAATGTTACACAATGTTACAAATAATGTTATAAAACCGTTAAATGTTATAAAAACATTTTTTTTAAAGAAAATTTTATAAAAGTGTTAAATGTTACAAAAAAATATTTGGGTATTTTCGGTGTTTTTTTGGTTGTATTTTAAAGAAAATGTTACGCAATGTTACAAAAAATATTAAATGTTACAAATAATGTTATAAAACCGTTAAATGTTATAAAAATATTTTTTTTTAAAGAAAATGTTATAAAGCTTTTACACAATTTTATGTTATACAAATATTACACAAATGTTATAAAAATATTACACAATCAACCGATGAAGGGGTCTTAACAGTCGATGATTTAGACTGGTTGGATGGGGTATTCAACAAAACGAAGGGGAAGGACGACGGGGGGGAGGGTCACAATCAACCGACACCGGTTAGTGTTCTTTCCAGTTCTGATGATGATCATGGTGGTGATGATAGTTGGCAAGATATTCCTGGTACTTATGGTAATCATGAAGATGACGACGACGACGACGACGACGACGACGATGATGATGATGATGATGATGATGATCAAGGTGGTGGCAGGGGAGATGTTAGTAGGGGAACAACGAGTGGTAGCCGACAAAGGAGTGGATTTGGTGGTAGCCACCAAGGGGGTGGTTCTTACAATATTGGTACACAACATGATGGCGGTATGACATGGGCATAAGAAGATGAAAACTACTATGCCACGCAAGACACATATCATGGTTATCGCTCGGGAATCAGTGAACAACGGAGGCATTTAGACAATTTGACGAGATTCTGTAGTAGTGACGAGTATTCAAGCGGATATGATCAGCAACGTCTTGATGTTCAACTACGGGCAATGGGTTTAATGACAGATCATGCATACCGTGGTGGAAGACATAGTATCTCTGGGAGTGGGAGTGGCACAGATAATTATGGTCCGACACAACTTCCAAGATCTACTAGTATAGTACAGGTGGTTACTATGATCGTTATAGAGACCATTATGGATCTACTTGTAGCGGCACAACAGGTGGTGATTATTATGGATATAATCAAGGGACGCAATATGGTGGGTCTTCAACTGATAGTTCTGGGTATAGACGTTTTGGATATTATCATCACGGTAGTCAACTGGGAGATCGTCAACCACAATTTCCAAATTATGGATCATCTAGCCGGTCTTCCTAGCCATCTGAGCAGCAACATGGTTCATATTTATTTCCTTACCCAATTGAAAGAAATTACCCCTATCCAAATCCACATGATCGATACCGCAACTAAATAGGGAGATGAAAATGATGAAACATTGTAATCATTCCTATTTATCTTCCATACAATTTTTTTTTATCTATGTTTATGTGGCATTAGATTGTTTTTCAATATTATTATTGGTTTACTATGCAATATTGAATCTGACAACTCTGTCGCGCTTCATTATAACCAATTCTACAATGCAATGCATATTGAATGATGGGTTTGAATGTACATCATTGGTCCACTTTGTTAATCTTATTTTTTCCGGAATTTTTTGCGCTTTCTAAATAACGTATCTTTGCGTATTGTCCGATACCGTGACCGAGTTGAAAATCGGGTGTCCGATACCGGGATCAATACCGAGATTTTGAACCATGTTCGACGATAACTGTCCACAGACAAGACATAACTGACCCAAGCCTCCCATTCCTCGGGGGCTCCTTTACAAACATCGAAATTAATTTTAGAGAAAGGGAAAATCACCCGTTATTTACTCGGTCCCTCGGAATACTATCGGGTAGAACAATTGGGATATCCTCAAACTCTGAAAACCTAAAAGAGGTTACTCGGACACCATTGCAACAACGCTGGCTTCAAAACTATCGAGTGACGACATAAAGTGCTCGTCATCACCAAAAAACGGAGCGCGTGTGGTAAAGTCCCTCATCGATCGTTCCTCCAAGTATTTTGCCAGTGCTTTGCTCATGGTAGAAGAGCCACTAGCCCCACCTTGGGATCTAGATGGATTGGCTCCGCCACCAGGGGTGGGGGTGGGGGCGGTAGAAGAAACAAAAAGAATAGTGGTGGTAACGACGGAGGCCTCAGATGGGGCGGAAGTCACCATCGAGGTTTGAATAGGCAAACTGCCTATCAACATCTCAGCAATGGTGGGTAGTAGCAACGGATGACACACTGGTGGAAGAAGAAGACATTGAAATCGAATTTCAACAAGAAAAAGCTGGGATTAGCTTGACAAAGATATGGAACACAAAGAAATCTCAAGAAACTCTCTAAAATCAGTAAAAAAGTAAAAGTGAAGGTGAAGTTTTTTGAAGAGGGTTTGGAAGTATTTATACCCTTGGAATAGTTTAAAAAAGAGGAGTAATGATCACCGAATTGCCAATAGCCCTCCCCTACACGACACGTGGCCTTCCGGAGTACTGAGAAACGTGTCTTACAAGGCCAAGCGTGCCAGAGCATTGAATGCAAACCAAAAAGTAATGATGACAAAATTCCTTTCAAAACTCCAAAAATTGATTTCTCGTGAAAAACCATCTCTTTTCAAATGAACGAGAGACTTCTGCACGAGGGGGCTAGAGGGGTACACGAGCAATCCCTTAGCTACTTGAGGATTATTTGCACGAGCAACCCCCAATGCCTAAAGGAGAACTAGTGCATCTCCTTAAAGCGCAAATGCACGAGCAACCAATCATAAAGAAGGAAAGGAACACACGAGCATTTACTCAAATAACACAGAGGCAAGTGGGCGTGTACTTCCCTCACTAACACTCATCATTGTTGTCTTTGATAGATTACTTAGCAAAAGGCTTTGACCGAGCACACAGGGCTCGATCAGATGGCCATTTGGGACCTTTGAAGAGTTTTGGTTTGAAGGCTGAGAGATAAGTCTTGTTGAGTAAGCTTAGGCTCAACCACTTCAATATATTGAGAAAAAGAGAATATTGGCACAAGAGACCCAATAGGTCACTCTCACAAACTCATTTTATGCACAAGGGACGAGCAGCCACCTAGGGTGCTTGGGGAGCTTTTTTTAGTGTTACAAATGGCGAGGCAAATTTTCAAACTTGTCCAACAAACAATTTTGATAAAAGACAAAATATCACTTTTTGGCATCATGACCGACAAGATCACCTTTTTGTCCATTATTACACCAGGCATCACACCACGAAAAACAGATCATGGTAGATAGTGGCAAACAATAATAAGGACAAAATATTTTCAGATATCTATCACAAAAGATTATTTCTGTGGCACGCATGCCACATCAACCCTAAAGTTTTACAATAAATATTGCACAAGGTGCACATTTATGGACAACGGAATAACAAGCACTGTTATGCTGGACAAACTCTCACATAAGAATATTCTCTCCCTGCTCTCTCTCTCAGATATTGAAGTGCTTACTTTTCCTCTCACAGAGAATTACTACTCTCAAGAGTATTCATTCCTTTATTGATTGTTGAAAAGTTGTATTCAATCATTAACTACTTGTTCTTGTAATCAGAACTTCATTATTATATTGGAAAAGAGTGTTTTGTCTTTGTTTTTGCTCTTGAAATATTGTTATCTTATAAAAAGTAGTCTATTGGAGTGGGTCTCGCCTCACCCATTTACATATATTCATAGATTCCAGTACCACTGCCCTCCTACAACTTCAGAGGATACGATCTACGGTGCGAGAAGAGGCTGGGAATATGGGAGAAAGTTGTGGAGAAATTAACAGCAAGACCAAATGCTTTGAGCTCTGGACCTCGGCTTTGCTCACAACTTGGTGAGGCATTATTAATAAGTCCGTTAACAAATTTTGTGCCAATTTAAGGAGAGTCACTAGGGGCTCAAGCAGGTCACACCATTTGGGATGCGATTTTTATCGCCTGTAGTACACGGTGGATTAGATTCATGAACTAATAACATGCTCTGAAAAGCACTTCAAATGAAACATTAAGCTCTTAACACGGTGCAAGCTGAATAAAGAAGCTAGGATCGAGTCAACCTAGGGTAGTGGTGCGCCAACCGAGTCCGACCCGGTCTATCCGCTGTGCCCCTAAGGAGGAGTATGCGCCAAGGCTGACGTGTCGTTTGGCAATGATCGCCTCCCCACTTTACAAATCCGAGTGTTAGTGGTCAATAAAAAAATGTCGCCAACGAGAATAGATAAATACACTTCAAATCCACAAACATCCATTATCCCAACTGTGTGGCAAACTTAAATGCTCGCATGGATTTCGTAGATAATTCCCTTGCCAGAGAGCTGAACATAAAGTCTATGGATGTAAAGTTAAGAATCTCCCTTATAAAAAAAGAGTGTTGGCAAGAGAGACTGCTCCCAAAATAAGATAAGAAAAAATAGTGAGGCTCGACTGCTCAAACATAGACGATTGCACATGCGTGTGTTGGTCGCACAAATCAGTCCATTCCTGAAAAGTGGTCTGACAACGCAAAAGACGTGAGCAACAAAGCCAATAACATTGATTTTGATTTATCGAATTACCTAGGTATTTTTTAGTTTTATACATATAAATTCTAATGACTTAGGTGACTCGCACGCATCTTCGCGAGGTAGAGGCATACGCTGTTGGTGATTTCTTCGCGCTCTTTGGGAATGAAGAGGATTTTGCCGGTGGTTTTAAGGACGATTCATTGTGGTGGGATGATGTGATTGCCTACGGGTATATGGACCCAGAGAGATATGCGAGGCACGTTCAGAGATTGATTTTCAGTGTCTCGCATCAAAGAGGCTCATTATGGATGATGTGGTCCTCGCTTGGCATCGTTGACGTTCTCCGAGGGGTTTATATGTTGATGACAATTATGTCGAAATTGGGGGCGAGTTTATATTTGTCGGCCTTTGTTAGGATTTTTGATTACTTGGCCGCTCCTTTTTGCTAGCTGAATGCTGGGCGTTATCGTGGATGGCTTTCCTCTTCAGTTGGGGAGAACGGCGGTGCTTGCATGTTTCAAATGACGGCTACGTTTCCCACTTTCACGCTCGTGGTTAATTGTTTCTCAGAAGGGGAGAGTGATAGAGTTGGCACCCAGACTTAGGGTTTTCTTTACATTTGTTATTACTACTTGTTGATAGTCTATTTTTAATTGAGGATACATGTGTTTGTTTTTTTATTTCTTAGCTTGACTAGCAAGCTAAATCATCAATAAATAGTCCCTGAGCCTCATATTGTAATTAGACTTGGGAGAATTGTAAAAAATGTTTAGAGAGAGTTTCCTCTCCATCTGTTGTTGTTGTGTAGATTAAGTTGCTTCTGCTTTACATCACTTGGGGAACTACGCCTTAAACTCACTTTTACATAATTTTCACTAAAACTCTTTTTCATCCCATCTTCCAACTCGGGAAGGCGCCAATGGTTGGAGAACACTTCACAACCACAATGGATGGTTGTAATTGATGTCTTCAAATCAACCTCAAAACATAATTTTTTTTAAAAGTTGAAGTTAACTTTTACTCCAATGAAAATCAGAACTAAGGGAAGCCACCAAGTGTATTTATAGCTTTTTAGGATGTGAGGGTCCTAAAGGTTGAAGTGTTTAAAGGTGTTTGGTTTACTCCAAATAAACTCACTAGTTATTTTTGAAATATCAAAGAGTTTAAGTCTTTCAAGAACCAAATAAATTATATTTGTTCAAGTCCTGAAAATAAGTTATAAAACTTAAATTAACTTTAAACTCAAAACGAAACAAAGATATCTCAAAGATATAAAGAGGCTTAAAGAAAACGAAATATAAAGGGCCCGTTTGGTTTTGTATACAGAAAACTCGATTTAAACGCTGTTTTTAAATACAACTTTAAAATTCAGTTTTTTGTGTTTATAATTATTGCTGCGCGTTTGGTAAACTTTTTTTTAAAAACATTTTTTTGAAAATTTGACAAAATTGGCAGACATGTATATTTATATTATACATATATTTGCGTGTGTGTGTGTGTATATATATATATATATATATATATAAACATACATACATATAAACACATACATACATCATAAATTATATACATGTATATAATTTATGATTTTTTTTATTAATATGATGTATGTATACATCATAAAAATACATACATCATCTCATTAAATATTCATCTCATTAAATATTTATACATACATGAATTGATAATATTTTTTAATAAATATGTACTATATGTATATTTTATATTATTCCATACATTAATAATACATGTATAAAACTATATATAAGTATCATGTATCCATTAATAGTATTATTTAACATATGGATCTTAGTATATTATATAATTTAATAATATAAATATACATAATTTTGTGCACATGTACATATATATTTTTTATTTATAAGAATTACACACATATTAATATATTATGTATGTATATTATATATTAAGGTATAAATGCATTAAAATATTAAGAATGAATAATTCTGAGTTGAAAAATAAAAAACAGAAGTTATAAAACACCCTTTTGCTGTTTTCTGAAAAACTTGATTATAACAAGGAAATTTTTTAATTCAGTGTTTAAAAACAGGTTGCCAAACGCAAATTTTTATTATAATTGTATTTAAACACAGAAAACATAATTTTAGTTGCAACCCAAACGGGCCCTGAATTATAATATTTCTGTGTCATAATCGAGTTTTCAGAAAACAGCAAAAGGGTATTTTCTAAATTTTGATTTTTGTTTTTCAACACAGAATTGTTCATTCTCTATATTTTTATGCATTTATACATTAATATATAATATACATATACATATGCATACATTAATGTGTGTAATTATAATGAATAAAATTTATATATGAACATGCAGAGAAAATTACGTATATGTATGTATAATAAAATTATATAAGATACTAGGATGTATATGTTAAATAATATTATAAATATATGCATGATACTTATATAGTTAGTTTTATACATGTATGTGATGATATAAAATATACATATAGTATGTAAGTAGTAAATAATATTATCAATTCATGTATGTATATAATTTTATTTTGGATTATACATGCAATATCATAATATATACATATACACATATATATGTACGTATACATTTGTATTTTATATATATATATATATATATATAGAGAGAGAGAGAGAGAGAGAGAGACTCATACATACCAAGTTTACATTCTTGCTGGCGCAATCCTATTTTACAAAAATATAAAAAAAAAATTTTGAGTTGAATTTTTTTATGTGGTATTTAAAAAAAACCGGTCAAACTTTCACAGTGTTTAAAGTGCTTTTAAAGTTGTGAAAGTTTGACCGATTTTTAAAAAATAGCAAAAGAAGTTATTTTGAACTGATTTTTTTTACATGGGTCCCTTGAAATTTTTAATAACGTATAAAAAAATTCAACTGAAATATAATTTTTTTACTGTTATGTAAACTTGGTATGTATAGGAGCCTCTCTCTCTCTCTCTCTATATATATATATATATATATATATATATATAAAGTATTGCTCTTGTGCAGACCAGTCCGCATTTTAAGAGTGCGGACCGGGCATGTGTCACCTGGCGGTGAGCTTAGAAATTATTGGCTAAATTATAGGCATACTCTCTCTTTTTTTTGGCTCACCTCCAGGTGATACATATCCGGTCCGCACTCTTAAAATGCGGACTAGTCCGCACAAGAGTAGTACTGTATATATATATAGTGAAACTCTCTAACATACCTCATTAAACATACTTAAAGAACACATGATATATTTATGCATGCATGTATACATTTGTGTATCATGTATGTATGCGTATACATTTGTGTATCATGTATGTATGGAAATTTTATATATGTGTTTATATATATATATTGTATATACGCATATTTGTATAATATATATACACATGTTTACCAATTCTGTCAATTTTTGAGAAAACTGAATTTAAAAACAAATTTTACTGAACACGCAACCAAACGGACCCTTAATCTCTTAAAGATGTATTAATGGAGACGAGAGAAATCTAAATACCCTCTCACAGCTTGCAAGATAAGTCTAAGGGGACAACTAGGTGTGCGCAGACTCACTAGTAAAAGATTAACCATCCGACCACAAAGATATATGACTGCAAAAGTGATTTTCACGGAATAGACCAATTAAAGATCGCCCAAATCCTAATCTGACACCTTGCTGGGACGTTTGCTATTGTGAAGATTGGCTTTGCTTCAGCGAGAAAGGTCGTAAAAGATGAAAACCAAAATGCTCAGAAAGTCTAATAGAATTCGTGGGCAGCGAGCAGCTTTTTCGCTGGAGTGAGTCAATAGAGAACCAAGTTGCTAAACTGGCCTAATAATTTGCACATTTTGTAAGTGTAGCCTTCCTTCGTCCTAGGGAAAAGTGCAAAACTTAATAAGTTCTTGACAATGTTTAAAAAGGCGAGGTGAGGCGTAAGCCTCATTGCAAAAACAGAGCAAAATAATATTAAAAAAATACAAATAAAACTATAAAAAATAAAGCAACAAAGAAATATAAAATAAAAGCAAAAAACATCTTTGAGGATGTTCTCACATAGTTTAACATTTTTTTGCTTCCCCGAGATGACTTTAAAAAAAAAAAATATTTTGATAAAATCATTTTTAACGTATTGGTTATTTTATAATATGACAATAAATTAATCCATATAAAATCAGTTTTTTTTCATTTACATATTGTTAATTTTATAATATGACAATAAATTAATCAATGCAAAGTCAAATTGAAAATATCATTTTTTTAGTTGCATACACATATTGGTTATTTTATAAAATAACAATAAATTAATCGATGCAAAATCAAATTGACAAAATCATTTTTAGTTTCATTCACATTCTGGTTATTTTATAATATGGCATATTGGTTATTTTTAAAAAATTTCTTTTAAGTTAAATAGTAAATAGTATAAGTTAAATTCAATTTTAAAACAAAAAACGGAAAAAGAGAATAAGATTTGGTAGATTAAAGCATCAAATTTTTTAAGTTTAGTGAAATTTTAGAAAAATGAAGAAGTTAACCTTAAAAAAACCCTGTGAATTTGAAAAAAACACAAATCATTTATCCGTTAAAAAAAACAGAGTATGTAATGAAGTAGAATTATAACAAAATTGTTGCACTATCTTCAAAGTATGTATATATATGCCAATTGTCGACATATATTAAAATAATATAAAAAAACAGAGTTCTTGATGGAAGAACACCGTTTTCTTTGCGCCTACGGGCGCGTGCGCATCGAGGCGCATTGAGGGATAAGTCTCAAATTCAACCCCTAGATTTATGTCTTCAGGCGATTTTTTTGTGATTCGCCTCTAGTGATATCTAAAACATTAGTTCTTGTAACCAACACCAAGTCTCTTAAATACACAATATGCTCATTTCTAAAATATCTTTTTGGTAAAAAGTATATGACTACAAATCTCTATAGAGCATACACACACAAGGATAACACATTTTCTATTTTAAGAAATCCATATTTTATTTCAATCTCCCCGATTGTTTGGCTGTCTTTCTCCCTCCAATAAAAAACTCGGAGGAGGGTCCATATAGAATAGCTCAGAGAGATCCCCATGTAGAATGACATTCTTGATATCTAACTGATGTAGAGGTCAAGAGTGAGAAACCACAAGAGAGATCAATAATCGTACGAAAGTAAGCTTGGCCACCGGGGCAAATGTAACACCAAAATCCTTCCCTGGAACTTGTGTAAATCCCTTAGCCACCAATCTCGCCTTATAGCGATCAATAGAGCCATTGGGTAAATACTTCACACTGAAGACCCATTTACATCCAACGGTCTTCACCCCGAGAAGTAGAGAAACAAGCTCCCACGTACCACTTTAATATAAAGCTTTCATTTCCGCTTTCATTGCTTCCAACAACTTAGGCTTCCGGAGAGCCTTAGCCACTGACCGGGGAATTGAGATGGAATTAAGCTATCCCAGAAAAACTCTCCATGGACCTAAAAGACTATTATAAAAAATATTAGGGAAAATAGGATAAGTAGTACCACTAACAAAACCATATCGGGAAGGGGGCGTATAATGCGGGTAGGGTAACGAGAATGAAAATTAAAAGTAAGAGGAGGTGAAGGAGAGAGAAATACCCGAGTTCGGAGAAGGTGCTGGCGGAGGCGGTGAGGGTGACGGGAATAAACCTGCAAAGGGGGCTCCGATGGTGTGGGGAAAGGAGCCTCATCAAATAAAGAAATATGACATACAAGGAATGATACCTTGTCCTCACGAGATGTCGAGATGGGAGCTTGTGGAGTCACACTCGACATCCTCATGAAAAGTGACATCATGAAAGTGATACATGTATTTGGATACGGGGTCATAACAGTGATACCTCGTTGACATCGAGGAGAATCTATACAAATACACCATATAACTTTATCATCAAGTTTGTGCCTAAAGGACTACGATCATGAACAAAGCAATACACCCAAAGATAAGAGGAAGGATGTGAAACAGGGTGCTATCGGCTGAACACACTGAAGGGGCGCCTTACCCCTAAGACTCGACTCGGGGTTTCGTTGATAATAAATCCGTTGGTGAGGACAACAAGGTGCCAATAGGATTTAGGCACCTCCATGCCACTCAACAAGCATCTAACAACGCCCATAATGTGGCGATAACCCCATTTTGCAACCCCATTTTGCTTGGGTGTATATATGGGCAAGTGAGTTGGTGAAGAATCCCTTTTTGATTAAGGTGGGGCCGAAATTCATTGGAGACATACTCACGCCCATCATTAGATCTGAGATTACGAACCACAGTTTTGAATTGAGTTTTGATCATTTGTAGAAATTGAATAAAGAAGGGGAGAACCTCATATTTTCTTTTTTAGGAGATATACCCGAGTACATCTAGTGTAATCATCAATAAATCTTACATAATAACGATCAAAATGAATTAAATCAAACATACTAGGGGCACGACTCATATGAGGAATGTAACTAGTTCGAGTTTGTTTAGGAAGCTCGCAAACTTAACACACGATTCTTTTTGTCTTTCATGCTTTAGAATGGGAAGGATATAACAAACATAACTACTTAAAGTTGACATGCCCTGAACAGGCACGCGACAAATGCGAAATATTAAGAGAAACATCATATGAAATGGAACTAGGTAGGATATAAGCACCAAGATTGGATGTGGGAGACAACAACGGTGGATCCCTAAAGTGGTACAACCCATCGCATTCATTGCCTCAGCCAAAAATCTCCTCGAACTCAGGTGTTATAAGTGATAATGGGTAGGTAAGAACACGACGACGCAATTAAAATGTTTGGCAAGTTGGTTAAAATATAAAAGATTAAAGAAAATTAGTTACATGAAAAACTGAGAACAGAGTAATATCAAGAAATAAGTGCACGTTCCCCTTGTTATGGATGCACACAAGGGAGCCGTTAGACGAACAAACAGACAAATGAGAACGGTGAATGAGGAAAACAGGGGTGACTCATTCATCATGTGATCAGTTGCTCTCCAGAATCCACAACCCAAGTGGGCTTTGCAATCCTAACATGGAAAGCAATGGGGATACCCGAAGAATAGTGGCAATGAACGTAGAGGATCCGACTCTAGTCGTGAGAGAACTCAACTGCTCCTGAATTTATCCAAGCTGAGACTGCAGATGGACCAAATCAACTTATGATGTGGGTAGAGGAGGAGGAGCCACCGGAGGACAAGTGATATTAGCAATGGCGGCCATATAAGAGGAATAGGATCAAAACCTAACAAAATTCTGCGTAAACTCCAGGTGGAGTATAAAGTATAGTCTTACTGTACCCTATGGCACCACAGTGGTGGCAGGTAATCTTTTCATTATCAGTTTGGGATCCGTGCTTGTCGCAAATGCCATTTGATTAACTGAGGAAGCAGACATAAAAGGTGACTGAGTAAGACGTAGGCGGCACTCCTCACCATCAACAATAGCAAACGCCTCTCACAGAGGAGGCGCATATGAGATGTGTATAGATGAGGCATATGAGATGTGTATAGGATCTGAATCTTGAGGGAATTGTACTCGGATCATAAACTTAGAAGGAACCGGTAAGCATGCTGTCGATCAACCACTGATAGCGACGCAGCCTCCAGAGGAAAATCACTGAGAGGCTCATATTGGGCCAAGTCCTCCCATCGGTACCGAAGATATCCAAAATAATTTCGAACCGAGACATCCTGGGAAGCTTATCTCCTGATGAAGCTCTAAGTGCAGGCATCATTGTGTTCATGTGCATACATTTGGTTGAGGGCCTTTCAAAGGTCGGGAACTGACTCATTGAACATAAACATGGTGTGGATACACTCCTCGATAGAGTTGAACATCCAACTTATAATGCACTTCTTTATGTCCCATTGATTAAAGAATTTGGGATCATTGGTGGCTTCTCGTTCCCTAATAGCCAACTGGATTTGCCTCACTCCCCAAAGTGGAGGTGAAATGAACGAGATCACGAAGCGGAATTCTGCCCATTCAAGAGAACACTCGTAACTCCTTGAGTCGGGGTATGTTGAGCTGATGAAAAAATATCTTTTCCACTACCGGAAATATCTCAAGAAGTGACTGAAAATGTAGAAAACTTATCTTATAATTGATATTTGAACAAGTTTGTGTACCAAGAAAACAACCAAATATCACCATAAAGCAAACAACAATGCACACATCACCAAATCATCATAAAAATTGCTGGATTCATGGTAACACAACTAATAATCGCTGCTGAACAACTCTATAGCCCTCAAAACAGAGTCAAACAGTAGCAATTCAGGTTTGAGAAAATGACCCTAAGAAGGGTAATAGTCCGAGTTTATACCAACATAGGGTAGAAACCCTAGTTTTTTACACTTCTAATCTGGAACAGTAGTCTGCAACCTCAAACAGGAGGAGAAATCTGGATTGCGACCTTCAATCTAAGAGAAATAGAGGTGCGTTTAACCCTAACACTATCCGACTAGGAAAAAACTAGAAATAAGGGACGACTTGTTAAGGTCGGCTATGGGTTTCGACCTAAACTGGTCCTATTAAGGCTTTAATGGTGAAGGAAAAAAACCTAGGGAGGTCTGATTGTGAAGGAATAATCGGGTTAGGGTTTTGTTGAGGGTAAAAGAAACCCTAGGTAGGCAGGGCTGCTGAGAGAGAGAGAGAGAGAGAGAGAGAGAGAGAGAGAGAGAGAGATGGGTTGTGGAGAGTGATAGATGGCTTGTGGAGAGAGAAAAGGTACAGCTAGGGTTTGACTTTGGTACCAAGAAGATTTTGAGATGTGATGGCTTACCTAATTAGGAGCCGAATAATTGTGTTTATACTAAAAACATTACAATGGTGGAAGGTTCTTGAGACTACCAAGCTAAGACAACACGACTTAGGCCCAAAACATGGAGGACCCAATACAACGGAAAAAATACTAAATAACATGCAATCCAACAGAAACACAAGTAATAAAAATACAAGATATGGCAATGTAAATCATTTATCAAATCACTAAACGTCTCTCTTTAAAGATGTGACGTAATAACTTCTCCACTACTTAAACCTTCTGCCCCATAATCATTTCCATATAAACTATTACGTAACATCTCATAATGATGCTTCCTCTTAGTTAAACCTACATATAAATTTCTCCACTAATTAAACCTTCTCCCCCATAATCATTTCCATATAAACTATCCCATAACATCTCATAATAATGCTTCCTCCCCCTTTGGTTATGGAATCAACAAAGGGAAGATAGAATTAAGAAATAATGATTCTTAATGTCATCAGGAACATAATACAATATTTTATAAAGAAATGAACTAGGAAAAGAATGTCCAAATGATATAAATCAACATACCACAATATATAATTAAGATAAAAGTTAAAACAAAATATGAATCAAAGGTAATAATATGTTTAACTAACAAGTTACAGTCATACACACACACACACACACACACACACACACACACACGGAAAAGATCTCCGACGGACCTCGTTTAAAGGGTCCAAAAAACAGAACCTTTTTTTAAAATGGCAATTTTTTTTTTGGTTGATTTTTTTTTATGGGTTTTAAACATTTCAGTATACCCATAAAAAAAAAATAGGTCAAAATTATTTTTTTTAAAATTATTTTAAAAAAAGGGTCCTTTATTTGGACCCTTTAAAACCCATCCGTCGGAGATCCTTCTCTCTCTCTCTCTCTCTCTCTCTATATATATATATATATATATATATATATATATATTTATTTATTTTTTATTTAAATATGTTTGGGATTTGGGGGCCCTAGGCGTTGGCCTACCCTGCCTATAGCCAAGTCCGGCCCTTCTGGTAGCTTTGCTTGATGTAATCCGTTTTACAGCTCACATGACTTCATCCCTATACCCAAGGCCGGCCCAGCTGGTAACGTTGCTTGATGTAATCACTTTTCCAACTCACATGACTTCATCATCTTGTGGCATCATCACATCTTTTGTATGCATAAACATCCTAAAGAACTCAACTCAAATTAAAAAGCCGTATTGGAAACTTTTATTCATTTTACCTCATGGTAAATTTCAAATTATTTATTTAAAAGTTTTGTTTTAACTAGTTTTTAAGAGCACTTAAAGCAAAATAAAAGTTTTTTCAATTATACCAAATTGCTACAGATATCTTCAGACCAAAACAATTACACTACAGATATCCCAGCAAAGGTATTAGTTATTTATTTATTGGAATCTTGGCCTATCAAATATTCAAATCCAACTTTAATTATAAATACAGAATCTTCATTTTCTTTTGCAAATATATATTGTGTTTTCCCATTCAAACTTTTATATGCCCTGTGGATTTTGCGTTCTATTTTTTTTTTTCAATTTAGAAAAAGAACGTGTTTTCAAAACAAGTCAAGCAGAAAAACAAACAGGCTAGGAAATTAAGGAAATCTATGAAACCAACTCCATCCAGCAGACATAATTTCCATAGGCATGAAATGTTTGCTCCTCTTGCCTGCCATTAATCTTATGTTCAGGGGTGTATTTCTTGGAGTTTTGTGGATGCTTGCAATGCTGATGGTATATAATCGAACTCTCACGTACTGATCTTTTTGTTCTCTGGTATAATCTCCGTACTACAATTCATTTTTTATGTCAATCAACACATTCTGTAGTCGTGTACAAGGTTCAGCATCTCTCTCCGTCTCATTTTCTTTTTTGTTGCCTTTTTGATCTGTGAATCTACTTTATTCAGAATATTTGATTGATAAGTTTTACTCAGAATATTTGATTCTTTCCATGAAAGAAGAGTGGTTACTAAATATGTGAGCACACTATATAATTTCTTCATCATACCTTTTTAGGAACATAATTAGCTTTTGATTTAGTGTCAGCTCAGACTGATTATACCAACCATTTGTGGTCAACACTTGGACAGGGAAGAGTATATATAAAATTACTGCATTTTAGACCCTGTTTCTCTTGGTCACTTGAAATTAAGATCTGCTTATGTCTCATGATTTCTGCAGATGTGCGGACTCAGGCCATGTATCAACTTCTTGATTCTGGGTTCGTTGGGTTGATATTTTCTTGTTTTAATGAAGATGTGCACAAGGTTGTGTTACTTTCTTGAACATTCAGAAAAAAAGTTATGTTAAAATAAAGTGGAGTTGGGCTGAGTTCAAACATGTTTGAAATGATGTCAGGTTGGAAGAATTCAGGTTATTGCATTCCAGTCCTTGGATGGGAAGCAGAATTACATGTTGAGACCTGTTTCTCCATCCCCTGTAAATAGAGTTTCCGTTATAGATATTGAATCATCTTTAAGTTCTTCAGAGAACACATCGTTGAGATCTGGCTCTGCAAGAATAGAAAGTCTTGAACAAGACACTGGTGATTCTAGAGCAATAGCTGGAGTTTCGAAGGTATATTTCATTGTTCTCAACTTTAAATACATGCATTTTGCTTACTTTAGTTAGAAAGGATTCTTCATTATTAATGTTAAAGATCCTTGGAACTCTCTTGTTGTAAAACATTCAGTTGAATGGCCTAGACCATGTACATTATATCGTATACCTTACATTATTATTTGTGTCCAATGCTTGCCCATATTTGGATAAGTTGAACCCTTTTCCTGCAGAGCAATAACTTTCTATTGAGTGCTAGACGCCCATCCACATACAAGTTTCCCGACATGTGGAAGTCTCCTTACGTGCATAAACCTCTATTCTAAAGGCCCTCATATGTTGGAGTGATCTTCCTGCATGGAAGTTTTGAAGACCATTTCTCGGATAATTGTAAGTCCCCAATTGGATTCTCGGTGGTGAATTGACTATCGCCGTTGTTGGGTATATGCACGCATGCCTCGCTCAAACCTAGCTCAACTCAACTGATGCTTTTCCCAATTAATTGGGGTCGGCTACATTAATCTTTTTTTTTTTCCCATTCTGTTTTGAGTGCAATTTCATCGGTTAAACCACATGATATCATGTTCTTTTTTACTCTTCCCACCTGGTTAAATTAGGTCTACCTTTACCCCTTGCGTTACCATTAATATTAATTAAATCACTTTTCCTTACGATTGCACTTAGTGGTTTCCCAACCATCCAAGGTCATTTCTTCTCAAGTTATCATTTATAAAAGCTACCTCTGTTTTTTAACGAATATATTCATTTCTAATTACATCATTTCGAGTTTTACCACACATCCATCATAACATCCGCATCTCCGCCATGCCCGTTTTCTTCACATGTTTCTTAGTCGCTTAACACTCCCTCTCGTATGACGTGTCAGGTCTAATAACCGTTTTAAAAAATTCTCATAAACGCCTATTACATAATATGCAGATAACGCTTCTCCACTTTGACCATGCTTTAATGCTATGGGTAACATCATCACTAGTATCTCCATATATTTGGATGATGGAGCTTAAATAACAAAAATAATTACTTTTAGGTATGTCTCGATCTTCACGTTTCACCACTTCCCCATTTGTTCTCGTACTATTACTAAACTTGCACTTCATATACTCTGTTTTAGTCCTTATTTTAAATCCTCTTGTTTCTAGGGTTTCTCTCCACTCTTCCAATCTAGCATCAATCCCTAACACCAATATACATACACCATGTCACCTAATTTTTTTATTGTTAAATACGAATTTCAATACAACGACCAAAGGAGAAACCTGTATACATGAAGTATGCTTGAAAGTAACGAAAATACCCCAGACACAAGCGCCAACAAAAAGACAGGGACAACAAAAACCAATCCTTGAAGTATAAGTAATCTCTTTATAAGACATAAAAGAACGAAAACTCTATATATGACATAAAAGAACCAGGGTAACTATCTTTACACCAAAAAAGGACAGCATAGTGGCCTTGGTCGTGTTCACTCACCATCCACATGGGTTAAAGGGGCGCTACATACAGGTGTCACGCTTGGGCGTCCTTACTGGAACAACCATCCACCACTATCGGCATAACCCGCTGTACTCTGAAAAGAGTAAGCAACACACCCCACAACAGGTGTTCTTACAATAATTGAACCTTGATGCAAACTTATAATAATTGAACGTGCACTACAGGTGTTCTTAGGATAGCTTTTATCATTAATAGCATCAATATATCTACTAGTAACTCTTTTAAAAAAAAAAATCAAAATCCACAGTACTCTATGCCTTTACAAAATTTATAAAAACCATACGCAAATCTTTCTTTTTCACTTTATGCCTTCCGATTAATCTGCAACATAAATAGATATCTTCCATTCAATACTCTCCAGCATGGCATGCTGTTGTTTCCAATCTCATTCTATGTTCTATCGCTCTTTTTATCAAATATCAAAGTTCCATTGTATTCCATTGTATAACTCGTGAAGTTAATACGATGATAATTTGAACAACTTCGCATATCCCTTTTATTTTTATAAATAGGTACTAAAACACTCCTTATTTATTCATCATGCATTCTTTTAGTCATTATAATTTATTGAGTAGTTTTGTTAGCTAAGACACTATTTTCTCCCTTAAACACTTCCAGTAGGAATACCAGAATACCATCTGGCCTCAAAGCCCTCACTGTTTTAACTTGTTTAGAGCAATTCTAACTTCCGGTGTCCTAATTTTGTGAAAAATGTATTGTCTTGAATCTGTTTAATTTCCTCCGTATCTAATCGACAACCCCTTAACGCCATTTACTAATCTCTCAAGTAACTTTTCCATCTTTTCTTACTTTCTTTATCTATGACGAAGATTCTCGAATACACTTAACGTTAGTAAACCCTTTTGCTTTTCAATCCTTAAGTTTCGCAAGCTTATAAGTATTCTTTTCCCCTTCTCGCGTTCCTAGTTTTGTGTAAAGATCATCATATGCCTTAAACTTAGCATCTCTTACCACTTTCTTTAGTTTTTCCATAGCACATGTATATTTCTCAATTTTCTTTGTTTTTTCTTAACACATGTATATTTCTCAATTTCTCTTTGTTTTTAGCTATTTGTCATGCCATAAAGCACTCCCTTTTGGTTTCCAACATCATTTTTTTAGTTTGTGCCCCCCTACTTTTGATTCTCTAAAAATCGCTTTTGATATTCCCCAAATGAATGTAGGCATCGTATTCCACATTATGTTAATGTTATCTTAGACATCTATGTTGCGTCTTTTACTATTTTATTTTTAAATAGTTTTAATTTCTCTTCTTTTAAGTTTCAACACCAAGTTCGTGGATTAATCTTCTTTTCTTCCTGCTCGTGATTGTTTTTTATTGTTTATATCAAGTACCATCGTCATACGTTGCAAGGTTAGGTTTTCTTCCGGGATAACCTTACAGTCTTTTACACCTCAATCGATCTCCCTTCCTAGTAATGAACAAATTTATTTGACATTTATTTGTTACACTTTTAAAAGTTATCACATGTCCAAGCTTCTTTTTAAAACAACTAAACTCTATACTGTCATTCCTATTTCAAAAACCATATCCGTCATGCTCATTATGTGGGCATATTTATGCGAGGGACAGTGTAGTATAATGTCAACTGAGTATGACAAAGTGCATGCAACACTCTTGTACCAAAAAGGGAGACCTTCAGGTGTGCCTCCATGTGGACATCATTGTGTGCCAAACACTTCGAACCCATAAGGGGTGTCTTGTGACCATGTTTTAATCAAAATTGTATAGCAGTGCAAAGCTTTTTCTGCGGGTTTGTGTGCATACAAGTATGATACCTCCCCTGAGTTCTGATACTCATTGAAATTTTACTAGGTTGGCAATAAGATTAGGGTCTTATTTACCCTCAAATGAACCCTACTTGGCAATATGTTTATAAAATCTTATCAACTTGATGAAATGATTCAGTTGATTTGTTTTTTTTTGTACTTCCAAAGTCGGGCTATCGATAATCAATCCACTATGTTGTAGGCATGTTGGCATGTGAACGGGCTGGGTCCGGACCAGAACTGACTGGATCTGTGGTGATATGGATCCATTTTATCAGCACTTAATCGGATTGGGATCTGATCTACAATATCGGGCTCAGAACCGGATCGGGTCGGAGTCTATGTTGGATCAGATTAGACTAGATCCATATCCGATTTATTTAATAATCGGATAATCGGCTAAATAGGTAATCGGGTTTTAAAATATGATCCAAATCTGGGTAAACGGATTGGATCCGGATCGGGCCCGGATTGAAACCCAATTCATTGACAGCACTACTATGTTGGACCTATCAGGTAGTGGGTCTAGATTAATTTCAGATATTAAAATCACTAGTTCGGACCCGCCTGTTAAAATTGACTGTTAATCATTATTTTTATTTTATCTGTTCCTTTCTTCTCAGAATGGACTATCTTCACACACTTTAAATGCTATTAATATGTGCAAAATATATATGATTGATTAGGGTGGCGGAAGATTGTCAGAATTGGGGGGTTTCTTTGCTAATGCTGATGCGAATTATCTAGGGAAAGAGAAAATAGGAGGGAATTACCGCACTGATAATATAGATAACACAATTACTGATATTGACCCCATGGATATGTCAGAAAGTATGCAAGAAGCGATGCACCGATCAAATTTGGAGATGAGGTATACATGAGTATGTGCTCCATCACTTGGTATCTTTTTCATTTTTTTTCTTTCACAATACTTAATTTTTTTCTCTATGCCATATCTTATTCTAACTCTGATCATATTAAGTAGGTGTAGAGTTTAATTTGTCTGTTGTTTCCTCGATGCCTGGTGGAGACTTGGCCTCTTTGCCTGTTTGCATTAAATATAGTAAGTGGTATTCTACCCACGAACATATTAACATTTTATTTATTTCTATAAAGACTGATCATAGGCCCCCTGATTTTCCACCCCCAAGCAGCCCATTTTGGTTGATCACAGGGCTTAGGCCTATTACATATGCCTATAGTGAGCTAGGCTGTAATTTAAGGTTCAATCAAGCTCTCAATACTTAATGAAAGAAAATATTGAGTATAGATGTATTGTAGCCCATTTTTATAATAAACTAGCTTATAGCCCCGCGCGATGCGGAGGATGTTTTCATGTCTTAAATAATATTGTTAAGAATTTAAAGATATTTAGCTAACGTCTATGTAGTTCACTGTATAATTTATTTAAAAATAATATAGTTTTTTATTTTTATTTTAATACATTACTAATTATCGATTTTAGACTTAAATACATTTTAATTAAAAATTAGACTTTGACCGTTGGAAAATCTGTCAAGTTTAGCAGTCATGTCATTTTAAATTAAATGTCATTTAAGAACCTAAAAATTGATAAAAAAAATGGAAAAAAGAAACTGACTCTCGGTCCCCCCCTCCCCGGGCCTCCCACCACTAGCCTCAGTAGGCCTGTAAACGGATCGGATTCAGACCGGATTAGACAAATCCAAATCCAAATCCGTTTATGTTAAACAGATTCGGATCCGATCCGATTATCCGACGGATTATCTGTTAGGGTACCGAATCCGATCTGTTAAGAATCCGCTAATCCGATCCGTTTATCCGATCCGATCCGATTATTATTTTTATTTTTTTAAATAATAATTTTCATCGAAAAAAAATAATGATATGTTAAACAATATAATTTTGACCACTTGATTTGCAATATTTTTTTCATCTCTTATTTCATAATGATTGTTCCGAATCCAAATAATGATATTTCCGAATCCGATTTTTTATTTTCATCTCTTATTTAATAAATTTAATTTGCAATGTTCCCCCCAAAAAACTAATGAAATAAAGAACCATAAACAATACTCTAGATAAAAATCCAACATTTATTTTTAGAAACAAAACATTCAAAATCAAATTAACACCAAGATAGAAGTCCACCATTCAAATACATCATCACAAATAACACCAAGATAAATGCAACATTCAAAATCCAAAAATTACAAACATGACTTCAACTTTCTCCTTCTAAGTCGCCCTGAAAAACAAAAGAAAATAATGAACATTTATTCTTCAAACATAAATACAAATATTGTAAGAGTATGTTCAAAAACAAAAAAATAAATAATGAACGTACCTGGTGATTACCTTCTTCAAATATTGTAAGAGTATGTTAAAAAAAAATCATTGGCTCTTCTAAATGCAAAGCAGTACCAAAATCTGAGAGCAACATGAGGATCTAGAATAGATTTATCTTCAATGTTCTAACAAACCCAAGATGAATCTTTTTATGTTTTGTGAAGGTGAGTGTTGGGTTTGTTAGAACATTAATGAATACCCATCACAAAATATTAATGAATACCCATCACTGTAGATAAACATTAATGTACAGAAAAAAAAGGAAACATCTTTGTATTTTTCTAGATAACAAAGATTTCTGTACGTCAAAATTTCAACTGCAAAAGATAACAAAGATGATTCATCAAAGTTATTTTTCTACAGATAAGGTGTTTTTCTACAAAGATGATTCAACTCCAAAATCAGTACCACTCAGTTTTTTGCAGATCCAAGTAATTTTTGTGATTTATCCTTGTACAGAAAAAAAAGGAAAGGAGAGGAGATCAAACCTATTTGTCTTGCGTCGCCGGGTGAGAGAGGATGAGAGGAGAGAGTGCGTCGCCGGAGAGGAGGGAGTGAGGGAGTGAGAGGCGAGGGAGAAGAGGGGCAGTGGCACCATGTGCGAGGGATTGAGAGAGAGAGTAAACGAATTAGGTTTAGGTTTAGGTTTTGAAGAGGGACTAATTTGAGAGAGTGAGGCGCCGTGTGTGTGTTTTCGTTTTATATGAGGGGTATTTTTTTAATGTAATATTATAAATATTATAATATATATTTAAAATATTAGTAAATACAATATATATATATATATATATATATATTAATCGGATCGGATTGATTTCTGCCGTGATCCAAATTGTTTAAATGGATCGGATTCGGATTCGGATTCGGATTCGGATAAAATCCGATCCATTGACTAGGCCTCAGCACCCCCACCCTCCCTGCCTCCACCGTCTCTCTCTCTCACCGTCCCCAGCACCCTCACTTTCTGCAAACTCTATCAAGAAAGCAGATCGTTAAAATTTGTTCAAACCCTTCTGGTGGTGTTCAAACTAGTTCAAACCCATCTGGTGGTGTTCAAACTAGTTCAAACCCATCAAGTTGTTTAAACCTGTTCAAGTTTGAAACAAATCGATGTATATAAGTTATGTAAACAACAAATTTGAAACAAGATGGGTTTCAGTTTTAACAGATTGATTTAAAAACTTTGTTAAACAAATTGATTTCATCAAACCCAAATTGGAACCCTCAAACCCAAATCCAAACCCAAATCCCATTTCTTGTGCGATTTTGTTTTGGGGTTTTAACTTCAGCTTGTTTTGGTGTTTCATGGCTTTCTGTTTTCATTGGTTTGATTTGTATGAATATATATAAATGGATGTTACGGTTTTGTGGTTCAAGCTGGTTTTTGATTTGCAGTCGGTGATGCGGGGTTGAGGAGGTGTTGCGATTTCATGAGGGTGGGCGTGGCGGCTATGGGGGCCTTTGGTGGTGAGGGGGAGGTAACGAAGGTGGGGCTGTTGGCAGTGGTGGGCGTGTTATGTGTGTGTGAGAGAATTTTTGGGTTTTTTGATTTTTAAAAATTTAAAATACATTTTCTTTTTCTTTTTCACATTTTGGGGTTTTTAAATGATACTTAATTTAAAATGCCACGTGTCAGATTATCTAACGGTTTGGGGCACAGTCTAATTTTCCAATTAAAATGTATTTAAGTCTAAAATCTAGAATTAGTAATGTATTAAAGTAAAAAAAACCCAATAAATTATCATAAATATTTGTTGTATAGTCTAATGCGATATATATGGATATAAGAATTCAAACCCCAAAAAAAATATTAGGTAAAAGAACTTGTCTTAAAATTAGTAGTTATAAACATTCACATAACAATTTTATTCTGCTTACTACATTGCAGTTGAATCCTAATAGCACACATCTTAATCTATACACTATTAGAAAGCCAAAATAGTTACTTTTTTTTTTTAATTTTGAATCAAATGATATAGTAAATAAAGTAGTGCATACAATAATCACGTTGAAGTTGAAATGTTACTTCATCGAAGAATCGATTCAAAAAATAAAATACAATCAATTAAGGAAGAAACACATAGTATATATAACTATTAACATCAAATTAATGAATGAATCAAAAGGTAGATAACAACAAAAATATGTATATATGAGTATAATCTAGAGATGCATTAAAATGCCGAAATACAAATTTCCAAAATCATGAATACATAAAATTGTTGTAGGAACTACTGGACAACAGCCTAAATAGGGTCTGAGTTGGGGAAGGAATAAACTTTAAAGTTGAATTTTTGAAAGAAATAGGGGCCAATAAATTTGGGTCTATAGATTGACCCCCCGAAACTAGAAAAATCAATAGTATATCTTATATTGGATAAGAAAAAAATAATCACGATGTTAGCAAATGAATGAAAGTAAAAATTTCCCCAGCATAGTTCATGCCAACTGTTAATCAAACTCAATCATAAAATACACAAAATACCCCCAACAATTAATATCATAGTTAAAAAGATTAACAAATAACTTTAAATATACATAATAAAGAGATAACTTCAATATAGAATAAAATTTGTTGCACCTGAACCTTTAGCTTCACCTTCATTACCATTGTCGCCGACAACAATCGATGTTGCTGCGTTAGAATACCATTGTCGAGCCAAAATAGAAAAAAATATCTTGGACATTCTTGATGAACTGCAAATCCCGAATCTTCACTGCTGGAAAAAAATTCATGAATTATATATATATATAGTCCCGCTCTTGTGCGGACTAGTCTGCATTTTAAGAATGCGGACGGGACGTGTCATCTGACGGTGAGCGCGGAAAAGAGAGTGCCTATAATTTAGGCAATAATTTCTAGGCGCACCGTTAGGTGACACTTGTCCGGTCCGCATTCTTAAAATGCGGACTAGTCCGCACAAGAGCATATATATATATATATATATATATATATATATATATATATATATATATATATATATATATATAACAAAGGCAATTTAAACCCACATAATTAGGACCAAATCTAATGCTGTATTGAGTTTTGCTACTATGAGTTGAATAATTATATGATAGACAAATCACATAACGATAAAAAAATATGAGAGGCGATAGAAAAATGCATGGAGTTGATGCCAATAGAAAAACATAATTTGCTTTAAAGGATCCTATAAGAAAGGATTTGAGATATGAATAGTTTATAGAGAGATGGAAATGAATCGGGAGAATGTGGAGGATTTGATGGAAAATTAGAAGACAAATGGGTGTGAGCATTTAGAAGACAGAGAGGCAGGAATAGAATAAAAGAGGGGAGAAGAGAAAAGGTAAAAAAGGAGATAAAAGGTTGCTGCAACTAAATTGGAGAGGGGAGATTTATCAAACGGAGCAAAAAAATATGCCATTTAATACCTCCACATGTCCAACCGCGGTGAGGAGCACCAATTTTAGATACATACAAGGATATAGGTTTATTATTTATATTTATTTATTTTCATTTTTTAAAATAAAAGAAAAGGATTACTGTATAAAAAGTGGAGGTGGGTATTCAGTGGACTGTAGGGGAGAGAGAGAGAGCCTGTTAAAAAGGATTTGTGTTCTACAAAATTTGAGGTGCCTTCAAATTTCTAAAGAAGGTAAATTAGCTATTCTGTTTACCTAAAAAGGGAGCGAAAAGATAAACTCGAGCTGCCTTACCTACAACAATATAATATCGTAGAACACGAAAAACTGATAATTTTTTTTTATAAGGGTTATACCCTTGTAGGAGAAGTCGTGCTCTCTTGTTGTTTGATGAAAGGTTTCGCTTGAAGTAGAAGTTGAAAATCAAAGTCTCAAAAAAGCTCTCATTTTATATTGCACTTGGCTTTTATAAAGTGGCACCAAGTTCCTTTGTTATTGGTTGTGAAGCTCCCAGCAATGCTTGATGTTGCATGAAGCTTTCTTGTGGATGAAGAAGCAGTCAAACAACAGAGAGTAGCAAGAAAAACTGATGCAAGATAGTCTTTTGGCTAATATCATTTTTGGCTTAATTCACAGCAATCTCAATTAAAGCAATTTTTTACTTCTAATTTTTTAAATCAACAAGTTCTACATCTCACTTTGGCACCTGATATTAGGTTTTTAATCACAAGTTGACCTGTAGATGTGTTTATTATTACTAAGGGCCCGTTTGGTTTTCTATTCAGAAAACTCGATTTAAATGCTGTTTTTAATTACAGTTTTAAAATTCAATTTTTTATGTTTATAATTATTGATATGCGTTTGGTAAACTTGTTTTTAAATACAGTTTTTTGAAAATTTGACAAAATTGGCAAACATGTATATTTAGATCATACATGTGTGTGTGTGTGTGTATATATATATCTATATATAAACATACATAAAACTTTCGCACATACAAGATACATGAATGTATACATACATACATACATATGTGCATACATACATACATTCATACATACGCCATAAATTATATACATGTACATTTAATATCATGTATTTTTAGGTATACACACACACACACACACTATATATATATATATATATATATAGTGTGTGTGTGTGTGTGTGTACCTAAAAATACATGATATTAAATGTATGTGCATATACTATATGATGTATGTAAGTATGTATATATGTATGTATGTATACACATACATTTAATATCATGTATTTTTAGGTACACACACACACACACACACACACACACTATATATATATATATATATATATATATATATATATATATATATAATGATATTGCATGTATAATTCACTATAAAATTATATACATACATAAATTGATAATATTTTTTAATACATATGTACTATATGTATATTTTATATTATTGCATACATTAATAATACATGTATAAAACTATATATAAGTATCATGTATCTATTGATAGTATTATTTAACTTTATATTATTCCATACGTAATTTTGTGTACATGACATATATATTTTTTATTTATAAGAATTACACACATTAATGTATTATGTATGTATATTACATATTAAGGTATAACTGCTTTAAAATATTAAGAATGAATAATTCTGAGTAGAAAAATAAAAAACAGAAGTTATAAAACACCCAAAATCTGTTTTCTGAAAAACTTGATTATAACACAGAAATATTATAATTCTGTGTTTAAAAACAGGTTGCCAAACGAATATTTTTATCAGAATTGTATTTAAACACAGAAAACAGAATTATAGTTGGAAACCAAACAGGCCCTAAATGATTCTTGAGCATATCCATGCTCGCTCCCTGTCGAATACGGATTCAAAGGCATCAATAGAAGTATATTCATTAGTTGCAATGTATGATTCAAAAAAGTAACACAAACGGTGTGGGAGTTTGTATATATATCATAATGGCATAGTCAGTGTTGACTTTTGAAACCTGATATTAGTTGAAGGCCACGAAAGTTTTGGATTAGCCAGTTGTAACCTCACATCCCCAAATAAGTTGTGTTTGGTCCTGTTAATGATAAGGGCTTTAAAATAAGGATCTTGTTCAGCCTTCAATTCATCTCCGTTTAATTGAGTTTGAACGAACTGGTTCAAACCCAAACCAATCTCAGGCTGTTCATGAAGACCTCAGATCGTAACTACATGTTACATGGTGATAATTCAAAGAAGGTGAAATACAGTTTTATAGTATTTATTAAGCTAAATAGAACTTTTTTTAGTCTATGTATAGACGGATTGGATTTTATATAATTAGTTATTTGGGGGTTTTTCTCAGTATTGGTTGCTTTCTCTCCGTGTGTATTTTTGTTCTCCATGCGTCCGCATCAATTGAATCATAGTGCTATTGTATTTTACGATGTCAAAAAGCTGTTTTAAAAATGAATTTTCTAAATGGCTTATTTTTACTGGCAGTGGTGCAGAGTTTGTCAGGAAGGAAATTCCTCTGCATGTTTTGCCGACGTTGTCTTTTCTCAAGCTCGATTCGCCTTTGACTTCATTTTCAGATTTGCAAAGTGTGATGTATGCAGAGGAGCGCAGTGCATATCACCAAGCCATCTTACAAAATATGAGGTGATTTAATTATGTGCTCACCTTTTAGCATCATTCTTATTAAAGTTCTCTTAACTTTTTTCTTTAATATAAATGTAAATTGGCGCTATGATTTGTAGGGATGGTAAAGTCCACCCGCTTACTTTCATTCATCATACATCAACATATCAGGCTTCCATGTGCAAATTAATGGAGTATTGGTTAGAAAATAATTGTTCCCTCCTCTTTCAGTAATCTGTTCTTAGCATTTTGTTTATACTCACTCCCTTTATTTTATTGTGCAGCTTAAGCCCTGCTATAAATGCTCTCCAGGACCGTTTGAGAGAAAATGAAATTCGGGTAAAGCGCAATATATCAATGTTATTTTATGCATTTAGATGACCAGTGTAGTTTATTGAACTCGTGGCATGCTTTTTATTTCTGAAAAAATAAGACGAGCCATTGCGTCAACATGGTTTAAAAGTTAATCAAGCTTGGTTTCGATGAAGATTTTATTTTTACATGAAAACACAAAATCATGAAATGCACGAGAATGTGGATTCAGCTACGAAAGCAATCACTTTGTGCAAAATATGCATTTTTTTGTTTGTTTTTAATCCGTTTTGTCCCTCCCAACACTTTAGTTAAGCTGGGTTAATAGTCACAGGGGCCCTTCTATATACGGTCTATTTTCTCCGTAAGGTAGCTGAAATGACATGAAAATGCATCTGAAGCTTAATTGTGTTCTTGCAAAAAGAATAATGATATTTTACTGCCAAATATTAATTTCCCAACTTTCGTAAAAGTTATGTTTGGGACCTTTGTAAAGTTCTTTTGCATGTTATATATTCAATATTGAATTATTTCGTCCTTTTGTGTCTCTAATATACTTTTTGGACCCCATTCTGGCTTCACTTTGCATGCAATATCTTACCCTTCATCTGCGTCTCAGCTAGGCTGACCTTTGAGTTTTTTTCTTGCACGTGCAAGGCAAACTAATGACAACCATACGGTAGGTTTGATCCCGATTATTGAGACAGATAAAAAGCCAGATAGGATTTAATGTCTCAACAGGATAATTAATTCCATCTCCTAGGGATACTTTTATCACACAGAACACAGGATAAAAATTCTATTTGGAATAAATTATCTGATCTTATATTCCAACATAAGTGGATGCTGCTGTCCCACAGAACTTAGGATAAAAAAGGTGTACTTGGGGTAAAATACCTGTTTTTAATTTTTAACCCATCCGACACCAAACATGAATACCATAAACTAACGCCCTATACAGCTTATTTTCCTTCGCATCTAACAGGCCCCTATTTCTTTGTCTGCCCAATTAGTCAATGTTGATCTATAACCCTTGTACTTTTATCTTTTGCTAAGAATTTTAATGTTTTGATTTGCTTCTTTCCTGAAACAGTTAGCTATGCTCACTGATGAAGCCAAGGTTTTAGAGGTTGAAGGCTCTAGAGTGATCGAGTCTAGTTCAGTTTCTCCTCGTAATGTTTCATCTCATGGATCCCGAGGAAGTGCTTCGTTTGGTCATAGGGACTTGTACAGTCCTTCGGAATCAATGAATATGAAAAATGTTGCGGGTTCCGGTAGCCGTAGCAGAAAAGGATCTTAGTTTAAATTACCAGATTTTAGATTTTCTCAAAGAAATGTGTATGTGTTTTATTTTGCTATTAGACCTGTTGTCCCTTTTGTTATGTGCTCCTGGTCTCCTGGCTCTATACATGTTGGGTGCCATTTTGAGTTTGTATGATATCAGAATTAACATGTCTGCTGATTGTAAATTGTGATCAAGGGAAGTTTTACATATAGATTATTGATGAAGATTCAAACTGAAAACCCCTCTTTTGTTATCTGGGGGTCTTGAATTTTTGGACTTTGAAAAACTTCTCTGATTGAAATTAATACCGACACCAGTTACTATATATTTAAATTGCAATACTATATATTTAAACTGAAAACCCCTAAATTTATTTTATTCAGTAGGAAATGAAGGGTAATTGGATTCTTGTGTAAATACTAGAAATGATTATACAATGATGGAGAGAGTGAATACTTGATTATATTAGTTGTTTTTCACAGTTCCATAGATGGAAGGCAAGACTTAAGACTATTAGAGCAACTTTTGATTCCAAAGCACCTGGGCATTTCAAAACACAGGCATTTGGCAAAGCCTCAAGTTGCCTGTCAATGACTGAGGGTCAAGATCACTTTTAAATTAATAATAACTCAAAATAGGAGGAGGGGGTGGGGAGGGCTGCACTGGGCGGATACTATTTTTGCCAGTACCGGCCAGGGTGAAAATCTGCTGAAAGTGGCTCAGAATTCGGGTTGTAAATTAGCTTTTCGCCTTTTGTCCACAGGCTTTAGTTTGTTTTGGGTGGGAAAAATGACTTTTAGACATTTTGCCCATACACTTGGAGCCAGTGATAAAAGGAAGAAACTTGCCCCACTAAATGAATTTGTGAGATGAGGATAAATATCTGGCAAATTATATTTCTCAAATTAGGTGTGTTTGTAAGTCCACTTCAAACAACATAGTTTTACCCCAATTTACGCATTAAATGTTCTTAGTGAAATTATTTCCTCCTTTCCCCTTGTAATACAAAATATAAAATTAAATAAAAATTAACGGGCTTGCCTAAATAAATATAACTGGATATATAAAGAGAAGACATGTACACTTTATACATTCTGTTTGCTTAAAGGATTGTGTAATTTTTTTTTATAAAAATTGAGGTGTCACATATGTGATTCCAAAAACTGAAATACTTCGTTGTAGATATTGCCTACAATCCTACTGCCTAACCAATCAAAGCAGTTGGTGTGTGTTGGTGGACTTTGGATGGGGAGGCTTGTCAGATTCAAGATGTTTGATGTTGTTTTTATTTATTTTATTTTTAAACGGGTTAGAGATGCAAAGACCAGGGAGATGATATGAGATAAATAGACCCATTGTGTAGAAACATAATATCAAGAGAAGTAGGTGTAATATTTGACGCAAATTTCTATAATTTTGCGTGACATAAGAAGAGATTCATGCTATTTCTTATAAATTTTACTTAGGGCTCGTTTGACAACTCAATTCCAAGGGGTTGGAATTGGAATTGGATGGCCAATTTCAATTTCATGGAATTAAAATTTGCCTTCCAATTCCATTTTCATGGGTTGAATTGGGCTGCCAAACGAACCTTAGAGAAGAAGAAATGAAAGTGTTAGGAAAGTTTCAATTCAGTGAAATCATTTTAATCAGCCTTAGAAGACTAAAAATAATCTTGAGCCAAAAGAAGGGAAAGAAAGAACACTACAGATGTATGGTCTATAATTAAGGGGTGACAATTCGGATTAATCGTGTCATTTTCGAGTAGTATTGATTTTGATTTGAGCATATGTTTTGATTACTCCTAAATCTACAAAAGCTAACCATGCCATCTTCGGGCCAAATCGGGTTATTACCATAAACAGATTATCGTGTAAAAAATGACAGCCATGTGTATTGCATAATTTCATTTGGAAGTTAATCATCAACACAAAGACTTGAACCTGCAAACTTTTCTCTCACGTGAGCACTTAATGATAGTTCTACAAGCACTTTGTCAATAACTAGAGCTTATCTAACCACCTCATAGAATTTAATAAAAGAAAATCATATTATATAAAATTTCAAATGATTTAAAAGAAAAGAATAGCACAACAAAGACTTGAAGGCATTGTATTATTTACCCTAGCTAGAAAGGGTTGCTAATGCCTAAACAATTAGCACTTGGAGTTGTTGTGTGGAGAGTTAACCCTAACAGTCTTTTTCAATGTTTTAAGTTGCCCCATGTGCCAAATTTATTGCTCCTACTGCTGCCCCTTGTTGGATTATGTGGCTCACCATCACCATTTTTTGGTTTACATTAGCCCACAAAGTTCTTGTTGGTTCCATAGTAGCCTCACTTAGCTCTTGTTGGTTTCACACGAGTTAGCCTACCTTGAAGATCAATTTTGGTCATTTGTTCACACCTTGGTTGGTGAAATTATTTGCCTATAAATAGCAAACAAATAGATGAAGCAAATCGTCAATCACACACTCAGAAGTGTAAGTTTCAAAGAGAGGTCATTTGGAGTATACAATTTCTTAGTGAAAAAATACTTTGTATTTTTCATTTGTGAGTGTACTTGTGAGATCCTCTTTTGTAACCCATTTGAAATAACTAATTGATCCCGAGCCGCCTGTGGACGTAGCCAAATTGACGAACTACGTAAATATCGCGTCTTTTTGTGTGTATGTTTTCTACTCCATAAATACTTGTGTGAGTGCCATATTATTATTTGGAGTCACTATCGTTGTCAATATTATTTGTTGATACGTTTCCTCACAACAAATTGGTATCGGAGCTTAGGTCCTTCCGATCAAGGCGTGTGAATTTTTTTATGGCCAAATTTATTTTGGTAGAAAATAATTCTATTTAAATTTATTTTTCGATCATTTGTTACGGTGATAGTGATTGTTGAAACAAAATGACAACCACGAAATTTGACGTAGAAAAATTGATAGCCACAACAACTTCGACATGTGGCAATGTTATGGATGTTTTGATCCAACAAGAGTTGGAAATTGCTCTTGAAGATAAACCTGCAGATATGAAGGACACTGATTGGAACAAGATAGATCGCAAGGCTTGTGGACAAATTCAACTTTATCTCGTGAAAGATCAAGAGTATCCTTATATGAATGAGAGCTTGACAAAGATACTTTGAAAATAACTGGAGGACAAATACATGACCAAGAGAATAAAAAATCAGCTTTATTCAAAGAAGAAAGTCTTTCGGTTCCAGTACAAATATGGTATTGTTATGTGTGAGCATTTGGATAATTTTAACAAAATTCTGGCTGATTTGTAATATTTTGATGTTAAAATTGATGACAAGGATAAATCAGTGTTGCTACTAAATTATTTGTCTGATTTGTATTGACATCTTATTACCACACTATTGCATGATAAATAAGAAATAAAGTAGGTTGAAGTCCCTAAAACCTTGATGAACAAAGGGGTACGTAAGAAGGATAAGGAGATTTATAGAGACTCAACAACAGAAGCCTTGGCAGTTTGTGGTAGAACTGATGACAAGAAGAGATATGGCCATGGAAAATTTCGATCAAAATCAAGAAGTGGTGTATCAACTTTGGGTAGGAAAATTCTTGCCAAAAATGAATGCGCCTTTTGTCACAATACAGGTCATTGGAAAAAAGACTATCCTAAATTGAAAAATAAGGACACGAAAATCTCCACTGCAAATGCTACGAGTAATGATGATGAAGATTATGAGTTTTCTTTGATTATCCAACCTTTTGGACCCATTTCTCAAGAATGGACCCATTTATGAATAATGGAGCCATTTCTGTGATGAAGGGTACAAAGAAGAGTAAGTTATATTTTATTCATGAAAATACAATTACAGGTGCAACATCTGTCTCAAAGGAGACTACATTGGATGTTACTTGATTATGGCATGCCCGTTTGGGACATGTGGGAGAAAATGATTTGTAAGGACTAGTTAAACATTGTCTATTGAAATATGCAAGACTTGTAAGCTTGAATTTTGTGAACATTTAATTATAGGCAAGTAGACAAGAGTCAAGTTTGGCACAATAGTTCATCATACAAAGGAAACACCTAACTATGTTCACATTGATGTTTAGAGACCTTCTAAAGGTGCATATTTGGGAGGTAAGCATTATTTTATGTCTTTTGTGGATTAATTATCTAGACAAATATGGGTATACACCATGCGATATAAGGATAACGTTGTAAAAAATTTCTTAAAGTGGAAGAAGATAATACATAACTAGTTTGGCATAAACGTCAAAAGACTCAGGTCAGACAATTGCGATGAATACAAATGAGACCCATTTTTTCAAGTCTGCTAGGACGAAGGAGTTGTGAAGCACTTCATTGGGAAAGAGACGCCACAATAGAATGGAGTGGGCGAACGCATAAATAGTACCTTACTGGAAAAAGGTGTGTTGTATGTTGTCCAATGGTGGATTGGGAAAAACGTTTTGGGCTGAGGCTATTATATATGCATGCCATCTCATCAACAGGTTACCTGCAACTGTAATGAGGGTAAGACGCCTATGGAGGCATGGTTTAGAAAACCTGTGACAAATTATGATTCTTTATGTTTTTTTAGCTCCCCAACATATTTTCATATTAGGGAAAGAAAATTAACCATGAGCTAAGAAATCCATATTCTTGAGCTATGGTGACGGTGTGAAGGGGTACAGACTTTGGTTCCTCGAGATGAAGAAAATCATAAATAGTAGAGATGTTACATTCGATGAGTTTTAAATATTAAAAGGTTTTTCCAAAGAGAACACGATCAAAGAAGCTTCACAGCAGGTGGAGTTTGAAACTCCAATTGTTCCAGTTATACTTGATAGAGATTAAAAAGACAATGGAGATGATGAGATACGATCAGATCAGGTGGAGGATCCTTTCTATGAGTCTTTTCAACAACCAAAGCTTATTGTAGTCAGGAGGCTAAATAGATCGATAAAGAAACCCGTATGGATTAACGATAAAGTGACATAAGCACTACCCATAGTTGATGAAGACATTCTATCCATCTACAAATAAGCCGAAAGGAGTTCATAAAGCATATAACGAAAGAAGGCAATCGATGAAGAGATTCAGTCTCTCCATACGAATCAGACTTGGGAGTTAGTCCAACTTCTAAAGGAGAAGAGATCAATTGGGTGCAAGCGGGTATACGTAAAAAAGAAAGGTTCCTTATAGAAAGAAACATAAGATCAAAAGATAAATTGCTAGAAAAAAGGCTATGCCTAAAAGTAAAGGATCGATTATAACGAAGTATTTTATCCAGTTTTGAAAAACTCTTCCATTCGTATTTTGCTAGATTTAGTTATGCAGTTTGATCTTGAGTTGGCACGACTTAATGTCAAAACTTTATTCTTGCATGGTGATTTAGAGGAGGAAATCTACGTGGCTCATTCATATGGATACAAAGTGTTTGGTAAAGAGGATTTAGTTTGTAAACTGAGAAAATCGTTATATGGGTTTAACCAGAGTCCAAGACAGTGGTACAAGTAATTTGATCGGTTCATGATTAGACAAAAGTACACAAGGATTCATTAGGATCATTGTGTGTATTTTCATAAAATTCTTAATGGATCATTTTATTCTTATATGTTGATGATATGTTAATGGCTTCTAAGAGAAAGATGGAGATCGACAAACTGAAAATTCAATTAAGTCATGAATTTGAAATGAAAGATTTGGGGAAGGCAAGAAAAAAACTAGGCATGGAGATCAATAGAGATCATCCACGGGCATTGTTTATTTTCCACAAAAGCAGCATTTGATGAACGTATTATAACGTTTTGGTATGAATTATAAAACTAAACCTATAAGTTCACCATTAGGGCCACACTTTAAGTTAAGTGCAATGCTATCTCCATAAATAGATGAAGAGCATTCATAAATAACCCATGTTCCCTATGATAGTACAATAGGAAGTTTAATGTATGAAATGGTGTGTACAAGGCCTGTCATTTCATAGGATGTTAGTTTGCTTAGCAGATATATGCATAAATCGAGAAAAGTGCACTGGCAAGCTCTGAAATGGATCTTATGGTACATCCTTGGTACCGTAGATGTTGGCCTAAAGTTTGAGTAGGATTTTCATGTTGGTCATCATGTGTTTGGTTATGTCGATTCTGATTACATAGGTGATTTAGATAAAAGTCGATCCACTACTCGTTATGTGTTTACACTAGCTTAAGGACTGGTGAGTTGGAGGGTTACACTACAGTCTACAATTGTTTTGTCTACTAATGAGGCAGAGTAAATGGAAGTAAAAGAGGTTATTAGAAAATCCATTTGGCTTCATGGGTTGATTAAGGACTTAGTAGTCATTCAGAAGAAAGTAGAGGTCTTTTGCGATAGTCAGAGTGAGTGCTATCCACTTAGCAAAGAACTGGGTATATCATTCATGGACAAAGCACATCAAAGTTTGTTTCCACTTTGTTCTAGAGATTTTGGATGAATTTATTATTCTCCTTTAGAAGATTGGAACCGCAAATAATCTTGCAGATATGTTGATGGAAGTTGTGACTGGAATCAAGTTCAAGCACTGTTTGAACTTGATTAACATCCTCTGAGTATGAATACCTTCGGGTGTATGGTTCTTTTGAGAGCATTTGAAGGCATCTTAGATTGTTCGCTTACATGCAATTATTTGTTCTTGTTGGTTTCATACTAGCCTTACTTAACTCTTGTTGGTTTCACACAAGTTATCATACTTTGAAGATCAATTTTTGGTCATTTGTTCACACCTTGGTTAGTGAAATTGTTTACCTATAAATAACAAACAAATGGATGAAGCAAATCATCAATTAAAGTGTGGAGAGTTTCAAAGAGAGGTCATTTGGAGTGTACAATTTCTTAGTGGAAAAATACTTATATTTTTCATTTGTGAGCGTACTTGTGATCCTCTTTTGTAATCCGTTTGAAATAGTGAATTGATCCCGAGACGCCTATGGACGTAGCCAAATTAGTAAATCACGTAAATATTGCATATTTTTGTGTGTATATTTTCCACTCCATAAATATTTGTGTATGTTCCATATTATTATTTGGAGTGACTATCATTGTCAATATTATTTGTTGATAAGATTTCGCATTGTGTTAAATTCACTGCACCTCTTGCAACTCCTGTTACCACGACTTGTTCTCGTGTATGCAAATCAATTAGTACATTATAGCCTCTCTTTTGTTGTAACCTTTTTCGGTTTTATCACGTGAGCTAAAAATGCGGTCAAAACAACACAGCTCAATCAAAATTTTCCTACCCCAATGATGTAAAAGGATGTCATTTGCATTGTTCATCATGCTGTGTAATTTAAGTAAATTAACTGATATTCAACTACTTAAGTCAAATAAAGAAATTTAAATAAGAAAGTATAAAAGAGTTAGGTTTTACCTACTAAAGGAAGTTGGTGTCATGCCCAGGGTTTTGGGTGGTGGATAATTGCTTCACATGTGACAGGACACAGAGAAATAGTATTACACAACCATATTACGAGCATGCAGACATACACATGTATAATCACGCATATATTTGAAATTAAGTCTATTTTGGTCTTGCCAAAATATAAATCATATAAAGGAAAAGTAAAATGGTAAAAGCGATTTTCGCCCATTTTTTTTATAACAATGAGAGTAATAATGGTATGCTATGATGTTGTGATTTTGACATATATAGTGAATGCAGTTCAAACTATGCCTAGAGGAGGTAGAATTACCTGTTGTGGGGTGTTGGATGCTTACTTGTTGGCCATCTACTACAACAAGAAAGAGAAAAGGGTAACAACCCATTGTATATTGAATTTTTTACTTATAATATATATGAATGTAATTAAAAAGATAAATCCTAATGGCAAAAAACTTGGGCTTGAGTAACCGAAGATTATCTAACATTATTATTGTTGTCTGTCATTGTCTAGCTTGATAAGAAATGAAATGATCACCTTAGAGATGAGATGTGATTTTTATTTTTTATAACTTCCTTTAAAGTTTACTCTTATTGTCAATGTGTAGGGTGTCACTCATTGCATGCATTTGCTAACTGGGTGTGGTGGCAATTCCCTTAATGGTTGCTTGTGGATGGAATGTTTCAAAGGGGTTTCTTAGTCACTGTGAGGAGATAATCCTAAGTGTGCGGTCAATTATTCTATTGGAACGATATTGGTCACGTGGGACCATAACCGAGAGAGTCGCCCGTTCAAAATAAGAAGGATAATTCAACTCAATCATAAATAATGGCTAACTACGATTAAGGGCTAAGCCCAAACTCTTTGGGATAATTGTTAACAAAGCTGAGGAATTTTCTAAGCTTCCTTATAAATATAAACTCGCCCCATAAGCATGTAACATCGAGCAGTACTACAATTCCGTCGACATAAGTTCTTAATCAATAGAGAACAAACTCTAGCACCCCATGGACGTAGACAACTTATCGAACCACGTACATATTTTGTTGTGTGTGTGTGTGTGATATCATTCTCTTTGCAGTCACTATTTTCTTTGGTTTGTGTTCATTTAATAGCATAATTCGTAGGAAATTACCACCTGCAATTGGCGCCGTCTATGGGAACGATCTAACGTTCTTTTCCACTAGCCAATTTTCTCTGATGTCTCACTTACCGAATCAAGATCACTGAAGTCATAATGATCAGGAGGGTCATCACTAGCAAAACCATGGAGACCAGCATGGTCACCATCTGGATTACGACATGCATGATGGCCAGGAGGGTCAACACCCTTATCCTTTGACCTTAAGATCCTGATCAGATATTCGTGGCTATTATTAATATCATAGGTCATGTTATTATCCCCAGGAGGATCGAATGAATTAGGGTGGTGAACCCCAATAATCAACTCATATCTCAAGGCTTATTGACACCTATGAAAAGAGCCTTCGTGATGAGAGGGCTGCTACAAGGTATCAATAAAAGCAGAATGCTACACTCCAATGACGTCTGGATAAGTTAGGGAGAGAAGCTCAAAGGGAGAAGCATAAGCACAATGTCACATAATCCTTTTCCTCTTGCGAGAAGATCTCATAGATGAGGGAGGCTTACCCAATGCCAGAATGAATCTTCTCCTTATAAGAACTCACCAAAAAGGAAACCCCGCTCTAGCAAGCCAATGATATTGCCCAAAGAGCTCTTATTAATTGGATGAAATCACCATTTAACCAAACTATTGAGGAGTTTGAGTATCCTAAGAAGTTCATCACTCAACCGTTCAAGATTTACGATGGGAGGACAGACCCCACAAACCATTTCAGGCAACGTCACTAGGCTATGACGTTATAGAATAGTAATGAGAGTTTGTTGTACCTTATATTTCCCTCTAACCTTGGGGATATTGCTTAAAAATAGTTCAAGAAGCTGCCGCATATGTCGATCACATGTTTCAAGGAGCTGGCTGAGGCCTTCGCAACTAGGTTCATCACGAGTAGCACCCATCCTAAAATGTTAGGCACGATTCTCATGCTAAAAAATAAGCCTTAAGAGAAGCTCTGAGAGTAATATTGGGATGTATACAATGAAGTGGAAGTTTGCACCAAGAAAGTTAAGGTGTCCTCCTTCAAGATTGGGCTGCCAAGCAGCTCCACGCTTCACAAGTCTATCACCAAAAGGGAGGATATCACTATTAATGACATCATGGAAAGAATAGATCACTATTGATAACCTCATGGAAAGAATAGAGAAGTATTCAAAAGTTAAAGATTCTATGGTAGCAGTTGTTTAGGAAGGTGATCGGCCAAAGCAAATAAAAAATGGAGATAAAGAGCGAATAATAAATGAGGGAATAAAAAAAATAAAAAGCAAAAAGGGAATGAGAAAAAGGATCTTAAGAAGGTGTTCAAAGCCATCAACATATTTTTTTATCGAGTTGATCTATAATATCTTTTACAAGTTGAAAGGTCAATAATATTTCAAATGCCTTGAAAAGATGTTAGGAAACCCCAAGAAGAGAAGCACAATTCAGATATGAATATACCACAAGGATCACGACCATAAGATCGGGAATTACAAGGCCTTGAAATCTCACATTGGGGAATTGGCCCAGGATGGTCACCTCAATGAGTTCGTTGAAAATAAGGAGGGTCAGGCACAACCCATACGTAACTAAAGGTGAAATACCATCATAATGGAGGTAAAGAAAATCACGGCAGTAATGGAGTCATTCCAGATTAACCCGATAAAGCGCATTGCCGGAAAACATCGATGGTGAGAGGAGATTGATAACTCAAAAAACATAGTGTTCATAAAGGAAGATTTAGTCAAAGTGAGGAATCTTCATCCTGATGCCCTAGTAATCACTCTCAGAGTTGCCAGCTAGGACGTGGGTAAGATGCTAGTGGATCAAGAGACCTCCTCAGAGGTTATGTACCTGAAGATGTTTAATAATCTTAACTTGAGAACATAAGATATATAAAAAGCAACTGTGCCTTTGGTCAGATTTATAAAATAGATGATCATGCACCTTGGGAAGGTTGTTCTCACAGTCCGAGCATGAGGAATCTACAAACTTATTAAGTTTCCCGTGGTGGATATAGATTCCCTATATAATGCCATACTTGGAAGATGGTGGCTGCATGCCATGATGGCAGTGCCTTCCTCCTTCCATCAGAAGGTGAAGTGCATTATCGAAAAAAGATTAATGGAGATCAGGGGGAACCAAATATTAGCTCGACAATGCTTCATAGCTGCCATCCGACCAAAGAAGGAAAATAAGAAGGAAAAGGTTGTGGAATCTGCAGAGGGTTCTATGCCCTTCAAGCATCACTTAAAGTACGAACGACCTGGTGTTTAGGAAACCAATGTTTCTCCCGCCGATTGGGTCATGGAACCCCTCCAAGAGGTGGTATTTGATAGAGATCACCCTGAAAAGAAGTTTTTGATTGGCATCACCCTTACTGTAGAGGAAAAGGAAGCACTAACTGGTTTCCTCAAAATTAATCAAGATGTGTTTTCTTGAAAATCCAATGACATATCGGGAAATAACCCAGAGGTTATGTGTCACAAGCTTCACGTAGACCTTTCACATGCACCTATGACCCAAAAGGTGAACAAAATGACCCTCAAGAAGGCGAGTTCAATATAGGAAGAAACGGGGAAACTTTTAGAGGCACGATCCATTAAGGAAGTTAAATTCCCCAAGTGGATATCAAATTATGTTGTGGTTAAAAAGAGCAACGAGAAGTGGAGAGCCTAAATAAACTTCACTGACCTAAATAAGGCTTCCCCCAGGGATAGTTTTTCTTTAACCAAGATCGATCAACTCATATATGTAACTGCAAACCACTATCGTATGAGCTTCCTCGATGCCTAAATAGGGTACCACCAGATCCCATTGTTCGACCCCGACCAAGAGAAGACCTCCTCCATCACCAGATTAGGACTATACTGCTACAGGGTGATGCCATTCAGAAAAAATGCTAGGGTAACTTACTAGAGGATTGTTACAAAGATGTTTAAGCAAAAGTTATGAGAGACGATGGAGGCGTACATAGATGACATGCTCGTGAAAAGAAGGAAGAAAGAGGATCACCTTGCTGACCTAGACATTATTTTGAGGTTCTTCGTTATTATAGAACTAATTTGAATGTAACCAAGTGTTCTTTTGGAGTACGATTGAGAAAGTTCCTAATATAACTAGTCAAACAAAGGGGGATTTAGGAAAACCCCAACCATATTGAAGCAATATGAAATGTAAAACCTCCAAGAACCATGCGTGAAGTGTAGAAGCTGATTAGCATGCTCGTTGCCCTCATTAAGTTTATATCAAGATCTTTATAAAGGTGCCGAACCTTTTTTTCAATATCGAGGAAAGAGAGTAAAGAAATATGAAATGACCAATGTATCCAAGCACTAGAGGAGGTGAAGAAGTATTCGAGACAACATACACTATTAGCAATCCCTAATGAAGAAGGACCTTTGTACTTGTACCTGATAGTATTTAGTCATGCCATCAGTTAGGCTTTGGCTTGCAAAAGGAAGGGGAGTCAAGCTCCCATCTATTATGTGAGAAAAACTTTGATCGACGCCGAGAAGGGATAACTTCCCTTGGAAAAATTGTGTACGTGCTGGTGATAGCCTTTCACAAGTTAAAACATTACTTTGAGGTGCACGCAATCATTGTTTTACCCTCTTTCCCTCTAAAGGTCGTTACCTGAAAGGCCGACTTATCTGGACGAATGTCTAAGTGGTAAGTGGAGTTAGGGAGGTTTGATATCCAGTACTAACCTAATACGTCGATAAAGGGGAATGTTTTAGCTGACTTTATCATCGAATTCTCAAGCGACGAGGTGCCAAAGAAAGTTAGCACCAGAAGCGATGAAAAGGTTCAACAAGAGGTTAAAAAAGATGATAGATATACCCTTTATATTAATGGGGACTCCAATTCCAAGGGAAAGGAATATGTATAGTGCTCGTATACCCAAAGAATATTGTCCTTGAGAAGACAATACGCTTAGGATTTGAAGCCTCCAACAATGAAGTGAAGTATGAAGCATTGATCGGTGGTTTGAAGAAGGCATTATCCTTAGGCACCGCTCACCTTAACATATTTTATGACTTAAGGTTAGTATTAAATAAGATATTAGGAGACCATAATTCAAAGGATCAACACAAGGCTTTATATCTTGAGGAGGCCCCGGCCCTGGTCACCCAGTTCCAATATGTTCACTTGTAACAGTTTCCAAGAGGAAAGAACAGTCATATATATGCCTTGACCACACTTGATTTAATCGTGAAGGGAGACCTTAAGAAAACAATTCAAGTAGAGCATCTCGACCAACCCAACATATGCAATGTGTACACTTGATGATGTCGATCAAACCCTTTATGAGTTATATGAAGGGATATGTGGAAGCCACATGGGGGGAAGATCATTGGTATTCAGATATATGTAATAAAGATATTAGTGGTCGTACATGCAACAAGATGCGATCACATACGTCAAGAAGTGAAAAAACTGCAAATGTTCTCACTTTTAGTGCATTAGCCCTCCAACAATCTCAAATCCCTCGCAAGTCCCCAGCATTTTGCACAATGGGGACTAAACATTATTGGTACATTACCCCTTGACTCCGGAAGTAGGAAGTTCCTCCTGGTCTGCACTGATTACTTCTCTAAATGGGTTAAAGGGTAACCATTGGCAACATCTGAGATGTTGACATGGCCAAATTCATTTAGGGGAATATTATAATGCGTTTTGGCATTCCTCGAATCATCATAATTGACAACGATACAAATTTTGAGAGCAAAGTCTTTTAAAGTTTATGCGACGAGCATTAGATTATGCACTACTATAGTTCAGTGTCTTTCCCCCAAAAGCAACGGGAAAGTAAGAGCTTCCAATAAGATAGTGCTCGATACGATAAGGAATAGGTTAGATAAAATGAAGGGCACGTGGATCGACTAACTTCCCCACATTCTCTATGCGTACCAAGCTATGCCCAGAAGATTGATGGGGGAAACACCCTTCACCCTAGATTATGGGATGGAAGCTGTTATTCCACTTGAAATGGGTCTAGTAATGATTAAGTCCTCCTTGGTTGACCAAGGTCTCAACAGTGAAGTGATCAGAGCTGAACTTGGCCTAACAAATAAAAGAGTAAAGTTAGACCTTATAAATCCTCTTATCAGCAATAGTTAGCCAAGCATTACAAGAGGGGAGTCAGTGTGATAAGCTTCAAGGTCGAGGACTACATCCTAAAGAAGATTGTGGGCAAAGTAAAAAATCTCTCACACAGAAAGCTCGAGACTAATTGGGAAGGTCCATTTAAAATCATCAGAGATGACCTACATGGAGCCTACTACTTAGAAATAATTGAGGGAAATGAAGTCCTACAGCATGAAATGCAACCAAACTCAAGAAGTTTTACTTTTATTTTAAATTCATTTTAATTTTGAATTGATTTTCAGACATTCTCTTAACTTTTTTTCAAATTTTTGTTTGTCAAGATGTAAGTTAGAATTATGTTTCAAAACTTATGCTTTTATCTCTTCGCATTGTTCCAAGTGCCAGACAATTAGTATTTAATAAATAAGATTGTTAGTCAAATGGATTTTTGTGCCATGTTATCTACTACCCAAATGTTTATCTTTTTAAAAAAGTCTTATTTAAGACTAATTGGCTAGTCGACTAAGGGTCGCGATTTAATCCCCGGCCAGGGACACTTTTTTAAAATGTCTTTAAGGCTGATTGGCTGGTCAAACAAGGACCACCATCTGGTCCCCGACCAGGAACTCGAGCTTGTTTTGTTGTTTAACAAAATGTGAAATATTAATCATAGAAAAAAAAACCTACGGGGAAACCCTAGGCACCTAGTACCGACCATGTTAGAAAAATCCTAGTTAGGAGATGACCTCACAAACATGTGTATTCTTTCTATTATGGCTCTCGTCCTAAGATTTGATGTGACGACATCACCTAAAAGGTAAGATTAGGGACCATATAACATAAAGGGAAAGAAAAATGGTAAAATTTCTATTAATACTCAAAAGTTATTACAAGGAAATTAGAATTGTGAATGATTTACAATAAAAAATGATTACAAAAAGGTCACTTGTGTGACTAGGTAGATCTATCCTTAGAAGATTCAGTTTCAGTAGTCGGGTCATCCAACATAGGGAGCTTGGTGTTATCGGCCAAGCCTCTAATTCCTGCTGTCCTTTTAGGAGTCACCCTATTGACTAAGTGAGGAGGTCGACGGAGCTCATCATCCCAATAAAGGGCATGGTCGCCCAAATATTTTCGTATCAAACTAATTGGACTAACATCCACTGGGATTCGCAAAGCATCAAGTCTTTAAGGAGAGAGATGATAATCTGGGCAACCGAGATCATACAAATACCACAACTCATAATCCTTTGGCACCTTTACATCAACTAAGGCATTGAGTTATCCATTCTTATAGGAAACATTTAGAGCATTGGCTAAGGCAACATCAGAATTGAGTAGAGCCTAACCATATCCATCATTCCACACTTGGCAAGGTTGTATGTGGTATTGAAATATGATACGATCAAGTTTCTCAAATAGACCCCTGATGGTCGCCTCATTATTGTGCAAAGACTTCTGGGTCTTCTCAAGCACTTCCTTTAATTGATTGCTCTCCTTTTCAAGGAAGGAAGATCCCTCTTCAACTTGCTTTTTTGGTAGAGACTTATTAGCTCTCTTATGCTTAAGCCTCAAACCATTATTTTCCTTCTTGAGAAGGGCTATAACCTCCCTCTCTCCTAGGAGGCTAACTTGCAAAATTGAAGTCCTTTTAGCATTCATAGACTCAATGTTGGCCAAATTCTGACCGAATCCCCCAACTTTAGCCAACTCGTCAACACCCTTATCAAATTTAGTCGTCAAGTTGGCTAACACTTCCCTATGGCTGGCCTGGTTGGCATGAATCTTGTCATGATAAAATACATTGGCCTTCACAGCATCATGGAAAAGTCAGCGCAGGTTTGAACCGGTTTCTTTTGCTCGCGAATACGCATTAGAACCCAAGATCTGGTCGAGGTCCTTATCATCATCAATATCATCACAGTTGGCAGCAAGGAGTAGTACACGCATTTCTTCATTATCGCAATGTGCAGCGACGAGTGTTGAATGTCTTGCATCAAACTGAAAAGTACAAGGACAAGTTGTAAATCATTCAGCTAAATTAGGAGAAAATTGCAGAGAGCATTGCAAGGTAAATAAATATTAAAGTTAGTAAAAACTTTAGATTTCATTGACACAAGTTAATGGGAAACCCCCTACATTATATACTGGAGGAAAAAAAACAAAAACAAATACAATGTATTATAAGAATGATTTAAATAGAACTCACAATAGATTTTTCTCCCATAATTTTCTTCTCAGTAGCCTGGGCAGTAGTAATGTCTTTCGGCTGGTCGACCCCATCCTTAGCCTTCTCATCTTACTGAGAGGCACCGACCCATTTGAGAACCTTGAAAATGGTTGGGCTATCTTTCTCTTTCTCAGCATCCTTGTAAGCACCAACATATTTCTGCTGATCGACACCAATATTATCCACCTCAACACCAATGTTGGATACCTCAACACCAATATGGTGGCTGCTAAATACTATTCCTCCTCCTCATCACCATCAGCATCATCGATTCAAGGAGGAGATCCTGTATTATTCTCCTTGAATAACTCAGAGTACTCCGAGATGACAGCCTTAACAAGGACTTCATCCCATCTATTTTTAAATAATACATTCTTCAGGTATTCAATCTACAATTGATATTCGGATAAGGCCTTATCCCATCCATGAGTGAACACATCAGACTTGGCCTACTCTACCTCGGCTATGGCCTACTCAACTTTGGCATTTGAATTTTAGGCTTTGGTTTTGGCATCCTCGATCTCAATATTAGAATTTTAGGCATCATCTTTGTCCTTCTTGGAATCAATAAGCATGTCTATAAACTCATGGATCTTGTTATTGAGGTTGGCATTGGGAGTCTCTAACTTCAGAACCTTCTTCTTAAGGTCTTTAACCTTAGTGACCTCGGCCTCACCAACTTTTTTGATTGAATCTAGGGCCTTATTCACCTCATCCAGGGCTGTCTCCACAACATGGGAGGACTTCCTCAAGGCAATGTCTCTCACCAATAACTTTTTATAGTCAACCAAGAACTACAAAACATAGGGGAAAGAAAAGTCAATAGCTCGCAACTACGAAGTAACGTGCAAAGAAATATTGTAAAGAACATACTTATAAGAGAAAGGGTATGCATATAATGTTCTACCATATAACCTCGAGTCTGGATGGCATAAGCTTCCATGTCAACATGCAGGCAGGACGACCTAATCAGGTCATGCGACAAGTTGGGGCGTCAGATAAGAAAGTCGGCAACAACTTTGCCTTTGTTAGCTACAGTCTTCCTCTGCGAGGGGAAGGGGGAGCCTTGTCTGTATTTATTTTCTTAGAAGGGCCTCCACTTCCTTGGTTGAGGAGCCACCAATCGACAGGGGGTTAGCAGGACCCCCAACTTCATCTTTTCTGATCATATGTTAAGCATGCTTTTCTTTCTTGCTCGCTGGGTGAGTGAGAAATATGAAGCCTAGATTGGCAGAGATTAGATCCATTATTTTTATCTTGGGGGACATTTCACCAAGAGAAATTTCACTATTAGGGATCGATAAAATTTCTAATGACACAAAAGAAATTGTTGTCTCCTCGCTTGAGTTATCTGATGTAGAGTCCTCCAGATCCTTCAGATCGACTAGGATAGATGGAGTTTGGTCAACTTTTGTGGTGTATTTTGGCTCTCCGGTGGCTTCCCGTTGGTTCACGGTTGTTTTGGGAGAAAAATAGATTTTTCTCAATATTTACAAAATTGCCACTTTGAGGAAAAATCTATAAATTGAAGATTATTTTCTTTTTTTGTGCAGTGCTGTTTTTTCAACAAGAGTGAACATTTTGTGAGTTTTTTAAAGAGAAAAGTGAGTGAGAGCTTCTTGTTTATGATTAGTTCTTGTGCTTGGTTGTGAGTGACTTTCTTGGAGAGATAAATAGTGTGAGTGTGTAACCTTGTGGTTCCTCCATTTATCAAAGAAAGAAGAAATCCTACCATTGTGGATGTAACCCTTGTTTGGGTGAACGACATTATATTGTTGTCGTTTCTTTGCTTTGATTGCTTGTGTGTTCTTGTTATCCTACTCGTTGATTGTTGATTGGATTCGTTTTGAGTTTTCACACTTAGTTCTCATTAGGAACAAGGTCTTGGGTGTTTTTCGCACACCAAGTGTTTGGTAAAATTCCGATGTGAGTTTTATGGTCTTGGTTGCTTAACATAGGAATGTTTTATCGCAACAAGTGGTATCAGAGCTTTGGTTGCTTGGTTTGCTCGATATTTTGGTTCGGCTTGAATCAATTTGAGTGATATTGGCATAAATTCTAGAATTTGTTCCAAATGGCGGAAGAGGTGTCGCGTACTCTCGAATCAACTTCTACAAGCGGAGGCTCTAAGAAGTGGGATCCTAGTTATGGATTCGAAGGCTCAATGAAGTTTAAGATAAAACCTTTTGATGAGAAAATTAATTTTGGCTTGTGGCAAAGAAGGATGCAGGGTGTTCTTGTTCAACAACGGTTGGTTATAGCATTGTTGGGTATAGAGAAGCGTCCGGTGGATATGACCGAAGACGAATGGAGCGATATTGATCAAAGGGTGATTTCTTCAATTGAAATGTATATCACGGATGATGTTCTCAATCACGTGATATTAGAAACTACGGCTAAGGGCATGTGGGATCAATTGGAGGAGATTTTATTTGGGCAAGTCTTTGTCAAATAAATTGTTTCTAAAGAAGATGCTCTTCAAGTTAGAAATGAATGAGGGCGGTGATATGATGAAGCATATAAATATCTTCAATGCTTTGATCAACGATTTGAACCGGATTGATGTTCAATTTAGCGAGGAGGATCGAGCGTTATTGTTGCTTGCTTCGCTGCCCGATTCATATGAGCACTTTATCACCACACTTATGTTTGGGAAGACTACTCTCAAGTTCAATGATGTAATGCAGGACATCATTTCTCACGTGGCCATGAAGAAGAAAAATGGTAGAGGTGGAGGTAGTTCATCTTCTCAAGGTGAAGGTTTGGTAGCCAAGGTTGGTGGTGGTGGACGAAGAGGAAGGTCTAAGTCTCGGGGTGCAAATAACCAGGGCTTCCAAAGGTATCAATCTCGAGACACTAGCACGGTTGAGTGTTTCAAGTGCCATAAAAAGGGTCACTTTAAACGAAAGAAAAATGGTAGAGGTGGAGGTAGTTCATCTTCTCAAGGTGAAGGTTTGGTAGCCAAGTTTGGTGGTGGTGGACGAAGAGGAAGGTCTAAGTCTTGGGGTGCAAATAACCAGGGCTTCCAAAGGTATCAATCTCGAGACATTAGCACGGTTGAGTGTTTCAAGTGCCATAAAAAGGGTCACTTTAAACGAAATTTTTCGGAGTGGAAGAAAGATGATAAGAAAGGAGACGCTACTAAGGATGTGGCCGGTGTTGCTACTTTAGAGGAAGGCGAAGAGGTTCTTACTTATTTTTTCGCCGATCACGTTGATGGTTGGATTCTAGATTTCGGATGTTCATACCACATGTGTCTGAACCGGGAATGGTTTGAGGATTACACGTCCAATACCTGTGGTGAGATTATCATGGGAAACAATGCTACGTGCAAAGTAGTGGGAATCGGATCGGTGCACATAAAGATGTGGGATGGGGTTGTCCGAACCTTAAGTGAAGTGAGGCACGTTTCGACACTTAAAAAGAATTTGATTTCCTTAGGCGCACTCAATTCAAAGGGGTGTGTGATTCAAGCCGAGGGTGGGGCTTTGAAGGTCAAAAGGGGATCGATGGTGATTTTGCGCGGCACAAAGTTACCGAATAATCTTTATATATTGAAGGGAAATACGGTAGTGGGTGGAGCGGCAGTCTCCACGGAGCCTGAAATCGACGAGCTACAATTGTGGCACATGAGACTTGGTCACATGAGCCAACGGGGCATGGAAGAACTTCATCGACGAAAGTTGTTGAAAGGGGTGCACAGATGCAAGCTCGGTTTTTACAAGTATTGTGTGATGGGGAAGCAAACTCGAGTGCAATTCACTATATCTACGAACAAGAGTAAAGGGACTCTGGACTATATTCATTCCGACGTGTGTGGGCCTTCGGATGTTGTTTCCATAGGCGGCTTTAGATACTTTGTGACTTTCATAGATGATTATTCACGAAAAGTGTGGGTCTACTACTTGAAGGAAAAATCGGAGGTTTTCGAGAAGTTCAAGGAGTGGAAAGCCATGGTGGAAAATCAAACGGGGAAGAAGATCAAGTATTTGAGGAGTGACAACGGGGGTGAGTATAGAGATGGTGGGTTTCTCAAGTATTGTAAAGATGTGGGCATCACAAGGCACTTTACCGTTAAGAAGACTCCATAAAAAAATGGGGTGGCGAAGAGGATGAACCGCACCATTATGGAAAGGGCAAGGTGCATGAGGTTTCATGCTGGATTACCGAAATCATTTTGGGCAGCGGCTCTTGATCACGCCGTGTATTTGGTGAATCGATCACCAAATTTGACTCTTGGTTTGAGATGTCTGGAGGAAGTATGTTCGGGGCACGAGGTCAACTACTCTACTTTGAGGGTGTTCGGATGTCCGGGGTACACTCACACTCCTAGTGACGAGAGGACTAAAAATGACCCGAAAACTCGTCGGTGTATTTTCCTAGGCTATGGAAAAGGGGTTCAAGATTTGGGATCCGTCTACGAGGAAGCTAGTTATTAGTCGGGATGTGGGGTTTGACGAGACGTCCATGTTGAAGGCCAAGGAGTTCCTGGAAGTTGCCGATGACGGTGGTGTTAGAACTGCTGAGATTCCTTTGGTATTTCCGATATCATCAACCACCGATAGTGATAGTGCATCTACTAGTGGTTCTAGTGATTCTTAATTGGGTGATGACACGGTTGAGGTGGAGCCGAATGAGGATGATTTGGGAGAGGAGTCGGTTGAGGTGGAGGACACTCAACGGGTGGAGCACGTGACAGAGAGCGTAGGGAGATTAAGCCACCATCTAGGCTTGGTTAGGAAGAGGTCAATTACGCTCTCATTTCTAGTGAGGGTGATCCAATGACATACAAAGATGCCACTAATTGTGATGTCAAGGCGAGTTGGATGGGTGCTATGTCGAAAGAGATGGAAACTCTACGAAAGAAATCTGTGTGGGAGTTGGTTCCTAAACCCACGGGGAGACACATTGTTGGCTCTAAGTGGGTGTATAGGAAGAAAGAGGCAATTAACAAAATAGAAGAACCGAAGTACAAGGCAAGGCTAGTAGCGAAGGGGTTTTCATAAAATGAGGGGATTGACTATGATGAGATCTTCTCCCCGGTAGTGAGGCATACTTCGATACGGGTGTTGTTGGCAATGGTTGCTCAATTCGATATGGAATTGGAGCAAATGGATGTGAAAATGGCTTTTCTTCACGGTGATTTGAAGGAGCTTATTTACATGGTGCAACCGGAGGGGTTCAAGGAAGTGGGAAAGTAAGATCATGTGTGACGGCTTAAGAAGTCATTGTATGGGCTTAAACAGTCACCACGACAATGGTACCTACAGTTCGATACCTTCATGTTGCGGGCTGGTTACACGAGATGTGATCATTACCATTGTGCATATTTTTGGGTTCTTGATGATGGTTCATTTGTTTTGTTAATGCTCTATGTGGATGACATGCTCATTGCGTGTCGGGACATGTCACGAATAACGGAGCTCAAGGTGGAATTGAGCCAGGAGTTTGACATGAAGGATCTTGGTGCGACGCAAAAGATTCTTGGTATGGAGATTAGAGGAGATAGAAAAGTTAGCAAGTTGTGGTTATCTCAGAAAAATTATATTTCGCATGTCATCGGGAAATTTGGCATGTTGGATGCCAAGGCCACTTCTACCCCGTTAGCTTCACATTTCGCTTTGTGTGCAAAGAAATGTCCCTCTACGGATGATGAGTTAGAGGAGATGGCTTCAATGTCGTATGCTTGTATCGTGGGGTGCCTTATGTATGCTATGGTTTGCATGAGGCCGGATATCGCCCGAGCCGTGGGTGTGGTTAGTAAGTATATGTCGAATCAGGGAAAAGAGCACTGGAAAGCGGTGAAATGAATTCTTCGGTATCTAAAGGGAACCAAGTCTATGGGCATTGTGTTTGAGCGAAAGAAAGGGGCCGAGTTTGTTACGGGGTATGTGGATTCGGATTATGCGGCGGATCTTAATAAACGAAGATCTACATAGGGATATGTATTCACTATTGCTAGCGGGCCGGTATCTTGGAGATCCATGTTACAAGCGACAAGTGCTTTGTCTACCACGGAGGCGAAGTATATGGCACTTACGGAAGCATCAAAGGAGGTAGTTTGGTTAAAGAGTTTGGTGAGTGAATTGGGGATGAAGCAAGAGAGTGTTCGTCTTCATTGCGATAGTCAAAGTGCTATGCATTTGGCTAAGAATCAAGTGTATCATGCCCGCACAAAGCATATTGATGCGCGGTATCATAGAGTTCGGGATTGGATAATTCTGGCGAGGTTTTGATTGAGAAGGTGCACGCGGATGAGAATGCAGTAGATTTCCTCACCAAACCTGTGACTACGGAGAAGTTTAGGCATTGCCTAAAGCTTTTAAATCTCACTTCTTGTTGAAGTTCGAGGAGAGGCTCCTCGGTTAGGTGGAGCCGCATTGAGCTTGGTAGATTTCGGGGTGATCTTCAAGCAGGTTCAACGATTTTCATTCCGGGTTTTTGGTTGGATCATTGGATCGCCAAGGTGGAGTTTGTGGTGTATTTTGTCTCTCCGGTGGCTTCCCGTTGGTTCACGGCTGTTTTGGGAGAAAAACAATTTTTTCTCAATATTTACAAAATTGCCACTTTGAGGAAAAATCTATAAATAGAATCTTATTTTCTATTTTTGTGCAGTGCTGTTTTTTCAACAAGAGTGAACATTTTGTGAGTTTTTCAAAGAGAAAAGTGAGTGAGATCTTCTTGCTTAAGATTGGTTCTTGTGCTTGATTGTGAGTGACTTTCTTGGAGAGATAAAGAGTGTGAGTGTGTAACCTTGTGGTTCCTCCATTTATCAAAGAAAGAAGAAATCCTACCATTGTGGATGTAACCCTTGTTTGGGTGAACCACGTTATATTGTTGTTCTTTGCTTTGATTGCTTGTGTGTTCTTGTTATCCTACTTGTTGATTGTTGATTGGATTCGTTTTGAGTTTACACACTTTGTTTTCATTAGGAACAAGGTCTTGGGTGTTTTTCGCACACCAAGTGTTTGGTAAAATTCCGAAGTTAGTTTTATGGTCTTGGTTGCTTAACATAGGACTGTTTTAGCACAACAAACCGGCCTCGTGAAAAATGAGGTGGTCAGAATTCTGTAGCCGAGGACAAAAGCAACTGACCTTGGATGATCATTGTCCCCAAGCCTCTGTTTTATCGACCAAATCTTTTGAAGATCAACGAAGTTGATGTCTCCATCACGAGGAAAATTCCTTCTTTCTTTGGATGTCAAGAAACATATAGTAAACATTTATAACGGGGCAGGTACATGAAAAAGAGAAAATATAAAGAAGGAAGATGAAAACGCCAAGTCCCCTACATTGTGTGCTTAGGCATAGATGGTCCAAATAAACGAAATTTTTATTTTTTTATTTTTCAAATTTTAAATACTGAAACTTTAAACAAATTTAACCCAATTAAACTTTACACTGATTTTAGACCATTTGTTGTGACAAATCGATTTACCTAATTTTATCTTTTTATCCTAAAACATATATCTAGGTGATAAGCATATAAAGTAAATAAACCATCCACAACATGCCGATGTGTGAGGAAAACCACAAAGGGAAAAAATCTCGAATGATTAAGCCAAACAGTTCACTATGATACGAAATTACAAAAGTTGACAGTAGATTTACTCAACGACTCACTCCCCACAAGCCTTAACGCTCTTCAATCTTTTAATGCTCCTACATAGTGCAATGCACGAGTTCATAAACAACTCGGTATTCACCGATGAGGATTAACAACCGTCTTCGGATTTAGACACGGAATCCTCCGGTTCTTCACTGTAACACCATAAACACGGAGTCTATCACGTGTAAATAGCAAGTACAGAATCCACCGCACGAAATAGGTTGTCTTCAGATGTAGAGAATCAAGCCTTGGTGCCCAAACTGAAGATCTCAAAGCATATGAATATTAAGAACTTGGATTTTTAAACTCAAAGGGTGAAACAAGGTTTTTGAACTTTGGTACACATATGAGAAGACTTTTTTTTGCCAAAAATTCTTGGAAAATCTGAGTCCAACACGCCTCAAATAGTAAAAACATGAATTTCAAGGCAGCGATCTTGTTCGAACAAAAATACCAGTTTCGTTCTAACGAATTTTAATCTTATTCGAACGCAAACCCACTCTCGTTCGAACAAGCTTCGAATGACCTTCCAACGACTTTGGTCCCTTTTGATAGAGGATTCTCGTTTGATGGCGTTCGAAGGTCGTTCTAACGAGATTCTAATTTCATTCTAACGAGATCAGATGTCATTCAAATTAAAACTCAATTCTGTTCAAACGAGTTCAATTCTCGTTCTAACAAGATTAAAACAAAAAAATATTTTTCTTAAAAAAATATTTAAAAATAGTTCCAAAAGATTTTGTGTTAAAAAACAAACGCCCTTAAAGATATCCAATGAACCATATTCAATATGTATTCATACCCCCGATATCCTCTGTAAACAGGAAGATAAGCTCGGTACGGTGTATCCAATTTTGATACTTATCCGCTAAGTCTTCATCAAACACATCATAGGCTTATGCGATCAACAATACAAAGCCTAACTTATGACTCAAATGTTTAGTATGGAATTAATCCAATTACATACATATTGACTCGATTGGAAATTTGTCCTTACAAATATCCCCCTTTAGATATTCCAGGATAAAAATAAAAATTCAGTGGGCCGTCATGCTCTCTAAAAAGACTCATTCCCCAACCCCAAAAAGGAAAAAGAGGACAAACGCTCGAAATGCACACAAACTTGAGTAGTTTTTCTTTGCTTGAAAACTTTGCTGCATTGTTGTAAACCTGTAAACCTGCACACTTAAACACACCTTCAAATGCAAATAGAATATAACAAGTATAAATTGGCAAATGAATAAACATCTAACAATGTCTAAAATAATCTCAACCTAGGTAAGACGTCTGCCCCTAAGATAAAGATATCCTAATCGTGCAAGGAAATATACCATTTCTCCCCCTTTTTGTTTAGGAATAGATAAAGCAAAATAACATAAAATAATTACTCCTCCCTAAAAACCAAATCTCCCCCTAAGTATGTGATCATAAGATACCAAATTTTAACATAGGGAGAAGGGAATAAAATATGCAATGGTGTAAATTGCAACAAGGACACAACATGGCAACACAAGCACAAATAATCCAAACTATGATGAGCAATATCAACATTAATTCATAAAGATACCAAGTTGAAACTGCCAAAAGGATATATAGAATTTCAAAGCAAACGATGAGAGGCATCAATATGATCATAAAGCATGCCAAATAAAACCCAATGATAAAGTATTTAGAAAACATGGACGAAATGCAAACCGCAAAGACTCAAAACACGATACCATATATACCATATGCAATATATACCAACAAAAATCTGACACACACACACACACACACACACACACACACACACACACACACATATATATATATATATATATATATATATATATATATATATATATGTATTTATGTATAAACAACCACAAAAGTCGACTCAAAACACATAAGCTTTATACACTAGCATATAATCGACGTGTCTAAATAAGTGGGATGGAATGAATGGGCGTGAAATAGATACAAATGAATTGTGATCCAAACACTCAAATATGTTCAAGAATTTCTAATTGACCGCAAAACTTTATCAAACTAAGATTTAAACTCAAGTGACAAGATAAAGTGAATTTTATGAACAAACAAGTACAATGCACACAACCCTAGAATATTGATGATTATACAAATTAATAGCGTTATGACAAAATAAGCATGACTAGATTTCATTATGAAAACCCGTTGATCTTCAACTATACACCCTTAAAAGATAAACATATAACATATTTTATTTTATTTTCTCAATTCTGTTGAAGCTATTGCTTTTGATAGATCAAACAAACTAAATATGTTGGCCTCTGGGATTTTTTCTATTTTTATTGACTTTAATATTTTCATTGGGCTCTTGGTAACTATGGATTTCCCGCAAAGTATATTTTCTCCTTTCGTAGCCCTTTCTCATGCACCCTCATATTTTTCAATACTAAATAAATAAGCTCACGGGCAATGGTTCTTACATACACAAATCCCCTATAGTCACAAAATATGTAGATGACAAGATTAATGGGAGAACATCTCACAAAACTCAAATATACCTGTGAAGTTAACTTTCAAAAAGCTCATGCATGTGTTTGCGAAGCCATATACAAATTCCAATCCATAAAGCAAATTAAGTTCGAAACAACTCCATGCAAGCTCGATTAAGAATAATCTAAGTATTCACAATCATAACCAAATGTCCCAGTCATATGGATAGCACAAAATGAATTGGATTTAAGCACACCAATATGCCACACCAAATATGTAAAACTAAATACACAAAAAACCAAAAATCTTTATGAGTTTTGATAAAAAACTTCAAAATAAAATAACAATTTTTGTAAACGAACTCCAACTCAAAAGATAAACAAAATCTTTTTGTATTTTTTAATATGTATCAATAAAATAAAAATAAAAATACAAAAGATACACATGTCACAACACTAGCAAACATATATCATGAAGCATAAAGTAGAGTATGAAAAATAAGCTAACACAATCAACCTTTAGATATAAGATGGGACGTATCATATGCAAGCAAACGAGAATAAAAAAGTATAATATGTAAGGCCTTTAAATCGGATTTCCTAACCTAAGTAGGTGAAACATGACGCTTAAGGAATTTGGGAACCACGATGACTCTATTCTTAGATTTTTTAGAGCCGTTTCTTAGATCAAAATAAAACCTCATAAGGTGACCTTCCCTACCGCAATGAGTGCAAGTGAAAACACGACGAGGGGTTTTACCTAAGGGTTGACCTTTTCTAATATTCCTAGTCGACTCTTTCAAGTGCATGGTCTTGCCTTTAGTAGAGGAATCATTATGATCATCGAATCCAATTCCACACTTGTCATATTTGATTTGGATGATGCTTAACATTTTATCCAATTTTTTCGACCTAGACTCCAAATCAAATTTGACACGACTCGAATCTATCAATATATCCTCAAGGTTAACTATCATCGACTCGAGTAAACTCCTAGACTCCTCAAACTCTAGACGCTCTTTCTTCATTAACTCCATCACATCACGAAGGCTATCTCTATGACCCTCAACATACTCTAGGTTCTCTCGAAGAGTCCTCTTACGTGACAATATCATCATTCACTAAGACACATTCTTTCAACTTAACTTCTAACTTCAAGTTAGCCTTTTTCACCTCCAAAGTTTTCGTATACAAGTCACGAAAGGCAGCTTGGAGTTCACTCTCCTCCTCTTATTCTTCATTTTTACTCTCATTTATACTCACACTACCATCACTCACTTGGGATCCACAAATTATGGACTCATAAGTGTCATGAAAAATAATATCTTAATGGGAAGATTTCTCATCAAAGCTCACATGACTAGCCATGAACGCGATAAAGTTACTCTCAATGGTGGAATTGAATTTCTAATCCAGATCACTATCACTATGGGTGACATTATATGCTATCGATTTATTGCCCTCCTTCCTTAGTTTGGTGGGTCACTCAACTAACCTCTGTCCATAACCCTCACAACCATAACATCTTTCATATTTATCTCTCTAAAATTATCATTCCGATTAGGTAAGTGATCGGCCTTGTTTTGCTATTTTTCTCAAACCTTTTAGCATATTTTGATTACTTTTGGAATTTTAGAAATTTCTTGAATTTATTTGCCAACATTGCCATTTCCTCAGACTCGATGTCAGAATCATCATTTAAAATATATGTTTCCTCCTTTCGAGATTTTAAAGCAATGCCCTTTTCTTTCTTCTTCTCAGTCTTGTAGGTAAACATATCAAGCTCATACATTTGTAAGTCACCTACAAGCTCTTCAAGTTTCATATAGTCAAGAGTTCCCAAAGAATTCAAAGCGGTCATCTTTGGTTTAAGTCTTTCAAGCAACAACCTTAATATCTTCTTAATTAATCGATTGTTGGGTATATTCTCTCCCAAGTTAAAAGACGAGCAAGCTATATTGGACAATTTAGTGTAAAACTCTTCAAAGGACTCACTCTCCAATATCCTAATGGTTTCAAATTGATAGGTGAGATTTTGGAGTTTGGAAGCCTTAACAACAATAGTTCTTTCATGGGAGAGTTGGAGTATGTCCCAAGCCTCTTTACATATCTCACAAGTCATAATACGGTGGAACTCCTCCGGGGTGACAAAACAAAACAAGCATTTAAACCTCAAGAATTAAAATTTGTTAACCTATGATTAACCTCACTCTATGACTCTATGAGTTTTAAATGAATTGGTTCTCCATCTCTAGTGACAGGTGGAGACCACCATTTGACTATTGCTAACCACACTTGTTCATCTATAGTCTTAAGCGCTGATTTCATACGAATTTTATAGTATGCATAGTTCGACCCATCAAACATCCGGGTTCTAATACCATCAAATCCTCTAAAATTAATGCCTAAAATAAGGGATCTAAACACGATAACTTAGTGTTTTGCCTCTGATACCAATTTAAAAATGCCAAGTCCCCTACAATGTGTGCTTAGGCAAAGATGGTATGAAAAAAGAAAAATTTTATTTTTGAAATTTTCAAATTTTAAAGATTGAAACTTTAAACAAATCTAACCTAATTAAACTTTGCACTTATTTTAACCATTTTTTGGGAAAAATTGATTTAACCAATTTATCTTTTTATCCTAAAATATGTGTCTAGGTGATAAGTAGATAAAATAAATAAACCATCCACAACACGCCGATGTACGAGGAAAACCACAAAGGAAACAAAATCTTGGATAGCCCATCCAAGAAGTTCACTATGATACGGAATTACAAAAGTTAAAAGTAAACTTTCTCAACGATTCACTCCCCACATGCCTCGACATTTTTCAATCTTCGAACGATCGCCCACACTGATATGCAAGAGTCCACCCATGAAAGATGCCACAATGCACGAGTCCACGCACTCGTCGGTATCCACTGATGAGGCTCAAAAACCATATACGGATTGGAAAATAGAATCCTCCGCTTCTTCATTGCATCACCATTAACACGAAGACCAATGTGTGTAAACATCAAGTACGAAATCCACCGCGCGAAATAGGTTCTCTTCAAATGTAAAGAATCAAACCTTGGTGCCCAAACTAAAGATCTCAAAACATATGAATATGAAGAACTTGGATCGTTAAACTCAAAGGGTGAAACAAGGATTTTGGAACTTTGGTAAACAAATAGAAATTTTTTTTTCGCTAAAGTTCTTGAAAAATCTAAGTCCAACATGCCTTAAATAGTAAAAACATGAATTTCGAGACGGCGTTCTTATTCGATCAAAAACACAAGGTCGTTCAAACGTAAGTATCGATTTCGTTCTAACGACTTCAAATCTGGTTCGAATGACAACCCACTCTCATTCAAACAGTCTTCTAATGACCTTCCAGTGACTTTGGTCCTTTTTGACAAAGGATTATCATTTGATGGCGTTCGATGCTCATTCCAACGAGATTCTAATTTCGTTCTAACGAGATCAGACATCGTTAAAATAAAAACTCAATTTATTTCAAACGAGTTCAATTCTCGTTCTAACGAGATTAAAACCAAAAAATATTTGTCTTAAAAAAACATTTAAAAAAGTTCCAAATGATTTCGAGTTAAAAAACAAACACCCTTAAAATTATCCAAGGACCCATATTCAATATGCATTTATGCCTGCGAGATTCTTGGTAAATGTGAAGATGAACTTGGCACGATAAACTCGGCATGATGTATACAATTGTGAAACTTGGCCGCTACATCTTACTTTATGTTTAATGAGGAGGAAAGAGAGGGAAAAATCTGTTGGTGGTGATAAATGGTCTCACAGTTTCTCAAAATGATCATTGCATATACAACTACTGAGACGATAACTTATGGCTATTGAAGCGACGATTGTGTTCCCCAAGGCAGAAGTAAAGATGCTAAATTTATGAGTGTGGCCATGGGTCACTCAAAAAAAAAAACCATTCAGTTCCTTGGGCATATACAATACTATCCACCAATTGATAAAAAGAGATATCGAACAGTTGTCGACCTCCGACCATGAGAGGAATTCTTTCATCCTTAACGAGCAGAAGGAGATCCAACATCACAACCGACCACAACACAAAGTCTAACGATCTCAATGAACCCCTGGACTTTACCGACAATTGTGAAGTCAAACATTCTAATTGCACGTGCTCGTCCATGTGGGTCTATAACCGAAAGAGTCTTCCAATTAACATAAGAAAAATAGTTTAACTCAATCACAAATAGTGGTTAACTGCGATAAATGGATATGCCCGAAATCTTAGGGATAATTGTTAACGAAGCTTAGGACTCTCCTAACCTGCCTTATAGATGTAAACTCACCACATATGCATGGGGCTTGTATACATGTGATGTAGAACAATAGTATAACTTTTCTGTGAGTTTTTAATCAATAGAGAGCAAACCCTATCACCCCGTGGACGAAGTCATATTGCCGATCCACGTACATGTTTTTTGTATATGTGATATCATTCTTTTTGTAGTAAGTATTTCTCTTTGGTTTGTGTGCATTGAACATTGCGGTGATAAAAAATCTCAACACAGATAATTAATGAAGGAAGATAATCACCAATATAATAAGAACAACAATAATCACAATCACAATCGCATAACGCAAGAATATGTGTGGTTTGAAAAATTACCTACATCCACGGAGAGGTCTATTATTGTATTAAGTAACTCTTGAGAATGTTTTTCATATGCCCCTATGACCCGGGTCAGGGGTACAATATATATTCAGCTGAGAGAGAGAGAGGGTGTTGGTAACCAGCACGTTAACCCAATATCCCTTGAATATCTCATCCAATATTTTTGGGGATGGACTTGGTCATATCCTTCTATCCTAACCGTCATTCATGACACATAAGTTGGGTCGGGTGCCTTTTATTATTAATTTGGGCTTGGTCGGCTACTTTCATAGGCCTAGTCGATGAAAAGGGTACCCACAATTGTCCCTAAAATTTTTGGGGCCACAATTTGGGCTCACAAATTTTAAATAACGTTTTTGGTTTTCCTCCGATGGAATTATTATTATTTTTAGAATTGGGAGAGGTGCGAATCGCCATTTTGCAGTGAATTTAGGCGGAAGATCTTCTTCGACTGTCGTGCATTATCATTGAGGGGTTTAAACCGAGGTTTCGGACGATTCACTTCGTGCTTTCTCTCACTTTCAAACCTTATTTTGATCTCAAGTTTCCTCTTGCTCTCAAGCTTGCTCTTCGTCATTCAAAAGCTATTTCCTGCTTCTTGTCTTTATTTACCTGTGGTTTCTCATCGTCTCAATCTTGATGCTTGCTTCGTAAGTCCTCAGTCTTTTTCTCTTTTTTCATTTCTTTCCTTTATACTGTAGTTAGGGTTTGTTCATGGCTAGGATAGACAATAAATCTCTGGTAGAATTTAGGAAATGTTATAATATCCCCAACTGGGTGGATTTTGAGTGTGCCCCCATTCCTCGTAATGTCCGTGACATCGAGGATGGCCACTGGATTCATGTTCTTCTGTTGTCTCAAGGGGGTTTAACCTTTCCCCCGAATCGTCTGCTCTTGCAGTTTTTTTAGTATTTTGATATAATCCCAGCCCAGTGTTCTCCAAACGTTTAGAAAATTATAAATGGTGTCCATAGAATAAACTAACTCTATGGTACTAATTTAGGTTTGGTTGCTTCAGATATACCTTCTCTCGTACCAGCTCTCATTTTTTTAATTTGAAAGTGAGGAGTCCAGACTGGGTGTTGGTAGTGAACTTACCTGATTCTCATAAGGACTATTAGTGTGAGGGATTTATTGCTAGGAACTGGCAATTCCCTCCTCACGCAGGGGGGGAAAGTTATCGGGACCTCAGATCCCTACTTATGAGGAGGAATACGTAGGTTGTTGTTCAATCTTGCTGCATTTTGATTATTTATCTAATCTGTTCTTCCTCTAATATTTTCTTTTATTTTTTAGCGAAGTCCAAGAATCAAGAGCCTACTCTCCATGAGATCCGTGCTGCTGAGTTAATCAAAGCCTATCAGATAAGGGACTCAATTGTAGAAAGTGAACACCCCAGGTCGACTGCCTTCTTGTTGGAATACAAGAACACTACCTCCAACTTCATCGCCCGTCCAGTTAATTACACCCCTCATCTTAATATCACAGAGGAAGAAGAAGAGGAGGAAGGTGCTCTTTAACCCATCGAGCTAGACGAAGATGAGGAGTGATAGAAAGAACTTGTGCGTGTATCTTTTTCTTTCTTCGTTGCTTGAAAAGCTCATTCTAATCAAAAACCTTATATACCTACAAAATAAAACAATCAAAAGTGTAGAGGTAAGTAAGGGTATCAATCCACTTCCAAGGGGGTAAAGCAAAGGGGACAAAATTGTAATTCACTTTTTATTTTCTTTTTGTGCTTTTTCACTTTTCTAATTTTTTTAGCTTTTTCAATATTAAAACAATAGGGTGAGGTAATGATTTAAAATAAACTAAACTAAATGTGATATGATAACAACTAACTAGAAAGTTACTAAAATGAAAAATAAAGCCTAAACTAAAATAAGAGATAAAGTGAGGTAAATAATTGTGAGAACAATCAAGGAGTGGGATTACACCACAAATTTGAGCTATTCTAATTAATTAATTTAATTATTTGAATTCTCCCAAATTAATATCAAAATTACAAATCAACTCTCGTTGCAAGTGTAATTATAATAGTAACCTTTTAGAAAATTAAGTTTAACATCCCACAACGCTAGAAAAATAGACCTACACTCTTTTTAATTAATCACCCACTAGGGTCGATCAATTAAAATTTATACAATTCTTAAAAAATAAATTTAGAGTTGAAATTCAAGTTATAATACCCCACTTAAGAAACCCCTATCTCTAGTTCGAATCTAAAATGGGTATTATAACTAGAATTTCCATTTTCTCTCGAAAATTATTTACCCTCCCTCGAGGCGTAAATTTAAGGGTGAGGGATCAAAATTAACATTCAAAGGGAAATTTCAAGTAATCAAACTAATTAAACTAAAATAACATAAACTAAGGGTTTCACCCTACCTCTTGAAAGGGGTTTTACCCTAACATGATATAAAATATGATAAATTAATAATCAAAGGCATAAAATAAATGAGAAGAGAAGAGATCAATTAAACCCCAATCTCTTGAAGTGAAATTGAACTTATATTTCTTTGAAATTAAGCACAATCCATCCAATATGAACATCCAACAATAATCAACTCAATAATCAACTCAATTGAATTTCACACATTTATCACTCAAAAATATCTAAAAAAAATGAAAATAAAACTATTTACAAATATTTTTACCTAATTTATTCTAACCTAACTCTCTACTTTTTTCTAGAATTTTCTCTCTCTATTTGATGGTAGGTCCCCAAATGGGGTCTTGAGTCTTGTTTTATAGTAGATGCATGGTACACATGGGGCTAAGGGGTATTTTTGGAAAGGTTTAATGTGCATGGAAATGGGGTGTGAGGTCATGTGGGTGAGGGGATTGGAAGAGTGGATAGGAATGAACAAATTAGATTTGTTACAAGGGTATTTTTGGGTATTGGGTAAAATAGGTAGTTGGGGGTATTTTGGGAATTGGGGGTTAAAGGGTTAAGTAGGTTTTAAGCATGTGGTGTAATTGTTTGGCTTGGTTTGGTCTTTGGAAAATAACAGGTCACGTTTTTGGCTTTGAGAGACATGAAGTGGGTATTTGGAAAATGGGTTTTGAGAGTTGGGTTTCGATTTATGGGTTGCGGGGTTGGTGGCCAAAGCAGGGGTCAGGCGGGTTTGTGGGGAACGCCGCTGCTGGCTGAGGTGGGTGACGGCGGGGTCTCTTGGAGGTTCCGACCGGGGGTTAGAGGGTTTCCATCAGAGATGGGGTTTGGAGTTATGTTGGCAGGATAAGGGCAACGACGCCGGCGCCGGATGTAAAGGTAGGTCGCGATGTTGGGGCAAGGGCTGCCCGGTTTAGGTTGGGAAGGGGAAGGTGGGGATTCGGGTTAGGCGTTGTCGGCCGGAACAGGGGCTTGGTTTCGGCGACGGAGTTAGGTATGGTGGGTAAGATTAGGTAGTGGTTTAAGGTTTGGTTATGGTGGGAATGGAGAAGGAGAGGTGAGGGTGATGGATGTGGGTTAATGGAGGTTGGCAGGAGAGAGAGTATTGGGAGGTTGAAGAAGGGTAGTTTTGATTTGGTGTGGTGAGGGTTAGGTAAGTTAGTGTGGGGTTGGGGGTTTGTGTGTATGTGAGGTGTAGGATAGGGTGTGTGTGTGAGTGGGTTTAGGATAACTGTAGTTGTGTTTAATTTGGCCCCTTAAAATAGTAAACACTCAACTAAAATTAATAAAACTAAAAATAAAAAATAAAATCTAACTAAAAATAAAACAAATTAAAAACAAGTAAAAATATCAAAACTAAACTAAAATAAAATCCTAAGCTATTAAATACTAAAATAAAACAAAAGAAATAAAATTTAAAATCTAAATGAAAATTAAAGTCCTAAAAATATAAAATATAATAAACTAAAAATAAACTCCTAAAAACTAATCCTAATAAAATAAGACTACACTAAAAACTAATAAAAATCAAAATAAAATAAAATTATACTAATGAAAATAAAATAAAACCTAGAAAATACTAAATAAATCTAAAATAAATCCTAAAAATAAAAATAACTCAAACTAAAAATCTAAAAAATGATAAAAAGACACAAACAAAACACACACAGGGTTCGTGATAGGTTTGGGGTAGGCTAGGGCTACGGGATAAAGGAATTAACTCCATTTTAACTGCAAATAGCCTGGAAATATAGCTTTTGACACCGCAACTGCAATTAAGCCTGCATATTGAACAATTAAGCGCATAAGACCCAAATTGCCGAGAATTAGCAACTAAAGCACGCCTATTTGGGGTATGAATTGTACAGTTTTGGGTGCTTATCACACCACCCCCAAATAGAGCATTACTAGTCCTCGAGCAATAAGATAATGAGAAAGAGAAAGATAGGAAACCAAAAGTGTACCACTTTCGCGGGCACTTGCGATTGCACTTAGCATGTGCAACAAGCCTTTAAACCTATAGGTTGCCTTACAGGACGAGTTGTCTCTCGTGAGGGTTTGCAGGGAATATACTCACAAAATTCTTATTTGAGAAAAATTATTGAAAGGCAGTCAATCTCTTATTATATGTAGAATAATCGCACAATCATCACATGAGAAATATTTTCAGAAATACAAGCTAGAAGCGCATAAAAAGTTTAGCTAAGTAAATACTCAAGGCACATCCTTCCTAGAGCTCAACGTGTGTAGTGTGAATCAGTCAAAACGGGTCGAGTATCATAAGAGTAATTCCTAGATTGCCTATTCGGAATCAACCCTTCAACTTTAAATCTCACGGATATATCTCTCTCAAACGAACTCTCGAGATTTGGGTTAGTGTATCGCTCTTGTGTGTGAGGAGGTGAGTAAATGTAAGCAAGTTCAAACGTCTCACACACACATAAGAAAGAACGAACAATTAGAAAGAAAAATGATCTCATGAAAGAAATGCTAATCACTATAGTGAGAACGTCGAGTTATTCACCACGTTGACTATCATTTTCCCGAACACCTATGGGAGAATATGGATGATAATGGGTGAGGGGAAAATGAGATGGGAAGGATATGATAATATGAGGGATAAAATGGGATGGTGATAGTGATATGAAGGATTAGTGATGGATGTGTGATGCATAAAAGATGGATGGATATGTGAGAAGAGTGTTCAATACATGAAGAACTAATGTCTTTATTTCAAAATAACTAACTACAAACTACAAACTACAAACTCTCTTTCTTTTCTTTTCTCTTTTTTTTTCTTTCTAATTTGCTATTTTTCTACTTTTGCTATTTTCCCCCTTTTTTTGTTTTTATTTTTTTTGCTTTGTTTTTCTCTCTCTTTTCAAACAAACAATGAAGACATTTACATTTAAAATCACACTCTTTTTCTCAAAACAATGGATGATATATGAGTGGAATGATAAATGGATGGTGTGGGGAATGTATATGAAATATGGTAAAGTAATGGGTGAAATGAATGGGCATATGATATGGGGAAAAGTGGTAGGTGTATGTATGAAAATCCTAGTGATCGGGACAAATTTCAAGACACGTGTTTCTTACAACTCGAAAGTGATGTGGTTCTCAGTGATCAGGCCAAAATTTTATGAATGATAATGAGATCATACAACAATTAAGTGCGGATCCAAACGAAGTTGAATCAACTTGTGACTCGGAGATTGCGTAAAACTCTCTGAAAGGGTGAAAGGCACAAATCTCACAAGCTAAAGTCTTTACTAGTGATCCTTAAGGTTTTCTTTAGAATTATAGTACTCCTCAACTTTAAACCGTAGTGACGTTATAAGTGCGCAAATTTTGTTGAGTCTAGAAATTCATGGTGTAACGTGCATTGTTATGTATTACATAAGCTATTTAGAAAAAAATATTTTCTGGCTTGATTCCTAGACTTTTGAAAGATGGATGATTGAAAATTCACATCAATGAGTGAGATGAAAGCAACAGCACGAAATTTTAAAAATCAGGTTTAAAACTCAAAATTTTTCAAATTAGGCACGATTTTGATAAAATTCCCCACCCCCAAACAAAAAGGAACATCGTCCTCGATGTTAAGTAAAATGATTTTTAAAATTGAGAGCATAAGGTAGGAAAGAGATTACCAGAATGAACCTCTAATGAAGTGGACATATATTACCAATAATAAACCGGAATAAGAAGTGATAAGAGAGAAAAAAATATATACAAGTCTATAAACATGATAAAGCATAGGGTGATGTGAAATACCACCCCCAAACAGGATGAGACTAGTACAAGAAACGAGGGCTGCCTCCCGGTAGCGCTAAGTTTAATGTCTTCAGCCATACCGAACCATTCTCACCCTAAGGATAAGAACAATGATGTCGTGGGGCGACAGAAAAATTGGTGATGTGAATCACCCCCAAACAGGATTGAAGCGTCAGTCTTGTTGGATAGAGGCTAAAACGGGTCAATGCACCTGTATGGCAAAGTGCATCACACGATGCAAAGCATAGGCAGACCATGGGTAGGTGGGTGGGTATTAGTAAAAGGTTAAGAAAGGAAAGGGTAAGGGTGAAGAGGTATCGACCACGAGCCTTGTTGAGCTTAAAGGTGAGGGCGACTAGGGCCCTATAAGCGTGGTGCTCTAGTTGGTGAGGGAGACGAAATGGTGTGGAAATAGTGATGGGGTGGGATTCATAGAAAGCACACGACCATTCTATAAATGAGCGATGATAATGGTCACGCCGTGACACACCAGGGAGCTGTCGAGAAGAAAAATCAACACCACAAGATAGCAGTGTGCATGGAGAAACAAGCTCGGTGTCACGGAAGTGGGGAGTAGCACCACAAATACTCTCATAGGTGGGGGATGGTTTCGGGTGATGATCTAAAGATGTAGATGGAAACTTGAAATGTGTAAAATCAATATCCAAACCAGGTGGTGGGGTGGAAGGGATAATGGGTGGGTCGGGTGGGATAAACGGTGGAGGAAGATGATCCAACTGAAGAGTGGGAGAGACACACTCATTGGGAGGAGTAAAAGAATACTCACAAGGGAGTGTGGTTTCTAGGGATGGAGTTGTCAACTTCTCCATAAAATTAGTATCAGGGAATGTGGTGGGTGGGTGAGACGAGGCACCAAGGTCTAAGATAGAGGAATCACTAAAAATATCAGGCTCAAATGGAGCAATTCATGGGGGGACAAGATCCATATCCAGATAGTTAGGAACTATCACGGATTCTATCTCGAGAAGATGGTGAACACTCGTAGCCGGAGCGAACCTAAAATAAAGTGGTTCCTCAGGAACACATATGGTGGGCTCAATAGGCGTAGACTCGGGCATTTTTGATTTGTCAGGAAAGGGAAGGTGAATGGGAACCGCAAAGTGAGGTTCATGCGGACATGGTGGAATTGGATCAGGCTCACTATCGAAAGATAAGTCAACATAATTGTCGACTTGGGACTCGGACCATGGAATGGTCTCAACTTCGAGATTCTCAGGAGTACAGGTTTGGCCACACTCTAAATCCGTGTCACAAGAGGACACATCATCGTCACACTCGGTTGCAACGATGGGTGGGGCCATGGTAATGTCCGACTCTCTCGCACACTCCAATTTATTTAACCTTTGTTCAAGCCTTTGGAGATCTTGAGTTTGAATTTGAATGGCATACTCTTGCTCAAGTATGAACTTTTGCAAGAGGCTTTCGAGAGTGGAGGTGGATGATGGTGGTGGAGTGATGGGTGGTGGTGGCGGATGAGGCGGACACAACACGCTATTATCAGGACTATATGGAGAATACTCAAATGAAGTGTGTGGAGTGGGGCCAAGTTCATCATACACGAAAGGATCGCTTTCGTGATGGACAAATGGTCGATACTCATTGGGTGCGTAGAGAGGGGACTGATGGAGAGTATCAAGGGGACTCGTGAGAGAGGAGAAACCACTAAAAATCTCATAAAGAGACGGCTCGGGATCACTCTCATACGTGTCGCGTGACAATAGAAAATAACCGAAGTAGTCCCGTAAAGGACGATCTTCGGCCATGAGGAGAGAAAATATTTTTTTGGATTTTGGAAATTTTTTCAAAAGAAAAGAAAATATTTTTGGATTTCTCTAAAAATGAGAAAAAGAAAATATTTTTGGATTTTTTTCTAAAAAGGAAAGAAAGAAAATATTTCTGTTTTTTTTATAAAAATAATAGAAGATAATATTTTTGGATTTTTTGGAAAAATAAAGGAAGAAAAATATTTTTGGATTTTTTTTTAAAGAAAAAGGTGGGGAAAATAGGTGGACTCAGAAATTTGGGACGAACTAACTAAAACCGACGATCGAAAAATTAAATTGGACACACACACAAGTCAAGAAAATTTCCTAACTAGCACATAGCCAATTTTTATCTTTAGATTTAGTGAAAGGGTAGTCAAATTTTAATCAAGTCCGCGAGCGATAAAAATTCACGGAATTTTCTTAGTGATCGCCTTTGCAAAAAATGTTGTCCTATTGGGCTACCTAGTTAATTGATTTAAAATTTAATGATGGCTAGGGTAGCACCCAATGGTGAGCGAGTGAGTCGGGTGATGAAATTCCTTCTCGTGAATGATCGGGTGTAGGTCTTAGTCAATTAATTCATCACACCATTCAAAAATAAATGCGAGAATAAAATAAAAAAAGAGCACACAAGCACACACAAAAATTGACTCGCTGACCGGAGAGGCGCGAGGGTTTGAGAAATATACCTCCCGCGGTTTTTACGCCGTGGGGTGCCGAAAATTTTGAGTTGACCGGGGGGAGATTACGTCTATCTCAGTCGTCCCCGGGAGTCCTACCAATCCAAGGTAGAGAGGCTTCTAAATTCTCACCTTTGGACGCCCTCTCTCTACCTTGTACGGTTTCCCTATCACGCTTGTCTTCAATTATTACAAATTTAAATGGAAAATAAATGGTGTCTCTATGCACCGCAATACAAGCAATGATAGAATAATCCTAATACAAGCCTTCTAAAAATATAAAAATGGTACAAAAATAATGAAGTGCAAAAAATAAATGAACTACAAGTTGAAATCCGCTCCAAGTGCTTCACGCTCCCAAGAATGGCAACGACGCCATTTGATAGCTTTTCATCTCCCCGACAACGACGCCATTTGATAGAAAGAACTTTTGCGTGTATCTTTTTCTTTCGTCGTTGCTTGAAAAACTCCTTCTAATCAAAAACCTTAAATTACCTACAAAATAATATCAACTAAAGTGTAGAGGTAAGTAAGGGTATCAATCCACTTTCAAGGTTGTAAAGCAAAGGGAACAAATTTAATTGTAATTCACTTTTTATTTTCTTTTTGTGCTTTTTTTTACTTTTTTTTTTTTACTTTTTTTAGCTTTTTCAAATATTAAAACAATAGGGTGAGGTGAGGTGTTAAACTAAACTAAACTAAAATGTGAGAAGAAAATAAATAACTAGAATGTTACTAAAATGGAAAATAAAGTCCAACACTAAAATAAGAGATAAAGTGACGTAAATAATTGTGAGAACAATCAAGGAGTGAGATTACACCACAAATTTTAGCTATTCTAATTAATTAATTTAATTACTTGAATTCTCCCAAATTAATATTAAAATTACAAATCAACTCTCGTTGCAAATGTAATTTTAATAGTAACATTTTAAAAAATTAAGTTTAACACCACACAACTCTAGAAAAATAGATCTACACTCCTTGTAATTAATCACCCGCTAGGATCGATCAATTAAAATTTATGTCAATCTTAGAAAATAATTTTAGAGTTGAAATTCAAGTTATAATACCCCACTCAAGAAACCCCCTATCTCTAGTTCAGATCTAAAATGAGCATTATAACTAGAATTTCCATTTTCTCTCGAAAATCATTTACCCTCTCTCGAGGCGTAAATTTAAGGGTGAGGGATCAAAATTAACATTCAAAGGGAAATTTCAAGTAATCAAACTAATTAAACTAAAATAACATCAAATAAGGGTTTTACCCCACCTCTTGAAAGGGGTTTTAGCCTAACATGATATGAAATATGACAAATTAATAATCAAAGGCATAAAATAATTGAGAAGAGAAGAGAACAATCAAACCCCAATTTCTTGAAGTGAAATTGAACTTCAATTTCTTTGAAATTAAGCACAATCCATCCAATATGAGCATCCGACAATAATCAACTCAATAATAAACTCAATTGAATTTCACACATTTATCACTCACAAATATCTAAAAAAAATGAAAATAAAACTATTTACAAATATTTCTACCTAATTTATTCTAACCTAACTCTCTACTTTTCTCTAGAATTTTCTCTCTCTATTTGATGATAAGTCCCCAAATGGGGTCTTGAATCTTCTTTTATAGTAGATGCATGGCACACATGGGGCTAAGAGGTATTTTGGAAAGGTTTAATGTGCATGGAAATGGGATGTGAGGTCATGTGGGTGAGGGGATTGGAAGAGTGGATACGAATGAACAAATTAGATTTGTTACAAGGGTATTTTTGGGTATTGGGTAAAATAGGTAGTTGGGGGTATTTTGAGAATTGGGGGTTAAAGGGTTAAGTGGGTTTTAAGCATGTGGTGTAATTGTTTGGCTTGGTTTGGTCTTTGGAAAATGGCAGGTCACGTTTTTGGCTTTGAGAGACATGAAGTGGGTATTTGGAAAATGGGTTTTGAGAGTTGGGTTTCGATTTATAGGTTGCCAGGTTGGTGGCCGAAGCAGGGGTCAGGCAGGTTCGGGGGGAACGCCGCCGCTGGCTGAGGTGGTTGCCGGTGGGGTCTCTTGGAGGTTCCGACTGGGGGTTAGAGGGTTTCCACCGGAGATGGGGTTTGGAGTTGTGTTGGCAAGATAAGGGCAACGACGCCGACGCCGGATGTAAAGGCAGGTCGCGATGGAGGGGCAAGGGATGCCCGGTTTAGGTTGGGAAGGGGAAGGTGGGGATTCGGGTTAGGCGTTATCGGCCGAAACAGAGGCTTGGTTCCGGCGACGGAGGTAGGTCCGGTGGGTAAGATTAGGTTGTGGCTTAAGGTTTGGTTATGATGGGAATGGAGAAGGAGAGGTGAGGGTGATGGATGTGGGTTAATGGAGGTTGGCAGGAGAGAGAGTATTGGGAGGTTGAAGAAGGGTAGTCTTGATTTGGTGTGGTGAGGGTTAGGTAAGTTAGTGTGGGGTTGGGGGGTTTGTGTGTATGTGAGGTGTAGGATAGGGTGTGTGTGAGTGGGTTTAGGGTAACTGTAGGTGTGTTTAATTTGGACCCTTAAAATTGTAAACACTCAACTAAAATTAATAACACTAAAATTAAAAAATAAAATCTAACTAAAAATAAAACAAATTAAAAACAAGTAAAAATATCAAAACTAAAAAAGAAATCCTAAGCTATTAAAACTAAAATAAAACAAAAGAAATAAAATTTAAAATCTAAATGAAAATTAAAGTCCTAAAAATATAAAATATAATAAACTAAAAATAAACTCCTAAAAACTAATCCTAATAAAATAAGACTACACTAAAAACTAATAAAAATCAAAATAAAATAAAATTATACCAATGAAAATAAAATAACACCAAGGAAATACCAAATAAATCTAAAATAAATCCTAAAAATAAAAATAGCTCAGACTAAAAATCTAAAAAATGATAAAAAGACACAAACAAAACACACAGAGGGTTTGGGATAGGTTTGGGGTAGGCTAGGGCTACGGGATAAAGGAATTAATTTCATTTTAACTGCAAATTGCCTGGAAATATAGCTTTTGACACCGCAACTGCAATTAAGCCTGCATATTGAACAATTAAGCGTAGGGGTGTTCACGGGTCGGTCGGTTCGGTTTTGACCGGGTTTTTTGGGCCGAACCGACCATGTCGGTTTTTGGAGGAGGAGAACCGAACCGAACCTAAAATGCTGAAAAACCGAACCGAACCGAATCGGGTCGGTTTTTGACAGGGCCGGTTCGGTTTGCCCGTCGGTTTTTGACAGGGCCGGTTCGTTTTTTTCCTTTATTTTAATAAAAAATATATATTTTTAATACCTAATATAAATATAAAATTAAAAAATATAATATAATATGTCAACACTAATATAAATATAATATAAAATATAAAATTAAAAAGTATAAAAATTAATTCGGTTCGGTTCGGTTCAAAATCGATTTTTTATGCCAAAACCGAAAACCGAACCGACCATGTCGGTTTTATACATGATTAAACCGAACCGAACCGACCCTCAAAAAAACCCGGCCCTAAAATTTTCGGTTCGGCTCGGTTTTGTCGGTTTGTCGGTTTGGTCGGTTTTTTTGCACACCCCTAATTAAGCGCATAAGATCCAAATTGTCGGGAATTAGCAACTAAAGAACGTCTATTTGGGGTATAAATTGTACAGTTTTGGGTGCTTATCAAGGAGAGCAACTCAAAGCCTGGTGTTGCTATAGGTGACATGGGTGGTAGTGGTGAGGCAGGATCCAGTGAGGAGGGATCCCGCGAGGAAGAGTCTGGTGAAAAGAGGTCCAACGAGGAGGGTTCAAGTTCAGTAGGTTACAGGTCGAAGAGCTCTAAAGAGGAAGACATGGCTCCCCTTAGAAGAAAAAACCTGATCCTTGATGATGATGATTATGTCCTATTGTCCCACAGGCTGAAGATCAAGAAGACAACGTCTGGGGATACTGCTAATGGTTCCCAAACAGCAGCCCATGAGAAAGAGCTGGAGAGGAAGAAGAAAGAAGAAGATAAAAGAGAGAGAAAAAGAGAAATAAGGAGGAAGAGAGGAAGAGAGAAGAGGAGAAGAAGAAGAAAGTGAAATACCCGAACGCCCATGAAACAATCTCCCTACGTGCAAATGAACATACTCTCATTTCATGCAAGTTTTTCTAATAACATATATATAATCAAATCAAGAAAAACTTTATTATTCAACAAATCAGATTTTAATACATGCGAAAATTAAAATCAATTAAATCTGATTTAATCTAAAGTCAAATTGATAACAATCTGATTTATTATGTTACAATATAATATATCAAATATGCTTAATTATTCCAATTCAAGAAATTAAATCATGTAGCAATTTTAATTCTAAATCATACATAAAATAAGATGAGGAAAAGAAGAATAACAAGTATGATTTTTTAACGTGGTAAAAACCCAAACTAGGGAAAACACCCACGGAGACCTCTACTCCATAAAACAAAAATTCCACTATAAATAATTTTACAAGAGTTACAAGCACCCAAACATGCAACGCAAGATCCTAAAAACAGACAGAAAAATATACCTACACGAGCTATCTCTTCTCTTGAGCATAAAACTCTTCGGTCTTTCCTCCATGGCATTTATGATACTGACACTTCAATCTCCCTCAGAGTTTCCTTGCTTTAGCTCATTCCTTTTTATTTTAGCGAATTCCAACTCAGTCAAAACTGATCTCTCAACAACATACTAGTTGTGCAAAACGTGCAAGTGAATATGTTCTAAATCCAAACCAAGCAAGAACTTAATTAAAATATCAAGCATATAAGTTTTCTATAAAAACTTAACAAAAATACATTTTCAATTACCAATCAATTAAATTTTCTTCAAAAACTTACAAAATAAATTTTCAATCATAAATCTTCACGCAATCAATTTTTAGAAAGATTTCAAAGATTATTATCATTAATTCTTTAAGGATTCTTTCTAATATGTAACAACACTCATATGAACACTATCATGTAGACATAAAATAATCACTCCAACACGTGTTCTTAATTTCACAAAAATATAAAATCAGATTTTATGAGAAAAGTGTTTTACAAATAAAATCACAAATATGAGAAAACACATCTTTAAAAAGATTTTCAATAAACATATAAGATCCGGAGAAATTTTGATTTTAACATCATGTAGCATCTAACACAAAAATCAGAATATTTAGATCATAAAAATATTCAATAAAATTCGGATCTAAATATCTAAGGAATTCTAGTTTTTTTAAAAAAATATTTCAGCATGAAAGCACATAAATTCTCTCTACAATAACATAATATTTCAATCTCTAAAATATGAGATGATGTGTAAGATCATTGAGAATTCAAAAATAAAAACAAAATAGAGATGAAGTAGAAATAACACAATGTGTGTAAAATAACATTCAATCTCTCTCTTAGATTTTATCTAATTCTCTATATTTTTCTCTCTACAAAATATATAACCCTTTTGTGTTTCTCACGATAGAAAATATGTTCTGAATTTCTAAACAATCTAACTCCAATAAACTATTCAATAAGGTTTATATAGGTGAGAAAAGGTTATTCTAGAAACACTTAAATTAAGGGTTCAGATTAAAAGTTTTAATCCTTATGTTGTGACTAATTCGAGTTAAAACAAATTAACAGATTGTAAATAACTCAAACTGTATAACAAACTCTGTTTGTTATAAAAGTCTCAAGAACCTAAAACCACTAACAGATATAAAGGTGGTATAGGGTTTTATGGTAACAAACTCTAACGGTTATAATCCTCAAAGCTTCTGATTGGTCGTACGTGGACAAAGCTCCACAACCTAAATAGTGACAGCTGGCCAACTCTCATAATAAACCAACGGTCAAAGGCATATATAAATTCAGATACATCCAACCAGTAATTGGTATGGCAGTTCTAACAGGTCTACATTTAATCCAAAACAACAAGTTCTGCTCCTAATAGGTACAATACGAACAAATGTAGGAGGTATAGTTACTTTTCTAACCAATACTTCTCATGGTTTCAAATCCAAAGGATATGTACTACAATTTAAATCAACTAGCACCGCTTATGGTTATATCTATGAGCCTAAAGTCTCCCATCCATACCTATGAGAATAAAGCTAAGACTAAAGCCAACATATAACATCTCAATTGACAAGAGGCCAAATCGGCACTTTTAAGGGAGGTATAAAAGGACGAAAATTTTAATTTCAAAAAAAAAATTCTAATAGAAAAATTATTTTCATCAATAAATTTCCAAAATTACTTTTAAAATAGAAAACTCATTTTAAGCAAAACTAATACCAATTTTATTTTAAAAGAAATATGTTTAGCAAAAATAATGTAATTTCATTTTTAACAAATATTTAGTCACACAATTAACATCATATAATTAATGGTGTGGATCAATATATATGCATGTGTGTCTAATGTGTCAAGTACAAATATGTAACATACGTGATTACCTTTACTCGAATATGTCGTTGTCTAGATTCGAGGCATGTTGAGTCATCGAGTAACGTTGCTTGATGTACCAAGGAGAAAGCTCGTACTAAAAAATATATTTTGACACGGTATCCAAATTAGTTGAAATGCCTAAATGATATAGACTCAAGTAAGTAAACGATTTAGGGTGTTTCAATCTCCACCTTTGGATATTTGTGACAAAAGCTTTCGAGTACATCATGGTACTCTTGGAAAAAAATAAAATAACCTAAGTCCTATACAACAATTACTATTCTACCCAATCCACAAAATGATCCTAGAAAATAAAAATTACAAGACTCAAAAATATATCAATTACCTTAACACCTTCTTCTGATTTCCTGCATAAAACTTTAAAACCAAACTCACAAGAATAAGTGTAAAGTACCATAGAAATTGATAATTCATTAAAAATAAGATATCATAATAATAATTCAATAATTAAGACTAATAAAATAATGTACTTTTCTCCCCCTTTTTGTCTCAAATAGACACAGGATAAAAAATGATAACATAGAAAAGATTAAAAAATAACTACCATAATAAACATATAAACGGTTCTAATCATGTGTGATTCCTACATTAACATGATTTTAAGAGGTGTCTTTTGCATTGACAAACATCCATACACTAAAATCTCAGAGGACATATAATTACCATAATTTTAACAGAAAAATATGGTAGAAAATGAATAAAGCACATTCATCTAGTCTTCAGGGACTTCTCAAATAAAATCAAGGATAAAAGACATACTAGACATAATTTAAACAAGATCAACATATTCTAGAGTAATCAACAAATAAGGTCTCTCCCCCTCAACCAATGCTATGGCTATAAAAAATATTAAACTAAGCATATAAACCATATAGGGTTTCTAAATTTAAGAAATAGAATGAGAAAAATTAGAAGAGATAAAAATAACATGTTTTCTACCATGAGGTCATACATATACACATTCATCATCATATTATGGATATAGAAAGTAATCAGATTTGTAACATGAAATCATATGATCAAGAAAATAAAGGATCAACACTCCAGACGATTAAATCTTATTCGAAGTGACCAACTCTGATACCCATTGAAATTCCCAAACGCCCATGAAACAATATCCATACGCACAAATGAACGTACTCTAATTTCATGCAAGTTTTTATAATAACATAGATATAATCAAATCAAGAAAAACTTTATTATTCAACTAATCAGATTTTAATACATACGAAATTAAAATAAATTAAATCTGATTTAACCTGAAGTCAAATTAATAACAATCCGATTTATTCACAATATAGAAATTATGATTAATTATTCCAATTCAAGAAATTAAATCATGTAACAATTTTAATTCTAAATCATACATAGTATAAGATGAGGAAAAGAAGAATAACAAGTATGATTTTTTAGCGTGGTAAAAACCCAAACCAGGGAAGACATCTACGGTGACCTCTACGCCACAAAGCAAAAATTTCACTATAAATAATTTTACAAGAGTTACAAGCACTCAAACATGCAACACAAGATCCTAAGTAAAATAGACAGAAAAATATACCTACACAAGCTATCTCTTCTCCTGAGCATAAAACTCTTCGATCTTTCCTCCATGGCATTTTTGATACTGACACTTTAATCTCCTTGGCAGTTTCCTTACTTTAACTCCTTGCTTCTTATTTTAACGAACTCCAACTCAGCCAAAATTGATCTCTCAACAACATATTAGTTGTGCAAAACGTGCAAGTGAATATGTTCTAAATACAAACCATGCAAGAACTTAATTCAAATCTCAAGCATATAAGTTTTCTATAAAAACTTAACAAAAATACATTTTAAATTAACAATCAATTAACAAAAACTTACAAAATAAATTTTCAATCATAAATCTTCACATAATCAATTTTTAGAAAGATTTCAAAGATTATCATCATTAATTCTTTAAGCATTCTTTCTAATATGTAACAACACTCATATGAACACTATCATGTAAACATAAAATAATCACTCCAACATGTGTTCTTAATTTCTCAAAAATATAAAATAAGATTTTATGAGAAAAGTGTTTTACAAATAAAATCACAAATATGAGAAAACACATCTTTAAAAAGATTTTCAATAAACATATAAGATCCGAAAAAATTATAATTTTAACATCATATAGCATCTAACACAAAAATCAGAATATTTAGATCATAAAAATATTCAATAAAATTCAGATATAAAAATATAAGGAATTCTAGTTTTTGTAAAAAATTATTTAAGCATGAAAGCACATAAATTCTCTCTACAATAACATAATACTTCAATCTCTAAAATATGAGATGTTGTGTAAGATCATTGCGAATTCAAAAATAAAAACAGAATAAAGATGAAGTAGTAATAATACAATGTGTGTAAAATAACATTCAATCTCTCTCTCTTAGATATTCTCTAATTCTCTATATTTTTCTCTCTACAAAATATATAACCCTGATGTGTTTCTCACTCTAGAAAATATGTTCTGAATATCTAACTAATCTAACTCCAATAAACTCTTCAATAAGATTTATATAGGTGAGAGAATTACTTAAATCAAGGGTTTCGATTAAAAGTTTTAATCCTAAGGCTGTGATTAATTCGAGTTAAAATAAATTAACTAATTATAAACAACTCAAACTGTATAACAAACTCAGTCTGTTATAAAAGTCTCAAGAACCTAAAATCACTAACAGATATAAACAAAGTGGTTAGGGTTTTATGTTAACAAACTCTAACGCTTATAATCCTCAAATCTTCTTATTGGTCGTACATGGACAAAGCTCCACAACCTAAATAGTGACAACTGGCTAACTCTCCTAATAAACCAACGATCAAAGACATATATAAATTCATTTGGTATGGCAGTTCTAACAGGTCAACATCAAATCTGAAACAACAAGTCATGCTCTTAATAGGTACAGTACGAACAAATGTAGCAGGTATAGTTACTTTTCTAACCAATACTTCTCATGGTTTCAAATCCAAAGGATATGTACTACAGTTTAAATCAACTAGCACCGCCTATGGTTATATCTATGAGCCTACAGTCTCCCATCCGTACCTATGAGAATAAAGCTTAGACTAAAGCCAACATATAATATCCTAATTGACAAGAGGTCAAATCGACACTTTTATGGGAGGTATAAATTGACGAAAATTTTAATTTAAAAAAACAATTTCTAATAGAAAAATTATTTTCATCAATAAATTCTGAAAATTACTTTTAAAATAGAAAACTCATTTTAAACAAAACTAATACCAATTTTATTTTAAAAGAAATATTTTTATAAAAAATAATGTAATTTCATTTTTAACAAATATGTAGTCACACAATTAATATTATACAATTAATGGCATGGATCAATATATATGCATGTGTGTCTAATGTGCCAAGTGAAAATGTGCAACATACGTGAATACCTTTACTCGAATATGTCGTTGAGTAGAGTAGAGGCACGTTGAGTCGTCGAGTAACGTTGCTTGATGTACCAAGGAGAAGGCTCGTACTAAAAAATATGTTTTGATACAATATCCAAATTAGTTGAAACACATAAATAATATAGACTCAAGTAAGTCAGGTGTTTCAGGAAGAATAGAAGAGGAGGAGATGAGAAGAAAGGATGAAGAAAGCACAAGCTTCTCTTGTGCCTGTGGATGTACCAATAGAGGGGGCCTCTATGGATCTGGACCTCATCTTGCTCCCATGCTGCTCAAGAGAGCAGTGATGACGGCGGATCGTAAGCGATCTTCAAAGATGGGACAAGACCAGGCATCCCTGAAGCAAGATCGAGGGCTTGCTTTGGTAAGGCCATTTCCTATTTGTCTCTATCTTTTTTAATTTCTTCGTACTCTTTGACTCATATATGTTTCTTCCTGTAGTTTTTATCTGACTACACCGTCCTCCACCGTAGTCGAGATGGACTGGCGAGGAGGAATGCTAAGCTTGAGGGGAGCTTGAAGGCTGCTCAAGAGGACAGAAATCCTCCGAGAAAGCTCTCACAGAGGCTGAGGATTCTTTTGCCAAGGAGAGGGTTGGGGAGGCCAAGGAGATAAAGGGACCCCGTGAAGCCTACGAGATGGTCGTGGTGAGCAAACTAGACGTCACAGATAAAAATAAAAGGCTCGCTGAGAAGGTGAAGAGCCTGGAGGCAGAGGTGGCAACAGTTAGGGAGATTGTCTACAAGGAGGGCTGGGAGGCGGCCTATGAAGATGTCAAAAAGAAGATTGACTACATCAGCTGGGTAAAATTCAAGAATGGCTGGGATCGAGCCTTAGTTGCTGCTGGATTTACGGCAGATTCACCTCTGTTCGACGAGTGCAATCCTGGCCCCAAGCCCATTATTGAATAGGAAGTGCCAGCTGCATAGACTGATGAGGCTTTTACTGCTCCTTCTGCCCCTATTGCTCCTACTGGTGACCAAGGATTAAATCTTGCCCTGGTCGATGAACGTGTAGTTGGTGTTGAGACGGGCTAGGCTGATATTGATAAGGGGAAACAACTAGCCACTTTTGAGTAGGTCAATGTCACCAACAAGGCTCTTAGGGTTTCATTTGTATTTTTACTTTTTCTTTTTTCCACTCAATGTACTTGAATCTAGCCAGCGTTAATTTTAATGAGAGGAAGAAGTTCTTTTTTTTGCATTTGCTGATATATGTATTCTTTGTGCTCTCATGCTTTGTAGTTTGTCGATATTGATGATTATATCCTTACTACCTCTAGCCTAGGCCAAATTCTTAGTTCTAATGTGAGCGACCAAGTTCACCGAACTTTTGTCAAAATCTGCAAATCTCTTCGGGTGAGGAATAAGGACTACAAAGATCAGTCCGAACTGGTTGCCAAGCTTAAGGATCGTCTTGCAGAGATGGAGGAGGTTGGTGCCTCTCTTGAAGAAGAGGTGAATGCTCTGAAGGTGAAGCTCTTAGATGCGTATGAAATTAACCATGTTTGGGAGGTGCTACAGCAGGAGAATGATGCTTTAAGGAGGGAAGTTACACGCCTCAGGGAGAACACACTGAGCATTGCACCTGTAGTTATACAATGTTCTTCGCCGTCATCCAGTCGATGATCTAGAACTAACGATAGTGGTTCCCAAAGGGATATTGCTGAGCTGAAAGGAGATGTTCGTCGAGCGTATGTGATAGCTACTAGGCTTTAGAGGGATGTCACTAGACTGAGGCACCTATTAAAAAAACATCCTCAGTAAGTGTGGGTAGATGGATACAACCAAGGCTGGACAGATGCTCCCATAAAGCTAAAGGAGGTCGAGGAACTGGCCTTCATTAGAGGATGGCTGAGTGCCCTCAGTGAGTTAATAGTGCCCAAGAATTTTTCCCTCTGGTATAGGCATGAGATCAATTCCTCATCCTTAGAACCAAATCCATTTAGAAGGGATGATCGCTGTATCCCAATAGATTCTATCTTGAGTAAGCTGATGGAGCCAAGCTCGAAGGAAGTTGAGGAGGATTTTTCTTCTCGTCCCGATGATGGTCGAAGAGCGCGAGTAGCTGACTACCTTGATCAGTGACCTGAACTTCCTTAGGATTTGATTGATTTTATCCCTGTTGCACAGGTAACTATGTAACCTTTAGCAATAAAATATTTATGTTTTGGGCCAAGGTCGACTAAACATATATTGCCTGTTTTCTGATTTATTAGTAATCTTTAGTTATTTTGGGCATCTTGACCAACTCAATGTGGCTTAGAGTTTATTTTCAAATGAGTATTCTCTCAGTTCAGTATGCCATAGCCATACCATTCTGCCTCACGTTACCTTTTAGGTCGCATCATCATGCTGCCTTAGGCCTAAGTAGGGAGATGATGAGGATACACCTGATTAATGGACAATCCTAACAAGCAGGATTTTAGAACCAAACTATGTTGGTAGCCAACCTGGTTTGGTCGTGCTGCCTAAGGATCCCCTATAGGTCTTTATTTATTGCCAGAGCAACCTAGGAGGCCAATTGTGTTATGAACAATGGCCTGAGGAGGGTCATTATATGTCAACCCCGATAACTATGCTTTAGTATAAACCCAACCGTCGTGGTGCAATCACAAGAGGCTAGCTTAAGAGATTTTTTAAATGGAGCAAGTTAACCAATTTACTGTAATCCATGATTTTTATCATACATGGTATAAGAGTCAAGCCTGTAATTTGGAAAGGGTGCATATAATAAAATATATTTGGGACAACCAATACATATAGAATGCCAAGGCCAATCGAGTTTTACTGATCAAAGTCAGGAACAAAGGGCAACATTAATTTGAAAATGAAAATTTGCCTAAACTAATGGTGCATAAATAGAGAAATCTAGAAGTGGAATTTCTTCAGGTTGGCTGAATTCCAAGCTCTTGGTATCTCCCTACCCTCTAGCGTTTCCAAGTGATAGACTCCTTGCAGGTCGTCCCTTACCACCTTGAATGGCCCTTCCCAATTCGGTCCCAACTTACCATCTGATGGTTTCACAACACTGCCAAGGACTTTCCTTAGGACATAGTCCACAACTTGAAATTTCCTTGGGTTGACTTTCTGGTTGTATTGCTTGGCTAGTTATTACTGGTAGGATTTTAGTTTAACTAGAGCCAATTCTTATCATTCATCGGTTAAGTCAAGTTCACTGAGCAATAATTCATCATTGTGGCCTTGGTCAACTAACGTAGACCTCATGGTAGGGAAACCAACTTCTAGCGGAATAAATACTTCCATTCCATATGTAAGTCATTCTAAAATGTGAAACATTTCCACTAATTTCCCAATGAATCAACCTCATATAGGTGTCTGCCTTAGGACACTCATACATAGTTTTTTGATTTCAATGAAAAACTCAACCGAAATTTTAGGATCATCCTCTTTGAGATACTGCAAGGTAAAGATATAAAGGATCATTCTCTTTGGGAATCATGAGCAAAGGGGGCCTGCTGAGATAATCCTTGAGTTATTCTAAGGCCCTCAAGCAGCCCTCATTCCATGTCACACCCTTATTTCTTTTTAATAATTGAAAGAACTGCGGGCACCGCTCTAAAGACTTAAAAATGAACCGGTTGAGCCCAATGAGCATTCTCGTGAGCTTCTGTACGTATATCACTATTTGAGGGGGTTAAACTTTGTTGATGGCATCAATCTGGTCATGATGTTCCTATATTCCTCTTTTACTTACCAAGTATCCAAGGAATATTCCTGACTGGACCCCAAAAGAACACTTACTTGCGTTGAGTTTCATTCGATATTTCCAGAGGATTTCAAAAGTCCTTGTAGGTCAGAGAGGTGATCATCCTGTAGCTTTCTCTTGACGATCATGTCATCGATGTAAACCTCTATAGTATCCCCCATTTGATCTTCAAATATCTTCGTAACTAGCCGTTTATAGGTCGCTCCTGCATTCTTAAGGCCTAAAGGCATAAATTTATAACAATACAAACTAACAGTGGTTATGAAGGAGGTCTTATCTTGATTCTTCACGTGAAGGGGGATTTGGTGGTATACGGAGTACGCATCTAAAAAATCTCATCCTCTCATGTGAAGCTGTTGCATCGACCAGTTGGTCAATCTTCGAAAGGGGGAAACTGTCTTTGGGACATGCCCTTTTGAGGTCGATGAAGTCGATACAAACTCTCCACTTTCCATTACTCATTAGAAATTTTACTAGGTTGGATAACCATTTACGGAACTGAACCTCCTGTATGGATCTTGTATCCAATAGCTTCCCGACCTCTTGCTCTACTGCTTCAGATTTCTCTAGGGACATTCGATGAGAATGAGCCTGATCTTTTCCACTCCCGATTGACCGTACCTTAGCTTCTATTTGGAGGGCACCAACCCTGCCTGGACGTCCTCCTTGATTTTTGTTTCTTCCACTTTCTTCTCCTGTTTAGGTCGTATGACCTCCATTAAACACTTCCTTGCCACAGCCTGGTCCCTATGGTTCTCAACCACTCCTCGATCAGTTACACACTTCAATTTCTGATGATAGTTCGATGGTACGACCTTCATTGTATGGAGCCATCCCCTGCCAAGGATGGCTTGACACGGTGATTCAATATCAATAATAAGAAACTCAAGTATTTGTGAGATTTTTTCTACCCTGACTGGCAGGATGATCTTTCCCAAAGGGACTGTAATCTTTCCCGTGAAGCCAACCAACGAAACAGTGACTTCCTTGAGGTTGGCTATGCTCAGCTTCAACTTTTTGAATAATTCTAGGTACATTACTTCAGACAAACTTCCTTGGTCGATGAGTAACCTGTTGATGTCCCAGTTCCCTATCCCGAGTGTAATGACCAGTGCATCATGATGAGGGGTTCTCACCCCCACCAAATATTCATCCGTGAACACAATATGCTTATTATAATTGATGTCCTATGATAGTCGATGCTTCCCTGCTTGAGTTTTGGTTGGGTCAATCTAAATGGCCTGCATTACTGTAGTAAGCTTCTTAACTTCCATCTGAGCTACATTTCCTTGAATTTGTTTGAGGTCTGATGCCCCATGTATTACTGTGAATTCGTGGCTGATATCCTCCTTGAGGACATTATTGGGCCTCTGCTCGCCATTCGTTACTGCCTTATCTATCCTCTTATTCACAAACTCATTATGGTTCCCGGCTTAGTCCAACTCCTCGAGGTGAGACTTGAGGGCTTTACAATGCTCAGTCTCGCGACCGCCCTCCGTGTGGAATATGCACCTTAGTGCGTTATTTCGTTTGGAAAGGTCTCCTCCCATCTTCTTAGGCCATTTAATAATGTAAGGACATAATTTTATAAATGCTCGGGGTAGAATCTAGGAATTTTCTATTTGTCCTAAGTAACAGTATGTATGTCTGATACCGTTACATTCGGCACGTCAACACGATTATCCACGACGGCTTTGATCCAAATCCATGCATCCACCATCTTCACACGTGCATCATGCTACATGCGACATGCTGCTCAACCGTTCCCTCTATTCCAATTCACATTATTGGTAAAATGGTTTATTGGAGTTGTTTATATTTGCATAAATATTTGGGAATTTAAAAATTTTTTTTTTTCGAAGTCTGGTTTGTTTTTAACAAAAAGCAGAAATTTTTCTAAGTGTAGAAGCGAACTTTTCCTCGGTCATCGAGCTCGTGAGATCTCGTTTGAATGACGTATCTCTGTCATTCAAGCGACATGAGGATGTCGCGCGATCTCATTCGAGCGCCGCCGCCGCCTCGATTTTCATATAAATATCTGGGTTCATTTTACACGTTTTATAAGTCTTTTTCGCACGCGATTTTTGCATTTTACAGACCAAAAAACAGACTTCATGTTGTAAGGTTTAATGTCTTCTTTATTCACATAACCACTCCCATATATGTATTTGAATCTTTAAACCTTCAAGAGGATCATTTTTTACTCATCTGGAGTAACTTGTGGAGAAGCCGTCTCTTTTTCATTGCTGCCCATCTGGAGTTCTTGCGGGAGATTCTAACCGACGACATCGAAATCGACACCTGAGGATATTTCGTATGCCACTCTTGTTTTCATTGTAATCCGTGTAAACCGTTCTTTACAAATTATAGTGAAAATAAAAGGTTTTGCCCCTTTGGGGATTTTGTTCGCATTTGTGTGTTTGTTTGTGATTGAATATTCTTGCATGATCATATTGTATTCAATCACACCTAAATGCTTATTTTAGGATTTAATTGAAAAAATTGAGTTTAATTAAATAATTTCTTTATTTGAACAAAAGCGCACTCTTCAAATTGGTATCAGAGTCAATTACACAATTATACTGTGTAATTTTTTGCAAATTTTTTCTAAGATATCAATTTTCTAAAAAATGATTTTTGAAAAAGGGGGTGTTAAAAATGGAGAAATTATATAATAAAATGCCAGTTTTTGATTGAACAAATTATGCTTACTGGAAATCCCGCATGAAATCTGCTTTAAAAGCCATTGATGAAAGAGTTTTGATTTTGGTTGACAGAGGGTGAACACCTCCCTCCATCACTTTTGATAACGTGACTAATTTAAAATCCGTGACTGCATGGACTGAAGAAGAATTTAAATGGTCATATTTTAATTCTAAGGGTCTAAGTGCTATTTCTGGATCCGTCACACCGGACGAGTTCCGACGAATAATGACGTGTACCACGTCAAAAGAGGCATGGGATGTTTTACAACTTACCCATGAAGGAACTAATGCTGTGAAAGAATCAAAGCTGTAAAACTTAACAACTCAATTTTAAACTATCACCATGCTTTAGACTGAATGATTGATGAATTTTATGTTAGGTTATCTGATATTGTAAACACTAGCTTTAATCTTGGTGAACACATTCCTAATGCTAGAGCTGTTAAAAAGATTCTAAGATCAATGCCTAAGCGTTTTATCCCTAAAGTCACTGTGCTAAATTCTATGGGTAATTTAAACACGCTTAAATTAGAGGAACTTGTAGGAGACAAACGTATGAAATTGATATGTTTCCTAAATTTGTCAGGCCTAAAGATAAGGGAATTTCACTTAATGCCCAGGATAGGAAGAGTGAGGGGTCGGCAAGAAAGCGAGTTGAGTCATCTAGAAAAAGGGAGATGGAAACGTCTGATTTTGGGTGTGACCTTAATTTAGATAATTTGGCATTGTTTGCTAAAAATTTCAAGAAAATTCTCAAATTCAAAAAGAATGGAAATTTCAAAGATAAAAAGAATTTTGTGAAAAATACGTTTGAAAAGAAAAATGAAAAAGATTTTAAAGACCCTCCTAAGAAAGACGGTGAGAGATGTTATGAGTGTGACGGTAAGGGTCAAAGAGATTTTGAGTGTGCTACTAGGTTGAACAGACTTGCCAAAGAAAAGGTCAAAGTTATCCTTAATGCTACCCTTAGTGACGACAGTGAGGTCGAGTCGGTGGACTCTGGAGATGAGTCATAGCATGAGTGTAACTTCACCGCATTCATGTCTACTCATGTGAGTACTTCTAGTGCTCCTCACGATGATGAGGATGCTAATTCATAGGGACGCCTCAACAGTTAGAACGATGTGAGTGAGGGGGAGGATACTGCAAGTGAGAGCGAGAGTAATCTTCAACGCGCCTACGTTGAGTTTTATACAGAGTAATTTAAAACCAAAAAGCATAACAAAGCGTTAGTTCTTAGGATCACCGCTTTAGAGGAAGATTTAGAAGAAGAGAGAGAGAGAGAGAGAGAGAGAGAGAGAGAGAGAGAGAGAGAGAGAGTCAGTTTAGAGAAAGAGAGAGACTGTTTGGAGAGAGAGAGAAGTGTTTTGAGAAAGAGAAAGGGGACTTGACTAATCAAGTGGATAGTCTTACGAGTGAGCTCCATTCCTCCCTAGAGACTCGAAAGAAACTTGAAGCCCTTGTAGCCCAGTTGACTCATGATCTTGAGAGAGCACGGGAAGTCAAGGTTCAAATTAAGGATATATTTGGAAAGATGGGAAAGATGCTCCTCGGTCCCGCTTTAAGTTTTGGTGATAGGTAGGGAATATATTTTGATGCTGCCTCCACGTCCCAAATAACATCAAAATCACGAAGGAGAGTTCGACCAAGAAAAGCAAACCAAGGTCCACCTAAGACTGTGTTCTTTTGTACGTACTACAAAAGAAAAGGCCACCTCAGGGAGTTTTGCTATAGTTTGGGTTGGACACGATGTACTATTGCTCCACCTCATCGTAATGATGATTTTACCAGTCTGAGAGAGCGTATTGATTTTGTAACCGCCACATCACAAAGTTTGATGGAAGAATTTCAACGGATGTCTTTGTCGTCAGTGAATGCTTCCCACATCCCGACTAAAACCAACAACAACAAGGGTAAACAAAAGGTTACCACTTATTAGGTACCTAATAAAGACGAAAAGGCCCTTGTTGTTCATGTCTCTCTCAAAGCACATAATACCTCACAGTGGTATTTCGATAGTTGGTGCTCCAGACATATGACCGGTGATGTCTCATTTTTTACCTACCTAGAGGATTATAAGGATGGTAGAGTCACCTTTGGATATGGGAGCAAGTCTAGCATCGTAAGACGAGGTACAATAGAGTTATTGGGATTTCCTAAGCTAGAGAATGTTTTGTACGTCAAAGGTTTGAAAGCAAACCTTCTCAGCATTAGCCAGCTGTGCGACGCTGACTTTGCCATAAAGTTTGACCGGGATGCGTGTAATGTCTATAATCAAGCCGGTAAACTTTTAGGGCAAGGGGTGAGGACAGAGTATAACTTCTATGGGACTATGCCCAAATCCTCACTTGTCTGCAATAGTGCCACGATCACTCCTATGGATCTGTGGCACCAACGTCTAGGTCATGTGAACTTTAGAGATTTGGCGCATTTTGCTAAAAAGGACCTAGTATGTGGCTTACCAACACTTGGAAAGCCAACTTCCGCGATTTGTGGACCCTGTTAGTTGGGAAAGCATATCTGTAGCCCCCATGGGAAGTTGAATTCCATTACCACTTCATGAGTACTTGAGTTGATACACATGGATCTCATGGGTCCTAATCGTATAGAGAGTCTAGGTGGTAAGAGGTACATCCTAGTGATGGTAGATGATTTCTACAGATATTCGATTATAGGTTTTCTGAGAGAAAAATTCGATGCTGTCTAGTTTTTAACGACCAAGTGTCGTATTCTACAAAACTAATACGGTGTCACTATTAACAGAATGGGTAGTGACAACGACACTGAATTTACGAAGCAAAAAGTAGATCTTTACTGTGATAGCGTAGGAATCAAACATGAGTTTTCTGCTGTGAAGACTCCTTTGAAAAATGGGATTATTGAGAGAAAGAACAGGACGATTCAAGAAATGGATAGATCTATGCTTTTAGGTCATGAAGTTGCTAGGAGATTTTGGGCAGAGGCAGTGTCTACTGCATGCCATACGGTGAATAGGGTTTACTTTCGTCCACACACACTTAAAACGCCCTATGAATTGTGGACTGGAAAGAAGCCCAACCTTTCATATTTCCATATTTTTGGGAGTAAATGCTACATCCTACGGGATAAAGAGCAATTAGAAAAGTTCGACTCCCGAAGCGACAAGGGAATATTTCTAGGATATTCATCACATAGTAGAGCGTATCGAGTTTTTAACCTGAAGAGCTCTGAAGTGATGGAGTCAATAAAGTTTACGGTGCAAGATGACGAACCTTCGACGTCTGTTGACTCCACCCATTTGAGTGAGGATGACACACTCCTTTTTGATGATCCCACTGTGTATCCCACATCCAGGGTGGACCCTACTCATATTCTAGGGGACACACTTGCTTGGGTTCGTAAGAGTCATGATCCTTCCGCCATTGTTGGCGATCCCACTTTAGGGGTCAAGACTCGTGCTCAGTTAGAGAATGTTGATATCCATATTTGCTACACATCTAAAGTCGAGCCCAAGAATCACAAAGAAGCACTCAAGGATGAACATTGGATATCTGTTATGCAGGATGAGTTGCTTCAGTTTAAAAAGAACAATATCTGGGAACTTGTCCCCCGACCTAGTGAGACGAATGTGATAGGTACCAAGTGGATTTTCAAGAATAAAATGGATGAACATGGTACCATAATAAGAAACAAGGCTAGGTTGGTCGCTCAAGTCTACACACAGATAAAGGGTGTAGACTTTGGGGAGATATTTTCTCCTGTTGCGAGGCTTGAGTTCGTTCGCTTACTACTCACCATCGCATGTTATCTGCGCTTGAAGCTATATCAGATGGATGTCAAGAGTGCCTTTCTAAATGACATTCTACAGGAGGAGGTTTACTGGAACGACCAAAAGGGTTTGAAGACCCTAATCACCCTGAGCACGTCTACTATATGAGGAAAGCCTTGTATGGTTTGAAGCAAGTACCCCATGCTTGGTATCGGAGGCTTACTTCCTATCTCTTAGCCCGTGGCTTCAAGAGAGGGGGAGTTGATATGACGTTGTTCTTTAGGAGAGATGAAGGTGCTATTTTGGTTGCCCAGGTTTATGTGGACGACATAGTCTTTGGATCCATGTGCTCCCAGCATGCTCACCACTTTGAGGAGGAGATAAAAAGTGAGTTTGAGATGAGCATGGTAATTGAGCTTACTTTCTTCCTTGGTCTCCAGGTTCGTCAGCTAGAGGATGGGATGTTCATATCCCAATACAAGTATGCTAGAGACCTAGTGAAAAAATTTGGTTTAGACTCCGCTAAGCATGCATGTACACCTATGAGTACTTCTATCAAGCTTAGTAAGGACACTTCAGGTAAGGACGTAGATCAAACCTTGTATCGGAGTATAATAGGTAGTCTTCTTTACTTGACTGCTAGTCGTCCCGACATAGCCTTTAGTGTTGGAGTCTTTGCGCAATATCAGGCATCCCCGAAAGAGTTACACTTACTCGCTCTAAAACGTATTATCAAATACGTGAGTGGGACTCTCTCCTACGGTATTTGGTATTCCTTTGATACCGATGACCATTTTTCTGCCTATCCGGATGTCGATTGGCTCGGGGATATAAATGGTTATAGGAGCACTTATGGTGCGTGTTTCTACTTTGGTTATGCTCTTGTCTCCTGGCTGAGCAAGAAGCAAAACTCCATCTCTTTGTCCACTGCGGAGGCTGAGTACATTATTATCGGAAGTTGTTGCACGCAACTCTTATGGATGAAGCAAATGTTGGAGGATTATGGGATTTCACAGGACACCATGACCATCTTTTGTGATAACAAGAGTGCGATACACATATCTCGTAATCCGGTCCAATATTCGCGCACATAGCATATCAGGATACACGAGCACTTTATACGTCAGCTAGTTGAGGATAAAGTTATATCCCTGAGTTTCATTCCCACCGACCTTCAGTTAGCCGATATTTTCACAAAGCCTTTAGATGCCCTTAGATTCGAGAGTCATAGGAAGTCTTTGGGGATTTGCACAGTTGACTGAGGGGATATCTTGCCACGGTGATTCAATATTAACAACAAAAAACTCATTTATTTTTTAGATGCTTCTTGCCCTAGCTGGCAGGATGATTTTTCCCAAAGGGACTGTGGTCTTTCCCGCGAAGCCGACCAATGGAACAGTGACTTCCTTGAGGTTGGATATTCTTAGCTTCATCATTTTGAACAATTCTAGATACATTACTTCGGACGAACTGCCTTGGTCGACGAGTAACCTATCGATGTCCTAGTTAGCTATCCTGAGTGTAATGACTAGTGCGTCATGATGAGGGGTTCTTACCCCCACTAAATATTCATCCGTGAACATAATATGCTTATTATAATCCACGTCCTCTCATCGTTGACGCTCCCCTGATTGAGTTTTAGATGGGTCAATCTTAAAGTCCTGCATGATTGTAGTAAGCCTTTTAACTTCCATTCGATCTACATTTCCTTGAGTTTGTTTGAGGTTTGACGCCCCATGTATTGCTGTGAATTCGTGGACGATATCCTCCTCGAGGACATTATCGGCCCTCTGCTCGCCGTTCGTTGCTTCTTTGTCTATCCTATTATTCACAATCTCATTAAGGTGCCCGACTTAGTCCAACTCCTCGAGGTGAGACTAGAGGGCTTTACAATGCCCAGTCTTGTGATCGCCCTCCTTGTGGAATACGCACTTTAGTGCATTATTTCGTTTGGAAGGGTCTCCTCTCATCTTCTTCGGCCATTTAATAAATGGATCCTCCTTGATCTTTATAAGAATTTTATATATCGTCTCCTTGAAGAATGTGTTTACAATCTAAAATGCCTTCGAGGCATCGTTTTTGTTCCCATTCATGGAGCCAATTTTGCCCCCATTCTTATTCTCTTTCTTCTGTGGTTCATTTTTCTCGACTCCTTTGCCAGCATTCACACAACTATTCTCCTCTTCATTAAGATGGGTCATATCTCGACTTTAGTGTATTTTCCAATACGAGCCATCAAGTCATCGATGGATGTAACCTCCTTCTTAGTTAAGGACTGGTGCATAAGGCAGGAGCTCGATAAATCAATTTTGAAGGATGCTACAGCTACCTGCTCCAAGCAATCATCAATTTCATTAAATACTTCCCAATACCTCTTCGCGTACTCTCTGAGGTTATCCTATGGCTTTTTCTTCATAGTAAGCAGTGCATCCTTCCTCTTCGGGTGGGAGTTGCTTGTTATGAAGAGAGCAGTAAACTTCTCAACCAAGGATTTGAAATTTTGGATGGACCGATGAGGTATCTTCTCAAACCACTTATGGGCCACATCGTGCAAGCTCAAAAGGAAGATTCGACACATGAGCGCATCATTGTGACTCCATAGAGTCATAGCTTGCCGGTGTTGCCTGGCATGGTTAATGGCATCAGTCTTACCATCGTAAATATTAAACCTGGGAATCGCGGACTTCTTTAGAGCCTATTCTTCTTCTTCTTCTTCTTCTTCTTCTTCTTCTTCTTCTTCTTCTTCTTCTTCTTCTTCTATTACCCTTGAAAAATGAGGCTTCATCTGGGTTTTGAGAGCTTGCCTGGCTAGCTATCTCGTAGATCTGGCACCGCGATGAGCTGGGTGCTGGTCCATTCTGTTCTTTCTAACCCACACTTCGGGATCCTTCCTTGGCTGTGAGACTTGCTCGCCTGAGGGCTAGGAGTCCGATTGTGGCGTCGCCTCGTGCTTCGATAGAATTCTCTTTCCATCTTTTTCAGGTTCCTCTTGAGGTGAGCATTTTCATCTTACTATTGGAGAGTAGCCTCCTCCTGCTCATGGAGTCTATCCTCATAGACGTTTATCAGCCTAGAGATCTGCATGGACCTGGGTGGACCTTGTCTTTCTTCAGATACCTGCCTCTTTTGGAGAAGCCTTGGGTTTGAATGGAAAATTTCAGACCTTACCCTTGGAGGGTTAGGCTGCTGTTGAATGTTTCCTGCTTGAGGGACATTACTGGTGTGATGGGACATAGCTGGTTCTTTGGTCGTCAAGGTTTTCACAGGAAAAATAATCATTTTCCACAGACGGCGCCAGTTGTGGTGATAAAAATCTCAACACAAATAATTAATGAAGGTGAACAATCACCAAGATAATAAGAACAATAATAATCACAATCACAATCACACAACGCAAGAATATACTTGATTAGACAAATTGCCTACGTCCACGAAGAGGTCTATTATTCTATTAAGTAACTCTCGAGAATGTTTTCCATATGCCCCTATGCCCCGAGCCAGGGGTACGATATATATATTCAGCTGAAAGAGAGAGAGGGTGTTGGTAACTAACACGTTAACCCAATATCCCTTAAATATCTCATTCGAGATTTTTGGGGATGAACTTGGTCATATCCTTCTATCCTAATCGTCATTTAAGACATATAAGTTTGGCGGGGTGCCTTTTATTATTCATTTGGTCTTGGACGACTACTTTAATGGGCCTGGTCAATGAAAGGGGTACCTACAAACATTATAACCTATAGGAAATTACCACCTAAATTTTTTTTACTATGTTTTGTTAGGAGTAGACCACCAAATAAAATAAGAAGAAAACATTGACTCTAATTTTTATCATTGTAATTAATATTTTCTGTCAATTCCCATAAAAATGATGACCATTTTCTTGGAACATCACCCACGAAGATGGTAAGGTTTTATTAGATCACTATATAACTTTGGGTAATGAGTTAAATACCTAAATGGCTTTGAAGTTTTGTAAAACTTTTTAATTATGCCCTCAACGTTTAATTGTTTTAATTTGGCCCTTTATTATTTTTCTATGTGATGTTTACTATTTGTTGAGTTTCAGTTGGCCCTTGGAAATTTTGATTTGTGTCTAATTGGTCTCATCTTTATAACTTATTTTTTCCCGTTCTTCGAAATAATTATATTTTGACCCATTAAGCTTTTAAACTTGATATAAACACAAGTTATATGTTGAAAAATAACTCTACAACTATATTTCTTTAAAATAACTTATACTATTTAAATTATAGGTAGGGATCTGACTCTAAAATTATACAATGACTTGTTTTTGCTTTATACAATAACAAAGTATTGCTTAATTTATTAGGAGTTTACTTATAATGACTTTTTATGGTGTAGACACCCCATCCTTGCACCCTTCAAACATCTCCTTAGGTCCCTAACACCATCCTTTTTCACCTTCGAACTATAGGTCCTACATCGAGTATATCGAATTCTCTCTCACACGTACTTCCTTCGCGAGGTATATCGTGAGGCAATTCACATGCAATCAGGTAAATTAAATGGCTTGTTCACATGTACTGATGAATGACTGCCCTTATAGTCAAGAGGTATTTCATGTAAGTTATTCTAAATTGTGAAACATTTCCACTAACTTCCTAATGAATCAACCTCATATTGGCGTCTGCCTTAGGACACTCATACATAGTTTTTCGATTTCAATGAGAAACTCTGCCGAAATTTCAGATCGTCTTACCGCTCAAATTTTGTGCTATTTCTCCCATTTTTAAAAATGACCCTGTCCATGATTCTGGAAACATATCAAACCGTGTCTTGCATCGCGTATGCTATCTTTTCCAAGGCTGAGGTCATGTCCGACATTTCACTTTCACCCTAGGCAGAACATAATACAAGTGCAACCTAATAATAATAACTACATTGGAGATTTTTCCTTTCTCCCTACTTTTTCAAAAAATACCAAAAATATTAATTTTTCACTAGAATAAACAAAAAAACTCCTTTCCTTGTTAGGTGCGATTGAATACCTTAGTTTTGGCCTGGTCCCTATTGGCTCAGATCTTCCATCAAGCCATCTTGGAGATCTACCACCTCCTCTACTACCTTCACGGTAGTTGAACAGTCACTCCAAAGACTCTTAATTGGAAACCTTGATTAGAATGCCAATATTCTGCCAGACCTGAGGACAATCCTCGCTCAGCTCAGTGTCAAGAATGATAATCTCCAGGTAGAGGTCCAAGAGGTACAACAAAATAGGGTTCAAACACCCTAGGCTTCACAGTCTAACATCGTCTTCCCCCGTATCGTGGGTCCACAAGTGATAACACATATGTGGGTTCCAGAAGAGTGTCAACACGTCCATTTTGTCCCAGCTGCTAACGAGCCATCGCCAACTCAGTTGCCGATGTCGAACCTCGCCCAGGCAAGGGCTAATTTCATAGTGCCTATTCCTGTTGATCATAAAGAGGAAGAATTGAATGTCGTCAAGTAAGACCTAAGATTTTTATCTAAGAAGTTTGACCAAGTTAAGATCTCAGATAACTACGTGGATTACACCCACACGTCTCCTTACCCGAAAGCTCGGTTGCCAGAAAAGTTCAAGATGCCACACGTAAAAAAGTTTGAAGGTAGTGGACTCCCCATTCTACACCGCATAGCTATCACTGTGCTATGAATCTACTTGGCGCCTCCAAATAAATAATGTCGCAGATGTTTGAGCAGACTCTTAAAGAAATTGCTCTCTGGTGGTTCTTATCACTAGAGGAATTCCGAATCTATAATTTGGGGGATGTAGCCTGAGAATTCATTGCCCAATACAAATACAATGAGGAGATAGAAGTCACTCGCCGAGACTCTTAACTACTCAAGCAGAATCTCGTAAAATCAATCATTAACTTTATCGAAAGATGGAGAGAAAAGGCCACTACCATGAAAAATCGATTGTCCTAGAATGAACAAGTGAATAAAAGTCTCGTTAGAGGTCTACATCAAATGAGCGAAGGTTGTTTGAAGCACGTTAAAATGAGAGAAGCTTATTGTTCGAACGTAAATGGTTTTCGTTTTAACGAAGATCTGATCTCATTCGAACGCATATCAAACTCATTCAAGCGACCAGTGCTCCCTCGATTTTTATGTTTTCCTATAAATACCTACTCCGTGTTGGGTTTTTTCAAGACTTTGACAAATACGTTTTTTGCTGACCTACTGCATAAAGTCTCACATTTTAAAGGGGAAAACATCTTTTGATTCACACACATCACCTCCCATATATAGTTATGAATCCACTCCGAAATTACATCTTGTGGAGATGGCGTCTCTACTGCTGATCTTGTGATTTTTCGGGAATTATTTTTAAAGGAAGACTACAGTTGTGTGATTTTTGCGAGGATCATAATAATTGAAGACGGAGGTCACATGTGGGAGATTATTCAAAACATTTTAGATTCATTTATAAAATTTGTAAGTTGCGATTTGAAAATTTTATAAAGTGAATAAAAGGTTTTGCCCGAAAGGGATTTTTCCTGAAAACTGTTTTCTGTGGTTTGAATGCTTGACTTACTGTTTTATGGAATAATCACTTAGTTTTATGTTCTAGCGTAAAAAGAATTAAAAATTGATGTGGGTTGTCATATGAATTTAATAAGTTGACGCCATTAGATAATTGTGCACTCTCACAAATATTCTCAAGAATGTCGACTTAAAAAGAAAAAATTTAAGAAAAAACAAGTAACAAAGGAAACCAACAATGTTGAAGATCTTATTGCGATGGTGAGTGAAGAAAATTCTGTGGATAATGAAAGTGGATGGCGGTTGGATACCGGCACAACCATTCATATATGCAAATATTTCTCTCTTTTAAAACATATCAGGAGATCAATGGAAAAGAAGTGAAAAGGAAAAATAACCTCCGCACCAAAGTAATTGGAAAGGGCCCATTGGAATTGAAATTGACATATGGAAAGGTTCTTACTTTGATTGATGTATTTCATATCTCGAAAACGTTTAAAAATCTTGTGTCTGTAGACCATCTCAATAAGAGAGGTTTACAACTTCTCTATGAGTCGGATAAACTTGTCTTATCCAAGAATGATCAGTTTATTAGTAAATGGTAGTCTTGTAACGGCATGATCAAATTTAATATAATAAATGATATTAGTTCCGTTTACATGGTTGATTCTATTTGTTTATGGCATAATAGATTCAGTCATGTTAATTATAGAAGTATTAAAAATATGACTAATATAGGATTAATTTCTTATTATAAAACTGATCATTATGATAAATGTGAAATTTGTGCTCAATCTAAGGTAACTAGAAAGTCATTTAAATCCGTTGAAAGTACATCCAAAATGATTGATCTTATACATAATGATATGTGTGAAATGAAGAGTAACGTCACTCGTGGAGAAAATAAATATTTTTTAACTTTTATAGATGATTACTCTAAATATGCATGTACACATTTACTTAAAAGTAAAGATGAAGTATCCGCAAAATTTCTGATTTTTAAAGAAGAAGTTAAAACTCAACAAAATCGGTCCTACGATTCGATAAAGGTGGTGAATACTTTAGTTGAAATGATATGTGCAATATTAATTAGTTATGGGTTGCCTTTTTCTATGTGGGTGAAACATTATTATCCCCATGTTATATTCTAAATAGAGTTCCACTGAAAAATAAGGATATTACACCATATGAATTATGGTTTAGTTGTAAACCTAATCTTAAACGTCTCAAAGTTTGGGGATGTCTTGCTTATGTAAGAAAATTCGAACCTAAGAGACCCAAGTTAGGAAATATGATTTAAAAATGTGTTTTTATTGGATACTTTAACAATAGTATGACTTATAGATTTTTGAATCTTGAAACTCAAGAAACTATTGAGTCGCTGGATGTGCAATTTTTTGAACATCTAACAAAGTCAAGTGCTTTGAATCAAGCATTGGAAAATTGTAATTCGATTATTGATGCCTAACCTTCTAATGTTTTATCACAACCAATATCACCTTTGGAATCAACGAATGACATTGAACCAAGGAGAAGTAAGAGACAAAGAACTGAGAAGACATTTGAACCTGACTTTGTAATTTATCTTATTGAGGAAGATGTTAATGAAACTAAGAACAAAACCAAATTTACTCTTAATGTGGAAGATGAGCCGACTACATTTCATGAAGCGATAATATCTAGGCATGCTACCTTCTGGAAAGAAGCAATCGATGATGAATTGAAGTGAATTTTGTTAAATCAAACTCGGGTTATCATAGATCTCCCCCTGGAGAAAAACCAATTGGATGCAAATGGATATTTAAAGGGAAATTAAATCCGAATGGTTCAAATAATAATTTTAAAGAGAGATTAGTTGCTAAAGGTTATAAACAGAAATACGGAATATATTATTTTGACACATATGCACCCATTGCACATACCACGTCCATTAGGCCTTTAATATCTCTTGCTTCTATTCACAATTTAGTGATCTATCAAATGAATGTAAAAATGACTTTTCTAAATGGTGATTTTGAAAAAGAGATTTACATAGAACAACCTGGAGGGTTTATTTTTCCTTGCCAAGAGAAGAAAGTGTGTAAATTAGTTGAATCTCTTTATGGCCTTAAACAAGCACATATGCAATGACATTAAATATTTGATAAGATACTAAGATCCCATGGTTTTGAAGTAAATTATGCTGACAAATATATCTATAGTAACTTTGACAATGGTGTTGGTGTCATCATTTGCTTATATGTGGATGACATGCTTCTATTTGGTTCAAGTCTCAAATATGTGGAAGAAACTGAGAGGTTTCTATCATCAAAATTTGATATGAAGGATCTTGAGGAAGCTGATGTGATTCTATGAATCAAAATTGTAAGAAAAGGTGATACATTAGCATTATTTTAATCTCACTATATTGAAAAAGTTCTTGAAAAATATAATCATTTTCAATTTAAGCTAGCAACCACACCAGTGGATCCCAATATCAAATTAATGAAAAATATTGGACGTATTGTGGATCAACCTAAATATGCCAGTGTTACAGAAAGTCTTATGTACGTAATGCCTTTACTAGACGAGACATTACCTATGCGGTAGGAATACTGTATAGATTTATAAGTAATCTAGGACAAGAACATTGGAATACAATTTCTAGAGTACTTAGATACCTAAAGAGGACTATGGATTATGACTTAAAATTATGTAGGGTATCTATCTGTATTAGAAGGATATAGTGATTCTAGTTGGAATAGCCTTGAATCAAAATCCAAGACAACTATTGGTTGCACATTTACGCTAGGAGGAACGACTGTTTCTTGGGAATCCAAGAACAAATTTATGTGTCTGATTCAACAATGCAATCAGAATTCATAGCCCTAACAGATGCAGTTAAAGAAGAGGAATGACTTACAAACTTATTATTTGATATTCCTTTATGGAAAAAGCCATCTCCTGCTATTATGATTAATAGTGATAACCATATTACAATATACAAGGTTTCAAGAAAAACCTATAATGAAAAATCTAGACATTTTAGTCTAAGACATCAACTTTTAAGGCAATTACTCAAAGAAGGAGCAATTACAGTTGACTATGTTGAAACGAACAAGAATTTAGCAGATGTCCTGACTAAAGGTCTTGTTAGAGAGATGATATATATCACCTCAAAAGGAATCGAACTAAGCTCAATTAAATAATTTGACTATAATTAATAGGAAGCCAACTTATGTCTTGAAAATATAGATAAATTTCAACGTGTTTCTAACAAGTTAAATGATAGTTATGGAATACTAGAAACTTATATATAAATGCCCATTCCTATGTGCCTAGTGTTGGTATTCTACATGATAGAGGTTGAAGGTTACTTCATAATAAATTATATAAATGTGACTCGCAGAATCACTGAAGTTGATTTACCTATATGAGTGATGAAAGCGTGATCGCTTTTTATAGAACTTAGAACTTAGACCGATCCTAAAGCACTCATGAAATCACGATAAGTACAAGGCCATAAATGTGTGTGCTAACATAACACTCTTCAACAAAGAGATGAGTATGTGTAATGGTTCTGGCTCGTCTCAAAGGGTCCATGGTTCAAGATACGTTCACCACAACACCTTGATGAATCTTTCAATTATTTTCACTAAGTGAAAGTTCAAGTCCGAAAGACACTTCTTATTTATGTACTAGATTTCAGTGATAATATCAAGAATTCTATTATTATCCTTATACTCTTGTATCTTCAATTCCTCATAATAAAAGTCTTGTTTCTTATTTATGCGTATTTTGAAATGGTGGGGGATTGTTGGAATTTTCAAAATATAATTGGGTATTAATTTTGTGTAAGTGAGTTTTTTATATTGGGAATTTTTTTTGGGTCTTCTTGTAAGAGAGAACTTAAGAAAGTGGGCGTAAATGAAGTGACTATAGTTTCAAACTACCACATAGAAACTTTAATCAAAAGTGAAAGGATATGTAACAAAAGGACAAAAAATGTCTATTAATCTTATAGTCAAAGAGGCTATGATATGGCGATTTACGATGGTGTAAAGCACCACCAATCGCGACACGCGGAGCGCGTTCTCGCGACGTGCGAAAGGACGATTGAGCGACTTATGGCGCATTGGGCTCTTTGATAGCGCACTTGGCACTGCGCATCGTCGCTCGGAGCCTAAAGTTTTGTCAAAGTCAACCAAATCGACGGTTGTGGTTAATCGATCTTATTAAAGGATGCTATAACCCAAGCGGGTTGATCTGAACCGTTGGATTGACTCGTGGAGATTCGTAGAGATTGCGTCCATTCACTTACGATGAGACCCCGAATCTGGATCATGCGATCGAAAGAATTTCGAACATACATGATCCAATGGCTACTGAGTCGCGCACCTAAAAGGATCCGACTATTAATGAACAACCACTAAAATGGTTATAAAAAGAGTTTTAGGCCTCTTTTTTGGACACCGAAAATTGCTTAGTTCTCCTCTCTCCATCCTCTACCTTTTGGCATTATTAGGTTAACATTTTAAAGTGTTTATGGTTTGATCAAATCGTATATAGTTTGCATCAAACAATTGACATCACTGCATTATATCCTGAAGGTTAATTTTTATTATGAACTCCATTGTATGCTCGTGGCCTTCAACCGAAAGGGAATAAATATTGCTTAAAAAGACAACGTTCCTAGAACATGCCTTGCTATATTTTGAATTAAATATATTTTATATTCTTTTCATAAATTTCCAAAAGATATACTTCCATTGTTGGTGATTTTCATCCTCCTGGTAACCAAGAATCAAACCTACATGCCTACAAAACAAAAGCTACTAAGCTGTAAGAAAGAAATGTATGGACGACTGCTCAATAAGAGAGGATCCAAACCTTGGTGGATATGGTCGAGTATTTTGTAAGGAAGCTACGAATCAAGAATCTGGGATAAATGTGGGCTAGGGGCAGTTGTATCCAAAGCTAGTGGACATTCTATTGTAAAATGGCTGTCAGACTTGACGGAAGAAAGCCCTTTTGTGAATGCTCTTAGAGAATCTATAATGGTAGAGTAAAGATACAAACTCGAAGTGATACAGTGGTGGATGACAACTTATAGAATTTGCAGAGGAAATGATAGTTGTTTGCTAGTTTTACTGAATTTGCAAATGGTTCCTACGGACTTCATTAATTTGCAGGAATTATTATAAACAAATGAAGTTCGTATAAATATAAATACTGGTTTTTATTATATATTTGTATTCTTACGAACAATATTTGTCCGTAACATTTTCTATGAACAAATGATGTTCGTAAAAAAAAAATCCTACGAGCAACATAGGTTCGTAGAAACTAATTTATATATTTCTACCGCATCCTCCAGTATGTATTTCTTCGTTGGACGAAAAGATAAATCACTTTTATTTTTGTGAATTTGCTGATCTTGTGGATGCTCTTAGTGAGTTACTAACCAAGATAGTGGTGTGGCATGGGATATATGGAAGAGAAGAAACAAAGCTTTGTTTGAAAATATCAGTAAAAAATGATAGGGGTGCACCGCAGAATCAAAAATTCGATAAATCGAACCAAACCGATGATATTGGTTCGGTTTGGGTTTTTTGAGTAATGTTTCGGTTCTAGTTCCAAAAAATAAAAAATCGATAGTTCGGTTCGCTTCCCGATTTCAGGGAAAAAAAGCAATCCGATCCGATCCGAACCGATTATATAAATACATATATATTTATATTATATATTTAGTAAAGTCTATGGGCCATTATTTTTTCCCCTTCTTAACCTTTTCTGCTCTCTCTACGAAAAAACCTTTGCTCCTAAAATGAAGACCCTTCACCTGAGTTCCCCACCTCCGGCCCTCACCCCCGATGCCCCAAACCATTGTCGATTTTCCCCATTGCCAGTGCCACCGCCGACCAACCATCTTTTTCCCCTTCGATTTTATGTTTTATATGAATGTGTGTGTTAACACTGCCTTGGGTATTGTTGAATAAACTTGGGTATTGCCGAATTGAACTTCATCGAAGCTCCTTATGTCCCCCTTCGATTAAGGCTTCTGCTTTGGTTAAATTCCATTTTCACTTACCTTTGTTTCTTTTAGATCATAGATCTGTGTCTATTTATTTTACCCCCATGAAACCCATTTTGGGATCGAATTGTTGGATTTTTTAATTTCATATATAAGTGGATATCTGTATTTTTTTTTCCAGCATTATCGAAGAACCGAGAACAGATCCGAATCAACCCAAGAACCGTCGGTTCGGTTCCAAAAAATATCGATTCCGGTTTCGATTCCAAAATCCTAGAACTGAACCACCCCGATTCTGATTCTGATTTAGTAACCAATCCGAAACAATCCGAACCATGTGCACCCTCAAAAATGAAGAAATTGCTCGCCAAGCAGTCAAAGATCACACTGAATATCTTTCTACTTTTGTCCTCAATGTTCTCAATAATAGGACTTCAACCAACGGCTCTAGAGGCCAACTCCACGTGACTGGCTCCCTAAAATTTAATGTTGACTGGTGAGGCTATGATTATTAGGGGTGTTCGCGGTCAGGTCCGGTTCGGTTTTAAGGTTTTTTTTTACCGGACCGACTTGGTCGGTCCTCTAAAAAAATGGACCGAGACCGGACCGATAATGTCGGTTAACCGACCCTAGTCGGTTCGGTTTTTTATAGGGTCGGTCCGGTCTAACCCGTCGGTCCTCACATTAATAAATTACATCATTTATAATAATACAAATATACCCGAGTCTATTTTTTTTCAAACATTAAAAACTAAAAAATATCAAAATTTGTGATTAAAACAAACCTACTATTGGATTAAAATATAATTTAAACTAATCAAATATTGAAATATATACTTTTACTATTTATTTATCTTATATATATACATATATAAGTAAAAATATATTATTTTATATACAGTAGGTTCGGGTCGGTCCTAACAGGATTTTTGAAACTGTAAACCGTGGACCGGACCGACTAGGTCGGTCCACCAAAAAACTAAACCGAGACCGGACTGATTAAAAAAAAAAGACCGAAAAAAAGGGTCGGTTCGGCTCGGTTCGGTCCGTCGATCGAGTCGATTTTTTGAACACCCCTAACGATTATGGCTATATTAGGGACGCGTGTATAATTTCTAAAAATTTGAAATATCCTTGCAGATATTTTGGAACTATCTGACAACTATAATTTTAGCTGGGTCAAAAGGCCAACACATTGGTTAGCTTCCAAAAGAGGTGCTTGTCTCAATACAGATTGGGTGGGGAATCCTCCATATCCGCTTGGATGTCTAATAGAATCGGATAGGTGTTGGTAGGTCCTGCGCAATGTTAATTTCAAAAAAATTATATCAAACTAATTATAACTTACAAATCAGTCTAATTTTATTATTGTATTGTTAAGGTTTAATATTGGGGATTTTCTTTATGACATTAATATCTTAGAGATAACGTGGAACATGTTGAAAATTTAGAGGAATATAAAGGTTAATATATTGTATATATTCCAAGTATGTATGATTTTAGGAATATTGTTATAATAGTGTGCTAAAAAAACTCAAAAATAACCTTAAAAATCAGCTCGGCTGCTCACAAAAACATCTTAGCGCTCTGCCCTAGTAAGTGCTGCTTTATATTCTGTGGATATTTAAAAAAATGTACAATCCATAAGGACTAGATTGGGAAAATGGACTCGGGTGGATAGCTTTGGCTTCAAACTGTTGAAGATTAAAAATGAGAAAATATAGAGCATTCCAAATGAGCTAAATAACAATGCTATAAGATTCACTAAACACATCTTGAGAAGCACACCAGGAGCTAAGATTAATAGTTCAACACAAACCAACATTCGTCTGTGATGGAGAAATTAGCACAAAAATATACACTCTCGATTCCTAGGTGGTCGGATGTAGGAATCGGTTTTAAGGTGAAATGACATAAGTAATGAGATATATGCATCTGGACTATATTAAGTAAACACAGAGTCACAAAGGGGCTTTTTATTACAAGGCTAAGCACATGCTTCAAAGGGAAGGGAAGTCTAAAACGCCTCCATAATAGTACGACACGTAGTAAAACACACAAAAAGAGGAAAGATTAACGCAGGATATAGTGGAGTGACTCAAATGTAAGATAAAAAAACAATAAACTAGACCATGTATGTGTATGGTCCTTACAAGTCTCTGTCGGTAGTATTTGCACCCTCATTTGTCCTCCTGACCCATTCCGAAAGTATTCTTCACCGATTCAACAGCACCCATTGCCATACCTTTGACCTGATCACCAGTCTTTTGTAGCACATTTCCTGTTTTATCCTTATCCGCCTGAGCGGTGTCCCGAGTTGACTCGGCCACCATAGAAGCGTTCTCCTTGGTTGCTCCCATTGCCTTATCCTTGGCCGCCTGAGCCGTGTCGGAGGTCTTAGTTCCCGTCTGGTCCTTGACCTCCTGAGCCCTACCCGTTGCAGATCCTGCCATTTCTGAGGTTTTATCTTTCGCTGTTTGGGCCATTGCCTTTGTTTTGTCCATCATCTGCTCTGTTTTTTCCTGTATACATATTATTATCACTATATATATATAAATATAAATATAATGTTGTTATGGGTTATAAGAGCTACAAAAGGTACCTGAGCTTGACCCTTGGCTTCACCGGCTCTGTAGCTCTGACCATGAGACGCCATCTTTTCAGTGCTGTTTGAACAACTTTAAACTAATTTCACTAACAAAATGGTTGACTTGACTGATCGATTATAGACTCCAATGTTTATGGATGGAAATGGCTGCATTTGCCTAAGTTTATATAGATGTCGTTAGACAGCCACTGAGTCGACGCGTGTCTTCCTGCCCGACGCGTGTACGGGACACGTGTTACTCAATAGTTAGCTTAAGGGGACACGATTTCTGTTCTTTGTTCAGAACATATTTCTTTTCTGGATTCAGATCAGACAAATCAGCCCTTGCCTTTGTTTACGGTGAATCACGTATCTTACATGCAATTATTTTCTTTTATTTTATTTACTAAATATTTTTAATTAATTTATAAGAGCACTACTTTCACATTAAGTGGGAAGATAAGACAACCGTCTAAAATACCATTTATTACGTGACATGATCGCCGTAAGAGCAACCCTTATGAATAGTATAAATTTGAATGTTTTTAGTATAAATATACCCGGTTAAAAGTGAAAAAAATGCTATGAAATAGTGTAAATATACACGGACCAACATCTAAACTGTGTCATTTTGAACCCGGTACTACTCCGCGGGAAAACGACACATTCCCGCGAAACACCCGACATAGAAAAAATGTTCTAATCATCTTAGAGCTAATACCCAACAATCGATTTCAAATAAATTCCTAAGTTTCTCAAATCGAATATTATCCGATTTTTATCCGTTCAACTTCCCAAACATCCGTTTTGTTTCACGAAAACCCAACCCAAAAATCGTTATAGTTTTACACACCAACTACAATATGAGAAATAAACACAATAAATCATTAAGGCAAATTAAACACTTGCCTCGTGGATAAAATCCAACGGCCTTGGTTCGAATCCCGCGGAGTTGGCCAGGAATCCCCTTTCTTCTTCCTCTCTTCCTTCCTTCCTTCCTTCCTTTCTTCCCTTCTTTATTTTCTCACTTTTCTTTCTTTCTCTTTCTCTCTCGCTCTCACGTGCCTTTATAAGAGAGGGTAAGGGTTTATCCCTTATAACCCAAAAATGACTCGTTGACTCAATTGCGAGTTCCTACTGGTCCAAAAATCTTCGGAAGCCAAACACTACCCCTGGATACCTTTATTCTAACTATCTTGGCCATTCCGAAACCAACCGTGCACTCGAAATCTCCATCCGAGTCACTTAACTAAAATTCACTAATTAAACCCAACACACCTCACTACGTGTGTTTTTCAAATAAAATATTATCCTTTGTCTCTTTACCCAACTGCGACATGTAATTAAAACAATCCAACTCATATACTTAGTCCTGGAAGAAAATAAAATCCATGTAAATATTAATCCGACACTTGCAAACTAATATTACTTTAAATTCTCAATTTATCACATTATACTCATAAATTTAAAAAATTATTATTCACAGAAATTCCTCAAATTTCCAAATAACACTCATTTATGTAATTTAAATATCCATAAAAGTGCGGGGTATTGCATTCTCCCCCCCTTACAATGGAATTTCGTCCCCGAAATTCGGATACGACCGGTACTACCTAGGGGTGTGCAAAAAAATCGACCGAACCGAAAACCGAACCGAACCGAACCGGCCTGAACCGAACCGAAATCGGCGGTTTTTTTTAGCCCGGTTCGGTTTGCGATTTAAGGATTTAAAAAACCGACAATATCGGTTCGGTTGTCGGTTTAGACAAAGAAAAAACCGATTCGAACCGAACCGAACCGAACCGACATCAATATTATATATTAAAAAATCGTTAAATATCTTTTATTTTTATATCCAAACACCATTAACCAACCTCCAAAACCGAAAATCGACCTACGAAAAACCGACCAAAATTGAAAATCGATTAAAACCGAACCGAACCGAAACCGATGTGAACCGAAACTGGCAGTTTTTTTCATCGTCGGTTCGGTTTCGGTCTGATTTTTTCCAAAACCGAACCGATCGGTTCGGTCTGAATTGCGATCCAAAACCGAACCGACCCGACCCGTGCACACCCCTAGTACTACCAACCTAGGATTGCTAATCACACTTCATCCTGCACACACAAGTCGAAAGGTACTAACCCAAATGGTACCTTACCATATACTCGTTCACGGTACCCACCTATCTCAAGGCTTATTTTCCATCGCACTAGCTTAACAACAAGCTTAACCAAACCTCTATATGCTACAACACTACCTCGGTCGTAAGATCAACTATAACAGCGATACATCGCACCTAGTACTTATATAGCCGCTGTTGCCCAGATAAATACTCAAGAGGGGGGGGGGGGGTGAATTGAGTTTTTACAAACTTTTCGGGTTAAATTAAAATTTCAATAAATATTTAATTTAAAACACTTAATCTGAAATTCAGATTAATAAAACTTAAATTATTTGACCAATGAAAATTAACTAAATACCACCAATTAATTTAAACAAGATAAATCACAGATTTCAACACCCAAATAAATATTTAATCAATTTTCGTATTTAATAATAATTTATCTTCTAGAATTAATATTAAATGATTCACACAAAGAATATCAAATATATATACTTCTCAAATAAATAAACAAGTTATATTTCAAGATTATAAAACCCAATAAATTTATAAATAATTTTCATAGTTAATAAAAATTAATATTGTGGAATTAATAATTATTACGAAAATAATTATTTTAATCTTAAAATAAATTTACCAAATTTTCAGATTTAAATATCTTGCAAGTAAAGTGCTTAAAAATAAAATTAATCAATCACAAGCATATAAATAAATTTAAATGCTGAAAATAAATGACATCGTATTTTTAACGTGGTTCGGCCAAAACCCGACCTACGTCCACGCGCCAAAAGCAAGCTTCCGACTCCCGCGCTTCACTAGTCATGATCCACTTGAAGGTAGGATCAAATCACCTCTTGTACAACCGAGCAGCAAAAACCCGCTACTAGTACAACCACAGAAGCTAAAAACCCAAGCGTCAAATTTTTACACAAATGGAGTAGAAATGATGTACAGTTTCTGAAACTCTTTAAAGATACAAAATGAGAGCGAGTTTTTTCTTGAGTGGGACTTCACAATAAATCTGATTTTTGGCACTAATCTTCTTCTTGAAATTTTTGTAGCAGAATAGAGATTGTTATGCTCTTCAAATTTCTTCTTCAACAAATAACCGAGTATATTGATTGTTGCAATCTCAAATGTATAGAGCTGAATAAATTTTTGTTGCTCTCTTGAACTGATTGTCTGAGGTGAGTGCAAATTTTCTGGTTTCTCTCTTGTTGATATTTTCGTGTGTCTTTTTCTTGTGTTGTTTCAACTGAGCTAGGTCATCTGAATATGTAGATACAAAAAATATGATCGTTTGGTGAAGATTCCAGTGAGCTCTCTTCTTCAACTTGGAGCATTAATTGAGAACTGATAGATAGAGATTGGGAGAGCATTAAATGCTCAATATCTTGAGAAAGAAAATAGTATCTGTTCAAACCCATCCTCATAAATTCTTGCAGTAAAAAAATATTATATACTGAGAGAGAGGGATTAGAAACAAATGAAGTATACACAATGAATCTTGATATCGTGTGAAGTAGACAATGTATATAAAAAAATATGTGCAGGCAGTTAGGTCAAATAAGTATAAAAAAATAAAAATAAAAACATAAAAGGTGGAGTACAGCATTTTGTATCCAAAATGTATAAGGCCATGTCTTGTACTGATAAACTATTTTTATTGCGTGTTTGAAGAAATTCTCATGGCTCAAGGTTTAAAGATATGTATTTAAAAGGAGTGATTGAGCACAGAGTGTCTGAACAGAAGAACGAGTAGGAAGCTGACCATGTCAGCTACAAGTGGTTCCCGAGGTACATATGCAAGATATATAATATGTATGACAACTTACATTTGGTTTAATATATGGTCCGAAAGAAAAATCTACTGAACATGAGACTGATTGACAACAAGGGGATTTTCAATATTCCAATTAGAACAAATAAAAAAAAAACTAAACAGTCCAAAGCTTATCACAAATGGGTCTTGTGTCAAAATGATTTCGTCCATGTGGAATTAAGATAGAAATTCATACAGTAATAGGTATAGGCGTGGGACTAAAAATCTGCATAGGCCACTTGGCCTTTATTAAGGCTGACAGAGTCAACTAAGGTCCATTCTCCTATCATAATAGGTACACGCAGCCCAAGACTGTGTAGAGGTGAGTAAAAAAAAAAAAAACTCAGCATATTATCTGTACGTATAAATGGTCCAAAGCTTTTTATTCCAACTAATAGCCTGACACACATGGGTCCAATCTTTCTACCTACATGTATACTGGTACACGCTAACTATTGCCTGCTAGTGAGGTCAAATCTCTAAGTAACACGTACAGTCATGTACAAAATCTAAGGTGTATAAACTAAAGTGTATACCGTAAAGACAAGCAAATCCTATTCGGCCCAAAAAAAAATCTGTGTCAAAACTATAAAGAACCAAATATCAATGACAATTATAACAAAACCAAACCTTCTAATTGGTCAACACTTTAGACATATGCTTAATCAAAAACAACTAACAGGTAACTGATTTTTTTTTTAAGAAATATTTTTCAGATTAAAAAGCGTTTTTATCATCAAATTTCGAAAATAATTTTAGAAAAGAAAAAAGCGTTTATATATATATATAAGGTGTAAAAAAAATGGGAATAAAACATATATATCCTAATAGACTAAAGTAACATATAAAGTAACGTGTATACATATTTAAAGACTAGTAAAATATATATATAAAGTAGAGTGTATATATCTATATATATATATATATATAAAAACAGAATCCTAATTAATATGTATAAATACAAAAATAAAAACAGAACATATATATATTAGTTTAAATATATATAACTAAATATAAAAAAAATTAACTATTATACTACATATATAATAATATAACACTTACACTACTATATAACAGGTACAACTACTGCTACTACTAATATATATATAATTAAGTAAAAAAAATAAACTAACAATAATAGTAAAAGTTATATAAAAAATATACTATTTATACAATTAGTTAAAAGTACTATCATATTATAACTATTATAAAAATAAGAAATATTTACATAATACTTAATAACTATATGTTTGGAATCATCAAAATTAATATATATTTTAAACTAAAATGTACACTAATTATAATAAAACTAATTACACCAGGCGTCCATTCATTTACAATTGGAAATCTGACACCCTAGGCGTCCATTCATTTACACCAGGACATCAAATTTCCCTCAAAAGGAAACTACACTAACGTTTGACCATTCTCGTCAGTCTTCCCGCTTATCTTAGGTGTACTAACTCTTGTTGCACATACACAATTGGGTTATCGCGTGCCTCCTACGACGTTCAATCTAACCCATAACTGGTCCAAATCATATTCTTCAGCTTTACATAATACGCCCCTTCTATTTCGGACGATATATATCAAATCAATACACTTCCTCGCCCTGGTCCTAACACCTGGGTACTCCTAACCCAATCAACTCAAAATTCATTTCTTCCGATACCTGGAAATCCAATCCTTCTTAAAGTTAACCCACCAATATTCTCGTGGTTAAATCACTACAATCTTCCTAAAATAGCGCCACATACCCCACTGGCCTTGCTTCCTAGTCATCCTAAGATCGCTTTGTTTCCTACACACGTAAAATGAGTAATATTCTAACTATGTTCCTAGTGCCCAAGACCTCTCTCAACTTCTGACATTTGCTCGGTTTCATGCATGGGACGTCTCGCAAAGCGAAATTTAAACAAGGAACCCTCCAGTTGCACTACTTCCTCGCATCGTCAGTCATCGAGATATAACGGCCTAAGGCACACCATTGGGATATTCTAAATCCTACCTCGCTAACCTAATAACGTACTTATACCACTATGTCCTTCCATCTTGGCGAAATGGAAAGTCTAACTAATCGGGGCGCCTACTCTTTTCAAAAGTGTTACGAACATCATACCCAAAACGTATTTCCTCTCAATTTGCCTTCTATTCAAGGCCTGGCTATAAACTTCAACCCGATTTTCTTTACCTTGCCTCACCCACATACTTGCGGTAAGAGAAACAATTCGAGTGCTTTTCCACAACACATATACTTCCATTAGCCTTTAATCATCACATGACTCTCAACTAATTTCACCAAAACCAACATCCTAGCATACAGTAACATCTCTCCACTTCAAACATTATCAAGGTTCATGCCTGGAGTGTCTCGCAAGCGAAATCCAAACAAGGAAACCCTCCGATACACTACTACTTAACTTTGTCGGTCGTGGAGGTATGTCAGCGTAAAACATGTAAAATAATAAATCTTGCATACCTTAGATCATATCTATAAGGTCCCCACGAACTAAAGTCATGCTAGTGAAACATCTGCTCACCGAAGTTCCATATAAACTTATAATAAAGGCGAGCTTAACCTGTATCCAGGTGAGATATTGCAAAAGCAACCAGTTCCACCCTAGAACCGCAGATACAATAGTCTTACAATCATTAGCCTTCTATCTCTTTGACCAACCAAGAATATATTATACTCAGAATAATACTATACTCGCATAACACATACAAAACGAGCAGTGCAAACCAAATATAAAATCAAAATACCAACATCGATTTTTATAACGAATGAAGAAAATAGAATCCCGCTACCACTAAAAACATATGGGATATACCCTCTACAATATTACCAATACCGCCACAAAGCTCGAATTACACACACGAATCCTGGGTTAACAAAATATCGTGACTCTATCTAGCCACACAAAATATACCTCCTTCATCCGAGGTGAAACTCATATTAATAACTTTTCTAATCTCCCTGACTGCTCTAACTGGTTCCCGGACATAGTACACTTGCCTTAAGCGAATCAAAACTACTTTAATCAATGCCCCATCTCGGCACCCTATTCTTATCCTTTAACTTCTATTGGTCACGGAATAACCGTGTGGTTCTACACTCCACACCACCACATTCCTTATCTCTGGACTCCCTGGACATGTTAAGGTTATCAATATCTTGGACTCTATAGCCTCGATCCTGACAATCACCTTCGTAGTTCCCTCAGCTCCTCTTACTAAAGGAAACATGGTACCAGCCTCAACTACCCTATTTCAATGAATCCCTAGGTGGATTTCCACCTGTGGGATTTCACGAATACAAACAATTTCAGTCTTTACCCTTGGACTTAATTCTTCAACTCCTCCAGCTCCACTCTCATGGAAGCAATTAACATTCCCTGTATAAGAGGTATGACATTGCCCTCACACATACAAGAAATTCGGGTAAAATCTCCATAAGCATTAGCAACACTTACGAGTGAGCCTATCATTCCACTAAGGGACTCTTTCTTTATTGTACCTACTTTAATTCAGTACAAAGTTCACTTATCCATGTAGCTCTTTATTCACTATCGGCCTCTGACCGATCCTCATGTGAATAATTCAGGAACTACATTCTCTTCATTTCTGATAAATCAAAGGAACTCGCAGTTAAAACCATCCGTACGATCCTTCTATGAGCAAAACATCTTGCTCCCCAAATATGGTAACTACCGTTCCCACAATTTTGACATTGCTCCAATAAGTGAAAACAAATTCCTCAAATTTTCACATCTGGGCATTCTTATACCCCGCTCTAAGCCAAAGATTCTAATCCCTATACTTCCACTGAATAAAGCTACACTGCCTCCGCATGACTTAACTTCAACGTATGGTCCTTATCAAAGACCCTTTCAAATTTTTTCCCAATTTACTTCCCTGGGTAATTCAAGTTTAGCACCACTCTCTACTATAGCGGTATGTGGATAGTTATACTATACTTAAGTAGTCATTGCAGCAATCCTTGACAATGCCACAAGGGGACTGACCTCTACTGCGATCCTCGTCCCCGACTTCCAACTTAGCCATGCCTTCTGATGCCCTCCTAACGGCCTTCCGTGGTCACCCTTCATCGATCAGCACATGAATCTCGAACGAGCGCACAAAAGATTTACTATAATATTACATAATAGTGGGAGAATAAAATCTCACAACAGGAATCAACAATCCTAATCATAAGGCTCTATATCAAATAGAAAGCAATGCTAAAAGCGTAGTACGTCCGCATGGATTCCTAAGGACACTAAAACTCGATGGTTTGATACCATTTGTGACACCCTGCCTAATAAAATATCGGGTGATCAATCCTATACCAAATTAAAACAGAAGTCTCATATGGTTAATTCTCAGCATCACTGTCGAAAACTAATTTAATTACTAATAACTTATTAGGCTGGCGCCAAGATTTTATTTAACTATTCTTTCTAACCAAACCAACCACAACAATTTCTATACACAAAAATTGAAATGAAATATAACGAACTGACACTTGGTATAACATAATACAACCAAATCGAATGCCGCACTAAAAAGGCGGTAAAAGAATAAATGAATACAGTTGGGCTATCGTCCCGAATGTTACTACAATGCTTCTTATCTAGATCACAATGATAGAAGTGTCTAAGATAAACCTGCTTGCATCCATAGCTACTGCAGCAAACGTCTGACTCGAAACAACTATCATTCAGGCGTCCCTGTGTCTGGACACCTAATATACATATATATATGTAGCAAGAGAGGGGAAAATAGAGAAACATGTCAGAGATCGAGTTTTGAAAATATTTTAGCAAGTGCTTAAATTTCATATTTTAAAATATGAAATCTCTCATATTTAAACTGGTCACACTCTCATGAGAGACACCTCACCCCTCTTCTAATAGTTCACACCTATCGCATACGTTTTAAACAAACTAGTTAAGCTACACTGCCTAACTAAACTCTTTCACCCATCCTCTAAATCCTCGTAACTATCACCTATATTGCATGATATAATAAGTTATACCGTAAGCTATCGCATAGGCTTTAAGTTGATATAATCATCAATGTGTTATATATATAGTTCTCGTTTCTATATATAACTATACCGTTCATACTCCGTAACTTTCACTAGTTTAAAATACCATCTTCACTTTAGTATATAAAGTTCCGTATATATATATAATTCTCAGTTTTATATACGATTTACATTGTATTAATCCGGATATAAGTCTCCCGAAAGAAGAATAGACCCTTATTCATTTTACACATTACTCAAGTCTCAATTATATGATTTCGCATCTTCATATACAAGAAATCTACTATACGCAACAAGTATAATTATACATGTGGGGGCAAAAATTATGCCTACATAATAGCATGACACGTGGTGAGCACCCCGATCAAGATGGCGAGCAATAGACGCTCCAACAAGATAGGGACGACTAGAGTCCTTGATAAACTAGAAGATCGAGGAGCAGTATCTGATTGGAATCAAACTCCATGAAGATAGGACTCATCCATATTTGTTACTCATCCATATTTTTAACCCTAATGTAACCCCTAACTCTATATCAATGGGACACCCCCCATTATGAAAGGGGGCTTAGGTACTAGAGAAACACATTCATGTAAAACTTCCTCCTCATTCTAATGGAACAACAGCAGCAGCCTCGTGGACATAGACCATTCATGGTCTAACCACGTAAATCTTAGTCTCTCTCGTATTTATCTTTATGCTTGTATCGTGATGAATTGGCACCCCCCTACGGGTGAGATTTTTAACACCTACAATTGGCGCCGTCTGTGGGAAACAATACAAAAAGTCTTTCCTTCTTATTGACAAGACGAAGATTTACGTTGCGACGCAATGGTTTACACGTACAAAACCTCATCAAGAGCTAAGTTTTCTTTTTCTATCGTGAACAATCGTATATTTTATACAAATATCGTTTCATTGATACATAATTTTTCGCACAATTATATTTACAATTTTATATTCAATTTTTATTTACAAATATGCACAGAGTTGTTGATTCTAAGCAATTTTCATTGTTTATTCATGATGGATTTAACTATCGGAGGTCTGCAACGACTCCCGAAATATTTGGAGTCCCTGAAACCCCCTAGTCAAACACGCTGGTTTTATGGGTTACATCATGTGACTCCCTTATCAAAAAATATCTGGGGATGGAGAAATGGATTCCTATGATTGTCTCACGGTGGATTAATCGTTGATCATCAAATCCAAACCCAACTGGGAGGAAGGGTTTTACCATAAATTCACCACGACATGGGCGACATCGCGAGGAAACCCCCAAGTTTTATCGTCACATTTTTCGGTCATCTCCAACCTACGACTTCAGGATACCATTTATCCGGACACTAATGAGTTTTTTGGCTGGTCGACGGCAGCCAAGACGAGGGTGACGTGAACAAATCTGAGTACTGGCCCTTATTACCAACCCACGAAGGTAGAACTCAATCTGATTACAGAAATGAGACCCAATGTTAGGTCCGTGCTAGAAGACCTCAAAAAAATCATCTAGCACCAATCGAGCATCTCCAACCTGCAAACCTCCCAGTTGAGCAACCCCCTGTGGTCGACGACCTGTTTACGACCCACCGATGACCAATCGAGCATCAGGGAACATCAGCAAGCTCATCTCCGACCTGTAAACTTCCTGGTCGAGCAACCCCCTGTGGTCGACGACCTGTTTGCGACCTACCGTCGACCAATTGAGCATCAGTAAACATCAGCTAGCTCATCTTTGACCTGCAAACTTCCCGGTCGAGCAACCCCCTGTGGTCGGTGACCTGTTTGCGACCTAACGGAATTTTTCTTTGGATTTATCTTTGACTATACGGACCAGCTCTCATTTCTCTACACTAGCACCGCGACCTGGGTGACATCACAAGGAAACAATTTCTCAACACGCAGCTCTCATCACATATCTCATTTCTCAACATGCATCGTGCGTTTCGAACAGGAGTAGAAGCCTTTTGGGGCACATGGATGTTTAGACCTTCTTATTAAAGTCTAAGTCTTTATTAAGATCAAGCCCCTGTTTTATTATAATTTTTGCTATTTTTTCTCCTACTTCACAGCTTTACGAGGAAACAATTTTGAAAACCAACTTATAACTCATTATTTGGTTGGGCTTTGAATAATTTTTGCAAAAATTATGAATCCAATCCTGTGTACTAAATTCGGGATATATTTGACTAATTTTTGCATTGCTCGGTTCCCTCTAAATTTTTTTTAAGGGACCATGTGATTTCATAACAATTGTTACAACGATTTTAGTTGGCACTTTTTATGCGACCTCATTACAAATTATTTTGATCACATAAACAGTGGGGCGCACTCATAGAGGACTCACGATATTTATTCGATCATTTTAATTTTCAGTACTGTCCTCCAGCTACAACTATTTAAATTTAACTCAGCCCCGACGGATGCTCGGGCCCAATTATCTTAGTGGGATTTTTATCATAAAAATCATTGGATTATTTATTACATTCATACGCTACTATGAATTTTTTCCTAGGCAAATGGCCGAGAGGATGCATATCTTATATACTTTGTTGAACATATCATTTTCATGATAACTTCTATTTTGATTTAGCCTCAAGAGATGGTCGGGGAATTTACTAACTTCCACAGGTACAAGATTCAGTCCCGATAGATGATTGACAACAATCTTAAGTCCTTGGAAATCTCATCGATGTTTTGACAGTTGCTCGAGCACGAATTGCTCGCTATAGCTACTCGATATTCTGCAACTTTGCTCACTATCCAGGCACGAATTGCTCACTATCCAGGCACCAATAATTTTATTAGTGCTCCGATCAAAGAGTCGAGCACACTATATCACTTTAGACCCAAAGAAATGCTTAGGCAAAATTATTGTTACTCCGACTGAAGCTCGGATTCTATGATTCTTAACATGAAGGATGGTCAGGCACATTCAAGATTCATATCGACAGATAATCGGCAAAATATTTCTATATATTTGGTCCCGAAGATATTCGCAATGCATGTCGCACTTTATCCCCAACGGATGGTTGGTCAGGATAATTCTTATATTTGGCACAACCCCAGTTGATGAATACCCACATTTATTTGTGCATTGTTCATTTCTGTCTCATAATATCTTATTGCTCACGATTTGTATCATCATAAATTTGTTAGCAGGGGGATATCTATACTGCATACTTCACAATTGTCACTACACAAATTTTCTATGAAAATAATTTTTTTGAAACTAACTTAATATTAAGTATTTGCTTAGAGCTATTGCAGAAATTCCAAATTAACTCTTATGTTATACATCTGGGTATATTTGACAAGTTTTGCATCTCCTATTCGACTTTATTACAATTATTTTATTCACATAAATATTGGGGAGCACTTATAGAGCAATCATGTCATTTATTCGATCATTTAATTTTCAATATTATCGTCTTCTATTTGATTTAGCCTCAACAAATGGTCGAGAAACGTATTAACTTTCATAGGTACAAGATTCAGTCCCGACGAATGCTCGACCACAATCTTAAGCACTTAGAAATCTTATGCACCGATAGATGCTCGAGCACGGATCGTTCTCTATATCTACTCGGACCTATACAACTTCATCCCGACAGACCAGACTGGCACCACTTATTTTGTTAATGCTCCGACGGATGCTCGAGCACTTTACACCACTTTGGACCCAACAAATACTTGGGCAATATTATTTATGATAACCGACGGATGCTCGGACGTTGATATTTCTTCAATTTTAGTATTGATGACATGGCTCTATAATTCTTGACCTGAAAGATGATCAAACATACTCAAGGTTCATCTCGTGAAATGGTCGGCAAAATGTTTCTATATATTTAGTTCCGAAGATATTTTCCACACACATCGCATTTTATCCCCAACAAATGGTTGATCAGGATAATTCTTATATTCAGTCCCGACAAATGGTTGGCACAATTGATTAATGATCAAAGCCACATTTATTATTGTTATTCGACCCTAATAAATGGTTTGGAAATTTAGTTTTCACTAACACTCAGGATCTTTCGTAATACTTGCTCAGTCCTTTTTGCCTCGACGGACGTTCGAGCATGGATCACTCGTAATATCTACGAGATCCTCTGCAATTTTTGCCTCGACAGGCATTCGAGCATCATTTGTCTTATCAATGCTCAAACAGATGCTCGAGCATGGATCGTTCGCAACATCTGCTAGGTCATTTGCAATTTTTCCTCGACGGACCCTCGGCTTTGATGGATAGTCGACATTATGTGATCATGTCTCAAGCTCCAATGGATAGTTGGGCAATAAAATTCTTATTTAATTCAACCTCGACGAATGAGAAGTTGGGCGATCTGTAGAACAAAAATCCAATAAAACATAAAGCATCATGGAGAGCAACGATCAATCATATTTATCAACAAGGACGAATCCAATATGTAAGAAGTCACATATCCAGCAAAATCACAACTAACGAACATAACATTTTGATAATAACTCTAGACCACCCTGAATGTATCAAGCAACATCGTCAGACAACCCATGGTGATCGGCATCACTAAGCAACAAATTAACGTGTCATCAACACTAAGATATCCACTCCAGAGGAACGGTGTTTCTTGAACGCCATATCAAATCAACGCATTTCTGCGCGAAGATGCTTTGAACTCATATCAATTTATTTAGGTGAATGAGCTATATGGAGTCTTCCACAACCTCCTGAAACCACCATGCATGGTCGACGAACAAATGTGACCCGAGGAATGATACATTACATGGAGCTATATGAACAAGACAATGCTTAAGTATATCCAGCGCGACGAACGATCAACGTGACACTCTTCAACACAACAAAGCCCCGAGGAATGATCGGGCACACTTATCATCTCTATTATATAGATCAAATAACTAGATGAACGGTCGGGCAGTCTTCTTTCCACAGCCCGATTGGGGGATCCATGGCAACGATGACACATGAATAGATTCACTGCAACATTTAAAGAAAAATAGAAGAGGTCAACTCAGGATGGATGTCAACATGGTTAACACCGGAATTAGTCTTTCAAACGATGATCAAGAGTAAGCTTGATTTAATTACAACAACCTTCTTGCTTGTTCCCATTAAATTAAGTACATCTACAGGACTTTATCATCTCCAAACACAAATGGCCTCACGAGTTGCCCCGGTAATAATAAAATCCCTACGGGGGATCCCTAGGCAAAAACCCAACTCAGGTTGGTCGCCAACTATGTTAGTCGGTTAAAATCCTGAATGGGTGGATGACCCTTAAACTAAGTGCATTTTTGCCATCGCCTTTTAGGCCTAAGGGAGTGTGACGGCACAACCTAAAAGGTAAAATATGCGGATATTTACATGCGAAGCATTAGAAAATGGAAAAATGCGAACGTAATTGGTATTACATTGACTTGCGAGAAAGGACTAAGTGCAATAAGCATACCGATTACATATCATATATTATAAAACCTAATGCAGGGTCTTACCCATACTAGGTACATGCTCGAGCAAGGCTCGACGCATAGGCTTCTGGTCGGCCTCTCCAATTGGACCATATGAAAAACCTAATGCAGGTTCTTACCCCTACTCGGTACATGCTCGAGCAAGGCTTGGCGAATAGGATCTTGCTCGGCCTATCCAATGGGACCATATGAAAAACCTAATGCAGGGTCTTACCCCTAGTAGGTACATGCTCGAGTAAGGCTCGACACATAGGCTTTTGGTCGTCCTTTCTAATTGGACCATATGAAAAACCTAATGCAGGGTCTTACCCCTACTAAGTACATGCTCGAGCAAGGCTCGACGCATAGGATTTTAGTCGGCCTCTCCATTGGGACCATATAAAAAACCTAATGCAGGGTCTTACCCCTACTAGATACATGCTCGAGCAAGGCTCGGCGCATAGGCTTTTGGTCGGCCTCTCCAATTGGACCATATGAAAAACCTATTGCAGGGTCTCACCCCTACTAGGTACATACTCGAGCAAGGCTTGACGCATAGACTTTTGGTTGGCCTCTCCAATGGGACTATATGAAAAACCTAATGCAGGGTCTTACCCCTATTAGGTATATGCTCGAGCAAGGTTCAATGCATAGGCTTCTGGTCAGCCTCTCTAATTGGACCATATAAAAAACCTAATACAGAGTCTTACCCCTACTAGGTATATGCTCGAGCAAGGCTCGATGCATAGGCTTCTGGTCGACCTCTCCAATTGGATCATATGAAAATTCTAATGCAGGGTCTTACCCAAACTAGGTACATGCTCGAGCAAGGCTCGACACATAGGCATGTGGTCGGCCTCAACAAATGGACGATACAAGATCAAAAGATAGGGAGATGCCCTAAACTAGATGCATGCTCGAAAAATCCTCAGTAAACGAATTCTAAATAAGCCTGTGGTCGGCCTCACGAATTGGGCCATGCAATAAAATAGAACAATGAACTACGTTCGACCTGATCCCATGAGGGTATGTAGGCAGCTCGACACTCTCGAGTCCAGTTCCCATATCAACTGAACGTCTCTAAACGCAAGCCAAGCATTCATCTAAAAAACTTATAAAGAAGAACAACCAAAGAAGGCTAAAAGTTGAATGACAACTCAAAGAACGTCAGTCCAGTTCATATCAAAAACTGCATACGTTTAAAAAGATTATGGACCAGCTCAACTCAGAATAAACTCAGTTGAACTGCGACCTGTGGGGGCAAAAAATATGCCTACATAATAGCATGACATGTGGTGAGCATCCCGGTCTAGATGGCGAGAAACAGACGCTCCAACAAGATAGGGAAGACTAGAGTCCTTGATAAACTAGAAGACCGAGGAATAATATCTGATTGGAATCAAACTCCACGAAGATAGGATTCATCCATATTTGTAACCCTAATGTAACCCTTAACTCTATATAAAGGGGACACCCCCCATTGTGAAAGGGGGATTAGAAGATAGAGAAACACATTCATATAAAACTCTCTCATCATTCTAATGGAACAACAACAGCAGCCTCATGGACGTAAGCCATTCATGGTCAAACCACATAAATCTTCGTCTCTCTCGTGTTTATCTTTATGCTTATATCGTGATTAGGCCCGACAAAATGGTTTAACATGTACAAAACCGTCCATTACCCGTCCACATTTCTTATTTGGGGTTCATGTAATTTGGATATGGATATAAATGGTTTAAAATAAAGGAAATGGCGGGTGTGAGCGGGTTGATGTTGGGTCCATATGGTTTAACCCACCGATCTAACCAGTTACGAACTTAATGGTTTAAACAACGTTGTCTCCATATGTTGTGTAAGCTGAAGACCATTCATAGGAATAGAAGGGCAAACATGCAAACGCTATCTCCATATGCATTCCCTCTCTCAGATTTGACGATTTCAGCAACAAATCAACACACCTTCTCTTCCTCTGATTTGGGGATTAGGGCAAGAAATCAACACAACGTTTCTCTCTCTCTCTCTCTCATTTCAGTAACAGGTATGTTTTTCTTTTAGTTTTTATTTCATTTTTTTTCTAAATAATTGGTCAATTGGGATAACAAAAACAAGAATCTTGTTTTTTTCCTAAAAATAACAAAAAACCTTTGTGATTTGTATTTCATTTTTTTTCTAAAAATAACAAAATACAGGATAGTCAAATATATATATATATATATATATATATTTGTGATTTGTATTTTTTTCTAAAACATACTGTTGTATTTTTTTCTAAAAAACCTTTGTGATTTGTATTTTTTTTTCTAAAAAACTTTTGCGATTTGTATTTTTTTTTTCAAAATTTCAGCACTTTTTTCTAAAACATACCTGTTGTATTATTTTTTTCTAAAAAACCTTTGTGATTTGTATTTTTTTTTCAAAATTTCAGCACTTTTTTCCAAAACATACCTGAGGTATTTTTTTTCTAAAAAACCTTTGTGATTTGTAGTTTTTTTTTTCAAAATTTCAGCACTTTTTTCTAAAACATACCTATTGTATTATGACCCCGGCACACACACACAAAAAAGCGGGTCAACCCGATCTGGCTCGGGTTTGACCCGATCCGACCCACCCAAATTATTATGTCTGATCCGCTCTTGACCCGTCCAAATTTATCCGTATCCATTTTTGACCCGTCCATAACCGCCTATTTGCCACTACTAATCGTGATGAATTGGCACCCCCCCCTACGGGTGAGATTTTTGGCACCTACAATACCTATTACAATCATAAGTATAATAACCATCCCACCGAGCTATAACTCGAGGATGCAGTCTCATAGTGCCTATCCACGTTTGGTTTTACTCAATCAACCACGGTACCAAGCCAGACTCGCTCATGGTCATGGTAAAAATACACAACGGTGGAGGCGGTCATATTCCATCCTGAAAGTGGAATACAAATATCGCACTCGTATATAGGACGATATGACCTAGGGATATACTCTCCCTGCTACTCAAGCCAGGGGATTCACCCACATCGCGTAACCTCTCTGGATAGCACTAGAGAAAAAAATATATAATCTGGCTCTCCATCCATATGCCCAGGGAAGCCTGTGGGACCAGCCTCTAAGATACAAATATACCATTCACATACAGATATATTTAATCCCGTATTGTATCATATATATATATATATATATATATATATATATATATATATATATATACACTGTAAGAACTCCCGTATATAATATATATCACTTCTCAATATATATGGCTATAATTGCCAAACTCTTATAGCGATAGCCAATAATCCCGAATGTTCCCATTCGAAATAGCACATAAGTATTCTCTTACTTAAAATATAACTCGTACCTTAATCACTTTTTAAGGATTATAATATATACCCGAATATACTAATTCGTACTAACTAAATAAGTATGCTATCAACTTATCTTAATTCCATAGGTATCACATCACTTATAATAATAGTCGTCAACTGACACCGGATAGCCGTTCAAGCATCTCTTGCCCTTATCCTAAATTCCATCCAACTTACACCCTAGGATTTACTCAAAAATATAGGCGGTATATAAATATATTTTCGACACGCATTATATATATATATATATAATCGCCTGCCGAAATACTACCCCGAGTGTTACTCGTTCAGAACACCCCTAAATTAGTAAGTCCGAGATTTTACTTTCAAATAACCCAAGGTATACATCTCACTCAAATGATAATTTAGAATTCCTCACACTATTTTTAGGAACCCTAACTATTTAACTCCCCAAATTATTTTTCCTCAAAACTATACATTGAGTGCCACACCATTTTGCACCCTCCTAGTCCCAATTAATTCCCTTAAATGGCTAGGTATGAATTTCCCTTAGTTGGATATTTATTTCCTCAAATAAATAAGCTAGAATTAATTAATTTAGGAATTTATCCCATTTAAACTAAAAAGCCGAAACTGTCAAAATTTTTGTAGGGTCGATCGATCGATCAGATTAGCTTCTTCTCCGAGACTCTGTTTTGGCCATTAACATACCCCCAAAGATTTTTATCTTCTCTCCCATCATCATCATCCATCGATATATTCACATATAAAAAGAGTTCTAATCATCCTAGAACCAATACCCAACAATTGATTTCAAAAAAATTCCTAAGTTTTTGAAATCGAATATTATCTGATTTTTATCTGTTCAACTTCCGAAACACCCGTTTTGATTCACTAAAACCCAACCCAAAAATCTTTATAGTTTTACACACAAACTATAATATGATAAATAAACACACTAAATCATTAAAGCAAGTTAAACACTTGCCTCGTTGATAAAATCCAACGACCTCGAGTCGAATCATGCGGCCCTTTCTTATTCCTTCCTTCCTTTCTTCTCTTATTTCTTTTCTCTCTTTTCTTTCTTTCTCTTTCTCTCTCTCTCTCTCTCTCTCTCTCTCTCGTGCCTTTATAATAGAGGATAAGGGTTTATCCCTTATAACCCAAAAATGACTCGTTTACTCAATTGCGAGTCCCTAGTCCAAAAATCTCCGGAAGCCAAACACTACCCCTGGATACTCTATTTTGATTGTCTTGACCATTCTGAAACCAACCGTGCACTCGAAATCTCTATCCGAATCACTTAACTAAAATTCACTAATTAAACCCAACACATCTCACCACGCGTGTTTTCCAAATAAATTATTATCCTTCGTCGCTTTACCCAATTGTGACATGTAATTAAAATAATCCAACTCATATACTTACTCCCATAAGAAAATATAACCCATGTAAATATTAATCTGACACTTGCAAACTAATATTTACTACTCACTTTAAATTCTCAATTGATCACATCATTCTCATAAATTCCAAAAATTATTATTCACAGAAATTCCTAAAATTTCCAAATTACACCAATTTATGTAATTTAAATATCCATAAAAGTGCGGGGTATTACAACAACATATATCTTTAGTGCATATATACACATTTAGCATACCCATAAGGGTTGCTCTAAGAACTAGTTTTTAACTGTGCGGGTAATTTGTAATCTTATCGTAAAATTATTGAATATATATTCGGAGTATACATAAATGCCTAAATTTTAAGAGGACTACATTAGTTGTAGGTAATTAACCGGTCATGTAAGTATATGGGTGAACTAAAATAGTCCATAAATAAAGATTGTGATAATACTTTTTATTATTTCATTTCCATTCATTAGTGTGACACCCCGCTTAAAATAATAACGGGTGGCCAACCCTATACTACATTAAATCAGGAATCTTAGATGGCTCAGTTTCAACATCAACAGAAAATACTAACAGATAAGGCTAACTACCCGAAATCATAAAAGCGGATGCCAAAAATATAAATAAACGTGAAATGAAAAACAAACCAACGATGTAACACTACTAGTAAAGGTAACATGTACAAGTACCATGATAAAAGAAGTACTAGAATAAAATGAAATAAGTACATACAAGGAAAAATATACCCGAATAAGCTGTCGGGTCACAGACGGTACAACATCCATAAAGAAGAAATATAAATAGCTATAAATACTCTTGGGTGTAAACCCGATGTACAACATGATTCCTATCTAGATTTTCGCAATAATAGGAAGCGACTACAATCTAAATCCCGTAACAGTGTGCATCTACTAAGGCTTCCAAGACTCTGGATAGAAAAACATCTGGTATCCATGCGGTAGGACACCTGTAGTACAATATATATATATATATAACAAAAGAGAAATATAAACGGGTCAGAGCCCCAGGTGTAAAAATGTTTAGCAAGTGCGTTAACCATGCATAATAAATATAAATGCACTTATTTCATAATTAAAGTGGAGTCGCACTCTCATGAAACCCCAAGCTCACCTCTCATCTACTGCGCGCACCTAATCGCGTCCTGGAACCTTAGTTAAGTTACCTGACCCAATTAAGGATAATCTACCTCACCATACGCACGGCCAATACCCACATGACTTGCCATCCTAATATAACCCATGAATTCTTACCATTCTAATCCCACTTAAATATATACACATATATGCCTTCCTAGGCTCTCGTGATTCCATTTATTAACTTACACCAGTTATAAGTCTTAATACGTTACACATTAACATTAGGCTTCAATATAAGAATTTTTCTCTAAATAATATGCATACAATTTATTAAGGACAAAACTTCTCTCCACTCTCAACATTGCACTGCGTTTCGTACGTGGGGCGTCTCGCAAAGCGAAATCCAAACAAAGAACCCCCCGATACACTACTCCTTGATACCGTTGATCGTAGGGATCCATTATGTCATACACACAAATTCTATTACTACAACTACTGTAATTATAGATTACTATCTAAGAACATAATTAAAATATCTAATAAATCCTTGGGTCGACATAACCACAATTGTCTCTAAGTACGATCCTTCAACCCCAATGAACCAGTACACCAAAATCACCCAAAATGTACATCATCGAATCTTCGTATCCTCATCACCTATGGGATATATACTAGTAAAAGCTTATGTGTGATACTGGCTCAAATGGATTCGCAAATTTCCAAATCAAACTTATTTAATTGGATGTCTAAATTTACTCAAACCAAATGCCAATTTTATTCAGCCCCTAGACATGCATCTATGTGTCAATTCAAAACAATAAATTAAACCAAGTGATGATTAAGCTGACAAACACCGATTTTAGGAAAAATAACTTTGGGGAAAAAACCTTTATTTCACTATATTTTGTAAGTACCTTGCACGGATTACAATGAAATGTGCAGTGGTTCACACGCAGCTATATCACAACCGCAATCGATCAGCCCAGTGCCTCCCTCAAGCGGTACCTATTGTCAACCCAGTACCTTCAAAGGCACCTAGTTCAGCAGCGTAAAATCCTAGCAAAATATGCCTTAAGGTTCCACAAAAATAACTCACATAAAAGTAATTGGGATTGTGAATTAAAAAACAAAAGCTTTGTACCCTTAAAGGGTTGGAGAAGAATACAAACACTGAAAAAATATATTCTGTTAAAAGCAGTGCTTCTCCACGCCTAAAACAAATAGTCTAACACTCAATATATAGCAGAAATTGCATCGGTGATGTGTCAGCCTAAAAGACCTGTCGTTCGAGAGACATACGTTGTCATTTGAGCGAGATAGTATCTCGTTCGAATGAGATGCGTCGTCGTTTGAATGGCAGAGGCGGTGATGTCAAAAAAACTTCAGACTTTGAAAAAAATTGGAAATCTCATAACGCAAAACCGTATATGGGATAGGAAGTTTTTTTACAAAAAAAACTTTATAAGAAAATGTATTAATAAAAACCATTTATAAGACTTTCATAAAATATCCTAGCACTTTTAATATGAAATGTAAATGGAACTTAAACATAATTTTTTCCGAAATCATCTTGTTGGGCATGAATGTTGAAGTCCACTTGAAATTCGGATTCATCTTTTGTAGATATTAGGTTCCTCAATTCTTCGATGACTTGTAGCGGTATGCAACACAATTATTTATGATGGACAATGTCCTTACAAATTGCCCCCTATGTCTATGCTGGTACAAAATAAAAATATCTGAATTATTAACTTAAAACGACCTATATAAATCTACCCTCCCAAAAATAAAAGTGGAAAGATAAACTAACAAGTCTGCAAACTTTGCTTCAACAATCATCTTTTCAAAACTTCAAGATTTTGGATGTGCAATCCAAAAATCTTCATTTGTACCTACACACATGAGACAAAGCAAATACCTCGTGACGTATTGAGTTTGAAATGATATAATCATAAACATGAAAGCATAATCAATTCTCCCCCATACTTAAACTCCCCTATAAATTCATAATTCGTTCTCCCCCTTTTTATTTGTCCGAAATAGACAAGGAAACGAATAAACCAAATAAATCAAACCGGGGTGCCACGGTAAATAAGGAAAACCTACTATTTTTTATTTTTCATTTAAAAATGCTAAAATGATGTTACAAAAATCACACACCACGAATTTACATTAAGATAACCAAATCATGGAAATGGATGAATGGGTGTGAACAAATTCGATAGGAAAATCGACTCAATCATGACATGTGTGCAATATGCATAAGTGTAATCCTAATGGATGAACGTAAAAAAAAGTCCTTAGGTGTAAAATAGTTGAATTTAGCGAATATCGTCTTAATCATATCAACAAATCAAAGTATAAGTGATTTTCACACCAATAACGTTCAAAACTATGTAATACTTTTTCAGGACTTTCAAGGACGTGCAAACTGTTTTAGATTCCATCCAAACTCCCTCATTAAAATAATAATGCTGTTTATTTTTCTTATGAGGTTATGAAACTAAAACCTATTGGCCCATTTTGGCATATTTTTCATTTTATTGCCTTACAAATTTTAGGGCTCTTCAGTGGACCATGGATAATTTTCAATTCCTCACTTTTTAGGTCCATTTAAACGGTGGCTTTAGCGTAAGGGAAAAAATAATTACCTTTCGCAGCCCTTTTCTATTTTTCAAAATAAATCACACAAACTCACAAACGGTTTATAACATGCAGTATTTTCTTATCAAGTTTTATCTCATTTGGTTTGTTGTATAGACAAAATTAAGAGAGAAACACTCAGCCAACATGTGATAAACAAGTCCAAAAGTCAAAAAAATTCGTGCATGTGTGCAATGAAGGACAAATGAGTTAAACATGTAGGTAGCAACACTATATATCATCTCAAAGACTCCATACTTTATAAAGCACATGAATGACACAACAAATTGTCTTAAAACGTTATCAAATAGTCACGCAGATATGGAATGATGTTGTGACTTGGTCATCCTAAATGTGCATTCATATACGGTGTAAACAAAATAGAAAATTCTTTTCGTTTTTTTAAAAATTTTATAAAAAAAATGAAAATATTTTTGTAGTTTTTGATCACTGTTCAGAATCAACCCAGCAATACCAAATAATATAACAAGATGAACCAGAGGATTGCAAATAGAAGAGTCAAAATCAACGGGGGTCGCTCGAATGAAGTGTCATGTCGCTCGAACGATAAAAGTTTCTCGTGAGAAGAAGCTTCGCGCGAAATCAGAAGTCACTCGAACGAAAAACATCTCGCTCGAACGAAAAAAGAACAAATTTTCACAAATTACCCAGAATGTTATGCAGTTTTGTCCAGTGAAATTTTTTCGTGAAAACAGTCCTTGGAATGGGCAAACAGATACAAAACAGTGCTAAAATAGTAGCAAAATTAATATAAATATATCAAATGGAAAATATAAATACATAATGATACATACTAGCAATAAGCAAAACTTTCATCATGTAAATCATCATATGCTAGCAAAAATTCTAAACCTCATCCATTAGGTGCGGAGGCATTTTCCAAAGATGGTGAGATCTTTTGAAACAACTCCATCAAATCGTGTGAAGTCTTGACTAAAAATTTTACTTTCTCCCGAATATGTGCAAACTCTCTATCATTATGTGCAATCAAAGTATCTTGGGTGGGTGCATCTGTCCGAACATGTGTAGAAGAAAATCGTGATACATAACCTAATTTAAAGAAAAACTACCTAAGGTATCCACTCTTTTTGCAATGGGAGCAAACATAAACAATCCTAGGTACACCTCTCTAAAAAAACTCTAGGGCAAGCTCTCCTAACGAGTACGGGACGCCTAGGTGGGTTGGGTCGAGAGTCATGTGGATCTAACAATAAAGTAGGAACCGACTCGGGTGCAACAAAAGAAGTGGATGCACTATGATGACTTATTCCTATACTCTTACCACTACCCAAAATGGAATTAAGAATCATCTTTTCAAGCTTCTTAGATGCATTCTCTAATGGAAATTTGACTCCCGATCACGTTCGAGATCAGTCTCGAGTTGGGATACACGTGTCATCAGACTAGACAACATGTTGGTCAAGTCACACTTTTTCTTCCTTAATCCTTCTTTCTCTCTCTCCAAATCTAAAACCCGACGACCTAAATCCCTATTATACTTATTTGTTTTCAAGGTCTGGGTGTACAAATCCCTAAAAGCCTTTTGGAGCACACTTTCATCTCCACTCTCAAACTCACTCTCATCCCCACTAGAAACACTCGACTCATCATCGTCGCTCTCGTGAACACAATCATTGTGGGACAAAGTGGGTGTGCTCACATGGCTCGAAAAAGCCACACACATCCCATGTGCTAAACCTTTACCGAACTCATCTACCTCACTATCACAAAGAGTAGCAGGCATGGATACACTCTTCCCTTTTCTCCTTAGCCTAGTAGGAGACTCAAATGCTCTATGTCCTTTTCCTTTACACTCAAAACAAGTCATATCATCTAATTCTTCCTCACTCTTTTCTTCTTTATCACCCTCTTTCTCTTTTTCACTACCCTCTTTGGCCTTTTCTTTCTTTTTATTTTTCTCAAAAGAATTTTTATTAGAAGAATTATTTTTGTTCATTTTGAGAATTTTTTAAAATTTTTCGCAAAAAAGGCCATATCGTCAATACTAAACTCTCCCTCAGAATCAGACTCATAAAGTCTCTCTTTCTTTTTCTTCTTAAATTGATTCTTTAAAGCAACGCTTTTATCCTTAGCCTTAATGGTTTGGGGACACGTGTCAATCTTATAAGTTTTTAGGTCTCCTACGAGCTCTTCCAACTTAAGTGAATTTAACTTTCCCAACGAATTCTGAACAGTGACTTTAGGAATAAATCGTTTTGGGAGACACCTCAAAATCTTTTTGACGACATGTGTGTTATCAATTGGCTCACCAAAATTAAAACTTGAGTTAACAATGTCCAACAAACGTGCATAAAACTCATCAAAACATTCGGACTCAGACATGGTGATAGTCTCAAACTGGGTGGCCAAATTTTGTAACTTTGATTCTTTAACCACGTTCGTACCATCGTGTGTCAATTGGAGGACATCCCATGCCTCTTTAGACGTGGTGCACATCATAATTCGGCGGAACTCGTCGGGAGTGACGGCTCTAGAAATAACAATCAAACCTCGAGAATTAAAATTAGACATTTCAAAATCATCTTCAGTCCAATCCGACACAGGTTTCAAAGAGGTGATATTATTAGCAGTGACAGTGGGAGGAGTCCACTATCTTTCACAAAGAAACCAAACACCTTCGTCAATAGATTTTAATTGTGATTTCATACGGGCTTTCCAATAGGCATAATTGGACCCGTCAAAATAGGCATTCGATTATATAAGTAACCCATCGAAAAAGTTGCGATTTTTCACAGAACGGATTTTTCAAAAAAAATCAATATCACACAATTTATGCGAAAAATAGGAATTCACGATAAATTAGCGCAACCTGCTCTGATACCAATTTGTAAAAGCCGATGTGTGATACTGGCTCAAATGGATTCGCAAATTTCTGAATCAAACTTATTTAATTGGATGTCTAAATTTGCTCAAACCAAACGCTAATTTTATTCAACCCCTAAAATGCATCTACTTGTCAATGCAAAGCAATAAATTAAACCAAGCGATGATTAAGCTGACAAACACAGATTTCAGGAAAATAAACCTTTCGGGTAAATTTTTTTATTTCACTATAATTTGTAAGTACCTTACATGGATTAGAATGAAATCTATAGTGGTTCACACACAGCTATACCATAAGAACCGCAGTTCGAATCAGCCCAGGAATACCGTTACACTCCCTATGACACACAGTCGATCAACCTAGTATCTCCCTTAAGCGGTACCTACTGTCATTCCACTACCTTCAAAGGCACCTAGTTCAGCAACATAAAAATCCAACAAAATATGTGTAGGGTTCCACAAAAATAACTCACATAAAAGTAATTGGGATTGTGAATTGAAAAACAAAAGCTTTGAACCCTTAAATGGTTGGAGAAGAATACAAACACAAAAAAAATGGTATTCTATTAAAAACAGTGCTTCTCCACGCCTAAAATAAATAGTGTGACACTCAATATATATCACAAATTGAGTCGGTGACGTGTTAGCCTAAAAGACCTGTTGTTCGAGCGACATACGTTGTCGTTTGAGCGAGATAGTATCTCGTTCAAACGAGATGCATCGTCATTTGATTGACAGAGGCGGTGATCCCAAAAAACTTCAGACTTTGAAAAAATTTGGAAAACTCCGAAAGCAAAACTGTATACAGGTTCAGAATACTTTTTACAAAAAATTTTTTTATAAGAAAATGTTTTTATAAAAACCATTTATAAAAATTTCATAAAATATCCCAACACTTTTAATATGAAATGTAAATGGAACTTACACATAATTTTACCAAAATCCTCTTATTAGGCATGAATGTTGAAATCCACTTGAAATTTAGATTCGTCTTTTGTAGATATTTGTTTCCTCAATTATTCGAGGACTTGTAGAGGTATACGACATAATTGATTGTGACGGACAATATCCTTACAACCTTTTAAATCCTTGCTTAAATATTTAAGAGAAATAATTTTGCTTGTCTTAGGTTTATCTTCTTCTCCAAGTTCCTTGAGTTCCATTTCATGAGTGATTAAAGAACCTAATAGCTCATCAAAAGAGATTGGTCTTTGTAAGGACACAATTCTCCAATTGAGTCTTAATATAGTTTTGGCTCAATTCCGAACAAAAACGTTTATGTCACAGGATAGTGTTTAGTGTATCTATTCAAGCTTGTGACGTGTTTAGTTGAAGACGTAGCGGCAAAGAGTATAAAGCTTCATCAAATGCCGAGTTTATATGCCTCGTTTCTATGTCATCAATAGTGGTTACATGCTCCCAAGCTGTGAATGAATTTTATATATATATATATAGGAGCTTGGAACAAGTTTATTGGGTGTTAGGTTTTAAAACTATGTTTTGTTTTCAGAAAGTTTTCTATTAAAAGCTTTTATATAAAGTATATAAAGTTTCTGGGCTAAAAATGATATTTTTGGAACTTTCGGTAAGTTCATTTGAAGTGTCGCTCGAATGAGATTGTCGTTCGAACCACAAGTCGTTCGAACGAGTTCCCATATTGGTCACTGGAACTTCGTTCGAAATGTCGTTCAAACGAGATTGCTGTTCGAACGAGATTTTCAATGAGATTTCTAAGGAGTTCACACTGGAACTTCGTTAGAAGCGTCGTTCGAACGAGATGTCATTCGAATGAAAATGTCGTTCGAACGAGATATCAGGCGGGAATTTTTTTTGGCAGTTTTTACCCATGTTTCCCACTTCCTTACCCCACTAACTTTTGACAGATTATTATAGTGCGGGAAGCAAAGTTTGTAACCTAACTTTTTCATAATATTCTAACTCCTAGAGAGAATTTTGAGAGTTGATTCTTCCAAGAAAAAGTTCATGAGTTTGAGTGTTCATTCTATAAAGAAAAATCCTTCAAACACTTAGTTACACCCATAGTTGTTTCTTCGAAGTTCATATATACATATACTTTGCTTGGAGCATTTTGGCACCGGTTTATCTCTTCCATTTGAAGAGAATTTTGGGTTTTCTTCTAAATTCCTCAAAGAGTAAGAATTGTTTAGCTGCGGCTTTCTCACATGGTGAAAGTCACCAACTGTGGTTGACGGTGTACCTATTGTCCGATCGGAGGTTCCGAGATCGCGGTGGAGCTCCGTGATTATCCGCTAGGCAGAGGTGGTTACAAGAAGACGCGTCAAGGCTTAAGAGGGTTCGAGTTGAGGAAGTAAGTCATCTGTCTTGTAAATGTAAATTCCGTACTTAGTAGATTTGAGGCTAGGGTCATCCGAGGTTATTTCCCATTGCGGGTTTTTCCTTGTACATCGCGGTGTAGTGTGACTGATTGACTCTTATCTTGCTTAATAACTTAGAATGCATGCTTAGGATAATTCAAGATAAAGTTGGTTTTAATTGTCACACTTAATTTAATTTGGTGCTAAATTAAATTTGAGTAACGCTAATTTAATTCAAGTCATTCGTTAAAATTGATTTGACCTAGTTTTGAAATAATTGAAAAATATGACTTAGGCAAATTCTAGGACTTGGATTAATTATGTTTAAGTGAAATTCAAATTGTGTGTGAATTAATCTTATTTCACTTTGGTTTAATTTTAATTTGTTAGGAAATTAAAATTTATTTTAAGTTGAACCATCACATCGCTTCCGCATATCTAGTTAAAAGGAAATAAATTTTTGAAAAATTAAAATTTGGGGGCCGCGCACTCCAACAAGTGGTATCAGAGCCAAAGCGATAAATTATTTCGTTAAGATCCTTAAAATATTTTTTGGCTAAAATGGAATTTTCCTTATTTTCAAAATTTTCTATTTTCGATGGTTCTAATTACGCGTACTGAAAAGCGCAAATGAAATCGGCACTGAAATCTATCGACGAGAGGGTTTAGTTATCGGTATTTAATGGGTGGTCTCCACCAACTCATTTAGTAGAAAATGAACGTGTTCCCAAACCGACCGATAGATGGAGTGAGGGTGAATTTAAACTTTCAAACTTTAATTCACGAGGTTTAAACGCCTTATTTAGCGCTGTCACACCAGATGAATTCCGACGCATTATGACATGTGAGACCGCTAAAGAAGCATGGGATATTTTACAACTCACTCATGAAGGTACTAGTGTCGTTAAAGCTTCTTAACTCCAAAACCTCACCATTCAATTTGAAACTATCAAAATGAACGATAATGAAACTTTTGATGAATTTTATGCTAGACTTTCCGATATTGTCAATTCATCTTTTAATTTGGGAGAGAAAATACCCGACAACCGTGTTGTAAAGAAAATTTTAAGGTCCCTTCCCGATAGATTTATTCCAAAAGTGACCGTTTTAAATTCTTTACCAACTTTAGCCTCTATGAAATTAGAAGAGCTCGTAGGTGATTTAAAAACCTATGAACTAGACATGTTTTCCTCTAAAATTGAAAAGAAAATAGAAAAGGGCGTTGCTTTAAAAGCCCAAAAAGAGGTCAAATAAGTAGTAGAGAGTGAGAGTGATAATTACTCGGAAGACATGGCCTTGTTTGCTCGGAAATTTAGAAAATTTCTTAAATTTAACAAAGATAAATTTAAAAATGATTTTAAGAAATTTGAAACTTCTAAGTATGACAAAGCCGAAAGGATCCCTAAATCTTCTAACAAAAATTTAAATATGGACGAGTCAAATAGGTGTTCTGGTTGTGAAGGGTATGGCTATAGGGATTCTGAGTGCCCCGCTAAACTAAGGAAAGAGGGTAAGCGACCCATTGCATATAATGCGACCCTTAGTGATAGTGATGAGGAAGAGGGACCTGATTACCCCACTAAGCCTAACTTTGTGGATTTTATAGCTTGTTGTGAGAGTTCCGATAATGAATCTTCCCATGAAGATACTCAAACACATGACACTTCCTTGGTCAAAGTTTATGAATCCCTTGTTTTTGATGGTAGTAAGACTGAAGAAGAAGAAAAGGAGTGTGAAAATGAAGAGGTTAATGTGAGTGAACTTCAAAAAATTTTTCAAGAATTATTTTAAGAATCTATCAAATTAAAAAGAGCTAATTTGAAGTTAGAAGCTAGTTTAAGAGAGCTTGTCAGGATCATTGATGATAGTATGTTGGTCAAAGACCGTAGGACACAAGAGAAAGCTCTTCTAGAGAAGCTTGAATATATAAAAAGCGAGAGAGATAGCCTAAGGGGTTTAATGGAATCCTTGAAAAAGGAGCTTCTTGCTTTTGAAGAGCGAAATATTTTATTAGAGTCTAACATTTTAGAATTGCAAAATAAATTAAAAGACTCTAGTAATGTCAAATTTGATTTGGAGTGTCGTTCAGAAAAATTAGATAAAATCTTAGGAACGGTCCAAATTAAAAATAAAATGTGTGGTTTAGGCTTCAATATTTGTAATGAATCTACTTATAAAGCCAAAACCAATGTTTTAGGAGAATCTACTAGGAAAGCATTTAGAGATCATTCCTTATGTACCAAATTTCGACGTAATTTTACTTGTACTCATTGTGGTCGAAAAGGTCATCTTAGAAAATTTTATTTTGATCTTAAACGAATTCCTAGAAAATCCCAACGTAAAGCAACCAAGGTTGTTAAAATTACTACCCCCCAAGATAGTCATTCTTCAATAATATGGGTTAGGAAATCCGACTTGGTTGCCTTGCAAAATAGGACATTTGATTCTCATTTACTTTCACATGCTTCCTCCCTTGCTAAATCTAAAGGATGAATGTGTTAGTGTTTGCATACTTTAGCTTTTACGCGTCATGCTAAATGTAAGCTTATTTAATCATTTTCTAGTCTATGATCCATGCTTAATCACATGCTAGAACTATAATTTTTTGTTTATCTTTTATATTTTATTTCTTTTATTTTTTTTTTGCATTAAATGAAAAATACAAAAAGATTTTTCTTTCTCATTTGGGTTTTTATTTCTTGATAATTTAAGCTTAATAAAAAATTCAAATGATTTTGTTTGTCTTTTGAGTATATATTTTTTTTGGTTAAAAATTTCAAAAACTCAAAAAGATTTTTATTTTGTGTGTATTTTAGTTTGACACACTTTATGTGGCATATACTTGTGTTAGAATCCCATCTTTTACGCTCTCATGTGGCTAGAACTTTTGGTTTAGATTATCAATCCTTATTATGTTCTTTACCATGCTTACATGGAGTAGTTAAATTTTGTGTTGATTTAAATGGATTCTATTTTTATATGCCTCAATTTACACATGCACCAGCTCTTTTGAAATTTTAACTTCATATGTATATTTGAGCTTTGTGAGGTATTTTCCTGCCAATCTTTTCATCTACATATTTGTGACCTAGGAGGACTAGTGCATGTCAAAATTCGCTGCACGTGAGATTTGTGTGAAAAAGAAAAACATGATAAATATAAATGTGCACGAGGAAGGGCTCCGAAAGGACTTAGTTTCCTTTGCGAATAGTAAGCCACCGTAAGTTTGGACCTAAAATAAATACGTGGTCCAAGGCCTAAAAGAAAATATGGCATTAAAAAGAAAATAATTGCCAAGGCCTATGTTTGATTGATATATTCATTCAAAATTAATAATATATATGGTTATTGAGGGAGATTGGATGATATATCAATGGTTTGCACAATGTCCATTTAGCCTAGTTGAGCTTTCAATGTCATGACTCTATTGGTTTGTAGAATCATCAACAGGCTATGCGTGTATGTATTGTGTATGTTTGTTCATTGAGTTCAATTTATATTTTCACATGAGCTTATATTCAAATGTGATGAAGTTTGCAATAAATTGAGAACTCCGTGAATATGTTTTAAGTGATTGGGTAATTTAATTGTTGTTAGTTCACACCCCAACACTTCCGTTTTCATATGATACATTTTTGCCATACGAGTGTAAAAGACTCCTATTATATTTTGTGTGTGTCATTTGTGTGTTTATATCTATATATATGTGCGGGTGCATCTTTGGTATATCTAGAGTATGTATATATATGATATTTTTGTTTAGTCTTTGCCTTGCTTTCTAGTCCATATATGCTTCAATTCATAATTGGTATCTATCTTATTGCATTCTTTGTTGATATCACATGCTTAATACTTTATTTATCTTATTGATATCATTTTCTTGCATCCTAGTTGGTATCCATTATTATTTGTTGGATTATTTGTGCTTTTGTTGCCCATATGCTTTAATGTTCTCATCACTTTATGCGCAATTACATGTTTTAGCTTGATTATCCCATTCTATTTATCCCTTGCTTCGTTTAGAGGGTGTATATGCTTCATTTGGGGGAGATCAGTTAATTCTTGATTCTTTAGCCTTTGTCTATTCCTGACCAAAAAGGGGGAGATATTGATAGGGGGAGAAATGGTATCTAAACCTATTATAATCATATCTTAGTTTGGGGGAGATTTATCTTAGGGGGAGACGTCTTTCTAAGTTGATCATTGTTGATAAAGGGAGAAAGTTAAATTTAGGGGGAGTACTTATTTTGGGAGAGAATTAAATTTAGGGGGAGTACTTATTTTTGCATTTAATATATTGATATTCCCTATGCGTTTGATAGTTTGCTTAAGTGTGCAGGAATTATTCTAAATGGCAACGTTCATCATTGGGCAAAGATATTGATCCTTGGGTTGTTTGAGTCAAGCATTGTATTTTTATTTTGGGTGGAACTTTTTATTAGTGTAGTAGAGCTTGACGGTCCTTTAGAATTTTTTTTGGTTTTTGTCCCGGAATAGCCAAAGGGGGAGATTTGTAAGGACACAATTCTCCAATTGAGTCTTAATATAGTTTTGGCTCAATTACGAACAAAAACGTTTATGTCATAGGATAGTGTTCAGTGTACCTATTCAAGCCTATGATGTGTTTAGTTGAAGACGTAGCAGTAAAGAGTATAAAGCTTCATCAAATGCCGAGTTTATATGCCTCGTTTCTACGTCATCAATAGTGGTTCCATGCTCCCAAGGTATGAATGCATTTGATATATATATAGGAGCTTGGAACAAGTCTATTGGGTGTTAGGTTTTGAAACTGTATTTTGTTTTCAGAAAATTTTCTATTAAAAACTTTTATATAAAGTATATAAAGTTTCTGCGCTAAAAATGATATTTTTGGAACTTTCTGTAAGTTCGTTTGAAGTGTCGTTCGAACGAGTTTACCAACGAGTTCCCTTATTGGTCACTGGAACTTCGTTCTAAATGTCGTTCGAACGAGATTGCTGTTCGAACGAGATTTTCAACGAGATTTCTAACGAGTTCACACTGAAACTTCGTTAGAAGCCTCGTTCGAACGAAAATGTCGTTCGAATGAGATATCGGGTGGGAAATTTTTTTGGCTGTTTTTACCCATGTTTCCCACTTCCTTACCCCACTAACTTTTGACAGATTATTATAGTGCGGGAAGCAAAGTTTGTAATCTAACTTTTTCATAATATTCTAACTCCTAAAGAGAATTTTGAGAGTTTATTCCTCCAAGAAAAAGTTCATGAGTTTGAGTGTTCATTCTATAAAGAAAAATCCTTCAAACACTTAGTTACATCCATATTTGTTTCTTCCAAGTTCATATATACATATATTTTGCTTGGAGCATTTTGGCACCGGTTTATCTCTTCCATTTGAAGAGAAGTTTGGGTTTTCTTCTAAATCCCTCAAAGAAGAAGAATTTTTTGGCTGCGGCTTTCTCACATGGTGAAAGGCACCATGTGTGGTTGACGGTGTACCTATTTTTCGATCGGAGGTTCCGAGATCGCGGTGGATCTCCGTGGTTATCCGCTAGGCAGAGGTGGTTACAAGAAGACGCGCCAAGTTTTGAGAGGGTTCGAGTTGAGGAAGTAAGTCATCTGTCTTGTAAATGTAAATTCCGTACTTAGTGAATTTGAGGCCAGGGCCATCCGAGGTTGTTTTCCATTGTGGATTTTTCCTCGTACATCACGGCGTAGTGTGACTGATTACTCTTATCTTGCATAATAACTTAGAACGCATGCTTAGGATAATTCAAGATAAAATTGGTTTTGATTGTCACACTTAATTTAATTTGGTACTAAATTAAATTTGAGTAACGCTAATTTAATTCAAGTTATTCGTTAAAATTAATTTGGCCAAGTTTTGGAATAATTGAAAAATATGACTTAGGCAAATTCTAGGACTTGGATTAATTATGTTTAAGTGAAATTCAAATTGTGTGTGTCTTAATCTTATTTCACTTTGGTTTAATTTTAATTTGTTAAGAAATTAAAATTTATTTTAAGTTGAACCATCACATCGCTTCCGCATATCTAGTTAAAAGAAAATAGATTCTTGAAAAATTAAAATTTGGGGGTCACGCACTCCAACAGTCTTTCTCTTATTGCTTCCTTGATAGCCAACTTTTTGGTCATCCAAGTTGCTGGTAATGACCTGAGAATTTTACTCACCAACTCATTGTTAGTATATACTTTTTCAAGAGATCTAGTGAACATATCAGAAATAGATTCATCCGATTTCATCTTAAATTACTCATAACTATAAACAAGCATACTTATTTTATTTTCTTTTATTTGACTTGTTCCTTTATATGTGACTTCTCATCTGTTCCAAAATTCTTTAGCAGATTCACAACAATTAATTTATTATATTCATTTACATTAAGGGCATAATGCAAAATATTCAGAACTTTAGCATTTATTTGAATTTTTTTAATATCCACTTCATTCCATCCATTTTCTTCTTTAGAAACATAAATATTATTTACCATTTTCATACGAATAAAATGACCATTTATAACAACTCTCAAAACTTCATAATCATGTGACTGAATACAATATTTAATTATTTTTTTTCAATAGTTATAATCATTTTTAAAAAATAGAGGAGGTTTAAAAATAGACTGGCCTTCACTAAGGGATGTTGTAACATTTGCCATTATCTTTAACTCTAAGATTGTTAAATCCAAAAATAATTAGAGCACTATTCTGATACCAATTGTTTCCAAAATTATACTCAAGAGGGAGGGGGGGGGGGGGGGGGGGGATTGAGTTTAGCAAACTTTTATGTTAAATTAATATTTCAGAAATATATTTAATTTACAACACCTTATCAATTTTCAGATTAATAAATCTTTAAAGAATAAAATCAAGTATATCAAATAAATGCCACAAATTAAATTAAACAAGCTAAAATGCAGATTTTAACACTTCACAAATATTAAAATAATTTTTGTATTTAATTTAAAATAATATTATGAAATTAATTAATTAATTCAAAAATAATTATTTTAATCTTAAAATAAATTTACCAATTTTTGAAAGTAATATATTTGCAAATTTAAGTGCTGAAAAATTTAAATTAAAGCAAGCATAAATAAATAAGCAAATAAAGTGCGGAAAAATATATGACACCAAATTTAACGTGATTCGGCCAAAACCCGGCCTACGCCCACGCGCCTAGAGTAGCAGCTGAAACCGATCTTCAAACACCGTTGTCCAATTTGAGAGTAGGAACCAATCACCGATACAACAACCAAAGCTTCAACAAATTTGAATTTTTTGGTACAATGTAGAATAATGAAACTCTCCAAAAGTACAATTTATATTCTGAGTTTCTTCATCTTCAATGAGACTTCAATAAATTATGTTGATGTAGGCTCAAGTCTTCTTCTTCAATGATTGAGGAGAATGTAAAAATTAATTGCTCTCTTTGTAGTAGTTGAGTAGTAAATTTAAATGATTCTCAATAAATTCTCAAGTCTTGCTCATATTCTCATTCTAGAGTGTCTTCAATGCAGCGCTTGAATATTTAAGAAGGTCTTCAAAAACTAGATGTTAGAGACAACCATTGTGAACATTAAATGCTCCTGATTTTTCTGAGAGAAAATAGACTGATATTGATCTTCTGATATCTCATTTGGCTTCTCAATAAAAATATGGTCGTTAAGACTTGATGAAAGCATCCTCAAAATGTGGAAATAAAAGAGACTCTCACATATCCCAAAATTGTTTCCTGTTAAAATATGTTAGTCCAAGAGAGATAGAGATACGAGAAAATGAATCGTAAACCATTTTGATGTATAGATGATAAAGAGTTCTGAAAAGAAAATAAATTTAAGTGTCCAAGAGAAGTCAGTGTTCAAAATAAACACTGATGCATACGATTTGACTATTGATATTAATAAAAAGATATATACTGAGGTAAATATCGGATAAAAAGTGGTGTAAAAATACTGTTTAACACTGCTCAAAATATACATATTATATATATATATATATATATATATATATATATATATATATATATATATATATATATATATATATATATATATATATATATATAAGTGACAAAAGCTTCCATTCACTGCTCGAGGCACTCTACAAACAAGGTAGTGAACAAACAAAAGCATAGTTAGCTAGACAAGTCATTAAGTCAGATGATGAGAAGTTAATGGATGGGACAAGACAAAATGCGTGGGGCTTCAAACAATTCTGTCCAAGGCAGATGAAATGAGGTCGTGTAGACTAACTCTATAAGAGTTGAGAAGACCAGCGAGGGGCCCAAGGGGTAAATCAAATCCCCATAACTATATATGAATGTGTATATGTATATAGGCATCTTTAGGTAAATGATAAAAGCAGGTTTTTATCGTTCAAATATTATAAATATAAATTAAAAGTGACAATCGCATGGCCCAAGGTAGTCAGTCCAAAAGATGGGTTCGTCCTTGACCAGTTGGAGAGGTAGGCCTGTGAACGGGTCAGAGATGGGTCGGGTTTAAGGAGATCCAGATCCGTGTAATCGGGTCTTCATCGGATTCAGGTTCGGGTCTTCATCGGGTCTACAATATTGGATCCAGACCCGAATCTGTTCGGGTCTTCGGGTCTCGGGTTCGGGTCCGGGTCTGGTCAAATATGTACATTTATTTTATTTTATCCCCCTTTTTATTATTTAATCTTAAATTAAAATATTTTGTAATGTATTGTAGAATATTATTAGTATAAATAAAATATATATTACTTATATTTATTATATACATAAATATATATTTTTATATATAATACTTACATGTTATATTGATAAGATATATTTATAAATATATATAAATTTGTAGTATATATGTATATATATACAAAATAATAATGTACAATTCGGGTCGGGTCTTCGGGTCCGGGTCTTGTATAAGATCCAGACCCTACCCGTTTAATAAACGGGCCTTCGGGTCTTCGGGTCCAAAAAAATATGCTCAGACCCTATTATACGGATCGGGTTTCGGGTCGGGTCCGGATCCAGACCCGACCCATTGACAGGCCTAGTTGGAGGCGTATAAATGGTTCCAAATCTCCGCCAAGGTAGTGACAGAGATTTCATCCTTATGTGTTAGTTGAATGAAGTGAGAAGTTTTGAGCATCCTCTCCTCACCTCTCTCTAGAAAAAAAAAGAAAATAACAGCTGGCCCTAAAAAACCCTTCCTTCTCCACTCGGTCCAGCTACCCCTCCCCCCTCTCACTTCCGACGAGAGTGGGGGAGACCTGCAAGTGTCCCTCAAATCCAAAAGGAGTATTAGCAGCGTTCCAAAAAACCCAAACCCGTCTAGTGGGTCTTCCCCGATTTGATCAGTTGTCGAGATGTCTTCGACTGTGAAAGATCCACTCAAAGAACAGATCGGAATGGTTGCGACAAGATCTACTCTTTTGATGGTAGATCGGAGTTGTGATTTTGAAGATAGGTTATTTGGCTATGTTTTTTATTTTTGTTGTTTATTGTTGTATTTGCAGGCTCCGTTTGGAGTTATTTCTTTCATCTCCTTCGTAAGCGTTTTATCCATTTTAGATATAACTGTTAGGTTTTGGGGGTTTAGGTTCGACTGTCCCAGCAGTTGTTCCTCTCGGGTTGAGACTCAGAAGGTCTCCGTGACTTTTTGAGTTTCTCCCAACTTTACTAAGGTCGGTTTATTTTTAGGCCCCTTAGAGTTTGAGCCTCCTTCCTTGGCGCTGGTGTTTTTGACGAGTTTGTCTTGCATTATTCGACCGTCTGTTTACCTTGTGCACAGACTTTGTTCGGAGCGGCTCGCCCTCTGGTGCCTTCGGTACCAGTTTCTTGGTTTTGTTGCTGCGATTTGTCGTGGACAGACCCATAAATCCGTCGGTTGTATTTTAAGCCTTTTGTTAGGCTTTCTCCTAATTTCCCTGTTTGTTCTACATTATCTTCTCTTCTCTCCCTTCTACTTAACTCGAGCCTATTTAAGTTATGTTGTTCTTCTTTTTTGTTACCCTACGTTACATTAATGAAATCCCATTTGGGACGATTAAAAAAAAAGAAGCTTTGAACAAATTGTCAACACATATGTCATATCGTGGGTCCCAAGAGTAAGGACAAGAGGAGTGTTGGCTAATGTTAAAAAAAATCGTCCCTTATGCAGCATTTGACAAAATAAGGACACAAAGTAATACTAAGAGGAGATTATATAAAGTATATATATAACGTATATATGAGTAACGTATAATAATATATTTAAGTATTCGTATGAGTATATATATATATATATACACAAGTAATAGATATATATAACATAAACCTGTAACAATTCAGAGAGTGACAAATTGTAATAACAATATATGTATAACAAAATATATTAACAGTATATAAATATTTATGTAAAAATATACAAATATAAAATTATGTTATAAATATTATAAAAGGAGTCTTAATAAGAAAAAATAAAACAATTTTTTTTAAGAAATATTTACAAATTTACATAAAAAAAGGTTTGTCTCGAATCATCAAAATCAATATATTACATTAAATTAAATGTACATTAATTACAATTGCGATAATTTAATATTAATTATGGATAAATAATATTTTTATTTAACAATACACTACTTAATCAACCACCATATGCTATGTTATCACTACACCAAAAACAACAATTTGGCACATCTTATATTAAAAATCTGGCACAGTTTAAAACTGTGCCAAATTCTGGCACGGTTTAATAACAATCTGGCACACTTTAAAACAATTCCAAAATTTGGCACTGTTTTAAAGTGTGCCAACATTGAGTACACTTGACTAAAATATAAAATAGCCTAAAAATCATTATACTAAATTTTTGGTATCCTGCTCTCTCATTCCCGCTCGCCTTCTCATCCTCTCTCTGCATCGATTTCTCTCGCCTCAGATCTCTCTCTCCGATCAGCGTGGAGAGCTATCTCCATCTCTTCTCTCAGTCACTCCACCCACATGGTATTTCTCTTTTCTCTCTTTTCATTTGTTAATTTTTGTTGAGATTAGTTGCTGATTTCAGAAATTGTTAGTCCATTTCCCCCAAAAATATGTTTGTACAAAACTCACATGGATTCTAGGGCGTAGAGATCTAAGTAAATATATAAGCTCCACCCTCACTTCTGTAGGTCAGCTCATAATATTGACTCAATGATTATGTGGAGGTTCATACAAAAGTTTGGACATGTTCCACCTGATGCGTGGTAAACAATTTTTGAAGACATGAACATGATCTTTACATAAAACAAAATACAAACCTTAGCTTATAAATTTCATATTTTATTCTTTGAGAATGATGATAATGGTAAATCCCTTTTATAAACAACCAACAAATCTATTGTAAATTAGGGCTTTATTTATGGAGGTTTGTTTTATTTATTTAGTTTATTATATAAATTCGAATTTTGTTTACTACCCACTAAGTTTTAAATGGATTTAACCTTTGGTTTAACTGTATGGGGGTATTCAAGCATCTTCCTTTCGATTTAAGCTTCAATTTCAGTTCTTTATTTTAGTATGAAATTAGGGCTTATGTTTGTTTTCTTTAATTAATTTATTGTTAAAATTAGGGCTTTGGGGGTTGAAATTTATTTTTTTAGATTTGAAGATTGAATCAAATTCTTCAGTTTCTTCATTATATATTACCAATTATCAATCCAAAGGTTTTTTAACATTCTACTTTACTTTTGACTTTCAATCCCTCAAAACGACTTTGTAATTTGATAAGTTTGTTCACCTATTTATTTTTTCGATTAGACATTTAGGGGTTCAAGTGGTATATGGATTTATGAGTTATATTTATGTTTAATTTTTTTTCAGTATGGATTTTGGGTTCAAAACATCTTATGTATTGGGTTTTAGGGCTTGTTGGCATTTAGAGTGTGCTTATTTTTATTTTGTTCGAAATAATTTAATGCTTAGTTTTGTTTTGCTTCTAGTATATTTTTCATGTCATTCACAAAGCAAATTGGTATCACCGAACCAATTTTGTGTCGGATGGTGACTAGAACTAGTTTGCATGCCATCATCCTCGTGAAATGAACTAGTTTTCACATAGTAACCTTAGAAAGGGTTGATGATTGAGGATTTACAATTTGATTATCATCATCTTCGATTTAAGTATAACTATAAGATTATGCATTATTTTTCTTTTTCATATCTGTTTGCACTACATTTTTAGTTGATAGTGTCATTCGGTGTCTAATGCACTATGTTATGTTCAATATCTAGTGTTGTAATATTATAGGGTATTAATATAATGTCCAACAATTAATACTGCCAATAATTCATAATCTTGTATGGATGTTGTTTGAAATGGACATATATAGTTCCTTGTGAAGTTGAAATATGAAATTGTATTTGCCAATGGTCTACTTATTCTCGTATATAGTTGATATGGTGTGCTAAGATTCATCATGGAGAGTAGGGCCAAAGGATGTGTGTTATGTCAATGAAAACCTTAGGCGTGTATGAACAACTAATTATAGCTATAGTGCGATTCCTAAAGGTTTGTCTTTTTGGTATTCTCTATTTTTTCAGAATATTTACAAATGTCTTAATATTATCCATACCGCTTCCACCTCATCTATCACCTCTTTAAAAACATTTGATTCATGTCTTGTTAGGTTTATGAGTTTTTGTATGACCTCAGAGCTTATTATGGATTCGATCTTGGGGTTACGGTTAGCTGATGAAGTTTTTGAATTCAATTTGGCTTGATAATTTTATTGGGCTTGGTGATGACCCTTGAACTTTAAAAACTGTGAGAATTGTTTGAAATCAAAGTTTTGGTTCCATGTTGTTATGTAAATTAGGAAATTAGTTATATTAAATGTATTTGTGTATGTTTTTATATAGACTTGATATTGTGTAACTTCATGATATGAAGCCTTCAAAATATGTCGGTTGGTTGTTCATATTCTGAATCACATTATACATAAGTACTATACTTCGCTTGCGGATCGCTCGGGGTTTAAAAATAGTATCATATAATAAGGATATAGCAGTATATTATCAAATTAAGTTTTATTGTATTGCTTAGACAGTTAATATGGGCATCTTATGGACAATTACGAATTCATTATATTTGGTTCAATTCGTTGTGACAATTGATATTGTTCTACTATATATCAGTTGTTTTTCATAGTTTGGTGTGATTAAATATGACTAAGTTTTCAAATCCCATTTCATTGTGAGTCGCATCATTGATTCCTTGATCGCAGTGTTGAGTGCGGAATCACTTTACTTTATTTTTTTGGTGTAGGGTTTCTAGTCACTTAGTGGTTTGGATTTGTGGTGTTTTTGTGCAGGTCTTGAACCTTTTGCTTATTTGATAGAGTTCATCCCCAAGGAGAACACACCGGGTAAATCAAAACTCTAGTAGTCAAACATTGGTGATTTGGTAATGTCTCTCTCTTTGAATTTAGGCATTTTGTACATTGGTTGTGTGTGGCCTCGGTAAACATGAGTTAATACCCCCAAAGGGGACATAATGAATAAAGTCCCTCGTAGTATTTCACTTGATATTCCTTACTGTCCGGCCTTGCTAAGAATTTATTATTTTTTTATTGTCTTGTCCCTTATAGTAAAAATCGAAGTTTAATAGACTATCGTTTTTAAGCTAAGATTGACCTTCAGTTCCAATAACTTGTCTTGTTTGGCAATTAATTTTAGGTGCATTTAATCCTTTTGGATGATTTTGATCAAATCTTCGTTGGATCAGAATAATTATATCATATCGTAGAATCGCAGCAGAGGTCCCTTATATCTGAGTTTTAATCCAGTTTATAATTTTATATAAACAAATGTTTTAACCGAGTTGGTGAAAATTATTTTACACCGAGTCTATACAATGATGAATGCAATATATCAAAGTAACTAATAAAAACATCAAAAGTAATGTGGATCTGCAAAGGGGACTTACCTACATCCACGGGAAAAGAGAGAGATTAATCTTAATTAAGTGGTAAGTTCTTAGGTGGTAGGGTTGCTAGTTGAGAGCTAGGAACCAAACCACAAGATTCCAAATGGCCTCCTCAATTCAATGCAGGCCAGTATTTATTGATATAAGAGGTATTGAAATAGTTTCACAGCCCATTCATGGATTACTTTTATTGGTACGACCCTATTCATGCTTTGCTTTTATCGTAATCTAAAGATAATTTTACTCAGTCATCTGACTTTGTGGCAAGTCGGGAATGTCCGACCTGCCTTGGTCTTTGAGAATATTGATGACTGGCCTTCTATAGGTATGTTCAATATATCTTGACGCGATTGTTTCCATTATTCCAGTGCCTTCTTCAGTAGTCCCCTAGAAAGCATGGACATTCCTACGGGAATGATGTACCCATATCGAACACTCAAAACACCTCGATACACGTATGATACATCTCGGACACTTGTTAGACACTGCATGGCGTGTCAAACTTCTTGTCATTGTTTGACAATATAAATAAGGCGGACACTTTGGGACATGGTTTAGACATTCCGCGGACATAGCCGGGAGCCAAAATTAATAAATGATATAATTAGTAATATTCAGTACTTATGTGACAAATGATCTGACAACTTATATCTTTGACAACTTACTCAGTTATCATTTTGTATTGTAAAGTTTTAATTAGATGCATATTATGTAACAAAGATAATCAAGTTTTGCCTTTTAGTTATATGTGTTACTTGGTGTACTGTAAGTATGTTCATCAGGCATATTTTTTGTCCCCTACATTCGCACATTTGATATGCGTTGAATGTTGGAAAAAATTCAGTTGTGACCTTAGGAACGTGCATCTGAATAATTGGTCCTATGCACGTGCATCCTAAAAACTCAGCCCTGACCTTAGATAGATCAGAACATAACGAAATCATATCAGTCCATTTGTTAGAATCATTCCGCTACTCAACATTGTTCCCATCATCACCGACATTGTTCCCCTGCTTAATAATTGGATGCTAATTACGCAACCTTCAATCCCCATAGTGAGCAAGCAACGTCGAGTATATCTAGTCAATTGTAAAAACTTGTATCACTTTAGCGCAGCTATAGTGTATATCAGTTCCTTATATCTTCACCAACATTGTTCCCCTCCTTGGCTTTTGATGCTTAATTGTAGGAAAATTTTATGGAAAATTTGTTAGCGTTGTTCGTAGGTTCTAAATTTGTTAGAGTTATGCGTTGTTCGTAGGTTCTAGCCTTGTTCGTAGGTTTTAACCAACAAAAGGGTGGCTTATTCTCTTCCAGACCTCCCTTTGGAAGACAGCTGCCTTCTTCTCTCCCTCTCGCCATTGCACTGCCTGATGCTACCTCCGACATTGCCTGCTGCTGCCTCCGATGCCACTTGCTGCTGCCGCCAATGCCCCTGCTCCAAACCAAAGGTAAGGTTAAGGTTTTTAGCTACTGTTCTTTGAGATTTTGAATGTGTCCATTTTGAATGTTTGTTGCTATGTATTTTTTGAATGTTTGAATGTGTCCAAAGCAAAGGTAACTATTTGAATGTTATATATATATATATATATATATATATATATATATATATATATATATATATATATATATATATATATATGTGTGTGTGTGTGTGTGTGTGTGTGTGTGTTATTATATATATATAACCTTATCAATTTTAACCACTTGACTTTTTTATTTTAACCACATAATTATCAATTTCAAGCAAAAAAACGAATCCAAAACGAATCTTAAACGAATCCTCGTCGAATCGGAATTTGATATGTAGTTATTTTATCCCCATCCTTCTTGTGTGCGAATCAGGGGGACATTTTAAAAAAGCTAAGGAGATAGTACTGAAGTCTCTGAAGAACTAAAAGTAAGATTAGCATACCGGGAAGCAGTTGTTGTTAATCTTGCGTGCTACTTTCCAGATCCCCATCGTCCATTTACTGAGGTAAACCGCAATATCTGATTATATTCAATATTCCCTATAATCTAATCATATTGTTCTATAAATGTCTAAATACACTCAATTTCTTTTATATGTCTGCAGGCAGATATTAATTCAATTCGAAGCCAACCAAATATGTGCTATGTGGAGATGTCGACAGGGTTTTTAGAAGAAATGTGGATTTGGTAAATTTTATAGTATGCGCTTGTGCTCGTAAGTTTGTGTTTATCTAGCCATTGATATTAATTTTTCAAGCTTCTCGAGAACATGTTTGTAGATCCCAAAGGTTTTAGAATTGGGCTTGACGACAGGTATAGATGTGAGGATCTCAAGTTCACTCAAGGCACAGTTCATGTCTGATCTCTCAGGATCAGTGGTCAAATTCATGCCTCACTTAAACCTTTGATATTGTTTAGTGCTCAGGGATAGTTACTAGATTCACTTGAAGTATGAATCAGTTTTTATTATTTAAGTCGGATATTTTTAGCTTTATATTCTCCCCCCCCCCCCCCCTCCCTTCGGATCTCTTTGGCAACATTAGAAGCATGGTTGGTATGTATGTGTTCTAAGTTATATCATGATTATAGTTGGATATGCTTGATTTCTTAAATGATACAAATTATTTGTCCAGACAATCTTCCCAAATGAAAGGGTGGATGTTAATTCCTCGCAGACCTCATTGGGTGGTAGGTATGATACGAATTTGGAAATGACATAAACATATTGTTCATTGAATAGTCAATTGCTACAATCTGAAGTAAGGTGTAATAATACATAAATTGCAAGATGTCTTCGAATTGCCTTCTCACATGGACAGAGATCAAATAGAAGAAAGACGACAAGTTAAGACTGCTTTTATATAGGACGAGCAATTGAGGGGTCTTGTTTCCAGCACATCACAGTTCTAAAACCAATAGTTGCCGAACAATTGATCTCACTAAGAGTTCCCAAAAATGGTTTCTTCTGTAAAGTAAAGTCTCTTGGTTGAATCTTATTCCTTTTCGCTTGAGCATTGGAGTTCAGATCTTTCTAGTTATTTTCATTTATTTATTTTCCTTGGTTCGATGCATCACACTTCTATTACATGTTGTTATCTATATATATATATATTGCTTTAAAGGCGCCAAAAGAGGGAGTTTCTAAGAAATTCATTTCTAGAACAACTCTCTCTCCTTTTGTGTTATTCATTTCATGTTGTTTCACTAATTGATTTCATTTCGTCTAGAGTTTATTTTTTTTCCCTCCTTTTTGGAGATTCAATCTTAAACCATTGCAATTTTAAGTTGGTATGCGGAAGGTAGACTACAAAAATTGAAGGTTCCTTTTTTTCTAAGTTGGTATGCCGAGGGTAGACTACAAAATTTAAAGAACCGTGTAAAGCCCTCGAACCTAAGTTGATATATATGTGATTTTTTTATGAAGTTTGTTTCGTTGATGTATTTGTTAGATGAATTTGAGATCATTGAATATTATTAGATTGGTTTTTATCCCTTAAGAGGGTGGATAGTCCAATAAACAAAGGAGGCTATGTCCATTTTTTTTCTTCTAAATGGACACTTAGTAAAACCTTTATGCAAGTTATGTTTTTCTCGCACTCATCATTTCAGTGGTATTGACATTTGCTACTATTTTTCATTGTGTTAATCATGTCGACAAAGCCTCGTGAAGTTAATGCAAGATAATTTTATTTGCATAGAGCTCAATGTGTTTTGGAAGATGGAAAGTTGGAGACTTTTTACCAACGGATCTCTATGATTCACATTTAGATTTCCTTTTTATTACTTGTGCTCCTTATATGTATCTATTTTATTTGCATCTAAAAAAATCCCCACTTTTCCTTTTATGATTATCCTTAGCTTGGGTGTCATTGGTTTAATACTCAACCGAAGACTTTAGTTTCTTATAGCCATCTCTATGAGGCTTAGGTTATTTCATTATTTTCATTTTGGGGATTTTTTGTCTGCTTATTCTTTTTGCTTTAATAAATTTGTCTCCTCGAGTTTTCTATAAAGATAGTCTTTATCTGTGAATTTGTTTAGAACGTGTAATTAGATAAAGTTACTCATTAATTTTTTGTTACTCGATATGTAGGATTAATTAATTTTTTTGTAATATTATTTATAATTTTTTTTCTTTGATAAAAAAATTTGGCATAGTTCAAAATCGTGCCAAAAGTGAATCAAATTTTGGCACGGTTTTGAACTGTGCCAAAAGTGTACCAAAATTTATCCAATATGGCACAGTTATAAAGTGTGTCAAAAGTATGCTAGAAATATTAAATTCTGGCACGGTTTTAAAGTGTGCCAGAAGTGTTCCTGTTTTGTCAAATCTGGCACACTTTTAAACCATGCCAGAAAAAAAATGACCATTTTTGGAACACCTGATTCTGGCACAGTTCAAAACCGTGCCAGATTTGATCTGGAACAGTTTTAAACCGTTCCAGATTACTGTTTTTGGTGTAGTGTATACTTGACAAAATTATAATTTTTGCAAATTGTATAGTCGTTAAATGACTTATAATTATAAAGTTGGTAATTTAGTTGAAATGGTAATTTATCTTATTTTGAAGTTGGTAATCGAGTTTTTTTTAATACTATGTATACTTTACATAGATAATTAAGATGCACATTGACTTACAATTTATGTTCCCAATGCATTTCATATTTTATAGTTTTTTTTTTCAATTTAACCAACAAACATTTTATGCCCAAAGATTTGCTATAACTTTTAATTTTTTTATGTTGGTCATAATAAAGTTAACGTTATTGTAATAGAAAACCATAACTACAATGTAACTTAGTTTTAATAAATTTAAAATTTCAACGAACTATGGAATTTAAAACACAATGAAGTGAGTTTGGGATTGTGATATCTTTATAATTGAAAAATAAATAAAATTTGATAATAAATCATTGTTAAAAAAATCATTTAAACAAAAAAACATTTGGTGAACCTTATTTACATGTTTTAAATCCGTAGCCATTGAGAATGAGGCAAAGCTTACATGTAAACCTAAAACAAAGCTTCTTAGTCTCATGCCACTTCACCTAAATATGTTGTTCTTCATTTCCATTCAATACTACTCAATACATAATCATTTATTTATTTATACTTAAAACGGTTAAGTGCAAGCATATACAATTTTCGGTTAACTCGCTTCTTAAGAGTATAAAATTTGTCAAAATATTAAACCCAATGTTGATGTAAAAAAATAGATTATCTCTAATTATTTAATCACAGATAAAATAAATAAGACAAAAGAATTTTTAAAGTGGTTCAGCCTTAAAAGAATGGCCTACCTCCACTGTTTTTGTTATTGCTGAGTGTTTGGGAATTCTCGATAATGAGGTTTTTACCAAGAAATTCCGAATCCCCTTACAATGAGGATGATACAATATATTTATAGCCCTGAGGCTGTACATGTGAAAGGATAATACATAGCTGTTCAATAAGCATATACATCTGTATGATAATAATCAACACTTAATGCGCATTTAATCCTCTTAATTGTCTGGTAATAAATGCTCTGATCGAGGTGCAGCTCGGACCGCCTAAGTATCTCGGTATCCATGAGTTGGTCAGGGAAGTTGAGTTCCTCGAAGTCAAGGTGTTGTTCAGAAGTGTTTGTTATTTCCACGTAGATTGCCACGTGTCTCCACTTAATTGAGCCATGTCAGCAGACTAAATTTGGTATCAACAGAAGCCCCCTATATTTCACAATTCGAGAATGAGGAGTGTGGAACATTCTTCTCGAAATATGGCGGGATTAAATGGTCATCCTGAATTTTAGGAGTGTCTTCTGTGCATTTATTTTTCTTTTTGAATTCATAGAATTAGACTTTTCTAATTTTTCTAACTGCTTCAATCTCCGTGCCCTTTTTGTCCTTTTAGCCGCCGGTAGCGTAAACGTCTCCCTTTGTAATCATTATTTTTACCCCTTCCCAAGGTAAGGTATTTAAGCGTTGCAAAAAATCCTATCGTCTCTTCACTTTTTCAAATCTGTATCTTTGAGTTCTCCATTTCTTCTCTATCTTGTGCATTCATTCCTTCCATCGTTCGTTGTTAACTGATACATCCTTTTTCTGTAAGATCTTCTTCCTTCTTTTTTATTTCCTTTATTCATCATGGTTTACCTTATTGAGTAACTTGATAAGTTTCGTTATGATTTCTCTATTCCTTCATGGGTCATTTTAGAGGAATGTGGCTTTATAGCTGAATGTGGCTTTTCTTTTCCCCCAAACCCCTTGTGTCTGGAATTCTGTCAATATTTTGACGTGGTTTCTGTAAAAATAGCCCCCAATTCATGGAGAATAGTTAATGTAGTCCATAGGTTAAATCAGATTCATGGAACTCGTATAGGAATTCCAAAAATTATGTTTTGCTATAGATGGGCTGTCAGCGACAATACTTTTTACTTGAAAACTAGGTTTTTAAATAGGGCTTTAGTCGTCAATCTCCCAGATGCCAACAGGGACTACTTCAAGCATGGTGTTGTTATGAAAAATTAGCAACATGCTCTGCTAAGTGGAAATGATGTGTATCAGGGTCCTAGATGCCCTCCATATGGCAATGGGATAGGTTGTTTTTATTTTAATTTATTTTTGAAATTATGCTTTCTTTGTGTTTGATAAAATGTGTCACTGATATTTTAATTTTGATTTATTTACAGTTGACAGCAAGAGAAGGTCACCAAAAGAGACATAAGTTAATTTAAAGCATCTGAAACTTATCTGGGGTTTGCATCAAACTGTTGCTGACGAACACATCAGATCAGCTTCATTCTTGTTGCAGCACAAGAGATACACCTCGTCTTTTACTGCTCGTCCAATGATAAGTGACGTAAAACCAGTACCAGCTTCTGAAAGTTCTTCACCTGAGTCACATATTCCTCTGAGTGAAAGAATAAAGAGAAGAAGAGCTCCTGCCCTCTTCGAGAAATCTGCCTCTGTTGCTGGAGAGGCAAAGAAAAACAAGCAGGATGTCCCAGAAGGGACAAGACAACTTGATGCACCTCCTCCAGCTGTTACTGTGAAGGTTACCGAGAAGCCCCCTATGGCTCCGAGCAAGGTTGCAGTTGTTTCCTCTCCAAGCAAGGTTATAGTTATATCACCGACCAAGACGACATCCTTGGTTGAGAATGTTCCTATTCCCACGAGGAAGTTGAAGAAGAGCTCCTCGGTCAATTTGGCTGAATCCATCTCTCAGCCCCCGACTACTGGAAGTGGTGTTCCCACTTTTGTTGCTCCGAGCTCTGCCATGAGCTCGGTGAAGTCATGTATCATCCCCGAGATCCAAGGTATTGAAGAAAATCTTTCCCGGGATAGGGTTACCACTTTGGCAGCTCAGCACATTGCCTTTGTAAGTATTGCTAATTTAAACTTTCATTTTTCCATGTTATGTGCTAGCACTGACTTACAGTTATTTTCTTTTTCCAGTTGGTAACTTGTTTCAATACAATTCTGAAGAAGGACGAAGCCATCAAGGCGTCCATCTCCTCTGGTGGTGTAGAGGAGGCTTTTGTAGGTCTGACGCAGTCTTTAAAAGATTCTCATTAGAAGTACGTCGATGATAAAGCTGCTTGGGAGAAACAACTTAATTCCATCGAGCAGGAGAGGGATCAAGCTGTTGAAGTCTCCAAAGGGTTGGAGAAGAAAATAAAAGACTTGGAGGAGAAGAACAAAGAGCTCGAGGGGAAGCTCCAAAATGCTAGAGAGCTTGAGAGTAAGCTCAAGTCTGCCGAGGAAGAGTTAAACAGGCTTCGTGAAGTAGGTCGTCAGAAGAAAGAAGTGGAGAATAAATTGAAGGCTGCTGAAGAGCTTCTGTTTGAGAAGCTTTCCTCGGAGAAAGTGAAAAGAAAATTGGCTATGAAAAAGTCCTTCAGTGCTGGCTGGGACAAAGGTTGGAATAAGGGTTTGGCTACCATGGTCTCATAAATGGAGTATGGCAGCCTCAAATACTTCAGGGATGGTTGGGTGGCTGGTCTAACAGAGATGAATGTTGATGAGAACTCTGACCTATTTTAGCGACACATTCCTGGTCCTCCTCCTACTCCCGGGGAAGAAGAAGAGGACGAAGATGCCTCCGAAGAATCTTCTATGATGGCCGGGGATCAAGTACTTACTGTTGAACTTTGCTACGAACAGTTGCAACCAACTATTACTCCTACCGAGCAGCTCTAGTTAACCAAAATTTCAGCCGAGCAGCTTCCATAACCCACCGAGCGACCTTCTGTGCCATCCGAGCAACCTTCCTCTTCATCCCAGCCTCCCGAGAAAGTTTTGGGAGACAAGGAGAAGGTGTAGAGTTGTTTGGACTTTTCTCTCTGTTTTATTTTCTTTGTCAAATGTAACTCTGAACTATGTACTTCTCTTTTATGATGCAATAAAATTTAAAATTTTGATTATTCATACTGTTGATTCTCTTCTTCTCACTCTGTCTGCATTTTATTGATTCTTTCCATCTCTTTTCTTTACTAGTTTATGGATAGAATGGAACTCTTGTCAGCTCATGATACAAAATTGTTGAGATAATACAATGAGTACTTCGAAGTTGGTCATACAGATATGACTGTAGCTTAAATCGTTGGTATCCTCGATCAAGATGCTTCAGAGTATGCAGTTGAAGCCTACCAGTATTTAAAGTGTCTGCTCGACCAGGCAGTGGCTAATAATGTAGCGTATTATGAAATGATTGAAGACCTACAGGGCACTCTTGAGGAGCTTTAACAATAATACAAGGAGTCTGCAACCCTTTTGCACCAGGGATATGAGAAGAAGTATCAACAACTAAGTGCTGATAAAGGATATGATAGATTGATTGCTGCCTATGATGTGAGGGAGAAAACTTTGAAGACCGAGGTCGAAGAGCACAGGCAGATAGCTAAGTTACTGTAGCAGGAAAATAATAACCTGCGAGGAGAGATATCTCAGTTGAAGTCTGTAGCATCTTCCTCGAACGCCTTAGTCTCTGTCAACGACGAGGGTTTCTCTTTCTTAGAGGTCGAAAATGCCAATTTGAGAGACGAATTGGAGAGTTTGAAGAGAACTGGAGCCTCTACTTCTTCTCGCGATCGAGCAAGAGGTTCTCAGGGACGAGCAAGAGATGTTCAGATTACTATTGAAGAGAAAAGAACTCAATCAGCTTTGGAGAATCAGTCCTTTTAGCTAATGGTGAAGAATCAAGCATTAGCAGAGATGTCTAAGAAAATTATGAATTTGGATGAGCAGCTCTCTACACAAAAGTCTGCCTTGGAGAATAAAGAACTTTTTGTAAAAAATCTCCATGAGCAGTTGGAAAGATTGACTTATCAATTCCACATGCAACCTAAAGAATTTTGGATGGCTGGCTATAATGAAGCCCTCTATCACCTCGATGACCGGATTCAGCAACGAGGGGTATAAGCAGGGATGGTTAAATGCCTTGGGTGTGCTAAAATTGGAACAAGGTCACTATTTTTGGGATTACTATAATCTCGGGTTGCTTGACCTACCAGTGCCACTATTCAAACTCGACATGAACTGGATTCCTGCTCGGGCAATCCCTCAGCGTTTGATTTCCAAATATCTTGGCGATTACAGTCTCCATTCCAATTTTGAGATATCTCACCCGGAGCATCTACTCGATCGGCCATTTGTGATGAACATCAGGATGCTCAAAGACCTTAATTTCATAAATTCCCCTTATGCTTTAGACGATCCTCCTGCTGGCGAGGAACCTGTTTCAAAAGCAGAGGGGAAGAAACCAATAGAATAGGAATCTTGATGTAATAATTAATATGTATTTCATTCTCGATGTATTTTGCTCTAGATTTAATGAAAGACTTCTAGTTTTACTTGCAATTTCGATTGTCTTGGAAATATTTTGTAAAACATTTCTTTTTATTTACTAATGAATGTGCACGTATATCTGTTAAAAAGATAGAAATATTTTGTGTTACTTTAAATTGCTGATCAACTAAAGTTGGTGAAAATTTATTGTTAACTATCTTAAATTGATGATAATCATTTGTCGACTAACCAGAGTTGATGATATTTCGTTTTTTGACCAACTATTTAAAATGCCATAACCAACTGTTTTTGACTAACCGGAGTTGGTGTCTTTCGTTCTCGACCAACCTTAGTTGGTAATTTTTTTTATTCCCGACCAAATTATAGTTGGTGGATTTTCTTCCCAACCAACCGGAGTTGGCATTTCTGGGAAATTTTTATTCCCGACCAACTTATAGTTGGTGGATTTTCTTCCCAACCAACCGGAGTTGGTATTTCTGGGAAATTTTTGTTCCCAACCAACCGGAGTGGGTATTTCTGGGAAATTTTTATTCCGACCAACTTATAGTTGGTGGATTTTCTTCCCAACCAACCGGAGTTGGTATTTCTGGGAAATTTTTATTCCCGACCAACTTATAGTTGGTGGATTTTCTTCCCAACCAACCGGAGTTGGTATTTCTGGGAAATTTTTATTCCCAACCAACCGGAGTTGGTATTTCTGGAAAATTTTTATTCCTGACCAACTTATAGTTGGTGGATTTTCTTCCCAACCAACCGGAGTTGGTATTTCCGGGAAATTTTTGTTCCCAACCAACCGGAGTTGGTATTTCTAGAAAAATTTTATTCCCGACCAACTTATAGTTGGTGGATTTTCTTCCCAACCAACCGGATTTGGTATTTCTGGGAAATTTTTGTTCCCAACCAACCGGAGTTGGTATTTCTGGGCTTGATGCGTAGTGTACAACACTAGTTTCCAAAAACATTTCAACAAAAAGAGAGAATTGGGCGAAATTACCAAAACTTTATTCATATCGAAGAAAACTGCATTACATAGAGATGAGACTACTGATAATATTTACAAAGATGCTCTGCATTCCATGCATTCTTAAACTCCTCCCCTTCTAAATTTTCAATTCTATATGTCACTGGTCGAACAACCTCTGTTACTCTGTAGGGTCCATGCCAGTTAGTTTCCAGTTTATTGTGTTTTTGAATTAATTTCTTCAGCACATATTTCTTCACTCTTTTGTTATAGAACAAAGTTGTTCGTTGCTGGTAAGCCGCATTCCTGATGGCTGCTTCTTCTCTAACTTCCTCGAGCATGTCCAAGTCTAACCTTCTCATCAAGTCGCTAACAGGGGAATTGAAGTTCAGCACTCGGTGTGTTGGGAGGCCCAGTTCGGCAGGTATAGCAGCTTCACTTCAAATGCCAGCATATATGGAGATTCTCCTGTTGCTGCTTGGGGAGTAGTACGATAAGCCCACAGTACAGAATGTAGCTCATTGATCCAATTTTCCTTTACATCATTTAATCTTTTCTTCAAGCCATTCAGCAGTGTCCTGTTCTTCACTTCAGTTTGCCCATTGCTTTGGGGATGGCCTGATGCAGAGTGGGTTTTTAGTATGTTCGACTGATGACAATATGCAGTGAACTCCTCATTATCAAATTGTGTTCCATGGTCGATGATGAATGCATGGGGAAGACCATATCTACAGATGATATTTTTCCAAATAAATTGCTACACTTTTTCGTACGTCATATCGACAAGAGGCTCGATTTCCACCCACTTAGTAAAGTAATCCACTGCGACGACGAGATATTTAAATCTTCCTCTGGTCGTTGGAAGTGGCCAAACCAAGTCAATTCCCCACATGGCAAATGTCCAAGAGGAAGTAATGGGTGTCAACAATGCTTGGGGAATTCTTCGGATAGTGGAGAAGCGTTGACATTTGTCATATTTTTTTGCATAGGCTATGCAATCAGCCCTCATTATCGGCCAATAGTATCCCTGCATCATTATCCTTTCCAGAAGTGTCCGACCTGCTACATGGGCTCCACAAGACCCTTCATGGACTTCTTCGATCAAGTCTTTCACCTCGGCGGGATGTACACATCTCTGCAAGCCAGTTATAATTCCTCGTCTATATAGAACACCATTGGTTAATACATAACGAGCAAATTTAAACTTTAGTTTCTTGGCTGCTAGTTTATCAGTTGGCAAATACCCCTCTTCAATATATGTCTTAATAGGATCCATCCAAGACTGTCCTAAATCAAGGGTAATAAAGTTCATCATAAGATCTTCATCTATGCTCCGACTAGCCAATACTTTAATTGGGATTGTTCTCCGTAGCTCGGTACGTGTGGCTGATGCTAAATGAGCTAAGGCATCTGCTCTGGAATTCTCTAATCTTGGTATTCTAATTATCTGCACTGCCATTAGACTTGATAAAATTTCCATCGCTTTTGCATGATACCTGATCATTAATTCTCCTTTAGCTGCATATACTCCCAGTATTTGATTTACGATCAACTGCAAGTCACTGAATATAATAACTTGCTCTTCCCCTATGGTTTTTGCCAGATTAAGGCCTGTAATCATAGCTTCATACTCAGCCTTATTATTAGAAGCTTTGAATTGGAAGCGCATAGCATATTCCATATCGACCTCATCCGGGTTGTTTAAAATAATCCCTTCCCCACAGCCTGTAGTGCAAGATGATCCATCCACATATAGGTTCCATATAGGTACCTCGTCTTCAAATTTTTTATTGGACAGAATTCCTCGGTGAAATATTTTCTGCTTCCTTTTATCCTCATCCAGCGCTTTTTACTGCTCGTCGGCAAGTTTCTCTTGTTCGTCGACCAACTTCTCTTGCTCGTCGACCAACTTCTTTTGTTCGTCGACCAACGTAAGTTGATCGGGGTTTAAATTCGATGATCCTGTAACATCCACAGGTTGGTGGGTATCTGGCTTTTGCTCCTCGGAGGTATCAGGGTAGGTGAACTCTGCTATAAAATCTGCTACTGCCTGCCCTTTTAGTGTCGATCTAGGCTTATAAATTATATCATATTCACCGAGTTCTATTGCCCAATACATCAATCTCTCTGATTTTTCTTATTTATGAAGAGCTTGCGTCAACGGTATATCGGTATACACGACTATGGTATGCGCTAGGAAGTATGGCCTCATTCTTCTACTCGCTTCGATCAGCGCCAATACTAACTTTTCCATTCTTGGATTTTTGATCTCTACTCCTCGAAAGGCCTTACTAGTGTAATAAATTAGTTTTTACACTCCATCCTCCACTCTTATTAATGCCGAGCTAACTACATTTTTTGAAACTGCCAGATATAAGTACAATCTTTCTCCCATCACTGGCCTGGACAATAGTGGAGGTGATCCCAGATATTTCTTCAACTCTTGAAAGGCTTTTTCGCATTCTTCATTCCATTCAAATGTTTTTCGGAGTGTTTTGAAGAATGGAAGGCATCTATCCATTGCTCGTGATACAAATCTATTAAGTGCCGCCACTCGCCCTGTGAGACTTTGTACTTCCTTCTTCGCCGTTGGAGATCGCAGCCCTAATAGAGCTTTGATCTTTTCAGGGTTTGCTTCAATACCTCGTTGGCTGACAATATACCCGAGGAACATGCCTTCTCATACTTCGAATATGCACTTTGTGGGATTCAACTTCATTTGATATTTATCAAATTGATCAAAGGTCTGGCCTAAGTATACTAGATGGTCAGCATCTTTCTTGCTCTTTGTCAGCATATCATCAACATAAACTTCCATATTGAAACTGATCTTCTCTGCAAACACCTTGTCATCAGCCGCTGATATGTTGCACCTGTATTTTTCAAACCAAAAGGAATAACATTATAACAATAAGTTTCCCTAGGGGTTATGAAAGAGGTACTCTCCCTGTCTTCAGGTTTCATTTTGATTTGGTTGTAACCAGAATAAGCATCCATGAAGCTCAGCAGCTCGTGTCCTGAGGTAGAATCCACTAATTGATCAATTCGGGGCAAGGGAAAATGATCCTTTGGGCATGCCTTGTTGAGGTCGGTGAAGTCTACACACATCCTCCATTTGTTATTCTTCCTTTTCACCATCACCACATTTACTAACCAGTTTGGGTATTTAACATCTTCAATAAAACAAGCTTTCTGGAGCTTCTCGACCTCCTCCTGTATAGCTTGGTTCTTCTCGGGGCTGAACACTCTTCTTCTCTGCTTTACTGGCTTAATCTCCTTATTCACATTGAGCTTGTGACATAAGAAATTTGAGTCTATTCCGGGCATATCCTCATGACTCCAAGCAAAAGTTTATTTTCTACTTTTTAGGAAAACTATCAATTCCTATTTTAGTGAGGCATCTAACGACGAACCTATCTGAGTTGTTCGTTCTGGATGCTCATCATCCAGAATGATATTTTCAGTAGCTTCCACCACCTGACCTTTCACGAGTTGCGACTCGTCTTTAGGATCCAATGTTTCAATCTCTGCACCTTCATCCACTTGGTAGGTAGTAGTCTTTTTCCTAGATTCCTCCAGCTCTTCCTGCTCGGCAGATGAGTAGTAACATTCCCGAGCTACTTTTTGGTCACCCTTTACAACTCCTACTCCAAAATTAGTTGGAAATTTTAGCCATTGATGTACCGTAGATGGTACTTCTTCGAACTTCTTCAATCCTACCCTTCCCATAATGATATTATAGGCTGATTGGACATTCTTATCCATCACGAAGAAGCGTACTCTTTCTGTTCGACAAGCAGGCCATGTACTAATGAACATATCCCACTGGATTGTCCCAAGTGGAAAAACTTTCTCACCAGCAAAACTGAGGAGGGGACTGTGATAAGGCTCTAACTGAGACAACTTTAGATTTAAGCTATCAAAGCACGAGTAGAACATAATATCAGTTGAGCTACCATTGTCAACCAGTACTCTCGAGATCATCACTTCCTTCGTTCTCATTTTGATCACCAATGGGTCATCATGAGGATACATCACACCTGCAAGGTCGTTCTTCGAGAAACCAATGACCAGTTTTTCTTTGTTGACCTTCCTCGGGAGATCATCTTCAGCTAAGTTTATTTGTTGAATATATGAACAGGCTTGAGCCTCATTGAGGTAAGATTTTCTTTCTGCAGTAAGGTCTCCACCTCCTGTATGTCCACCTGTAATAACATTACAATCAAATGATCCAAAATGTATTAAAAATATCTCACGTTCTGGCTACCTTGGTCTTTTGGGGAGATCGGGGTCATCTTCTGGATCATCTTTATGGTCTCTTTTCTTGTTCTCCTCTGCTCGACGAGGAGATCTAGACCTCTCTCTTGCTCCGTCGTTGCTTCTTCTTTCATTTCTACGATCAACATACTTTGCCATTTTTCCTCGTCTAATGAGTGTTTCGATCTCATTTTGAAGAGCTATGTAATTTTTGGTCGTGTGGCCATGATCTTTGCGCAACTCGCACTATTTGTCCTTATTACTCATGTCAGGATCTGACTTCATTTTCTCTGGCCATTTTAGCTCCTCGCTGTTCTTGATTTCTTCTAAAACGTGGTTGATGTCTACCTTCAAAGGAGTATAATTTTCAAATTTCTTTAATACATCCCATGATGGCTTTGTTTTTGACTGCTTGTCACCACCATTGTTCTTATGCTCTTTCTTTTTAGCCTTATCAACCTCCACCTTGGTCTCTTTGGTGTCCATGTTCTTCTTCGCAGCCATAGCCTCCTCGGCATTCATGATATTGGCCACTTTTACCATCAGTTCTGACATGGTTCTGGGTGGATCTTTGGCCAAAGTATAGTACAACTTGTTGGGCAACAACCCACTCATTAGAGCAGTAATCGCTGTCTTTTCCTTATAATCAATAACTTCGAGTTTCTCGTTATTGAAACGAGTTATATAATCCCTGGTGCTCTCACCTGCTTTTTGTCTAACACTTAACAAGTGTGCTACTCGTTTAACCGATTTTGCTCCGAAATAGAAGTTTCCAATGAAGAGCTCGGCCAGTTGAAAGAAAGTTGAAATCTTACCCCGAGGAAGATTATTGTACCATATTTGAGCAGATCCTGTAAGAGTTCCCGAGAATGCCCTGCATCTCATCTCATCTGGTACAGCATAGATGTCGGCAACAGCTTAATATTGCTCTATATGAAGGACAGGGTCGGTTTTTACATCATATTTAGGAGTCACAACAGGTGCTTTGAACTTTTATGGTGTGGGAAAATCCACAATTGCTTGGATAAAAGGTGTCCCTTGGACAAAAGTTCTTTGTAGAGGATTCTTGGCCTTAGCCATTTCCCCTAATCTATCCTCCAACCGCTGAATAGATCCTTTCCACGCATCATTTCCCTCATCGGTCCTGTTGGTTCGAGCAACTGATTGTGTTGAGTTCACCTCCTGGGATCTATCTTGTCGAGCAACTGGTTGTGATTGGGCAGAACCCTCTCTTAGATCAAATGGTCGTCGAAAGTTTCTCGACATAGCCTTAGGAGGACTTTTATTCTTCCTAGGGCCCAATCGATCAAAAGGAGAGATCCTACTTAGTCTTTCCAATGCATTAATCCTTTCTGGAGAGAGAGTGATGTTTCGTTCAGTATCTGTGGCTCGTACTGATGAAGTTCGACCCGATTGGTAAGAAAAATCATCAGATTTCTCTGTGCGATATGAATCACTTTGCCTAATGCGTGAAGAAAGTAAACGATTATTTCTTTGAACACTTCATTGTCCTGAATGGGTTGACTCTCCACCCTGGATAGTTTGCATGAGTTTTCGCATAGTTTCTTGCATGGATGTCTGTCCTTGAGCCAAACTCGCCATAATTCTAGCTAGATCTTGAACATTTGGAGCAGATGGATTTGGGGGGTTTCTAGCGTTTCTATTGCTGGATTCAGGATTGTCAGCCATTGATAATGAATTGTTTTTAGTGAAAAACGATAATTACAGTCATTTTCCCACAGACGGCGCCATTCAGTTGATGTAAAAAAATAAATTATCTCTAATTATTTAATCACAGATAAAATAAATAAGACAAAAGAATTTTTAAAGTGGTTCAACCTTAAAAGAATGACCTACGTCCACTGCTTTTATTATTGCTGAGTGTTTGGGAATTATCGATAACGAGGTTTTTACCAAGAAATTTCGAGTCCCTTTACAATGAGGATGATACAATGTATTTATAGCCCTAAGGCTGTACATGTGAAAGGATAATACATAGCTGTTCAATAAGCATATACATCTGTATGATAATAATCAACATTTAATGCGCATTTAATCCTCTTAATTGTCTGGTAATAAATACTCTGACCGAGGTGCAGCTCGGACCGCCTAAGTATCTAGATATCCATGAGTTGGTCGGGGAAATTGAGTTCCTCGAAGTCAAGGTGTTGTTCAGAAGTGTTTGTTACTGCCACATAGATTGCCACGTGTCTCCACTTAATTGAGCCATGTCAGCAGACTAAATTTGGTATCAACACCCAATAACTATCTTCTCAAATATAACAAAATCTCATCTCTCTCTCTCTCTTGTTTTCCTCTTCTTTCTTACATCGCTATCTTCGATCATTGTACATCTCTCTCTCTCTCTCTCTCTCGCCCCCGAACAACTATATTTTATCTCTACCCCTACACGCCTCTCTTAATCGCTTTCTTCCCTTTCTCTACAATAAATTTGAGTTTTTCCTTTCAAAAAACCTGTATACAGAGCAGTAGATCGGGCAATACAAAATAAGGACCCCAACTAACCCACTTCTAACCTGAATTCATAATCTTTCCCCGTATGTGAATCGTGCTTGACTTAAATAGAAGCTGTCAAATAAGACACAATAAGTTCACAGCCAACTCAAGTCTCTCATTGTCGTGCTTTGCTTTGTGCATGTTTCATATATAGGGAGAAATGGTGGGGGAAGAGAAAGTAGGAGAAGAAATGGCGGAGGGAGAGGAGCGAGTGCATAACAATTAATTAAGGGAGATAAAGTGGTTCATTTGTTGAGGGTGCATGGTGATGAAAATAAGGATAGATAGAAATCTAATAGTCAGAATGGATAGAGTTTGTGAGGGGGACTTTTGGAAGACAGAGAGACGAAGGAAAACGTTTAAAATGGCTAATATGGAGGGTGGGAGAAGATTTTAATGACAGGTGTTCATAGTAGCTACGTGTAAAATTTCAGACTAAGACACCTTTTATATATATATATACTAGATTTTAGCCCGCGCGATGCGCGAGAGCTTTAAATATGTAAGAAAAATTATTATTGAATCACAAACTATGCATATGACAATAAAGAGTTCATAATTCTAAGATAAATAAAGTATAAAGATAATCTAACTACAAATCGATGTTAGATTTTTCAAAGAATAAACTTGTAATATAAAATAAATGAATTTAAAATAAAATAAAAATGTTACGTAAAGGGAGAATGTGATAAGAAAAACGTAAGTAAAATCTTGTGTGAACACTAAACCTAAACTTATAGACCTACTATGAATCAAAATTTTATTGGTATTTTTATAACTAGGAGAGTTGATGTTTGGAACACCTTCTAAAATCAACCTTTCCACCGATCATATCAACAACTTCAGTGGTTAGTGCCAACTTAAGCTAAACATGTCTTATCAATTTGATGGGAGAGACTATCTATAGTATAATAAAGAAATACACTATTCATTCACGCCCCAATATTTATCTATCCGAGGTAATGCTAGGACAATTACACTGCCTCTACTTGCTACCACCGCTACACTCACACTATCAATCCAAATTCATATCTAACCATCTATTCTACTCCACATCCACCACTAAACTGGTTCCTCAGGTTCATATCAAAACAGTTTATTTCTGATGAATATCGTGGACCCGATCGACTCCACATGGTAAATGGTAAGATCTTACCAATATAAGGCCTATCTGTGACACCCCGCCTAATTAATTACCGGGTGATCAGTCCTTAATTAATCAATTTCAGAATATCAAGTTAGTTCAGCTAATACATCACCGTTGAGAAATCAAATTTTAAATTTAATAAAACTAACCACCTAGTATTTTAAAAAGGTTGATGTCCAACTTTTATCTTGTCATTAACTACTACCAAAAGAATATCAATAAACACCATGCATCACAATAACATAAGTACAGTCCGACTGAAGTAAAACAAATGGTTGGAGTAAACATCTCCAAATACAATCCCATACAATAAATCAAATGGAAGAAACCAAATCCAAAAGAGAGTTTAAAACGACTAAATCTCTGAAAGTAAGCATGAGTAAGGACGACATGTCCAAGCAAGATGAATAACTGAAAAAGGAAGGACAGACTGAATCATCTACTAGCAATAATCCTGCAGCTTCCAAGCAGCTACAGTACGACAACTGAATAGAGTCTCCTAAGATTGGTGTCCCTGTGGCTAGGCACCTAAAATAAAGGAATAGTAGAAAGATAGATAGAAAAACGGGTCAGAGCCCGAGTTAAAAACAGTTTAAAATAGCAAGTGCTTAAATCGATTCAATTAGCACAATTATTAATCAAGTTAACTTAGCGTACTCACTTGAGATACTCACCCCTCAATCTAGTGTGCAAGTTTAACGAGCCTAACTACCCATACTAGTCATGATACCCTGACTCACTACTAAGTGTATAATATGAAGTAAAAACCGACGTACTTATGATTTCAATATAGAATTAGGGTTTCTTTAGGTAATTCTCATATTCTTCTAAATTCCCAACTGATAATACCATAAGTGTACAAATAACAATATTGATAACAGCAAAAGGAAACAAACATGACTTCCGGTAGACACACCTTATTCGCATTATGTGTACATATCAAATTATAAAAGTATAGCAATATCACTCCCTTAGTTAAGACCCATTAGTAATACGCATACTCATCTATCTAGTCCATTTGCAAAGCTCACGCATAGAGAATAATATGTTCAATCTCTCAAGAACCAATAGAAACATAAAGACATATTGGAGGCGAACATAGTCCCAAGACGATGGGCTACACACATACCTACGCACCCATACGACCGTCATCACTATCGTTCTCAATGATAGCCCGTGCCTAGATTCCATGCTTTTGTGGTACAACTCTAAATCCCCCGAAGGCACACAAAATTCAGTTTTGCCACAACGTGTTAACATCCGTTCAATAGCCAGTAGCTAGGTATGTTATACACATAATATTTTGAACAATAAGCATGCACACCAATTATATGAATTCATTATCTTTCACACACTCTAGTGTTTGCAGTACGTATTTTAACTGTTATTATAACCCGTACTTTATTCGTGTATACCCTACCTTGTATTTTCGCACCTCCTCAATTTTATGAATTTTAGAATTTTCGAGAGTCGACATATTTTCCTCTCACTATTAATTATCAGTATAAGTCACTCGACGATCATTATAGTTTATCACTCATTAAAAGAAGCCTACGGGAAGTTCGAAACAAAATCGACTTAAAAAGGACCATTCTGGAATCTCATTAGAAGGTCCAGAAATCTCGTTCGAACGAACCACCAAACTCGTTAGAAGGGCTACTGGAATCTCGTTAGAAGTCTCGTTCGAACGACCTGAGCTGGACTTCTAATGAAATTTCCGAAGTTGCCCTGTTCATCTCTCAACTTCGCTTTTCCCAATTTTTACCACTCAAAACTCAACCTAAATTCATTCGAACCTATATACAATGTTTCCCACCATCCTAAGTCATCTTGGAACATATAATAACATAATTTTGGAGGTTAAATCCTTCTAATCATCATGCAATTTCAATAAATTCCCAAATTTCACCACAAACCCTATTAACATGAACTTAGAATTTATTTGTTCATAAAAACTCCATTTTAATTTATGATTTACACCTAGTTCATCAACTTTCACAATTCAACTAAGGGGAAAATCCTCTACATGCGAACCCCCATAAGATTTTCTAAATATTCTACACGATTTCATCATAGGAAAACCCAAATTGGTATTTGTTGTTCTAAAACCTCAATATATGTTAACAAAAGTAATAATTGCTAAGAGAAGAGCAAGATAATCACTTGCCTTAAAAATGAACTTTTGATTTGTGGGTTGAAATTGGTATAGGAACGATCCTCCTAACATGATCTACGCATTGGTGTTCTTTTTGTTGTGAAAGGATGAATTCTTGGCTAAGGCTCCAATGGAATCTCCTTCTCCTTCCTTGGTTATTTCTCTCTTTCCCTCTCTTCTCACGTAGGTTGAAACTGACAGCCACTAACCCTTAATGTCTTTTTAATTAACCCAATTTTCGTCCATTTAATTACCTTAGAATTCCTAAAGACTAAAATACCCCTTCGGGGTGCCGTTTTGGATTAAAAAGTCCCGGACTCCAAATAACATACCTGAATAGTATATTCTGACTATTTTGACCATTCCGGACACTCTAGCGCACTCAAAACAGTCATCCGAGTTATACAAAAATAAATTATCTTTTAACCCCCCAAATATATACAACTAATGCGACTCATACGCGTCCCAAATATTTATAACATAACTGTCGTGTATCTCATTCTCGGCCATACTATTATTTCAATAATTACTAACTCTCATCCCGTTAGTGATTATTATCATAAAATCGAATTACTTTAAATTTAAATTTTCTCCCTTAAATTTAATTAGTCCCCATTTTCCATAAAAATAATTATGCGTAAAAATACGAGGTATTACATACTTCCCCCCTAATAACAGAATTTCGTCCCGAAATTAGGAAAAGAATATATATATACCTGACAAGAATAACTGTGGATAACGTTCACGCATGTCATCATCGTGCTCCCAAGTTGATTCCTTAACATTATGGTGCCGCCACTGAACACGTACTAGTGTTACTACTTTCGACCTCAGCTTCCTCTCGCTCCGTTATAAGATAGAAATCGGCCCCTCCTCGTAGGAGTTATCAAGTTGTAAGTCTATCTCCTTCAACACAATATGAGTATGGGCCAAATCATCTCGAAGAAATTTTCTCAACGAAGAGATATGAAACACGTTATGGACTCTATGTAAGCGCTCTAGTCACCCAAGTCTATAAGTAACTGACCCAATCCTCTCGATGATGGGGAATGGCCCTACATACCTAGGCGATAACTTTCCCTTCTTTCCAAAATGCATAACTCCCTTTATAGGAGACACCGAAGTAATACCTAATCTCCAATGTTGAACTCTCGAAAATAGCATTTTGCATCAGCATAACTCGTCTGACGATCCTGAGCAACTTGAATACGGCTCCGTATCAACTCTATCTTTGCCGAAGTATCCTGAATTACTTTTGGACCCAGCAATTTGTTATCCCTCACTTCTAGCCAACATGCTGGGGAACGACTCGGTCTACCGTATAGGGCTTGAAATGGAGCCATGTCGATAGTAAACTTGTAGGAGTTGTTATAGGAAAACTCCACCAGTGGAAGGTACTGCTCCCAACTCCCGCCAAAATCAATAATGCACATTCGTAACATGTCTTCCAACATCTGATTCGTCTGCTCTGTCTGACCATCTGTCTGTGGGTGATAGGTTGAGCTCAGCCGCAACTCCGTACCCAACGCCTATTGAAAACACTCCCAAAATCAAGAAACAAATACCTTGTCTCTGTCAGACACGATATTGAGAGGCACTCCGTGGAGTCTAACTATCTCTGCTATGAATAACTGGGCGTATTGTCCCGCAGTGTAGTCTATCTTGGCTGGCAGGAAGTGGTCTACCTTTGTCAACCGATCCACTATCACCCATATCGAATCGTGACCTCTTTATGATGTAGGTAATCCCGTGATGATATCCATGGAAATGCTCTCCCATTTCCACATAGGATCTTCTAATGGTTGTAGAAGTCCCTCCGATCTCTGATGTTCCACCTTTACTAGCTGACAAGTGGCACATTTCGATACTAACTCGGCAATATCCTTCTTCATTTTGCTCCACCAATACTGTCTACGCATGTCCTGGTACATCCTATCCACGCCGGGATTCACTATAAATCGGGAACCGTGCGACTCTGTCATCACCTTGTGTCACAGATCTTCACCCTCGGGGATAATGAATCTCCCATTAAAACATAGCCCCCCGTCTGAACCCACAGTGGAAGACTCAGCCCCCTCGGCTAAAAGCTTTACTATCTGACTTTGGCAGAACGGATCATCTGCCTGAGCCTGTACTACTCCTGTAATAATCTGGGGCATAATCGTCATTATAGACATAAACAATCGAGCCACTGCATTCTGGTTCCCTAACTCCTTCCATTTCGCTTTCCACACCTCGGCCACCTCACCAATTGGCCTACGGCTCAACGCGTCTGCTACCACGTTAGCCTTCCCCGGGTGGTATTGGATATCAAATTGTTAATCCTTCACAAACTCAAGCCACCGACGTTCATGCATATTTAATTCCTTTTATATGAAGAGGTACTGTAGTGATTTATGGTTTGTGAATGAGCAAAATTTCTCCCCTAGGAGGTAGTGTCACCATATTCGAAGTGCGAACACGACCGCTGCTAACTCCAAGTCGTGGGTGGGGTAATTCCTCTCGTGAGGCTTAAGCTTACGGGAGGCATAAGCTATAGCTTGATCTTACTGCTGAAGTACACCTTCAAGTCCTAATAAGGACGCATCAGTGTAGACTAGATACTCCATTCCCGGCCTAGGTAATGCTAACACTGGTGCTGAGGTTAACTTATCTTTCAACTCATCGAAGGCTAGCTGACAGGCATCACTCCAAATAAATGGCACCCCTTTGCGAGTCAAGTGCGTCAACGGACCCGCTATCTTTGAAAACCCTCGAATGAATCTCCTGTAGTATCCGGATAGACCCAAGAAACTGCGTATCTCAGTCGCTATTGTGGGTTGTCCCCACTCCCTCACCGCTGACACCTTCCCCGAATCCACGAATATCCCTTTATCGGAGATGATATGCCCCAACAACTGTACCTCCTTTAGCTAAAACCCACATTTCTCATATTTTACGTACAACTGATGCTGGCGCAGTGTCTGCAAAACTTGTCTCAAGTGCTCGGCATGGTCTTCCTCGGTCTGTGAGTAAACCAGAATGTCATCTATGAATACGATGACGAACTGGTCCAAGAACTCTCTGAACATCCTGTTCATCAAGTCCATAAACATGGTTGGGGCGTTGGTTAGCCCGAAGGGCATAACCCTAAATTCATAGGAACTATATCTCATTGGAAAAAGTAGTCTTTGATACATCCTGTTTCCTGATACGTAGCTGATGGTACCCCGATCTCAAATCAATCTTTGACAAGAATGTCGCTCCTCTCATCTGGTCGAACAAGTCATCGATTCGAGGCAACGAATATTTGTTCCGTATCGTGACTTTATTTGATTCCCTATAATCAACACATAATCTCAAGGATCCATACTTCTTCTTAACGAAAAATACTGGGGCACCCCACGGCGAAGTACTCCAACGGATAAACCCCTGCCCCAACAATTGCTCAATTTGGTCACGCAACTCCCTCATCTCTGTTGGAGCCATACAGTAAGCTGCTCGTGCTATCGGTCGAGTATCTGGTACTAAATCAATGACGAATTCTATCTCTCTACTCATTGGTAACCCCAGAATCTCCTGAAATACATCGGTAAACTCTCGAACTACAGGAATCGAATCAAGAGGTACCACAACCTCTGTAGAGGTCTCCTCCTCTATATTGTATAAATGCATGGACGATCCTCCCTCAGAACGAGGCATTACCACCAGAAATATCTCCTGCCCGGGTATGGCAAAAACTATACTCTTACTATAACAGTCAATCATGACCCTATACCTGACAAGCCAATCCATACCCACAATCGCGTCATACTCGGACATGTATAATACGAGCATATAGGCGGGTAAGATAAACCTCCCAATCTTTTTACTTACCCCTCGATAAATAAAAGAAATAACGAAACCCCTACTCAGTGGAGATTCGACACAAGTGGTCGTACCCTCTGCTGTATCAAATCATCTCATGCGCAAATCCCATGTCAATAAAGTAGTGTGTGGCTCCCGTGTCAAATAAAATGAACCCCAAAGTCCCCTGGATAGAAAATATACCCTCAATTACTGGTGGGTCCTGCGGGACTACGGCCTGGTGTAGATTGTAAACTCGTCCATAGTGAAGCAGCCCTTGTTGAACTGGGATGGGTGGCAATGCTGCCATCTGTGGAGGTGCTGGGAGGGCTGCGAGAAATAAAGGTCTCTAGGGTTCCTGACGGATACCCTGCTGCTGCTGCTGCTGCTGCTGGCCCTACCCTTCTGAGGGCAGTCCTAGCGTTTGTGGCTAGTGTTGCCACACATGAAACATCTCCCTAGGAAAGGTCCTCCCCTATGTCCCTGCTGCTGTCCCCGGCCCTGGTGGCCGTTACCACCCCTCCCTTAGCCATTTGGCCCTGTTGAAAATGCTAATGGCCGTACTGGTCCCGATGGCCATATCGAAAGCCTCCATGCCCATGTCTAAAACCTCCTGACCTGAACCTCTTAGTATCCCCTTATTGGGAACCCTAATCATTGTGCCTATAATGGCCCTGAACTGTTTGTGCCCCACCGACACCGTTTCCTCCTGCCCTGCCCTTCTGGCTGGGCTCTCCTACCTTCTTAACCTCGAACAAGTGGAAGCGGTGGTCCTGGCAGTGGAGTAGTGCCGCGTTAACCACATTTGAATAGGTGGCCAGGGAGAGATTGCCTATTAAATGCTGGCGGATCCTCCATGTAAACCCATCCATGAAGCGCTGGATCTTCTTATCTTTGATCGGAATCTCACTCGGCACAATGTTAAGTAGATTAGTAAACTCTGACTCGTATTCTACCACGACCCTTCCCTCCTGCTTCAGATTTTCTAACTTTCGACTCATCTCTTTCTGGACAGCCGAAGGAAAATACTTGAGGTCGGATCGAGCCCAAAAGTCTCGAATACTGAGTGTGTCTCTCTCCTCAGCGGTGGTGATGGACTCCCACCACTGTAGTGCTGCCGCCACTAGTTTGAATGTGGCCAAAATCTGACTCTGTACTTCCGTGCACTCGTGCATCCTCAAATGCCTTTGGATGTCCTTTTTCCATTAGCTTGCTACGACTACATCGGAGCTCCCTGAAAAATCCGGAGGATGCGCCTTCTGAAAATCATCCCTAACACGTTCCCAAGCAGACGGGAAAACCTGTGCCAGAACTCGAGCCACCACCGGTGCCTGAGGTGGTGTCTGTTGCACTACGGCCAAAGTAGTGTTGACCGCCTGAGCTACAATGGCTGCCACTTCAGCGGCATTCATCACACCCTGAGCTGGTGCAGGCTGAGCCTCTGGCTGGGCTTCCTGGGAACTCTTTGTGCACGCTTTGGAGGCATCTGAAAAGAGAGAAGAATTTCATAAGTCTACAGTTATATTCTCAAATTAACAGAAGAACGTGAAGCATATAAAGAGCACAACAATCCTAAAATATAGGGCTCTATATTAAAGGATGCTACGCAGAAACATAATAAGTCGTACAGATCCTAAGGACACTAGAACCTAATGCTCTGATACCACCTGTGACACTCCGCCTAATTAATTACCGGGTGATTAGTCCTTAATTAATCAATTTCAGAATATCAAGTTAGTTCAGATAATGCATCACTGCCAAGAACTCAAATTTTAAATTTAATAAAACTAACCACCTAGTATTTTAAAAAGGTTAATGTCCAAATTTTATCTTGTCATTAACTACTACCAAAAGAATATCAATAAACACCATGCATCACAATAACATAAGTACAGTCTGACTGAAGTAAAACAAATGGTTGGAGTAAACATCTCCAAATACAATCCCATACAATAAATCAAATGGAAGAAACCAAATCCAAAAGAGAGTTTAAAAGGACTAAATCTCTGAAAGTAAGCATGAGTAAGGACGACATGTCCAAGCAAGATGAATAACTGAAAAAGAAAGGATAGACTAAATCGTCTACTAGCAATAATCCTGCAGCTTCCACAGCAGCTACAACACGACAACTGAATAGAGTCTCTTAAGGTTAGTGTCCCTGTGGCTGGGAACCTAAAATAAAGGAACATTAGAAAGATAGACAGAAAAACGGGTCAGAGCCCGAGTTGAAAACAGTTTAAAATAGCAAGTGCTTAAATTGATTCAATTAGCACAATTATTATTCAAGTTAACTTAGCGTACTCACTTGAAATACTCACCCCTCAATCTAGTGTGCACGTCTAACGAGCCTAAGTACCCATACTAGTCAAGATACCTTGACTGCCTACTAAGTGTATAATATGAAGTAAAAACCGATGTACTTATGATTTCAATATAGAATTAGGATTTCTTTACGTTATTCTCATATTCTTCTAAAGGCCCAACTGATAATACCATAAGTGTACAAATAACAATATTGACAACAGAAAAAGGCAACAAACATGACTTCCGGTATACACACCTTATTCACTTTATGTGTACATATCAAATTATATAAGTATAGCAATATCACACCCTTGGTTTAGAACCCATTAATACTACGCATACTCGGCTATCTAGTCCATTTGCAAAGCTCACGCATAGAGGACAACGGGCTCAATCTCTGGAAAACCAATAGAAACATAGACACATATTGGAGGCGAACATAGTCCCAAGTCGATGGGCTACGCACATTCCTACGCACCCATACGACCGTCATCACTATCGTTCTCACTAATAGCCCATACCTAGATTCCATGCTCTAGTGGTACAACTCTAAATCCCCCGAAGGCACACAAGATTCGGTTGTCCACAACCCGTTAACCTCCGTTCGATAGCTAGTACCTAGGTATGTTATACACATAATATTGTGAACAATAAGCATGCACACCACTTAAATGAATTCATTAGCTTTCCCATAGTCTAGTGTTTGCAATACGTATTTTAACTCTTATTATAACCCGTACTTTATTCGTGTATACCCTACCTTGTATTTTCGCACCTCTTCAATTTTATGAATTTTATACTTTCCGAGGGTCGACATATTTTCCTCTCACTATTAATTATCAATATAAGTCACTCGACGATCATTCTAGTTTATCACTCATTAAAAGAAGCCTACGGGAAGTTCAGAACAAAATCGGCTTAAAAAGGACCATTCTGGAATCTCGTTAGAAGGTCCAAAAATCTCGTTCGAATGAGGGTCGTTCGAATGAAGGTCTTAGAATGAACCACCAAACTCGTTAGAAGGGCTACTAGAATCTCGTTAGAAGTCTCGCTCTAACGACTTGGGCTGGACTTCTAACGAAATTTCCGAAGTTGCCCAGTTCGTCTCTCAACTTCGTTTTTCCTAACTTTTACCACTCAAAACTCAACCTAAATTCATTCGAACCCAAATACAATGTTTCCCACTACCTTAAGTCATCTTGGAACATAGAATAACATAATTTTGGAGGTCAAATCCTTCTAATCATCATGTAATTTCAATAAATTCCCAAATTTCACCACAAACCTATTAACATGAACTCAGAATTTATTTGTTCACAAAAACTCCATTTTAATTTATGATTTACACCTAGATCGTCAAGTTTCACAATTCAGCTAAGGGGAAAATCCTCTACATGCGAACCCCCAACAGATTTTCTAAATATTCTACACGATTTCATCATAGGAAAACCCAAATTGGTATTTATTGTTTTAAAACCTCAATATATGTTAACAAGAGTAATAATTGCTAAGAGAAGAGCAAGATAATCACTTTTCTTAACAATAAACTTTTGATTTGTGGGTTGAAATTGGTATAGGAACGATCCTCCTGACACGATCCACGCATTGGTGTTATTTTGTTGTGAAATGGTGAGTTTTTGGCTAAGGCTCCAATAGAGTCTCCTTCTCCTTCCTTGGTTCTTTCTCTCTTTCCCTCTCTTCTCACGTAGGTTGAAACTGACAACCACTAACGCTTAATGTATTTTTAATTAACCCAATTTTCGTCCATTTAATTACCTTAAAATTTCTAAAGACCAAAATACCCCTCCGGGATGCCGTTTTCGGTTAAAAAGTTCCGGACTCCAAATAACATACCCGAATAGTGTTTTCTGACTATTTCGACCCTTCCGGACACTCTGGCGCACTCAAAATAGTCGTCCGAGTTATACAAAAATAAATTATCTTTTAACCCCCCAAATATATACAACTAACGCGACTCATACGCGTCCCAAATATTTATAACATAACTGTCGTGTATCTCATTCCCGACCATACTATTATTTCAATAATTTCTAACTCTCATCCCATTAGTGATTATTATCATAAAATCGGATTACTTTAAATTTAAATTTTCTCCCTTTAATTTAATTAATCCCCATTTTCCAGAAAAATAATTATGCGTAAAACTACGGGGTATTACATACTTCCCCCCTAATAATAGAATTTCATCCCGAAATTCGAAAAAAAGTATATATATACATGACAAGAATAACTCTGGATAACATTCAGGCATGTCATCTTCACGCTCCCAAGTTGATTCCTCAACATTATTGTGCCGACACAGAACACGTACTAGTGTTACTACTTTCGACCTCAGCTTCCTCTCGCTCCGGTCTAAGATAGAAATTGGCCCCTCCTCGTAGGAGTTATCAGGTTGTAAGTCTATCTCCTCCAACGAAATATGAGTATGGGCCAAATCATCTCGAAGAAATTTTCTCAGCGAAGAGATATGAAACACGTCATGGACTCTATGCAAGCGCTCTGGTAACCCAATTCTATAAGCAACTGGCCCAATCCTCTCGATGATGGGGAATGGCCCTACATACCTAGGCGATAACTTTTCCTTCTTTATAAAACGCATAACTCCCTTCATTGGAGACACCCGAAGTAATACCTAATCTCCAATGTTGAACTCTCAGAAATAGCGTTTTACATCAGCATAACTCTTCTGACGATCCTGAGCAACTCGAATACGGCTCTGTATCAACTCTATCTTTGCCAAAGTATCCTGAATTACTTTCGGACCTAGCAATTTATTATCCCCCACTTCTAGCCAACATGATGGGGAACGACACGGTCTGTCGTATAGGGCTTCAAATGGAGCCATGCCGATAATAAACTGGTAGGAGTTATTATAGGCAAACTCCACCAGTGGAAACTCCCGCCAAAATCAATGATGCTCATCCGTAACATGTCTTCCAACATCTGATTCGTCCCCTCTGTCTGACCATCTATCTGTGGGTGATAGGTTGTGCTCAGTCGCAACTCCGTACCCATCGCCTTCTGAAAACACTCATAAAATCGAGAAACAAATACCTTGTCTTTGTCAGACACGATTTTGAGAGGCATTCTGTGGGGTCTAACTATCTCTGCTATGAATAACTGGGCGTACTGTCCCGCTGTGTAGTCTGTCTTAGCTGGCAGGAAGTGGGCTACCTTTGTTAACCGATCCACTATCACCCATATCGAATCGTGACCCCTCTATGATGTAGGTAATCCCGTGATGAATTCCATGAAAATGCTCTCCCATTTCCATATAGGAACTTCTAATGGCTGTAGAAGTCCCGCCGGTCTCTGATGGTCCACCTTTATTAGCTAACAAGTGGCACATTTCGATATGAACTCGGCAATATCCTTCTTCATTCCGCTCCACCAGTACTGTTTACGCATGTCCTGGTACATCTTATCCCCGTCGGGATGCACTGCAAATCGGGATTTGTGCAACTCTGTCATCACCTTGTGTCGCAGATCTTCACCCTCGGGGACAAACAATCTCCCATTAAAACGTAGTCCTCCATCTGAACCCACAGTGTAAGACTCAGCCCCCTCGGCTAAAAGCTTTACCATCTGACTTTGGCAGAACGGATCATCTGCTTGAGCCTGTACTTGTCCCGTAATAATCTGGGTCGTAATCGTCATTGCAGACATAACCGATCTAGACACCGCATCCTGGTTCCCTAACTCCTTCCATTTCGTTTTCCACACCTCCACTTATATAAATAAAAAAAATATAAAACATATAGGAGTTCCCCCCCCCCCCCCCCCCCCCCGCGGGCGCTTCCACCTCCACCTCCCGCAACCAACACCTATCTCTATTGACAAACCTAAAGTGAAAATCAAATAAATCAAAACAAACCTATCTCTGTTAACGAAACAAAAATGAAAACAAAACCAAAATCCTCTATTTGTCTTAAAACAACAAAAAATGAAGTCAAAACTAAAAGTCTCTATCTCCGGTAACAACCAAAAATCAAATCAAAACCAAAACAAAAGGAATTGGGCGGATTATATTTTATTTTGTTTTTAAATCGGGTTTTTACGATTCCGATCTGGGTTTCGAATACGGATTTTTGGGTTTCAAAGCAGAATTTGAACTATAGGTTGGGGTCGTTAACCCCACAAGCATATTTATTCACACAACCCATTAACCGCACAAGCATCTCCCATAATTATTTGGATTGAAAGTGTGAGTGTAGCGGTGGTAGCAAGTAGAGATAATAAAGTGAACTTAAGGTAGGGGAATAGTTGTATTCATGAATGTTTTCTTCTGACTGTTGATTTATATTATTTATAATGAATTTTGTCGTTTGAGTTTGAAATCCAGAAGACATTGGCATATTGAAGATTTACGTCTTTAATGGGTAATGAATTAATTGGAGACACGTGGAAAAAATACATTTACAGACTCCGTTTTATATATTAGAATAGTTGTAAACCCGTGCGATGCACGAGCGGTTCACGATTCTTATATCATATGTAGTTAAACAACTTAAATTTTGATAATTTAACCGTACAAAGTAAATGAGTAATAAGAAAATGGTAATTGAAAAATATAGATATCTCTTTGTCAAATTTAGAAATAATACAAATCGAAATGCATTCATTAAAATGAAAAACATAACTATTGATTGCTTAAGTTTATGAGAGAAGTTTATTCTTTTTGAAAATTACGTTCCATGATAAAAAAAAAGTCCCTAATTAGTATTGGTTTAGAATTCTAACCCATAATGAACATAAGGTATAATATAACTAATAAGTATGAACTACTTATCTAAAAATTAATTTTATCATATTAAACATTCACCAGATTAAAAAGAAATGAAATAACTAAGTCAGTCTTGTTAAACATTTTATATGTGTAAATTCATTAACATTGTTTCAAAAAGTGGTATAAACAAAAACATTAACTAGTCATTTAATCACGTGCTTAATGTCCAGCTTGCAAAATCAGTGGAATTGAGAAAACATATGTCATATTAGTTCTTATATTAGGGGATTTCATCAAATGATATAATTGAACCTTGTGAAATCTCATTAAGGTAAGCTACTGCGTTGTTCAAATTTTAAGTTAGCATATTAAGGGGAAAGAATAGTAAATTTTGGGGAAAAATTAAGGGGTATAATCTTTTAGATTTCTTTATCTGATTCTTTTCCATCGTCATTGCTCCTACCATGGAAAAACATAAGTTACTAATTAAAAAATATACAAGCACATCACAAATAAACAACTAAAATAGATTTTATATAATCTTTAAAGTTAACCCTTATTTATAATAAAAATATGGAGATGGAGAGTTGAAATAGATGTGAAGTCATAGTTGAATCATTAAAAACAACACATGAAATAGATTCAGCAGCACATGGAGAGTTGTATGGGTAAATCTAATGGAGTGATTCATACTAAAAATATGGAGATAAAGAGTTGAATAAGATGCAAATCGAGAGTTGAAACACACCTAAAATATAATTCATTTCACATGCATATAAAAATATCATATCCATAAAAAAACTAGAATAGATTGGGCTGCATAATATATACATATCCGCAATATTTGCAAATTCCATGAGCAACTATATTGTCCCTTCCCAGATTCCGTGATCATTCAAAACTAAATAAAAAATTTCAAATTTCACAATTATGACTGGAAAGAATACAAGAGTAATAAAAATCAAGACACTATATTAAATCTCAAATCTAGCCAATATGTATGTAACATAAATACACACTCACCTTTGAGTCATAACACAATTTCAATATTTCCTACAAACGATAAATTTGGTTGTCGCTTCCTCAATATATAGACAATATAAAGATCTGATGTGTTTGAGAGAGAGACTATTGGGTTCATTTTTTTAATATTTAAAAATAAATTAAGAACTCCTAGATTAAAAGTCATTGTGATAAAAAAATCATATGATGAACCCATACAAAATTATGTTGCGAATACAATAATGCATCCAAATATGGTCTTTTTGATCAAGAAATCAGTCTACCCAAATTTTCTTCGATGAACTAATATTCCAATGCCGATGAAAGTCATTGGATTACTTAACAAATATCAGAGCTACTGATAGCTGATATAATATTCATCGACACAAATACCCATCAATTGAACTGGTACTTGAGAAGACACATCAGTCGCCTGTAAAGATGGACCCAACGAATCCATTTAAACATGACATTTGATAAATCGGTATATATATATATATATACACACACACACAATATTGCTCTTATGCGAACCAGTTCGCATTTTAAGATAATGAACCTCACATCGATCTGTGACACCCCGCCTAATTAAATACCGGGCGATCACTCCTTTATTAAATTAAATCAAGGTTAACAGTTGGTTCATTCTCAGCATCACTGTCGATAAGATAATTTTCCAATTTAACACCCTAAATAATTAAGCTAAGTGTCAAAAACATTTTTCATACAAACTTTCCAAATTTTAATTAAAGAAAAAGATTTATTTATTTAAAACAACATTTCTACAATTAAGAATCACACCACAAAAAGCCAAATAACATAATACATTCGTCAATCGAATGTCAACATATGAAACTAAAATCACAAATCCATCCTGAATAAATCCCATAGAACAATACCGGAAATAACTGAAATATAAATGTCCCAACAACAAATGAAATGATGAAAAGGGGCGACACGTGCCCAATAAATGAGAGTACTAGGAGTGGGATAAATAACGGAAGCCGTCTACTCAAGTGACCTGCAACTCCCACCTAAGCTGCAGCTCGTTCTTCTCAAGGGATCCTAAGCAAGACGCCCCTGTGGCAGGGCACCTGAAAATATACATATATATACAAGAGAGAGAGAGAAAAAGAAACGGGTCAGAGCCCAAAATTGTGTTTGATTTAAAATACGTTTAGCAAGTATTTAAATTGATACAGGCCAATGCAACAACATATTAGTATGTCCCTCTCTTGAGAAAATACTCACCTCTCTTCTAATGTGCACACCTATCGCACTAACCTTCCCAACGGTTTGTTTTAACATTTATCATACTAGTCTTTCTAAAAGATTTAACTTAATTTAGATTACTCGAAAGATTTACAATACACGATTTAAATTTTAAAAGATGTTCCAATTTGTAGCCAAAGTTCTCTATTTTTAACTTTGTAAAAATTTATAAAGTACCCGTGACATTTTATACTTTCTCAAAAGAAGTATTTATAATATGAGTCAACAACCATGTTCTACTTATCAAATCACAGTAGTCAGTCTCAAATTTCATAATCTCATATATATATTAACTACTCGTATAATATATATATATATATAACATCACCCCGAATAAAACTATGGTGCTTGCATACTCTACTATCCAAAGCCCCATATCACTCATATTAAGGGGAATACATTCGGAATCACTCTCGAATTGTATTAACATAAATACACAAACAATATTGAGGCGAAGCATAGATTCCAAGTCTCTAAGAGGATGGCACATACCGGCGTCTCTTAGGACCGTCTGAACTATCACATCGATAGCCTGTACCAAGGATATCTATCTTCTAGGGTACAAGTCAATATCCCCCATAAAGGTCCAATCGAGATAAGACTTGTCCCAGCACGGAAACCTCAGGGATAGCAAGTAGCATGGGTATGATTTTTCACATGCATATAATATATGTACACACAATCATATAAATATACCATTTTATCATATTAATATAGGTTCTTCTCATTACCCGTAATTATACCATTTATCCTAAATTTCACAGTTATAGAATTACGTATAAGGTTTTATTCCTAACCTTAACTCGAAGGGTTTTCTCACTTATTACCTAACACTCGTGGATTATATCCCCACAAATCTGAAATTCAGTAAGTGACTTTATTAGATTCCAACGTAACTCTCTTACGCACCTCACCCTTTAAATTCATAATTCTAACAACCTAAGGTAAATATCCCATAAATATCATTCTCGTTGAATATTAAAGGTTCTAACATTATTACATATACCCTACTGGTCCTCAATGTCTCCCAAATCATTTTATTTAGAATGCCCAAAAATTATTCACGATAAACTTAATTTAACTAATTAAACGAGGGAAAATAGGAGTCTTCCAGGAGGGGTCGATCGATCGAAGCTTGGGGCTCGATCGATCGAACCTTCGATCGATCGATGCTCTAGGCTCGATCGATCGATCAAGCAGGTCTGGGAAAAATTCTGGAGAATGCAGTTACGGGATTCATCAAACTTCTTCATCCAAAACTATGTTTTTCCATTCTAATCGTCCCAAAAATCCTACTATCATCATCATAACATTATACCAGGTGTTTATAACGTAAAGCATGTGTATAACTATCATTAAACATGGATTTTCAACCTAAAATCATGTCCAATTATCAAGAACCCTAGAATTTTCTTAAACAGATTTCTAATGAATATTTCTCCAATATTTCTTTATTATGATCACCAAATTTCGTGGATTATTACCTCTACATGGCAAGGGTTTCCAGAATCAACATATACATCAATACTACATGGGTTCTCCTATAAAAATGGGGTTTTCTTCCATAGTTTTTATCACAATTCATTCCTAAGCTAACATGAAGATTGCATCAACGAAAATAGCAAGTTTAAACACTTGCCTGGGATTTTGGTATGCAGATTCACGGCTGATTTTGGTATGGCTGCGTTCCTCGACTCGTGATCTACGCGGTGGTGCTGGTGGCGGTGCAAACCGGTGCCTTTTTGGCCTTGGATTGCCTTGGAGCTCTCTCCTCTCTTTTCCAATGGCCGTCACTTGATTTGTGAATGTTCTAACCCTAAGAGGCTGACCTAATGGCTGTTATAGGTTGGCTGAAATTCGTGGGTTTAATTACCCACTTATGTAAAATGACTAAAGTGCCCTCCCGGGGCACCAATTAGGCCTAAAAACGCCCCGAGACCCAAACTAAACCCCCGGGTATACTTTTTTGACTATCTCGACCCTTCCGGACGCGTTGGCGCACTCAAAATGACCATACAAACAACTTATTAAATATTTACTTTTTATTTAACAAAATTAGTCCCGACGTGACACGGGCACGTCCCGACTTAAATTTCTGAAATTGTCATTTAATTCACTTATGACATTCAATATAACCAATATAATATATTACTATGCTCATTAGTAATATTCAACAAGTTTCCCATAATTACTAACTCTCGTCACGTTAATAATTATTACATAATTAATTTCCGGATTTTTATTAAATAAATCGTCACATTAAATTTAATAAATCCCCAAATTAATATGGCATAAAAATACGGGGTATTACATACTTCCCCCCTAATAACGGAATTTCGTCCCGAAATTCGGAAAATAAGGCATACCTGGTAAAAACAACTCTGGATATCTCTCGCGCATATCTGCCTCACGCTCCCAAGTGGATTCCTCCACATTATGATGCTCCCACTGGACTCGCACAAGTGGAACTATTTTCGACCTCAATCTCCTCTCACTATAGTCTAGAATAGCCACTGGTCTCTCTTCGTAAGAGATTTCAGACTGTAAGTCAATCTCATCTATTGCAATGTGAGTATGGGCCATATCATCCCGAAGATATCGTCTCAACGACGAGATGTGGAATACATCGTGGATGCGATGTAAGTGTTCTGGCAATCCCAACCTGTATGCTTCCGGCCTAATCCTCTCGATGATGGGGAATGGTCCTATGTACCTCGGAGCCAACTTACCCTTCTTCCCGAACCTCATCACTCCCTTCATAGGAGATACACGCAATAACACTTGATCTCCCACATTAAACTCCCGGAAGAACTGTTTCGCATCGGCGTAGCTCTTCTGCCTGTCTTGGGCTACCCGAATACGACTCCTGATTATCTCAATCCTCGCGGAGGTGTCTTGAATCACTTCTGGTCCTAGCAACTTGTTTTCCCCCACCTCGAGCCAACAGGTTGGAGAACGACAAGGCCTGCCATACAAAGCCTCAAATGGAGCCATGCCAATCGTAAATTGATAAGAGTTATTATAAGCAAACTCTACCAGTGGAAGATGTGGTTCCCAACCTCCTCCAAAATAGAGAACACACATGCGTAGCATATCTTCTAACATCTGATTAGTACGCTCTGTCTGTCCGTCTGTCTATGGGTGGTAAGCTGAACTCAACCTCAGCTCAGTACCCATAGCCTCCTGAAAACTTTCCCAGAAACGTGACACAAAAATCTTGTCCCTATCTGACACAATATTCAGGGGCACCCCATGTAATCTGACAATCTCAACGATGAACAACTGAGCATACTGACCCGTGGTATAACCTGTCCTCACTGGCAGAAAATGAGCCACCTTGGTCAAACGATCTACAATCACCCAGATAGAATCGTGGCCCCGCTGTGATGTAGGCAACCCTGTAATGAAATCCATGGAAATACTCTCCCACTTCCACGCGGGTACTTCCAATGGCTGAGGCAATCCTGACGGTTTCTGGTGGTCCACCTTCACCAGCTGGCAGGTAGAACACTTGGACACAAACTCGGCGATGTCCTTCTTCATCCCACTCCACCAGTATTGACGCCTCATGTCCTGGTACATTTTATCACCTCCCGGATGTACTGCAAATCGGGACCCGTGAGAATGAGTCATCACTTCATGACGTAACTCCGCGCCTTCTGGAACCACCAATCTCCCATTAAACCGCAAACCTCCATCAGAACTAACAGAATAGGATTCAGCACCCTCGGCTAGAAGTCGCACAATCTGCTCTTGGCAAAACGGGTCTGTAGTCTGTGCCTGTATTACCCTCGTAACAATCTCGGGCGTGACCGACATTACGGATATGAAAGATCGTGCCACTGCGTCTTGGTAACCCAATTCCTTCCACTTCGCTTTCCAGACGTCCGCTACATCGTCTACCGGTCTACGGCTCAACGCATCAGCAACTACGTTGGCCTTCCCCGGATGATACTGTATATCGAACTGGTAGTCCTTCACAAACTCTAGCCATCTGCGCTGACGCATATTCAACTCTCGCTGAGTGAATAGGTACTGCAGTGACTTATGGTCTGTGAACAAACGGAATTTCTCACCCAATAAGTAGTGCCTCCAAATCCTCAATGCAAAGACGACCGCTGCTAACTCCAGGTCGTGGGTGGGGTAATTCTTCTCATGCGGCTTAAGTTTGTGGGAAGAAAAAGCTATAGCCTTCTCCTCCTGCTGGAGTACACCTCCAAGTCCCCGTAAAGGCGCATCGGTATAAACCAGGTACTCCAGTTTCGGTAAGGCAAGGACTGGTGCTGAAGTAAGCTTGTCCTTCAGCTCGTCGAAAGCCAACTGACAAGAGTCATCCCAAACATATGGTACCCCTTTGCGAGTCAGATTCGTCAATGGACCCGCTATTTTGGAGAATCCACGAATGAATCTCCTGTAGTATCCGGCTAATCCCAAGAAACTACACACTTCTGTCTGTGTCGTGGGCTGTCCCCACTCCCTCACCGCTGACACTTTGCTCGGGTCAACTGCTATCCCTTGCTCAGAAACAACATGGCCCAAGAACTGTACCTGTACATGGCAAGGGTTTCCAGAATCAACATATACATCAATACTACATGGGTTCTCCTATAAAAATGGGGTTTTCTTCCATAGTTTTTATCACAATTCATTCCTAAGCTAACATGAAGATTGCATCAACGAAAATAGCAAGTTTAAACACTTGCCTGGGATTTTGGTATGCAGATTCACGGCTGATTTTGGTATGGCTGCGTTCCTCGACTCGTGATCTACGCGGTGGTGCTGGTGGCGGTGCAAATCGGTGGCTTTTTGGCCTTGGATTGCCTTGGAGCTCTCTCCTCTCTTCTCCAATGGCCGTCACTTGATTTGTGAATGTTCTAACCCTAAGAGGCTGACCTAATGGCTGTTATAGGTTGGCTGAAATTCGTGGGTTTAATTACCCACTTATGTAAAATGACTAAAGTGCCCTCCCGGGGCACCAATTAGGCCTAAAAACGCCCCGAGACCCAAACTAAACCCCCGGGTATACTTTTTTGACTATCTCGACCCTTCCGGACGCGTTGGCGCACTCAAAACGATCATACGAACAACTTATTAAATATTTACTTTTTATTTAACAAAATTAGTCCCGACGTGACACGGGCACGTCCCGACTTAAATTTCCGAAATAGTCATTTAATTCACTTATGACATTCAATATGACCAATATAATATATTACTATGCTCATTAGTAATATTCAACAAGTTTCCCATAATTACTAACTCTCGTCACGTTAATAATTATTACATAATTAATTTCCGGATTTTTATAAAATAAACCGTCACATTAAATTTAATAAATCCCCAAATTAATATAGCATAAAAATACGGGGTATTACACGATCACCCGACAATGAGACCAGAAAAAAGAGAGTGTGCACCTATAATTTAGCCGATAATTTCTAGGTTCAGCGCCAGGTGAGACATGTCCGGTCCGCACTCTTAAAATGCGGACTGGTCCGCATAAGAGTACTATATATATATATATATATATATTATGCCACTAACATTTTTTTGCGACTAAGACAGAGAATATATTAATTAGCAACACATCATCCAGAGTCTCAACAAAAGCTAATACACATACATATCAACACACAGTAAAAAACCATAACCCATTACAGCATGTTTCCAACCCATTAAAAGTAAAACAATAAACTTGAAACTATAATACAATAATACAACAGAAAGAGAAGGAATTAGTTATCGTTCACGAAAATTTGTAGTCATTTTCTTCATCCAAGCACAACTTTGCGTTTCAAGGTTCAACCCTAGAGTGTGTCCACCGCACGTCTTTTCTATACGAACAACTGATTTGCTAAATGCATCTCTTTGTGAAAGTGTAGCAAATTTCAATCGAGGACTTTGAGATCACAAATGGGATTTTTTTTAATAAGGAGTTTCATTGCCAGGACTATCGGGCTCATGTCTATAGACAAAGAGTCGTTTGAGTATTAAGTATTATTTAAATCCCCATTATTGTTTTCGGTGTTTCTATGAGCCAAGTGACAATGCTGAAGGCTTCAGTAAATAGGGCTTGAGAGGGCATTATAATACCCCGCATTTTTGAGGATTTAGAATTTAATAAATTTGGTGATTTAGGATTTAAATTAATTTGGAGGATTTAATTTATTCGGTGAATTAAGATTTAATTAATTCGAGTTATTTTTTTTTAAAATTTCATGTATCGTAATTTGAGGACGAGGTTGGAGATATTAGTTAAGTAACTCGAATGGAAATTCTAAGTGCACGGTTATTTTCGCATAGGAGGAAATAGTAGGAAAAGAGTGCCTGGGGTAGCAATTGAGTCTCGGGGCATTTTTAGTCATAACCGGGGCACACACGGGGGTGTTCGGGTAATTTGGGTTTGGCCCATAGGCTTAATTTCGAGATTAGTGATATAAAACCTACATTAGGGAGTTTGTGACATACACAACTTAATTAGAAAACCCTAGTTTTGTAGAGCAATTGAGGAGCTTTTGGGAGTCAAATAAAAAAAATATTGAGGTGCTTGTGTGAGAATCATCCTCTTTAACAAAGGAAATTAAACCCTACAAATTTATCCAGGCAAGTAGTTAAACTTGCATTCATTTCAATTGCGATATTGCGATTCATATCATGGTGGGTGTAAACTGTGTTCATTTTTGGGTGGGTTATGGTACAACTATATGGGTTTCGAGGAATTTAACATGGTGTTTAGATTAATTGTTAAATTGATGGATAATACGATTCGTGGTTGTAAGAATCTGAACTATATTAGATTCCCAACATTCAATTTCGTCTCATTCGGGTTGTAAAATTGAAATTTAGCAAACCATCGTATGAAACCCGTGAAGAACCCATTTATGATTTTAACTGTTGGTATTATAAATTGACAATGCTTGGAGAGATTCCGAGGGCAAGACCTATTTTAGAACCGTATTAAAGGTTAGTAATAATTGGATGAAGTTTTGAGAACAAACCATAAAGCTCCAGTGGGTGAAAGAAATGGCGAAAAAGAGGAGCTCAAAATTCATCAATGGTAGAAGTTGAAAATCATTACAGGAGACGAAGGAGAGAGAAAGCCAGCAGGTTGTTCGAACGATCTGGGGCGTCGTTCGAACGACACTGCATAGTTTTTCAATTTCTATCCTTTTTTATTTTTATTTTTATTTTTATTTTTATTTTTATTTTTATTTTTATCTTCGACCTGATGCTTTTGGGGACTTTAGAGATTTATGGGTGTTATTTTTGTTCTCTCCTACTCAAGGACTTAAAGTGTGAATACCAATAATTATGAGGAAAGGTAAAAGTATGAGAATTATTCATGGAATTTGGAGTTATAAAATCAAAGGATTAAAATACGGACTAAGTAGGGAGTCTGAAAATTATGATTGAGTGACACCACTTGAATAAAATTAATTGTGGCAAAAAAATTAATTGAACTAAGAGTCGGGGTTGTGACTCAGATATTTTTATATTGAGTGCTACGGGAGGTAGGCACGGGGTAGCCGGTTCAATAAATTATAGAGATACGTAATAAATTATTGAATATTAAATTTAATGAAGAGTGTTGAACATTAATAGTGGGATTTTGTGTAATAAATTCTAAAGGACAAAGAAACGGACGGAATGAGTGAGTCGGGGTATTATAGTTGGGTGACATAACTTAAATGAAAAGTAATTAATGTGTGATTAATTAAATTACAAGTCGTGATATAGACTTGGGTATTTTTTGGCTAGTGCTATGAGTGTTAGGCACGGGTTAGCGGGAGTATTATTCCATATATGTATACGGTAGTGTGATAGTATATATATATATTTGTGTACTTTATAGATATCGGTGTGAATAATATTTATAGGAATACATACCCTCTAGTGCTATCATAAGATGTTGCGTGATGTGGGTGAATTCTCTGGCTTGAAGAGCAAGGAGAGTGTTGATACCAAATTTAGTCTGCTGACATGGCTCAATTGGGCGAAGACACGTGGCAATCTACGTGGCAATAACAAACACTTCCGAGGAACTCACATGCTCAGAGGAACCATGCTACAACGAGGAACACTGCTTCCCCGACCAACTCAGACACTCCGACTTACAAGAACTCTCCCAGAAACTTTTGAGTACCGAGGAACTTAGGCGGTCCAAGCAGCTTAAGCGGTCCGAGCTGCACCTCGAACAAAGCATTAATAGTAGGATAACCAACAGTTTGACTGTTCATTAAATGCTTATAATTCAGATGTATACACTTAAGGGGCATTTAATACATTACCCTTTCACATGTACAGCATTTAATGTATTACCCTTCCACATTACAGCCTCAGGGCTATAAATACATTGTATTACCCTCATTGTAAGGGGACCGAAATTTCTTGAGAAAACTTGTAATCGAGAATTCCCAAACAGTCATCAATAACAAAAACAGTGGACGTAGGCCATTCTTATAAGGATGAACCACTTTAAAAGTTTTTTGTCTCATTTTATTTATCTGTGATTAAATAATTAGATACAATCTAATTTTTTACATCAACAGATTGGCGCCGTCTGTGGGAAACGACTGGTAATATCGTTTTTCATAAAAAATAACTCATCACAAATGGCTGATATTCCAGAATCCAACAATCGAAACGCTGGAAGCCCTCCAAATCCATCTGCTCCACTTAATATTCCAGATCTGGCTGGAATAATGACAAATCTGGCCCAGGGCTAGACAGTCATGCAAGAAACGATGGGACAACTCCTACAAACCCTCCATGGCGGTGCACCAACCCATTCAGGACTACGAAGTATTCAAAGAAATACCCGTTTACCTTCTTTACGTACTAGGCGTACTGATTCATATCGTACTGAGGAATCTGAAGATTTTTCTTATCAACCTGGACGAACTTCGTCAGTGCGGGCCACAGATACTGAACAACGTATCACTCTCTCTCCAGAAAGGACTAGTGCGCTAGAGAGGTTAAGCAGGGTATCACCTTTTGATTGATTAGGACCTAGAAGGAGTAGAAGTCATCCTAAAGTCGTATCGAGGAGTTTTCGACGACCATCAGATTTAAGGGAAGGATCTGCCCAGTCGCGACCAGCTGCTCGTCAGATAGATCCCAGGAAGCCACATCAACGCGATCAGTTGCTCGAACCAACAAGTCCGAGGAAGGAAATGATGCATGAAAAGGCTCTATTCAAAGGATGGAGGATAGATTAGGGGAAATGGCTAAAGCCAATAACCCTCTACAATGAACTTTTGTTCGAGGAACACCTTTTGTCCAGGCCATTGTAGATTTTCCAACACCATCAAAGTTTAAAGCACCTGTTGTGACCCCCAAATATAATGGAAAGACTGACCCTGCCCTTCATATAGAACAATACCAAGCTGCAGCCGATATCTATGCTGTTCCAGATGAGATGAGATGTAGAGAATTCTCGGAAACTCTTACCGGATCTGCTCAAATGTGGTATAATAATCTTCCTCGGGGTAAGATCTTAACTTTCCTTCAACTGGCCGAGTTATTCATTGGGAACTTCTGTTTTGGGGCAAAGCCAGTTAAACGAGTAGCGCATTTTTTAAGTGTTAGACAAAAAACTGGTGAAAGTACCAGAGATTATATAACTCATTTTAATAACGAGAAGCTCGAAGTCATTGATTATAAGGAGAAGACAGCGATTATCGCCTTGATGAGTGGACTACTGCCCAATAAGTTGTACTACACTTTGGAAATAGATCCACCTAGAACCATGTCAGACCTGATGGGAAAAGCGTCCAAGATTATGAATGCCGAGGAGGCTATAGCTGCGAAGAAGAATATGGATGCCAAAAAAACCAAGGTGGAAGGTGATAAAGCTAATAAGAAAGAACATAAGAACAATGGTAATGACAAACACTCAAAAAATAGGTCGGCGTGGGAAGTAATGAAGAAATTCGATAATTATACTCCTTTGAAGAAGGATATCAACCATGTTCTAGAAGAAATCAAGAACAAGGAGGAATTAATTGGCCACGGAAAATGAAGGCAGACCCCAAAAGGAAAAATAAGGCAAAGTATTACGAGTTTCATAAAGATCATGGCCATATGACCAAAAATTGTATAGCTCTTCAAAATGAGATTAAAACACTCATCAGACGAGGAAAACTGGCAAAGTATGTTGATCGTGGAAGCGAAAGAAGAAACAACGACCGAACAAGAGAGAGGTCTAGATCTCCTCGTCGAGCAGAGGAGAATAAGAAGAGAAACCATGAAGTTGATCCAGAAAACGACCCTGATCTTCCAAAAAGACCAAGGCAGCCAGAACGTGAGGTATTTTCAATACGTTTTGGGTCATTTGATTGTAACATTATTACAGGTGGAGATGCAGGAGGAGGAGACCTTACTGTCGAGAGAAAATCTTACCTCTGTGAGGCTCAAGCTTGTTCATACATTCAACAAATAAATCTAGCTGAGGAGGATCGCCCGAGAAAGGTGAACAAAGAGAAATTGGTCATTGGCTTCTCAAAGAATGACCTCGCAGGTGTTCTATATCCTCATGATGACCCATTGGTGATCAAAATGAGGATGAAGGAGGTAATGATTTCAAGAGTACTGGTAGACAATGGTAGCTCGACAAACATCATGTTCTACTCGTGCTTCGATAGTTTAAAATCTAAAGCTATCTCAACTGGAGCCTTATCATAGACCCCTCCTCGGTTTCGCTGGCGAGAAAGTATTTCCACTTGGGACGATCAAATTGGACATATTCATTGGTACGTTGCCTGCTTGTCAAACAGAAAGAATATGCTTCTTCGTGATGGATAAAAATGTTCAATCCTCATATAATATCATCATGGGAAGAGTAGGATTGAAGAAGTTCGAGGCTGTACCATCTACGGTACATCAATGCCTAAAATTTCCAATAAATTTTGGAGTAGGAGTTGTGAAAGGTGATCAGAAAGTAGCTCGGAAATGCTATTATTCATCCGTCGAGCAAGAGGAACTGGAGGAATCAAGGAAAAAGACTACTACTTATCAAGTGGATGAAGGGGAAAAAATTAAAACATTGGATCCTAGATATGAGTTGCAACTCGTGAAGGGTCAAGTGGTAGAAGCTAATGAAAACATCATTATGGACGACGAGCACCCTGAACGAACTACTCAAGTAGGTTCGTCGTTGGAAGCCTCAATAAAATAGGAATTGATAACTTTACTTAGAAGCAGAAAGCAAACTTTTGCGTGGAGCCATAAGGATATGCCTGGGATAGACCCAAATTTCTTATGTCACGAACTCAATGTGAATAAGGAGATTAAGCCTGTGAAGCAGAGAAGAAGAGTATTCAGTCCCGAGAAGTATCAAGCTATACAGGAGGAAGTCGAGAAGCTACAGAAAGCCTGCTTTATTGAAGATGTTAAATATCCTGACTGGTTAGCAAATGTGGTGATGGTGAAGAAGAAGAACAACAAATGGAGGATGTGTGTAGATTTCACTGACCTCAACAAAGCATACCCAAAGGATCATTTTTCACTGCCCCGAATTGATCAACTAGTGGATGCTACCTCGAGACACGAGTTGCTGAGCTTCATGGATGCTTATTCTGGTTACAATCAGATTAAAATGAAACCTGAAGACATGGAGAGTAATTCTTTCATTACCCCTAGGGGAACTTATTGTTATAATGTTATGCCTTTTGGTTTGAAAAATGCAGGTGCAACATATCAGCGGCTGATGAACAAAGTGTTTGCAGAACAAATAAGTTGCAATATGAAAGTCTATGTTGACGATATGCTGACGAAGAGCAAGAAAGCTGCTGATCATCTAGTTAACTTAAGCCAGACCTTTGATCAACTAGATAAATATCAAATGAAGTTGAACCCGACGAAGTGCATATTTGGAGTACGAGAAGGCATGTTTCTTGGATACATTGTCAATCAACGAGGCATTGAAGCTAACCCTGAAAAGATTAAAGTTCTTTTAGGGCTGCGATCTCCAGCGACGAAGAAAGAGGTGCAAAGTCTTACAGGACGAGTAGCAGCACTCAACAGATTTGTATCGCGAGCAACTGATCGATGTCTCCCATTCTTCAAGACACTCCGAAAGACTTTTGAGTGGAATGATAAATGTGAGAAGGCTTTTCAAGACTTGAAGAAATATTTGGGAGTGCCTCCACTGTTATCCAGGCCAGTGATGGGAGAAAAATTATATTTGTATCTGACAGTGTCCGAGAATGCAGTCAGTTCGGCATTGATAGGAGTGGAGAATAGAGTACAAAAACCGATCTACTACACAAGTAAGGCCTTTCGAGGAGCAGAGATCAGATATCCAAAGCTGGAAAAATTGGCACTAGCATTGATCGAGGCAAGTAGAAGAATGAAGCCATACTTTCAAGCTCATACCATAGTAGTATATACTGATATGCCACTAAGGCAAGCCCTTCACAAACCAGAAAAGTCAGGAAGATTGATGTGCTGGGCAATAGAACTTGGTGAGTATGATATAGTTTATGAACCCAGATCATCGCTAAAAGGGCAAGCTGTAGCAGATTTTATAGCAGAGTTCACCTATCCTGATACCCCCGAGGAGCAAAAGGTGCTCACTGATCAACCTGTGGATGTTACAGGATCATCAAACACAAGCTCAGACCAACTTAGGTTGGTAAAAGGGCAAGTGGATGTTACAAGATCATCAAATTCGAGCCCAGACCAACTCAGGTTGGTAAAAGGGCAAGAAAAGGTGATCGACGAAGAGCAAGAAATATCAGGGGAGGATGAAAGGAATCAACAAATATTTCACCGAGGAACTTTGTCTAATCAAAAATTTGAAGACGAGTTACCTATATGGAGTCTGTATGTGGATGGTTCATCTTGCACTACAGGATGTGGCGCAGGGATAGTTTTGAGCAGTCCGGATGAGGTCGACATGGAATACGCCCTACGTTTACAATTCAAAGCTTTCAATAATGAGGCTGAGTATGAGGCCATGATTGCAGGTCTTAATTTGGCAAAAATTATGGAGGCCCAGCAGGTTATTATCTTCAGTGATTCTCAATTAATCGTAAATCAAATGTTGGGAATATATGTAGCCAAAGGAGAATATTTAATCAAGTATTATGCAAAGGTGATGGAGTTGGTATCAGAATTTGCTGCTATTCAGCTGGTCAGAATACCAAGAATGGAGAATGCGAGAGCAGACGCCCTAGCTCGATTAGCATCAGCTACTCGTACCGAGCTACGAAGAACAATCCCAATTGAAGTTTTAGCTGGTCGGAGTATAGATGAATATCTAACGATGAATTTAATTACCCTCGATTTAGGATCATCGTGGATGGATCCCATCAGGGCATATATTGAGAAAGGGGAATTACCAACTGACAAACTTGCAGCCGAGAAATTAAAGTTTAGGGTTGCTCGTTATGTACTGACCAACGATATTTTATACAGACGAGGAGTTATAGCAGGTTTGTAGAGATGTGTGCATCCTACCGAGGTGAAAGATTTAATTGAAGAGGTCCATGAAGGGTCCTGTGGAGCCCATGTAGCAGGTCGGACGCTTTTGCAAAGGGTGATGACGCAGGGATACTACTGGCCAACGATGATGGCTGATTGTATAGCCTATGCCAAGAAATGTGACAAGTGCCAGCGTTTTTCCTCCATCCGAAGAACTCCACAAGCATTGTTGACACCCATCACTTTCCCTTAGCCATTTTCCATGTGGGGAATAGATTTGGTCGGGCCACTACCGATGACAAGGGGAAGATTTAAGTATCTCGTGGTCGCTGTGGATTATTTTACTAAATGGGTTGAAGCTGAGCCTCTCATTGATATGACGTACGACAAGGTGTACCAATTTATTTGGAAGAACATCATTTGTCGATATGGTCTTCCTCATGCCTTCATCACAGACAATGGAACACAATTTGACAACGAGGAGTTCGTTGCCTATTGTCATCAGTCAAATATTTTGAAGATCCACTCGGCACCAGGACATCCCCAAAGCGACGAATAGACTGAAATGACGAACAGAACACTGCTAAATGTCTTGAAGAAAAGACTAAGTGACGTAAAAGCAAACTGGATCAACGAGTTATAGTTAGTACTGTGGGCTTATCGTACTACTCCCCGAGCAACAACTGGAGAATCACCATATATGCTGGCGTTTGGAAGTGAAGCTGTTATACCTACCGACTTGGTCCTCCCAACACACAGGGTACTGAATTACAATTCCCCTATCAACGACTTAATGAGAAGATTGGATTTAGACATACTCGAGGAAGTTAGAGAAGAAGCAGCCATCAGGAATGCTGCATACCAACAACGAACAGCTTTGTTCTACAATAAGAGGGTGAAGAAGAGCGACTTGAAAGAAGGAGACTATGTGCTAAAGAAAGTGATTCAAAAGCACAACAAACTGGAGGCAAACTGACATGGACCATACCGAGTTACAAAAGTTTTTCGACCAGGAACTTACCGAATAGCAACTTTAGAGGGGGAGGAGTTTAAGAATGCATGGAACCTAGAGCACCTGTGCAAGTATTATCAGTGATGTATATTCTCATGTAACGCAGTTCCGTCAGTATGAATAAAATGAAGATATTCTACCAAATTCTCTCCTTTTATTGAAAGTTTTTCGGGGAATACTAGTGCTACACACTACTCGGCAAAACTTGGACTACTCAAATTTATTCTTGAAAACGCCAACTAAGGTTGGTCGGGAAACAAATGTATTCTTAAAAATGCCAACTTATGTTGGTTAGGAAGTAAATGTATTCCTACGGGAAGTAAAACTATGTATTCCTACGGGAAGTAAAACTATGTATTCCTAAAAATGCCAACTTATGTTGGTTAGGAAGTAAATGTATTCCTATGGGAAGTAAAACTATGTATTCCTAAAAATGCCAACTTATGTTGGTTAGGAAGTAAATGTATTCCGACGGGAAGTAAAACTATGTATTCCTAAAAATGCCAACTTATGTTGGTTAGGAAGTAAATGTATTCCGACGGGAAGTAAAACTATGTATTCCGACGGGAAGTAAAACTATGTATTCCTTAAAATGCCAACTTATGTTGGTTAAGAAGTAAATGTATTCCTCCGGGAAGTAAAACTATGTATTCCTAAAAATGCCAACTTATGTTGGTTAGGAAGTAAATGTATTCCTATGGGAAGTAAAACTATGTATTCCTAAAAATGACAACTTATGTTGGTTAGGAAGTAAATGTATTCCTACGGGAAGTAAAACTATGTATTCCTACGGGAAGTAAAACTATGTATTCCTAAAAATGCCAACTTATGTTGGTTAGGAAGTAAATGTATTCCTCCGGGAAGTAAAACTATGTATTCCTAAAAATTCCAACTTATGTTGGTTAGGAAGTAAATGTATTCCTACGGGAAGTAAAACTATGTATTCCTATGGGAAGTAAAACTATGTATTCCGAAAAATGCCAACTTATGTTGGTTAGGAAGTAAATGTATTCCTCGGGAAGTAAAAGTATTCCTAAAAATGCCAACTTATGTTGGATAGGAAGTAAATATATTCTCGAAAATGCCAATTAAAGTTGGTCGGGAGGTAAAATTATTCCAGAAAGTGCCAAAGCTCCTCGTAGAGGAAAAATCCACTATGGCTGGTCGGGGATAAAAACCCACTAACTGTAGTTGGTCGAAAAGGAAAATTTACCGACCTTGGTTGGTCGGAAACATTTTATGAATACGAGAAAGTGATCGAGCAGAATTTTTTATTATTACTAAGGTGGTCGAGAAACAAAACATCATTTTTGCCAAATGACTACCACAAGCAGAATTTTTTATTATTACTAAGGTGGTCGAGAAACAAAACATCATTTTTGCCAAATGACTACCATAAATTCAAATTACACGACAATAAGTTGATCGACAAATAACACAATATTGTTATCTTTTTAACAGATACACATGCACAGATGTAAAGTGTCACAAAACAATAGCAGTCAAGATTTGCAAATAAAATTATTTCATTTAATGTAGAACAAAATACATCAGGAATGAAATACAAATTTATTACATCAATACTCATATTCTATTGGTTTCTTCCCCTCTGTTTTTGAAACAGGTTCCTCGCCAGCAGGTGGATAGTTTAAAGAGAGAGGAGAATTTACGAAGTTAAGATCTTTCAGCATCCTGATATTCATCACGGACGGTCGATCTAGGAGGTGCTCGGGACGAGATATCTCGACATTTGAATGGAGATTGTAATCACCGAGGTATTTGGAAATCAGACAACGAGGGATGGCCCGAGCAGGGATCCAACTCATATTAAGATTGAATGGTGGCACGAGTAGGTCGAGTAGCCCAGGATTATGGTAATCCCACAGGTAATGACCCTGTTCGAGTTGCAGCACACCTAAGGCATTCAGCCATCCCCGTTTGTAGCCCTCATTATTTGCATTCTGGATACGGTCGTCCAAGTGGTAGAGCGCCTCGTTGTAGCCAACCATCCAGAACTCCCTGGGCTGCTTGTGAAATTAATATGTCAATCTTTCCAGCTGCTCGTGGAGATTTTTGATGAAGAGTTCTTTATTGTCCAAGATAGATTTATGCGCAGAAAGCTTCTCTTCCAGGTCCCTGATTTTCTTAGACATCTCAGCCAATGCCTGGTTCTTCGCCATCAGTTGGAAGGGCCGGTTCTCTAAAGCAGATTGAGTCCTCTGTTCCTCGACAGGAATCCGAGCAGCTCTTGCTCATCCCCGAGGTGCTTTTACTTGTCCGCGAGAAGATGTAGAAGGGCCCGTTCTTTTTAAGGTTTCCAACTCATCCCTCAGGTTGGCGTTCTCTACCTCCAAGAACGAGAATTCCTCGTCAGTCACTGGGATCAAAGCATTTGAGGTGGAGGCAACAGATTTTAATTGAGATACTTCTCTTTGTAAGTTTTTATTTTCTTGCTCTAATAACTCGACTATTTGCCTGTGCTCTTCGACCTCGGCTTTCAAAGTTCTTTCCCTCACATCGTATGCAGCAAAACGCTTCTCGTATCCCTTGTCGGCAATAATTTGCTGATACTTCTTCTCGTACCCCTCGTGCAAGAGGGCAGTGGATTCCTTATATTGTTGTCGAAGGTCTCCTAGAGTGCCTTGGAGATATTCAATCATATCATAATAAGCGACATTATTATCCACCGCACGATCAAGTAGACACTTCAAATATTAGTAAGCTTCAATTGCCTGTTCCGAAGCATCTTGGCCGAGGATGTCGACGATTTGTGTTGCACGCAGATCTGTGTGACCAGCCTTAAAATATTCATTGCATTGCTGTAACAGCTTTGTATCATGAGAAGACAATAATTCCATCCTGGCCAGAAACTAGTAGAGGAAGAAAAAACAATAATCAATAAGAGTACCAACAGAGCATGAAGAGGAGAAACAACAGTATGCATAAACAAAAGATCAAATTTTATTATATCATAAAGTTTAGAGTTACATGTTCAGGGTTACATTTGACAAAGAGAAATAAAATAGAAAAAAACACGAACAACTCTACACCTTTTCCTTGTCTTCCAAAACTTTCTCGGGAGGCTGGGACAAAGAGGTAGGTTGCTCGGAGGGAACAGAGAGTTTCCCGTGGAGCGCTGGCAGTTGCTCGGATGAAGTAACGAGTAGTTGAAGTTCCTCGTTAGTAGGCTGGATGGTTGGGGGATGAGAAACTTGATCTCCCATCACCATGGAAGACTCCTCAGAGGCAGCTTCGTCCTCTTCTTCGTCTTTAGGAGTTGGAGGGGGACCAGGGATGTATCGCTGGAAGAGTTTAGAAGTTTCGTCAACCTTCATCTCCTGAAGAGATGCGACCTACCCATCTCTAAAGTATTTTAGGCTGCCATATTCGACTTGCGACATCATGGCAGCCAAGCCTTTGTTCCACCCCTTATCCCAGCCAGCGCTGAAAGATTTCTTCGCAGCCGATTTCCTCTTTAACTTCTCCGAAGAAAGCTTCTCGGACAGAAGATTTTCAGCAGCCTTAAGTTTATTCTTAGCTTCTTCCTTCTGCCGACTTACTTCCTGAAGCTGACCCAACTTTTCCTCAGCAACCTTGAGCTTATTTTCAAGCTCCCCAGCATTTTTGAGCTTCCCTTCGAGCTCTTTATTCTTTTTCTCCAAATCATTTAATTTTTTCTCCAACCCCTTGGAGACTTCAACAACTTGAGCCTTCTCCTGCTCGGTTGAGGTAAGTTTCTTCTCCCAAGCATCCTTGTCAGCATCATGCTTCTGACGAGAATCTTCCAAAGATCGCGCAGACCCATTAGAGCTTCCTTCACACCAGACGCGGAGCTTGAAGCTTTAATAGCTTCATCCTTCTTCAAAATTGTATTAAAGCAGCTCACCAACTATGAAAAGAAAATGAAAGCAAGTCAGAGACAGATATAACAAGGGAAAGATGAAAAGTTTAAAATAATAAGACTTACAGAAGCAATATGGCGAGCAGCCAATGAGGTAACCATATCCCGAGAAAGGTTTTCTTCAATACCTTGGATCTCGAGAATGATCCAAGTCTTCACCGAGCTCATGGCAGAGCTCGGGGGAACAAAAGTGGGAACTCCACTAGTCGGGGGCTGAGAGACGGTGTCAGCCAAATTGACCGAGGATCTCTTCTTCAGCCTCCTTGGAGGAACATGAATAGTTTTGACCAAGGAAGAACTCTTGGTCGGTGATATGACAATCACCTCACCTGGAGCAGCAGCCGTGCTCGGGGCGACTGGGGGCGTCTCGGCAACCTTCACAGGAGCAGCCGAAGGGGCTGCATCAATTTTCTTTGTCCCTTCTGGGATATCATGTTTACTTCTTTTTGCCTCTCCAACACCAGAGGCAGGTTTCTCGAAAAGGGTGGGAGGTCTTCTTTTCTTCATCCTTTCACTTAAAGGAACGTGTGACTCAGGCGAAGAACTGGTAGAAGCTGGTACTGACTCTGCATCGCTTATCACCGGACGAGCAGTGAAAGAAGTTATGTAACTCTTGTACTGAAGCAAATATAAAGCTGACCTAATATGCTCGTCGGCAACAGTCTGATGCAAACTCCAGATAAGTTTTAAGTGCCTTATATTAACGTTTGCCTCTTTTGGACACTTTCTTTTGTTGTCAACTGCAAATAAATTAAAATTAAAATATCAGTGGCACATTTTATCAAACATAAAGGAAGCATAATCTCAAAATAAATAAAATGAAATAAAAATAACCTATCCCATTGCCATAGGGAGGACATCTGGGACCCTGATACACTTCATCTCCAGATAAAGGAGCATGTTGTCAATTTTTTATAACAACCCCGTGCTCAAAATAATCCCTATTAGCGTCCGGGAGATTGACCACTAAAGCCCTATTTAAAAATCAAGTTTTTAAATAAAAAGTATTATCACCAACAGTCCATCTATAACAAAACATGATTTCTGGAATTCCTATGCGAGTTCTATGAATTTGATTTAGTCTATGAACCCCATTAACTATTCTCCATGTATTGGGGGCTATTCTTACAGGAACCACGTCAAAGTATTGACAGAATTACAGACATAGAGGGTTTGGGGAAAAAGAAAATTCACACTCAGCAACAAAGAGACTGGGGAACCAATGTCCCTCAGCCAAACAAAAATAATCAGAAGGTTCAAAAAGTTCCTCCAGAACAACCCATGAAGGAATAGAAAAATCAGAACGAAATTTATCAAGTGATTCAACAAGGTAAACCATGATGAATAAAGGAAATGAAGAAGAAGGAAGAAGATCTTACAGAAAAAGAATGGATCTGTTAACAACGAACGATGGAAGAAATGAATGCACAGGAGAGAAAGAGACGATTTAAAACTCGAAAATATAAATTTGAAAAAGTAAAAGACGATGGGATTTTCTGTGACGCTTAAATACCTTATCTTGGGAAACGATAAAGTTAATGATTACAAAAAGAAACGATTACACTACCGGCGGCTAGGAGGACAAAAAGTGCGCGGAGGCGGTTATAAAAATTCAAAAAAGCCTGATTCTACAAATTTGAATGGAAAAATAAATACAAAGGAAACACTCCTAAATTTCAGGATAACCATTTAAAACCGCCATATATCAAGAAAGAATGTTCCACACTCCTCAAATTTCGAACTATGAAATATTGGGGGCTTCTGTTGATACCAAATTTAGTCTGCTGACATGGCTCAATTGGGTGAAGACACGTGACAATCTACGTGGCAATAACAAACACTTTCGAGGAACTCAGACGCTCCGAGGAACCATGCTACAACGAGGAACACTGATTCCCCGACCAACTCAGACGCTCCGACTTACAAGAACTCTCCGAGGAACTTTTGAGTACCGAGGAACTTAGGTGGCCCGAGCAGCTTAAGCGGTCCGAGCTGCACCTCGAACAAAGCATTAATAGCAGGATAACCAACAGTTTGACTGTTCATTAAATGCTTATCATTCAGATGTATACACTTAAGGGGCATTTAATACATTACCCTTTCACATGTACAACATTTAATGTATTACACTTCCACATTACAGCCTCAGGGCTATAAATACATTGTATTACCCTCATTGTAAGGGGACCTAAATTTCTTGAGAAAACTTGTAATCGAGAATTCCCAAACAGTCATCAATAACAAAAACAGTGGACGTAGGCTATTCTTATAAGGCTGAACCACTTTAAAAGTTCTTTGTCTCATTTTATTTATCTGTGATTAAATAATTAGATATAATCTAATTTTTTACATCAACAGAGAGTATAGTCCCCATGTCATATCGTACACGATTTTTATTGTGTAATTTATTTTCGAGGTAAGACGTCTTGCTTATTACTGGGTCTCACTCTTGGGGAAATATGATTGTCTGCACTACGTTTTCGACATTTTACCTAAGTTCGGTGTGAGTTAGTCCGACTTATGGTAACCGGGTTAGGGCGAGCATGTCTGGGATGATAGCATTTTAGAGAAAACATCCGGTGAGTTATTACTCGGGAATATATGGTTATTATACGCGACATGTGTTTGAATGTGTAGTATAATGGTACATTGAAACACCCTAAATCTTTGACTTACTCGAGTCTATATTATTTAGGTGTTTCAACTAATTTGGATACTGTTTTAAAACATATTTTTAATCCGAACCCACTCCATGGTACATCATGCAACATTACTCAACTATCCTCTGCTTCGACTCTACTCAGTGTACATATTCAAGTAAATATATTCACGTGTGATTGTATATTTGCACTTGACACATTAGGGACTCATGCATATATTGATTGAGATTGTGTGATTGGTTGTCTAAACATTTGTTAAAAGTGAAATCAGATTATTTTCGTTAAAAATAATTTGTTAAATAAAAATTGGTATAAGACTAGATTAAAATACAATTTTTGTTTTTAAAATAATTTTTGAAATTATTGAAAATATAAATTGATTTTTAATAAATATTTTTTTATATTGACATTCCGCCTTGAAGCATCTAGAATGGTAATTGCTTCGCAAATTATGAGCTAACCGATTTACGAACTTATCAAATTTTTTAGGGTAGAGCTATAAACACTCCTTCCCATTACTCAAACGCTCCAAAATAATTTGAAATAACAAAACCACCCTTAAGCCCTTAAAAGCTATTCACCAAAGTTACAATCCTTATTTTTTGAGTAAAAAACCCTCAAGGGCTTCTAAATTATTCAAGTTTTTCAAATTTAGTTCCTACATTAATAATTTGACTAATTTAGTCTCTAAACTATATAAGTTTGGCCAATTTAATCCCTAAGCTAAAAAATTATCAATTTATTCCCTAAACTATTTAAGTTTGACCAATTTAATCCTTAAAATTTGCCCAATTTAATTCATAAACTAATAAAAAACTGTTTTTATTAAATTTAATAAAAAACTATTTTTTAAATATGATAAAAAACAGTTTTTATTAGTTTAGGAATTAGTAGAGCAGTTTTTTAAATAAAAAAACTCTTTTTTAAATATCGTTTTTTATTAGTTTAAGAATTAATAGAACAGTTTTTTTTAAACTGTTTTTTTTAAATAAGAAAAAATAGTTTTTATCCTATTTAGAATCTGTTTTATTTAAAAAACTGTTTTTATTAAAAAAACATTTTTAAATTTGAAACAAAAACTGTTTTTTATTAAATTTAATTAAAACAGTTTTTTTAAATAGTTAAAAATTGTTTAAACAGTTAAAAACATTTTTAAAAATAATTTTGAACTGTTTAAATATATTTTAAAACAATTTTAAACTATCTCTTTTTCAAAGTAAAAAATTCAGAGTTTTTAAAGAGTCAAAACTTTTAAAATGTATTCCAAATAATTAAAAAAAATGAGTTTAAAAAAAATGTGTTTTAAAAAAAGGTTAAAATAACTGTTTTTTAAAGTTTATCCGTAAAAAATGACTGCTTTTAAAAAAAAATATTTTTTAAAAATAACTTAAAATATCCAATTTAGCCAATAAACTAATAATTTACTCCATAAACTAATAATTTGACCAATTTAGTCCCTAAAATAACTTAAAATTTCTTTTTTCTTTTCAAAGTTAAAAGACTGTTTTTAAAATGGAATAAAAAACTGTTTTTAAATAGGATAAAAAACAATTTTTTTAAAGGAAAAAAACAACCTTTTAAATAGGATAAAAACACTTTCTTAAATATGACAAAAAAGAGTTTTTTAAGATAAAAAAAATAGCTTTTTAAATAGGATAAAGAGCAGTTTTTTTCGTATTAAAAAACAGTTTTTAAATTTTAAAAAAATATTTTTTTGTCCTATTTAAAAAATAGTTTTTTATCCTATTTACAAACTGTTTTATTTAAAAAATAGTTTTTTATTAAATTTAATAAAAACCTTTTGTTGTCCTATTTAAAAAAAAACAATTTTGTGCAGATTTTTCGTGCAGATTTTTGTGAAAAAGTAATATTTTTGTGCAGATTTGAAAATTATACCGTATATTTTTGTGCAAATTTTGGAATTGGTAAGGCTGTGAACGGGGCTGATTATGTGGAGATTTTTGTGGAGAAGTAATAATTTTGTGCAGATTTTTTTTGACAAATATTGGATTGTTAAATGTTATTTTTTTGAGACATAATTGATATAGTTTTTTGTTCTTTTAAGAAGTTCATTTGTGCAAGCTTGAGGAGAAAATGATGTATTTCGTGCAAGAGAAAGTAACATTTATTGTGTAGATTTTTTTGGCAACTATGTAAGTTGAAATTGTAATTTTTTGGGGATAGAAATGATATTATTTTGGTCTTTGCAAATGTTGTTGCAGTAATAAACAATTAAATGCAGAATTAAAATCAAGAACGAAATTATCCAATTTTTGGAGCAAATAAATCTGGGGCAGAAAAATATAAGAAATCCGGAACTGCACAGTCAAGAACACGGCTGAGTCGCGGACAATGTCGCTCTCTTTAAGGTGTTTCGCGGCTCTGCCTCCAATTCGTGCCGACAGTGTACAGCCCCGTCACCCCCAGGATAAAACAGCCTCGAAAATAATACGAATCAGCAACACGAATCTGATTCGCTCAACAAACACCCATTCTATAATACATATACTGCTCGATCAAGATAAATATAAATAATCTGGGAAAGATTATATATTTCTGTGTCGTTATAATTATTCAGGGAATGAATAATTATTTCTGTAAAAAATTCGGAGGTTGGAAAATCAGAAAATTTTTGGGAGATCACTCTGTGTTAAAAACGGAGGCTACAACCTTTTTTATGGGGCAAAAAGAAAAGAGACGTTGGTAAACAACGTGGAGAAAAATCTGGAAATAGTGGGCAACTTGGTTGAAGAAATCAACACGGAATAAAACATGTTTTAATTTTTCGGATTTAATTACCGTTAAAAAATTAATTTTTAAAGCTCAAAAAACAATTATGTATATGTCCAAAAAATTACCCGGACCCGCGCCGGACGGCGGCGGCGCGCGCGTGGCTTGGCCCATTGGGTCTGCCCCACATACCCACAAAACATTGAATGCCCAAAGGGCTGAACCTTTAGTCCCAAAAAATTGTATATTAACACAACACATTTTTTCTTTCCCACCGATGTGGGACACTGCCTAAAGGCAGTTTAAAGCTTTTACACCTCACAGCTCCCAAAGAAAGCTGTTTTCCAACAATCCCCCACTTGCAAAACTTGAACACATTTTATTGAGCAATAATTCATAGAATTGTGCATAAGCAAAGGTGTCTTTCGACTTGAACCTTTACGTAGTAAAGATGATTCAGAATATACTAGAGTAACCGTAGTTTTGAACTCTATCTCTGACAACATCCCACACACAATCCTACTTGGGTGTAGTTCTAATAGCTAGCACGTTACGACCATGTGCTTCTATCTCAGTATAGTGAAAGCTTTAGGAATTTGCCCAAAATATCCATAGGAAGCGGCCATACCTCCACATTAACATAAGTGAGTCTATAAAAAATACTCCTATAGCTAAGTACCCCACTCAAAATAGAGCTATAGATCTCATTAAGAGTTATCATAACTCATCCTTAACTCGCTTCAGGATATCATGCTCCTTAGGGATGGACTCGGAGTAAAACTCCGTTCTATTTTAATTAATAATCGCATGATTCAAACCATATCACTTGTGACTTGTTATTACCCTTTTAACATATTTCTTGGGATCTCCAGTCCATATGTTGGGTTACCATCACAAATGACTCATTTATTTAAGGGCTTTAGTCCCATACCTTTCATGGTGTTCCACACCTTCTCCCTAGCTAGTCCTTTCGTCAAAGGATCAGCTAAGTTCTGTTCAGACCGTATATGATCCACCCTCACAGCACCCGTACAGATAAATTCTCTAACAGTACTGTGCTTACGATGTATTTGTCGTTTCTTACCGTTATAATAATGGTTCTCAACTTTTGCAATAGCCGCGATACTATAACAATGAATCAAAACGGCTGGTATCGGTCTTTCCCATAAAGGGATATCTGACAGGAGGTTTCTTAACCAACCTGCCTCTTCACTAGCAGTAGCTAGTGCTATCATCTCAGACTCTATAGTGGATTGAGCCAAAATAGTTTGTTTCTTAGATTTCCAAGAAACTGCACCACCAACGATGCTAAATATATATCCACTAGCCTTAGAATCATCAGATAGGGTGTTCCAATCTGCATCACTAAATCCTTCAAGGACAACGGGATGCTTATTATAGTGTAATCCGAGGTTCATCGTCCTTTTAAGGTACCGCATGACCCTCTCAATAGCATGCCAATGCTCCATACTAGGTCTACTAGTAAATCTACATAGTACTCCCACAACATAAGCTATGTCAGGTCTAGTGCAATCTGTAGCATAATGTAAGCTACCAATAATGCTTGCATAAGCATTTTGGTTTACACTGTCGCCAGTGTTCTTAGATAACTTTACACTAGGGTCAAATGGAGTACTAGCAGGTTTACAGTCAAAGTAATTATATTTCTTTAGAACTTTCTCAATGTAATGAGATTGATCCAAAGAAAGTCCCTTTTCTGAGCTCGTAATATTAATTCCTAATATTACACTAGCTTCACCCAAATCCTTCATATCAAAGTTGGCACATAATAATGATTTAACATTTTCTACGGCCTGAATATTAGAACCAAATATAAGCAAGTCATCAACATAGAGACATATAATAGTGCAAATGTTCTCAACATATTTATAATAAATGCATTTATCACTTTCATTTATTTTAAACCCATTAGAGATGACTACGCTATCAAATTTATCATGCCATTGTTTAGGTGCCTGTTGGAGTCCATAAAGAGATTTATCTAATTTACATACTTTATTTTCTTGACCGTGTACAATAAAACCTTCAGGTTGATCCATATAAATCTCTTCTTCTAATTCTCCATTTAAAAATGCAGTTTTAACATCCATTTGGTGTACAATTAAATCATTTAAGGCAGCTATAGCAAATAGTACACGTATAGACGTTATTCTAGTCACGGGTGAAACTGTATCAAAAAAGTCTACATTTTCTCTTTGTCTAAAACCTTTAGCAACAAGACGTGCCTTATATTTTTCAACAGTGCCATCAGGTTTTAATTTCTTTTTAAGAATCCATTTACACCCAATAGTTTTACATCCAGGAGGAAGGTCCACTAAATGCCAAGTTTTATTTGTTTCCAAAGAATCCATTTCATCATTAATAGCCTCTTGCCATAAATCGGCATCTAAAGAAGATAAGGCTTCTTGAATAGTGTTAGGATCCTCCTCTAAAGTGTAAGCATAAAAGTCGGGACCAAAATCTTTTTCTACACGAGCCCTTTTACTTTTTCGAATTTCTAAAATGGATTCATTGTTTTCTTTATTTTTATTTAAAGAAATATTAGTGGATGACTCGCCCCGGCTATTCCTCAATTTAAAAGGAAATTTATCTTCATAAAAATCGGCGTCATTTGATTCAATAATTACTTGATTTTTCAAGTCATAAAATCGGTATGCTTTGCTATTAATAGCATAGCCTATAAAAACGCACTCATATGCTCTACTCGCCAATTTAGACCTTTAAAGGTCAGGTATACGTACATAGGCTAAGCACCCACACGTTCTAAAGTATGACACGTTGGGCTTAATATTTTTCCAAATTTCATAAGGAGATATTTTCATTTTAGTCTTAGGAATTCTATTAAGCACGTGACACACAGTCAAAATAATTTCACCCCACCAATGTGAGGCAGCCCCGGAATTTAATAAAATAGCTACAACTAATTCAGTTAATGTCATATTTTTTCTTTCGGCTTTACCGTTCATTTCTGGCGAATAAGGGGCAGTTTTTTCGTGAATAATACCGTGGGTTTTATAAAATTCAACAAATGGTCCAGAACCATATTCGGTGCCTCTATCACTACATAACCTTTTTATTTTCCGATTAAATTGATTTTCAATTTCATTAAGGAAAATTTTAAACATGTCAAACGCTTCACTTTTATTTTTCATTAAATACACAAATGAATAATCGGAACAATCATTAATAAAAGTAATAAAATAACGTTTGCCATTTCTAGTTGTCACACCATCCAATTCACAAATATCCGAATGAATTAAATCAAGTGGTTCAGATTCTCTAAAAACAGATTTATGTGGTGTCTTAGTGATTTTTGCTTGACTACACCATTCACATTTTTCAAAATCATTTAATGATAATTTGGGAATTAATCCTAAAGTGCTCATATTTTTAACAAGTCGTTTATTAACATGACAAAGCCTAGCATGCCAAATATTAAATGAACAAGCAATATAAGCAGAAGGAGAAATTTTATTCATTGCATCAACATTCAATTTAAACATCCCATCAGTGGCATAACCCTTGCCTACAAAAATTTCATTTTTGGTCAAATTAAATAAATCAGCACCAATAGTTTGAGTAAAACCAGCTTTGTTGAGAAGATAACCCGAAACCAAATTTTTTCTTATCTCGGGAGTATGAAGAACATCTTTGATGATAACAGTCTTTCCCGATGTGAACTTCAATTTCACATTCCCAGTACCAGCAACCTCAGTGGAGTGAGAATCACCCAACAACACCTTCTTATCTGCAGTCTCAGAATAAGTCTTAAACAAACTATGGTCATAACAGATATGGCGGGAAGCGCCAGTATCCAACCACCACCCTTCGGCACCGCTAACCATGTTGATTTCTGAAATCATAGTACATAGGTCCTCTTCGGTCAAATTCGCTTGTGCTTGTGGCACATTGCGACATTGCGAGCCATATGGCCAGGCTTGCCACACTTGAAACAGAGAGACTGTCCCGAGTTGCTAGACTGTCCATTTCCAGGGTTCTTATACTTATTCTGAGTCTGACTCTGATTTTTAAAATTCTGGTTGTGGCTCTTTTTCTGATTTTTCATATTTTTTCCATTTGCCTTTAAAACAACTGGAGTGTGGTTCTTTTTCTGATTTTTGTTGTTAGACACAACAAGAATTTCATCTTTATAGTCCTGTTTTCGGGATTCCTCCTCAATTCTCAATTTAGTAATTAATGACTCTAGTGAAAATTCTTTAGACTTATGCCTCAAAATATTTTTAAACTCTTTGAACAGTGGAGGCAATTTATCAATAATTACAACCACCTGAAATTGCTCATCTAAAGCCATGCCCTCGGAAATAATTTCATGGGCAATCATTTGTAAATCATGGGTTTGAGCAACAACAGATTTGTCATCCGTCATTTGAAATTTCAAATAACGGCTGACGGCATATTTTTTAGCACCCGCCTCCTCCGTGTCATATTTTTTAAAAAGTGCGTCCCAAACATCTTTCGTAATTTTATAATTGGCATAATAGTCATAAAGTTCGTCACTTAGAGCATTCAGAATATAGTTCTTGCATAAAAAATCATTTTCCTCGCAAGTTCTAATTGTTTTGCTTTCCTCAACAGTAGGTGGATTATTTACTACGGGTTTGTCAAATTGAACACATGATGCGACTTTTTTCGTAGTTAAATAAAATAGCAATTTTTTGCTCCAACGTTTAAAATGGGTGCCTTCATATTTGAAAGACTTATTTAGGTTACTAGAGTTAATTTCGTCCATGGCAGAATTAAGAACACCTTAAAATTGTTGTTGCAGTAATAAACAATTAAATGCAGAATTAAAATCAGGAACGAAATTACCCAATTTTTTGCAGCAAATAAATCTGGGGCAGAAAAATATAAGAAATCCGGAACTGGACAGTCAAGAACACGGCTGAGTCGCGGACAATGTCGCTCTCTTTAAGGTGTTTCGCGGCTCTGCCTCCAATTTGTGCCGACAGTGTACAGCCCCGTCACCCCCAGGATAAAACAGCCTCGAAAATAATACGAATCAGCAGCACGAATCTGATTCGCTCAACAAACACCCATTCTATAATACATATACTGCTCGATCAAGATAAATATAAATAATCTGGGAAAGATTATATATTTCTGCGTCGTTATAATTATTCAGGGAATGAATAATTATTTCTGTAAAAAATTCGGAGGTTGGAAAATCAGAAAATTTTTGGGAGATCACTCTGTGTTAAAAACGGAGGCTACAACCTCTTTTATGGGGCAAAAAGAAAAGAGACGTTGGTAAACAACGTGGAGAAAAATCTGAAAATAGTGGGCAACTCGGTTGAAGAAATCAACACGGAATAAAACATGTTTTAATTTTTCGGATTTAATTACCGTTAAAAAATTAATTTTTAACGCCCAAAAAACAGTTATGTATATGTCCAAAAAATTACCCGGACCCGGGCCGGACGGCGGCGGCGCGCGTGGCTTGGCCCATTGGGTCTGCCCCACATACCCACAAAACATTGAATGCTCAAAAAGCTGAACCTTTAATCCCAAAAAATTATATATTAACACAACACATTTTTTCTTTACCACCGATGTGGGATACTGCCTGAAGGGAGTTTAAAGCTTTTGCACCTCACAGTTGCCAAAGACAGCTGTTTTCCAACAGCAAATGTGTGACAAATGTTGAATTGATGGACTGTTATTTTGTTTGAACCATTGAATGCATTTTCTTTTTGGCAAATATTGAATTGATGAGAGTTATTTTGTCATTTCATAAAATTTTGAAGTGTCTTAATACATTGTTTGATATAGATTTTGGCTATTAGAACCAATACTTTTATAGTACATTGTTTCGTCCTATTACTTCAGGTCTCATAGATATTTCGGTCATACCAATTATTAGTTTTTTTTTTTTTTTTTTTAAACCTTCGGAACAATACCAGCTCAAAAATGCTGTTGCACCCGGTTTTTTGACTGAAAGTGCATCTATCGGAACAGGTGGAGAATTTTTATTAATTAATTTATGGAATTTACGCAAATAGAATCACAAAAAACTCTCCAATATCATGCTACCATCTCATTTTTCTGTCGAAATTTCTACCGAAATTTTAATTACAGTAAAAAGATTCGTACCAGCTATTGTATGTTTATAGCCTTCCTAGTGCTATTACCTTAGTAGTCCACTGTTCGAATTAGATAATACCTTACTTTAGTGCACTGTTTTCGTCCCTTTGTGGCCACATGTGAAGATTTTTGGTACCTTTTATCATTTTGATAAGGATTGATTGACCGAATAGACCTGTTAGTACTCGTTTTGAATAAGATTTAAAAAAATGAGAAGCGTGCGTTTAGAACCAAGATTCTAAAAAATTTAGAGCGTGATTATGATGTGGAGGTTAAATCTTAATTCTTAAAAGTTTAGGTGAGATTTAAGCGTAAAAAAGGTGAAAAGATATTTAGATTTTTTTAATATATTTTTATATTTTGAATCATAACAAGGTTATTAAAATATTAATATTGTACATATAATAAAAATATGTCTGAATATATACAAATTAAAATACAATTTGATTATTTTGTATGAGAAAATGGTCCGGTTAGTAAAAAAATTATTTAAAAAGCGATATCGTTTCACTAAAACATTGTTATTTTTAGAAAAAAGTGTACCTTACAGATTTTATTAAGAATAAGACGTAAAAAATTTAAGGTAAGACGTTTCTTCCAAATTTTAAGTATAGAGTGATTATTTAGAACAGTATTTAGAAGAATAATGCTGCTCTACCCGGCCCCTAGTACATACGTAGTACAGGGTGCCTAGGTGGACAGCATTAATAAAGCAAAACAATACATCATTTGCTTTATAAAAAAAAGAAAAAAATATTAAGATGATGTGAAATGAGATAAAAATAATAAAAAAATAATTATTAGTATAATAATTTTGTTTATTTAATTATTTTTTTTAAAAATATATATATATTTTTAACTTATTTAGTTTCTTAAACACTCATTTACCGAATATTCTCTTCTTTTTACAGAGGGGAACCAGCGGTATCCATTATTTTTTAACTTAATTTTTTTTTAATTAGCCTGGCACTATCTCTCGGGTTGTCTAGTATTATTCTTTTGTTTTTTTATAATTATTTTTAACTCATTTAGTCTCTCAAACACCCATGTACTCAATATTCTCTTCTTTTTAAAGATCCGCGCCAGCGGCACTCCTTATTTTTAATCTTAGCTTTTTAAAATTATTTTTAACTCATTTAATCCTTCAAACAACCATTTACCCCATATTCTCTTATTTTTAAAGGCCGCGCCAGTGGCACCCTTTATTTTTGAACTTGTTTTTTTTAAAATTATTTTTAAATCATTTAGTCCCCCAAACACCCATTTACCCAATATTCCTTTATTTTTAAAGGTTCGCGCCAGCAACACTTTTTATTTTTAAACTTAATTTTTTATTTTAAAATATTGAAAATAGTTTTTTTATTTCTTAAAACCACTGTTCTAAAAAACCCGCCTAGGGTCCGCCTAGGCACGCCTAGGCTTAAGGGTAAGGAGAAACGCCTCGCCTTACGCTTTTCACGCCTTATTCTTGATAAAACCCTTACGGCGCACTTTTTTCTAAAAACAACAATGCCTTAGTGAAACGATGTCGCCTTTTAAAGAATTTGTTTACAAACCGGACCATTATCTTTTCCAAAATAATCAGATAGTATTTAAATTTGCATATATTCAGACATATTTTTATGATATGTGCAATTTTTGTATTTTAATAGCCTTGTTATGGTTAAAAAATATTAAAATATATTAAGAAGGTCTAAACCCCTTTTCACGCCTTTTTACGCCTAGGCCCGCCTAGGCTTCTAAGGCTTAAGGCTTAAGGCTTAAGGCTTGGCCTCCACGCCTCAATCACGCCCCGCGTTTTTTAGAACCTTGCTTAAAACTGTTTAAAAATGTAAAAAAAAAAATGTTTTTTTTATTTATACTAAACTAACTTTTATTTTTTAAAACAGTTTTTCTAAAAAAAAAAATTATATTAAAATAGTGTTTTTTAACAATATATTTTTTCTAATTTGTGAAAAATATTTTTTTCTATAAAACAATTTTTTTAAAATAAAAAAAATCCAAAAATCTTATTAAAACTAGATCATATTTTTCTAACAAGAAAAATAAGCATTCAATAAAAGACTGACACTTAAAAATGTGTAATAAGAGTGTAGTAAGAGCATGTAACCCTAGCACTACTCTATTTAGAATCATAGATTTTTGTACGTATCTGATTTCTGACTTTGAGGCTTGTGCTTAGTACTCTATTCTGTATTTTACAATCTTTGTAGTGATTGTGTTTCAGATTTGAAAACATGTGTTTTTATCTCACGCGTGTTTAAACCAAGTTTAATAGATTATCTGTTGGGATTTTACTAGCTGTTACAATATATTCGTTAGAAAATTTGTTACAATAAAACCCTATACCAGCCCTGTTTATATCTTTAGTAGTTTTAGGTTTTTAAACCGACGAGTTCGTTAGACTGTTTAGATTGTTTAATAATCTGTTAATTTGTTTAACTCGAATTAATATCAACCTTAGGAATACAACGTTTAATGTGAACCCTTCATTTAGTATTTTTAGAATAAATTTTTCTTACCTATATAAATCTCATTAAAGGGTGTATTGGAGTTAGACTTTTGAGATACTTTGGGATCATATTTTCTAGAGGAAGAAACACAAAAGGGTTTGGATTCGTTTGGTTGATATTATTTGTCATGATAAATACCGAAAAATTGATAAATTTGTTAATTTTTTAATTGTTTGGTTGCACAATTACAACACCCATTATACATAAGGTATTGACAAACTTTGCTTATCTATTTGAGTGAAAAATATTTGGCAACAAAATTTGCTAACTTCTTAAATGGTTTTAATATTTTAAAAAACAATTTAAAAACAGTTTTAAATAATTAAAAACTGTTAGGAATATTTAAAAACTGTTTTGTAATGTTTTAAAAATTATTTTTAATATTGTAAAAAATTTCTAAGAAAAAGTTTTACAAATTAAAAAAAAATATATATTATAAAAATATTGTAAAAACTATTTTTAACATTTTTAAAAACTGTTTTGAATATATTATAAAAACAGTTTTAAAGTTAAAAAAAATTTAAAACAGTTTTAAATACTTAAAAGAACTGTTATGAATATTTAAAAAACTGTTTTGTAATGTTTTAATTTTTTTTTTAATATTATAAAAAATTGTTACGAAAATATTTTACAATTTTTTTTAAAATTGTATTATAAAAATATTGTAAAAACTGTTTTTAAAATTTTTAAATTTTTTTCTGAATATATTATAAAACTATTTAAAGTTTAAAAATATTTTAAATTGTTATAAAAAAATGTTATCAATATTTAAAAACTGTTTTGCAATGTTTGAAAAATTATTTTTAATGTTATAAAAAATTGTTACGCAAATGTTTTTCAAATTTTTGTAAAAATCGTATATAAAATATTGTAAAAACTGTTTTTAACATTTTCAAAAACTGTGTTGAATATATTATAAAAACTGTTTAAAATTTTTTAATAACAATTTTAAAAACCATTGTAACAAATATGTTTTAAAAATGCGTTATTAAAATATTTTGCCTAAAAACTTGTTTTATCTTGTTTGATACCCTAATGTGAGAAAAACATTATTTGTCTTGGCAAAGTTTGCGTAGGTAAAATTTGTCATGTCAACTATTTTATCCAACGTCAATCAAATGGATCCTTAGATATTTGTAGAGATAAAGTGTTACTTTACACACATTGTGTATTTCTACTTCATCTCACTTTTGTTTTTGTTTTGAATTCTCAATGATCTCGCACATCATCTCAAATTTTAGAGATTGAAATATTGTGTTAATGTAGAGAGATTGTTTGTTTGTGCTTTCATGATGAAATAATTTTTTTACGAAAACTAGAATTTTTTAGATTTTTAGATCCAAATTCGATTGAATATTTTTAATGATCTAAATATTTTGATTTTTGTGTTGGATGCTACGTGATGTTAAAATCAGAATTTCTCCGGATCTTGCGTGTTTATTGAAAATCTTTTATAGATCCGTTTTCTCATATGTGTGAAATAATTTATAAAACACTTTTCTAATAAGATCTGATTGTATATCTATAAGAAATTGAGAACACGCGTTGGAGTGATGATTATTTTATGTCTACATGATAGTGCTCATATGAGTGTTATACATATTGATTAGAAAGAATGTTCACAAGATTAATGATGATATTATTTGAATTCTTTCTTCAAAATTGCATTCTGTTGATTTATGCTTAAAAAGATAAATTTCTCAAATATAGTTTAGAAGAAATATTTTGTTTAGACAAATGCAAGTTAAATTTTCTTTTCAAAAATTTCTTAAAAATATTTTTGTGAAAAGAAAAATGTTTAAATTGATTCTTTCGGATTTATATGCATTGATGATAATATATTTTGAAATCTATGTGAATCGATTATATATACTTGTTGATTGAAAATGTATTTTCTAAGTTTTTATAGAAAACTTATATGCTTGTGTTACGAGTTAAGTTCTTGCATTGCATTTAGAACATATTCACTTACATTTTTTGCACGACTCAAAACATAGAAAGTATATTGTTGAGAGAGGTCAGTTTTGACTGAGTTGGAATTCGGTAAAACAAGAAGCAAGGAGTTAAAGCAAGGAAATCGCCAGGAAGATTAAAGTGCCAGAATCAGAAATGCCGCGGAGGGAAGACCGAGGAGTCTATGCTCGTGGAGGTATATTTTTCTGACTGTTAGACTTAGGATCTTGTGTTGTATCTTTGGGTGCTTGTAACTCTTGTAAAATTGTTTATAGTGGATTTTTTTTTTATTTTGTGGCGTAGAGGCCCCCGTGGATGTTTTTCCTAGTTTGGATTTTAACCACGTAAAAAATTATAGTTGTTATTCTTCTTTGCCTCATCTTCTTCTATGTATGATTTAGAATTAAAATTGTTACATGATTTAATAACTTGAGTTAAAATAATTAATCATATTTGATATATTGTATTGTAATATAACAAATCAGATTGTTATTAAATTGACATTAAAATAAATAAGCTTTAATTGATTTTAATTTTCGCATGTATTAAAATCTGGTTAGTTGAATAATAAAGTTTTTGTGATTTGATTATATATATGTTATTAGAAAAACTTTCTTGAAATCAGAGTATGTTCATTTGCACGTATGGAGACTGTTTCATGGGTGCTCCATTTTTTCATACGTATATGATATGAGTAGATAATTATATACGAGATTAATACACAAGTGTGAATGTATTTCTTATATAACGAGTGTGAAAGTTATATGACTTAAAAGGTGATTTCTTATATAACCAGGGTGAAAGTTATATGATTTAAAAAGGAATTTCTTACATAACTAGTGTGAAAGTTATATGAATTAAAAAGGGGTTTTTCTATATACTAGTGTGAACGTTATATGATTTAATATAGTTGAACCAATTAATAAGTTAATGAAAAGATAACTAAATAATCAAAGTAAGAATACACGGGTTAGAGTAGTGCGGTAGAAAGAGGTGTGGTATCTCTAGTTAGATGGGGTAGCTTAGCTAAGAAGGTTAGCAGGTAAGCGTTAGATATGCACATTAGATGAAGGGTGAGTTATACCTCAAGTGAGTGCGACACTAGCTTAAATATGAAGAGTGTGCATGCATATTTAATTATTGCAATTTGACTACTTGCTAAATATTTTCAAAATATTTTACTTGGGCTCTAACCCGTGTTAAAATCTTTTTCAAAGCCTTTTACGTGTCTAACCACCGAGACGCCCAGTTTGAGGATTTTATTCAGGAATGCGCAATTGCAGCTCATGTGGGAGTTACAAAACTTTGCTATAGACGCTTCATTCATTCAGTCCTAGAATATGAACTTCATTTCAGTACTCATTTGGGCATGTCGCCCTCACTTATTATATTCAATTTATTTATTTGACCTTGTGTATCTAGATTATGGTTTTAGTTACTGTTGTATTTTACTGTTGAACTGATGGTTGATTCGGTCATCTCTAATTATATTATTCACCTGTGTTGGATTAAGTTATCAATTTGTGTTGATGGTTTAATTATGATTTATTTTCCCATGTTGTTAATTAATGAAAGATAAAATTTGACACGGGTCTAATTAAATTACTAGGTGGTTAGTAACTTTAAAAAATTTTCGACACTGATGCTAATAATGAGCCATATGAGACCAACGTGATATTTTGATCACGGGCTGACCACCTGGTATTTTAGTAGGCGGGGTGTCATGGGCCTTTGAGAATACAAATGATATTTTTAGGTCTCTAAACGCAGTATGTTCAGGGAGGTACAGTTTCTAATTGATTAGCTTCCGATGAAGAACATGACGAAGGCTATTTATCTTCGATAAATAAGTCTTTTAACAGAATTTGAATGATAGAGATGTTATCTCTGTCTTTAATTTTGTAATCTCCATTAAAGATCGGGAAACACAGATACAATTCATCTGGATTTTCAAGCACAACGAAGAATTCAAAATCAACATCATCGTCAGGTGATTCTCCATTTATTTGAAAGGTTCGTTGAAATTCATCAGTTATATTTGTACAGATTTTAGCTAATTTAGTACCAAAAGGGTAGCTATTGAAGCTAGGGCACACGGATAAATCTAAATCGATGATGATGATAAATTGAGACAAAAAATATCGCCTATCTCTCTCTCTCTCTCTCTCTTTGGGGCTGCAGACTATTGGGTTGTTAAACATGTAGGTGAGGATAAAAGTCTTTTGATTTTACACAGATTGTACCTTCGTGCCAACTGGCTTTATATTTATAAGGAAAAATAATCTATGATAATTCACAAATAAAACCCTTCAGTTTTGTTTCTTTTGTATATATGAGAGACGAAGACAAAAAGAGGCATAGGGAAAGGTCGTAAAACAAGACAGGTGAAGAGACCTGGCTGTTTATTTCTTTGGTATTGTTAACAATTGGGATACTAAACAAATGAAAGGTAATGGAATTAATGAGATGATAGAAATGACCATTTAAGAGATGAGTATTTAAGTCATAAAATAGAGTGACACGTGGATATCTTGATGAAGAGAAGTCTTAAATGCTTTGTTTAACATTTTAGAGTATTACTAGTTTAGATCCCCGCGCGATGCGCGGGCTCTTTGTAATTCTTATTGTACTCTCTCTCTATATATATAATAAAATGAATAAAAAACTAAAATATGGCACCACATAAGAAAATGAACACGATAGTGAAGAGGACATTATATAATAGACAAATTTATTTGAAGGTTGTGTGATCAAATGTGAATATCCATTAAATTACCGAATCTAAGGGTAATGTTGAAGTGACTAATACAAAGTGCGTAGATTGTAAATTTCTTCCTCAAAATCTATTCATGTATAATGGAATATATACTAATTTGTTCTCTAGAAAAGTAACCTCAAAAGGATTTGTTTTATACAATTTACATGTATAAGCTTTCCATGGAACAATTACAATTAGGTAAAGTCTCGAGTAAAAAGATTTTAAATGCTCTTGATCTTACCAGTACTTACCTGACTATAAATTTTCTCTTGTTGTTCTTAGTCATTCACAAACAAAAGTTTGGACTATGGATTTTCTTGTCTTTTAATGGGTATATTATACCACATTGTTGGTTTGCACTTTAGCTTTAAATACCTATAAGTCGTAGCCCTTTTAATAGTAAAAATGCACCACTTGCAAGATAATCAATGAGTTGGCAAATTTCTTGATGAAGAACTCATCTCCCCATTCCAATTGTAAAGGCCTCTAGTCAGTAAGTTTGATAAAGCGTTAGATGAATTCACTTTCAAGGCAATAAAATTCAATAGAAATAAACATTATTACAAAACCCACGCCTATATGCATACAACCGAGCTGAAATGAAATAAATCTACTAATAAAATACAAACTCCTAATAATACAGTCAAGATCGCACAAACTATATATAGTGACCAATCTATGTCAATTATACTTGATGGCGTAACTATCATTTTTCATACGCGACTCCTTGCACATCATGTAACGAAATGGATGTATTATGTCACCCTTTATTTCCCATATGTTTTGTTTAGTGGGTGGAATAAGAGAGCAGATTGTCAAGACCTAAGACTGAACCACCACTAAAACAACTATTATTTGCCTTATGGTAGTTTTGAGAACATAGTAGAAACATTATTTTCCATGTAGGTATGGTGAATACATGCTGTCAAGATTCAATCCTTAAATGAGAACACACTAATATAATAAGAAATACAATTTAAATCAGTAAACACTAATTAAGAGATTCACTCAAACATTGCATCAAGCATTTGGTACATGTGATTGTCTATCTATACAATTGATATAGAGATTTAGAGATACCTATAGAAAGTGAAATGTGGAAGGAAACCGAGTGAGAGATGGAAAGGGAAAATGAGAGAACAACGAACGAATGGGGAGAGGGGAAGAGGATCCCGTTTAATTAATGTACACATTTCAAGGAACCAAAATGCACATCTCACCGGAATCGAAAGGGTTGTGAAAAGGAAGAGAGCGAAGGTAAAAGAAGGAAAAGGTATTAATTGTTGGAGATTATCAAGATCATGGATTGATTAACAATGGTTATTTGATTAAATTGGAAAAACAGGGATAGGCGATAGAATTGGAGAAGAGATAGAGGAGATGGAGAGAATAAAGATGAGAAGGATACAGAGGATTAAGAAGGGAGAAAGTTATATTACTTCAATCATGTCCTACAACAGATTACATCTCAACTATTTAACAACTAAAAACTTGACAACACTAATCAACTAACTTGACATAACTAAATACTAACCACTTGACAGTTGGGTAACTAACTGACTATAGTTCATAACTGACTTAACAACCAATTAACCAACCAATTGGATCAATATCAAAACGACACAGGGTAAACCCCCTCGACCATCCTGACATTCCCTTCAACTTAAACAAATCCTTGTCCTCAAGCATTGGGGTTTGAACATGAAAATATGGGTGCCTCCAGGATCAAATAAAAAAACTAAAAATTTGACTTTTTTGACTTGTGAAAGCATTTCATGAACAACAATGGTTGGTCCTGGATACTCTCCATTCACTGTTAGAAGTAGCTTTCTATGGCACAAACGGATTACATTCTTTCTCTCAATCTTGTCTTTGTCTGGATCCTCACCAGTTGTAATGCTAAATAGTTGGCCCATGAGTTCACAGTCCCCATTGTCACATATCTTCTTCATAGTCTTGACACTTATTAGCTTGATCTGGCCTTCTTCTGCATTGCCTATCAACTATATAGTTTTTTCATCTCTGGTAAATGATAGAGTATGATTTTTAAAATTAAAGAGCACATTCTCGAAGCTGTCTAACCATTCAATTCCTAAGACCACATCACATCCACCAAGCTTGAGTAACCTGATATTGGTTTTGAAATGAGAACCTTGCATCTCCCAATAAAAATCTGGGCAGATGGAATTGCTGACTAACTTGCTCCCATCAGCTATTATAACGCACGGTTTATGGGTTGGAACTATGTTGTAACCAATTTGTTTAGCTGTGAAGGGATCCAGAAAATTGTGGGAACTACCTGAGTCAATGAGGATGTTGATGATCCTTTTCTTGCTCTTACCTTTAATCATAATATTTTGGTGTGATGGTGAGCCTGACATGGATTGCAAAGAAATTTCCATGTCCATTCCTAACTCACAGGTTTCTTAGTGTATCTTGGTTTCTACTTCTTACAGTTCTAGTTTCGCTGGTTCTTCTTCAAACATCAACATGTGTATGGTCATTTTCTTGCACTTGTGACCATAGGTATATAGTTCATCACAGTGGTAACACACGCCTTTTTACCTTCTTACTTGCATCTCAGCTGTAGATATCTTCTTCACCAGTAATGGGTTGGTTGACATGCTTGGATAAATGTAATTTTTTGATGGTTTGGTAGTTGGTGTGGAGTGGAGTGAATTCTTGAAATTTTGATATGTAGATTGGTGTTTCTTGGGATTGAGAGCTGATTCTTATAATTTGGCTAGACTTATAGCATAGGTTAGGGATTTAGGCTCTAACATCTTTACTGGTGATATGCCCCGAGTGTAACCTCGGCCTAGAGACACCAACCTCGGCCGATATTATGGCCGACGCTGGGCATGTCTTGGACACGCGATATCACCCCTCGGCCATATCAAGGTCGGCCCAGGCCGACACTACCATGAGCCTCTCCAAGGGACGTCACAAGGATCGGCAGCATTCTCGTATACCTTGGAATGGCAACCTCAGCCAGATGTAGGCCGAGCTCGCAGGAAGCCACCAACAACCTCATCAAGCCACCAGTTCAACCTCGTCTCAGGCCGACCTTGTCCATTATCTCGGCCAGGATTAGGCCGAGACCTCCATGGAATACTCGGACTGAACAGGTATCAAGACTCACCAACCTCGGCCTCACTAAGGCCGAGGTCATACACCAGACGCGATAGTCGAGAACCTGCTGACATTTAGATAAGGACACGTGGACACAAATCAGTTATAACAAGATTATTCCCCACACGTGGGGAGAATATTGCATCATCACTCTCTACATGTGACAGTGACAGATGACACTTCCATATTAGTGAGGTAACCACACACATGCTCATTGCATGCATGGAGGGTACATTACACCCCCTAGGTACTATATATAGAGGTCATCCTCTACCTTGCAAAGGGATCCCCAGATATTCAACCCTAGCTAAAACCCTGTCTAGATACACAGTAGAGAAAGAAAGCTTGAGAGATTGTATCCATGGCCATTAGTGCCTTATTTTAGTGAGTTTATTCACATACACACAGTGGACGTAGGCCAATCTAGGCTGAACCACTTATATTCTGGTGCTCTCTCCTCTTCCCCTCATCTCATTCTCTTACCTTTTACATAACTATGCTGCCATTGTTGTTCTTAGATTGAGCTTGAAAACACCTTATCTGGTGGTGCTGATTCTGGCATCATTAGTTTAGCGTCGTCTGTGGGAACGAGAAGCTATCTCTTCCTCTTTTTCTGCTTAACCTCACTGGAGACTCTGGTGGTGAACCAGGCCTCCCCCTAGCGCGGAGTTGTTTCACCATTGCAAGAGGTCCTGTGAAGTACTAAGCTCATCTGCTACTCAAGCTCTATAGTGTTAACATATGGCACCAGACTTACCACCGCCTCTTCCGCCGCCCGGGGGTGGAGGGCCTAGTTCCAGTCAGGCGCCCCCCAGTCCGAAATGGCGGAGGTAGCTGCAGCCTTGAGATCTTTAGCTGCAACACAAGCAGCCATGCAGGAGAAATTTGTACAGCTCAGCCAAACTATGATGAGGCCACCTGGAGTCTCACCGGACATGATCACTCCGACGGAAATTCAGCCTCATCCTGACGCCAGGGGACCACCCCAGGCACCAATGAAGGACCAACCTGCACCCCCGCGGAGAAGGGACGTTGCTGACCTTAGGCGCTTGCGCCTGGGGAGGCAGGGAAACTCTTGCCAAGAGGACAGGTATGATGATCTAGAGGCGGAAGAAGCCCCGGAAGACTGCTGGGAGCCCTATGAGGTGTCAAATAACACTGTACGACCTCTTAGGCAAAGTCAAGGTTGTGTCGGCCGAAGAGGTGAAGAGGCCCAACAAAGAGGGTCAGCCTTTGATAGGTTGAGCAGAGGGTCGGCCTTCGAAAGACTGGGCCCGATAAATGACCTAAGACAGAGACTGTCGAGATCAAGGAGCGCAACAGGCTCTCAGAGATGGAACAGGCAGGGTCGGCCAGACCAAGGCCGACACGGTGAAAGAAGAGGCAGGGAATAGGAAGAGGTCAATAGCCAACGTGTCTTGGCAGGGGAACCCTCGGTCCATCCCAGGGAGATGGCAGGGGATAACCTTGGCTAAGTCGATGGCCGAAGACCATGGAATGATTCTATCCAACGCCTTGAGGAGAAGATAGGAGACCTCATTAAAAGCAGGGACCCATTACAAAGGGGTTACTCAGAGGGCTCCCCATTTGTGGCTAGGATAGTGGGGTTCCCAACCCCAGCTAAGTTCAAGCCTCCTACGGTGTCTCCCAAGTATGATGGAAGCACTAACCTTGTGCATCATATCGAGATGTATCAATCGATAGCAGACATCTACTCGATACCCGATGAGATGAAGTGTAGAGCCTTCTCTGGGACCTTAACAGGGCCTGTACACAGTTGGTTCACCTCCCTTCCGAAGAACTCAATTGAGAACTTCAAAGGCCTGGCTGAGCGGTTCATCCACAACTTCTGCTTTGGGGTGAGGCCTCAAAAGAAGACTACCCACCTGTTGTATGTCAAGCAGGTCAAGGGGGAGAGACTAAGAGACTACATAGCAAGATTCAACAAAAAAAAGCTGGAGCTCGAAGATTATGAAGAGAACATAGACATGACCGCCCTTATAGGAGGTCTCCAGAAGGGGAAGATATTGTGGAAACTAGCGGAAGAGCCCCCTAGGTCTATGGCGGAGCTGCTTGCAACCGCAGGGAAAGTAATGAATGCGGAAGAGGCAATGGCCGCCAAGTATGAGGATGAGAACTGCGGTGGCAGTGGAAAGTCCCAAAGCAAGAAAGATGGGAAGAAGAGATCGGGTGATGACAAGTTCGCTCACTATACTCCTCTGACTGTGAGATGTGAGCACATCCTCAATGAGATTAAGAGTGATAGGGCTCTAAGATGGCCAGAGAAGCTGAAAGCCCCGCCATATAAAGGACCAAAAACTTATGGTGTGAGTTCCACCAAGATCATGGTCACGTCACAGATAGATGCTTCGCTTTGAAGGATGAGATTGAGAAGATATTAAAATTTGGGAAATTGAGAAAATATGTAGACGGTAAGGCTCCTAAGAGTGGAAGAGATGACCATAAGAAAAGGAGGGATGACAGATGCCGTGACAACGTCCCGGCCCGAAGAGACGATGATTCAGAAGGTGATGATGAAGATGATCCGGATCTCCCACCAAAGGATGACAACACCCCGGTGAAGAGGGTTGGTATGATCTCTTTCGGTGTTGGCATAATATACGGAGGATTTGCAGGTGGTGGATCTGAAGTAGCTGATAGGAAGGCTCATGCTGCCGAGGCTAAATCAGTGGCCAAGCTTGAAGTTGTGAATCTAACGTCTTCCGATACAGTACAGAAGAGGAAGAAAGTAGACATGAAGACCCTCGTAGTTGGATTCTCCAGACTCGACTTCAGAGGTATCTTAGCCCCCCATGATGACCCTTTGGTCATAACGACAAGGGTGCATGGATATGAGGTGCAGAGGATCCTCGTGGATGGGGGGAGCTCGGTAGATGTGATGTTTTGGCCTTGCTTCAAGAGCTTAGGCCTTAGTAGAGCAATACTGCCCCCCTATCACCACCCCCTGATAGGCTTCAATGGTGAAAAGGTTCACCCCTTGGGCATGTATGAGATGGACGTACGGATGGGTGACGAATGACCTAAGAGGTTGACCAGGAGGATTAATTTCTTCGTGATGGACGAGAGTGGCTTCTCAGCCTATAACCTCATCATAGGAAGGGTGGCCCTTAGGGAGTTCAAGGTTGTGCCGTCAACGGTCCATCAAATGCTAAAAGTCCCGACTCCTTATGAAGTAGGGGAAGCGCAAGGTGACCAGACCACAGCGCGAGAATGTTACTTCAACTCGGCCGAAGAGAGAGAAGCCCATAAGAGGGCCACCACCACTTATAGCATTGATACTCTTGATCCAAGAGATGAAATAAAATTGAAGAAGGGAGAGGCCGCGGAAGAGGTAGAATCCATCGTCCTCGATGAGGATGAGACGGAAAAAACCATCCAGGTCGGCAGAGCCCTTAATCCGGAAATCAAGGAAGAGCTGATAAACTTCCTCAGGAAGAGGCAGAGTGTCTTCGCATGGAGTTACGCAGACATGCCTGGCATCAATCCTGAATTGATGAGTCACAAGCTCAACGTAGCCAAAGATTCCAGGCCTATCAAGCAGAGACGAAGAGTCTACTCCAGGGAAAAATACAACGTCATCTGTGAAGAGGTGAAAAAGTTAGAAGAGGCTGAGTTTATAAGAGAAGTTACCTATCCGGAGTGGCTATCAAATGCGGTCATCGTGCCCAAGGCCAATGGGAAGTGGAGAATGTGTGTCGATTTCACTAACCTAAACAGATCTTGCACAAAAGACAGCTACCCCTTACCTCGAATAGATCAGATGGTGGATTATACAGTACGACATGAGCTCATGAGCTTCATGGATGCGTATTCAGGCTATAACCAAATCTTCATGGATGCCGAAGACTCAGAGAAGACAACTTTCATTACCGACATGAGGAACGTACTGCTACAAAGTGATGCCCTTTGGTCTGAAAAATACAGGGGCAACATACCAACGTCTTGTCAATAAGATGTTCGAAGAGCAAATAGGGATGACCATGGAAGTATATGTAGATGATATGCTGACAAAAATCTTGAAAGCTTGCACTCATGTAGCAGACCTTGAGAAGACCTTCGATGTGATGGACTCATACAAGATGAAACTCAACCCAGCGAAATGTGTCTTTGGAGTAGGAGCCGAGAAGTTCCTGGGATTCATCGTCAACCAGAGAGGGATCGAAGCGAACCCTAAAAAAATTAAGGCGTTGCTTGACATGAAGACTCCTAGGAGTATCAAGGATGTCCAAAGACTCACGGGGAGAGTGGTTGCGCTTAACAGGTTCGTCTCTAGGGCGACGGATAAGTGTCTCCCATTCTTTAAAGTGTTAAGAAAGGCCTTCCAATGGGGCGAAGAGTGTGAAAAAGCCTTCAACCAACTCAAGTCCTACTTAGGGTCTCCCTTATTACTGTCTCGGCCCATCGCAGGACAAAGGTTATTTGTGTATCTGGCAGTCTCTGAATTAGCCATCAGCGTGGCCATCATACGGGAAGAGGATGAGATCCAAAGGCCTGTATACTTCAACAGTAAGGCCCTTCAAGGGTCTGAGCAAAATTATCCTCGTATGGAAAAGTTGGCTTATGGCCTAATACATGCCTCAAGAAAAATGAAGCCTTACTTCCAAGCTCACTCCATGGTAGTTCTCACTGACTCCCCACTAAGGCAGGTCCTGCATAAACCTGAGAAGTTCAGGAGATTGATGACCTGGGCCATCGAATTAGGAGAATATGATCTTACCTACCAGCCTAGGACAGTCATCAAAGGGCAGGCCCTCGCGAACTTTGTTGCAGAATTCACCTGGGAAGAGGCCGAGACAGAGAAAGGTCTAGAAGACGCCGAAGAGACAAATCATAGTGTCTTCCAAAATTCGGAAGAGACGGCACCAAACGTCTTCCAAAATCGGGAAGAGGTCATCTCAGGCAAAACCCGGAGCAGAATAGAAGAGAACGAAGAGGATCGATACCTCTTCAAGCAAGGATTTATGACAAAAGGGGTCTTCTCATCAGATACAGACGTTTGGAGCCTCTTCGTTGATGGCTCTTCCTGTGATAGTGGAAACGGTACGGGGCTAATACTCTCGGCTCCAGATGGAGCCAACATTGAATACGCCTTGAGATTCAACTTCCAGGCCTCAAACAACGAGTCCGAGTATGAGGCCATGATAGCAGGCCTCTTATTGGCAAAGACTCTTCGCGTAAGACGTCTCCTACTCCACAGCGACTCAAGGTTAGTTGTCGATTAAGTGCTGGGAGTCTATGAGGCCAAAAATAAAAGAATGGCGAAGTACCTTGAGAGAGTGAGAAAGATGATGGAATATTTTGAAGAGGCAAAACTGAAGAGAGTGCCTCGACAAAGTAACAGCCACGTTGATGCATTGGCAAGGTTGGCTTCGGCAACGAAGACAGAGGTTAGAAGGACCGTTCCGACCGAGTTCTTAAGAAAGGCAACCATCGAGGAAGAAGATGTATGTAACCCTTGTCACAATTTGAACGTAGGAGACTTATGGATCGACCCGCTCGTCAGATACATAAGAGAGGGAGAGCTGCCTGAGTCCAAAGTAAAGAGGAGAAGATTGAGATATAGAGCTGCTAAGTTCTCGATGATAGGAGACGTCTTGTACAAAAAAGGGTTTCTATTGCCTCTCCTTAGGTGCGTGCATCCCACGGAAGCCTCCAGGGTCTTACAGGAAGTCCATGAGGGTTCTTGCTCTAGCCACATAGGGGAAGGCCCTTGGCCAAGAAGATTATCACTCAGGGATACTGGTGGCCTACCTTGTCCAAGGACGCTGCAGACTACGTAAAGAGGTGCGACAAATGTCAAAGGTTCGCCACTATCCCTCATCAACCCCATCAGCCTATGATGTCAATCTCTTCTCCATAGCCATTTACGGTATGGGGAATTGACTTAGTAGGACCCTTGCCAAGAGCTGTCAACAGCTATAGATTCTTGATAGTTGCCATTGACTACTTCTCAAAGTGGGTGGAGGCAGAGCCGATGATAACAATCACAGAGCAGCAGACCTTCCAATTCATTTGGAGGAATATCATATGCAGATACGTCCTCCCAAACACTCTCATCTCAGACAATGGGACCCAGTTCAAGAACTCCTCCTTAGAAAAATATTGCCTAAGAGTAGGAATAAAACAATTCTTCTCATCTCCTGGCCGACCTCAGGCAAATGGCCAGACCGAGGTCACAAACAGAACTATCCTGGATGGGATCAAGAAGAGGTTAGAGGATGCGAAGGGAAGATGGGCTGAAGAGGTCTACGCTGTGTTATGGGCCTACAGAACCACGACAAGGACACCAACAGGAGAAACCCCGTTCATGCTGGCATATGGCTCAGAGGTCGTCATACCAACGGAGGTAGGGCTCCCAACTCATAGGATTCAGACTTATGACCTTGACAATAATGGGAAAGAGAGGAGGCTAGACCTAAATCTTATCGAAGAAAGAAGAGAAGACGCAGAGGTCAGACAAGCAGCCTACTAACAAAGGGCAGTAAAATTCTACAACCAGAGGGTGAAGTCAAGACCCATTGCAGTGGGAGACCTAGTGCTAAAGAAGACCCTACAGAAAGCAAATAAGCTTCACCCAAACTGGCATGGCCCCTACAAAGTGACCGAAGAGGTTGTGCCCGGCACCTACAGGCTAGAAAACCTAGAAGGAGAACCTTTCACTAACCCATGGAATGCTGATCACCTAAAGAGATATTACATATGATGTTGCATAGAGTTTTATGTAAATGTACCATCTTATTATGAAGAGGTTATTAATAAAGATCAGTTCCCATGACAGTTCTTGCTTCATTCTTAGATCAGAGATTTATTATGGGGATAACATCTTAGGGGATGACCTCAGACCCTCACAACACCATTCAGTGGTGACGAGGTCTGAGCTCAGACACCATAATGAGATGACCTCAGACCCTTAACATCATTAATTTGGTGAGACTAATTATGGGGGTAACATCTCAGGTGATGACCTCAGACCCTCATAACACCATTCAGTGGCGACGAGGTCTGAGCTCAGACACCATAATGAGATGACCACAGACCCTTAACATCATTAATTTGGTGAGACTAATTATGGGGGTAACATCTTAGGTGATGACCTCAGACCCTCATAGCACCATTCAGTGGTGACGAGGTCTGAGCTCAGACACCATAATGAGATGACCATAGACCCTTAACATCATTAATTTGGTGAGACTAATTATGGGGGTAACATCTTAGGTGATGACCTCAGACCCTCATAACACCATTCAGTGGTGACGAGGTTTGAGCTCAGACACCATAATGAGATGACCAAAAACCCTTAACATCATTAATTTGGTGAGACTAATTATGGGGGTAACATCTTAGGTGATGACCTCAGACCCTCATAACACCATTCAGTGGTGACGAGGTCTGATCTCAGACACTATAATGAGATGACCACAGACCATTAACATCATTAATTTGGTGAGACTAATTATGGGGGTAACATCTTAGGTGATGACCTCAGACCCTCATAACACCATTCAGTGGTGACGAGGTCTGAGCTCAGACACTATAAATTAGATGACCTCAGACACGTAACATCATTAATTTGGTGACAATTTATTATGGGGATAACATCTTAAGTGATGACCTCAGACCCTCGTAACACCATCCAATGGTGACGATGTCTGAGCTCAGGACCATTGGTTGAGTTTAAGCAAGACCATTGCAAAAAGACAAGCTTAGAAAGAGGGCTTCAGAGGTTAAAGCTCTATACAAATTTGTTTTTAACAGACACCATTGCAACGAAACTAAGAATGAAAATTAATAAGCTAAGAATAAAAAGCATCACATGACATTCAATGAAAATAAAGTGAAGATGGACCTCATTAGAGGTCGATATATATTCAGAAATAATATGTTCAACGATTACAGAAACTCCATAATACAAAGAGCTACAAACAATGATTAAAAAATCCTAAGGGTTTGAAGGGGGAACGTTGACATCCTCGGCTTGATTAGTCACCTCGGCCTCATCATCAAGATGGTCTGCCCCTCCAACCTCGGTGACCTCCAATGTAGCAGTCTCGGTGGGAGCGATAGTCTCTTCCTCAACCTTCTGAAGAGCCTGGGTGAATTGAGGGTCGGCAAAGCCGAGACCAACGAAATCAGAGGCCTTCAAAGTACCGACATCTCTCTCCCTGGCGTCAGACCATTTAATAGTGGCTTTGATACCTCTTTCAAGGTATTCAAAACCAAAGCCCATGAACTCTTCAGAGGACTTGTAATCAGCAATTATCTTCTCAGAGGCGTCCTCAAGGGCGGTCCTGACAGCTGAGTTGACTTTCTGCTGCAGAATGTCGTCCCTAGCCTTCAGCGCAGCAGCATGATCCTTACCGAGCTGGGAGATGTCCTTCTCCAACCCCTTCACCCTCTGCTCAGAGTCCTTCAGCTCAGACTTGAGGCGCTCGATCTCTGCGTTCAGAGTACTCTGGACTTTCTCGGCCTCTTGCCCCTTTTGGATGAGGGGCAGCTTCCTCAGGGTCCAGTTGGACAAATGGTGCATGGCTGTCAAGCCCTACACATTTAGTGATCATAAATAATCTGAAAAGAAATCAGATGTTACACTTAGAAGAATTTCTGAAGAAGGATCAAATCATACCTGAACGGCTCTGTGAAGGCCGAACTCAACTAGCAATGGGGTGTTCAGAGACCTGAAGAAGCGTTTGTCAGCCTCAGTTATTACAGAGCCGACGGTATCCAGGGCCTGAAGGCTGTGGCCGACTACACTGTCGATTAACATCAACTGATCCAGACGAGCCGACATGGCGTCAGCTGAAGAGATGGGGATGGCAGAGTCAGCAGCCTTTTTCTTCGGCCTCTGATCCTCTGGGGCATGACCTTCGGGAGCCCTCTTATTTTTGGCTGGGGGCTTAGAGGCAGAGGGAGCTGGGGGAGGAGCGTTAAGACCTGCTTTCTTGGCAAGTCTCGTCAAGCTTGGTGCAGCCATCTCCCAAAGCTCGTCCGGAATATCCTTTGGTCGCTCTGCAAAACATTAGTAGACCCGAGTTAGATAATCAGATATGAATAAACTCAGAGGTTAAACTTCAAAAGCAAAAATGCTTACCAAGCTCGGCAAGGGGACTTCCACCTAGACCTGTCCCAGAGAGGAAGTGGGGAGTCATCAAGTGTTCGAACCTGACAAATAGACCATGTACCCCCTGATCTTTAAGGGCTTTCACCTTCGGGAGGTTTTGCAGACTTAGGCCAGGGTCGTCCCCCCCAGACATGGTGACCTTACCCCACCTCAGGGGCATCCTCTATTCCAGGTTAGACGACGGAACATATGGGCCAAACTCCCATGGCCCTGAGGCAAAGAAGTACCGAGGCTTCCAGTTATGGTTGGAAGTCTGAGTTATCTGAAGCATTTTCTTCTCAGGCCTCCGAGCTACAAAATGGTAGTAGCTCGGATGATTTTGGTCGAGGAAGGGACTTAGCAACCTACAAAGACCTGAACTGGAAGGTCTGAGTGATGGACAGCCTTCCATAACACTATGACCCCTATTAGGACTCTCCAAGCATTAGGAGAGAGTTGAGAGGGGGCCAAATTAATATAAGAAATGATTGACTTGATAATGGGGTGAATACGCAGACGAAACCGTAACTTGAACATCTGCTCGTATAGGCAGATCTCGCCGTCTCGGCTATGATAAGCCCTCTCTACCCTCAGAGGTCTCCTAAGTTTTATTGAGGGGCTGATAGAATACAGATATCTAAAGCAGAGAAGGCCTACCTCAATAAATTTACTCTCTATCTCGGCCGCCTCAGAGACGTCGACATCACTCTCAACCTCATCATCGTCCAACTCAACGTCGGCCGGAGCAGATGTTGATGGGTTACTCGGGAACCTCTGAGCGAACTTTACCCCGGTGACAGCCGAGAGAGGGATGGCGTCAAGTGGTGGTGGAATGGCCACACTCGGCTCAAGAATCTCAACCTCTGAGGAAGACCCTTAGGTGCTTGAGTGATTATGGGACGAGGCTCGGCTGGAGACCTCGGCCTGATCAGGCCTAGGTGTGAAGTCCATGGCCTTTTGAAAGGAATCCACAGACATGGGGTTTGAGGTAGAAGATTCAAACTCAGACATAGGTATGGGATCAGCAGGAACCTCTGCCTGATAGAAGTTCTCCGGGGGGTCAGGATATATCACCTTCAGAGGTGGTGGAAATATGGGTTTAATGCGAAACTCTTGTGATCTACGAGCCTCCTCCTGTGCTCTTTCTATTTGCCTAATCTTTTCTAAAGTCTTCTCTCTAAGAGAGGGGAACTCCTCAAGAAGCTGATATAAGGGTCTGAGCATCAAAGGACGACACTACACTTGGGGATTTTCCTAAACTCCAAAAATTACAAACAAGACTGGTTGATAAAGCAAAAGAATCTAAAGATCAAACCAAGAAATTCAAAGCAAACACAAGTCATCGAAAAACTCAGATACTCCCCGAAAAACTCAGAAACTCGCTGGAAAATGCAAACCAGAAGGAAAAAGCAAAGAAAATGAAGGGGAGAAGATACCTGGAAATGAAACGACGAGGGGAAGTGATGAAAATTCAGAAAAAACCACCAATAAAGACCTCTGCAGTAGATTCTGGTTCGAATGCCTTTTAGAGGGAGAAAGCATTCGCAGAAGAGGGAAGTGAAGAAGAAAGAAGAAATGAGGGTTCAAAACCCTTAAATAAGTAGGCACGTTTCCTAAGGCCTATCATTACCTTGGGAGCCCCAAAGGGCGGCTGACAGCACACGCCTATTAAGCAAGCATATTCCAGCGTTGGACAAGTGTCAAGCAAGTATTGGCTTGTAACAGACAGACCTCGGAGGTGTAGTAATCCCGTAGTCACTTGCTCTCACATATGACTAAGGGCTGGGGGGTGATTGATATGCCCCAAGTGTAACCTCGGCCTAGAGACACCAACCTCGATCGATATTATAGACGACGCTGTGCATGTCTTGGACACGCGCTATCACCCCTCGGCCATATCAAGGTCGGCCCACGCCGACACTACCATGAGCCTCTCTAAGGGACGTCACAAGGATCGACAGCATTCTCGTATACCTTGGAATGGCAACCTCGGCCAGATATAGTCCGAGCTCGCAGGAAGCCACCAGCAACCTCATCAAGCCACTAGTTCAACCTTGTCTCAGGCCGACCTTGTCCATTGTCTCGGCCAGGATTAGGCTGAGACCTCCATGGAATACTCGGACTGAACAGGTATCAAGACTCACCAACCTTGGCCTCACCAGGACCGAGGTCATACACCAGACGCGATAGCCGAGCACCTGCTGACATTTAGATAAGGACACGTGGACACAAATCAGTTATAACAAGATTATTCCCCACACGTGGGGAGAATATTGCATCATCCTTCTCTACATGTGACAGTGACAGATGACACTTCCATATTGGTGAGGTAACCACACACATGCTCATTGCATGCATGGAGGGTACATTAAACCCCTAGGTACTATATATAGAGGTCATCCTCTACCTTGTAAAGGGATCCCCAGATATTCAACCCTAGCTAAAACCCTGTCTAGATACACAGTAGAGAGAGAAAGCTTGAGAGATTGTATCCATGGCCATTAGTGCCTTACTGTAGTGAGGTTATTCACACACATACAGTGGACGTAGGCCAATCTAGGCTGAACCACTTATATTCTGGTGCTCTCTCCTCTTCCCCTCATCTCATTCTCTTACCTTTTACATAACTATACTTCCATTGTTGTTCTTAGACTGAGCTTGAAAACACCTTATCTGGTGGTGCTGATTCTGGCATCATCAACTGGGACCTGTACTTCATGCTTCAAACCACTCAAGAAGCTGGAGATGAAATACTCTTCAGATAAGACTTTCTGTTTTGCTATGACAAGAGGATTCAACTCCTCAAATTTCATCTGGTAGTTTGTGACTGTGTCTTCTTGTTGCAGTTTATTGAACTCGACTACAACATCATTCAATCCTCCTGGTACAAATCTTTCACACAATTGATCAGTGAAATCAGTCCACCTTATCTGAGTACAATCTTCAGAAATTGACTGGAACTAAGTGGCTGCAACCCCTTCCATATGCAATGCTACAAACATCACCTTCTCTTCTTCTGGTATAGGATTGAACTAGAAATACCTCTCTAATTATTGAATCCACCCTCTTGGGTCATCACCACTTAATTTGGGACAATCAATCTTTGGTCTTCTATACCCTTCATACCATCCATGATTAGGGTTACTCTTCTTGTTGGTTCTACAATGATAGTTGGAGAATGGTTGACTTCATGGGGTGTGCCCAAAATTCCCTTTTGATTATCAACAGTTCTTCCCAATATCTCATCAATCTTGTCAAACTTTTCATCAAATTTCTTGAATTGCTTGGTTACACTTGTCATCAAGGATTCAAGCAACTCTTGTAGCCCTTGCAGATGGGTTTCAACTACTTCTTGTTTATGTTCTATCTCAGCTACAGTTCGTTCCAATTAGATATATCTGGTTTCGATCATTTTTTTTAATATTTTGTTGTAGTAGTTGGTGGTTTGAGATTGGGTTCAATTTGGGGTAAGATCGAAGGCTCTGATACCACTTGTCAAGCTCATGGCTTGATTAACAATGGCTATTTGATTAAATTGGAAAAACAGGGATAGAAGATAGAATTAGAGAAGAGATTAGAGGAGATGGAGAGCATAAAGATGAGAAGGATATAGAGGATTAAGAAGGGATAAAGTTCTAATCAACTAACTTGAAAGAACTAACAACTAATAACTTGACAGTTGGGTAACTAACCGACTATAGTTCGTAACTGACTTAACAACCAATTAACCAACCAATTGAATCAATATCAAAATAACACAGGGAAAACCAGTACAGTTAGGATTCCCTTGACCATCCTGACAAAGATCAAGTATGTATAATAACTAGAGGTGGACAGTTTCATAGGTGAGTATTTCAAGAAAGGTAATGAGTTCAGATAACATAATGAGGAGATGGAGCGTTTAACTCGCATAATGGAACTCATGGAGCAGTACACGATGAGTCGAGATAACATAATGAGGAGATGGAGCATTTAACTCTGATAATAGCACTCATGGAACAATACAAGTATCAATCCTCTAAGAGGAGACACTATATATATATATATATATATATATATATATATATATATATATATATATATATATATATATATATATATATATATATATATATATATATAGGATCACACAAATCTACCGCGTTTAGTTTATTATCAATCGTTAAATCAAAATATACTTGATCACAATTAAGTATTTTAGAACCCAAATTGAACCAACAAGTCAACAAACCGAAACAGGATAATAAATCATGTTGATTAATAAATATAAGATAAAAATCCTTGAAAACTATCAGAGACATGAAAATGTTACTTTTTTGTTTCTTAAGAGAGTGTAAAATTTGATGAAGTATAACTCCATGCAAAAAGTACTATCATACGTGGGATATAACTATGTACAATCAAGTTAAGACAAAAAACAAAAGTTAATGCAATAAAAGTAAGAAAATTGAGACACATAAAAATCTTTGACGCGTTCTTATTTAATATAAGAATAATAATATGGGTACAAAAACCTTCCCCCAAATGTAACGCGGATTCCACATATTCTTTCATCTACCTATTAAGTGTTGCCTTGTGGTATGAGGTCCCGCCAGGGCACAAAAACTTATTACTTTTAGAGATGACTTTGTGGAGTTGCTTTGTACGCATAACTAGGGGTGGGCAAAAAATAGACCGAACGAGTGGACCGATTGAACCGAACCGGACCGACCCTATATTTTCGGTCTTTTTTTAATTCGGTCCTAAACCGGTCCAAAAAAAGCACTAACCCGATTATTCGGTTCGGTCTCGGTTTACGCATTTTTAAATTCGGTCTGGATCGGATCGACCGATTTATTTACAACACTACTTATTTTATATATATTAGAACTTGTGAGACCCGGCCCATTTATCTAAAACCCATACATATTCAGAAAACATTTCACCCAACCCTAGTATTCAGAAAACATTTCACCCAAACTCACTCACTCTCTCTCTCTCTCTCTCTCTCTCTCTCTCTCTCTCTAACAGCGGCGCATTGCTCTCCTCCTCTCCTCTCCTTTTTTTTGGTCGATATCCTCTCCTCATCCTCTCCTCTCTCGCTCTAACGACGACGCTCTCAACGGCGGAGCATGGAACCACCTCGCGATGCTCAACTACCGGCGCCGGCGGAGACAATTCAGGTGTTTCATTTTCTATTTGTTCTCTATTCGTTCTTTAAATCAGGAACTAACTGGTGCTTGGGTATAAATCAAATACCTGATTTGTTTGTTTTATTTTTGGGTATAAATAAAAAATCGGGTATAAATCAAATACCTTCTTGGGAACTAACTGTTTTGTTCGTTTTATTTTTTTTCATGTATGATTTAGGAACTAATCAAATACCTTCTTGGGAACTAATTTTGTTTTCATGTAGGAACTAATTAAGAGTATAAATCAAATTCATTTTTTTTTCATGTAGAAACAAATTAGCACTTCTGCTAATTTGTTCGTTTTTTTTTTCCTTTTTTTTTCTATTTTTTTCTATTCGATCTTAGCAAGCAACTGTTAGACTAATTTTTTTTTTATGTATAAATGATGTAGGGTTAGTCTTAGCAAAAAAAAATTATTTCCACAAAAATTAGTCTTAGCAAGCAACTGTTAGACTAAATTCTTTTCTGTCCAATTTGTTTTTTCTGTCCAAAATTAGTCTTAGCAGCACTTAAAAATTGTAAAAAAAATTGCACTTGCTTGTTCCTAAAAACAACACTTAAAAATTATTTAAAAGTTCAAAACAACACTTTATTATTCCAAACAAACACTCTTAGAGTTGTTGCAAACAACCCTTAAAATTATTTCAACCCTATAATATGCAGTATAAGAAATTTTATGTTTAGAAAAATCAACTAATATATAAAATGTGGATCGATTTTTTAACCGAACCGAACCGAAATTAACCTAGACCGATAAAATAGGTTAACCGAATTATTCGGTCCAAATTCGGTCTAACAATATATAGGACTGAATAATTCGGTCCGGTCCTAAAATTGCCCAAAACCCGGACCGGAGCGGACCGCACCCACCCCTACGCATAACACTACTCTTAATATAAGAGTCCCTTTGATATCAAAGTTGTCAAATGGGTGGGGTGAGAAATTTTTGCGTGACAAAATTTGGGAGGACAAATTCTATAATTTGTCACATAGGATTGTTTGTTAGAATTAATTTTTCAGGTGCCAAAATGGGGTTGTTTGATACTGTTGCCCAGAAAAATACTCAAGAGGGGGGGTGAATTGAGATTTTACAAACTTTTCGGGTTAAACTAATATTTCAGCAAATATTTAATTTAAAACACTTAATACAAATTTTAGATTAAATAAATCTTAAATGATTAAACCAATAATGATTAAATAAAAGTTACCAATAAATTTAAATAATTTAAAACAGAGTTTGAAACACACAATAAATAAATTATCAAATAAATACTTCCAAAAGAGATTCACACAAGAATATCAAATAATACCATCAATTAATTTAAACAAGATAAATCACAGATTTCAACACCCAAATAAATATTTAATTAATTTCTACTTAATAATAATTTATCTTCTAGAATTAATCTTAAATGATTCAAATCAAGAATAACAACCAAATACTCTCAATAAATTAAACAAGTTGTTATATAACAATATTATAAGACCTAATAAATTTATAAACAATTTTCGTATTTAATAAAAATTAATATTCTGGAATTAATTAATTATAAAGAAAATAATTATTACTGTCTTATTAAAATTATCAATTTTTCAGAATTAATTCAATTTCAAGTGTAAGTGCTTTAAAATAAAGATAACCAATCACACACAAGCAAATAAATAAATATAAGTGCTGAAAATAAATGACACCGTATTTTTAACGTGGTTCGACCAAAACCCGGCCTACGTCCACGCGCCAAGAGCAAGCTTCCGTCTCCCGCGCTTCACTAGTCCTGATCCACTTGTACGGTAGGATCAAACCACCATTTACAGACACTTGAACAAATACCGGCTCCAAGAACAACCAAAGCTAAAATTCAAGCTTCAATCAAATCCGAGTGTTGAGTACAAAGTTTGAATGTTGAAACTCTCTAAAATACAAATTAATCTGAGTTTCTTCTTGAGTGAGACTTTACAATAAATCTGATTTTTGGCACTAGTCTTCTTCTTGAAATTTTTGTAGCAGAATAATGATTCTTGTGCTCTTCAAATTTCTTCTTCAACAAATAACTGAGTATATTGATTGTTGCAGTCTCAAATATGTAGTGAGCTGAATAAATTTCTGTTTGCTCTCTTTTCTGTGTGTATATGGAGCAGAATAAAAATTTCCTGGATGCTCTTTTTTTTTCGTCTATATTATTTTCCAACTGATATGGTCTGCTTTGTAGCCTAAAGAAAATAGCCGTTGGAGAAAGCTTTTAGCTGAAATCAACTTCAACTTGGAGCATTAATTGTGAACTGATAGAGAGAGAATGGGAGAGCATTAAATGCTCAATAAATTTTGATACCGTGTAAAGTAGATAATGTATATCAAAAATATGTGTTGGCTGGAATAAGCCGTGTGGATAAATCAGTCAATTAAGACTATCTGTCAAATACACATGGGACTCACAGACTGTCTCAAGGTCATAGTTCAAAGATAGAAATAAACAAAATTACACAACCCTATGTTCTGCCAAAGGTAGTTCGGTCAAATCAGAATATATAAAAAATAAAAAAAACATAAAAGGTGGAGTACAGCATTTTGTATCCAAACAGATATAATTTATTTTCGGACAGATATAAAGGATAATTTCGAAAAACAATTTCAGTCAGATATTTTCGAAAAAGGAACTGAAATATATATATAAAAGAGATTTTCGGAATAAAAAAAATTCGAACAGATATTTTCGTAAGAAAAAAAATTCCGAACATATATATATATATATAAATCTTTTATATGGTCAAAAAAATGTGATCAGACATGATCAAATCGATAGCAGGTAGGTACACACAAAGCAGAGATAGACAATATATAAAAGTAGCTGTCAAACCATGGCTTTTAAAAAATTATATATCTGAACAAAATCCAAAGCAATGTCAAGGTAATAACAAGGCTTGCTAGAGAACCTATATGTATATGTACTAGGCAATATACATGGACATGTATGGTCAAATCTAATGATGTCTCGGCTACCTAACAACTTAATGAGTAAGGTTGAAAATCACAGCTAGGATACAAATATTCTATGACCTTATGATCTAGCAGACAAGACGAGTAAAGCATGGTATGGACAAAATCAGATATAAAGATAAATTTCGAACTGAATTATATATTAGAGATTTCCGAAGGGATATTTATAAAAAGAATTTCGGACAAAAAAAAGATTTCGAAAAAAAAATTTACGGAGACATATTTCGGACAAAAAAAAATTCCAACAGATATTTTTACAAAAAAATATTTTCCAATGTGATATAAAAAATTTCGAACAAATAAAATTCGGCCTGATATAAAATATTAAACAGATATATGCGTAAAATATTTTGGACTAAAATATATAACAAAAATCTTGGAGTTCATGTATATATTAAATTAAATCTTCTTTATAGAGACTGATGGGACAAAGCTTATGGAAGACGACCTTCGGTGACGCAAGCAGATGAAATTGGCAAGACGCCAGCTAAACTTTTAGTTGTATCCCTTGGTACACACTAGCAGGTAGCTTCCTAACGATACAAAAATTAATGGCCTAAAAAAAATCTTCAAAGCCATGTACAAAACCTATGGTGACAAAGCAAGTCAAATCTATGACAACATGCACTAGTAGGTAATAGCAGGTAAATGAGTATGGCCTTATTCTGTCAACACCTTTCTCAAATGAACTAGTAGAAGTAGCAAGTCTTATGGGACATCTAAGACGAGACGTCAACTTGGAAAGTGTCCAAAATGCTAGCAAATGTTATTAACATATATAATGTACAAACATGGCATTTTTCTAAACAACAAAAATTATTTTACATGTAATTTGAGTTTCGAAAAAAATATTTTTCCAAATAAAAAAAAATTATCTTTATCAATAAATTCTGAAAATTATTTTAGAATAAGATATTCATTTTGAACAAGCTATATAACCAATTTTATAAAAAATATTTTCAGTAAAAACAATCTTATTTCACTTTTATAAAATGGTGAGTCACAGAATTAATAACATGGATCAATATATATGCATGTGTGTCTAATGTGTCAAGTGCAAATGTACAATACACTTGACTACCTTTACTCGGATATGTCATTGAATAGAGTCGAGACAGGATAATGCAATAAAAAAATATCTATAGAGTAACCTAATAAAAATATGTTTGGAATCATCAAAATCAATATATTAAGTTAAACTAAAATGTATATTAATTAAACTAATTTAATTAATTAGGGATAAAATACATTTTCGTTAACAGATACCATTAATGAAAAATAAAAATAGTTGATCAAAAAAAAGTTCTTAACAAAAAAACAATTTTTAATAAAATAAAAATAGTTTTAAGAAAAAAAAGTTTATAATGAAAAAGGTTTTTTAAGAAAAATAGTTTTTTAACAAAAAGAAAGCAATTTTAACAAAAAAATCAATTTTAATGGAAAAAAAATAGTTTTAACGGGAAAATAGTTTTTTACAATAAAAACAGTTTACAAAAAAAAAAAAATTGTAACAAAAACAAAAAAACCGTTTCAACGAAAAAACAGTTACTTTAAAAAAATTGTTTTTAACAAACAAAAAAATTTTAACAAAATAAAAGCAGTTTTTAACGGGAAAAACAGTTTTAATGAAAGTATAGTTTCTTTAAAAAACAAATTTTAACAAAAAAAAAAACAATTTTTTTTAACAACATTTTTAAAAAGGATGACAAATTTGTGGAATTTAGTTTTTGCTATATAATTAAGCAAATTTTGATAACAAAAGTGAAAAAAAGATTGATAAACTTGCATATGGATATGAGTATTCCTGAAAAAAATTCATGACAAATAAGACCCATTAAAGACACAAATAGTGGCAAGTGCTTTATTTGCCACTGTTTATCACATTTACCTTTAGAACAAATAAGTCATCTCAAAGTGACCCTTGGAATCTAGAAACAAACGGCCTCCTTCAATCAATGACGTCCTTTATTTATACATTAAAGAGTTACAAAACTCTAATTCTTATCAACTACTAGGACAATTTATAGTCCTGAGTAAGGGTGTTCACGGCCCGATCCGGTCCGGTTTTGAGGTATTTTTGGGATCCGATCGTATTAATCGGTCCTAGAAAATTATGGACCGAGACCGGGTCGAAATAATTGGTCTTGGTCCTATTCGATTTTCTGACGGTCAATTCGATCCATAAAAACACCGTGTTCTTTATTAAAAAAAGATGACGTTTTTTTTATAAACCTCGAATAAAACAAGGAAGAAGGGAATTGGACAAGTCACTGCCAAAGGAACCCAACTAAAAAAATTAGAAAGGCATTTTCATATATCGGGGATGCAAAATCAGAACGCAAGCCAATTCTGAACTTATAAACTCAAGTGTCAAAGGAAGCCTTAAAAGCTGCTATCAAAATCCAAAATAATGAAACAAAATTTAAGACCATCTCTAATCCTACATCCAAATTTTACTCCAAATTTGAGTAAGAGCTTGAACTGAAAATTAAGGGCTTGTACTTAAATTTGATATGGGTTTGTAACACTGACAAATACAAAACTGTACCTGCTCTAAATTACAATAGAGTAAAACAGGGAAAAAGAAAGCAGGGAAAAAGAAACACCACTATCGATTAAACCAAAAATACGGGCATAAAATACACAAACAGCACTAACGATTAAACCACGATATGACCAGTTATCCAAGGGAGTAAAACAGGGGAAAAGAAAGCACAACATCTCGGGATCTCACGCAATTAAAAAGAAAGCGAGCAGGTTAACTATCAAACAAACAAAAAAATCAAAGAGCAAAAGATTTATTATTTTAAAATAAATTAGTTATTTTCTTACCTTTTAACTCCAAAGTCGAGCGTATTTGAGTTTTTGTTTGATCTGAGATGAATAAAAAATTATCGGGGTTGGGGGTGGTGAGAGGGGAGGGGAGATGAAGAAGAAGAGGGGTTAGAGTTGGTAACTTGGGTTGTTGGTTGTTGATGTCCATTGTAGAGAGAGAGAAGAAGAGATGTTAGGTTAGGGTTGGGTTGGGTTATCTAAGAGTGTGTGCGTGAGTATATTGTGGGTAAAAGACAATTATATATATATATATATATATATATAATAAAAGCGGTTTGGTCCGGTCCAAACCCTCTTTTTAAGACTCAAGACCGAGATCGGACCGAATAATGGGGTCCTTCACATTTTAAGACCGAATTCAAAAAAATCCGCAAAAGTAGGTTTGGTTTGGTTCGGTTTTTACAGTCCGTTCGGTCCATTTAGGTTCGTTCACACCCCTAGTCCTGAGTGCCTTTATATTCGTAATTAGTCTCAGCTATATTGAAGGTGTTCTTCCTTATTCTTAATATCATTTCCTCCATTTTTGTTGAAGTCATCCAGTTTCTCTGGTTGGTCGACAATTGACATTCCACTATCATGTACTAGGTCAATTACTAACTTGTTGGTGGATGCTTACCATACTCAATACATGTGTGAATATATTGACTAAGATATCCATATCTTATTCAAATTCCCTCTTGATCTTCGTGCAATCAAATTGCTAATGAGGTGGATTGAGATCTTTTCGTTTTATGAGATGACATGTCCTGATTAACGCTGTAAATCGGGTTGGGTGAGCTGGACTTGGACTTGCTCACGCTCGGCCCGAACTCACTTACCCATGCTTAAGCCCGAGCTCGGCCAAAGCAAATTTTTCCTACCTAAGCCCGAACTCGGCTCATAAATGCTACGGGCTTCGGCCCGATTTCAATTTTTTTTGCTAAAAAATTTTGAATTAGTTTTTTTTCCTTGTATTTTCACCATGGACAAAATGTACACAGTAAAATCTAATTGATATTTCATAAAATAAAATATATATTTATGAAATATATTAAATTAAAACATGGTAAATAAGAGTGAAAACCTACAAATGCCTATTAAATTTCATACATTTGGCATTATTTGATCACTAACAGGGGCTTATTGCAACTTGAGTAATTAATAAATAAAATACCCATAATGAGATTAACAATAAAATTACAAAATTGAAAATCTCATGTAATTTAATGGATTATGACAAATAAAACTTTTAAAAAAAGTAGTAAATGAAGTAAAAGAACGAAAACTAATTAAACAATGTTAATATAAATATGTTATATTATATAAATTATTTATTTATAAAATTGAAGTTCGGGCTTCGGGCCTAATTCGGGCTTGGTAAAGTTTGGCTCAAGCTTTGCCCGAAATAAATTCAGGCTTGAAATTTTGGCTGAAGCTCGGCTTAGCTCAAACTCAAATAAAGCTCGGCCCGAAAAGAGCGGGCCGAACGAGCGGGCTTCAGGCCTCGGCGGCTCAATTTACAGGCCTAGTCCTGACCCATATATGCGAGATTCCCACACTCGTTAGGATTTATCTACTGTGAGGACCCCGACCTGTGAGCATGACGCATTCACATCCACTCGACTAAATAATTGTTTGCTCTGAGTAGTGTTCATATTTATTTTTATCGAGAACTATATTTAAGAATAAATGATGTATGTAATTCTCCAATTAAGATAACGAGAATGTGTGAGAGATGGAATCAAATTTTAGTATATAACTAAAGTTGACAGCGGAACACAATGACAACATTTGTCGCGCACACACGATGGCACGTGTACATTTCATAAATATTTATTTCATTCTATTCTATTCTAGAATTTGAGAAGACCCTATTTATTTGAGTGCATGACTCTTTATTTTTTTTACTTTTGAATATCTAAATTGACCATTTATCTTCTCTTTTACTTATACTTATATGCATACCTCAAATCAACATGTTATAATTGTCGATACTATTTTTTTGCAAACATTGATCTTTTGTCATAACATTTACTCTTATGTTTTGCCTTTTTTACAAGGTTCCTCGATCAACATAAGTTATGCGTTAATAGTTGACTCACATCGATAAAACTTGGTTAGGTAAGTTGTAGTTCTCTTAACCTTTTCATTATGTCTTCATTTTGGTCGAGCAACCCTAATTTGGTTAAAGGCAGGACTATGTGTATGATTATGTTGATTACCGTTTCATTAGGGTTTGATTTATCATGTCATAACATTTTTTATTTCCAAAAAGTATATATGTTTCTTTCATGGGTTGGATATTCATGAAAGGAGCTGCTAACGAATCCTATTGGACATGATATGCATGAAAGGAGATGGTACGGTAATGTCTCATGGATGTGCATTCTCTCTCCTCTACATATAATATATATTATATATTAACCGATACTTTACTGATCTTGACTTCGTGGAAAAAGATTAAAGGGTAGAGGCAGAGAAAGAGAGACGTGAGGTCAACAGACATCACGAAATTATCGGTGGGCGATGAGTGAAAAACAAACAAGATGGGTATATTTATTTACACTTTTCGATGATATATATGATATATTTATACTCCAATAATTTTTTTACATTTTCATATTGACCTTATTATAAATTGCAAGTCTAAATTTTAATCATATAAATCCGCTAAATCTTTGTAGTGTTATAATCATTTCAGGACCAATTTACATAGGTAAATACCATTTTATATCAATTTAAAACTTTAGACAAAATTAATGAAGAAAATTTAATTCTAAATATTTGCAAATATACATGCAACATTTTTAGTGAGATAGAAGTTATGAGACGATATTACTCTCATAATGATGTCATTGTATTTAAAGAAAACCATAACATAATTATTATTTTTTTATAGTTTTTTGGATTTGAAGCAAATTATAATTTTTATTTTATCATTTAAAGTTATGTTTGACAAATTTCTACACGTAATAATTTTTTTATGATTTTGACAACACTTTTTTGATATTTTAGTGTATATTTTAATAACTTCGTTAAAAATGTCCCCGCATCGCGGGGTTTGCATGATGGTTGAAAGAGAACGTGTGAACATAAGTATTAACGTCTATTGTGAATTATCTTATTCAAGTTTGAAACTCCATTGACTTGTTTGCCCTCATCAATTCCTAATATTTGAAAAAACGTTAAGCTTCATATAACCTAAAAAATGAAATATAATAAAAATAGAAAGGGAAGTGCGACTGATCTGACCCAAAGGGCATGACACACGGCATAACTTTTCCAAACTTCCCTTAGACCTTAGATGATTGCCATCTCAACTAAGGTTTGAATCCTTTAGGACCAAGAAGACAACGGTAAATCAATATTTTCTATAATATTGACCAATGAAGTATGTTAAAAAGTCACATCGAGTACTGAGTCGAGAAGGGAAGGGAGAGAGGCACCGGTCTGTGTACGCTAACAAAGGAGATGAAAGGCGAAAAACACAAACAGGAAGAAAATGAATTATATGATGATGATGATGATAATTGACATTATAAAAAACATTGTTGCCCTAAGAGCTTCTATTGATTACGTTTCATAAAGTAAGCAAAAAGAACTAGGTTCAAATAATGAATCTAGGATTTAGATCACGATACATTTGCGGATTTCGTAGGTGATCCGATATAGGAGAATGATTTGGTGAAGAGTATGATGTTGATAAATTTCTTCATGCTCCAATCCATCTGAGAATGTGTTGTAGTCCTTAGATCTTCGGGCATATGATCCACTCAAATCAATCAATGTATTGGTGAAATATGAGAGAAATCACTCTCTCTCCTCACCTATTTACAAAAACATAATAGTGTTTTTCATCTTCCTCTCTAACCATTGAGAATGTTCCATGCCACTTAAACTCCTTCCATTGACCCATATAAATAGGTACATGAAGTGGAATTAGGTCAAAAAAGGTTTCCTGTGAGTTTAGGCTTGCTAATTAGAAATGGACTATACCATGGACCCAAGGCAAATAATTAAATTGGCTTCCGAAAGAAAATTTAAAAATCCCATATTACAACCCATAATATATTGGATTTATTATATATATGCGCCATAAGAACAAAGTTTTCCTAAGTAAGTCTTATTGACTTTTCAACCACTAAATAGGTACTATTCCTAATTTTTTCGGACGTTTTTTTCTTCACAATTTTATTCTTTTAAAACCAACCATTCGTAATTTCTTGGGGGAAGTTATATAAGTGGTTGAATTTTTTTTTCATCCTATTTTTAATCTTCAAATCATCATAACTTTTGATTGACAAATCCGTTTTCACAAAATTACTATTTTTGAAATCTGTTCTCGTCAAGATATATCAAACAAAATCCATGAAGCATATAAAATTTCAAAGAAAAAAATTGCACATACAATAAACTTTATTGTATGTACCAGAAAATAAAATAGTTTTATATTTGTGAGATTTTCATAAAGAGTAACATTTATTGTGTTAATATTACACAGATAATAAAATTTGCTGTGATCACAAGAAAAAGAAATTCATATAACTATCAAAAAAGATTCACGGAGTATATAATATTTCAATGAAAAAATTTATACAGACAATAATATTTACTGTGTACACTTCTAAAAATATAATTAATTAATGGTTGAATAGTCAACAGAATAATTTGTGTAAAGTTTACTCTATGTGTAATTTTTTTCTTTGAAATTTTATAGACTTTATAGATCTTGTTTGATAGAGGCAATCGGATATCAAAAATAGTAATTTTATGAAAAATGGATTTGTCAATCAAAAGTTATGATCATTTGAAGATTAAAAATTGGATGAAAAAAGTTCAACCACTTATGTAACTTCCCCAGGAAGTTAAAGATGGTTGGTTATAAAAGGATAAAACTGTGACAAAAAAGTCCCCAAAAAATAGGAATAGGGCCTATTTAGTGGTTGAAAAGTCAATAGAACTTAGTTAAGGAAAATTTGTTCTTATGGGACCTATATATAATAAACTCTAATACATTTTCTTCTTCATTTAATTATAATTAATTCCACTAAGTAATTATAATTGCAATCCATTTTACTTATCTTATGATTACTTGAATACTGAGGTCTTGCTTTCAAAGTTAGATAATGCATATTGTGATTCCCCACGTAAAACTTAAAAACCCACTTGGTTAAATTCAATTCGCTGCTAATTGATTTTTACCAATGTCTTATATATTCCTTGATCTCAAACTTAACTTATTTGATACTCAACCGAATTATACAATCCATTAGTAGAATCAAAACCTATATGTTTACTAATAGGGTATCACAATCTTGGATATCTCCTAGACGCGAATTCCTCCAACTATATGATCTCAAACATACCCACACAACAATTTCCTAACTTGCGGGAGATTCAAACCAATAAGTTGAGTCACTCTCATAAAAATTAAAAAAATAATTGATTGAGTATTCAAATCCTCATAATCCCTGGGATTAAGAATCTACGCACCCATGACAACCATTGTGAGATTGTCCAAGTCTAATCTAGTCAGCACCTAGATTTGGATCTCACTCGTGGTCCTGTTCAGTACATTCTTGATGTACCAGTACTATCCTCTTTAAACTATCAAACAAGTTCCCGAACCATCAGATAGGTTCCTATAGTCCAGATACACTACTAAGATCGTATACATAACCTTATCGATAGAATGCCAAATCCCTCTTTAGGTTTGATATGTTCAATTAAACTAAAACTAGAATTTTCATATTCAGTGAGCAGGTTAAACCCAATTTACCAGAATTCTTACTAAGTTCAATTAACCGACATAGATATAATATATTTATGATAACTATAAGGCACTGTCATATACATGAATCTTATTTCAAAATGAACTTTACACACATTTATTAAAAAATAAACGTCATAAATGATTTTTAGAATAAAATCCCAAAAATCTCCCATTTAGTAATAAAGTTATGTACATATGCATCTAACACCTAAATGATTATTATCTGATGTAATCTTGGTGACGAACTTATCACCTGCCTTGTTTATTCCCTCGAACTAAGTGATACCTACAGTAAAGGTGCCTAAACCTTTTTATGGGTTTTGGGTTCTCTTGAACTTGCAATAATTCCGCTATTAAAATTTAGTTTAATATCCAATTTCACTCAAGGAACCTCACCTAAGCACTTAAAATGTTCCCGAGCCATTACAATTTAGTTTCAGAAAAGGTTATGGGACTGGAAACTCGAGGAGGCTGATGCGTTTTTTACTGGTTGGATTCGGCTTCCCGTCCGTCGAGAGGGGACGATGTGTTGAGATGGATGGATGGCGAGACATGGGTGTTCACAGCGGGAGGCTACTATTCCATTTTGAGTGGTTCTCATAACCACAAAACTTATTTCCCCTAAAAGCAAATAGGAAAGGTCAAGGTGTCGCCTAAGGTGAGGTTATTTGTGTAGACTGCGACGAGACAGACCATCTTGACGACCGAGGGTTTGCATAAGAGAAGGCGGTTAATGGCTAGCCGCTGCTGGCTCTGTAAAGAGGCGAAAAATAAGACCAATCATCTCCTTTTGCATTGCTGGGTGACGAGAGGTCGAATGTGTTCCTAGCCCTTAGTCGGACTACGTGGGTCATTCCTGAGATGGTGATGACGTTATTAGAGGTTTGGCAACCTCCTTGGGAATGGAAGGGTGACATCAAGGTGGGGAGGTTAGTCCCACAATGTATCTTTTGGACTATTTTACAAGAGAGAAATGCAAGATGTTTTGAAGGTATTGAGACCGCGCCCTCTAGGATTCGATATCTGTTTTTGAGAACCCTTCTTAGCTGGTATAAGGAAAGACATGTAGTTTTTACTAAGTTTTTTTTAGAGTTTTTAGAGGAGCTTTGCATAGGATCGGGATTTCCTCATAGAGGTTTTTTGGTTCTCTTTGGACCAATTTTTGTATGTGGTTTTGTATACTTCTTGTATACAGATTCTGCTTCCTTAGCGGTTGGTTTATTATACATTTATTTATTAAAAAAAGAGTTTTGGAAGTTGAGCCTGTTGGTGGATCATATTATTTGCATTGTCTTTTTAATAACAATGAAGAATGGAGTAGGTTGATTGGCTCTTTGAATCTGAAAAGATTATAAATTTAGCAAAACCTTTTCATTGAAAACTTAAATCATGCTTATTTTTTTTAATAGATTGCCTGATGAGTGACTTGTATGATTTTTTCTAATAAGTAAATGAAATATATAGATTGTCCGCCAAAACTCATGCATGAAGTATACAAAACAACATAAAGAGTCTTCTCCTCAAAAACTTCCTAAACAGGCTAAACTACAAATCTCTCTTCAACTCCTTCAAAAAGTCTACAAAAATAGGAAGAGATATGTTATATCTTTTCTTATACCATATCAACAATGTGATCATAAATAACGGAAACTAGGTGGTGTTGCTTCCTTTCCTTCAAAACACCTCGCATTTCTTTCCCCTTATGTCGTCGTACAGAAGATACACTGAAGGGTCATTCCTCAAATCTTCCTACCCCTTCCAACCCTTTGGGGGATTCCATCCCTCCAGAACCGTCACCGACTTTAGCATTATCTATGAGTTGTATAATTTAACAATGTTTAAAATATGTATAACACATTTTTCAGTCGTTGAATATAATGAATCAATGCTAATGTTCCAGTATTTAGTATATGTTGTTTACTGTATCAGTATTTAGTATAATGTTGCTTACTGTATTGAATGAGTTATAGACTAATTGTTTAGGCTTTTGTGGTTTCCGTAGTGTAGTTGGTTTTGATATTTTAATTCTGCCGAATATATATATACATTTTTTTGGGCAAAGGCAATAAAACTGATTTTGATACAAAAAAAATATATATTTGTTCAACCTTTCGGTAACAAATGTTCTCAAATTTAATTTATGAGATTTTTCATTTTTTTGAAATCATCTTTTCATGTTAGTATTGATTACGTTATAGTTAATTTTTGGGGATATTTTGGTACGTACCCATTTGATTTTCAATATTGAATTAGACCCAAGTAAGACATAAAAACACCTAGTAAGACATAAAGTCGAGACAGAGAGTTATATTTGGATCGCTTTATCGTATGAAAAACGTGACATTAAATTAATTTATGTCAGGCACAACTCATTAATGAGCTATTTAGGAGAGACTTAATAGATTTATTTGATATCCATAACACCACTCTTAACATAAAACCACCAGTTTAGCGCCGATTTCTAATTGCAAGGAACTTCGTCGATTGTTTACGTCTCAAATGTAGTTGCTTCTGCTTGTTAGAATGAGCAATATATGAAACTGAATAGCACAAGCACATATGAGCTCAGAAGCCAGAAGAAGAAACCGCGATATGCACCTGATTGTATTTTACAACCGGAATAAAGTTACAACCAGCTTCTTATTACAAAACTAAACATAGTTGAGGGCACTCAAAAACAACGCCCAAACACCAAAAGAGAGACGATACAAAAACAAACACACACAACTAAGTCGCACACCCCCAAACGTTAACTAAACCTAATCAATCTTAGTACTTGTCTCTGTTAGTAGCTGTAGTGGTAGTAGTAGGAGTACCCTCATCTTTATCAGTATCAGCCATTCCAAAAGTGTGTTTGACAGCATCAGCAGCACCCTGTGCCATGCTCTTCATTTGCTCCCCAGTTTTCTGCAACACATTCCCACTTTTATCCTTACCAGCCTCAGCAGTTTCCCGAGCCGACTCGGCCATCTGGGAAGCCTTCTCCTTTGTTCCCTGAGTGGCTCCCACTGCCTTATCCTTAGCAGTCTGAGCCGTGTCAGAGGTCTTGTCCCGGGCCGTACCGGTCTTCTCGGATACGTAGCTTCCCGTCTGGTCCTTGGACTCCTGAGCCCGGCCTGTAGCAGATCCCGCCATTTCTGCGGCCTTATCCTTTGCTGTTTGGGCCATTTCCTTCGTTTTCTCCGTCATCTGCCCTGTTTTCTCCTGTATTATTTGATAACATATACACAAACAAATTATCTCACAAAAAAAGTAGAGCAATATTTACAAATATGCATATGACTAATCTATTGAGTTAGGAATAGGTACCTGAGCTTGACCCTTGGCTTCACCGGCCCTGTAGCTCTGATTATGAGATGCCATCTTTTCAGGTGATGAAATTTGAACTTTACTAGACAAATTTATTTGAGCGCTTAGAGAAGTTGTAGATTAATAGATATGAATCTCAAGTGATTGAAAGGGGTGCATTTGCATGGGGTTTATAGGTGTTGCGAATGAACTACTGAGTTGGCACGTGTCCTGTTGTCTGACGGGTGTAGGGGCTACGTGCCCTTTTTTAGTTAGCTTAGGGAATTCTCAGTTGCTGCACGTAGTTTTTGTTGTATGTTCGAGAAGACAAGCATCAGATAAGTCTAAAATGGAATTCTCTGTTTTCTAATTTTCATAAGTGAATTATTGATAATCTCTGGAATCAAAAGGATAACATAAGTGAATTATTGATAATATCTGGAATCAAAAGTATAAAGAGTATATGTTATTTTCATCTCTTGTTCATGAAATATTGGGAAAGTTTGTAATAAATTTGTGTTTGATAATTATGACACTTCCCCACATTTGATTAAGCATTTTAGATAAAAGTTTGTCAAAGATATTTGACAAGCTTTTGGGCAAAATGATAATAAAAAACAGGAGAGTCATGCGATGCGAATTTCTTGGTTGTCTTCACCTACGGATATATCAAAATTGATACTGATGGCAGCTGGGACGAAACAATAATGTGAGGCTCATTTGGAAGACTCACAAGGCATGACCATGGCAATTGGATTGTGGGATTCTTTGGCAAAATACATGGATGTGCAAGTACCCTTAATGCCCAACTTGAAGGCATCATATTTGGTCTTAATCTTGCCCACGAGAAAGGTTGGAACCATGTCTTTCTTCAGTCGGATTCCAAGGACACTGTGGATCTCGTCAACAAAAATGAAAGGGGACATCACTCGCTTGCCAATATAATCGAAGATTGTATTGAGCTCGGGAAGACCATCAGTGTTAGACTTGAACACATCCACCGAGAAGGCAGCTTGTGAAGACTATTATACCCTTCTCTACAATAGCTCAATTGAGTTGATGCTTCTAAATTCTTAACAACTGTAATTATAAAAGTCAGTTTTCTGTTATAACTGACTTCTGTCTTCTAGTTAATTTCTATATAAACCTGTAATTAACATCGAAAGAAATCAATGAAAAAAAGCTTTTCTCTCTTTTCTATAGCTCACTTCCTCTCTCTGATTCTTGATTTCTGAGACATGAAATTCTTTATGGTATCAGAGCCAAAGATCTTGCTCCTTGAACTTTCTGCTTCATTCATCTTCTTCCTCAATTATCTTCATTAGTGTTCTTCAATCTTCTTCATCCAACTTCTTGTTCAAACAACAATGGTGCCATCGCTAGGGTTACCTGCAAATCTAGTGTTCTTCGTGTCAAATCTCTCTTCTCTGGTAACAATTCGTCTTGATTCCACAAATTACATGGTTTGGAAATCTCAGATTAAGAATGCCCTTTGAGCAAATCATCTTCTAGGTTACATCGATTGCTCAATCAAGGTGCCTTCACCAGAATTCACAGATTCATCTGGAAATAAAACTACAAATCCAGAATATACAAAATGGATCGATATAGATCATCAATTAGTAAGTTGTCTTAATGCCCTAATCTCACCATCCATTCTTCCTCAAATTGTTGGATTCGAGTACTCCTCTAAAATCTGGGCATACCTAACCAAGCGATATATGTCTTCTTCAAAATCTCATGTTCATGAGTTGAAATTACAACTTCTTAATGCCAGCAAAGCACAACAATCAATGGATGCCTACATTGATCATATCAAAAAATGGACTGACAAATTAGCAGCAGCTGGATCCCCTGTTGATGATGATGATTTGGTCCTATATACAATCAATGGATTATCTCTAGATTACTCCTCTCTCAATACTACTCTGCGAACAATAACACAAATGACATATTTTTAAGATCTTCAGTCCCTTCTTCGATCGGAGGAAGCTCACCAGAATCGAGAAAAGACATCAACAGAGTTGGGGGATAAACTTTCAGCTCTCTTTGTAATAAGCAGGATTGGATGAAAAAACACCTCCTCTTCATCAGCTTCTTCACAAAGGCCTTCTTCTAGATCTTCATTTGGCATTCTTCCTAATCCCGTTTTTCATCTCCAACAACCATTTCCTACAACAACACTTCTTCATATCAATATAATCAAAGGGGTTTTGGAGGGGGTCGCAATAAGAACAAAAGAGGGAGAACAAATGGCCGGAATAACTATTCTAAAGTCTTCTGTCAGATTCGTGGTAAAGGAAATCACAATGCATCAGAATGTTATCACAGGTATAATTCTTCCTTCCAAACCTCTAATGCTAATACACAACGCAACACCTATCCTCTCGCTGCACATTTTGCTAATCCCTCACCATCATTTCACCCCTCTCCACCTTCAACCTTTCCCAATTCCTCCCCAATTCTACCTCACACCGCTTCTTCTCCCTATTCTTACCCTTATCCTTATGTTTATCCACCCCCACACCCTACTCCTCTACCTCAAGAATAGTGGTATGGGGATTCCTCTTCAGATCCCAATAACCTTCATGCCTTCTTTACCACCACATCCACCACACCCTCAAATTCTTGGATCTTTGATACTGGTGCTACCACCCATCTCACCAATAATCCTACTACTCTTCATCACCCTTCAAAGTATCAAGGCACTAACTCAGTCTCTGTGGCAAATGGCTTAGCAATTCCAATATCCCATACTGGTGATGGACTATTACCCACCTCCTCTCACCCTTTTATACTTTCCAAAATACTCCAAGTTCCCCAATTAGGTCATAACCTACTGTCCGTCTACCAACTAGCAAAAGAAAATAACTACAAAATTATCTTTGACTCTCAAGGATTTGTGATCCAAGATAAAACTACTGGTAAAACTCTCTTGAAAGATCCCTCTCTAAATGGCCTTTATATGTTTCCCTCTTCTCATAATGTTTCTCCTTCACCGCCTACATCTACTGCTCTACGCATAATTACTTCAGATCAGTGGCATTGTCATTTAGGTCATCCTTCCCCTAAAATAATGCAAATTCCGCAGTCTAAATCCAGTGTTTCTTGCTCTCCTAACACCTATCTCCATATCACCCTTTCCTTGCCTCAAAGAGTCATAAACTTCCTTTTTCGATCTCCACCACTTCTACCCATCAACCCCTCTCTTATCCATAGTGATGTGTGGGGACCCACCTCCTCCACTTCCATTTCAAGGTATAAATTCTATGTGCTTTTCATAGATGATTTTTCTATATTTTCTTGGTTGCATCCCCTTGAAGAAAAATCTAAAGTCTACTCCACCTTTGTACATTTTAAAACCATGGTAGAAAACTAGTTTTCCACTAAAATTCATATCCTAAGGACAAATAATGGGACATAATATGTAAACTCTGCCTTCAATACCTATCTCTCCACCCATGGTATCCAACACCAAACCTCTTCCCCCTATACACCAGAACAAAATAGTGTCAGTGAAAGAAAACACAGACACCTGGTAGAGACCACTCTTACCCTACTGAATCACTCTTTGATGCCCTCCATATATTGGCCCAATACTCTTCTCACTACCATTTACCTGATTAATAGGTTACCTTGTGCACCCCTTAAGTTTCTCTCCCCTTTTGAGAAACTATATCATCTTTCTCCTGACTACTCTCACCTCAAGGTATTTGGGTGTTGTTGTTACCCCTGGCTCCTACCTTATAGATCCTCTAAACTCCAACCAAAATCCAGGCCATGTGTGTTTATTGGGTATGCTGTTGAGTCCAAGGATTAAAATAGTCTTGAAGTGTCTACTAGCCAAGTGTTTATCTCTAGACATGTTCAATTTCTTGAAAATCAATTTACATTCTCATCTCAATTCTACACTACTCCCTCATTATCCTCCCAACCAACCTCATTCAACTCCCCCTCAACTTCTCTATATGAACATTTTTTTCCTTCATCCCAATTCCCATCTTTTTCCCCTCCTTCTTCTCCCCCTTCTTCCCTACCTTCTTCCTATGTTCCTCCCACTTCAATCTTATCATCTTCAAATTCTTCTTCCACCTCTTCCTCTTCTTCCCCTGTAATTCTTCCTAGCCATCCCATGATCACCAGACTTAAATATGGTATTACTAAACCTAAACTGCCTTTTCCACTCACTCCAAATTCAGCAACCCTCTCTAACTCACCAAACCTTCTTACCACTGAACCAACTACCTTTAAACAAGCCAACACATCAGAGTTTTGGAGGAAGGCTATGTCTGAGGAGTATAATGTTCTTCTTGATCAACACACTTGGTCCTTAACCCCTCTTCTTACTGGTAAATCTTTAATTGGATGCAAATGGGTGTTTAAAATCAAGGAAAAGGCAGATGGTTCAATAGCTAGATATAAAGCCAGACTGGTAGCAAAAGGGTTCCACCAAACTAAGGATCTGGACTACTTTGAGACTTTCAGTCCATTTGTGAAACAACCCACAATTAGACTTGTGGTCACATTGGCTCTTCATTTTGGATGGTCACTGACTCAACTTGATGTATCTAATGCCTTTCTTCATGGGGTTCTAGATAAAGAGGTCTTTATGCAACAACCACCAGGTTTTATTAACTCTGAACAATCTCACCTGGTCTACAAACTTCACAAAGCCTTATATGGATTGAAACAGTCACCTAGGTCCTGGTTCTCTACCCTATCAAAGTTTCTTTTACAACATGGTTTTATACAGAGTACGGCTAATACTTCATTGTTTGTGCTCCATCACTCTGATCACATCATGGTTATCTTTGTCTATGTGGATGACATTATACTCACAGGAAGAAAACCCACTCTTATTTCTGAATTCATACAAACAATGAAGTGCTCTTTTGCTATGAAGGATCTGGGTCCCTTGCATTATTTTTTGGGTATAGAGGTTAAGCCTCTTTCATATGGTGGTCTGCTATTTTCCCATGCCAAGTATGCTTCTCAACTACTGAGTAAAGCTTCTATATTAGACTGTAAAGCTACTGCCTCTCCTATTTCCACAAAGGATTCCACTCCCATTGATCAAAGTCCCTATCCTAATCCTAATCCTAAGTTTTTTCGAAGCCTAGTGGATTTTTTGTAATATCTGACTATTACTAGGCCTGATATTACTTTTTCAATCAACAAAATCTGCCAATACATGGATACACCATTAAATTGTCATTTTCAGGCTGTGAAGAGGCTTCTTAAGTATATTAAAGGGACACCTACAAATGGTCTTTTATTTCAATCTAGTCCACTCTCTCTAGCTGCATATTCTGACTCAGATTGGGCTGGAGATAGTCTTGACAGAAGATCAACCACTGGCTATTGTGTTCTTTTGGGTTCCAACCTCTTCTCTTGGGCTGCAAAAAAATAACCCATTGTCCCCAGATCAAGTACTGAAGTCGAGTACAAGGCACTAGCAAACACAACCTCAGAACTTCTCTGGATTAAACAATTTCTCTCAGATTTGCACATAGTCATCTCTGCACCACCTACACTATGGTGTGACAATATTAGTGCTCTGGCTTTGGCTGCTAACCCCATTTTCCATGCTAGGACCGAACATGTGGAGGTGGACTACCATTTTGTGAGGGAGAAGCTGGCTTCTAAGACTCTTCTCATTAAGCATATTGCTTCTGTCGATTAACTGGCTAATGTTTTCACTAAACCCCTTCCAGTGGCTAGATTCAAGGACCTCAAGAAGAAGCTTATGCCCACTTCTTCTTAGTCAAGTTGCTACTGGCTTCCCACCATTAACTTGAGGGGCCTGAGAAGACTATTGTACCCTTCTCTATAATAGCTCAATTGAGTTGATGCTTCTAAATTCTTAACAGCTGTAATTGTAAAAGTCAATTTTCTGTTGTAACTGACTTCTTTACTCTAGTTAATTTCTATATAAACCTATAATTAGCATCGGATGAAATCAATGAAAAAAATCTTTTCTCTCCTTTCTATAGCTCACTTCCTCTCTCTGATTCTTGATTTCTGAGACATGAAATTCTTTACAGCCAATGTGCTGATTGGCTCGCTAAGAAAGGAAGGAAGCAAGAAGATCATTTTATTGAAGTTGAGGATACCCCGGACCAAATTATCTAGCTATTGGAGGAGGATGCTTCGGGTTTAACTTTCGAAAGGACACGCTAATCGTGTCGTGGTTTCTCTTTCTTTTCCTTCTTACAAAAAAAAGATTAGATAAGTATAAAATAAATATAAAATCAGATCAATGATGCGACGTTCTTGTTCTTTCTAATTAAATATTAACTCGCGCAATGCGCGAGGGTTCTGTAGTTCTCGTTATAAAAATTAATATAATTAATAATTCTGAATATATGTATGCGTTATATATGTATTTGAAGTTGAATAAAACTTGTTTTTTCTACTTTAGCCACAATTTTTTTGCACATTCAACTTTTTTGGTCATTGATTTTTAGTAACAATTTCTTTACTTGTTGTGATAGGAAACCTAAATGAAATTAATTGCGAAGTTGAACGATATTAACATGTGAAACAACCGTTGGGAAAGCTTTTGTTTTATTAAAAAAATAATTTTTAGTATCTACAGTTTGAGGGTTCCATAAAATTAATCTATTTATTTTCTATATTTCCTTTATCTCATTTATCTCACATATGGCATCATGGAGCAACACCGCTTATGTGGTAAACAATATAATTTATTTTTATGGGGGTGTATTAGCGTGCACACACATATATAATAAGATACAATGAGTAGGAAGATGAAAATAACACTCACGAATGCTTTTGTACATTAATAAATACACAAATCATATGTTTGTAATTAAATAAATAATTCAAGAAAAAATTTATTATCATCTACATCATTAAATTTAATTGTGATTATTATGAAATTATTGTAATGATATTGTTTAATACCTATAAAATTCACACTTTTCAATTCAAACAATTATTATCAATATGAACCAAGGAGTAAAAATTTATGATTAAAACAAAACTCAAATTTGTTCATTGGGCCAATAGAAATTTCGTAAATGTCCATTATCATAAACCCACTTTGTCAACCTCATTGCCACATTCATCTCCAACTATAAATCCCATATAGCCCTCTCATCTCCGAGTTCTTTGTGGGAGGACCCAACACCCCCACCAAATGTCTATTCTATTTAATTGTTTCTTTTGCTTATAATAATTATGTAATAGTTCAAATAACTCTATAAAATAACTAAAACGACACACAAACATGATAGTACTGTACTTTTTTCTAATTCTAATCCTATAGCATCATTGGTTTTCTTCAACAAATTTCCATTTGGAGTCCTTTATAACAATTTCACTCTTGTCACCATTTTTAATAGTCATTCCCTCCCAAGGCAGAAAGATCATGTTTAATGTAACTCAAGGCAAAATTGGTGTAGAAGAACATGTGATTGGTATTGGATCTTGAATAATGTTCTTCTGATTATATGTTTTTCCCTTTATTATCCCTTTTTACAGACAGTAACTTCAACAAATTATTGTGCAACAATACATATTATAATTTATAGATATAATAAGGCAAGAAAATTCAAGGTTCTAAAAAACGCGGGGAGTGATAGAGGCGTGGAGGCCAAGTCTTAAGTCTTAGAAGCCTAGACGAGCCTTATGCGTAAGAAGGCGTGAAAAGGTGTTTAGGCCTTCTTAATATATTTTAAGATTTTTTAACCATAACAAGGCTACTAAAATATTAAAACTGTACATATCATAAAAATATGTCTGATATATGCAAATTAAAATACTATATGATTATTTTGTATGAGATAATGGTCTGGTTTATAAAAAAAATCCTTTAAAAGGCGATATCGTTTCACTAAAGCATTGTTGTTTTTAGAAAAAAAGTGCGCCTTGAGGGTTTTACCAAGAATACGGTGTAAAAAGCGTAAGGCGGGGCATTTCTCCCAAGCCTAAAGGCTAGGCGTGCCGTGGTGGAGACTAGGCGGATTTTTTAGAACAGCGAGAAAAATATATAAAAAGTTATGGGTGAGACAGTTTGCACACAAAAATAAGAAGATTAGACAACCATTTTAACAAACATTTGGTAAGCACAAAAACTATATATATACAAACACGTGAGTACCATAACCACAATTCCAAGGAAACTTACAAAGAGAAAAAAAACCTCATGGGGTTGGTAAAACCAAATAAATAAAACTAACAAAAAAAAATGCAAAGTTCTGCAGCTTACCGAGGGCTAAAAAGGTTATCGAAAAACCTTCATTATAGTAAAGGAAGATTAGAGGAGTTGTTGTGGATCTTATTTTCCTTGAAGAGATAAGGGTGTGTGCTTACAGTTTTAATGATTCTTCTCTTCTTTGTGCGAGGAGTTTTCATGAATGTTCACGGTGAGTGCTTTCGAATTGTACGGTAATGGTGAAAGTATCAAAGGTGTTTAGAAAAATGAAGAAAATAATACAACCTTTTTTAAAGTACAAATGAGAGAGACTTATTATTAGAGGAATATATAGATGCGTCCATATTAAACACACATGGAAGGGGAGGGGCTATTAGTGTATTAATTTTTGGCAAGAAAAAAGTCATGTAAGATGAAAGGCAGGCCGATTTAGAGATATGGAAGAGTTAATAGTTTGTAGAAAAAATATTTAATGAAAGGAAATAAGAGATACAAACAGGAAAAGAGAGATACATATCTCCATATATAAATTAGAGCTTCCGTAATTAATAAGAAATCACTCCTTTTCCACGTGAATATTATACATTGGATGCCATTGCTATGTGACACCGAGTTCTTATTGAAGGGTGTACTTACTAAATTATTTTAAAAAGCGTGTGAAATATTAGTGGTTCAAAGTGTTAATGAAAAATAATCGATTATTATAATAAAACGGTTTTTCTTTACATTTTTATTGAATTTTAAAAAATATAAAGTGTTCAAATCAAAGAAAAATTTATTCATTGTTATTTGAAATTTATTTTATCACTATTATCGTCTTCATACAAATATCGAATTGTTTCATTTACATATTGAAATGTAAGTTTTTTTTTTTATAAATTCTTCATTTTTTTATAAATCGTGTTCATCTTCTGTAATTATGGAATGTAAGTTTTTATACATTCCTCATTATGTTTTTCTTTAATCTTAATAAATACAAGCGTCAACATTAAGTGAAAAGATGATTTTGAAACAGATCCATAACAAAAACGACTTCGTGACCTTTTTTTGCTTTTGCGAACAAATAACAAACAAAGTGCTCAGTAATTGTATTGTTTGTTATTTTTTTCTGTTGAAATTATGTCGAATATGATTGCAAATGTAAATGAGATATAATAATGCAAAAAATAATAATTATTTCTTATATTTTTAATTTCTTTGTACGAAATTGCATCATTAATATATCTTTGTCATTTTCTTCTAATAACCCTTGTTATCATTTATTTATTTTGTAACATTTTTTTGATAAAAGAAACTTTTAATATTTTGTGGTCATAGTCCTCGCTAGAGGAATTTATATTGCAACAGAATAAAAAAATAATATTTTTATAAAATATCACACTACGGTAATTTATAAATTCGCATTGAAAAATACATATTTAGCACAGCGAGATGGGTATATTTCTCACTATGAAATACCCATTTCTGAGTGCAATATATACCCATTTCGCATTACGAGATGAAATAGATATTTAGTGTAGGTCACCATTTATGGAACTAAAAAGTATAACATATGTTAAGGATCATAATTTCAATCTTACCTTCGAAAAGAAGTGATCCTCTTAAAGATTGCATTAAATTTTTTACAAACACTAAGTTTTTTCAAAATATTAGTAATAGAGAAAAGTGACAATATCATTATTAGCAATTCATCACTGAGATTAAACATCTCAACCATTTTGTATGTAATTTCTGAAGAGAAAATATATCTTTAAATTATGTTAGAGGAGGAGATAATGGTCGTGCAATGCGGTGGTGGTACTCTTGTATAATATAGAGCTTTTAATTTTCTTTCATCCAAAACTGTGAGTTCATCGTAACGAGTTTGCTGCCAATCGATTTAGTCGACTTAACTTTCGAGCATGACTCGTAGAGAGGGGATTTCGAGTTCAACGGGTAGGACTGCTTCCATATCATATACCAGGGAGTATGGGTAGCTCCAGTGGGTGTTCTGATAGATGTGCAGTAGACCCAGAGGGCATATGGGATCCGATTTGCCCAATCTCTGCAACTCTCAGTCATTTTACTGTTTTGGATTTGAGGTTTTTGTTAGCAGCTTCAACATCCCCATTGGTTTGCGATCGGTAGGGAAAGGACTTGTGCCTTTGAATCACATACTCGTTAACTACTTCTATGACTTCAGCTTCAAAATGGATACCAATACACTACACCAAATTTGGTGAATAATCATGGACTTGTGGGTAGCGGCCAAGGGTCATGACCATTTTGGGCATGATCATTTTCGTGGGGCACAGACCAAATCCGTGACCAAATAGTGCAAATTTTCGAATTCGTGTTTGGGTCCTACCCTCAAACTAGGAGTCTCGCGGCTGCGTATTTGGTTACTACGTGTTACGTTAGATACGAATGAGGTGTTCGTACCACTCGCGGTTCCATTTGGGTATCGTTGGGGGTGCCTGCCCCCCGCAGCACGTTTTCAAGCCTAAGTGTGATTGTTTTCGAATTCGTGTCCTGTCCTCAAACCGGGAGTTTCATGGCCGCACGATCGGTTGCTACGTATTATGTTAGACAAGCACGAGGTGTTTGTGCCACTTGCGGTGACATTTGGGTGCCACTGGGGTGCTCCCCCCCCCCCTCGCGACACGTTTTCAAGCCTATGCTCAAATCGGGAGTCCTGCAACTGAACACCTTATTACAATGTGTTACCTTGGAATCACACGAGGTGTTTGTACGACTCACGGTGTCGTTTGGGTGCCATGGAGGTGGCCGCCTCTGCTACACGTTTTCAAGATTAAGTGTGCCTATTTTCGAATTCGTGTCATATCCTTAAACCGAGAATCCTGCGGCTGCACGATAGGTTGCTATGTGTTACGTTGGACATTTACGAGGTGTTTTTTCCACTTGTGGTACCGTTTGGAGTCCGCTGGGGGTGCTCGCCCTCCCTCCCTTCACCACACGTTTTCAAGCCTAAGTGTGCCTATTATTGAATTTGTGTTATGTTCCTATCTTTAAACCATCAGTCCCACGGTTGCGTGGTTAGTTGCTACGTGTTACTTTGGAAGCGCACGAGGTGTTCGTGCCATTCGCGGTGCTGTTTGGGTGTCGGGCGGTGCCCGCCCGCGCGCGACACATTTTCAAGCCTAAGTATGTCTTATTTCTAATTCGTGTACTATCCTCAAACCGGGAGTTCCGTGTGTATGTGGCCTGGTTCTACGTGTTCGTTGGATGCACACGAGGTGTTCGTCCCACTTGTGGTACCGTTTGGGTGTCGCTGGGGGTGCCCGCCCCCACGCGACATGTGTTCCTGTTTTCAAATTCGCGTTCTATCCTAAAATCGGGATGTAACACCCCATGTTTTAATTAATTGACTTTAATTAATTTGGAGAAAAATAAAATTTTGGATTTAATGGCCTTTAAGAATTTAACTTGGTTTATTAGTAAGCCTTTCAATCGAGAATTAATTCGGGTTTATAATAGAGGTTATAAGGATTTCTTTTATCATTTAACTGGTAGGTACGTTTTTAAGAATACTTATCAGAATTAAAAGTCAGATTTTAAAAGATTTGGTTTTTGATGTTGGGGTCGTTCAAACGACATCGCTTGTCGTTCGAACGACGTAGCATCTCATTCGAACGACATCGTACGTCGTTCGAACGATAGGGGCGATGGCTTGGTTGAGACTCCTAGTTGTTTTCTAACTCTTAAATCCTCTATATACTAAACTGATACGGTGATGGGACTTCGAAAATCACTTTTCTTTCAAACTTTCTCCATAAAGCTTTTCCAAAACATAATTCTCTCATCTTCAACCCCTAGCCCCTAATTTTCACAAGTTTTGAAGAGTCTATTGGTGTTTCTCAAGAGGAGTTCAACCTTCTACTCATATTTTCATCCAACTAATATCAGGCATGAATACTCTATTTTTTTCCTTTAGTATTATTGTAGGGACACAATTCTCCGATTGAGTCTTAATGTAGTTTTGGCTAAATGCCGGACAAAAACGTTCAAGGCAGAGGATAGGTTTAAATTGTATTCATTCAAGCCTATGACGGGTTGATTGAAGACGTAGCGGCCAAGATATTAAAGCTTCATCAAATACCGTGTGTATCGTGCCTCATTTCTACGCCATCAACATGGTTCCATTGCTCCTAAGATACGAATACATTATATATTTATATACGAGCTTGGAACAAGTTTTATTGGGTGTAATTTATAATTTTTCGAAACGACTTTGTTTTACTCAGAAAAATATTTTTTTGAACTTTCCATAAAAGTTTTGGGCTTAAAATTAATATTTTATTTTTCTGACACGTCGTTCGATCCACACTGGAATCTCGTTCGAACGAGATTGCCATGTCATTCGAACGAACTGACATCTCGTTCGAACAAGATGCCAGGTCGTTCGAATGAGATTTTAGATGATTTTCCTTTTTTCATTCTGGAGCCTCGTTAATAAATCCGTTCAAATGAAAAGTCGTTCGAACGAAATTGGCAGGAACAGTTATTTTGGGCACTTTTGACAGTTTTTGCACTTTTCCCACTTCTTTTCCCCACTATCTTTTGTTAGAACTACTTAGTGCGGGAACCAACATTTTTTAGTTAATTTTTTCATAACTTTCTATCTCCTAGAGAGAGTTTTAGAGAGCTTCAAATTCAAAAGAAAAAGTTCATGTTTTAAGTATTTTTGTTTTCAAGAAAAAAATCCTTAAACACTTGTGTTACACCCAACTGTTGTTTTAATCCAAGTTTCAATATATATATATATATACTTTGCTTGGAGTTTTGGCACCGATTTTTACTCTATCATTTGAAGAGTTCGTTTGGGTTTCCTTCTACATCCCATAAAGAAGAAGTACGTATTTTGGCTGCGACATTCTCACATGGTGAAAGGCACTATGTGTGGTTGACGGTTGCTTCCTAGTTCCTTATTGGTGGATTCCAAGATTCCGTTGGAGTCCGGGATTATCAACTAAGAGGAGGTCGGTGCAAGAAGGAGCATCGGGGCTTGAAGGGAGTCGAGTCGAGTGTTGTAAGTCTTTTTGCTTGTACTTGTAAAATACCATACTTAGTGGACTTATGGCTAGGGCTGTCCGAGGTTGTTTCCCGTTTGTGGGTTTTTCCTCGTACATCGCGGCGTAGTGATTCTTTGTTTATTTTATCTTTTGCAAATTCACCTAGAACGCATGCTTAGGTAAAAAGATAAAATTTGGTTTAAATCACTACTTGTGTAATTTGGTGCTACATAATAATTTGGGTAAAAGTTAATTTGATTCAAGTCTTCACTTAATTTGATAAAATTGGTTTAAGTGAAAGCCCTAATTTGGAAATATTGAAAATATGACTTAGGCAAATTTCTAGGACTTGGGTTGAATTATGTTGTTAAAGTAAAAATTTTCTTTTGTTGTTTAATCTAATTTCACTTTGTTTAATTTTAATTTGAAAAGAAATTAAAATTAGTTAATTTGTTTAATTTGAACCATCTCGCTTCCGCATATAAAAGGAAATTACTTTTTGTTTAGTAAAGATTTAAAAATTTTGGGGTATCGCCTTTCCAACAAGTGGTATCAGAGCAGGATCGCTAAATTATTGCATTTAAGATCCTTTAAATATTTTTGCTAAAAATGAAATTTTTTCCATTTTCAAAATTTTCTATTTTTGATGGTTCTAATTACGTGTATTGAAAAACGCGAATAAAATCGGCACTAAAATCTATCGACGAGAGAGTTTGGTTATCTATCGTTAATGGGTGGTCCCCACCTACACATTTAGTAGATAATGAGCATGTTCCCAAACCCGCCGATAGATGAAGTGAGAATGAATTTAAACTTTTGAATTTTAATTCCCGTGGTTTAAATGCCTTGTTTAGCGCGGTCACACCGGATAAATTCTGTTATATTATGACGTGTGAAACCGCTAAAGAAGCTTGGAATATTTTACAACTCACTCATGAAGGTACTAGTGTCGTTAAAGCTTCAAAACTTCAAAACCTCACCACTCAATTTGAAACCATCAAAATGAATGAAAAAGAAACCTTTGACGAATTTTATGCTAGACTTTCTGATATTGTTAATTCATCTTTTAATTTGGGAGAGAAAATACTCGACAATTGAGTAGTAAAAAAAATTTTAAGGTCTCTACCCGATAGATTTATTCCAAAAGTGACCATTTTAAATTATTTACCAACTTTAGCCTCTACGAAATTAGAAGAGCTTGTAGGTTATTTACAAACCTATGTACTGGACATGTTTCCCTCTAAAACTGAAAAGAAAATAGAAAATGGCGTTGCTTTGAAAGCCCGAAAAGAGGAAAAACAAGTAGTAGCGGGTGAAAGTGATAGTGACTCGAAAGATATGGCCTTGTTTGCTAGGAAATTTCAAAAATTTCTTAAATTTAACAATGATAAATTTGAAAATGATTTTAAGAAATTTGAAATTTCTAAGCACGACAATGCCGAAAAGATCCCTAAAACTCCTAAAGAAAATTTAAATATGGACGAGTCAATTAGGTGTTTTGGTTGTGAGGGTTATGGCCATAGGGCTTTTGAGTGCCCCACTAAACTAAGGAGAGAGGGTAAGCAACCTATTTCATATATTGCGACCCTTAGTGATAGTGATAAGGAAGAGGGACCCGATTCCCCAACTAACCCCAACTTTGTGGCTTTTATGGCTAGTCATGTGAGCACTAATAATAAATATTTCCATGAAGATATTCAACCACATGAAACTTCCAAGGTCAATGTTTATGATTCCCTTATTTTTTTTATGGTAGTGAGAGTGAAGAAGAAAGAGAGACTGAAAGTGAAAATGAGGTTGATGTGAGTGAACTTCAAAATGCTTTTCAAGAACTTTATGAAGAATCTATTAAATTAAAAAGAGCTAATTTGAAGTTAGAAGCGAGTTTAAGAGAGCGTGTCAATGTCGTTGATGATAGTGTCTTGGTTGAAGAACTTAGGACACGTGAGAGAGCTCTTCGTGAGAAGATTGAATATTTAGAAGCCGAGAGAGATAGCCTTAAGGGTTTAATGGAATCCTTAAAAAAGGAGCTTCTCGCATTTGAAGAGCGCAATATTTTATTAGAGTCTAAAATTTTAGATTTACAAAATAAATTAAAAGACTCTAGTAAAGTCAAATTTTATTTGGAGTGTAGGTCCGAAAAACTAGATAAAATCTTAGGTACGGTCCAAATAAAAAATGACACTTGTGGTTTAGGCTTCGATACTTGTAATGAATCTGCTCATAAAGACAAAACCATGTTTTAGGAGAATCTCCTAGGAAAACCTTTAGAGATCAATACTTAGGTACAAATTTTCGACGTGTTTTTACTTGTGCACATTGTGATATAAAAGGTCATCTTAGGAAATTTCGTTTTGATCTTAAACGAGGTCCTAGAAAATCCCAATGTAAGGTAACCAAGGTAGCCAAGATTTCTACATCCTGAGATAGTCACTCACATTAGTTTGGGTTAGGAGATCCGACTTGGTTGCTTTACAAGATAGGGTATTTGATTCTCATTTACTTTCGCATGCTTCCTCCCTTGCAAAATCTAAAGGTTGAATGTGTTAGTTTTATTTCATACTTTATCTTTTGTGCTTCATGCTATATCACCCATGCTAATTGTATGCATGTTTAGTCATTTTCTAGTCTATGCTTCATGCTTAATCACATAATAGAGTAATGATTTTTGTTTATCTTTTGTATTATATTTCCTTCATTTTTGTTTGCATTAATAGAAAAAATACAAAAAGATTTTTGTTTATCATTTGGGTTTTTATCTCTTGGTATATTAAGCTTAATGAAAAATTCAAATGATTTTTGTTTGACTTTTGAGTATATATTTTTATTTTTGGTTAAAAATTTCAAAAACTCAAAAAGATTTTTTTGTGTGTATTTTAGTTTGACACACTTTATGTGGCATATACTTGTGTTAGAATCCCTCCTTTTTCGCTCCCATGTGGCTAGAACTTTTGGTTTAGGTTGTCAATACTTATTATGTTCTTTACCATGCTTACATGGAGTACTTGGATTTTGTGTTGCTTAAATGGATTCTACTTTTATATGCCTCAATTCACACATGCACGAGCTCATTTGAAATTTTAACTTCACATGTTATATTTGAGTTTTGTGAGGTGTTCTCCTACCAATCTTGTCATCTACATGTTATGTGACCTAGGAGGACTAGTGCATGTCAAAATTCGTTGCACATGAGATTTGTGAGTTATAAAAATATTATATATAAATGTTCATGGGGAAGGGCTCCGAAAGGATTTATTATCCTTTGCGAATAGTAAGCCACCGTTTGAAATGGACCTAAAAGAAATACGTGGCCCAAAGGCCTAAAAATAGAATTGGCATTAAAAAGAAAAATAATTGTCAAGGACTATTTTTGTTTGATATATTCATTCAAATATATATATGCTTATTGAGGGGGTTTAGATGGTATATCAATGGTTTGCACAATGTCTGTTTATCGTAGTTGTACTTTTAATGTCATGACTCTATTGGTTTGTAGAATCATCAAAAGTCGAGGCTTGTATGCATTGTGTATGTTTGTTCATTGAGTTCAATTTATATTTTCACATGAGGTTATTGTGACAACCCTTCCTTTTATATCTAATTCGGTTAGCTATGCCCAATTAAATTAAAGCGGAGCGTCAATATGTTGGCATTAGAAACATAATTTAAACAAACGCAGTAAAGTAAATATGTACACTCCCATACGTGTAACCAAATCACATCATACCAAGTATAGGATCCACAAGTAATATTAGTACTGAATATAAAATGCCCAAACATACGGGCCCAAAGATAAACTAGGTAAAGAGTGTAATGTAAACCTCTCAACACTATCAAATCCCTAACAATATGAAATCTCTGATACCACACTCTAAGGAAGAGTGACAAAATAGGATAAGGACCAGCGTCCACCACTACAAGATCCTAAGAATAGATGCGAGGTCATCCAGCTCCACGATCTACTGTCCAACGGAGCGAGGACCTGTAATATACATACATAGGAGAGGAGCAAGAAGCAACATAGACGAACGTCAAAGCAAGAAAACAAGCTATAAGATTATAAGATGTACTTATAATGAAAGCACACTAGTTATTACTCGTCTCCGGTAATTAAATTGTTCAATTACCCAACCGATGTTCCTATGTTGGGACTACCCAACCCAAACTAGAGTAACGTGTAGTCTCATATCCTATCTTGATTAATCATTATTAATCTCATTTCAGTATTTAACGTATCAAAATATTTCCTTCAAGTATAATATCAAATGCATCGATTCGGGATATTATTTTAAGACACAAGCATAATATCTCAAACAAGTCATATCGGGTCACTATCGTTACCCGGGGGAACAAGTCGTAACACTAGGCCTACACACGAATATTCCCCAATATTACGTGGCAAGGGCAATCATACTAAGTCCTAAATCACATGGCATTTCAAGGTCTTTCTCTCCAACCCGCATTACAACCATGTGTCCGGTTCCGGTGGTTTATCTCCGACACGGCACTCAAGCGGAACCTAACCGGATCAATCACAAAAAAAATAGCATTCAACATGTGCCTACGTCGATCGGAGGACTAGTCTAGTGTATAATCGAAAATATACATATAAAATAATTTCACACTTATGTATATATACAATCGTGTCAAGTCTCTTACTCGAGTTATACAATAGTCATTATTTATAATATAACATAATTTAAATCATTAATTTACTAATTCAACATCAAATCATTTCAAGGTTATATATCCCTAATAACCTTAAGTATGTGATCAAGTTAGTATATTAGGCACAACACCACAATTATCTTACTAACAACATGAAAAATATTATCACTCTTATTTCAACAACATGCTGCCCAGAATTTAAAATGCATATTCGAGGCTCTTCCAATACGTTTTTGGAAAAACTTAAAACTACAAAGTTGTTTGGAACGTGATTTTATACAAGGACACGGGAGAACGCTACCATAGCCGGCCTAAAACAGACCCGAAACTAACATATAATATTCACCCCTGTTTTCGACAACATTCTGCCCAGAATTTTAAAACGCCGATTTGAGGCTTTTTCGATCCGTTTTTGGGAAAACTTAAAACTACAAAGTTGTTCGGAACATGATTTTCTACAAGGACTTGCGAGAACGCTACCGTAGCCTACTTAAAACAGATCCGAAATTAACATATACAGTTCGGATCTGTTCACGATAACTTTCTGCCCAGAATTTTAAAATGCATATTCGAGGATTTTTCGATCCGTTTTAAAAAAAACTTAAAACTACAAAGTTGTCCAGAATATGATTTTCTGCCGGGCTGCGCGGACGAAATATACATTCTCGGAATTAAAATAGCTCAAAACAATTTTTTTAATATGACGATTTACTAAATTTCATAGATTTCTCAAATTCAAGAGTTTGTTCAACAAATCAATCCCTATAATGATGTTATCGCATTTGAATCTACATGGAGGATGATCCTAATACATTGCATATCATTTTTAACATTAATTTCATATTAATTTAGGGATCCAAATACATGTTCATGTGAAGTTTCATTATAGATACATAATATACACATATAGGTTATTAACTTGCCTTGGATTTTATGGAGAAGTTGAAATCCTCTTGAAATCCTCTTAGCTTCTTCTCTTCTTACTCTCTCTCTCTACCAAACCCTAGCCCCCATTTCAAATGAAAGAATGATGACTTCTTCTCTTCCTTTCTATTTATACCTAGGGTTAGTTTATTTACAAAAATGTCATTGCGCCAAATTTAACCCTCTAGATCCTTTTACGCGTTAATTCGCTTCTAATATTTAAGTCTCACATTCGTATCTCAATTAATTCATTTTAATTTTTTATTTCCAAACATTTCGAATATATATACTGCCATAGTTATTTTTTTCTTCAATTAGTTCAATTTTAATTCAATAAAAATGCGGGGTATTACAGTTATATTCAAATGTGATGAAGGTTGCAATCAATTGAGAACTCCTTGAACATGTTTTAAGTGATTGGGTCTAAACTTAATTGTTACTAGTTCACATCCCAACACTTCCGTTTCCATATGACACATTTTTGCCATACGAGTGTGAAAAACTTATTGTATTTTGTGTCATGTGTGTGTTTATATCTATATATATGTGCGTGTACATCTTTGGTATATCTAGAGTATGTATATATATGATATTTTTATTTGGTCTTTGCCTTGCTTTCCAGTCCATCTATGCTTTAATTCATAATTGGTATCTATCTTGTTGCATTCTTTGTTGATATCACATGCTTAATACTTTATGTATCATATTGGTATCATTTTCTTGCATCCTAGTTGGTATCCGTTATTATTTGTTGGATTAGTTATGATTTTATTGCCCCCGTGCTTTAATGTTCTCATCACTTTATGCACAATTGTATGTTTATCTTATTATCCCATTTTATTTTTTCCTTGTTTAGTTTAAGGGGTGTATATGATTTAATTGGGGGAGATAAGTTAAGTATTGATTCTTTAGCCTTTGTCTATTCCTGAACAAAAAGTGGGAGAATGATAGGGGGAGAAATGGTATCTAATCCTATTGTAAGCGTATCTTAGTTTGGGGGAGATTTATCTTAGGGGGAGTCGCTTTCTTCTTAGGTTGATCATAGTTGATAAAGGGAAGAATTAATTTAGGAGGAGTATTTAAATTACTTAATTGCATTTAATATTTTGATATTCCCTATACATTTGATAGTTTTCTTAAGTGTGCAGGAATACTTCTAAATGGCAACTTTCATCGTTCTCAAAGATATTGATCCTTGGGATGTTTGAGTCTAGTAGAACTTGACGGCCCTTCAGGATTTTTATTTGGTTTTTATCCCGGAATAGCCAAAGGGGGAGATTTGTAAGGACATAATTCTCCGGTTGAGTCTTAATGTAGTTTTGGCTCAATTCCGGACAAAAACGTTTAAGTCATACGATAGTTTTAAATTGTATACATTCAAGCCTATGACGGGTTAATTGAAGACGTTGCGGCCATAATATTAAAGCTTCATCAAATGTCGTGTGTATCGTGCCTCGTTTCTAAGTCATCAACATGGCTCCATTGCTCCTATGGTATGAATGCATTATATATTTATATACGAGCTTGGAACAAGTTTTATTGGGTGTAATTTATAATTTTTCTAAACGACTTTGTTTTACTCAGAAAAATAGTTTTTTGAACTTTTCATAAAAGTTTTGGGCTTAAAATTAATATTTTATTTTTCTGATACGTCGTTCGATCCACACTGGAATCTCGTTCGAACGAGATTTCCATGTCGTTCGAACGAACTAACATCTCGTTCGAACGAGATGCCAGGTCGTTCGAACAAGATTTTTGACGATTTTTTTTCATTCTGGAACCTCGTTAGTAAATCCGTTCAAACGAAAATTCGTTCGAACGAAATTGGCAGGAACAGTTATTTTGGGCATTTTTGACAGTTTTTGCACTTTTCCCACTTCTTTTCCCCACTATCTTTTGTTAGAACTACTTAGTGCGGGAAATAATATTTTTTAGTTAACTTTTTCATAACTTTCTATCTCCTAGAGAGAGTTTTAGAGAGCTTCAAATTCAAAAGAAAAAGTTCGTGTTTTAAGTGCTTTTGTTTTCAAGAAAAAAATCCTTAAACACTTGTGTTACACCCAATTGTTGTTTTAATCCAAGTTTCAATATATATATATATACTTTGCTTGGAGTTTTGGCACCGATTTTTACTCTATCATTTGAAGAGTTCGTTTGGGTTTCCTTCTACATCCCATAAAGAAGAAGTACGTATTTTGGCTGCGACATTCTCACATGGTGAAAGGCACTATGTGTGGTTGACGGTTGCTTCCTAGTTCCTTATTGGTGGATTCCAAGATTTCGTTGGAGTCCGGGATTATCAACTAAGAGGAGGTCGGTGCAAGAAGGAGCATCGGGGCTTGAAGGGAGTCGAGTCGAGTGTTGTAAGTCTTTTTGCTTGTACTTGTAAAATACCATACTTAGTGGACTTATGGCTAGGGTTGTCCGAGGTTGTTTCCTGTTTGTGGGTTTTTCCTCGTACATCGCGGCGTAGTGATTCTTTGTTTATTTTATCTTTTTCAAATTCACCTAGAACGCATGCTTTGGCTAAAAGATAAAATTTGATTTAAATCACTACTTTTGTAATTTGGTGCTACATAATAATTTGGGTCAAATTTAATTTGATTCAAGTCTTCACTTAATTTGATAAAATCGGTTTGGCCTAATTTGGAAATATTGAAAATATGACTCAGGCAAATTTCTAGGACTTGGGTTGAATTATGTTGTTAAAGTGAAAATTTTCTTTTGCTGTTTATTATAATTTCACTTTGTTTAATTTAATTTGAAAAGAAATTAAAATTAGTTAATTTGTTTAATTTGAACCATCTCGCTTCTGCATCTAAAAGGAAATTATTTTTTGTGTAGTAAAGATTTAAAAATTTGGGGGTATCACCTTTTCAACAATTATGCGGTTTAAGTGTTGCCTAAACCTTAATTACATATTTTCTTAAAATCAATTAGCAATCTAATTATAAAAAGTGAATACTAAAGTTTGGGGCTGTTTTTTATGAAATCCCTTAATATGATTAATATTCATAACCCTTGGGTACATAGGATTTATGAGTGAATTTTGGATATTATTGGTGTAGGTTGCATGTAGAAAAACCTAGTTTTGAATTAAATGAATTTGGGGGCGTATAACTCATGTAATTTGTGTATAGATGATGAAATTGTAATTTTATTGTATTAATAATGAAATCCACGTGTTATTCGATTAAAGATAATTAAATGGGATTATTGAGTGTTTATTACGATATGATCATTAAATTAAGATTTAAGTGGATTGGACTATCATGCGTAGTTTTTGTACGTTGATTTATTATGTATAATTATATGACTTGTTGGTATTATTAAATTGCCATTGTGACGACGGGTTATTGGGTATTTTTGCTCTCCCTATATTTTAGGATGCCTTTTACGTATGGGACTAGTGGGTAGGCCTTTGATGATTTACGCCTGCTAGGTATGGGACTAGTGAGGGTAGATTATTACGACTTTATTATGTCGGGGGTGGTCTGATTTTTGTGACTTTATCGTCATTACGCTAGCCTAAGCATGAGACTAGGTCAAGGTTTATGCCAGAAACTCATACTATACATAGGGTAGGACGTATTGATAACTGGGGGACCCTTAGGTAAGGGACTAAGGGGTATTTTGAGGATCTCACTTCGAGAAAAAGGACGGGGTAATTTATAAATTGAGAAATTGAGAATTAATGCCTAAGATAAAAACGGGTATTAAAAGTGGTGCCGATATAAATTGCGGGGGATCGACAGTTTAAACGGATTCAGTTGGAGTTTTATGTTACGTCGTATGTGGAACCTTGTCAAATTGCGGGGGATTGACAGTTTAAACGGATTTGGCTGGGGTTTTGACAAGGAAAAGTGACACTTTGGTGGAAATTACCACCCGGGACAGTAGGATCGTCATAAAAAAAAGTGAGAACAATAATATAATTGGGTTAATTTAATTAAATTAACATCGTGATACTTGAAAATTTAAAATCATATTGGCGTGCATTTTGAAATGGAGATTTTTGCGGGTAGTTAGAGATTTATATTTATCGCATTTAATTATCCCGTTTAATTTAAAATATTCCATTGTGATATTTATTGTGTACAATGCTAGTGTATGGATTCAAGGATCATATTTGATGGGAGTAGTGTGTATTCATGCTCGGGGCTCTGACCTCGTGCATTGACTAACCTTTTCAGGTATTAGTACTTGAGTAGCTACATAGGATTTTCAAGGTTATCATTTAGAGGTGCAGCTGGAGCCTACTTCATTTTTATTGCTTTATTTAGCTTAGACTTTCTTTTCAGTCGTATTTAATTATGAGACTTCATTTGGGTTTTTATTGGGCCATTCGGTTCCGAAGTTTTTAGAGGTTTTCCATTGGATTATTCATATCTTTATTATTCAGATTTTATTTAATCATTATTGGATATTGGATTTATTCGGAATTTTAGCATGTGAGGGATCTTTTATCGATCTGTTGCTTATGATCATTTGAGATTGATTAAATTATTTATCTTATGGACTGATTTATTTATGTCTCATATCTGTCTCATGCTAAGAATGGTATTTATTTAGTTCACGCCCGACATAGTTCAGCGACGGTGGATGGCCACCCCGTCTGTCTGATTTTGCGGGGTGTGACAAATGGTATTAGAGCATGGTCTTAGGTCTCGTAGGTTGTGAGTCCATTTAGCTTCCGTATTAACGATCTTTGATTCCCTTTATTTATTTGTACTCCTTAAGGTAGAGTGTCTAGCATGCGTGTTATATGTGTTTGTTGGAGATATATAATTTTGTGTTAAGGACGTTATAAGCATTGAGTATTGAATTAGTAAGCTTGATGTGAGGATCCTTAGAATGGATTATGTAGACGATAATTATTTTGGAGATATTAGTGCATATGTTAGGTATCGTATGCATCGATTTTTGGTGTTAAGATTTAATTTGAGGATGTTATAATTTTCATGACTTTCGGATTTAGGATCGAGTGGGGATTTGTGAGAGCGTGTGGTACGCCATTATTTTCTTAGTAATGCTTATGTATATAGGCTATATATATTATTTAATGGTTCGTAAGGTAGGTACGCATAGGATTGGATGTATGGGTGCCCAATTATGACATTTAGGGGTAGGCATATGTGAGCCTTATTTTCTTTTGCGAGATTATGCATTAATGTGGATGCTTCGTCTAATTTCTAGGACGAAATTCTTTGCTAGTGGGAAAGTATGTAACACCCCGTGTTTTAATTAATTGACTTTAATTAATTTGGAAATTTTTTTTTGGATTTAATGTCCTTTAAGAATTTAACTTTGTTTATTAGTAAGCCTTTCAATTGGGAATTAATTCAGGTTTATAACAGAGGTTATAAGGATTTCTTTTATCATTTAACTGGAAGGTACGTTTTTAAGAATACTTATTAGATTAAAAAGTCGGATTTTAAAATTTTGGTTTTTGATGCTGGGGTCGTTCAAACGACAGTGCTTGTGGTTCGAACGATGTAGCATCTCGTTCGAACGACATCATACGTCATTCGAACCACATCGGCGGTGGCTTGGTTGAGACTCCTAGTTGTTTTCTAACTCTTAAATCCTTTATATACTAAACTGATACGGGGTTGGGACTTTGAAAATCACTTTTCTTTCAAACTTTCTCCATAAAGCTTTTCCAAAACATAATTCTCTCATCTTCAACCCCTAGCCCCTACTTTTGACAAGTTTTGAAGAGTCTATTGGTGTTTATCGAGAGGAGTTCAACCTTCTACTCATATTTTCATCCAACTAATATCAGGAATGAATACTCTATTCTTTTCCTTTTGTATTATGCGTTTTAAGTGTTACCTAAACCTTAATTACATATTTTCTTAAAATCAATTAGCAATCTAATTAGAGAAAGTGAATACTAAAGTTTGGGGCTGCTTTTTATGAAATCCTTTAATATTATTAATATTCATAACCCTTGGGTATGTAGGATTTATGAGTGGATTTTGGATATTATTGGTGTAGGTTTCAGGTTGAAAAACCTAGTTTTGAATTAAATGAATTTGGGGGCGTATAACTCATGTAATTTGTGTAAAGATGATGAAATTGGAATTTTATTGTATTAATAATGAAATCCATCTGTTATTCGATTAAAGATAATTAAATGGGATAATTGAGTGTTTATGACGATATGATCATTAAATTAAGATATAATTGGATTGGACTATCATGCGTAGTTTTTGTACGTTGATTTATTATGTATAATTGTATGACTTATTGGTATTATTAAATTGCCATTGTGACGACGGGTTATTGGGTATTTTTGCTCTCCCTATATTTTAGGATGCCTTCTACGTATATGAATAGTGGGTAGGCCTTTGATGATTTACGCCTAGTGAGGGTAGATTATTAAGACTTTATTAGGTTGGGGTGGGCTGATTTTTGTGAATTTATCGTCGTTACGCTAGCCTAGGCATGAGACTAGGTCGAGGTTTATGGAAAAAAAATCATACTATACATAGGGTAGGACGTATTGATAACTTAGGGATACTTAGGTAAGGGACTAAGGGGTTTTTTGAGGATATCACATCGATAAAAAGGGTGGGGTAATTTATAAATTGAGAAATTGAGAATTAATGCCCAAGATAAAAACGGGTATTAAAATTGGTGGCGACATAAATTACGGAGGATCGACAGTTTAAACGGATTTGGTTGATGTTTTATGTCGTGTCGTGTGTGGAACCTTATCAAATTGCGGGGGATTGACAATTTAAATGGATTTGGCTGGCATTTTGGTAAGGGAAAGTGCGGCACTTTGGTGGAAATTACCACCCGGGACAAGAGGACCATCATAATAAAAAATGACAACAATAATAAAATTGTGTTAATTTAATTAAATTAACATCGTGGGACTTCAGAATTTAAAATCATATTGGTGTGCATTTTGAAATGGGGATTTCTGCGGGTAGTTAGTGATTTATATTTATCGCGTTTAATTTAAAATATTATATTATGATATTTTTTGTGTACAATGCTACTGTGTGGATTCAAGGATCCTATTTAAGGAGAGTAGCGTGTATTCATGCTCGGGACTCGAACCTCGTGCGTTGACTAACCGTTTCAGGTATTAGTACTTGAGTAGATGCATAGGATTTTCAAGGTTATCATTCAGAGGTGCAACGGGAGTCTACTTCATTTTTATTGCTTTATTTAGCTTAGACTTTCTTTTTAGTCGTATTTAATTATGAGACTTCATTTGGGTTTTTATTGGGCCATTCGGTTCCAAAGTTGTTAGAGGTTTTCCGTTGGATTATTCAGATCTTTATTTAATCATTATTGGATATTGGATTTATTCGGAGTTTTAGCATGTGAGGGATCTTTTATCGCTCGGTTGTTTATGGTCATTTGAGATTGATTAAATTATTTATCTTATGGACTGATTTATTTATGTTTCATATCTGTCTCATTCTAAGAATGGTATTTATTTAGTTCACGCCCGGCATAGTTCGGCGGCGGTGGCTGGCCACCCGTCTGTCTGATTTTGCGGGGTGTAACTGATGGTATCAGAGCATGGTATTAGGTCTCGTTGGTTGTGAGTCCATTTAGCTTTCGTATTATCGATCTTTGATTCCCTTTATTTATTTGTACTCCTTAAGGTAGAGGGTCTAGCATACGTGTTAGATGTGTTTGTTGGAGATATATAATTTTGTGTTAAGGACGTTGTAAACATTGAGTTTAGAATTAGTAAGCTTGATGTGAGGATCCTTAGAATGGATTATGGAGACGATAATTATTTTTGAGATTTTAGTGCATATGTTAGGTATCGTATGTATCGATTTTTGGTGTTTAGATTTAATTTGAGGATGTTATCATTTTCATGACTTTCGTATTTAGGATCGAGTGGGGATTTGTGAGAGCGTGTGGTACGCCATTATTTTCTTAGTAATGCGTATGTATATAGGCTATATATATTATTTTATTGTTCGTGAGGTAGGTGCGTGTAGGATTGGATGTATGGGCACCTAATTATGACATTCTACGGGTAGGCATATCTGAGTCTTATTTTCTTTTGCGAGATTTACGCGTTGAAGTGGATGCTTTGTCTAATTTCTAGGAAGAAATTCTTTGCTAGTGGGGAAGTATATAACACCCCGTATTTTAATTAATTGACTTTAATTAATTTGGATAAAAATAAAATTTTGGATTTAATCGCCTTTAAAAATTTAACTTGGGTTATTAGTAAATCTTTCAATCGGGAATTAATTCGGATTTATAACAGAGGTTATAAGGATTTATTTTATCATTTAACTGGAAGGTACGTTTTTAAGAATACTTATCAGATTAAAAAGTCGGATTTTAAAAGATTTTATTTTTGATGCTGGGGTCGTTCAAACGAGTTCGAACGATAGAGGTGGTGGCTTGGTTGAGACTCCTAATTGATTTCTAACTCTTAAATCCTTTATATACTAAACTGATACGAGGATGGGACGTCGAAAATCACTTTTCTTTCAAACTTTCTCCAGAAATCTTTTCCAAAACATAATTCTCTCATCTTCAATCCCTAGCCCCTACTTTTCACAAGTTTTGAAGAGTCTATTAGTGTTTTCAAAAGAGGAGTTCAACCTTCTACTCAAATTTTCATCCAACTAATATCAGGCATGAATACTCTATTCTTTTCCTTTAGTGTTATGCTTTTTAAGTGTTGCCTAAACTTTAATTACATGTTTTCTTAAAATCAATTAGCAATTTAATTAGAGAAAGTGAACACTAAAGTTTGGGGTTATTTTTTATGAAATCCTTTAATATGATTAATATTCATAACCCTTGGGTACATAGGATTTATGAGTGGATTTTGGGTTTTATTGGTGTAGGTTGCATGTAGAAAAACCCTAATTTTGAATTAAATGAATTTGGGGGCGTATAACTCATGTAATTTGTGTAGAGATGATGAAATTGGAATTTTGTTGTATCAATAATGAAATGCATGTGTTATTCGATTAAAGATAATTTAATGGGATTATTGGGTGTTTATGACGATATGATAATTAAATTAAGATTTAATTGGATTGGACTATCATGCGTAGTTTGTGTACGTTGATTTATTATGTATAATTGTGTGACTTGTTGGTATTATTATATTGGCATTGTGACGACAAGTTGTTGGGTATTTTTTCTCTTTTTATATTTTAGGATGCCTTCTAGGTATGGGACTAGTGGGTAGGCCTTTTGATGATTTATGCCTGCTACGTATGGGAATAGTGAGGGTAGATTATTACGACTTTATTATGTCGGGGGTGGGCTAATTTATGTGACTTTGTCATTATTACGATAACCTAGGCATGAGACTAGGTCGAGGTTTATGCCAGAAATTCATACTATATATAGGGTAAGACGTATTAATAACTTGGGGACCCTTAGGTATGGGACTAAGGGATATTTTGAGGATCTCACATCGATAAAAAGGGTTGGGTAATTTATAAATTGTGAAATTGAAAAATTGAGAATTAATGCCTATGATAAAAACGGGTATTAAAATTGGTGGCGACATAAATTGCGGGAGATCGACAGTTTAAACGGATTCGGCTAGCATTTTAGCAAGGGGAAGTGTGACACTTTGGTGGAAATTGCCACCCGGGACGGGAGGATCGTCATAATAAAAACTGAGAACAATAATAAAATTGGGTTAATTTAATTAAATTAACATCGTGGGACTTGGGAATTTAAAATCATATTGGTGTGCATTTTGAAATGGGGATTTCTGCGGGTAGTTAGTGATTTATATTTATCGAATTTAATTATCCCGTTTAATTTAAAATATTCTATTGTGATATTTATTGCGTATAAGGCTACTGTCTTGATTCAAGGATCCTATTTGATGGGAGTAGCGTGTATTCATGCTCGGGGCTCTGACCTCGTGCATTGACAAGATTTTTCAGGTATTAGTACTTGAGTAGCTGCATAGGGTTTTCAGAGTTATCATTTGGAGGTGCGGCTCGAGTCTACTTCATTTTTATTGCTTTATTTAGCTTAGACTTTCTTTTCAGTCGTATTTAATTATGAGACTTTATTTGGATTTTTATTAGGCCATTCGGTTCCAAAGTTATTAGAGGTTTTCAGTTTGATTATTCAGATTTTATTTAATCATTATTAGAGATTGGATTTCTTCGGAGTTTTAGCATGTGATGGATCTTTTATTTCTCAATTGTTTATGATCATTTGATATTGATTAAATTATTTAGCTTAGGGACAGATTATTTAAGTCTCATATTTGTCTCATGCTAAGAATGGTATTTATTTAGTTCACGCCCGACATAGTTCAACATCGGTGGTTGGCCACCCCGTCTGTCGGATTTTGTGGAGTGTGACACGAGACTCCAGCGACTGTGTGAACGGTTTCTAAGTGTTATGTTGGGCACGCACGTGGTGTTCATGCAATTCTCTGTGCCATTTGAGTTCCACTTAGAGTGCCTGCCCACCCAGGGGCACATTTTCAAGCCAAAGTGTGCTTTTTTTCGAATTCGTGTTCGGGTCCTATCCTCAAACCAGGAGTCCTGCAACTATGTGACCGATTGCTACATGTTATACTGGATTTGCAAGAGGCGTTTTTGCCAGTCCGAGTTCTGCTGGGGTGCCCCCTCAGGCACGTTTATAAGCCTAAGTGTGCCTATTTTTTAATTCGTGTCCTATCCTCAAATCGGGAGTGCGCTGCTGCGCAGTCGGTTGCTACGTATTATATTAGAAGATCACGGGGTGTTTGTGCCACATGCGGTGCCGTTTGGGTGACACTAGGGGTGGCCGCCCCCGAGGTACGTTTTTAAGTCCAAGCATGCCTGTGTTTTAAATTCGTGTCCTATCCTCAAACCGGGTGTCCCACGGCGGTGCGTACGGTTGCTATGTGTTAAGTTGGACGTGTATGAGGTGTTCGTGTCACTTGTGGTGCTGTTTGGGTGCCTCTGGGGGTGCCCGCCCCCTCGAGGCATGATTTCAATCCTAAGTGTGCATGTTTTCTAATCCGTGTCCTATCCTCAAACCGAGAGTCCCGCGGCTGCGCGACCAGTTGTTACATTTGACGCTGGATACGTACGACGTGTTATTGCCACTCGTGGTGCCGTTTGGGTGTCGCTGGATGTGCTTCCCCCTCCCTCTAGGGCACGTTTTTAAGCCTAAGTGTGCCTATTTTGGAATTCGTGTCATATCCTCAAACTAGGAGTCCCGCAGCTGCATGGACAGTTGTTACGTGTTACATTGGATGTGGACGAGGTGTTAGTGACACTTCCGATGCCATTTGAGTGTTGTTGGGGGTTCCCCCAGCACGTTTTCAACCCTAAGTGTGCCAGTTTTTGAATTTGTGTCCTATCCTAAAACCAAGAGTCTCGCGGCTGTGCGGGTGGTTGTTACGTGTTACATTAGATGCACACGAGATGTTCTTACCACTCGCGGTGCCGTTTGGGTACCGTTGGGGGTACCCCCTCTCACCACGGCACGTTTTCAAGCCTAAGTGTGCCTGTTTTCAATTTCGTGTCCTATTATCAAACCAGGAGTCCCGTGATTGTGCCACTAGTTACTACATGTTATGTTAGACGCGTAAAAGGTGTTCGTTCCATTCGCGTTTCCATTTGAACGATACTAGAGCTGCCCCCAACACCTTTCCAAGCCTAAGTGTGCTTATTTTTAAATTCGTGTTTGGGTCCTATCCTTCAACCTGGTGTCCCGCAGCTACGCGGACGATTGATACGTGTTACGTTGGACCCGCACAAGATGTTCGTGCCACTCGTGGTGCCATTTGGGTGTTGTTGGGGGTACCCACCGCCCAACGACATGTTTTCAAGCCTAAGTGTGCCTCTTTTTGAATTCGTGCCCTATCCTTAAACTGAGAGTCTCACAGGTGCATGGTCAGTTGCTACATCTTACGTTGGATGCGTACAAGGTGTTCTTACCACTTGTAGTGTCATTTGGGTACCGCTGGGGTTGCCCCCCCTATGGCACATTTTAAAGGCTAAGTGTGTGTGTTTTCGAATTTGTCTCCTATTCTCAAATCAGGAGTCCTACGACTGCGCGACCAGTTTTTACATGTTATGTTGGACGTGCATGAGGTGTTCGTGCCACTCGCGGTGTCGTTTACGTGCTACAAAGGTTTCCCCCCCTTGCGACACGTTTTCAAGCCTAAGTGTGCTTGTTTTAGAATTCGTGTTTGGGCCCAATCCTCAAACCGGGTGTTCTGCAGCTATGCAGATGGTTTCTATCTGTCACTTTGGACACACAAAAGGTGTTCATGCCACTTGCGGTGCCATTTGGGTGTTGATGGGGTTGTCCGCCCCCACGGCATGTTTTTAAGCCTAAGTGTGCCTCTTTTAGAAATCATGTCCTATCCTCAAATCAGGAGTCCCGTGTCTGTGTGAGAAGTTGCTATATGTTACGTTGGACGCACACGAGGTGTTCGTGCCGCTCGCGATGCCGTTTGGGTGCCGCTGGGGGTGCCCCCTCCCCTTGTAGTACGCTTTCAAGCCTTTGTTTGTCTTTTTTTGAATTCTTATTTGGGTCCTATCCTCAAATCAGAAGTCCCGCGGCTGCGCGATCGGTTGATACGTGTTACGTTGGATGCGAACGGGGTGTTTGTGCCACTCGCGATTAGGGGGGGACGGGGACCCAAATGACACCGCAAGTGGAACGAACACCTCGTGCACTTCCAACGTGACACGTAACAACCATTAGCATAGCTGGAGGACTCCCACTTTGAGGATATGACACAAATACGAATTCAAAAATAGGCACACTTAGGCTTGAAAACGTGTCGCGAGGGACAGGCACCCCCAGCGGCACCCAAACGACACCGCTAGTTTCATGAACACCTCGTGCGCATCCAATGTAACACGTAACAACCTATTGGGCAGTCGCAGAACTCCGAGTTTGAGGATAGGATCCAAACAAGAATTCAAAAATAGGAACACTTAGGCTTAAAAAAGTGACGCGGGGGCGGGCACCCCCAGCGTCACCGCTAGTGGTATGAACACCTTGTGCGCAACTGTTTAGAGCTCAAGAGTTTTGCAACTTTTTAGAGCCCATGAGTTTTACGAATAGTACATTAATTGGAGAGAGGTGGAGGGAGAAATTGGGAAGTCTACGTGCTACGCCAACTAATAATTATTCAGCATATTATCCAACAATCAAACCAATAATTGTCATGTACTCCTTCTAACACAAAAAACCAACAACCAATAATTATCCAACTGCCAAACCAAATAAAAACAATAATTATCATGTACTCCTTCTAACATACTATCCAATAACAAACCAACAATCAATAATTATCCAACAGCCAAACCAAACCAAACAAATAATCATCTCGTACTCCTTTTATCATCTAAAAGATTTAAAACATAATCTAACTACTTCAGGATAAAGTAAAGATTACCTGGTTGCTGCGATCCAAGAAGGCCATTAAATAGAGTCTTTTGAACGTGTGATCAACCCAAATTGATCCTGGATCCCCTAGCGTATTCTTGTACATGTACATTTGATGATTAGTTTCTTTTATACAATCTTCTTAAAATGAAGCTAATTTTACTTCATTTTATGAGGACTGCATCAATAAAACTAATCAGTAAATGTATATGTACAGGAACACGTGGAAATTGAGCTAGGTCAATTTGATCCAATCACAAACTCAAATGACTATATTCTCAAACTGAGTATCTTGTGAAAGGTGTTCATGCCCCCCCCCCCCCCCCAAGCATTCGACTGAACATAACATATTATCGAAAGTTAACTTATATGACTCCAAACTAATATTTAGTGGCAGAAAAATAAAAATTGTTCACTAAAATTAGTATATGTAAATGTAGTCTTATTACACACCACATATGCATTAAATGAGCAATGTTTTGAATTGTCACAACTAAACATGCCTAAATCATATTGAACAATCATAAAACAATCTAAACATTCATACATCAAAGTAAAGCACTAATATTGTGTCAATATCATAATAGGATACAAATAAGATTGACAAGAATAAAATAATATTTTGAAACTCATTCTTCCTCTAAATCAATTAAAAGATTCTTCAAATTTGGGTTGCCACCAAGAGATGACTAGAACTCATTTGGAGCCTTTAATGCATCTACTTGAGTAGTCATGCCCTTTGGTGCATGCACAATAATAAACCAATTGCCATCGTTTATGCACTTTGAGTGAAATACCTTATTTACGTTCTGAAAGGAATAAATAAAAGGCTCGTCGACTTTGCGACCTTTACTCTTTAGCTTTGATGAATCTACCATAATAAGTTTGGAGTCAGGATAAAATTTGCAAGCATTCGTGGTATCCTCCACCTTTACCCAGTCACAATAAAATATAATTTTTGTGAAATCTAAGTAATCGAGTTATAGGATTTATTGGATTATTTCATAATAGGTTAGCACAATATCCTCTGTATTTTTATCGCTTTTGCTAGCAATATAGGTGGTCAAGGAAGAAATTGATATTCCACTATTTTGCATTAAAAACTTTTCCTCATATGGATATGAAATAAAATCAAAACCGTTGGTGAGGAATTTCTTAAGCTCTTTCGCACGAAAACTAGGACCTTTTGCTAGACGTGCAAGCATGGAAGAAACATCACCTCTTTTTGGAAGTTGCATTTATTAATGAATTTGTATGAGGGAATGTTTTTACTACACATGAATAAATAACCGCACACATAAGATGTGAAAATTATCTCTTTTGATACTCATGCCCTAAAATTAATGAATTGTCTTGTAATTTTGGGCACTTTTGTTCTCGTACTTCCTACCGGTAGTTTGTAGAGTTTAGATCATAAAATATAAAATACATATAATCAAATAAGAAGAATTCAATAGATACGCACTCTCTCAAGTTTTCGACTTCATCTTGCGATTCGAAGACATAACGAGTTGCTTGCTCGTATTGTTGATTTGTGAGTCCTCTTTAGCGCTCCCAAATGGAAAATCGTCCTCAAACTCATCAGGTTCCTTGATCACTCATTCTCTACGAGGATTAAACCTCTTCACCCCTTGTTCTGGCATATGTTCCCTAGGGTATAGCGATGATTCCACATATACGTATTCTTCAACAATTGACTCCATACCGTTTACTCTTCACATAATCTTTGAAGATTTCCGTCAAGCGCTCAAAAGGATACATCCAACGATACCTAATAGGACCACATAATAAAGCTTCATCGCATAAATGCACAAGCAGGTGGATGTTGATACCGAAGAACGACGGAAGAAAATATTTCTCTAATACACAAACTGCCTTGGCTAACGTCGATTTCGCAGTTTTGATGTGCGTTATGTTTACCACTTTTGCTCAAAGTAGGGTAAAATACAAACTGATTTGCATAATTTCCCGACAGAGATCTTTGTGTTCAGAAAAGTAATGCCGAAATAGTAGAGGGGTTGATTGGATGATTATGTTCCAGTCGTGGGACTTGAATTGTTTCAAGTCATTTTCATTATATCTTACTACCCTACGTAAACTACCATAATAACCGATTGGAATCTTCAAGTTGAACAACGTGTCTAAGAGTACCTTCTTCTAACTAGTAGTCAAAGTGAAAGAAGATGGGGATAGAAATTCTTCCTGTTATTGGATCATTTTTTAACCATAATTTCTTCTTTGTTTTCATATCTTGTAGATCTTGGCGCGCGCGCTTTACATCTTTCTAATGAGATCCATCCAGAAATGTTCCTATCGAATATTCTGCAACATGGCTTCACTTTACTAGGTTCGGATGCCTCTTTGCTTTATGCTTCAGTTTTACAAATTGAGGGTGTTAGCCCACGTACCTATTCCCTGCAGTCGCAGCCGTCGCCTTCTCGTCGATCTACTGTCCAAAAAGTCGAGCAGGTGGTGTCCTACGCTCGTGATCGACAGGAAAAAAGTTAGACTTGTCGTTCCTAAAAGGGTGACTGGTTGATAGAAATTTATGATGACCCGTGTAACTCATCTTATTACGATGTTGTACCCAACTAGCTTCAGTTTCCACCCCACATATGCGATATTTATTATAACCATGAACATTACAATCGCTCACATCACCATTACTTTAAGTGTGAACTCTTCACCCTTATGAGAGTTAAACGTCGTCACACCTTTATCCCATAACTATTTAAGTTCTTCTATTAATGGGCCTAAGAATATATCAATATCATCACCGTGAGCTTTTAGCCCGGGTATTAACAAAGATAACAATGTGAACTCCATTATCATGCACAGTGTCAGAGGGAGGCTTAAAGGCACCATGAGAACTGACCAAAAACTCTTACTAGCACTTAAATTATTGAAAGGTTTAAACCCATCGGTTGAGATTGTAAGACTAACGTTGCGCGGTTCCTTTGTAAATTCATGGTGTCATGCGTTTGAAATTTTCCAGATGAGTGAATCAACCAGATGACGCATCATATTTCCACCCACCTCGCATCGAGCATGCCAAGTCATGGCCTCCGCTATCCACGATATAGAAAAAAATCATTTTAACCGTAGCCTAATGGGAAAATAGTTCAAAACCTTTTGTGGGACTTGCGATATTTTGCAACTTTGTTCTTGCCATTCTCACAAACCACACATCTAGGCTCACTGCATACATGACATTCTACTTGCATGCATGAATAGATTTGTATTTTAAACCCAAACCCTTCAAGTTCTTCTCCATGGTAGGATAATTATTTGGTAACGTGTTGTCTTTTGGGAGAATTTCTTTATCCCACTTAAGAATCCCGGTTACGCTATTCCCAGACAAACCAAATTGACTCTTCAAATTATGCAAACCAACCATTGCATATAATACCGAGTGATCTTCATTGTAATCTTTATACAAAGGTCTAGATGCATAGACTTTCAACCGAATGTGTTCTCGATCTCCTGGTAGTTCAACATCAACTTGTTCATTACTTGGTCATAATGCGCATTATCCGTATCCATAGATAGGTGGTTTTGATGGTTGTGGACTACGTAAGCATCATCAATTAAGTTGGCCAGTGGACGATGTGTTGGTGAATCATGTACCACTTCCACTCGTTGGGGTTTTGTTACGCAGGTACTTGCAATTCTTTGAGAACATAAGGTATATTTCTTTCACCGTGGTATGTCTATATTTTGTAGTCTTGACAAATTGCATATTATTAAATATAACTCAACGTCTTTTAATTGCTTATATTTTATGTTCATACAACAGGTGCATGGATACGGAATCTTGTCACTTTTAAGATTTTTGGAAACATATTTAATAAATTCTTGAATGCTCTTTGTATGATTATTTGGTATTCGATTAGTCTCGCCCATCCGCTCTTGTATTGTGGGAAATCTATGTAATAATCTTTCAATTTCAGTCTTGTGTTAATAGGTTAAAACAAATGTCAAGTTTCATACAAGTATGATTATAGAAATAGTATTACAACTGAAACTAAAAAAAATATTACAACTAGAACAAAAACAATATTCTTACAACAACAACAAAAAAAATGTTATTACAACTGAAACAAAAAACTGTTATTATAATTGAAATGAAAGAAAATATTAGTAGAACATAACCAACAGATGAACTGGCCAAGTAACAAAAGATTCTATATAATTCTTCAATTCCCTCTCTTACCCGTTGTCAACGTACACAAGTACATCTCCGCAATCGTTATATATTTAATCGACCATTATTTGAGCCTCACCCATCTCCAAAGATCAGTCGTGTACTGGAGTTTCAATAGCTAGGAAGATGAGTGTGCATATGTTAATAACCCTCGTATTGACCACATCCTTAAAATAGTACTACTGGCCATTGTCATCGTGAGTTGTTGGCGATGATCCAAGTCTCGTGACAGGCAGAGGCACAGGGAAGGGTAATGTTGAAGCATTCGGCATTTATGAGGGGAATGTTGAAGGAGGTGGCATTTGGGAAGGGAATGTTAAAGGAGGAGGCATTTGGTAAGGGAAACTTAAAGGGGAAGGATATGGGATACCTTAAGGAGGAGGGTAAGGGAAACCTTGAGGAAGCATTGGGGGCATATAACCTTCAAACAGAGTCACAAGTTTCCCAATTTGATTTGACAAGAATCCCAAGTTATTTTTAATCTCCTGGACATCCCCATCGATCCTGGACTACTGTTCCTCTTGGGTCGAGATACGATCCTTGACCAAAGAAAGCTCATCCACGAGAGGTGCAGTGTGTTTAAATTTTTTTTTTGGCATATGTGAGACAACACCTCTCGTCCTCCCCCTTTTCTCCTATCCAAAGTTCTTGGTTAGGGCACCATTTTCAAGATCATCAAAAGGGCTCAAACTTGACTGACTACTAATGGCCTTTATTGATTCCATCATCTTATCCAAGTGCAGTGGGAATTTATTATCTTTGTCTCGTCAAGCATGAAAATAAAAATTGGCCCGATTTGATTATTTAACGGTATCGGGACCATAATTTATCCTACTCAACTATTCATTCTTCAAACCCTCATATAATTTGGATCCAAAATTGTGGATATCAGTTTTTTCCCCATTTTGTTTTTCTTATGCCTTTGGACCAACTTTTTCTCCTTTGCCTCATTCTTCAAAAAATTATTCCACTGCTCCACCTGTATTTTAACATTGAGAGGCACTCTATCTTTCAAAGCCAAAATATCGAAGCTCACTGCCTCCTTCAGAAAATGTTTCTTCCGAAGGTTTATCCTGTATGTCCTCAATGATTTAGTAACCCGAGAAAGAACCATATTCTTAGTACGGTCGGAAGATGAGAAACGCTTGCAGAGTTGATCATATATGTCATCTTTGATGGCTTGATCACCAAAGTTTCAGTTTCTGGTCCACCGACCCCCACTTTCATTTTTTCAGTGACAAACACTGGGTTTTAAAGTGCAGCAGGTCATTAAAATTACCCATCGGGTTATTCTCGAGAAGGGAGAACCCAATGGGCGTCTTTTCATTTGAGAGGGACGCATCGAGAGCTCTGGATGAGGATGTTAGAGCAAAGGGAGTGCTGGATGGGGACGTTGGATCACTTGGAGTTGGACTTGGTGTGGAGTGGACCATTCATGGAGTTGTGAATTGCTCAGCCATTGGTGTTGAGAATTCGGGTTGTGCACTCGTTGGGGTGTCACCTTGCCATTTAGTACCTTTTGGTTGATTCCTCTCGACATTATCTACAAAAAAACATAAGCGACTAAATAATCATAATAATATCAAATTATAACTAATTAATCAAGCTAATGACTATATATATATACACCTTTTTAGAGTAAGACTCTAGAATATGTTCAATGTGTCTGATCCCCATCCATTCGGTATTAGTTTTTTAAAACCTATGAATTTTTTCACATGGCTAACTAGGAGGAAGGGTATCAACGATTGATGCGTAGATTTCCATGACATGAACTCGGAATCCCATATTTCTCAACTTTTTGGAAAGATTCAATTTTATGTGCATATGGCGAGAGACATCACAGTCTATCTCAATGATTTATGTACGCAGTTGTAAGCAAGGTCAGGGCCACGTCATAATTATGTGTGTGAAATATATTGTGTATAGTGTCATCCCATCTTTCTGGCAGGAAAAATGAAATATGATCGAATAAGTACTTTTGCTAGAGATGAACTCCACGATTTACAAGGTAGTTAAATTGTTCGATCTTTTTATTTTTATACCTATAAATATGAGTATTTTCTATATGGAGTGAACTAATAAAAGAGTTATATGTGAGGTCCAATTACAACCTCTCACACTCTTGTTGCCAGTGATTCTCACCGTGCCTCATTTTTCCCGAGAAAAGTATGCGAGGGTATTAGGGTATATTAGTTTGATTAAGGTTTTTGATTCATCACTACCCTTTTCTTAACCCCTTGTATTTTGGACCTTACCGATGTGAAATCCCAACAATAACCCATCGTAAGTGTTTGTAACACGTTTTCGTAGGGTTTATTGTGAGAGAGTTTAAAATTATATGTGTATTATCAATCCAAGAAATCCAGCATAGTATCCAACAACCAGTAATTATCCCGTACTCCTTCTATCATCTATGTGATAAAACACATAACCATAAGCACAAAACTATAGTAAGGTCATTTCTCATTTTTTACATAATAAATTCATAAACGACACATTTATTAATGTGTACATGTGTTTGCGATTCATATTTAAAGTAAAGAAGTAAAGAATTAAAGAATTGCTAAAACATGAATAACAAAAAAATACAAGTAAAATATGAATAGCGTGATGACAAGACACGATAAGACGGCCAATGCGAGTCTTAATTACCACACTAACATAACACTGTAGAGTTACTGTTCAAAAATCAGGACACGCATATAACCCCTAATACAATGTAAAAAAATCCATTTAATTATATTTTGTCAAAAAAAATCACGACACGTATATAACCCCCAATACAATATTACGACACGTATATAACCCACAATATAATGTAAAAAAAAATTCACTTAATTATATATTGTCAAAAAAAATTCACGACATGCATATAGACCCCAATACAATATCACGACACGCATATAACCCACAATGCTATGCCAAAAAAATCCTTTAATTATATTTTGTCAAAAAATATCACGACTTGCATATGACCCACAACACGGTAGACGTAATTTTTTTTTTACTTTATAAAATTCCATTTAATTATCATAAAATGTCTAGGGTTTATTGACATAAATTACAATGTGTTCATAGTTACACACATACACACACATACACATAAATCTGAAATATGAAATCCAAATCTGAAATCGAAAGCAAACATACACACAAACGTATTACCTTTCAAGAGAAATCAGAAATCCAAATCACACAAAATCCAAATCTAAACTTACAAAACACCAAAATTGCAAACCACACAAAATCTCAAACCACAAAAATCCAAATCTGAGACCGAAATAAAAATTGCAAAAAATCGTACAGTAAGGCTTTAAGAGTTTTAGGGATCATGGAAATGAAAATTTGGCGCCACTGATTTTTTTAAGGATAGACGTTGGTAACGACTTAGAGATGTGACCCACTAACCGCGACCCATAAATGAATTATTTCCACGTGGACGAATGACTACTAGTCATGGCCCAAAACGTGACCCACGCTAAGAAATGGTCATGGCCCCCAGTCGTGACCCCCAATGTGTGTGTGTGTGGTGGTTCATCATGCATATCATCACGGACTAAGTCCATAACCCATCCGCGACCAAGCTTCGATGGAATTTTAGCGTGAATTTTGAGCCAAGATGGTCATGGCATGGTCCCGGCCCAGCTCCATGACCCACAATGGTCAGGGATTTGGTCAGAGACCACTTCCAGGAGCATCCATGACCTAGTGTGGTCATGGATATGGTTACGCCAAAGGTTAAGATGGTCACGATCCGAGGTCCATGACCAGCTGGTCACGGCCTAGTTCCATGATCCACAGGTCGTGACCATTTGCAGGATTTGGTGCAATGATATCTGATACTAACTCGTGGCGAACTCCATAAACAATTCTTACATGCACAATTTTTATCTATCGCATATAACATTGAGTGAAAAAATTGATAAGACAACACCTTACTTTACCTAGCATACGTAAATCGAAATCAACATTCTAAAGAACCTTCGAAAGGTGTGTGCTTATAAGGTGACGATATGAGGCCAACATAAAAGTAAATATTATAAAAGAGCATTAAAGCGTCATGACAACGCATAAAAGGCACAAGTAAGAAGAAATCAAGACTAGCTACCCATTTTAGGCCACATGAACATGAAATGATGGGGTGTCCCGAATATCTCAATTACACATCCTAATGGGACAAAAGGAAATTTTTTGATTTTTTTTTTAAAAATTTTATAAAGCAAAAATAAAAATATTTTTGGATTTTGTAAAAATATGTACAAATAGATAATCTAGTTCATAGGTATAATGAAATGACATGTAAACACACCCTAAACTATATTTGACTCTGAACTCAATCAATTGAGCAAACCCCAATAGATTTCCTAAGATCCTTGAACCTAAGGGCATCGAGAGGTTTGGTAAAAACATTGGCCAATTAACGTTCGGTCCTAACAAAGATTAAGGAGACGATCTTCTCCTCAACTAATTCACAAATAAAGTGTTCACGAGTCCTAAAGTGATATATTTGGGAATGTTGGACGAGATTTGAGAGATATGAATTGCACTCGTATTATCACAGTAAATATTCATTGTGCCTTGAGAAATATCATAATCCTCCAACATTTGCTTCATCCAAATGAGTTGTGTACAATAACTCCCGGAGGCTATGTATTCATCCTCCGTCCTGGATAAGGAAATGGATTTTTTCTTCTTGCTCATCCAAGAGACAAGTGCACTTCGAAAATGGAAACATCTGCATGAGGTACTCTTGAATCCATCAACATCTCATGCCCAATAGGAATTCGAATACGTCGATAGATAATCAATGATGTCAAAAGAATACCAAATCCCTAAAGAAAGGGTCCCCTTCACATATTATACATTTTAGTGCAAGTAAGTATGACTCTTTCGGGCTTCCTGATAATGGGAACATACTCTTACACTAAAGGAAATATACGGACCGCTAGCGGTTAAGTGGAGTAAACTACTTATCATGCTCCTAAATAGTGTGTGATATACGTTCTTTCCCTCGGTGTCTTTCCTAAGATTAATGGATGAACACATGGGTGTACATGCATGATTAACCGAGTCTAAATTAAACTTCTTCACTATCGAGTTGACGTGCCTGAAGACCTAGGAAGAAAGTAAGCTCGTCGACCATACTTATCTCAAATTCACTTTTCATTTCTCCCACAAAGAGATGAATATGTTGATCACATGTGGATATAAAAACTATATCATTGACATAGACTTGGGAAACCAAAATAACACTCTTATCCCGATGAAAAAATAATGTCATATCCACTCCCCCACTCATAATGAAAAAATAAGGAAATAGGATGTAAGTCTTTCATACTAAGCACGTGGTGCTTACTTCAAACTGTACAAGGCTTTTTATAGATAAAAGACGTGGTTTGGGTGCTCAGGGTATTCAAACTCTTTTGGTTGTTCTACATAGACTTCTTCTTGAAGATTTCCATTAAGAAAGGCACTCTTGACATCCATCTGATAAAGCTGAAACATAAGATGACATGCAATGGCTAACAAAAGGGAACGGACTCTAACCTTGCAACAGGAGAAAATGTCACATCAAAATTAACAAGGTGTACCCTTGAGTAGCTAACCCGGATTTATTATGAACAATGACACCATTTTCATTCATTTTGTTTTTATAAATCCACTTGGTACCAATGATGCTAGTATCGTAAGGCCGAGAAATTAACTCCCAAACATCATTCTTTTAAAATTGAAGCAACTCTTCTTGCATTGAATTGATCAAATGCTCACCTTTTAATGTTTCTCTGATATTTTTGGGCTTAATTTTTGAGGTGTAACACACACAGGGTACCTCATTTTCAAGTTGAGCTCTAGTCTTGACACCATCATCGGGATTACGAACAATACTGGTGAGGTCCCGACTTATACAAACCTAAGGCGATGTACCCCCTCTATCAAGTTCGGGGTCCACCATATCATTGTGAGGAGCAATGTGATCAACACCAGGGGATGCATCCATCTCACAAGAAAGATCATCATCAACAACAAATTTTACAGGAGCATCATCTTTTATGGTAGCATTCATTGATTCCAGGACCTTTGAGCTAGTAAAGTAGTAAACTCTATAAGCTCTATTGTTCGATGAATACCTAAGGATGTAGCAGGGACTCCCAAAGACTCGAAAGAAATCTAGTTTGGGTTTCTTACTTGTCCATAATTCTTTTGGAGTTTAATTAGTATGAGGACGTAAGTATACCCTATTCACCCTATGACAAGTTGTACTTACCACTTCCGCCCAAAATCGTCGTGGCACTTTACTACCGAGAAGCGTGGACTTTACCATTTCTTAAATTATTCGATTCTTCCTCTCAACAATGCCATTTTATTGAGGAGTACAAATGACCAAAAACTCATGCTTAATCCCAACTTCATCACAAAATGCATTCACACCGAACTCCTTAAACCCAGTGCCATTATCACTACGAAAGCGGTTTATGGAGACATCGTGTTGATTTTGAAGGACTCAAAATTTAACTATCAAAATCTCAATAACATAGGACTTTTCTCTAAGAAATCATATAATTGAATATCTTAAAAATTCGCCAACCATCGCTAGGATGTACCTCTTCCCACCTATGATCTCGGTACATGTGGGACCCATAAGATCCATGTGAATCAATTCTAAAACACGCGAGTTGGTAATGGAGTTCAATTTCTTATGAGGACTCTTAATTTGATTTCTAAGTTAGCAAGGATCGCAAACCGATGAGGTTGGTTTTCCTAATGATGGCAAGCCACTAACTAGAAATTTTTTCACTAAATGCTCGAGGTCTCTAAAATTTACATGACCTAGTCGTTGATACCAAAGTTCGACAGTGGAAACTCTGGCACTATTGCAAAATTATGAAGACTTTGCAATGATACCATAATAATTATCGGTAGTCCTCACACCTTGAAGTATAGTCTTTCCAGATTTGTCATAGACATTACACTTCATATGGCTAAACTTAATCTCTAGGTTTTCGTCGCATAACTGGTTAATGCTAATCAAATTTGATTTTAGTCCATCAACATAAAAAACATTTTCTAGTTTTGGAAACCCATAAACTTCAATGGTGACTCTTCCCAAAATCCTAGACTTACTCCCACCACCGAAGGTGACCTTACCATCCTTGTGATCCTCATGAGTGATAAAAAGAGATCTATCATATGTCATATGTCTGGAGTACCCACTATCAAAATACCACTAAGAGGTATTTTAAGCCTTAAGAGTTATATGAAAAACTAATGCCATATTGACCTTATCTTTGGCAACCCAAGTGTGAGTTGTGTTCTTAGTGTTCTTGCCGCTGTTGTTTCTAGTGTTTGGGTTGGAATAATTCCCGTGGGAATAGACAACCTCATAAATTCTTCCATTAAACCTTTGGATGTATTTACCAAATACTCAACTTTCTTTTTCAGGATAGCCAATTGACTATAGTATGGTGTAAGAGTATGGGGATAAGAATTATTCCTAAGCTTGTGACAAAAGTCTCTAAGATGACCCCTTTTGTTGCAAAAAGTGAAAACATAAGGCTCATTTGGAGTCACCTTAATATGTCGCTTAGGTAGATTTCTCTTTGGTGGGTTAGGATTTGGAGTGTTTGTTTTGGTAACAAACATGGCTAAAGGCTCGGATTTAGTGTTGGATGATTCACCCTCATCATAACATCTACCTTTTTCTCTCTTGATAACCTTTCTCCTTGTAAACTAGGACCGGTCTGAGAAATAACTTTCTCATTCTCCTGGAGTTGTCCTCAAGATTGACTTTGACTTCTCGAGAGGCGTTGAGATCTTTCTCAAACTTGACAAGTGTCTCATGAATATACAAGGAGTCATGGATATCTTTAGTAACACTAGCTAAAGAGACAGTGAAATCATTATTTTCTTTACCCACGAAAATAAGTTTCTCGGATAAAGAAATCTTAATCGTTTTAAGTTGACTAACTAAGGCCTCCTTCTCCTTTAGACCTTTGAACTTATTTTCGAGCATCAACACCTTAAGAATTAACTTCTTGTTATTATTTTAATTATTAAAGACTCGGTGTATAGCTCATAATACACGAACTGCAAATCACCTTCATCAACTTCACTAACACTCAAGCTATCAACAAAATCACTTTCTTGTGAGTAATTAGACATAACTTCTAGTTTTTTATGCACAAAAATATGAACATTAGGATGTGACGTAATTGCGTAGCTAGAATAACTAACTATGAAAGAAGTGAAGTTGTTCCCAGATGTAACAGAGTCTTCAGAGTCTTCAGACTCATAGTCACTATCGCTAAGAGTAGCATTATAAATAGCTTTGTCTTTTCCCCATATCTGTAGCTTAGTGGGACATTCATACGCTCTATGATCCCATCCCTTACACTCAAATCATCTATTCGAATCGTCCATTCCAAAGTTATCGCGTTTAGAGTTTTCACTTTTATAATTTTTTTATCCCTATCATTAGAACTTCTACAATCCTTATTTTTTTTTCTCAAATTTTGATTTATCAAATTTTTAATTTTTCTTTTTAAACTTGAGAATTTTTTTGGATTTTTTAGCAAATAAGTCCATATCATCAGGATCTATATCGAACTCATTGAATTCAGACACTTCCTCCTTTTTATCTTTTAGAGCAACTCCCTTATCTTTCTTTCATTTATCTTTGGTAAACATGTCTAACTCATATGTTTGGAGATCACCTATAAGCTCTTCAATGTTTCAAAGAGTCTAACACACCTAACGAGTTAAGGACCGTGAATTTAGCATTGGAGAGACTAGCGAGAGATCTAAGTATTTTTTTTACTACTTGATTTTTCTATAAGCCTCTCACCCAAGTTAAAACACGAGTTAACAATATTCGAGATACGTGTATAAAATCCATCGAATGTTTCACTCTCGTTCATGGTGATGGTAATGAATTGGGTGGTGAAATTTTTGAGTTTAGACGTTTTAATTGCACTCATTCCCTCATGAGTAACTTAAAGAATGCCCCATGCCTCCTTTGAATTTTTACATATCGTGATATGACGAAACTCCTCAGGAGTGACGGTACTAAATAAAGAATTGAAATCTTTAGAATTCAAATTACATAATCTCAACTCTTCCTCACTCCATTCCTCAACACGTTTTAAATTATTAGCTTCCCCAACTAAAATGGTTGGAGGGGACCACACTTTTTCAACAACAAGCCAAACACACTCATCAATTGATTTAAAGAAGATCGTATACGTGCTTTTCAATAATCATAATTTGTTCAATCAAACATGGGGGGTGTATTTGACGAATAACCTTACATATAACCTCCAGGATTCATATAAGTAACTTTTAGAAACTTGATCTAATACCAATTTGAAATATCTCAGTTAAATGATTTAGGTATCAATTCGTGAAATTTACCCCAAGGTGGAAACAAACAAAGATAGGCACTACTAAAACTAGGCAAACTGTGTTGTTTCTTTCATTTTAATCTTGATTACTAAATCCTAAGTGAGCATGCAAGATTCAAATTATAAATAGAAAGGAAGAAATCACGACATGCCGATGTATGAGGAAAACCCAAAGGAGAAAAACCTCGGACAGACAGGCCTGGACAAATTCACATCAGATATGGTGGTTTACATGAAGACACAAAGACTTACAATACTTTACTCGATAAGATACATTGATGGTGTCTGCACAACCTCCGTCTTCAATGCCGTGAAAATCCAACATGGTATACAACACCTCTATGCCTCGATATCCATCGAATCCCTCAACTGTCTCCAATAGTGTAGTTGCAACTGCATAAGTGATGGTGAGTGAAGAAGATGAATTTCTGGATTTTTTTTTTGAAAATGATCAACAAAGATCAAATGATGTTGGAGAGAGTTTTTCCAAATTTCTTATGGCTTCTCAAATGTTCAAAAGAGATAATTTAATTTAGTTTTCAAGACCACTTAAATATGAGAAATAAATTCAGTTAAGGGGTATGGAAGTTACTAAGAAAAATTGTCTGAAAAACTGAATTTTTTAAAATTTGAGCCCGATCGTTTAAAAGAGGTACCATTCTCGTTCGAATGACATACTCATTCTTGTTCGAACAAGTAAGAGTGAGATTTCTAACGAGATTCCAGAGAGGGCGAGTAAAATTAAAAATTAGCCTCATTAGAACTTTGTTAGAAGTCGTTCGAACAAGGGTACCAATATCAGTCGAACGTCCTTCGAATGCCCTTTCTAGAGAGGCGAGGTTTGATGAAAATTTCCCTCGTGAGAACCCTCATTCCAACAAGGTACTTAACCTCGTTAGAATGACCTGGGTAAATTTATAAATTTTTTATTCCAAGTTATAAAAAGGGTTTTCAAGAATTAAAGCCATTAATAATTTTCTCTCCAAAAATAAAAATAGGGTCATATACCTTTTGGGAATGAGAACACTCGAATGATGAATTTTTCGCGCAATAACGGATGTTCTAAATCTTCAATGACGAATATGATATGACATCAAAACAAACTAACTGTTTTGTCCAATGGAATAAGCCAATACTACAAATTGACTCAATGTGGAAATTTTTTCTTGCAAAACTAACTTACACAATATTAATACCCAATTATATTTTGAAAATTCCAACATTTAACATATTAGCAATAGTATACTCAGAGATGTGAAGCTTGAAGGATTCAAAAAATCTACTGCCATAAAATATACTCACAGAGTAATGATAGAGGCAATAGGATTATTCTATCATTTTTTCTTTTAATCTCCAATGGTTTATTACTGGATTCTGTTGAAAGCTCAAAAGTAAATTTAGCTTGAAACATAGTTGCAATATTTTTTAATGTTTATAAAAGGAGCAATAGTTAAGGGGGTTGATATGCCATAACGTTTTTTTACTATTTTATATATTTAATTGTTTGTTTTAAATCTTCTAATTTTTCATAAATTGTTTTCATGTGTTTTAATGAAGTAAGGCAGACGAGTGATTTACAGTCTCATGAATCCTCTTTTCGAGTGTATTTGGTTTCCTGTCAAAGAATTTTGGAGGTTGATTTATGTTTGACCTTCATATCTCAATGGAGACACTGTATAACTACCTTTTATTTTTGAAGTTAATTATTATCTGGTTATGATATAAACCACCTAAAAATAAGACTCTGGCTATTTTTTAGTTAAGTTCACATCGGCCAATTAACTTTACCGTCACGAGCCACCCTTTTTTAGTAATTGAATTTGTTCATATGAATATAGAGTTCTATTGAACTTAACAGAATACTGAAGTATGATATTTATTATTTTTCTTAATTCAATAATCATATGGCACTTTCAGTATAATATAACTTTTATTTTTCATTTCCATAAAATGTTTATTCTATGTTAGTGTGCATAGAGATGTAAAGAAGCCTGAATTAATGATGGGTGTTATATTTTAGATCTGTAATTAATAAACAAATATTTATCTTACAGAGTGAAAAGGCTAATTTATCCTTCTAATAATATAAATGCATCTTCAACATTACTTAGAAACTAATACACACCTCTATTTTTGTTTTCTTCTGATGATATTTTAAGAATACCAATCTTTATAAATAGACAAAGAGGGAACTCAATTATGAATGTGACTCTTTTGTTACTTTTTTCACACAATGAAAATAAAAGGACAAAGTCATGTCACGCAAAACATAGACAACAAAATAGAATATATAGATAGTATTATAGCTTCCTAAGATCATCTAGGATGAGACTCTCCATTACATTGTGAATTTTTATGTTTTTAGTAGTTGTTGGAACAAATAGTACAAATTTTAACTAAATAAATAACAAATAACTTATAAACAAATTAACACAATTCCTAAAAAAGCAATTATAAAAAGTATTCCAAAGATAAATCTTAACATGTTTTTTTGGACCTCACGATTACTGTGAAAAATATTTTTTTTAATCATGTACCAGTACATAAATAGAAAGTTTCTTGGTCATTCTAAAATACTTTAGTGAATAAACTCAATTTATTTTTTATAATCTTCGATTCTAAGTCCCATTCTTAAACGTCTGCGCATCGTGCAGGTTATAAGTTAGTTGATGTATAAGATGAAGCCATTTAGCACAGACCCCATCTTTTTCATGACCCTACTTAAGAAATCTCATCCAACTCTATTATAAACTCTGTTTATGTCAATTTTCAGGGCTACATCTTATGTCTCCCCACTTTTAGAATTCTTTACATGGTGGAGATACTTGGTTATCAGAAATCAAGAGGTTGACTTATAGATTGTGTCTTAGGACCATTTTTTCGAAAAATTTGTAAAGGACTGCCGAACGCCAAACCCATTTCCCTACCTATCGGCAGTGTGTCTTGGAGTGCCATGCCGATAGGTAGGTCAAGGACAATGCCGATCGGCAGCCCCTTGACCCTATATAATGAGAGTATGAGCTCACTTCTAACGGCACCTCAGAAACATCCCTCACGGTGATCTAAGCAACCTTCTCTCGAAGTCAGCGTGATTTCCATCTTGAAACTTCTCCCTCACATTCCATTTCCACACTTTCCTTACCCAATCTGGAAATTTCCCTTCCCTCTCCTCTTACCACATCCATCCACTTACAAGAGCAGCCCTTCAACATTCAAGATCAACTTCAAGACTTTAAAAGAAGGTCAATGTAATACCCTGCTCAATTAAATATCTGGTGATCAGTCTTATACCCACTTAAATCAGAGTATACAGTTGGTTCATTCTTAGTATCACTGTCGAAAAATATTTTCTTTTTTTTGTTAATCACCTAATACTCAATTAATCTAATGTTAAAAACTCCCAAATTTTAATTTAATAAAGTTCCATTTTACCATTACAAACAATTTCATGTAATCCACTCCACAACAATGCATAATAGATAAGTAACATCACATCTGAATTAAATGTAACTATAATAAACTCCCCAGTTTAAATATCTCAATACAACAATTCAAATGAATGGAATGAATCAAAACTGACATAAGTAATACCACTGTCTGAGATAGAATAAAAATAACTAGAATCCTTGGGCGATATGCCCTACATGAACTAACTAGTACAGATGTATGAATCAAGAGAATAAAATCATCTAAGCAAAGTCTGCAACTCCATAGCATCCATAATGCGTCAAGTATGCAATCCTCTATGTCTTCTGTTCCATGGATTGGATACAAGGGAGGCGAGAATATGCAAGAAAATGGGTCAAAACTCGATTGTAAAATATTTTAAAAACAGCGAGTGAATAAATGATACAACTAGAAATTATTATATATATGTTAGATTCTCGGAATCTCGCTCTTGAGATTCTCGTCTCTCATCTAGAGTGCACGCCTATCGTATCTCTAAACCATACTAGTTACTGTTCCCACGCTAACTAGTTTATATCAGTGCCAACTAACCATAGCCCATATCTTTCCCACGAATTCTCCTCGTAATATATATATATATATATCACTGTTCTAAAAAACCCGCCTAGGCTCCTTCTAGGCACGCCTAGGCTTAAGGCTTAGGAGAAACGCCTCGCCTTACGCTTTTCACGTCTTATTCTTGGTAAAACCCTAATGGCCCACTTTTTCCAAAAACAACAATGCCTTAGTGAAACGATGTCGCCATTTAAAGAATTTGTTTACAAACCGGACCATTATCTTATCCAAAATAATCAGATAGTATTTTAATTTGCATATATTCAGACATATTTTTATGATACGTGCAATTTTTGTATTTTAATAGCCTTGTTAAGCTTAAAAAATATTAAATATATTAAGAAGGCCTAAACCCCTTTTCATGCCTTTTGCCGCCTAGGCCCGCCTAGGCTTCTAAGGCTTAAGGCTTGGCCTCCACGCCTCAATCACGCCCAACGTTTTTTAGAACCTTGATATATATATATATATATATATATATATATATGTGTGTGTGTGTGTGTGTGTGTGTGTGTGTGTGTGTGTGTGACACCCCGACTAATTAAATACCGGGTAGCTACTCCTTTATTAAATTAATTCAAAATGCCAAGTTGGTTCAGTTAATAGCATCACTGTCGAAACATTTTAATAATTACTAACCACCTAGTATTTAAAAAGTAAGTGCCAAATTTTAAGTTAAGTCTGATTAACATGCAGTAAAAGAATAATGAAAGAATAATAACCATTCACTATAATGTAGTAATGAGTAACCAACAACATAAATATAATTCCGGAGGAAAACTCCTCCAACAATCCCACAACTGGAAAATAAAACGACAAGTCTGAATCCTGAATAATTACATGCCAGAAGTCTGAATAACTGAAATAAATGAAATGCCTCTAAAAGAAATGGGCGACATGCCCTACAACTGATAACTGAAGAATATCGAGTCAAGATAGATGAAGCGTCTACAAGAAAAGTCTTGTAACTTCCACAAACAGCTACAGCTCGTCACCTGAATGAGAATCCTAAGCATGGTGTCCTTGTAGCTGGGCACCTAAAATGGTTTTTACAAAAATAGATTTGAAAGCAAATGGGTCAGAGACCGAAAGTGGAAATCATTTTAAAAACAACAAGTGTTTTAATAATGTTAAAACATTAAATGCAAAATACATGTTAGGACGTGCACTCACATGAAATTCTCACCTCTCGACTACATGTGCACTCCTAACGTACCATACCCATCTATAAGACATCCATATCTAACCAAACCGTAATAAGTTCTACCCCTTACCACTCGATTCCCATATTACAATCTAACGTTATTAATTAAATAGAGGGCTTAACATACATTCGGATTCTCAATTAGTAATATAATTCACTATCAATTAACCCGTTATGTTTTCTCAAAACATTACCATAATTATATTCACAATATTAACATGAAAGTTCCCATTAATTAAGTGTATATTATTCACATCATAAATATAAAATACAAGCACCCCGAGTCTAGCTGCGATGCACACATACTCTGCTATCCATCCCGGTACTCACGTACATAAGGATCACGTATTTCGAATCTCTCAAGAATCGTTCTCAGATAACAACATCACAAATAATGGAGGCGAACACAGTCACATCACATGGGTCACGCACATACCTGCGCTCCCACGATCAGCAGACTTATTAACATCCCAATAAGTCCTTCTCTGACCTATGTTCATCGAGGTAACCAATCTAAATCCGGGCAACACAAGGATTAGAAGGCCCTAAGTGAACGTGAACCTCCCGTGATAACAAGTATGGTAGTTATGTCATACACATAAAATCAATACATATACTAAGTATTCACACATCTTAGTAATCACCATAATATATTGATGTTACACTTCTCATCTTCGTACCGACATATAATACTACACAATTTATATGTTCCCGATTAATATTATAAATTAGGCCGTCAATAGTTCTCGCAACGTAATCGACACTCACGTCCTACTTCACATTTTCCCTTTAGGTTAAAACTACACTTCTAGGTTTGACTCCTCACTATATCCCAAACATCCCAATTGTAACAATTAATCATCAAGGGAAGGTTATCTCTACATATACACAAGGTTACGGGACACTCGGGATCAAAACAGGCTAAAAAGCCAAAACTGTCAACTCGTTCGAAGTCTCGTTCGAACGAGGCTGTTCGAACGAGAGTTCGTTCGAACGAACTGGGCCTTCTAACGAGATCTCGTTCGAACGAAAGTCTTCGAACGAATATCCCTCTCGTTAGAATCCAAACTGTCAACTCGTTAGAAGCTCGTTCGAACGAGCTCGTTCGAACGACCTGGGCAGGTCTTCTAACGAGTGGCCAGATTCGAGCCCAGAAATTCCTAATCTCATTTTTCCAATTTTCTTCACTCCTAATCCCACATAAAAATCATTCCAACATCATTTTAAGGTTCCTAATTCGTACTAAACATTCCTAGGTCATAATCAAACATTTATATAGGGCCAACTCATATCAAACATCATCAAATCTTTAAATCCCTTTATTTATCCCCAAATTATATGAACATGAACCCTAACATTTATAAATCAACCAATAGCCTAATTAAATCTGTTTTCAGTTCATCCAAATTATAGTATCATCAGCATAATCATCTAAATACAAGTCTACATGCGATTCCTCATCAAAATGTAATTTTTACTTCCAATTAAAATGGGTTTTTCATTAACTCCCAAGAACAATACAATTTAATTGAAATTTCCTACGCATGGAAGAAGCATTCTCTATAAAAACGAAATTAAATCACTTGCCTTGTTTGAATCTCTAAATTTGAGGTTGAATCTTGAAGGTTGGATTGCCTTCTCTCTCTCTCTGCAGAATCCTTCTCTTTCTCTCCCTCTCTACAAGTTCTTCTCAAGGTGTTAATGGAGGTGAGGTTGGTTTTTGTCAAGTTATAAGGTTTCTAACTTCTCCCGTAACCCACTACCTAAATTGGGGTTGGAAATGGCTTAGTGGGTTAATACTAAGTCATATTTTTAACTCTAATTTTCGTGGGTTTTAATTACCCAATTTCCAAAATTACCAAAATGCCCTTATAAGTTACCGGTATGGCCCAATAATGCCCCGGGACCCAAACTTAACCCCCGGCTAGTGTTTTCTGACTATTTCGATCCTTTCGGACTCGTTGGCGCACTCAAAATGACCATACGGGTGATAAAAATAAAATTCACTTTTTAATTAAAATAAATATATACCTGACGCGACTGTCACACGTGTCTCAACAGAATTTCCAAATTGTCGTATTTCAATCTCACGACAAGTTTCATACTTCAATATTCATATATAATCATATATGCACATTATATTCAAATCCCAACTCGCATCACGCTAGTATTTTAATCCGGATTAATTTCCAATTAATACTCATTTAATTTAATTAATCCCATAAATAAATATCACAAAAATACGGGGTATTACATACTCCCCCCCTAATAACTGAATTTCGTCCCGAAATTCGGAACTAGGAAGTACCTGATAAGAACAACTCTGGATAACGTTCGTGCATCTCATCCTCGCGCTCCCATGTGGACTCCTCAACATTATGATGTCGCCACTGAACATGCACTAACGGGACTATCTTTGACCGCAGTTTCCGCTCACTTCGATCCAAAATAGCAATCGACCCCTCTTCGTAGGAGCTATCATGCTGGAGATCGATGTCCTCCAAAGCAATGTGAGAATGAGACAAATCGTCTCTAAGATATTTCCTTAGCGAGGAAATATGAAATACATCGTGAATCCGATGTAAATGCTCCGATAATCCAAGTCTATACGCAACCGTTCCAATCCGCTCAATAATAGGAAATGTCCCACATATCTAGGTGCCAACTTCCCTTTTTTCCCCGAAACGCATAATCCCCTTCATACGATATACTCTGAGCAAAACCTAGTCCCCCACTTGGAACTCTCTAAAGAACCTCTTCGCATCAGCATAGCTCTTCTGCCTGTCCTGAGCTACCCGAATGCGACTCCGTATCAGTTCTATCCTTGCCGAAGTATCCTGAATCACCTCCGGCCCAAGTAGTTTGTTGTCCCCCACCTCCAACCAACATGCTGAGGAACGACAAGGTCTACCGTACAACGCCTTAAATGGAGCCATGCCAATGGTGAACTGGTAGGAGTTGTTGTAAGCAAACTCTACCAGTGGAAGATACTGTTCCCATCCACCCCCAAAATCAATGATACTCATACGTAGCATGTCCTCCAACATCTGGTTTGTACGCTCCGTTTGCCCATCGGTCTGCGGGTGATACGCCGTACTCAACCGCAATTCCGTGCCCATGGCCTCCTGAAAACTCTCCCAAAATCGTGAAACAAATATCTTGTCTCGGTCAGACACGATATTTAGGGGCACATCGTGAAGTCTCACTATCTCTGAAATAAAGAGCTGGGCATACTGTCCCGTAGTGTAGTCTGTCCTTACGGGTAGGAAATGAGCGACTTTGGTCAGCCTGTCCATAATTACCCAAATGGAGTCGTGACCTCTCTGTGACGTAGGCAACCCCGTGATAAAGTCCATGGATATGCTCTCCCACATCCATATCGAGACCTCCAATGGCTGTAGAAGTCCTGCCGGTCTCTGATGATCCACTTTTACAAGCTGACAAGTGGCGCATTTAGAAACAAACAAGACAATATATCTCTTCATCCCGCTCCACCAATACTGTCGTCTCATGTCTTGGTACATTTTGTCCCCACCGGGAGGTACCGCGAACCGTGAGCCGTGCGACTCTGCCATTACCGCGTGCCGCAATTCCTCTCCTTTCAGAACTACCAATCTCCCATTGAAGCGTAATCCCCCGTCTGAGCTAACGGTATAGGATTCGGCTCCCTCAGCTAGTAATCAAACTATCAGCTCCTGACAGAACGGGTCATCTGCTTGTGCCTTTACCACTCTCGTGACAATCTGCAGTGTAACAGTCATTACCGACATGAATGATCAGGCCACTGCATCCTGGTGTCCCAATTCTTTCCACTTTGCCTTCCACACCCCTGCCATCTCATCTACTGGCCTACGGCTCAATGCGTCTGCTACCACGTTAGCCTTCCCCGGGTGATACTGGATATCAAACTGATAATCCTTCACAAACTCAAGCCACCTTCGCTGCCGCATATTTAACTCCTTTTTCATGAATAGGTACTGTAGGGACTTGTGGTCCGTGAAAAGTCGAAACTTCTCCCCCAAAAGGTAATGTCTCCAAATACGAAGGGCAAATACAACTGTCGCCAACTCCAGGTCATGAGTGGGGTAATTCTTCTCGTGAGGCTTAAGCTTACGGGAAGCATAAGCTATGGCCTGACTCTCCTGCTGTAATACACCTCCAAGTCCTTGCAAGGACGCATCGGTGTAGACTAGATACTCAACTCCCGGTCTCAGCAATGCTAACACAGGTGCTGAGGTCAACTTATCCTTTAACTCATCGAATGCCAACTGATAGGCATCACTCCAGATGAACGACACAACTTTACGAGTCAGATGTGTCAAAGGACCTGCTATCTTCGAGAATCCCCGAATGAATCTCCTGTAGTATCCTGTTAGGCCCAAGAAACTACGAATCTCTGTCGGTGTCGTGGGCTGTCCCCACTCCCTCACCGCGGATACCTTCCCCGGATCAACAGATATTCCCCGGTCAGAAATAATATGTCCCAAAAATTGGACCTCCTTCAGCCAGAACCCGCATTTCTCATACTTTTCATACAGCTCGTTCTGACGTAGTGTCTGCAAAACTTGCCTCAAATGCTCGGCGTGCTCCTCCTCCGTCTGAGAGTAAACCAGAATATCATCAATGAAGACAATGACAAACTGATGTAGGAAATCTCTGAATACCCTATTCATCAATTCCATAAACACTGCTGGAGCGTTGGTCAAACCAAAAGGCATAACCCGAAACTCGTAAGATCCATATATCGATAAGAACGCAGTCTTCGAGACATCCTCTTCCCTGATACGCAACTGATGGTATCCCGATCTTAAATCAATCTTTGAGAAGAAAGAAGCTCCTCTCAACTGGTCGAATAAGTCATCGATTCGAGGCAACGAATACTTATTCCGTATCGTGACCTTATTCAACTCTCGGTAGTCCACACACAATCTCAGTGAACCATCTCTGTTCTTCATAAACACAGGGGCACCCCACGGTGAAGTACTCCTTCGTATAAATCCCTGACCCAACAACTGCTCAATCTGATCCCGTAACTCCCTCATCTCAACTGGAGCCATACGGTACGGTGCGCGTACTATAGGTCTCGTATCTGGTAATAAGTCTATGACAAAGTCTATCTCTCGACTGGGGGGTAATCCAGGTATATCCTGAAATACATCGGCAAACTCTCTAACAACCGGAATCGAATCAAGTGGTATTACCACCTCCTTAGAGGTCTCCTCCTCTATATAGTACAAATGAGTGGACGATCCTCCCTCGAAACGAGGCATCGCCACCAAAAACATCTCCTGCCCGGGAATGGCAAAGATAATACTCCTACTGAAAAAGTCAATCATGGCTCGATACGCAACAAGCCAATCCATACCAATAATGGCATCATACTCGGTCATCTCTAATACTAACATATCTGCAGGTAATACCAAGCTACCAATCTCTACCCCTACTCCCCATCATATAAAGAAAATAAGTGACCCACTCCCCAATGGTGAGTCTACACACGTCACTGTGCTCTCTGCTGTGGCTAACAACCCTAAGGCTTTCGCAAAATGTGTAGCTATAAAGCAATGTGTTTCCCCCGTATCAAATAAAACTCGACCCATAGTACCATGGATAGGAAACATACCCTCAATAGCGGGTGGTGCCTGCGGAGCTGCTGCCTGGTGGACGTTATAAACACGTCTATACTGTAGCTGTCCCTGCTACACAGGAACTGCTGGAATGGCTGGAAGAGCTGGCACCTGGGCTGGAGCTGGGAGGGCTGGTGGAAAAAGTGGCCTCTGTGGCTCATGTCGAGCACCCTGCTGCTGCTGCGGGGCCCTGCCCCTATCAGGACAGTCCTGGCGTTTATGGCCAGTCTTGCCACAAACGAAATACTTCCTCGGAAAGTTTCCCCCTCTCTGTCCCTGCTGCCACCGGCCCTGGTGGCCGTTACCGTTCCTCCACTGGCCCTGCTGAAACTGCTGTTGACCATTCTGACCCTGCTGGTGCTGATGGCCGTTCGGACCCTGATGGCCCTGCCGGAAGCCTCCCTGTCCGTGCCTGAAATTTCCTGACCTGAACCTCTTGTGATCCCCCTGCAGGGTACCCTGAGCACCCTACCTCTGCCCCTGAACAGATTGTGCCCCACTGGCACCATTTCCTCCAGTCCTGCCCTGATGGCTAGACTCTCCCGATCGCTTGCCCTCATTCATGTGAAAACGGTGATCCTGGAAATGGAGTAATGCAGCGTTAAACACATCAGAATAAGTGGCTAATGAGAGGTTCCCTAACAAGTGCTGACGAATCCTCTATGTCAACCCGTCCGTAAATTTCTGTATCCTCCTCTCCTCTGTCGGTATCTCATCCGGAACAATGTTCAGAAGATCAGTGAATTCGGCCTCATACTCGGCCACAGTCTTACCCTCCTGCTTGAGGCTCATCAACTTCCTCCTCATCTCTGTGTGAACAGTCGACGGAAAGTACTTGCGGTCAAACGGCACCCAGAACTCCTGAATAGTGAGAGTATCTCTCTCCTCCACTGTGGTAATAGACTCCCACCACTGCAGTGCAGACCCTACTAGCTTAAAGGTATCTAGTATCTGCTTCTGGACATCTGTGCACTCATACATCCTCAGGTGTCACTGGATGCCCTTCCTCCACTGACTCGAAACTACCACATCGGAGCTACCTGCGAACTCCGGAGGGTGTGCTTTCTGAAAAGCATCACGTACACGTTCCCAAGCAGACGGGAATGCATGTGCCTGAACTGGCGCGGCTATCGGCGCCTGAGGTGGTGCCTGCTGAACTACTGCTAGTGCGGCTTTTACCGCCTGGGCCACAATGGTTGCAACCTCGGCGGCATTCATCGTGCCCTGAACTGGTGCGGGCTGTGGTTCTGGCGTTGCATTCCTGGGAACCCGTTGTGCACGTCGTGGAGGCATCTGAAATAAGAACAAAGTCAATAAGTTCGCAGTTATAAAATTAAAATAGCTGAAGAACGTAGCATATACAAAAGAATACAACAGTCCTAAAATATAGGGCTCTACTTCAAAGAAGGCTCAGCGGAAACATAATAAGCCGTTCAGATCCTAAAGGACACTAGAACCTGATGCTCTGATACCACCTGTGACACCCCGACTAATTAAATACTGGGTAGCTACTCCTTTATTAAATTAATTCAAAATGCAGAGTTGGTTCAGTTAATAGCATCACTGTCGAAACATTTTAATAATTACTAACCACCTAGTATTTAAAAAGTAAGTGCCAAATTTTAAGTTAAGTCTGATTAACATGCAGTAAAAGAATAATGAAAGAATAATAACCATTCACTATAATGAAGTAATGAATAACCAACAACATAAATATAATTCCGGAGGAAAACTCCTCCAACAATCCCACAACTGAAAAATAATACGACAAGTCTGAATCCTAAATAATTACATGCCAGAAGTCTGAATAACTGAAATAAATGAAATGCCTCTAAAAGAAATGGGAGACATGCCCTACAACTGATAACTGAAGAATATCGAGTCAAGATAGATGAAGCGTCTACAAGAAAAGTCCTGTAACTTTCACAAATAGCTACAGCTCGTCACCTGAATGAGAATCCTAAGCATGGTGTCCTTGTAGCTGGGAACCTAAAATGGTTTTTACAAAAATAGATTTGAAAGCAAATGGGTCAGAGCCCGAAAGTGGAAATCATTTTAAAAATAGCAAGTGTTTTAATAATGTTAAAACATTAAATGCAAAATACATGTTAGGATGTGCACTCACATGAAATTCTCACCTCTCGACTACATGTGCACTCCTAACGTACCATACCCATCTATAAGACATCCACATCTAACCAAACCGTAATAAGTTCTACCCCTTACCACTCGATTCCCATATTACAATCTAACGTTATTAATTAAATAGAGGGCTTAACATACATTCAGATTCTCAATTAGTAATATAACTCACTATCAATTAACCCGTTATGTTTTCTCAAAACATTACCATAATTATATTCACAATATTAACATGAAAGTTCCCATTAATTAAGTGTATATTATTAACATCATAAATATACAATACAAGCACCCCGAGTCTAGCTGCGGTGCACACATACTCTGCTATCCATCCCGGTACATCACGTACATAAGGATCACGTATTCCGAATCTCTCAGGAATCGTTCTCAGATAACCACATCACAAATAATGGAGGCGAACACAGTCACATCACATGGGTCACGCACATACCTGCGCTCCCACGATCAGAAGACTTATTAACATCCCAATAAGTCCTTCTCTGAACTATGTTCATCGAGGCAACCAATCTAAATCCGAGCAACACAAGGATTAGAAGGCCCTAAGAGAACGTGAACCTCCCGTGATAGCAAGTATGGTAGGTATGTCATACACATAAAATCAATACATATACTAAGTATTCACACATCTTAGTAATCACCATAATATATTGGCGGTACACTTCTCATCTTCGTACCGACGTATAACACTACACAATTTATATGTTCCCGGTTAATATTATAAATTAGGCCGTCAATAGTTCTCGCAACGTAATCGACACTCACGTCCTATTCCCTTTAGGTTCAAACTACACTTCTAGGTTTGACTCCTCACTATATCCCAAACATCCCAAATGTAACAATTAATCATCAAGGGAAGGTTATCTCTACATATACACAAGGTTACGGGACACTCGGGATCACAACAGGCTAAAAAGCCTAAGCTGTCAACTCGTTCGAAGTCTCGTTCGAACGAGGCTGTTCGAACGAGAGTTCATTCGAATGAACTGGGCCTTCTAACGAGATCTCGTTCGAACGAAAGTCTTCGAACGAACATCCCTCTCGTTAGAACCCAAACTTTCAACTCGTTAGAAGCTCGTTCGAACGAGCTCGTTCGAACGACCTGGGCAGGTCTTCTAACGAGTGGCCAGATTCGAGCCCAGAAATTCCTAATCTCGTTTTTCCAATTTTATTCACTCCTAATCCCACATAAAAATCATTCCAACATCATTTTAAGGTTCATAATTCGTACTAAACATTCCTAGGTCATAATCAAACGTTTATATAGGGCCAACTCATATCAAACATCATCAAATCTTCAAATCCCTTTATTTATCCCCAAATTATATGAACATGAACCCTAACATTTATAAATCAACCAAGAGCCTAATTAAATCCGTTTTCAGTTTATCCAAATTATAGTATCATCAGCATAATCATCTAAATACAAGTCTACATGCGATTTCTCATCAAAATGTAATTTTTACTTCCAATTAAAATGGGTTTTTCATTAACTCCCAAGAACAATACAATTTAATTGAAATTTTCTACGCATGGAAGAAGCATTCTCTATAAAAACGAAATTAAATCACTTGCTTTATTTGAATCTCTAAATTTGAGGTTGAATCTTGAAGGTTGGATTGCCTTCTCTCTCTCTCTACAGAATCCTTCTCTTTCTCTCCCTCTCTACAAGTTCTTCTCAAGGTGTTAATGGAGGTGAGGTTGGTTTTTGTCAAGTTATAAGGTTTCTAACTTCTCCCGTAACCCACTACCTAAATTGGGGTTGGAAATGGCTTAGTGGGTTAATACTAAGTCAGATTTTTAACTCTAATTTTAGTGGGTTTTAATTACCCAATTTCCAAAATTACCAAAATGCCCTTATAAGTTACCGGTATGGCCCAATAATGCCCCGGGACCCAAACTTAACCCCGGCTAGTGTTTTCTGACTATTTCGACCCTTCCGGACTCGTTGGCGCACTCAAAATGACCATACGGGTGATAAAAATAAAATTCACTTTTTAATTAAAATAAATTATACCTGACGCGACTGTCACACGCGTCTCAACAAAATTTCCAAATTGTCGTATTTCAATCTCACGACAAGTTTCATACTTCAATATTCATATATAATCATATATGCACATTATATTCATATACCAACTCGCATCACGCTAGTATTTTAATCCAGATTAATTTCCAATTAATACGCATTTAATTTAATTAATCCCATAAATAAATATCACAAAAATACGGGGTATTACAATATATATATATATATAATACTCCTGTGCGGACTAGTCCGCATTTTAAGAATGCGGACCGGACATGTGTCACCTAACGGTGGGCCGAGAAATTATCGCCTAAATTATAGGCACACTCTCTCTCTTTTTTGGGCTCACCGCCAGGTGACACATATCCGGTCCGCATTCTTAAAATGCGGACTAGTCCGCACAAGAGCAGGACTGTATATATATATATATCCAATAAGTGTTCTCATACTTAACTCATTTAGATTTCATTATCTTTCATGTCTAATTAATTCACACGATAAACATTATCAGAAGTATGCATATATATATATATATATATATATATATATTCACTATATTATATTAATACAATACTACACTCTGAGGCTCAGCTGCGGTGCACGCATACTCTGTTATCATGTCCAGGTACATCTCGTTACTCTACAAAGGACTGCCGATTCGATATATCCCTCGAACCATAAATATCAAAATAAACATATTAGAGCCGAACATAGTCCTAAGTCTTTTGGCAACACACATACCTACGCACCCAAATGACCGGTCACACCCTTATTCACAAAAGTGGTGCTCAATCCCTAAGTTCTATGTTCTGAGGCAACAAGTCAAAAATCCCCCCATAAGGCTCATCAGGATATGACTGTCCTCAATGCGCAAACCTCTCGTCGATAGCAAGTAGGTTAGGTATGTCATACACATAAATTAATCAAGAACAAGGTATGTACTCAACCTATATAGTAATAGGTATACAGTCAACCTTTATCTCAAATTAGGAACTCATCCTACCTTAAGTACCCGTTGTATTCTCGAATACTACCCGTACTTGTTAATTAGGATTTAATCTCGTTATCGTATTTTTATTATGTAGTTGTCACTCACATAATTATTTTATTAAACCCAAGTACCCGTGTATATTACAATACTACCCGTACTTGAAAATTACAAATTATTCTCTTATTCGTATTTTTATTACGTAGATCTCTCACATAATTGTTCCTCACTCACATATATAATTTTCCATCATTAACCCAAGTCACTCGCTCCATGTTAATGTACCAAAATTATTTAATTCTTGCCATGGGCAATATTACAATTTTTTAAACTTTTCTGGACTAAAAAGGGACTTTCTGAAATCTTGTTCGAAGTCCCAGAATTGTCGTTCGAACGACATTAATCTTTTTTCTCGATAAAGTTACATTCTGCCCAGAAATATAAAATTACAATTTTAGGCTTTTCTACTCCGATTTTGAAAATACTTAAAACTACAAAGTTGTGAAGAACGTGATTTTATATAAGAACACGCGAGCACCCTACCAATTTTCGATTAAAACAGTCCTAAACTTATCATACAATGTTCGTCATTTTTCTAAAATAATTTTTCATGCGTTTTCTCCATTTTCTTTCACCCAAACTCACATTAAATATATTCTAACGAATCCCAAATATCTCAACATCATTTCTACATGATTACGGGTAATTATAATACAAGGAAAAACTTCTAAATCATCAAGTTTATATGAGAATTAACGTTAAACCCAATTAACCCTCACAATCCCTTAGTTCCAAATTCACCATTTATCTCCTTAATAAACCCAGGATTTTAATTTCGTGATTCACAATATAAACCATTATTTTTTTATATCCTCTACATGTGAATTTCTCAACTACATGCAATACCTAACCATCAATTGATTTATCAATCCAAAACATACCCAATTTCATAATTCTCATGGGTAAATATTAATCCTATTCTAACATGGATATTATACTCACAAATTGGAACAAGAATTACACTTGCCTGACGTGTAGGTCTGGACGTTTGGTGATGATAGTGTAGATACTTATCCTCCCCTTTTTTGGCAAACATTCGGTGGTGGTAATCATGGTGTAAGGTGGTTAGCATCATTAGATTGCCTAGAAAGCTCCTTGGTCTCCAAGAAAAAATCTTCCTCTTCTAAGAAAACCTTTCCTCTTCTTAGAAAACCTTTCACTCTCTCTCAAAAGTCCTCACCTTTTGTTTAGATGAAATGAACCTATTTTCTCCTAATGCAATACTTATATAAAAATTATCAATTTTTGGAGTTACTATTCATCTCCCCTAGAAAGTGACCAAAATACCCCCTCGGGGTGTCTATTTGCCTTCTAAATAACTCGATACTTAAACCAAACCCTCGAGTAGACTTTTCTTTAAACCCCTCCGGACACTTTGGATCACTCAAAACGACCATTCAGATGACATAAAAATAATTTACTTTTCATTCCATTCAATTATAGTCCTGACATGACTCACATGCGCGTCCCAACTTAATTACTGTAATTGTCATATTTATAAATCCTGACAATTTTTAGAAAGTGATAATCATATATTGCTTTTAATCACTAAGTAATATTTAATATCAATCACATATTACTTTATTCTATTAATATTCAATCTGGATTAATTCCAATTATTTTCACATAAATAATTCCAATTAATCCCCATTGATTTAACCCATTTACTTTTAATTTATCTGCTTTTAAAAGTCATTAAAGTACGGGGTATTACATACTCCCCCCCACCCTCTATAACATAATTTCATCCCGAAATTCAAAAATTAAGGCATATCTGGTAAGGACAACTCCGGGTATTAATCTCACATCTCATGTAACCTCTGCCGTACCGCTCATACAATACATTACCGAATACCCCTAATGATGAACACCTTACTGATGTTATAGTCCAAGCCTTACCATTTAAGTTTCACTACTTAAATTTTAATTTTAGATAATCACTATCTATCCTCCTACTATTTTCACTATAGTAGATTGATTAGTCTTTAGATATATACAAACTCGTCTTATTACTATGTCACATCAGTAGTTTATTCTTGTTTGTATGGTATATATTTTACACACAATATATACTATAAATTCCAACACATTTTCGCAATACTGCCTCAGCAAAGGACTATGGAACCCAAGTCTGTAAGCTACCGATCCGATCTTTATAATAATAGGAAATGGTCGTACGTATCTCGGTGTCAATTTTCCTTTTCCAGAATGCAATAACGTAACACCAAATCATTTCAATTGTGGCTTACGGGCCCTGAATCCCTCTGGCCCGAGGAGCCATACCATTAATGAGCTGAGAGGAGTTATTGTACACCAACTCCACCAGTGGAAGATATTACACTAAACCTTCCCCAAATCGAAAATACAACATATCTCTCAATATGTAACTAGAACTCTCAGTTTGCCCGTCCGTCTGCAGGTGTTAGGCCATATACATTTGCATCTCGATACTCATGGCCTTTCGAAAACTCTTCCCAATAATCGAGACACAACTTTCTTGTCTCTATCATACACAATGTCCAAATGTAGCCCATATAACCTTACTATCTTAGGAATAATAATTAGGGTATACTGTCACACATTATGATTAATCCTAACTGGCATAACGTGAGCTACTTCGATACCCGACATACTATCACCCATATAAGGTCGTGATCCCTTTGCGAAGTAAATTTACTTTGTGATAATATAGGGATATGCTCTCCTATTTCTACTAAGGAATTCCTAACAGCTGAAGGAACCCTATTAATTTCTGATGGTCTACTTTCAATTAGAACTCAATAATGTCTTGCTTCGTTTTATGCCATCACTACTACAGTTTTATATCATGATGCATTTTATTTTTCTCACAAACGCATCCACAACCATGACTCGTGCGATGATGCCATCACCGCGTGTTGCAAGTTTTCCCCCTCTTTTCAAATTTTAGATTCTCATGAAATGTAGGCCTCTAGATACCTTACCAAGTAAGTTCCAACTTTCCCAAGTTAAACTTTATCGAATTCTTCCTTTACCATCCTCGTGACAAATTTGGGGAGTAACGGTCCTAACTGACCTAAACCATCAAACAGCTAAGTCTTGAAGTAACAACTTCTACATTCATTTACCTCAAAAATACGTATTATGCCACAATTCTCAATTATGGAAAATACTACAATCCAACAATATAGGGCGCCCATACACCCTATGTTTTGTGCATTTCAGCATAAAATCTAAATGGATGTGATATCATACACTAGATGTGATTACTCTGTAAGGTTATACTTTACCACCTTATTACTTATTACTTATACTATACTCCATATCACACTGGTTTTCACATCCATATTTGGCGACTCCACTAGCCTCAAATCATACTAAAACCCATAACTCTCAGTTTTGGCAAATACATATTATAACAGGTTCTAAACCCATATCCTAAATACCCAACTTACTTCGACTCCAAACATTCGCTAGTTTCATGTGTGGGGTGTCTCGCAGAGAAATAAAAAAAGGAACCCCCCCGATACACTACTACCTAACCTGGTCAGTCGTCGAAACCCTTCAGGTCCTTAGTCCACAATATGTACCTTCCTAACAGGTTTTGTCTATTTATATGAAATTCTACGCATCCACTCTCTTGTCCCTCAAAGATAATATTAAACATGGCGCTCTCCCTAACATAAGTTCTCAGTTTAATAAATATAATGAGCTATATCAATCTCCGCTCGATTAAGAACACAATGTATCCTGAATCACATCAGTAACAAGTCCTTACATACCGGGATTAGGTATAGTAAAACGGCATACTCACAGATGCCGAGTATAGAATGCCATCTATAAATTTATACACGTAGGCCCAACCTTATTTCAGGTGGCACCTCACAGGATTAATATAGTTCACATAACAAATATGATAGTCTAATTACACAATTTACCAGGTAATCAGTCACTACACATTACCGTAATAAATCCTACATTCCTCACTCACAAATGTAGTATATAATAACATAATTCTTAATGATCCTACCGATTCCCCCTATGGGTGTTAGCTACCTGATAAACATATATGCTGATATCCATACTTAGGATTCACATCTATTGTTCCCCGTCTCATGGGTCTCACTCACTTTCTATGGACTCATTCAACATTAATAGTCCCAGTTTTTTTTTCTACACTTGGAACAGCTTTTCGTGTCATTTCCCTTATCCCTGGTCCTACAGACCATTTTGAACCTAACAATACTAACATCAATTGTTGCTCTACTGATTTTTTCGACTCCACTTTCCCTATGGAACTCGTAATCGACTATACTAGTCTTGACTGAATCCACCTCCACTTAGTAGATATTCAATTAAACCTATGCCCCCCTACTGGGTATGCCCTTAAGTGGTGTTCTACTATCCTCGTTCACCCCAGTCTCACTTTTCGACTAAATTCTCCAACACCCTTGGCTCCATTCTCACGGAATCATTGATATTGATTCATAAACGGACACCCTTGACGACATCTTCACTAGTCATCTAAATCTGATTTTTTTCGTTTACACACGGGTATATAAATCACGAACTCTTCAACAAAAAGTAACTCATTTTTATCAGGTACATCCCATTTATGATAATGTCTAAAATTTCACAATTTCATTCGTATCTATGTTACAACAGCAGATGGACGATTTCATGATCAAACCGTACCCCAAATTCTACATTTAGCTCAATACCAACTTCTTTATATACGAAGTCTAATTTTCATTACTTAAGATTGCTCTTCAAAGCGAAATGTTGTCGAAAATTCTTAAATCCTGGGTATTGCTACACTTCACCCTGTACAATTGCCTTTGGATTTCTACTTCCATTGGCCCCTTATTCTTCTTCCTTCACACATTTTACAAATGTTCTTTTTTTTTTTATAAAATTCTTCCAACTTCCTCACCCTTCACTGATAATGCTGGGTGAGTCTGGAACGGAACCATCATCACAAATGACGGTGTTTAAGGAAACTACTATTACCAAGAGATTTTGTCACACCCCACTTAATTCTAGTGTCGGCCGCCACCAAGACTAAGTCGGGTGCGAGTAAATAAAATACCATTCTTCCCATACGACAAATAGGAGACATATAAAATCAATCCACAAGGTGAATAATAACCAATCCCAATGAATAATTGTAATATAAAAACTATCACATGCTAAACTCCAATTTAACCAATCTCCAAAATATGAATTTATTTAAAAATCTTAATAATAACCAACTGTAAATATTTCTACTAAAATCCTCAAACAACTTTGGAACCGAATGGCCGAATAAAAATCCAAATGAAGTCTCATAATGAAATACGACTGAAAAGAAAGTCTAACTAAATAAAGCAATAAAATGAATAAACTCCAGTTGCACCTCCAAACTATAAACTCCAATGAACCTATGCATCTTCTCCAAAACTTATCTTGAAAAGTTAGTCAACGCATGAGGTCAGAGCCCCGAGCATGAATACACACTACTCCCGTCAAATAGGGTCAGTGAACTCAGACAGTAGCATTATATGCAATAAATATCACAATAGAATATTTTAATTACACGATATAATTAAACGCGGGAAAGATAAATTACTAACCACCCTTAAAGATTTTGATAAAAACACACCAACCTCATTTTAATTATCTCACAGCCCCAAAGCGTTAATTTAATTAAATTAACTCAATTTTATTATTGTTCTCACTTTTTGTTATGGAGGTCCTCCCGCCCCAGGTGGTAATCCACCAAAGTTTAACACTTCCCCTTGCCAAAACGCTAGCCGAATCCGTTTAAACTATCGATCCCCCGCAATTTGATAAGGTTTCACACACGACGCGGCATAAATCGCCAGCCACCCATTTAAATTGTCAGCCCCCGCACATTATATCGCCACAAATTTTATAATACCCGTTTTTATCTTCGGTCTTAATTCTCATTTTCTCAATTTCTCAGTTATCAAATTACCCCACCCTGATTATCGATGTGAGATCCTCAAAATACCCCTTAGTCCCATACTTAAGGGTCCCCAAGTACACATGCGTCTTGTCCTACATATAGGATGAATTACCAATATAAAACACGTCCTAGTCTCATGCCTAGGCTAATGCAACGATAATAAAACATAAAAATCAGCCCACCCCCGGAATATAAAATCCCCACGAATTTACATTAACTAGACCCATACCTAGGAATTATAAATTATAACCAAGGCCTACCCATTAGTCCCATACCTAGTAACTATCCTACAATAGAGGTGAGCAACAATATTACCAAAAAGTCGCTCGTTCCCGCGATGGAAAAAGTGAATAAAATAATTCACACAACATGACAAATCATAATCACAACATGGCACTTTAATCACAAATGTCACAATTCAATTTAATTCCATTAAAAATATAGTCATCGTTTTCAACATAATCATTTTCGTTTCAAAAATGTTAAATTAATTAACGTGCGACAATATTCAATACGCCATTGTCGTTCTCTTTTATAAGTCATCTAATTTTTATAAGTGTGAGCGCGTCCCAATAACCATAAAAATAACCCCCATAAAATTCTACATGAGAGCCTACACCCAAAACTATAAAAATCCAAAAATCTAACCTATGCACCCAAGGGTTTCAAAGATTAAGTTATATTTAAAATTTTCATAAAAACAGTCCCAAAATTTAAGTGTCCACTTTATCTAATTAAGTTGCTAATTGATTTTAATAAAAAAACACATGATTAAGGGTTTAGGGGACACTTTAACGCATAATACTAAAGGAAAGGAATAGAGTATTCATGCCTGTAATGTAAATGAAGAAGAACTGAGTTGACAGTTGGATTCCTCTCAAAAAATTAACAAAGAGACGTTCTTGAACAATCTTGAGAAAACCCGGTTTAAAGCTTCAAAACTTGGATTGAAAATAGCTCTCCAATGGAGTTAAGGTTTTGAGGGAGGAAGAAGTTGTAAAATAGGAGATTACTGCTCTTAGGGTTTAGAAGAAAGTGTTTTTAAAATTCCTAAACTCGTCACTCTGTTTATTTACCAAAAAAAAATTTAAGTCATAATCAAATATAAACAGTCAAAAAATTATTACGGACAATCGAACAGTCAGAATGTCTTGAAATTTTAGTATGTTGTAGCGAACGTTGAGATGGAGCTGCTGTGAAAAATTCAGCTCGATCGGATGGTCGGATTTCTAAACATATTATTTTTATCCTCCTTAGCTCGTATCCTCCCCCGATTTTTATACAAAAAGTTATAATTTCCAAATTTTAATGCCGATTTAAATTCCACTTAAAACCTTATTTTTATATATAAAACCCAACATATTTAATTACTAAGAGTAATTAAATCTAAAATTTTATTTTTTTCTCGAATTTCTCAATTAATTAATTTAATTAACTATTATAAACACGGGGTGTTACATACTTCCCCACTAGCAAAGGAAATTCGTCCTCGAAATTAGACAAGTATAAACATCAAACCTCAATCACAAAACATAAAATAAGGCTCACATACGCCTACTAATTGAATTCCATAATTGGGCGCCCATACACCCAATCCTACGTGCACCTACCCCACGAATAAAAAAATAATATAATAACTACGAAAATAACTACGTACCACGTGCTCTTGCAAATCACCACTCGTTCTATTTTCGATAATCTTCGCAACACATAAATCCTTAAATAAAATTATATCGCTACATCGATATAAGACATACCCAAAATTTATACTAATGATCTTCCAAATAATTAATGTCTTCAAAATCAACTCTAAGGATCCTCACATCAAGTTTACTAATTCTAAACTCAATGATTACAACGCCCTTAACACAATTCTATATCTCCAAGAAACACATCTAACACATATGCTAGACCCTCTACCTTAAGGAGTACGAATCAATGGAGGGAATCAAAGATCGATAACGTGGAACCTAAACGGACTCATAATCTACGACACATAAGACCATGCTCTGATAAAATATGTCACACCTCGCTTAATTCTAGGGTCGGCTGCCACCAAAACTAAGCCGAGTGCAGGTAAATAAAATAACATTCTTCTCATGCGACAAATATGAGACAAATAAAATCAATCCACAAGGTGAATAATAACCCATCCCAATGAATAATTGTAATATAAAAACTATCACATGCTAAACTCAAATTTAAACTAATCTCCAAAATACGAATTTATTTAAAAATATGAATAATAACCAACTGTAAATATTTCTACTAAAATCCACAAATAACTTTGAAATCAAATGGCCCAATAAAAACCCAATTGAAGTCTCATAATGAAATACGACTGAAAAGAAAGTCTAACTAAATAAAGCAATAAAACGAATAAACTCCAGCTACACCTCCAAACGATAAACTCCGATAATTCTATGCAGCTTCTCGAAAACTTATCTCGAAAAAGTTAGTCAATGCACAAGGTCAGAGCCCTGAGCCTGAATACACACTACTCCCCTCAAATAGGGTTTGTGAACCCTGACAGTAGCATTATACGCAATAAATATCACAATAGAATATTTTAATTAAATGCGAGAAAGATAAATTACTAACCATTCCCAAATATTCTGATAAAAATACACCAATATCATTTTAATTATCTCACAGCCCCAAAGCGTTAATTTAATTAAATTAACTCAATTTTTTTATTGTTTTCACTTTTTATTATGGCGGTCCTCCCACCCCGGGTGGTAATTCGCCAAAGTTTAGCACTTCCCATTGCCAAAACGCCAGCCGAATTCGTTTAAATTATCGATCCCCCGTAATTTGACAAGGTTCCACACATGACACGACATAAATTGTCATCCGACTCGTTTAAACTGGCAGCCCCTGCACATTAGGGGTGGCCGTGGGCCGGGCCTGGGCAGGCCCGGTCGGGCTCGGGCCGGGCTTGAAAAATTAAGTGTTATCCCAAGCCCGCTCGGGCCTAGATCGGGCCTTATTATGTAATCCCAAGCCCGCCCAGATTTGAAAGCTCTTTACCCAGGCCCGCCCGATCGGGCCCTATTATGTTAATTAAAAGATTTTTTTTTAAATTAAAATACCTATTTTTTTATTTAAAGACCAATTTTTTTAATTAAAAATCTGTTTTAAACTCCATATATTACAAAGTCCAGATATAAAGTTTCTCACTTTACATGAAAAGACTTGGTATACGTTTTTATATTTATAGAAGTCCCCCCCCCCACACACACACATATATATATATATATATATATATATATATATATATATATATATATATATATATATATATATATATATATATATATATATATATTTCGGGCCTCGGGCCGGGCCGGGCCTCACCGGGTTTAAGAACTCATGCCCAAGCCCGCTCGAAAAAAAATTGGGCCTATAAAATTTTCCCAAGCCCGCTTTGCGGGCCTATTTACCTTACCCAAGCCCTATTTTTTTATTGGGCGGGTTGGGCGGGCTTGGCGGGCCTCGGGCCTATGGCCACCCCTACTGCACATTATGTCGCCGCAAATTTTAATACCCGTTTTTATCTTAGGCATTAATTCTCATTTTCTCAATTTCTCAGTTATCAAATTACCCCACCCTTATTATCGATGTGAGATCCTCAAAATACCCCTTAGTCCCATACCTAAGGGTTCCCAAGTACACATGTGTCCTATCCTACATATAAGATGAATTACCAATACAATATACGTCCTAGTCTAATGGCTGGGCTAACGCAATGATAATAAAACATAAAAATTAACCCACCCCCGGAATATAAAATCCCCACGAATTTACACTAACCAGTCCTATAACTAGGGAGCACAAATTATAACCAAGGACTACACACTAATCCCATACCTAGTAAGCATCCTATAATAGAGGTGAGTAATAATATTACCAAAAAACCCTCGTCCCAGTGATGGAAAAAGTGAATAAAACAATTCACACAATATCACAAATCATAATCACAACATGGCACTTTAATCACAAATGTCACAATTCAATTTAACTCCATTAATAATATAGTCGTCGTTTTCAACATAATTATTTCCGTTCAAAAATGTTAAATTAATTAACATGCGACAATATTCAATACGCCATAGTCGTTCTCTTTTATAAGTCATCTAATTTTTATAAGTGTGAGCGCGTTCGAATAACCATAAAAATAACTCCCATAAAATTCTACATGAGGCCTACACCCAAAACCATAAAAACCCAAAAATCTAACCTACGCACCCAAGGGTTTCAAAGATTAAGTCATATTTAAAATTTTCATAAAAACAGTCCCAAAATTTAAGTGTCCACTTTCTCTAATTAAGTTACTAATTGATTTTAATTAAAAAAAACATGATTAAGGGTTTAGGAGACACTTAAACACATAATACTAAAGGAAAGGAATAGAGTATTCATACCTGTGATTTAGATGAAGATGATCTGAGTTGAGAGTTGGATTCCTTTCGAAAAAATCAGCAAAGTGACCTTCTTGAACAATCTTGAGAAAACCCGGTTTAAAGCTTCAAAACTTGGATTGAAAATAGCTCTCCAATGGAGTTAAGGTTTTGAGTGAGGAAGAAGATGTAAAAGAGGAGATTGTTTCTCTTAGGGTTTAGAAGAAAGTGTTTTTAAAAGTCCTAAACTCGTCACTTTGTTTATATACCAAAAAGAATTTGAGTCATAATCAAATGGAAACACTCAAAAAATTATTATAGACGACTGGATAGTCAGAATGACTTGAAATTCTAGTATGTTGTAGAGAACTACGAGATGGAGCTTCTATGAAAAATTCAGCTCGATCGGACGGTCGAATTTCTAAAAATATTATTTTTATCCTCCTTAGCTCGGATCCTCCCCCGATTTTTATACAAAAAGTTATAGTTTCCAAATTTTAATCCCGATTTAAATTCCACTTAAAACCTTATTTTTATATATAAAAACCAACATATTTTATTACTAAGAATAATTATATCCAAAATTTTATTTTTTTCACGAATCTCCCAATTAATTAATTAATTTAATGAACTATTAAAAACACAGGGTGTTACAGATTTCTTTATTGTCGTCAGCTTGAATAATAATTACGATGAATTTTACCTCGATCAACATTTACACTAAGTTTCCCGTTGAGCCTTTCCTCATTTATTTTGTCCAACGGCCTTCGCTGGTCATCCTATTATGTTCAGCGTACGAAGTCCGATCAAACTTGTATAAGAATTTCACCACTTATGTTTAATAGCAAGAGAATATAAGTCTTCATATGTGAAGGAATAAAATAATCCTAATCATAAGTATCTACATCAAAGGACACTACGCTGAAACGTAGATAGTCGTACAGATCCTAAGGACTCTAGAACCTGATGCTCTGATACCACCTATAACACCCCGCTTAATTAAATATCGGGTGATCAGTCTTATACCCAATTAAATCTGAGTATGCAGTTGGTTCATTCTTAGCATCACCGTCGAAAAATATTTTCTTTTTTTGTGTTAATCACCTAATACTCAATTAAGATGGTGTGAAAAACTTCCAAATTTTAATTTAATAAAATTCCATTTTACCATTACAAACAATTTTATGTTTTCCACTCCACAACAATGCATAATAGATAGGTAACATCACATCTGAATTAAATGTAACTGTAATAAACTCCCTAGTTTAAATATATCAATAGAACAACCCCAAATGAACTAAATGCATCAAAACTGGCATAAGTAATACCACTGTCTGAGATAGAATAGAAATAACTAGAATCCTTGGGCAATATCCCCTACATGAACTAACTACTACTGATGTATGAATCAAGAGAATGAAAGCGTCTAAGCAAAGTCTACAACTCTATAGAATCCATAGTACGTTAAGTATCCAATCCTCTAAGCCTGGTGTTCCTGTGACTGGACATCTAATATAGAATATACAAGGGAGGCAAGAATATGCAAGAAAACAGGTCAGAGCTCGATTGTAAAATATTTTAAAAATAACAAGTGAATAAATGCTACAACTAGCAATTATTATATACATGTTAGATTCTCGAAATCTCTCTCTTGAGATTCTCGCCTCTCATCTAGAGTGCACGCCTATCGTATCTCTAAACCATACTAGTTACTGATCCCACGCTAACTAGTTTATATCAGTGCCACCTAGCCATAGCCCATATCTTTCCCACGTATTTTTCTCGTAATACAATATATCCAATTTTCACTTCCACATGGATAAGCCCTTTTTCAATAAAATATAATTAAGTGTTCAATATATATATATATATATATATATATATATATATATATACATTTACTCTATTATATATATACAATACTGCACCCCGAGGCTCAGTTGTGGTGCACGCATACTCTGCTATCACCGAGCCATGCCCCTTCTTAGCACCTCTAAAGAGATAATGGCCCAAATGTTTCAACAAACTTTGAAAGAAAGCACCCTCTGATGGTTCTTATCCCTCGAAGAAATAAGAATGTTTAGTTGGGAAGACGTCACCCGAGAATTCATGTCTCAGTACAAGTACAACGAAGAACTAGAAGTTACACGCCGTGATATAGAGCTTCTTAAGTAGAACTCGGGGGAAACAGTTTATAGCTTCATAGGGAAGTGGAGTGAGAAAGATGCTACCTTGACCATACCGACAAGAAGATGAAATCGAGGATGGAAATATTCTTTCTAGATAATAACTCTTGGCCGAAGATTACTAGCTTAAAGTCCAGCCTCTCGTCGAGAAAGCCATAATAGTTACTAATGTCTCCAGGGAAAATGATTCTGAAGACTCGTTCAACCTACAGACACTGGGCTTGACTCTCTATATGATCCATTCATACACTACACCGTCGAACTCTTCCACTCTGATCAAGGCTACTAATGGGTATCTTCTCAACTAAATGCTATACCAGCCCAACCTACTAAGATTCAACCCAACCTTGATGTTTACCATATCTCTTCACCTCTTGTTTCTTCTCCTTCTTCTGATATCAATACAATTGAGTCCTCCATTGATCAGTTTCTCAATGATGTTTTTCCTGAAAGTGAAATAAAGGAGGACTTTGAGTAACTTGTTGTGCCTTACAGTAATTGTCTTGATTCTAACTACAGCCTTGATGATGATGACTTTGCAAATGAAAAGTTCTTAATTAATCTTAATACGCTTAATAACAAATAACATAATCACGTTCAAATTAATAAGGATAAAATTATTGCTATCAATCTCAATTCTAGTGGCCAATAGCGCGAGATTAGGATAGGGTCCACCCTTAATGAGCATGAGCATGTGCAATTCGAAGAGCTTTTGAGAGAATTTAAGGATGTCTATGCATAGTCCTACGATGATATTCCCAACATTTATCTAGAAATAGCTCAACACGAGATACCGACATTCCCATAATGAAAACCGATCAAACATAAGCTAAGGAAACTTTCCACCGAATGGTCGCTTAAAGTCAGATAAGAGGAAGTCAAGTAGTTGAACGTAGGTTTCATCCGTATGATCGAATATCCCACATGGCTAGCCAACATCGTCCATGTGATGAAATTAGGAGGAAACGTTTGTAAGTACGTCGACTACCGGGATTTGAATAAAGCATCTCCAAAGGATGATTACCCATTGCCCAACATCGACATGATTGTTAACAACACAGCCAGCCATGCCCTCAAGTCATTCATCGATGGATTCACCACCAGATCAAGATACACCTGACCATTAGGAGAAAACCGCACTCATCACCTCCTGGGGAACCTTTTTCTACACTGTCGTGACATTCGGGCTCAAGAACGTTGGGGATACCTACCAAAGGGCTTCCACAGCCATCTTTCATGATTTAATACACAAGGAGGTCAAAGTTTATGTAGACAATGTGATCATTTATTCTAAGATCCAGGAAGGTGATGTTCTCGCCCTTTGGAACTTCTTCAAATGACTACGGAGATACCGAATGAGCCTAAACCCACAGAAGTGCGCTTTTGGCATCACGAAAGGAAAGATTTTAGGATTCAATGGAATCGAAGCAGTCCCTGCCAAGCTGAAATCCATACTTGAAATGTCACCACCCCAAACGGAGAAGGAAGTCCAAGGATTCCTGGGTATAGTACATCATTCGGTTCATCAGCCAGTTGAGTTCTATTTGCAAGACCATCTTCAAACTGCTCTGGAAGGATTCTACCATAGTCTAGTATGAGTCCTTTCGGGAAGCCTTCGACCAAATCAAACGATACCTTACCCGACATCTAGTACTTATGCCTCCGCATCCAGGTCTCCCCTTCATCTTGTACTTAATCGTAATGAATATTGCGACAGGGACTTTGTTAGCCCTATATATTGAATAATACCGCAAAGAAAGGACCATTTACTACACCAGTCAAAAATTAGTTGAGTACAAAGTCAACACACTGCCTTGGAAAAATCATGTGTCACCCTAGTTTGGGTCACTCAAAAGTTACGACACTACATTCTCACTTTTCCCATCAGACTAGTGCCCTGAATGGATCCTATCAAGTACCTTCTTGAGAAACTCGTCATATCTAGCCGAATGGCCCGATGGTTGATGTTGCTAGCTGAGTTCGATATCGTGTATATCACACAAAAAGCTATGAAAGGGAGAGGCATGTCCGAATACCTTGTTGACTACCCTATGGAGGGAACCGGAGTTTGGGTCTCCGAATTCCCAGATGAAGATATCCTTTACACTTCCCAACAAGACCTCAGATGGAAAATTTTCTTTGACGGCACTGCCAATAAAAAAGAATACGGCATTGGGATACTCCTAATCACCCCTAATGATTCTCACACTCCTATTGCCATCAAGCTTGATTTTTCTCGCGCCAATAATATGATCGAATACGAGGCATGCACTGTAAGCCTCAAAGTCTCCCTCAAGAAAGGTATCAAACACCTAGATGTCTATGGGGACTCTTCTCTCATCATTGTCCAAGTCCCTAGAAGATGGAAAGTCAAAGACGAAAATCTCTTACCTTTTCATGCCCACCTAGAAGAGGTGGCCTAGAAGTTCCAAGATATCACCTGCCACTACATGCGTCGTGCAAAGAACAACTTAATTGATGACCTTGCTACCATGGCCTCCATGGTCGACATGCCAGAGGGAATAACGATGGCCCCTTTCCTAATATAAAAATAAGCTATGCCCACCCACTGCTACCATATTGAGTTCATCATCGAGGAAGATTCTGATATGGTTGGGTTTTGGTACTACGACATTTGGCACCTCCTCAAGCATGGTAGGTATCCCCAAGATGCCAACAAGAAAGACCATGCAACTCTTCGTACTTTGGCTTCCCATTACATCATTTGTGACAAAGCACTATTCAAGGGAAACTTTGATGGAACCCATTTGCAATGAATTACAGGGGTTGGCATTGAAGAAATGATTCAAAAAATCTACAGTGGGGAATGAAGACCCACATCAACGGTCGTATACTTGCTAAGAAAATAATTCATCAAGGGTACTATTAAACCACCATACTTTAGGATTGCACCGCATATGCCTAAAAATGCCTCAAATGCCAACAGTTTGCTAACCTCCAACACTTACATCCTCGAGAATTATATAACATGACTTCTCCCTAGTCGTTCTCCACTTGGGGCATTGACATCATTGGAAAGGCCACACCTAAAGCTTCAAATGGGCATGAGTTCATCCTAGTCGCCATTGATTACTTCACCAAATGGGTCGAAGCCGAGTCATACGCAGTGCTGAATGCTAAGAAAGTGACCAAGTTTATCGTAAAGAAAATCATTTGTCGATCGGGGTTCCCCACGAGATAGTATCAGATAATGGGTTACACTTCGATGCCGAGGTCATAGAACTAGTCAAGGAGTACGGGATTTAGAGATATAAATCTTCCCCCTCCTAACCCAAAACTAATGGTGCTATAGAAGACGCCAATAAAAACCTCAAAGCCATCGTTAGTAAAATGATCGATAATTATAGAGATTAGGCCGACTAGATGCCTTACACCCTCTGGGTCTAATGCACTTTAATCATTACTTCTACTGGGGATACCCCTTATTCTCTGATATACATCAATGAAGTAGTCCTACCCATTGAGATAGAAATACCTTCCCTAAGCATCATGCTCGAGAGCAGAGTTAGCGAAGAAGACTGGTATCAGATCTGCTTTGACGGATTTTCACTCTTGGATGAAAAGTGGCTAAAGTCTTTATACCACATACAAGGGTACCATCGCCCGAATAGCGTGATCATTCAACCAAAGAGTCAAGGACCGTGGGGTCCAGGAAGTAGACCTTGACCTTAAGAAGATCATAGAACCCATTTGGAACCCCATAGGGAAATTAAAGCTGAACTGAAGCGACATCCTATCAGGCGGTGCCGCTATGCTCACAAACCTCGATGGAGAAGATATAGCATGGACAGTCAACCTGGACTGTCTCAAAAAGTTCTACCCTTAGTTCAAAATCTCGACGCGCTACGACTCTTCTCATCCCCCTTCTATTCTAAAAAAATCTCTTCATTTCTCTCTACCTAGAACTACGTGGGGACTAATCCTTTCAAAAATCTTTTTCTTTCAAAATGGAACTCATAAAAATTTTCAAACCACACAGAGGTACGTAGGCAGCCCATACGCCTTACATGGGCACGGTCACCTTCTTTCTCACAAATTCTATTCTTTTCTAACCTCTGAGAACGGCGGTCCATTTTATCACTTACATGAACATAAGGATTATGTATGCCCTAGAGATTGATGTAGATAGATCAAATGTAAAACTCATCAAGAGGCACAACAAAATATTATCAAAATTATTTTTTATTTCAAATAAGAAAATGCGGCACCAGTACATAAAGTATCAGCAAAGGGAGTTAAAAAAATAACCCCGTTTCATTGACTCAAACCAATCTTAAAACAACAACCTTATCAAGTTACACCAAATTTACTTTTAAAAAAAAATAAAAAAACACACAAGCTCCCCCAACTTTACAAAAGCTTCACACAAATTATCCCCAACTTCACAAAACTCTATCCACAGCTGCCAGAAGACCCAGCCTCATCATCATTTTTATCCCCCAGAGATCCCTAGGTCTCCCTCGCCTGGTTAACATTATGAATGCTCTCCATGGAGTGGTATGTCTTGGAAAAACCACTACCCACCTCCCATGGTGTCGAAAAGAATAACCCACCATTAACCAGTTTCTTCCTCCGGGATCTTCTTTACTACTCTTTTCCACTACCATTTCAGATAGTCCCCGAACACATGTCAAACCCTTCCTATAGATTAAGATGAACGGGTAGATGATCGATGACTCTCCCATAAAGAACCTAGTATCATGCATCGGGATTCAGTCAAGTCCTCCACCGAAAATAAGTCTACTGTGCGAGGAGGCACTATTTTCTCCCATCCAACTTAGTGCAGAAGATGTCAAGGGAAACATAACGAAGTCTGCCGTGGGCCAACTAACCACGTATATCGATACTCTCCCAGCTCCAGAACAGGCTGAAATTCTCCCCACCATGGCACTGACCAATAAAGACACTGAGCTCTATGATCCATAAACTTGTTGACCCGGTTCTCTACAGATGGGCCAAAATTGAAAAAGTACTTAGCAAAGAAATTTGGCACTCCTGCCAAGGGGTACTTAGGAGGATCCGCCAGACAGAACCTCTCAGCAATCCACATGAACAACATCATCGGGTTCCCCCTTAGAAAATTAGAGTGACCTTCTCTCCAAGCATTAAGACCATTCAGAGTCTCAACTAGTATCACTTTCGTAGGACTACGATGGTAAGACATCCATGCTGTTATCGCAGCCCACTGGGCATCCACCATCAAGTCCCCATGTCACCAGTAAAAGCCTCACAGTAAGGCCCAGGAAACAACTACGATATAGACCGCATCATTAAAATCCCTCAAGGGCACGAAGTGCTTAATAACCTTAAGGGAAATCACCTCCCATTATCCAACGGTAGAGACACGGAAGGGGAAACACGGAGCAACTTCGCTAACAATGTCGTGGAGAATGATAAGTTTAGGCATAGATTCCTCTACACTAGGGTTGATGCCCAACATGGTCGAGAATTCTTCATAACTCTAACATATGTCATCTAGGCCAAAATGGAATACATGGTCTTCGGGGTACATGAACTGTACCGTCGCTGCTAGCATATTCTAGACTTGTAAGATTACTCTGATGTGCAGGAACGTGTAAGCCTTAAAGTGATTTTACTCGACACATATTTCGATAGGTAGGACAAGGGGTATGCTGATCGGAAACACCCTTATTTGGGAAAATTCCATCTTTCCTCTTTTGTCAAAATCAAATTCTCAAAAAGAAATCCTTATTTTGAAAACTATGAGGATCATTTATTCTTAATTATCCATTTTTACTTATTATTTCCAAAATAAATCTTTTCCCTGATTTAATTTACTCTATTTGGCTGAATAAATAAACATCATGTCATCTTTGCAGTTTCAACAGAAAAGTAAAGTACATATATAATAATTCATCAAAGCAAGAAAAATAAAAATACATCTCCTTCATATATATATATATATATATATATACATGTTGTTGTTACATGATTACATCCTTGCAGATAGAAGAAGAAAAATAGAAAAATATAATAAACGGGACTCCACCCGAACCAACAACTCTCTATCTCTCTCTCAAAATCCTCACCCTTTGTGACGGACATGCTTTCCCCAGCAACAAGCGGTGGAACCTCCGATCCCAGGACTCGATCCCTCATCCGATTAGGTAGACGGAACTAAGCAGGAAGGAACTGACTCCCTGATGTAAGCAGACGCATAGGCCACCCAATCCTTAATATCCTTCAGCCAGGTGGTCGGCACCTGAACATACTGCAAGAAAAAAAATGAAAGTAAAGGGCAATGAAAGAATCAAAAGAGACAAGATAAGGGAAGAAGAAGAATATACCTCAGGCTTAAAGACATCATCCATAAGCCCCATCAACCCCGACGCCGACGCATTAGGACGATGCGGCATGCTCAATGACTCCCCACTACTCAATCAAAAATTATAAGAGGGGGGAATAACCTGAATAATTGGAGCCTCCTCTTCCTCTACCGTTGTCGCTGACCTACCACCACCACTCGTGCTGTGGACAGATCCCAACGGCCTGATATAACCCCTACCCGAAGTCTTAGGAGGAAGAAACATATTATCCATATCATAAATAAAAGGGGTTTCAACCATCTCGTCACAAAGTCCAAGTAATCATCACTCACCACCATGTCCGTATAGTGCGTGTATTGCTCGTCGATTAACAGTCTCCCGGGCCTCGTCAGACATCTCCCTCACTTGCCTCATGTACATCAAGGGCCCCGACGGTGGGACCACCACATCATCCTCTACAATCTGTCGCACCACTCTCTCTCCTAAGTACTAGACGTACCCAAACTCGTGTGCCATCAATCGTCACATCTGCACATGCATACCTATCACCCCCGTATCTCGAGGAGTCATCCTCTTAGGGTAAAAGGTCACCTTCAATCCCTGATAAAAAAATAGTAGTCATGCAATAAAGAAAATGACAAGAAAGAACTCAGAAGAAACATGAAATAACCTAATCACTCGTGAAGGCGTCAAAAGCCTACCATATCCCCGCCAAGGTTAAAGACTGGTTCGATTGTCTATAGAAATTCCACCAATGGAACATCCGATAGAAGTACCCAAAACCTCATCCTTCAGGGCTATAAACCTCACGTTGTGCCCAATCACCTCGTAAAACCACGTATGTAAAAGACAAGAATCAGCAAAGAATAAAATAAATAAGAATAAAGGAAATACATAAGAAGGAAAATAAGTCTGAAGTTAGCTCCAAATGATACGTGACCCCTGTAAAAGTCTACCAACATCACCGACTAAAAGCATCCAAAGAATAATAGAGTGATGCCAAAGTCAAGCTCCCCCAATCATAAAACTGGACGTCAAAAAATTTCCTCAAAAATGGTAAAAACTAGAGATGAACGATGTTAGCACTCGTCGCCACTAAAAATCTGCCAAGCAAAAGTAAAATGAACAACCGGGCCATCTGTATCACTTATCACCCGTCAGTCACGTCTACTCTCCTACTCAAAAGCACCTCCCAAAGGGTAGAGATGTGGACAGAATTCCTAGAAATGATCATACCCCCGTCCTTCAGCACCGCCTAAACCACCTACGGTGTCACCCTCACTGTGCAATCCACCTCTATCTGAACACCCTCACAGTTAATCCCCAGTAGCTAATGAACATCAATGGGAGTAACAGTCATCTCCCTAAAGCCCAAATGGAAGGTGTGGGTAGTGTCCTACCACCTCTCGCCCAGAGCGTACAACACCGTGGTAGAACGCGACGTCTCATCTAAGTCCTGCCCCAGACGGCCAAAACCAGCAGAAGAAATCATCTAGCAGACCGTCGCTGGGAGATGCTCCCAAACATCTTTCAACCCATCCATACCCCGAGAACAAAGAAGTTATATCATTCTGCTAAAGCAAGAGAAGAAAAAACCTTTAATGATCACAAAGAACAAAGATAAAAATGAAATAAAATACCAAAAGTCACCCTACTTACATAGCCCGTAAGGTTATTCACCCTAGACGAATGGTGGTGTGCAAGCTCGTTCAAAAGGAAGCGTTCTTCAGCTACCAACTCTAAAGGATTGAAGGCATTCTCATTGACCAAGGCAAGGGGAACCTTAGACTTCCATGACAGGATAACTCAGTCGTCAACACCTAGTCACTCCAGACTGTATCCCTCATTGGAAGAACCCACCATTTGAAATCTTGATAGGAAAAGGACTTAGGAATGATTTTTTAGAGAGAGAAAGTAGAAGATTCAAGCACTTAAAGGTGTGAAAAATGAGGAGGAATCGCCCCTTTTTATAGGGGACTAAGCATCATGCCGATCGACAAACCCCTATACATATCGATCGGCACCTGTATGTTCCTCTTCCCAAGGAAGCCTAGGAGTTTGTGCCATTACTGAACGGTAACCCCTCCAACTTATTTATCGGTACCCCCTGAAAATTTTGTAAAAAATATCGAAAAAATATTGGAACATTTTTGTATCAAGAAAGCCATTTTTCAGAGCACTCAGCCCCCTTACAAGACCTTAAGACCCCCAGCAGTATTAACCTTCCAGCATCGAATTCTATAAGAAGAATCTCAATCTCAAGTCAATACTTCCCCATTGAAATTTCAACCCCAAATCAAACACTTCCCCAATGGAACCTCCAGTCTAAGCCTTCCCCCAAACCAGTCCCCCAGTGGAACTTTAAGATGCTCCTGCATCAAAAATCCCTCACACTTTCCCCAACGAAGTTATCCCCTCTCCAAAACTAGAAGTTCCCAGGAGAGTAACTCCTCATATTAACTTTAGGTCCTCAAAATTAACCTCGACCCTCACAATCAATCCCTACAACTTTAGGTCTTCAAAATTGACCTTGACCTGTAGAATCGGTCCCTACAACTTTAGGTCCTCTGAATTGACCTCGACCCGTAAAATCGGTCGGTAAAATTTTATGTCCTCATAATTGACCTCGACCCACAAAATCTCTCCCTACAACTTCCTTAGAACTTTAGGTCCTCATAATTGACCTCGAACCACAGAATCAGTCCCTACAACTTTAGGTCCTTAGAACTGACCTCGACCCCTGAATCGATCATCCCTGACATAACCTTAGATCCTCATAATCGACCTCGATCCTCTGAACTAGTCACCCTCAACCCTTTAGTCCGCAGACTTGACCTTAAACACCCTCTTTCCCAATGTCAGTGTGGTGTCTTTTCAATGACCTTTGATTATTCCAATCTCACTCGTCAGGGGTCTCTGTAGACACCCCATTCTAGGACACCCCCAAGCATCTCCTTAGGTTCCTAGCACTTCCTCCTTCACCATAAACCCTAAGTCATACTCCGAGTAATGATCTGTAGGCAACCAAGTGTCCCGGACCCCGTTTGACTATCGATTAACTTTCTCACCTAAGCGATAGCTCATTAGATCTTCGAAGGGCCCTAAATCCCCTTCCTATCGGTCTGCCCCATGTGTGAATCGGCCTTACGGTTCGAGTGAATGGTACAATTTCTCTCAAAAATAGATCTGAAGTCCACCGGGTGCTCTCGGGCCATGTTTGACTTCGCTTAACTCTCCAACTTAAGAATATATGTTTGGATACTCAAAGGGATATAAATCCCATTTCCAATTATCCGTCCTATGCATGAATCAACCTTACGATACGGACAAACAACATGTTTCACTCTAAAGGGTCTCTAGGCGCTTCTAGACCTATTTAACCTTGGTCAAGTCTCTGAACAGAACAAAGCTCTTTGGATCATCGAATGGGCCCTGCATTAACTTTCTAACGGTTTGTCTCATGCATGAATCAGCCTTACGGTTCGGACGAATGATCCATTTCCCTCTTATCCATAAGATCGACGGTCTCTTTCGAGCCCCGTTAGACCTTAGTCAATCTCAAACCCAAGAGCGTCCCAATGGATTCTTAAAGGGTTCTGAACAACCTATCTAACGGTTCATTTCGTGCATGATTCAGACATACGAATTGCATTTTATGACCATTTTTCTAGAAAATCCGTAGAAGACTTCCGAACAGCAAACCCATTTCCTTGCGTATCGGCAATGTGTCTTTGGGTTCCATGCCAATAGGTAGGTCAAGGACAATTCCAATCGGCACCCCATTGACCCTATATAAGGAGAGCATAATCTCACTTAGAAAGGCACCTCAGAATCATCCCTCTTAATGATGTAAGCAACATTCTCTCAAAGTCAGCATGGTTCCAATCTTGAAACATATCCCCCACATTCCATTTCCTTACCCAATTTTGTAAATTCCCATACCTCTCCTCTTACCACCTCTATCCACTTGCAAGAGCATCTCTTCAACATTCAAGAGCAACATCAAGGTGAAGAAAAGCTTTAGTGCTAAAATCTTGTTCACAAGGTTAATAACAAAATGTTATGAATTATGTAAACTCCGAATTAACTTTTTGGGCAAAACACTTTTCGAAAAAAATAAACACAAGATGTGTTATACAAACTTTTTAAATTTATGGTTTAGAATCGATAGTTAATTACCTTCTTTTTAAAGTTTAAGAAACATCTACTAAAGTTACCATGCTGTCTCAAACACAATAACAGTTAAGAATATTCAAAGGAATAGACACGGGAATTTTTAACGTGGTAAAACCTTTAATCAAGGAAAACATCTACGGTGCCTTCTAGGACACAAAACAAAAAATTCACTAGAATAAATAATCAAGTTACAACACTTAAGAAAGCACACAAGGATCCTAAATTTAAGTTCAGAATTATACCTACATGAGCTACTCCACTCCAAAGGATTCTGACTAGAACTGATCTCTTCTTTATTGCTCCTTTGCCTTTTCCTTGACCTCCTTCTCTTTGAATTCTGACTCCAACAACTCTTTCAACTTTTAAGTCTCAAACAAACCACTGTGTCTAAGTGTTCGTTTGAGAAGTGTTTGTGATGTGCATTATATGCAGATATGCAACTCACCCTCTCAATATTTTTTTACAGACATTCCTATCAAATTACAAACAGTTCTAAAATGAATAGGATATTTCTAAGTCTGTATTTTACAAATCAACACATCTTGATCTTTCTATTAATCCACAGATATCAAGGTTACCTTGCTCAAAAGACGGCCAAGGTCCTATACAATTTCAGTATTTTGAAAAGATTTTCGAAATTATAAACCACCAATTGAGATCCAAACTAGACTATAAGTCTATATCATAAAAATATAATCAAAAATAACATGCAGAAACTGATTCAAATGATTTTGTAACAGAAACTTCTAACTCAAGATGATATCTAGAAGAACAACCTTGCTTTCAAAAATAGCCAAGGTCCTATGTGTCTCCTTTTTATTTTTGAACACGTTTATTTCACAAAATGTGAAATAAAAACTAAGAGACACAAATGCTCTTAAAGATCTATTTTTTCTTGAAACCCTAGAAGTTTGTTTTTAAAAAACTTTGGAATCAAATGGATCTGAAGACAAATATCCAAAAAGAGAACTGAAAAATAAGCATGTGATGTTCTCTTTAGAAAGTCTCAAGTTTCAATATGTGAAACTTGCTATTTTCTCAGAGAGGAGTTTTGAGAGAGACTTAAAACAAAAAAGATCTTCTATAAGACGTCAACCCAACTACCAAACCCACAGAAACCCTAGATTGGCTTTATCTCTCATAATTTTTGGTTTCTAGTAAAGGTGTTTGAAGTTTAAAACTGTTTAGGTTCAAGGGATTCACTCAGAGGTGATGAAAAACTAAGATGGATTGATCTTCTTCCATTTTCTTTATTTTTCTCTCGAATTTCTTCCCTTTCCATCTTTTCTCTCTTTTATTTTCTCTCTGGGACAATTTTAACAAAAGTCTCAAAATTGTGAGAGTAAGTCCAATTTTATAGAGGTGAAGGAAGGATCTGGAACTTCATTTACAATCAATAGCTGAGATTTAGTCCACACAGTTTGACTAATGATCCAAAGGTTTATAACTAAGCGGTGAAATGAAAGAATGTCATTGGATGAATGGTAAACACTGGGATTATAACACAACACATGCAGGCCATTGATAAAGCTAATCAAAGGATTGAGATTGGTGATCGAAGTTGAGTCTGTAAGAAAACACAAATCTATTTGTCTAGCTACCAACACGTGTATGGTCATGATAAAATTAAAACGCGTGTTATAGAAATAATTACAAAGACGCCTTATAGTCTCTAGAGCTTTTATATTCTACCCAGGCTAGCTTTCAGCGAACAAAATTATTTTCTAAAATTCAAATTTCAACCACAACACTATTAAAATCAAGTTTTAATTAATTCAAAATTACTTTAAAATTGAATAAAATGTTTTGATCTGAATTAATTTGTTTTTGAAAAAGCTTAAAGCGTTGTAAAACCATTAATGCAAATAGGAGAAATATATGATGCGGCGAGAGTGTCCTATTAGTTGTTTTAAGGTTACAAATAACTTCCCTATAAGGATTGGTTCTTCCTCTTCCTTCTTTTTGAACCTTTGGGTATGGAGTAACTCATCAAAACTAATCCTACTTTGTCTCAATATCCAAACTAGTTGGAACTCCTATATAATGTAGACTCAAGTAAGTCAATTATATAGTGTGTTCTCAATCTCCCCCTTTGGATATTTGAGACAAAATTTCCTTGAGTATTCTGAACTCGTGGGTGAAAATTGAAAAATCCTAGTTGTCCTATACAAAGGTTCTAACTACCCATTCCCATCCTAGAATCGAAAATAAGGTAAAAAAAAATACATCACTCAACTATATACAGACCAATACTCTATAAAAGTGTAAGAAGCTATACAACAGGTTTGAAATTCCTATAACAAAATAAACAATGAATGGCATATTAGTTGAGTTAGAATCAGGAATAGATAGAAAAAGCGCTTAGGAATACACAAGATCTTCTCCCCCAATTTTTCTCAAATATAAAAGGGGTATAAATCACAAAAAAATAGAGTCGATCATATAATATATCACGAACATGGCAGAATCAGGGGTCTCCTATATAAAATAGTGTTAAGAGGTGTCTTTAGTCATTTATCAAATAACCATGCCCTAAAACTTCAGAAAACAATTATAAGCAAGATACTACCTATGTAATGATAAATGTGATAAAAATTAATTGAGAGTTATCATGCCTATAGCTATGCGCAAATACTTAAATCGTATGTTATCTAATGGTTTGGTAAAGAGATCTGCGAGCTGCTTTTGAGTGTTCAGATATTCAATGATGAGATCTTTGGATTCGACAAGGTCACGGATAAAATGATGTCTCATCTTAATTTGCTTAGTACGGGAGTGCATTATAGGATTTTTGGAAATATTAATAGCACTTTGGTTATCACAAAACATGATTAACTAATTTCGGTGATACCATAATCTCTAATCATTTGTCTAATCCATAATAATTGTGAACAATAACTACCAGTTGCTATAAATTCATATTCGACGCTAGATAAGGAAATACAATTTTGTTTCTTACACGACCAACCTACAAGATTATTGTTTACGTAGTAGCAAGCAACAGAAGTGCTTTTACTATCGTCAGAACAACTGGCCCAATCGGCATTGGTGTATCCTAAAATAGAACTAGCTGTATCTTTTGTGTACCAAATACCAAATTTTAGAGTACCCTTAATATATTTAATAATTCTTTTCACACTTAATAAGAGGGATTCTTTAGGGTTACTTTGATATCTCGCATAGATACTGACAACAAAGGATATGTCGGGTCGGAACACGGTAGGATACCGCAAACTCCCTATCATACTTCCATAAAGAGTGGGATCGACACTTTTCCCATTGTCATCCTTATAAAGTTTAGTTCAAGTACTCATGGGGGTTCTAAAAGGTTTAGCATTTTCTAAGACGAATGTTTTTACTAGATCTGCAGCATACTTGGATTGAGAAATAAAAACTCCATCAGTACATTATTTTACATGTAAACCCAAAAAATATTGTAGATCACCCATTAGTGACATCTGAGATTCGGTATGCATGATATCAGAAAAATTCTCGACTTGTTTAGGACAAGTGGAACCAAAAATAATATCGTTCACATAAACTTGTGCGATTAAGACATGTTGATTTTCCTTTCTAACAAACAACGTTTGATCATTTTTTCCATGGACAAATTTGTGAGACAGTAGAAAAGTAGACAGTCGCTCATACTAAGCTCTAGGAGCTTGTTTCAATCCATATAAGGCTTTCTTAAGCCTAAAGACGTAGTCCGGGTGACAAGGATCAACAAATCCTTTAGGTTATTCTACATATACTTCTTCAGATAAGATTCCATTCAAAAAAGTGGATTTAACATCCATTTGGAATAATTTGAAATGTATATGACAAGAGATGGCCAGAAGGAGACGAACTGATTCTAGACGAGTAACAGGTGCAAAGGTTTAGCCAAAATCAATTCCCTCAATCTCGCAGTATCCCGGTGCAACCAACCTAGCTTTATTTCTAATGACCTCCACATTTTCATCTATTTTGTTTATAAAAATCCATCTTGTGCCAATAACCTTCGAGTATTTTGGTCTAGGAACAAGACTCCACACATCATGACTCTGAAATTGAACTAGCTCTTCTCTCATAGCATTTATCCAAACTGAGTCAGAAAGGGCATCATTAACATTTTTAGGTTCCTCAAGAGAAACAAAACAAGAAAATTGTGCCATTTTTCAAAGTTAGGATCTAGTTCGAACTGGTTCCGAAGGATTACCGATAATGGTTTCAATGGGATGATCTTTAGAAACCCAAGTGAGTACTGAAGGACTCTCAGGTGGTAGTGAATCAATATCATTTTGAGGATTAGTGGATAAATTAGGTTCATTGTCATCAAATGCTACTAGTTGACTGTCACTTCTCCTTACACTAATGTCATCTATAATTACATTAATTGATTCCATAATAGTTTTGGTTCGATAGTTATAAACACGTAAAGCCCTTCTATTTTGGTAATAACCAAGAAAGATTTCCTTTTCTCCTCGGATATCAAATTTTGAAAGTTGCTATCTATTTTTGCAGGTGTAGCAAATACTCCTGAAGGTTTTAAAATATTTTAAGTTTGGCTTTTTGTGGAACCACAACTCATAAGAGGTTTCTTTGAAATTTTTTCTGAGGTAGATACGATTAATAATGTGACACGCGGTTTGGACAGCTTCTACCCGAAAATATCTAGGGAGATTCTTAGTATGTAACATAACCCTAGCCATTTCTTGTGAAGTTTTATTCTTACGTTCAGCTATACCATTTTTCTATGGGGTTTTAGGAGTGCTAAACTCATGTTTATAGCCATTAGCTACACAATACTCAGAAATACCAGAGTCCTTGAACTCTCCACCTCCATCACTCCTAATTCGACACACTTGGGTATCCTTCTCATTCTCAATTTTCAAGAGGATTATTAAGAATTCTTTAAAGGTATCTGGTGTTTGTTTCATAAAAGCTACCCATGTATATCTCGTATAGTCGTCCACTATAACTAGGATGTCATAGTTTCCACAGAAACTAACAGTTCTTGAGGGACCCATAAGGTCCATGTGGATAAGTTCTAGAGTCTTAATGGTTAGGACATCTTTAACTTTTTTGTGAGGGGATTTACTTATTTTTCCTTCCTGACAAGGTCCACATATAGGATTAAAAGAATTTTTAATTTTAGGTAAACCTCCAACTATCTCTTGGCAATTCAATATTCTAATATTATCATAATTTGTGTGTCCCAATCTATAGTGCCCTAGATCAGAATCCTCTGATCGGGAAACATGGCAAGATTCAAAATTAGGGATTACTGTGTAACAGTTCTCCGAGGTTATGTTTCCTGTTAAAATATAATTACCTTTTTCATCCATAATTTTTCAATCATTTTTTGAAAAGGTAACTAAGTGATTGGAGTCACAAAATTGTGATATACTTAAGAGATTAGCTTTAAGGCCTTTAACTAAGAGTACATCCTTTAGTTCAAGAAGCCCATGCTCACTCAATGTTCCCTTACCTATGATCTGAGATGAAACATCATCTCCAAACATGACACTACCTCCGAGGAAGTCTGTCTTATTTTTCAATTTAGTTTCGTCCCCGATCATATGTTTAGAACATCCGGAGTCAAGTACCATCCAATTGAAGTGTTTTGTCCTTTTAAAGCAGAAATGACAATGTTGCACTTGAGCTGGGGTAATAGGTTATCTTTTCTATTCCAAATAGGCCTAGTTTTAAAAGGTTTGTGGCCTTTTGATTTAGAAAAGGATTGAGGGGTCTTTCTGAATGATTTTTCTTAGTCTTGGAACCTCCCTTTTTCTTTTTAGAGTTAGAGTTGTTTGTGTCTTGTCTAGGGAGTACATAAGTATTTCTTGATTTCCTAGAATAGTTAAAGTTTAGGTAGGTAGGGGTGTATAACCTTTTCTAGAGACATTCATTAAGAGTATGGACGAAAATATCGCAATAGGTACAGTACTGATGGGTATAGGACTTGACTTCATTACTAAAGTCTTTGAAAATTGGCTTGGCTCTATTGGGTACAGTAGTCCAGTTATCATTGGTTTTAGGTTTGTCTTTGGTCTCTGGAAGAAGGATAAACATATTTGTCTGACTGTTTAGATTCATCTGTTGATTATACTGACTATGTATTGCTTGAGATACATTGAGACTAGATTCACATTTTTAAACATTTTGATAAGTTTGTCCTTATTTTATAAAAGTAACAATTTCAGGAAAAACTTTTGTCTTACTTGTGTGCACTATTTCTCCAAAGCCTAGGCCAGACTTATCTTTAGAGTCATATTTTCTCCCAGTAATAATTTTTTCATAAGACTTAGTTTGTGTTTCAAAGGGTTGGCATTTTTTAAACACATTTGAAACCATTTGCTTTGACTCTTCTAGTTCAACAAGGGTTGCCTTGTATTTCTGTTCAAATTCATAGTTATTTTGAATCAAATCTTTTATTTTCAAGGCATAGTCTTCAATCTCAGTCTCATGAGCAACACATTGGGAAGTATAATCTTCAGTGTTCTTCCTAATGGTCTGGTTAAACAAATCAATACACTCACTTAACATTTTTATCATTTTTTCTAGGCGAGCACTCTTATTAACCATTTTCGTGTATAACTCAGGTAAATCAGGCAGATCAACATCAGACTCGCTAAGTGCATCGTGTGAAGTCTACCCTATGTTTTTTATAGGTTCTTTACTCATGCACACTTTCAATTCGTCATCAACATTATCACTTTTACTCACACGCATTCTTTCAGCAACAATAGGAACAGAATTATCAGCACTATCATTAACAACATCAACAGACATAGCAGGTTTATGAACAGGCAAGCATGCATCATCACTATATATTATCTTGGAAAATAAAGACATGCAGTACTCATTTATCTGGGTTGACTCTATTTCATCCTCATCAGAATCACTAGAGTCATCCCATATCTTACACATATTGGCCTTGTTATTATTATTAAGATTAGTTAGACATTTACTAGCATAGTGACCTAGTTTACCACAACGGTGACATTTAACATCTTTTATGTCAGGCTTAGGTCTGTTGGGGTCATAGTTCTTCCTATTGTCATAAGTGTGTTTGGTATTGTCTCTGTAATGAGGTCTGCAAAATTGATTACCTTAATAATTTGATTTGCCTTGTTTAGAGGCTATAACATTTCTAAATTTTGAAATCTTTTTGAAATGCTTGCTCATAAGAGCTATTTCATTGTCAAGGTTTTCCAAATCACAATTTTCAAGACAGTTAGTGTCAAAATCTAAAGTGATCAATTTAGGCATTGGAAATTTAGAGAAAAAAACACAACATTTGAACTAGGGGCTTTATTAGTCTGGTCAATTTCTTTTTGAAGTCTAGTTCCAATTCTACAGTCCTCGATTTACTGCTAAGTAATTCAGGAGTCATATTAGGGTTATTTATTTATTCAATAGCATATCTCTTGTTGTCAAATTTAGATGGAAATGACCTAAGAATCTTTTGAACAATTTCCTTTCTACTGTAGATTATACCATTGGCATGGAGTTTCGTAAAGATATCAGTAAACCTTGTGTAGAATTCGTCAAAGGACTCATTATCATTCATAATCAATGTGTTATATGTAATACCCTGTATTTCTGAATATTCTATTTAATTAAATTGGAAAATTAAATGAGAAAATACGGCTTAATTTAAATTACGTAAGAGGAGTAATTTAATGATATTTATTAAGAATTGTAATTATAGTATATTAATCGAGAGATAGTTACCGATTTATATTGCCTCATTATATTTACTTAGTGCGAGTAGTAAATAGTTACTTAACGCATGTAGACCGTTTTGGGGCGAGAACGAGTAATATATTTTTAAGTGACTCATATGATAATTTAGAGGTCACGGTTAACCCCGAAAGGGTCAAAATAGTCAAAATAGTATACCCAGGGGTACTAGTTGGGTCCCGAGATGTTTTTGGGCTAAGCCGGGACCGTTCAGGGGCATTTTAGTCTTTTAAATTATAGGAGTGAGAAGACCTACGAATTTAATAACTCTAAGTCAGATTATAAGAGTTGGAGGCTAGGGTTAGAGAGAAAAAAAAACACACCATAGCCATTAGAGAGAAGAGAGAAACAATTCTCAAGGCAAAAGGAAGAATTGGGAAGGATTCAAAGGAGATTTTCACCACAAACTTGTGGGGAAGGAAGATTGAAGGAGAAAAATAATCAATCATCAACAACAATCACAAAATTAGAACCCCTCTATCAAGACAAGTGTTTATTGCAAATCAAATTCAAGTTATAATACCCATGTGTAGGGAGTTTTAAGAATTGATTAATTCTATTGAAAAACCATGAATTAAATGTTTGAATTGATCAAATGTTTGGGTAGGATTGCATGTAGAATGAATCCCTAAGTAAAGGTAAAATTAAATTTGAATATATTTTATGATTAACATAGAATCTTTATGAGTTCTTGGTTAAAGAACATGAATCTTGAATGACTTAGGGTTTAATTGATGAACACAAGGTGTCAATCTGCCAGAATTTTTGACACAACTTTAAACGTATTCCATTTGAGTTATACTTCGAATTATAGTGTGAACCATACATTAATAGAAAGGTATTTCTCTTAGCTATCCAATGAACTTGGAATCAGGTCAATCGGAGTTCTATAGAGGGAGTAATAGACATATTATTACAGGGTGTTTAATCTGCCAGCATAGTAATCTACCAGAAGTTTGACGTGACTTTAAACATGTACGAATTGAGTTGTACTTATAATTAGAGTGTGAATCATAGATGTATGGAAAGGTATATCTCTTATCTTTCCAATGAACTTGGAATCAGGTCAATCGGAGTTCTGTAGAGGGAGAAATCGAAGTTCTACTAGAAGGTGTTTAATCTGCCAGAAAATTTTATGATTCGTTAGGCTGCGAGAAAATGTAAGATATTTAATTTTAAGCCTCAAATGCCTAAAATTTTATCGGGGAAGTGTTTGGGACCTTGATGAAATATATTTTTGGAATAATGTTATGGAAGTAGGTCTATGATTGAGCATTGGACTTTAATTTTGTGAGAGAATTAAAGTGGAGATTCATAGGCTTGATTGTGACGTATTCTAATTCGAGATGATAAGAATATAATTACGAAAAAGCATAAGCGAGCTTAAATTTATTGGGTCAATATGTTAACAAGGGTAGCTACTGAATTGATATTACGTTAGGGGTAACTAGGGCCCTTAGATTGTTGTGAATACTCAAATAAATGCGATTAATGAGATAAATCGTACAATGAATATTGTACGGTAAATATAAGAGAATAAAATATTACCTATGAACATGGTTGATAGGTCGGGCGTGTTCCTACTGAATTGTATGAACTTTTAGGTTAAGAGAAGTATATCTAAATTAACTATGTTAGGGTCGATGAGATATTCCGAACTAACATAGGGTTATTATATAATTGGGGTCGGTGAATCATGCCGAACCAAGAGTCCTTTATGTATGTAAAAAGGACAAATAGTAAAGAATGATACTTAATATATATTATGTGTGAAATATATATTTAATGATATTTTACTTCTGTGTATTAGTAGATTTATATATACTTAAATTAACTATGTTAGGGTCGATGAGACATTCCGAACTAACATAGGGTTATTATATGTTTGGGGTCGATGTAAAATGCCGAACCAAACCTTTGAACTGGTGGCGTGATGAAAGAGTCTGAGCCAGAATTTGTGTATATAAATAAATGGGGTCGATGTATCATTCCGAACCAATTCCTACTTGGGGTGCGATGAATCATTCCGAACCAAGAGTTCTTTATGTGTGTAAAAAGGACAAAAAGTAATGACTGATATTTAGTATATATTATGTGTGAAATATATACACTTAATGATATTATACCGTTGTGAATAAGTAGATGAATATGATGTGTTTAATGTTACGTATCAAATTGGTAAGTTAAGTAGTGAAACTTAATTACGGAATGTATCTTTAGATAGAGAATATCTAATTAGTAACTTAAGTAGTGAAACTTAATTACATAAGTGGAAAGATAACAATTGTGAGAATCTTAGAAATTTAGTAGTGAAACTAAATAGCTTTGAAGCATAACATAGGTGAAATGTTATTTGAGTATTAATTAAACTTTGCGAGATATTATTGAAATGAATGCACGGTGTGGGCGATATGAGAACTTAAGCTTAAATAAGTTCAGATGATTACTTAGACCTAATTAACTTGGGGAACATGGCTAGGTAGGCTAGGTGTATAAAGTTAGGTGTGCACAATAGATGATAAGTGAGTGAACTCAAGAGAGTGTATGAAAACCTAACATGTGTAATCAATAACCGCATTTTATATTGTGATAAACGCTTGCTAAATATTTTCAAAATGTTTTGAGTACTAACTCTTGCTATAAAATATTTTCAAAACCTTTTAGGTGTCCAGCCACAGGGACGCCATGGATGATGATTCTATTCTAGGGACTCGCAGCTGTAGCACAATGGATGCTTACAGGATTTTGACTAGACGATATCTCTCATTCAGATCTAGTACAGGATGTCACATTATTCCATGTATGGACTTGTAGTCCGGTATCAGTCTCAGATGTTAGTTTCAGATTAGTAGTTGTTCTATTGTTGTTTAGAATTTTTAGACGATGGTTTATTAGGTAATACTTTTGCGCTGTTGTACTTATACTTTGTTGGTTTGGGTTTTAGCATGGTATTTGCTTTACTATTTTCCGCATGGTTGATTTATCTGTTTTAAGAAAGATAAAATTTGGCACCGGTCTAATTTTACTTAGGGAATTAGTAATTAAAAAGTTTTCGACAGTGATGCTAAGAATGAACCATTTGAGAAACCTGTTTTAATTTAATAAAGGTCTGATCACCCGATGTTTAATTAGGCGGGGTGTCACATTATATTGTTGGATGAGCATTTGAACTTTTTCGGCTTTGACACGTTCATCACCCTCATGAGAAATGACTAACCTGTCCCATGCCTCTTTTGAAGTAGAATATATGGATATTCTTTTGAATTTATGTTCATTAGTGGACATAAAAATGGCATTCTTTCCTTTGTTATTATCTATAGATGCTTTTTTCTCTTCCTTAGTAAATTCACTGAGAGTTTTCTTAATTCTTGTTGGATCAGTTTCAGAGGTAGGTTTAGTAGCATGTTCATACACTGTTTCAATCATGTCCCAAACATCATCACCAAGGGTTCCTTAAATGAAAGAAACCATTCGTACTTTCTAGTATAAAAAGTTGTTTCCATCAAAGAGTTATGGTCTAGATAGGTTACCTAACTTCTCAAATCTTTCTTCCATATTCAGAAATTTTCAAAAAGAAGTTTCGAAAATAATTTCTCAAGTTTCTGGATCATAAAAGGTGTTCCTGCTGTGATACCAGTTAAAGAAAAGCTTTAATGCTAAAAGCTTGTTTACAAGGTTAATAACAAAATGTTACGAATTATGTAAACTAAGAATAAACATTTTGGGCAAAACTCTTTTAAGAAAAAAACACAAGATGTGTTGTACAATCTTTCTGAATGTATAACCTTATTTTTAAAGTTTAAGAAACATCTACTAAAGTTACCATGCTGTCTCAAACACAATAACAGTTAAGAATATTCAAAGGAATAGACACGGGAATTTTTAACGTGGTAAAACCTTTAATCAAGGAAAACATCTACGGTGCCTTCTAGGACACAAAACAAAAAATTCACTAGAATAAATAATCAAGTTACAACACTTAAGAAAGCACACAAGGATCCTAAATTTAAGTTCAGAATTATACCTACATGAGCTACTCCACTCCAAAGGATTCTGACTAGAACTGATCTCTTCTTTATTGCTCCTTTGCCTTTTCCTTGACCTCCTTCTCTTTGAATTCTGACTCCAACAACTCTTTCAACTTTTAAGTCTCAAACAAACCACTCTGTCTAAGTGTTCGTTTGAGAAGTGTTTGTGATGTGCATTATATGCAGATATGCAACTCACCCTCTCAATATTTTTTTACAGACATTCCTATCAAATTACAAACAGTTCTAAAATGAATAGGATATTTCTAAGTCTGTATTTTACAAATCAACACATCTTGATCTTTCTATTAATCCACAGATATCAAGGTTACCTTGCTCAAAAGACGGCCAAGGTCCTATACAATTTCAGTATTTTGAAAAGATTTTCGAAATTATAAACCACCAATTGAGATCCAAACTAGACTATAAGTCTATATCATAAAAATATAATCAAAAATAACATGCAGAAACTGATTCAAATGATTTTGTAACAGAAACTTCTAACTCAAGATGATATCTAGAAGAACAACCTTGCTTTCAAAAATAGCCAAGGTCCTATGTGTCTCCTTTTTATTTTTGAACACGTTTATTTCACAAAATGTGAAATAAAAACTAAGAGACACAAATGCTCTTAAAGATCTATTTTTTCTTGAAACCCTAGAAGTTTGTTTTTAAAAAACTTTGGAATCAAATGGATCTGAAGACAAATATCCAAAAAGAGAACTGAAAAATAAGCATGTGATGTTCTCTTTAGAAAGTCTCAAGTTTCAATATGTGAAACTTGCTATTTTCTCAGAGAGGAGTTTTGAGAGAGACTTAAAACAAAAAAGATCTTCTATAAGACGTCAACCCAACTACCAAACCCACAGAAACCCTAGATTGGCTTTATCTCTCATAATTTTTGGTTTCTAGTAAAGGTGTTTGAAGTTTAAAACTGTTTAGGTTCAAGGGATTCACTCAGAGGTGATGAAAAACTAAGATGGATTGATCTTCTTCCATTTTCTTTATTTTTCTCTCGAATTTCTTCCCTTTCCGTCTTTTCTCTCTTTTATTTTATCTCTGGGACGATTTTAACAAAAGTCTCAAAATTATAAGAGTAAGTCCGGTTTTATAGTAGGTGAAGGAAGGATCTGGAACTTCATTTGCAATCAATGGCTCAGATTGAGTCCAAACAATTTGACTAATGATCCAAGGGTTTATAACCAAGCGGTGAAATGAAAGAATCTCATTGGATGAAAGGTAAACCCTGGGATTATAACACAACACATGCAGGTCGTTGATAAAGCTAATACGAGGGTTGATATTGGTGATCGAAGTTGAGTCTGTAAGAAAACACAAATCCACCCATCTAGCTACCAACACGTGTATGGTCATGATAGAAGTAAAATGCGTGTTATAGAAATAATTACAAAGACACCTTATAGTCTCTAGCGCTTTTATATTCTATCCAGTATAACTTTTAGCGAACAAAATTATTTTCTAAAATTCAAATTTCAACCACAACACTATTAAAATCAAGTTTTAATTAATTCAAAATTGCTTTAAAATTGTATAAAATGTTTTGATCTCAATTAATTTATTTTTGAAAAATCTTAAAGTGTTGTAAAAGCATTAATGAAAATAGGAGAAATATATGATGCAGTGAGAGTGTCCTATTAGTGGTTTTATGGTTAGAAATAACTTCCCTATAAGGATTGCTTCTTCCTCTTCCTCTTCCTTCTTTTTGAACCTTTGGGTATGGAGAAACTCATAAAATCTAATCCTACTTTATCTCAATATCCAAACTAGTTGGAACTCTTATATAATCTGGACTCAAGTAAGTCAATTATGTAGTGTGTTCTCACAAGGCTTCAAAATAAGGTCAAAATATTTCACTCTCTTTAAATTCTCGTATTTTTGCATTAGTTACTTAATTCTTATTTTAGCATTTCATTTTTAATAAGATCGCACATATTAATATCCAACCTTTTTATTAGTAGTATTGCACATATTATACTTTCTATGAGAAAAAAAAACAATAAAAAAGGGTATTGTTTTAAATTCCAAACTTGAATTTCTCACACTAAAACATCATTTTTTTACACACACACATATAAAAAAAAGTTCCCGATTAGCTTTGTTGGATAAACCCCACCCCGTGCTATATGCGAACTACATGGACTTTGATGAATTTTAAGGCTACATAGGCATCTTGAGTAAAATTCGATATTAGATTCCTCTCCTATTTTCATATCATATATTTATAATTCATGCTTGCTTTTTGTCGAACCTACACCATCATACAGTGACCCGACAAATGCACACAAAATATTTTGATTACTATTTTGGGAATACTCATAAGGATGACCTCACTCTGCATTTATTCATGACGTGAATCGAGTAACTCCACTCTTTATATATACAATCACACACTTCACGAAGTTATTAAGGTGAAGAATAACACATGCCTATGAGTTATCGAAAGGGTGGGGTGGGTGGCTAACACCTTCCCAATCCATAACTTAGTCCCCGAATCCTTGAAATAATTAGTTTCGCAAGCATTAGTATGTCTTTGATGTTGTTCTCTTGAGGAGGAAACATTTCTTTTGCCTGTTTTTTGCAAAATAGGTTGGCGACTCTATCTCTATATGGTACCCATACATCACCCCATTTGAAGATGGTCGAAGCACCCCACGGAAGGACGCGGGATCCCCATGCGCGCACGTGCTGACTGAGAGGGATGGTTACAGTGTTCATGAAATTGTAGATTTTATATGGTAATATAGAGAATACATGTAATCAATCAAAAATAATTTATATATATGTCTACTTACTCTCTTCAATCTTCAACTTCATCTTACGATTCGAAGACATAACGAGTTGCTTTCTCGTGTTGTATATTGGTGAGTCTCACCTCTTTAGGCTTCCTGAAAGGCATATCATCCTCAAACTCATAAGGTTCCTAGATCACTCATTCTCCACGAGGATTGAACCTCCCAAGCCCTTGTTCTGGCATATGTTTTCGAATGTATAATGATGATTATGTGGTTATGTATTCTTCTACAATTGACCCTCCAATATACCATGTACTTTGAATGTAATCTTTTAAAGTTATCATCAAGTGCTCGAAAGGATACATCCAGCGATACCTGAAGGGTCCACACAATAAAGACTCGTCACATAGATGCACAAGCAGGTTGACATTGATGTCTAAGAATAACGAAGGGAAGTATTTCTCAAAAACACAGGTCGCCTCGGATAAAGTGACATTCGCAGCCTTAATTTACTTCATGTTTACTACTTTTCACATAGTAAGGTGAATCACAAACTAATCTCCATAATTTCCTTACGGAGATCATTTTTCTCATACAAGAAATGCTTAAAAAATAGAGGCATTAATTAAATGGTGATGTGCCAGTCGTGAGACTTGCACTATTTCAGGTCATTTGTTTAGCAACTTTTAACCTTGCGTAAATTACCAGAATAACCTGATAAAGTCTTTAAGTTGACCAACGTGTCTAGGAGGATCTTTTTCTCACTAGTAGTCAAAGTGAAAGCACCAACGTGATTTGAATTTCTTCATGTTGTAGGATCAGTTGTTAACCACAATTTTTTTTCATCTCCTTTTGATCGTGGCGTGCCCTCTCTCGATCTTTCTAATAAGATCCTCCCAGATATGTTCATGTCAGATGTTTCATAAAATTATTCTCCGCTTACATCACATCAATTACATGCCTTACATGGTGTTATTTCCAATACAGTAAGTGCAATAAGATTGACCATCTAAAACTTGCCTTCATTTATTGGTTACTTTCAGATCCTCCTTGTCATTATGCCTCTTACCTACAAAATAAGGGTGTTTTCCTACAAACTTATTCCTTGAAGTCTCAAACTTTATCTTTTCCTCGATTTGATAACCAGGTAGCTGAGAAGGTTACGTCCTACGCTCATAACTAATGGGTATAATGTTAGACTTGTCATTCGTAATAGGGTTACTATTTGGAAAAAATTTATGATGACCGGCATAAGTCATATTACAACTATGATGTAGCCACGTAGATTCAGTTTCCTCCCCATAAATGGGACATCCATAATAACCATAAACATTACAACCGGATAAAGTCCCATAGGTAGGAAAGTTGTGGATCGCCCACAACATCATTTCTTTAAGTGTTAACTCATCACTCTTATGATTACCAAACTCCCTCGCAACTTCATCCCACAACTCTATAAGTTCTTCGATTATTAGGGATAAAAAAATATCAATATCATCGTCGGGAACCTTTAGCCTAGGTATTAACAACGATAATAATGTGAACTTTTTTCTCATGCAGAGTGTTGGAGGGAGACTTAAACGTGCCATGAGAAGTGGCCAATAACTCTGATTAGTGCTTAAATTATCGAAAGGGTTAAACTCGTTGGTTGATATTGAAAATGGACATCGTGCGCTTCCTTTTCAAATTCAAGGTGACATGCATTTAAAAGATGCCAGATCAGTGAATCAACCAAATGATGCATGAGATTTCCACCCACCTCGGCTCGAGCGTGACATGTCACGGACTCTACTATTCCTAGTATAGTGAAAAATCTTTTTAACCGTGGCCTGAGGGGAAAATAATTCAATACCATCTATGGAACTAGCGAGCACTAAAGAAATTTTATATGTTTGTCTTTTCCACCCTCACAAACCATATATCTTGGCTCATTTCATAAAAGACACTCATCCTTTGGTTTGTGTTCGTTGAGGTAGAACATGCAATCATACTTAGATGCATGAATAAATTTTTACTTCAAACCCAAACCCTTCAATCTCTTATTCTTCTCGGATAACTATCTGATAACGTGTTCTCTTTAGGAGAACGTCTTAAGCGCACTTAAGAATTTAGATTACACTATTGACTGACAAACCAAATTCACTCTTCAAATTATGCAAACTTATCATTTATTATAATACCGAGTGATCTTCTTCGTAATTTATCTGCAAAGGTCTTGACGCATTGGCTTTCCACCGTATGTATTCCCTATCTTTAGGTACTTTAGCATCAACTTGTTCATTAACTTGGTCATAATGCACATTATTTGTATCCGTAGGCTGGTGATTTTGATGGTGGTGGACTCTATAAGAATCATCAATTAGGTCGATTAAAGGATGATGTTTTGGCGAATCCTTCACCACTTCCACCCGATGGAGTTCCGTTACGCGATCGGGTATTGATAATTCTTTCGAAACATATGGTACATAATTTTTCCCATGTAATATCCATATCTTATGTTCTTGCGACACACCTTGCATTAGTAAATGAAATTCAATGTCTTCCAAAGATTTAATTTTCTAGTTCACACAACGGTTGCATGAACATGTAATCTTGTCACTGTTAATAATTCTATCTCCAAATTTAACAAATTCATGAATGTCCTTTACATGATTATCATAGACTCTATTATCCTCTCCGACCCACTCTTTGTATTGTGGAAAACCATTAAAAAGTATTCAGAATTCAAGTCACCTATATAAATAGGTTGAAATGAAGGTCATGTTAGATATAATAACTTTCAATTTATAATTCAAGCAAATTCATTTGACCCAAGAAAATTTGTTCAAATTCATTCAACTCGAGCACCCTTCAATTATAAAATAAAATAACACAAATTAGGATGTTAGTAATCCCCGAAAAAATTAAAAATAAAATAACTTTATATGTCAACTGATGTCCCACATAATTAAAACATAACAAAATTATTCTCAAATAAAACATTATTCGTCCCCTAATCCTAACCAATAAATAAACTGGCCAAGCTATATAATAATTTTGATAATATTTTAACAGAGTCCCTTCACCGCAGTCAACATATATAGGCTCCTCTTCGCAACCATCGTATATTTTATTAACCAATATCTGAACCTCACCAACCCTTCAAAGGGTGACCCTAGATAGGTGTTCCGCCATTCATCTAAATGAGCGTGCACGTGTCAACGACCCTGCAATTGGACAAGTCCCTTTAATAATACTCCTTGTCATATTCACCATGCATAGACGATGATGATCCACGAAATGTTGCAGGAGGAGGAGCTTTGGAGGTGAAGGTTACAGGAGGAAGCACTTAGGAGGGGAAACCTTGAGGCGTCGGATAAGGAATGTTTGAAAAGGCATTTTGGAGGGAAAACCTTATTTTTGAGTAAACAATTGGACCAACCCCTTGATGTCATTCGTCAATTTTCCAAGTTGATGCTAACATTTCCTAATTCCCTCCTAATCTCTCAAACTTCTCTTTTTCTTTTGGTATGTTCTTCCGCCTCACTCTACATATGACTCTTCGCCGAAGAGATCTCATCCAATAGAAGTGCAATTTGTTACTTGGTATATATGAGCCCATACCTCTTGTCCTCACCGTTTTGTCATTCCCAAATGTCTTGGATAGGTCATCTGCTTAATTATTATAGGGGATGCACTTGGACTAACTGATCGACATGCCTTTGATCCTTTCCTGTAGCTTAATATTATATTTAAAACTATGATCTTAACATTATTTTATTTTAAGTTGTATATATATGATAACTAAATTCAAACTCATTGAGTCGGTGCCAATTTGTTTGGGAATTTATTGGTTGTTTTATTTCGTCAGGCATACAAGTATAAGTTGACCCGATTAGGGGTTTTACCTTCTGCCAGAGTCCCCTTAGTCATGTCCACCCATTCACCCTTCACATCATCATATGATTTTGCCCCATGTTTTTAGACCTAAATTTTTTTTGCCGTGTTGTTTTTGTCTTTCTCTTTTTTGGTCAGTTTTTCCCCACATGCCTCATTCTCCAAGAAGTTATTCCATTGGTCAATGGACATTTGAACATTTTGGGGAACTCTATCTTCCAACCCCAAAATATCATAACGTGTTTCCCCCCTCGGGAAATTTTTTTTCTTAAGGTTGTTCTGATAGTTTTTCATATGTTCAATTACATGGGAAAGAACCTTGCCTTCGAACCGAGTGGGAATGTAAAACTCTTACAAAGTTATTCCCACATGTCATCATTTATGGCTTGATCAACCTTCTTACGATTGTCACACCCCTTACACCCACATTCATCTTTTTAATAGACAAACAACGGGATTTAAAAATCTGCACATCTTCTTTTTTACTAGTAGGATTCCCAAAATTGGAGAACGCAATAGGCTTCTTATCATTTGCTTAGGATTCCTCGGTAGAAGGAAGTTGGATATGGGATTAAAAGGGGTTTTTTGAGTTTGATGACTCTGAGATGGAGTGGTAGACTAAATCATTGGTGGAGTAGAATATTACTGACCCGCGGGTGATGAGAATTGAGGTTGGGCTGTTAGAGAGGATCGATTTGGAGGTGTTCCGTTATTTGGTTGATTATCTCTATTCCCGTTCAACATTACCTACAATTAAAAAAATTAGTGATGAATGTAAAATAATCATGTTTACGACTAAATATATTTTTATACTTTTTCAAAGGCTTTTATAACATGTTCGATGTGTCTAATTTCCATCCAATCGATATTAGGTTTTAAAATTTTATGAAATTTTGAAAGCGGACACTTGGGTGGAAACGTATCTATGATTGAAATATAAAGGCCCATGACATGATCTCTAAATCCTTTATTCTTAAACTTATTTGCAAGCTCACTTTTAATGTGCATATATCACGAGATGTCAGGATCGGGGTGAATTCTCTCTTTACAGAATTGTATCCACAATGGATGCATGTTTTTTTTCTTCCCTTTTCTAAAAGTGCACCAATATCAGTGCCCTGTTGGGATTATGATGGTGAAATATATTCTCTATTTCCTCATCACGACATTTTGGAAAGGAAAATAGAACACGATCAAATAGGTATGCTTGCAAGAGATAAACTTCACAATTTGTAAGGTGGTTAAACTGTTCAATTTTTCTATTCCCATATTTTTAAATAGGATTTTCCTCTATATGGATCTCACTAATAAAACATCTTTTAATGTTGTTCAATTACAACCTGTCGTACTCTTGATGAAAGTAATTATTACTCTGGCCCATATTTGTTGAGAAAATATATGAATTAGGGTGTGAATATGAGTCCTAGAGTGTAACGCCCCGACTTGAATTTATGGATTACCCGTGAGTCAACTCTGTCTGACCCGAGCATTAGGTGTGAAGTGCAATGGAACAACCTACATAATATTGCTAGTCCAGTTTTATTTTAGTTAATATTTCACTTGTTAGCATGCGATTTCAGTTTCAGAATGAACTACATGGAAGACCCATGGGGATCACCCGAAGTCCAAGTAAATTGAGCTATTAATGTAAAATAAACAAAGTATACTTACATGTATAACTCCCTCAAAATACGAAACCGCACCCAACCTGTTGTAACAAAGCGAGGGTATGAGCTTATGCCCGATGGGATTATACAGAAGCAGTATAGAAACAAACGGCAGAAAATACTCACAACGACGTTACTACTACTACTAAGGATTTTTGATAGGATACATGACACGATGTATGATTCGTACATCCCTAGGTATACACTACTAGTGTCACTAAAGATCCTGTTCATCAAATCTTGCATTATTCTTTCGATCACGACTCTGAAAGGATTCCTAATGTTCACTCCCTTGTCACTACAACTCATTATTGTCACTTATGTTACCTCTCACCATAAGTGGCCCATAACTCTGACCATGGTTCATAAGACACATTCATCGGCCAACAACTATTAAACCGCTCACCCACAAGGATATCATAATATTTAACCAAGACTGAATGTACCTATCTCTAAGTGTTAACCCCCATAAATTCACGTGTTTACCATAAATCATTGTATTACCCCAAGGATCAAGTTCCCCTACTCATCTCATAATATTGACCGTTCTCAAGTGATGTACGTAAGGATTTTATGCATTTGAAATCATAATTTATCATTCCTCGGTTTTGACATTATAACTATCAATTTCTTCAGTTGATCATACACAAACTTGTGCCACCAGGTCTATGGGCATCATCTCACTTTATCAATATCTCTAAAGACTTTACGTCACCAGAGGCTGAAAAGAAAACACTTCACACTAAGAACCGTGGTCTCACCGTTATCATCTTGCATGGACACCCGTAACTAACATATCTAATCAAACGTGCGAAAGCGATTTAATAACAAATAACTTGACTGTATGCCACTTGGCACTAACTTACTTATCGTGCTAACCTCTTTGACTTCACCGTCGAGGATACGAACTACAACCATCATCAAACTAGCATGACTGGTCCCAACCAACATTGACGTCGAAAGATTCACTGACCTCACCATATCACTCCCGAAAGGAATCTTGAACTTAGATCTCTAATACCATTTGTAACACCCTGAATCGGATTTATGGGTTACCCGTGAGTCAACTCGGTCCGATATGAGCGTTAGGTGTGAAGTGAAATGGTAAAACCTACATAATGTTGCTAGTTCAGTTTTATTTTAGTTAACATTTCACTTTTTAGCATGCGATTCCAGTTTCAGAATGAACTACGTGGAGGACTCATGGGGAGCACCCCAAAGTCCAAGTAAACATACCTAGTAACGTAAAATACATATAGTATACTTACAGTTATAACGCCCTCAAAATACGAAACTGCACCCAACCTGTTGTAAGAAAAGCGAGGGTGTGTGCCTATGCCCAGTGGGATTATACAGAAGCAGTATAGAAATGAACGACAGAAAAGATACTCACACACTAAAACAACATGCATGTGAAATACGTATATATATATATATATATATATATATATATATATATATATATATATATATATATATATATATATATATATATATATACCTTTGAAAATACATTTTTCAATGCATTAACTTTCTTATTTCAAAAACATTATATGGTACCGTTTACCCTCTTTATCCTTACAAAATGGTTATTTTATGTTGTTATGCTTAAAACTAGCATTTCTTCCCATTAACGCACACGGTTGAAAAATTAACAATTGTTAGGTAAAAAATCTTCATTTACTTTTGAAAATGCTATTTTACTCATCATTCATTAACTTACACGATAGTTGCTTAACCACCATTTAGGACTTCATTTCAACACACGCACACATCGTGTTAGAATTGTTTATTTACCATGAGAGAATTATACCAGACACACACATGTGTTATTGTTAGTTCAAACCTCATTAGGTAGGTTAATTACCCATTAAGTCACCTTACTTAACCAATTCGCTATTCTCATGTACATTAATCATTATTCTCAAATTACTTGTCCGCATCACATTAACCGGAATATTATTGTTACGTTCAAGTTAGGTTGTCTTTATACATTCACCACGCAAACCTTTACCTGTCTTGTTAACTATATTATTATCTTTGTCTTGTAAGTTTCCAGTAATCCACATACTTTAACTAGTTCCACGTCGTCGGCCACACCACCATATGCTCTGGCCAATGATTTAGGGCTTTTCACCCAAGGGCTCCGGATCCTTCTTGCTTACTTCCCGGTTGAATCCGAGTCTTTATTAATGTGTTTAACATTTCGCACATATCCACATTATTATCCATTTACGGGCCGAAGCCAAAATCTCAGACTTAAACCGTCCATTCTTTCCATTGACACTTGAAAAACTATTTCTTTCTCCTTTAAGTCCTTTATTCACACGCACGTCGATTTTATGCCAAGATCATTTACGCTTTTAGGAATTAATTCAATTTCAACCATACTAATATAAAAAACATTCGTTAACATTTTTATTCCATAAAAAACTTCCACTTTAAGTAAATTACCAATTTATCCTTTTTGTTGCCAAATTCGTAATGTAATCCCTTAATAAGTGTCTTTTTCCCAAAAATGTTTGTTAAGTTTCCAACTTAATAGTTAAAATATGTTTGGGCATTTTAACACTTGTTTAATGTGACACTTTTATCCAACTTTCTCACTTTCCACTTTATTACCTTCAATATACAAAATAACACCCTTTTTCACATTAAAATTCCATTTTCTATACAATTGAAATACACACTTCATTTATGGAATTTTGCATCTCAACACCTACGTAGCCATTTATTTTACATTTAGCCTTCTTTATTTTCACTATTTTCATAAAGACCCTTGTGTCACATGTTTACACATTAAACCCTCTTTAATTAACCCATTAAGGTGAAAGTTTCCTTTTTACACATATCTCATTATTTTAAGTAGGAAACCACATTTTAATTCCATAAAATGTTTCAAAATGCCTAATGCACTTCTTTGCATAAATATCAATTTGTTCATCTTTAAACCTCACATTAACACATTTTATTTCACAAAATGGTCATGAATAGTATTCTGAATTTTATAACATTTTAAAATTCATTTAATCCTTCTTTTAAATGCCCTTTTTTCTTTAAAATATTAAGAATGTATTTAATAAACCCATAAATATATTATAGCCATTTTGTTACACACTTTTATATCCAAATGGTGTAAACTAGTAATCTGAATTTATATTTAGTTCTAAACCTATTTTAAAACTTTTGTCTAAAACCCATGACACCACATAAATCAACCAACAACTCCATTATTGCAAACTTATCAAAAAATCTACATATATTTATCCTACTATATGTAAATAACAAGATGAAATTATACTCATTAATAAACCTAAGCCAAGGTTAGTAAATCCCACCTAAAAAGTCTTTATAGATGGTAGTGGTGATGGTGAAAATGGGTGACTCCCACACTGATTAGGCATAAATTTTTCCAAATTTATCCCTTTAATTTAGTTACTTTTAGCACCTCTAACAACGTAATAAATTTGATTTTATCTCACAATCTTGCTACTGACTTATTCTAATGAGTACACTGAGTTTCTTATATTTCGTACTAATTTTACAGGTATTTGATGTCAATAAAGAAAGGAAGAAACCGGAAGAATCGAGAAAGAAAAGAAGGAAAGTCAAAAGGGAAAAGTTGTAATTTTTACCCGGAATTCAGATGCGGCATCTAAAGAAAAGTTGAAGATATCAAGTTCATGATCACATAGGAAGAAACGGCACCTCAATCAGAATCCCGATGTGAAAGTTATGAGCAGTCAAAGATAGAAGAAAAATTCAAAGGAAAATCGGACCGATCCGAAATGCAAACTTCCAGTGAACCACGGACCGAAGACGGATCGAAGCTAAAAGAAAAGAAATGAACAGATCTGAATTCCATCCGAATGTCGTAGTTTTGTCGAAGTTTTGTTTTCTTACCCTTCCTCTAATGGAGAGTCCTGGTTAAGCTAAAACTCTTGGAGTCTTGTAGGGTATTTAAACCCGATTTATTATTATTTTAGACGACGGAGAATTTATCTAATTTTCCATTCTTCATGTAAAAACCCTAGTTTAAAGATTTATTGTAACTTTAATTCCAAGATTGAAGATTGTTCAGATTTCTGTAATTACAAGTAATTTTAATTAATGCTTTTAGTGCTTTGGTAAGATTAGTGATTAGTTTCTTCCATCTAATCTTCTTTATACATCATTCTTCAGTTCTCCCTTAGTTTAATCATGATCTCTTGCAATTCAACACTAGTTTTCATTAATTTCATCATGGTAGGCTAAGTTTCTATGGTCGGGATACATGAACTCAACCTGATGTGGTAGTTTCATGTATATAAAATTAATCCTCTAAATTTAATGATTTATAATGACCGTATTGCGTAGAAACACAACCATTGTATATCTTTCGATCTCGTTTGCTTTCGGGTAATCGGGATGCTTTAGAATGCAATGCGAGTGTCGCTATCGCATGTACCGATTTACTCATCCTCTGATTAAGTATGGTGAGGGCTTGAACCTCATATACGTAATGCTTGGGAGTACTAAATTCTGGGTCTGATTCATCATTTAAATTTACGATTAGTTTTATAACAGCAATACACTTGGTTGAGGGATTGTATTCCCATCCTATTTTCATCATCGTATAGTCTAAATTTTAAATCATTCATCGTTAGTATTTTAGACAATTTAGAATAGTTCCATTTCTTTCATAATTTCAAAATTACATTTAGTTGTAGTCAGTTCTCAAAACAAATCATTTTTTTCTTTTTCTTTAGAGTCAGAGTTAGGATTCCTTCGTCTGTCCAACGTCGTTACAACTCTGTTGTCCTATTTTCCTGTGGATACGATCCCGACTTACCGGGTTTATTATTAACGCGACAGGTTTGCACTTGAAACTAGAGAGTACGCACTTTTGAGACACATTCTTAGTCGCGTTAAGTTTTTGGCGCCGTTGACGAGGATTTAGGTAGACTTAGGATTAGATCGAGCCAATCTAAAACTTTGACCAAAAAAATATCCAAAAATCCAAAACCATATAAAAATTTGAAAACGAACAAAAATATTCATCATCATCTCTCATAAGCCTGTTAATGAAAAATTCTGAACTCACTCCAAATCCCCATAATACTCCAACCCACATTCAAGAAAACTCAATTGTTGAGTACGACCCTGATAGCCCTCACACTCTCAACGCTCCACAATTCTGCGTTCCACCTCCCACACCGTCACACTCAATCGCAAATAACACTCCATTTTCCCTCTTAGGAAACACTTCAGAGCCCGCTCCGAATATACTAAGTGAGGACACAGAGTCTTTGAGTGAGAGAAATATGTCGCAACACGGTAGTGCAGCCGCCGATGAGGGAGAGGCCCCATATCGCCCTTTGAGACACGTCTTATATTCCGAGCGCACTATCACTCCGGGATGCATTTTACTCCCGTATAATGCAGGGAAATTCCGTTTTAGGAATGGGATGATCCAGATACTTCCCACTTACCATGGAATGGATTCAGAAAATCCATATGCCCACATCATGGAATTTGAGGAGGCGTGCGAGACTCTTAGTGATCAAACTTGCACAAAATATGTACTCTGCCTTAAACTCTTCCCATTCTCGCTAAAGGATAAGGCTAAGACCTGGCTATGGTCTTTACCTCCGAATTCAATTTCATCATGGAATGAGCTATAATCGAAATTTCTCAAGAAGTTATTTCCTCCACATCGAACGAACTTCATCAAGGCTCAAATTCAAACTTTTCGACAATTAGAAGATGAGTCGTTCGATCGATGCTTCGAGTGTTTTAATGAGTTAATTACTTCATGTCCCCATCATGGTTTTGATAAAACACAAATCATTTCCTTCATCCATAATGAGCTGAACATTAATTCCAAGCAACTCGTTGAAACCATGTGCGATGGTCCATTTATTGACTTAGACGCCAACGATGCTGAGCTTCACCTAAGGTATGTCGTCGAGACTACCCAATCCTGGGATACATCTGACCCTAATGCTCAAAATCGAAATCGGGAAGTGACCACCACTCCATCGGCATCCAACCTATTTCAAGTAGAAAAGAATTCTATAACGGATTGTCGACTCGATGTAATTGAGAAAGGAATGCGATACCTACTTGAAGTGTATGGAAGAGGATTAACTGGATCCATCCCAACCCCCGTCAAGAAGGTGTGTGCAATTTGTGAGGCGGGTCATTCAACGGAGGAATGCCCGACTATACCCGCCTACTAAGTTATGCTTCAAGAATAAGTAAGTGGTATAGGAGGATTCAAGGGTAATTTCGGTGCACCGCACGGGAATTCTTACAACCCTTTATGGAAAAACCATCCTAGTTTTATCTATGGGCAACAACATGCTGCGATGAATCCTAATTCACATGTTGCCCCTCCTCCACCATCGCACTTTCAATAAGCTCCACACATGCAAGGACATGTGCAAGCACCACCACCTCAAGGAGCATATATCACTCCACCGCAGAGAAATATCGAAGATACGATCAACCAATTTATCAATACCCAGAATGCAACTAATGCTAGGCATGAGCGCATGATCAACGACATGAATGCGAACATTTCAAAGTTGCAATCATCGTTGAGTATCCATGAGAAGGGAAAGTTTCCTGCCTAGGGCCAAAGACCTCTCCAAGGTCAAACTAGTGTTAGCTCGACACTCCATGACCATCCTGAGCAATGTAGCACAATTACCACTCTACATAGTGGGAGAGTAGTTGACTTGTCACCTCCCCCACAAGACGTACCTAAAGACAAGGAGATTTCGCCCGGCACGAAAGAGGCCGAAGATGTCTCCTTGAAAGAGATTGATAGAGAAGACACTAGTGAGATCGAGGTAGTAGTGAAACCGCCCACCACGGCACCATTTCCTCAAAGGTTGGTTCCTTACCAAAAATGAAATCCCCGTGATGATGTGCTAGACGTGCTTAATCAAGTAAAATTAAATTTACCTTTCCTCGATGCCATTAAGAAAATTTAAGCTTATGCGAAAGTCCTCAAGGGCTTGTTAACAGTGAAGAGGAAGATGACGGTGAAGAAAAATGTCTTTCTAGCACAGAATGTGAGATCCATCCTACTTAATGATCTCCCGCCCAAATTCAATGATCCCGGCGCACCCACTATTTCCTGCATCATTGGAGAAAATAAAATTTAAAAAGCCTTGCTTGACTTGGGAGCAAGTGTCAATATCCTCCCTTACGCCATCTATAGGCAACTTGATCTGGGCAACCTTAAACCCACAAAGATCACTCTCCAGTTAGCAGATCGAACCGTGAAGATGCCACAAGGTATAATAGAGGACGTGATCGTCCAAGTTGACACTTTATACTTCCCGGTAGGATTTATCCTTTGGGACACTGAAACCTCCTTTGCCTCGAGCAATCATGTTCCCATCATCCTCGGGCGCCCATTTTTAGTCACGGCTAACGCAATAATCAATACTCGAAATGGGCAGATGCAACTCACCTTTGGGAATTTGACCTTAGAGATTAACATCTTCCATATAGCCCAACATATAGGGGAAGAAGATGATCTTCACGCGGTGAGCCTAATCGATGAGATTGTAGAGGAGCACTTTGAGGAAAACTATTATGGAGATGCCCTAGGGTCCTACTTAGTGTTGAGCCACGAGAATGAGGGGTCCCACGAGAGAGAGCCGTTAGGGGGGTGCCTTATTTCATCAAGTTATAGAGGTAGTTGTAATCATGAGAGAAAAATGGGGGGTGTAGTGACCGCAATTAAGAGAGAGAGAGAGAGAGAGAGAGAGAGGGGTTAGAAGAGAGAAAAATAGTGGAGTTAGAGATCGAGAAAGTAAGGGAGGACATAGGCACTACTCGAGAGAGAGAGCTAGGGGACGTGAGCATGGAAGATTTTGAGAAAGAGTTTGGGCAGGTGGATGAAAGACTTACTGTTGAAGTCTAATCCCTATTGGACTCTTGTAGTCACTTAGACGAAAGTGAATAGAAAAAAAAAATTATGAATTCCTTCTTTGTGGCCATCCACCCATACCACTTGAGGTCCCGGAACCGATTGAGGAGAAAAGTTGTGTTTCGTCCGACTTAGAGCCCGACCCATGCGTTCCAAAAATTAAAAGAAACTTAGGTATTCCCTCCGAATCGGTGCACGCAGTCCATGTTGTGAGTAAGCATCACAGGGATCCCTTTCTAAGTAGCCATGATGCGTCTCTCGGTCTTTCCCTTATTTATGGGCGAGGTCCCAACTTGTTCTGATTATTGGTTTATGATATGAAGATGGGAGAGATGAGGAGAGCATTGAACCCCGTTCATGGGGTCGGGTGATTTTATGGAGATATGAGAGGTCGTCGCACCCCCAACGTGTATGGGGTGATTTTTATTGTCTTATTGAGTCATGTGTTCGGTTCATTTAGTGTCTTTATGCATTTTAAATATTTGTTTGCTTTAATTTTCCATACTTTTCATTCGCTTTGAGTTAGATTTTAGTCCTTTTGCTTGAGGACAATGTAAAAGTCTAAGTTAGGGGGGGTCACAAGTGCGTATTTCTAAAACTTCACAAATTTTCAAAAATGCCCAAAAATCTCATAAAAAATCATTAAATTTTGAAAAATCCAAAAATATTTTTCTTCAAAATAAATAAAAATTGGAATTCAAATTTTTCAAAAATATCATTAAAAGTCGGTTTAAAGTATCAAATTGTAAAAACCCAATGCACTAAGCCGAAATTGATTAAAGATGGAAATTATGCGAAAATTGACGACTTAACGAATAAATGTGGAGATTAACAAACCCGATGAGATTTTGAGCCTATCGGTCTTTTTGAGTTTTTAAATCAAGTCGAGTTAATTGTTAACTCAAAGTTCTTTTCAGCGCCAAATAAGTCGTTGATGATCTCAATTCTTTCATTTGAATCGGTTATGGAAAACGTGTGTGATATTGCCTTGAAAAGCGCGCTACAAATCTCTAAATTAAATTCATCTCGAAATGTATACAGTAACGCAATTAGTATGTTGGACAATGAATTAGGCCCTCATTTGTCACCCAAAAATATTGGCCAGAAAAAGTAGCGAAAAATTATCCTTTTTGTAACCCAAATTGAGCCGAATAAATTTTTCCTTTCGTTCGACAACCCGAAAAACCCAAAAAGCCCGGAATTATGAAATCGAATATTTATCAAATAAAGTCTGAAAAGTGCATAAAAAGGGGCAAGAAAAAAATAGATATGATCAACAAAAATAGCAAGAAAAGAAAAGAAGTGAAAAATAGAAACAAAAATAGAGAAAATGAGCAATAGCCCAAAAAAAGTACAAATGGACATCATAAATGACTTTTCCAATTCCAACCTTCCCTACCATTTTCATTTTACCCAATATACATTAAAACCCTAAAAGGTCCTAACCGTGTCCAAATTGCGAAATTGGTTACCGCGTGGAGAGCTAAGACACAAAAAGATAAAAAAAAAGATTAAACATATGTGTAAGAGGCAATGTTCAGGTTTTTCAAACCAAATTCCGTTGATGAGATCCAATCACTATATAATTTCCGTCTTTCTTCTTGTGTGCGTGAACTTGGTTCCAATATATTTACTCTTTATATCTCGCACACTGAGAGAATAACCACATTCTGAGTGATTCATTTGTGAGAGCATCCCGTGAGATTTTGAAATCAAAGCAAATTTTCGGAAAGTAACGTAATGGTCAATTGGTGGAAATCCGCGATCAAATTTTCGGGTTTGCTCACACGCACTATGATCAAATTTCCTTTTGCTTGAACATGACTTAATGATGATTATTTTCTGGGGAAGTTTGAATTATAAAATTTTTGCATATTTTGAAATTTCTTTGAGTCGAATTTTGTGGGTGTATTCTCTGCAAACCCTCACGAGACACGACTCGTCCTACTAGGGTAACCTAGGGGTTTAAAGGCTTATTGCATATGCTAAATGCAATCGCTTGCCCGCGAAAAAGGTATTCTACCCCAATAAAATGATTTTCAAGAGTTGAGCCTTTCTAGGATTCTTTTACATTGCTCGGGACGCGCAAAGTTCTAAGTTAGGGGGATTTTATTAGGCATAAATTCTTTCAAATTTATCCATTTAATTTAGTTACTTTTAGCACCTCGAACAACGCAATCGATTTGATTTTATCTCATAATCTTTCTACTGACTTATTCAAACGAGTACACCGAGTTTCTGGTACTTCGTACAGATTTTACACGTATTTGATGTGAATAAAGAAAGGAAGAAACCGAAAGAATCGAGAAAGAAAAGAAGAAAAGTCAAAAGGGTAAAGTTGTAATTTTTATCCAAAATTCGGATGAGTCATCTAAAGAAAAGTTGAAGATATCAAGTTCATGAGAACATAGGAAGAAACGGCACCCCAATCGTAATCCCTATGTGAAAGTTATGAGCAGTCAAAGACAGAAGAAAAAATCAAAGGAAAATCGGACCGATCCGGTTCAGACCGATCCGAAATGCAAACTTCCAGTGAACCAAGGATCGAAGCTAAAAGAAAAGAAATGGAACGATCCGTATCAAATCAATTCGGCCAAGAAATAAACGAACCGATCCGAATTCCAGCCAGATCGAACCGAAAGAGCACCGGACCGGTCCGAATGTCGAAGTTTTATTTTCTTACTCTTCCTCTAATGGAGAGTCCTGGTCAAGCTAAACCTCTTGGAGTCTTGTAGGGTATTTAAACCCAATTTATTATCATTTTAGACGACGGAGAATTTATCTAATTTTCCATTCTTCACGTAAAAACCCTAATTTGAAGATTTATTGCAATTTTAATTCCAAGATTGAAGATTGTTCAGATTTCTGTAATTACAAGTAATTTTAATTAATGCTTTTAGTGCTTTGGTAAGATTAGTGATTAGTTTCTTCTGTCTAATCTTCTTTCTACATGATTCTTCAGTTCTCCCTCAGTTTAATCATGATCTCCTACAATTCAACACTAGTTTTTATTAATTTCATCATGGTAGGCTAAGTTTCTAAGGTCGGGATACATGAACTCAACCTCATGTGGTAGTGTCATGTATATAAATTAATCCTCTAAATTTAATGATTTATAACGATCGTATTGCATAGAAACAAAACCATTGCAGATCTTTCGATCTCGTTTGCTTCCGGGTAACCGGGATGCTTTAGAATGCAATGCGAGTGTCGCTATCGCATGTACCGATTTACTCATCCTCTGATTAAGTATGGTGCGGGCTTGAACCTCATATACGTAATGATTGGGAGTACTAAATTCTGGGTCTGATTCATCATTTAAATTTATGATTAGTTTTATAACGGCAATACACTTGGTTTAGGGATTGTATTCCCATCCTATTTTCATCATCATATAGTCTAAATTTTAAATCATTCATCGTTAGTATTTTAGATAATTTAGAATAGTTCCATTTCTTTCATAATTTCAAAATTACATTTAGTTGTAGTCAGTTCTCAAAACAAATCATTTTTTCTTTTTCTTTAGAGTCAGAGTTAGGATTCCTTCGTCTGTCCAACGTCGTTACAACTCCGTTGTTCTATTTCCCTGTGGATACGATCCCGGCTTACCGGGTTTATTACTAACGTGATAGGCTTTCACTTGATACTAGAGAGTACGCACTTCTGAGACACATTCTTAGTCGCTGAGTCACGAAAGATTCACCATACAAGCTCCAATGAAAGATCCAAAAAACTCCATAAAAATGCACAACAAACCCATCATCTCCCATTAAGAATACTCTCCTCAAGTACCCAAAACTCCTAATAAACACTTTTATATTTCGTAGTCATACATTTACAATGGAAAAAAAAGATATTGTGTGGTGTGAGTGTTCATGTTTGGATCCCTAAATCGGCGGAGGCAGTATATGAAAAATGGGAGGGACCCATGAGCTCCTTGAGAAAGAGGTTGCGAAATGGTTTTGCTTCCCCTGTTTACTACCCACATTCCTCTCGTATAAACATCCAACACTTTGCACATTCTTAAACCTAAACTCATCTTCTTAACATCGACCCTCAAGTTCCTAATCAACGCCTGTAAGAGTGACAACAGAAATGGCAAGAAATGAAAAATAGCAGGTGTCGTTCGAACGATAAGGGTACGTTGTTCGAACGACAAGAGATGTTTTTAGAATGATTGAGTTTCTAAATTTCATAAATTGACCCAACAACTTCTAAAAATCTTACAAGGGGAACCACGTTAAATCAAATAAAAGGGAAGAGGTTTCTTACATACTAATTCTTTTTGTTTTTCTCCAATTTTTCCCAAAATTATTCTACACTTTTTATTAACTCCTTCTCAATTATAATTCATACAAAATTTAATCTAATTGTTGGGACAGAGTATTACAAACTTCCCTTCGTAGGGAATTTCGTCCTCGAAATTCATAGTTGTCAACATTCTCAATTCTGTGGTCTAGAACCCAAAGATTTCACATTCATCAATCACTATTGTTAATCAAACCACGATGAACCTTAAGGTCTTATTGCTAATTCTTAAGCGTGATAAACATGCCTATCTAAACAAAACCTCGAGATAATCGATCCTCACCAAATACCATACTATCACTAATGAATCCATTATCATAGATCATTCTTACGTTAGGGTTCACAACATGTGTTTCCTCGAACAAGTATATATCACGCCTAGCCTAGGCTGATACAACCTCAACACTTCTCATTACACACATCAATGATTTATAAGATAGTCGCTTTCTCACATAGGCTTTCCCGACCACTATTCCCTAAGAAATCCTTATGCTAACCTATATCCATCATAAGTATCATAACATAATTATAACCAAGAGACCATATCACCAATCTGTACAACTCGCGACCGAGTCTAATGCTAGTACCTAATGTTACATCAAGTCCTGATACTCAGAATATTCTCAAGTCACGACCTTGGAATGCATGACTAACTCGTAAGTAGATATAAAATAATGGAGTAACATATGCAAAACTATATGCAGCAGTATAAGATGATGTGTATATACAAACTAGAGTAGAACAAGGGTTCCTCCAAAGAAGAGCTCACTCATATTCGTGTTGCATCAGACACAACTGGCCTAACCCACATCACTATTGAACTTGTGCAATGCTATACCCGAATCACAATTGATCAACAACTTCCCTTTATCGAGATTAAAGAAGACATAAGGAATGCAACGAACTAGGAGACTTTCACTCAAAAAGGAAATAATCCAATTTTGACAATGACTAGTCCCACACTACATACAACCCATAACATACCCTTGAAGCTTATAACTCTTTATCAATATTTGCTAAAGTCTTAGCCTTTCCACGTATCCTGTCTTGGCCAATTGACCCTAACAGGTTCTAACTATGAATCATCTATCCTTGTTGGACGAACGGGATACACAACCAATTTTTTTCGGGAAGATGAATGCTAGTCTTCCCTCCTTAGGACCAATGCTACTTGTTCCACATTTGTAACTATTCTATAACAATGCAAAGTTACATCTGTTGGTACTTATTACTAGTTCCCAACCTATCATACCTAAGCCTCCAAGATTTTATCATGCGATATCTTTCCCTAGTTTTCGAGATCTATCTCATCAGGTGAACACAACGCTCATATAGTTTTAAACATTTAACTCGCGAAGCACTGCTATGACTCTTAAAAATGTCCTAATTGACCCCAAATAATATCCATTCTAACTACATCACAAATTTTAAGAATTGATCGAGACCTAATTGTTTCCCTCACTAGTATCACACCAAACCACACAAATAGCACACGCAAGTGCGATATTCAATCCTAACACTCCCTTCTGAATGTTACCTCCAAAACTAGGATGAACATCGTTGTGTTCTAAGTCTCCCAGGTGCATAATCTAGCACTCATCAACATATTTCGACGTTATCCTCGAAAATCATATCCTTACACATGCCTATAAATAGATATCGTGGTACTAACTCCAAGTACTCCCATAAATCAACATGACCTGAACATACTACAATCATCAATGATTTATCATTACAATGTAGATTTCAATACAACGGTGATTCCCTAATGCTTTATGGGTGATGACACCGTACTTAATTATCTCTTTAAACAGTCTACACATTTATCATGAGAAACCACCAGTCGCATCATGCCTTATGCCACATAACCTTAAATTTATCACTACGAATTGTATACCACCACATAAACCTTGAATTAGTTATTATTAGGGAATGTCTACAACTCGCACCAACATCTCACTAGATAAAACTTAGTTTACATCTTCAAATAATTTTAATACGACTTCACGTGCTTATTCGTGTTACTAACCCAAAGTCAACCTCACCAGGCTACATCATTTATTTCACCATGAGTGTTCAACCACGACAACTAAATTGCCTCACTATGTAAACATCATACTACTTGCTAATCTATTAACTAATCACAACTATATACTTTAGTAGAATACGGGATGTCGAATACTACCTACAAACATCAAGGCTCATACCTACGAATGCCACAAGGGATCCTATCTCTCAATGTCACACTATAATCGTTAAACTATAATTAAATATCACCAGATTTTTGGTAGGACACAGGACGTCAGGTACTGCCCAAAAGGAGGCTCACCCTAGAGACGTCACAAGACATCCTATTCTAAAATATCATAACGCTATTACTTAATACCAAGTCACCAAGATTATTTAAGTTCACTCCTAGGTTACCTCAAATCATCACAACTATCTTAACTCACCTCACGTGCGGGGTACATAAAATAAAGATATACTAGATTTAAGCCCATAACCAAGGGACCTACTACGTACTCACCATAGAGTTATCACTTATAAACACATCACTCAATCACTTAATTTAAATGGGAAAATTCACAAGTATTTTTATTAAGTCACAACGAACACTACACGGCGTTACTACTACTACTAAGGCTTTTTGGTAGGATACATGACACGACGTATGATTCGTACATCCCCTGGTATACACTACCGGTGTCACTAAAGATCCTATTCATCAAATGTTGCATTATTCTTTCGATCATTACTCCTAAAGGCTACCTAAGGTTCACTCCATTGTCACTACAACTCATCACTGTCACTTACGTGACCTCTCTCCATAAGTGGACCATAACCCTAACCACGGTTCGTAAGATAAATTCATCGGCCAACAACTATTAAAGAGCTCACCCACAAGGATATCATCCTATTTAACCAAGACTGAATATACCTATCTCTAAGTATTAACCCCCACAAATTCACGTGTCTACCATAAATCATTGTATTACCCCAAGTATCAAGTTCCCCTACTCTTCTCATAACATTAATCGTTCTCAAGAGATGTACCTAAGGATTTTATGCATCTGAAATCACAATTTATCATTACTCAGTTTTGACATTATAATTATTAATCTCTTAAGTTGATTATACACAAACGTGTGTCATCGGCCCTATGGGCATCATCTTACTCTATCAATATCTCTAAAGACTCTGCGTTATCAAAGGCTGAAACACAAACACAAACACCAAGAACACGGTCTTATCGTCTTGCATGGACACCCGTAATTTACTAACATATCTAATTAAAAGTGTGGAACCGATTTAATAACAAATAACTTGACTGTATACCACTTGGAACTAAATTACTTGTCGTGCTAACCTCTTTGACTTCACCATCGAGGACACGAACTACATGAGAACACACTATATGGTTGGCTTACTTGAGTCTTTACCATATAGGATTTCCAACTAGTTTGGATATGGTGATAAAATGCTTTAGATATTTTAAAGACCAATCCCCTTTCAAAGTATCCAAGCTTCAACAAGATCAACCCGTCCAAGAACCTTCAATATCTACCAAATGTATACTTCAACTCTTTAACACATAACACGACACATTTCATGAATATAAGTGTTAATATGTGTGCATAAGTGTTTGAATAATTTTTGGAATTTTTAAGCATTTTTTAAAACATTATTATTTTTTTAAATCAATTAAAAATTGATTTTTAAAAATTTAAAAATATGTTTTAAAATGGTGTGGGCTTATTTGGAAATATTTTTATACCTAAAAACTTTGGTTGGGTAGAATCCGAAAGCGGCAGAGACTTGTGTGGGTGTATTTTGTATTTTTCAAACATAAAAAACAACATTTTTGAACCCTTGAGATCACTCCACGTGTTGAGTTTATACCGGTTGCATTTGTGTTAGTTTTGTGTCTTACTTAGAAGACTTAATCCCAACCTTTGGTTCAATTTAATCAACGATCTGCATTTCGTCTAAAATAATCCATGTGAGGGTTAGTTGAGCCAATCAGAGTGTGTATAAAGGTAGTGCATTTGTATCCCTTAGATTAAAAGTCAAACGGTCAGACTCAATCTCAACCATCGAAACCATTCGAACTTCTGGATCCTTCTCAGCTTAGTATAAAAAGGCCCCTTGCATCAGCCTTTCAGGAGTTTTAGATTTCGTCTCATTTGATAGAAAAAAGATAGAGAGAGTAGAGAGAGAAAAAGAAATAGTAGAGAGAGAGAAAAAACTATTGCGTATTTGCAAACCCCAACGTTTTTCTTTCAAAATCAAACACCAAACAAATCAGTTTATTCAAAACAGAAAACCTTATATTCGAGAGTTAGATTTTTAGTTTCAGCGAGTTTTGGTGTGAGGCTTTTTACTGTTTGAAGCCCCTTCTTCAATGTGTATCTCTCTTAGGAACCCTCTCATTGTAAATCTCATATTTCTCTGTAGAAAGTGTGAGATTTACTAAAATAAATACTCCACATAGTATTTTAGGTTTCATGTTACTTTTATCTTGTGGATCTTGATTTGTAAATTTGTATTTCGCTAGATCCACTATCTCTTTTCAAATAAATTTGAAAGAGAGACTTCTGGTCGTACAAAATCTCATATTAGAAAATTTTTGTTTCAAAATATTTGTTTCACATTTTGCAAAATTTATTCGTGCATAAATAAGGTTTTTAAAACAACCTAGATCAAATTTTTCAAAAAGATTATTTTCAGATCTGAAAAAGTTTTGGAAGTCTGATTTTCGAAAGATATTTGAGAGACTCCCATATCATATACATTGAATGTAATTTATAGGATTTATGTATTTAAATCTTGAGAGGGTGAGTTGCATATTTGCACGTAGCCACTTCACTGTCAGTATTCACTCTCACACGAACACTTAGATTGTGTGGTTCTTTTGAGAGATATAGTGTTATTCGAGCCACTGCAACCGTAGAACAAGGAGGAAAGCTAGGAAGTTGTGAGGTAGATCAAAGCCATTCAGAACTGCCTAGGAGAGTGGGATAGCTCGTGTAGTTATATTGTTTTACTTAGACTTAAGATCTTGATATGCATGCTTGGTGCATGTATTCTTATAATATGTGATTATTTTAGTGGATTTTTATTTTGTAGCGTAGAGGTCACCGTGGATGTTTTCCTTAATTTGGGATTTTACCACGTTAAAAAACCTTGTGTCAATTTGCTTGATTGTTCTTAAATGCTTATCTATTTGGTTTCTCACTAAAGACTTAGTATAGGTTTTATTTTAAAAACCTAAGGTAACCTATCTAACAGATCCATCATCCATACTAAAATAAATTTTACACATCTTGTGTAGTTTCATTTTGAAAAGAGTTTCATTCAACGAGTTTACTTTTGGAGTTTACTTAAACCTTAACTTTCAGTTAACAATTTAGAAAACAGTTTTATTTGAAGTGGTATCAGAGCAGGTTTATCAAAATCATTTTTGATCTTGAAACTCTAGAAACTATTTTTGAAATTTATTTCTGAAAATAGTTGAGAGATTTGAGAATTTAGGTAACCTTTCCTATCCACCTCTCTTTGATGGACACAAATTCCCCTATTGTAAAGTAAGGATGGTTGCGTTCATTCAAGGAACATTGAGGGATGACATATGGGATATGATTGAAAATGGTTACACACATCCTATTAAACCTTTGTCTTTGCGAATTTACTAAAGAAGAGAAAAAGATGTCTCTGGATAACAATAAGGAAAAGAATTGCATTTTTATGTCCATTAACGAGCATGAATTTAAACGTATATCTCTCTGCTTTACTTCTAAAAAAGCTTGGGACACATTAGTCACTGGCCATAAGGGTGCTGAACGTGTTAAGGCTGGAAAAATCCAAATGTTAGTTCAATAATATAACACACTGATTATGAATGATAGCGAATATTTTGATGACTCTTGTATAAAGTTAACTGATATTTTCACAAAATTGCATGCTCATGGTATAACCTATGAGAGAAAAGAGATTATGCAGAAAATTCTTAGGTCTTTACCTGCTAAATTTGACAATAAAAGATACGCTATAGAAAAAATGGACGACCCAAATCTGACTCCTGAATTGCTTAATGGTAAATTAAGAACTGTTGAAATGGAGTTGGAGTATAAAAAGCAACTGACTGCCCAAAATAAAAGACCATCTAGATCTAATGTTGTGTTTTCATCACAAATGACTGTCCCCAAAATGAATTCATCAAATTTTGACCTTGACCTTAGTGATGATTGTGATCTTGATCACCTTGATAACCAAATAGCTCTTATGAGCAAGCAGTTTAAAAAGATAGTCAAGTTTAGGAATTCGATTGCCTCTAAACAAGGCAGACCAGGGTATCAAGGTCATCAAAATCACAAACCTCATGAAAGATACGATGATAAAAAGTCTACTGAAAGTAATAGACCCAAGACTGACGTGAAAATTGTGAAGTGTCATCATTATGGGAAAATGGGACATTATGCAGATAAATGCAGAGTCAAACTAAACTACAATGTTAGGGATAATATATGCAAGATATGGGACGACTCAAGTGAATCTGACTAAAAGGAAACTGAGTCAACCCAGTGTGATGAGTCATGCATGGCCTTTTTTGCAAAGATTATGTACACTGATGATAATGCATGCTTGCCTACTTATGAATCTATTATGCCCGTTGATATTGATATCATATCTGCTAGTGAAAATTTTATGACTACTGTTGATAAGAACAAACTAGATGATACTAGTCTTTAAGTATGTCAAAGCATGAATATTCTCGACGAACTGAATGTGTGCGTGAGTTCCAGAGAAAAAATTAATGCAATAGGGGACACTGCACATAATACACTTAGTGAGTCCGACGATGATCTTCCGAATCTTCAAGAACTATACACAAAAATGCTTAAGAAAAGTACTCGACTTGATAAAATGGCCAAGCTATTAACCGAACGTATTGATCTACTTAACTGGACAATTAAAAAGAATATTGAGGACTATACAGCTCAATGTCTTGCCCACGAGACTAAAACAAAAGAGTTTTCATTGAAAATGAAAGACCTATCTGAGAAATACTATATTTTAGAGCAAACATATATGTTAACTTTAGTTGAACCTGAAGAATAAAAGTATAATGTTTCAAACGTTTTTAAAAAATGTTTACACTTTGCAACCCAAGCAAAAACTTACGATAAAATTGTTGTTGGAAGTAAGTTTGATTCTAAAGATAAATCTGGCTTAAGTTATGGAGAAAAGGGTTTTGCTAGAAAAACGACTCTATCTCCAGAAAATGTTATTTTGTTAAACAAGGCCAAAATTTTCAAAATTCTCATAAAGGAAATTGTAGTAAAAATGTCTCTAAGGCAATACAAAGTCAGTATAATCAGTAGCCTAAATCTAATGGTCCAACTAAGTATGTATGTCCTCCTGTTAGAGACCAGCATCAAAAATTCAAGCCTAATGACAATTGGACAACTATACCAAATGGGGGCAAACCTATTTTTAAAGACTTTAGTATTACAGTCAAGCCTTCCACCCACCAATAATATTCGTACTGCGATGTTTATGGACACACCATTGCCGAATGTTTTCAAAAGAGACTGCATACACCTATATTTCAAAATTTTAACTATTCTAGAAAGAGTAGGAATGTCAATGTTCTCCCAAAACAGACCACACATATCTCTAACTATAAAAAGAAAAAAAGGGGACCTAAAACTAAGAATAAACCATTTAGAAAGACCTAACAAACCTTTTCTCAATCAAAGGCCAATAAAAAGTTAAAAACAAGGCCTATTTAGATTAGAAAAGATGACCTGTTACCCCGGATCAAGTGCAATGTTGTCATAACTACTTTCAAATCACAATGCAATTCATATAGTTAGTACTTGGACTTCGAATGTTCTAAACATATGACCGGGGACGAAACCAAATTTAAAAATAAGACAAACTTCTTTGGAGGAAATGTCGTGTTTGATGATAGTGTTTCATCTCAGATCATATGAAAGGGAACATTGTGCGAGGAAGGGATCCCCACTCTAAATGATGTTCTATTAGTTAAAGGCCTTAAGGCCAACTTGCTAAGCATATCTCAATTTTGTGATTCCAATCATACTGTTACCTTTTCAAAAACTGATTGTAAAATTATTAATATTGTCATGTTGACAGATTAGAAGATGTTGATCTATAGCACAATAGATTGGGACATATAATTTTGATAATCTTCATAGGATAAGTTCCCAGGAATAAGTTAGATGCTTGCCAAAAATTAAAAATACTTTTAACCCTATTTGTGGTCCTTGCCAAGAGGGGAAGACAAGTAAATCCTCTCACAAGAAAGTTAAATATGTTTTAACTTTAAAACCTTTGGAACTCAACCACGTGGACCTAATGGGTCCCACTAGAACAATTAAATTCTGTGGTAAAAGTTATATCTTAGTTATTGTGGATAACTTCACACGATATGCTTAGGTTGCTTTCATGAAAAATAAATCTGATACCTTCTACGAGTTCTTAAAAATCCTTTTAAAAATATAGAACGAGAAGGACACCCAAGTATGTCGCAACAAAAGTAACAGAGGTGGAGAGTTCAAAGACTCGGGTGTTGCAGAATATTGTATAGGTAATGGATATAAACACGAATTTAGTGCTCCTAAAACACTTCAGCAGAACGGGATTGTTGAACGTAAGAATAGGACCTTACAAGAAATGGTTAGGGTAATATTGCACGCAAAAATTCTACCAAAATAGTTTTGGGCTGAGTCCATATAGACTGTGTGTCATATCATTAATCATGTATACCTCTGGAAAAATTTCAGACATACATCTTATGAACTTTGGTACCACAAAAATCCTAACTTGAAATATTTTAAAACCTTCGAAAGTGTGTGTTATATCTCCAAGGACAAATAAAATCTTTCAAAATTTGACACCCAGGGAGAGAAAAGAATCTTTCTTAGTTATTCTCAAACAAGTAGAGCTTATCAAGTTTTTAATTATCGTACAAAAGTCATAATGGAGTCATTTAATGTCATTGTTAATGATACAAGTGAAGAGAGTATTGTCAGTCAAACAGTGGTCCTGGATGATGTTGAAAACAATTTCACTCATGACTCTCCAAATATAACTGATTTACTGCCACCTGAGAGTCCTTGTGTACTAACTTGGGTTTCTACAGACCAACCTACTGACAAGATTATTGGTAATCTTTCTGATCCAGTTAGAACAAGATCCCAATTAAAAAAGTGGCTAAATTTCCATTCTTCATTTCTCTTATAGAATCAAAAAATGTAAACGATGCCTTTTGTGACTCATTCTGGATGAATACTATGCAAGAGGAGCTTTTCCAGTTTCAGAGTCATGATGTGTGGTATCTTGTTCCTCGACCAAAAGATCAGAAGGTTATTGGCACTCGCTTGATTTTTAAAAACAAAACTAATGAAAATGGTGAGGTAATTAGAAATAAAGCTATGTTGGTAGCACAAGGTTACCCCCAGATAGAGGGAATTAACTTTGACGAAACTTTTTCACCCGTTATTCATCTTGAGTCAATTCGTCTCCTCCTTGCCATATCATGCCATTTACAATTTAAACTTTTTCAGATGGATGTTAAGTCTGCATTTTTAAATGGAATTTTGACTGAGGAAGTATACATCGAACAACTCAAAGGGTTTATAAACCCTTCACATACTGATCACGTCTTTAGATTAAATAAAGCCATGTACGGTTTGAAACAAGCTCCTAGAGCTTGGTATGAGCGCTTGTCTACCTTTTTAGTCTCAAATGGATTTTTTCATGGGGAATCGATCAGACCTTATTCTTTATAAAAATAAACAAACATGTCTTCATTTCCCAAGTAGACGTTGATGATATCATATTTGGATCAACTTTTTCAAGTCAAGTAAAGGACTTTTTCGATATCATGCATGCTGAGTTTCTGATGTCTTAAATGGTTGAATTACAGTATTTATTAGGATTACAAGTAAGACAATTTAATGATGGATTATTTATCACTCAAACAAAATATTTTGTTGTTCAGATTAAAAAGTTTGGGCTAGAAAACTCAAAAACAGCACATATACGCATGAGCACATCCACCAAATTATTCAAGGAAGAAAATGGAAAAGCTGTCGACCTAACTCTATATAGAAGTATGATAGGGAGTCTTTTATACCTTACTGTGTCCAGGCCAGATATTTCCTTCGTTGTGTGTATCTTTGCAAGATACCAATGTACACGTAAAGAAGCCCACACTTTGTGCATTAAAAGAATTATTAAATATGTTAAGGGTACATTAAATTTCGGTATTTGGTATACAAAATAGACTACAAATTCTATTGTAGGATACACTGATGCCGATTAGGCAAGATTTTCAGACAATAGTAAAAGCACGTCTGTCGCCTATTACTAGGTAGGAAATAACTTAGTAGGTTGGAGTAGTAAGAAACAAAACTCCATATCCCTTCTACAGCCGAGTCTGAGTACATTGTAACGGGTAGTTATTGTGCACAAATTTTGTGGATCAAACAGATGCTTAGTGATTATGGTATCATTGAAGATAAATTGACTATGTATTGCGATAACCAGAGTGCGATAAATATATCTAAAAATATAGTCCAGCACTCTCGAACTACGCACATAAAAATTCGACATCATTTTATTCGTGAACTTGTAGAATCCAAAGAGCTTGATATTGAGTATCTCAATACTGAAAAATAATTAGCTGGTCAATTTACAAAACATTTGGATAATATTATATTTGAGTTCCTTAGAAAACCCATAGGCATGATAGTTCTTACATAATCATTTTTACACAACTGTCATATCCTCGGTAGGTTCATGACACTAATTAGTTTTCGAGGATTTAGGGCATGGACGTTTCTCAAAATGACAAAAGATGACTCCTTCATCTAGATAATGTAGGATACCCTTGAATCTGCTATTGCTTATGATATTGATTGTGTAGAATATATTGTTTATCTACTTCTAGTTTTATACCTATTTTTGCCCCGTTGTATATTTGAGAAAACATGGCGGAGAAGAACTTGAGTAACTGGCTTTCATTTCATATTTTATCTCAACTAACTCAACTAATATGCCATTGAGTATTCATTATTTCAGGAAGACCCATTTTTATAGCTTGCCAGGTTCCTTAGGGTCATGGTCTGTATAATAGTTTAGTTATGTAATTTTTTCTTTTTTTTTCGGTTCAAGGATGGGAATGGGTAGATAGCTCTTTTGTATAAGAAATCTAGGATATTTCAGTTTTACCCATGAGTAAAGGTTACTCAAGAGAATTTTGTCTCCAATATCCAAATGAGAAGATTGATAACACGCTATATGGTTGACTTACTTGAGTTTGTACCATATAGGAGTTTCAACTGGTTTGGATATGGAGACAAAATACTTTAGATTTTGTAAAGAGAAATCCCCTCTCAAAGTATCCAAGCTTCAACAAGATTAACCAATCCAAGTACCTCCAATATCTACCAAAGGGAAGTATCCTTGAACTCTTGAACACACAATAGGACACATTTCATAAATATAAGTGTAAATATGTGTGTACAAGTGTTTGAATAATTTTTAAGCATTTTTTAAAACATTTTTATTTTTTTAAATCAATTAAAAATTCATTTTTAAACATTTAAAAATATGTTTTAAAATGGTGTGGGCTTATTTGGAAATATTTTTATACCTAAAAACTTTGGTTGGGTAGAATCCAAAAGCGACAGAGACTTGTGTGGGTGCATTTTATATTTTTCAAACATAAAAAATACGCATTTTTAATCCTTGAGATCACTCCACGTGTTGAGTTTATACTGACTGGATTTGTGTTTGTTTTGTGTCTTAGTTAGAAGACTTAATCCCAGCCTTTGGTTAAATTTAATCAATGATATGCATATCGTCTAAGATAATCCATATGAACGTTAGTTGAGCCAATCAGAGAGTGCATAAAGGCGGTACGTTTGTATCCCTAAGATTAGAAGTCAAATGGTCAGACTCAATCTCCACCGTCCAAACCATTCAAACTTTTGGATCCTTCTCAACTTAGTATAAAAAGACCCCTTGGCTCAGCCTTTGATAAGTTGTAGACTTCATCTCATTTGAAAGAAAAAAGATAGAGAGTAGAGAGAGAAAAGAAAGAATACAGAGAGAGAGAGAGAGAGAGAGAGACTTGTTGTGTATTTGCAAACCCCAATGTTTTTCTTTCAAAACTAAACACCAAACAAATCAATTTATTCAAAATAGAAAACCCTATATTCGAGAGTTAGATTTTTAGGTTTCAGTGAGTTTTGGTGTGAGGTTTTTTATTATTTGAAGCCCCTCTCCAATGTGTATCTCTCTTAGGAACCCTCTCGTTGTAAATCTCATATTTTTCTGTAGAAAGTGTGAGATTTACTAAGAGAAATACTCCACGTAGTATTTTAGATTTCCTGTTACTCTTATCTTGTGGATCTTGGTTTGTAAATCTGTATTTCGTTAGATCCACTATCTCTTTTCAAATAACTTTGAAATAGAGACTTCTGGTTGTAAAACGACTCAGATCTAAAAAAGTTTTGTTTCAAAATATTTGTTTTACAGTTTGTAAAATTTATTCGTGCATAAATATGGTTTTTGAAATAACCTAGATCTAATTTTCAGAAAGATTATTTTTTAGATCTGAAAAGGTTTTGGAAGTTTGATTTTCGAAAGATATTTGAAAGACTTGAATATCATATAAATTGAATGTGATTTGTAATATTATGTATATAAATATTGAAAGGGTGAGTTGAATATTTGCATGTAGCCACTTCACTATGACTATTCACTCTCACATGAACACTTAGATTGGGTGATTCTTTTGAGAGATACAATGTTTTTTGAGCCAGTGCAACCGAAAAATAAAAAGGAAAGCAAGGAAGCTTCGAGGGAGATCAAAGCCATTCAGGAATCCCTTGAAGAGTGGGATAGATCGTGTAGGTATATTTTATGACTTATACTTAGGATCTTGATGTGCATGCTTGGTGCTAGTATTCCTGTAATCTCTGATTGTTTTTAGTGGATTTTTATTTTGTCACGTAGAGGTCACTGTGGATGTTTTACCTAATTTGGGATTTTACCACGTTAAAAAACCTTGTGTCAATTTGCTTGATTGTTCCTAAATGCTTATCTGTTTGGTTTTTCACTAAAGACTTAGTGTAGATTTATTTTAAAAACCTAAGGTAACCTATCTAACAAATCCATCATCCATACTAAAATCAATTTTACACATCTTGTGTAGTTTTATTTTGAAAAGAGTTTCGTTCAACGAGCTTACTTTCGGAGTTTACTTATACCTTAACTTTCAGTTTACAATTTAGTAAACAGTTTTATTTCACTACAACCATCACTAAACTAGCGTTACTGACCCCAACCAATATCGACGTCGAAAGATCCACTATCAACCTCGCCATGTCACTCCCAAAAGGAACCTTGAACGTAGAGCTCTGATACCATTTGTAACTCCCCGACCTGGATTTATGGGTTAGCCGTGATTCAACTCAGTCCGACCCGAGCATAAGGTGTGAAGTGCAAAGGAACAACATACATAATGTTGCTAGTCCAGTTTTATTTTAGTTAACATTTCACTTGTTAGCATGTGATTCCAGTTTCAGAATGAACTACGTGGAGGACCCAAGGGGATCACCCCCAAATCCAAGAAAACAGAGCTACTAACGTAAAATAAATAATGTATACTGACCTGTATAACGCCCTCAAAATAGGAAACTTCACCCAACCTGCCATAACAAAGCGAGGGTGCGAGCCTATTCCCAGTGGGATTATATAGAAGCAATATAGAAACGAACGACAGAAAAGATACTCACATGCTACAACAACATGCATGCGAAATACATATATATCTAAACATATACCTTTGAAAATACATTTTTCAATGCATTAACTATTTTATTTCACATCATTATGTGGTACCGTTTACCCTCTTTATGCTTAAAACTATCATTTCTTCCCATTAACGCACATGGTTGAAAAATTAACAATTGTTAGGGAAAACCCCTTCATTTACTTTGGAAAACGCTATTTTACTCATCGTTCATTAACTTATACCAGAGTTGCTTAACCACCATTTAGGACTTCCTTTCAACACAAGCACACATCGGGTTAGAATTATTTACTTATCATGAGAGCCTTATACCACACACACACTTGTGTTATTGTGAGTTCAAACCTCATTAGGTAGATTAATTACTCATTAAATCACCTTACTTATCTAATTCGCTATTTTTATCTATGTTAGTCATTATTATTAATTTACTTGTCCACATCACACTAATCGGAACATTTATTGTTACGTTCAAGTTTGGTTATCTTTATACATTCACCACGAAACCCTTTACTTGTAATGTTCCCTATTCTATTATCTTTTTCTCAGAATTTTTCAATAATCCACATACTTTAACGGGCTCCACACCGTCGGCGATGCCACCATATGCTCTAGCCATTGGTTTAGGGCTTTTCACCCAAGAACTTTAGGCCCTCCTTGCTTACTTCTTGGTTACATCCGAGTCTTTATTAATGTGTTTAACATTTTGCACAAGTCCACAGTATTATCCATTTACGGGCCGAAACCAAAATCTCAAACTTAAGTCGTCCGTTTTTCCCATTGACACTTAAAAAACTATTTCTTTCTCCTTTAACTCCTTTATTCACATACACATCGATTTTATGCCAACATCATTTATGCTTTTAGGACTTGATTCAATTTCATTCATACTAATATAAAAAATATTTATTCACATTTTTATTCCATAAAAAGTTCCACTTTAATTAAATTACCAATTTATCCTTTTTGTTGCTAAATTCGAAATTTAATCCCTTACCTACTGTCATTTTCCCAAAATTGGTTGTTAAGTTTCCGACTTAATAGTTAAAACACGTTTGGCCATTTTATCACTTGTTTAATGTGACACTTTTATCCAACTTTCACACTTGCCACTTATTACCTTCAGTATACAAAATAACACCCTTTTTCACAGGAAAATCCCATTTTCTATACAATTGAAATACACACTTTATTTATGGAATTTTGCATATCAACACCTACGTAGCCATTTATTTCACATTTAGCCTTCTTTATTTTCACTATTTGCATGAAGACCCTTGACATTAAACCCTCTTTAATTAACCCATTAAGGTGAAAGTTTCGTTTTTACACATATCTTCATTATTTCAAGTAGGAAACCACATTTTAATTCCATAAAATGTCTCAACATGCCTAATGCACTTCTTTGTATAAATATCACTTTGTTCATCTTTAAACCTCACACTAACACATTTTATTTCACAAAATGGTCATGAATAGTATTTTTAATTTTATAACATTTTTAAAATCCATTTAATCCTTCTTTTAAATTCCCTTTTTTCTTTAAAATATTAAGAATGTATTTAATAAACCCATAAATATATTATAGCCATTTTGCTACACACTTTTATATCCAAATAGTTTAAAATAGTAATATGAATTTATATTTAGTTCTAAACCTATTTTAAAACTTTTGTCTAAAACCCATGAAACCATAAAAATCAACGAACAACTCCATTAATGCAAACTTATCTCAAAATCTACATATATTTAGCTTATATATGTAAATAACAAGCTGAAATTATACTCATCAATAAACTTAAGCCATGGTTAGTAAATTCCACCTAAAAAGTCTTCAAAGATGGTGGTGGTGGTGGTGGTGAAGATAAGTGACTCCCACACCTCCATAGGTGGCCCGAAGGGAGTCACAGAAGCTCCACTATACAAGCTCCAATGAAAACTCCAAAATACTCCATAAAAATGCACAACAAACCCATCATCTTCCTTCAAGAATACTCTCCTTAAATACCCAAAATATCAACAAACACTTCTATATTTTATAGTCATAAATTTACAATGGAAAAAAAAATATTGTGTGTTGTGAGTGTATATGTTTGGAACCTTAAATCGGTGGAGGCAGTATATGAAAAATGGGAGGGAGTCGTGAGCTCGTTGAAAAAGAGGCTGCGAAATGATTTTTGTTCCCATGTTTACTACCCACGTTCCTCTCTTATACACATCCAACACTTCGATCATTCTTAACCCTAAACTCGTCTCTGAATATCGACCCTCAAGTTCCAAATCAATGGTTGCAAGAGTGACATCAGAAATGGCACGAAATGAAAAATGCCAGGCGTCGTTCGAATGATAAGGGTATGTCATTCGAACGACAAGAGATGTCTTTAGAACGACTGAGTTTCTAAATTTCATAAATTGACCCAGCAACTTCTTAAAATCTTACAAGGGGCACCACATTAAATCAAATAAAAGGGAAGAGGTTTCTTACATACTAATTCTCTTTGTTTTTCTCTAATTTTTCCCAAAATTCTTCTCCACTTTTTACTATCTCCTTCTCAATTATAATTCATACAAAATTTAATCGAATTGTTGGGACAGGGTATTACATAGATGTAATAGATCTAATTAATCCTAAACTAATTATTGTTTTCCAACAGATCAAGCATACACAACAAGTCCAATTTGCGTTTATTTTAATTAAATTAATTTGTGTCCACTAAATGTGCAAGCCCTTCCACCAATTTGTGTTCACCCAAATAGCAACCACTTAAGGAAGGGGTGAACACGGCCACAATATGTTAACCAAACATATAGATGCATTAGTAATCATCCGCACATTATAAACAAGTCCAATTTAATTTTATTGAAAAGGGGTGATTTACTTTAAATTGTAAAGCTAAGCTTTGGATACCCCAATTTTAAAATTCCAAAATGTGATGGTTCACACAAAATACCAAAATTAAAATTTCTTCCAAACTTAGCAATTAAAGTCTCAAAATTTAATTTCTCCAAAATTATACTAAAAGTGAAATTAAACTACACCAACATTTTAATTTCCACTTAAACAAAATTCTAATTCAATTCAAGTTAAACAAACCTAGCATGAATATTACCAAATTAAATTAATGCCGACTTGAATTAAATTAAACTAAAATTTAGCCCAAATGTTAATTAGCACCAAATTGCACATGAGTTGTGAATTAAACCAAATTTTATCTTATTAACCTACACATGCATCTAAGTGAGAATTTTGTAAGATAAAAATAAATCACACGCACACTACGCTGCGATGTACGAGGAAAACCCACAACAGGAAAAATCTCGAATGGCCCTGCCTACAAGTCCACTAAGTATAGTATTACAAATACATGACAAAAGACTTACAACACACTACTTGACTCCCTTCAAGCCTCGACGCTTCTTCTTACTTCCACCTCTGCCTAGTTGATAACTCCAGAGTCCACCGAAGTCTTGGGATCCACCAATGGGGCACAGCTCCCATCAACCCACACACGGTGCCTTTCACAGTATGAGAACGCCGCAGCACAAAACAATCTCGATTTGGGGGTAGAGAAGGAACCCAAACTTTCTCGTTTATGGGTAAAGATAAAACCCAGTGCCAAACAATCTACAAGCAAATATATATATATATATATATATATATATATATATATATATATATATGAAGCTTTGATTTAATCAAATATGGGTGTAAACATGTGTTTTGGTTGAAATTAATCCATGAAAAATTAACAAATGAAAATGAGACTTTTTATTGGAAGTATTTTCCCTTATAAAAGCTCTCAAAGGATGCAAAAAGGTCTCTAAAAAAGTTGTTCCCGCACTTATTTTATCAGGTAAAAGGTTAGTGGGATAGTGGGAAAGTTTTTTAAATAAAAACTGACAAAACTGATGTCAGTCATTCTAACGACTTTTCAATGTCTTTCGAACGACACAGTTCGAACAAGATTTCAGTGTCCAAGTTCGTTCGAATGAGAATTCAGAACATTTCTCGTTCGATATTTCGTTCGAACGACTTCGTTCCAATGACCTTCCAACAAGAAAACAGATAAAAATTACATAATGTCGCAAGAAGCTCATTCGAACGACCTAGAAATTTCGTTCGAATAAGATTCCAGGTTTGTTCGAACAACTTTTCAGAAAATCCTTAAATTACTTTTTAAGCCCAAAAACTTTTATGAAAATTCTAAAATGATTTTTTGAGAAAAATAAAAATTCGATGACGATAAAAGTTTATAAAAGGAACACCCAAATAATTTTTCCAATCTCTCATATATATTAATGCATTCATACCTTGGAGACCTTGGAAAATGAGACAATGTTGATAACGAGAAACAAGGCACTTGAAACCAACAATAACTATATTTTTTCTTGGCCACATCATCTTCAACTCTTCAAACCTCATAGGCTTGTGGTACAACAATCTATCCTATGAATCAAATTATTTTTTTCGGAATTAAGCCAACACTATAAATTGACTCAATTGGAAATATGTCCTTATATTTATTTAAATTAAATTAATCCTAAAATTACTATGTCCATCAGATGTGCAAGCGCTTCCACTTATTTGTGTTCACCCAAACATCAACCACTTAAGGAAGTGGTGAACACGGCCACAACATGTTAACCAAATGGATATATGAATTAATATTCATCCGCATAATATCAACAAGCCCAATTTAAATTCATTTTAATTAAATTAATCCTAAAATTACTATGTGTCCGCCAAATGTGCAATCCCTTCCACAAATTTGTGTTCACCCATACAGCAACCACTTAAGGAAGGGGTGAACACTACCACAACATGTTAACCAAGAAGTTATAATTATATAAGACTAGGTTACATAAAAGAAAAATACGTAAAATTAATTGCATAAAGAAAGAACCTAGAATCAGTTTCGCTTTAATAATTATTCTCTAATTGCGTGCGCATGTGGAACGAGAAAAGAATATGTTAACGTATTATTCAATCAAAAATGTTACCAAATTACTCTTTTCTAAATATGTAATTTATGTATCTCATGTTACACAAAACTTTCATTTAGGTAGAAAGTGTGTGTGTATAAGTGTGTGTGTGTGTGTGTGTGTGT